>CM062514.1:8832848-11332848 GCA_031439585.1 Pterocarpus macrocarpus
TAGGCCATCATGGCGATGACTACTATGGTGGTGCGCACCTATTTTTACCCTGGCCATATACATGAGGATATGGGGTCTGATGTCCTGCCTGCCCCAGCTGACATTCCTACTGCCTACCCTGGACAACCGTTAAACCCTTGGGATTTTCTGCCTGAGCCATTGCCGGATATTGAGATGGAGCTGATGTCTCCGGAGCTACTTGCTGCCGAGCCCTTACTGCAGTCAGAAATTCCTGTGATTGAGCTGAGCTCCACGGCTACCCCTAGGGCTGCCTCACCGTCGTACCCTGAGTATCATCCTGAGACTTCAGAGGAGGATCCTTCCAAGGAGTGGTCCTCAACAACCAGGTGTGACCAAAATCAAGCCGGCCCGAGTCGCCATGTTCGTCGAATTAAAGTAATTCATAGGCAGCCCCTCATCATACGCACACCTCATGTCCCCCGAGGGCGAGGAGCTAGGAGGAGTAGTATCTCTAGGCCACGACATCAGTAGATCGGAAGGTGCATTATGAAGACTGATCTTAGGATTTGTTGTGGAACCAAAGCACATAAACTTTTGAGATTTCTGCTTCCTTGTATATCTCTGCTGCTTAAAAGCTTGCCGTGCTAGATTGCATTCTACATGTAGCGATGACTTAATTATGAGTACCTTAATGTAATGATGGATATTATAAATTATATTTATGTGGTATGAGTATGTAAGAATTTTTATGTATTATTTATCTCGTATGGTTTTTATTCCACTTATGAATCGGACTCTCGTACATCATACTCTTTCTCTATCTGTCTTCTCACTCAAGGCTTTACTTTCCAAAATGCTGCAAAGCAACAACGTATTTCAAAAAAAAATCTTACCATATTTTCCCACGTAACTTAATTTCAAATGAAGTTTAGTTTTCCATGAGCATAAGTAACAACTAATAAAACGTCGTAATACGACTTAAGCGTAGTATGGGTTTATTAGGGTGTTACACTACCCACAGATGAGATTAAATCGAACGCATTCACACTGCTACGTATCTCGATCACACCAATGTCCATGGAGCCATTGGAGGATCCCAAGGTCATTTTCAAGAAACATGGTCCACCCAAATCATCCTTATCTACTTCCATCTATAAATGAGTAGCCAACCATAGATATTAGGTATGCTATTATCCCCTATACACTGGTATCTTTTACACTTCCTAACTTGAGCATCGGAGTCCTTACAAATACACCCCCTTCCACTATGGAATTCTGGTTTTAACCTTCAGTAACCAACTCTGAGCAACCTTGGAGTCCCAATAACATTCAAAGCTTTCCCAATTTCTAGATTCTGGCTATCTACCTCCGAACACTTACTAACATTATTACTTTCTTATTTGTATCTACATATCATATGTATATATATAGGTATATGGGTAGCATAATATAAATCTTTCCTTTTCCTTAACAACTCATCATCTTCAGTTAAGTGATCGTTATTGTTATCATTATTTTGAAAAGTCAATCGAGCATATTATCTACTAAATTCACAAAAATTACTATAGGCTTGCCATAATTATTATTTTTCATCATTCTAAATTTTCCTAACTTGATTTCTTATAATTTCCATAATTTTCTCATAAATTCCAATTACCACCAAAAATTCATAAATAAATTCTAAAACAATTACCACTCATTTTATACAACATTTATGGGTTAAATAAGCCATTATAATTTTTCTAGTGTTGTTTCCATTTTTTTTTTTTGGTTGAACTTTTTAATGCTTTTACCCCTATCGGGCTCATTAGTCAAATTTATAACTGTTATTTAAATTTAATTCTACTATGATATTCCTATTATATTTGGACTACTTGTCATGTCTGTCAATTACCTGTTAGTTGACAGAGACCCCTCTTACAATTGTTTGAATTATGTGACAACTTATTTGAGAAGTTATCTTAGTTGTTTTATTTTTTTATCACATAACTTGTAAAGAAAGGTGATTATCACCTAATTTACTATTCCTTGTACTTTTAAAGGTGCTTCCATCAAGCACCTCCAATAATCATGTCTTTACATATTGAATAGTCGTGCCTCTACATTTGGATAGGTATGACCATTCATAATGATGACTCTTTAACATGATTATTCATAAGGATGCCTCTTCAATTAGCCAATCAATAGATTTAACATTTATATAATACTTATCAAACTATTGTATGGGACACAATTCTTACACACAATTCTTACATTCTCCTACTTGTCCCATATAACAATACTTCGTAGTTTAATAAGAAACATAATGCAGCGTATGGTTCAACTTTAATGTCTTTATTAAAAGACCATTATTCCTGTTGTCATTACTCTAATCTAATAATGTATACTAATTAGAAACAGGAAATAAATATCAGAAACAAACTTTATTATTGAGCTCAAAGTGTCAAACAAATGAAAACAATCATAGTACAATATCATCAATGACGTCCAATAATGCCCATTCTCTCAACATACTCATAAAATGTCTTGGGCAACAGTCCTTTTGTTAATGGATCTACAACCATAAGGTTTGTGCTAGACACTCTTTGTTTCTTAACTTCTTCTTTAACGGCAAAGTATTTTATCTCCATATGCTTTGTTCCCTTATAGTACTTGTCATTTATAGAGAAGAAGATTGCTGCAGAATTGTCACAATAAATTTTCAGTGACCTAGTTGTACTGTCGACAATCCCAAGTCCTGAAATAAAGTTTCGTAGCCATAATCCCTAAATAGTGACCTCAAAGCATGCCACCAACTTAGCCTCCATGGTGGATGCAATAATGACAGACTGCTTTGCACTTTTCCATGAAATTGCCCTTCTAGCTAAAAGAAACAAATAACCAAATGTGGATTTCCTTGAGTCAACACATCCGGCAAATCTAAATTTGAATACTCAATTATCTCTAGATTATCAAACTTTCTATAAGTGAGCATGTAGTCTTTCGTTCCTTGCAAATATCTGAGAACTTTCTTTGTAGCCTTCCAGTGATCTAATCCAGGATTACTTTGATATCTGCCCAGCATACCAACAACAAAATTGATGTCTGGTCTGGTACAAGTTTGAGCATACATTAAACTCGCAATAATAGATGGATAAGGAATATTTTTCATTTATTCTTGTTCTAAGTCATCCTTTGGACATTGCATAAGACTAAATTTGTCCCCCTTCTAAATTGGAACTATTTTTGCTAAACATTTGTCCATTTTAAATCTTCCTAGAACTTTATTAATATAGGCTTTCTAAGACAACCTTAACAATCCTTGTGACCTATCATGAAATATTTCTATTCCAATCACATAGGTATTGCCTCTCCTAGATCATTAACATGAAAAATCATCAATAAAGGTGATGTGGCGCGAGTGGAGCAACTGTGGACAAAGTTAGCTGAAGAGATAAAAGAGAGTCTCCTGGAGCAATGCCAAGTTATCTGCCCCAATGCTGATTTCAGCGAGGTCAAGTTAGATAAAATTGTTATTGATGGTCGTATTGAGGTAGCTTCGGATGAAGATGATGAAGGCACCAAGGATCCTGAAGTTGATCAGGCGAATCCGGCATCGGACCCTTGATATATTGTGATTTTTACTTTTGTTTGCGCTATCATAGGCTCTCTTTGTATTGAATGTTTTCCTGGGTTCTGGGTTCTTGAATGAAATTTTCCATTTTTTTTATTTTATTAGATATTTGTTGCTAATTGGACCAATTGATGCGCCTAGTTTTTCGCCTAAGTCATAACTTGAAGGGACCGTTAGCGACATCTTATTGTCCCATCGAACCAAAAATTATCCGAGTTGGATTTCCTTTGTAGGCTAAAAGTTAAGAGTTTCTTTCATTCGCGTAAGTTAGTGCCAAAGACATGAATGACCTGAGGTATAAAATCAGATTTTGCACGGGTGTCCGAGTTCGTTCACTCCAGGACTTTGTGCGCATGTATCCGAGTTGTTCGACTGAGACTCATTTTTCTCAACTAAAGGGTAATCAATTTCTCAGGAGAACTAAAGCAGGTTGAGAACAAATAATAAGCATAGTAAGTGCAACGAGGAATAAAAAAAAAGTGAAAGTGATAACGAATAATCAAGATAATAATGAATGTAAAACGGGATAAAATTGTAACAAAGATAACATATAAAAGCAAGAAACCGAGAAGAATTTAGTAAGTACTGCTTAGCCCACAGAGTTCCACCTCGTTAAAAGCTCCTCGAGAAAAACCTAGTGGAACAAAACTAGAGGTAGGAAAAAGAATATGGCTACTTAGCATGGTTAACACTTAGATGAAAAATTTTCAGAGGTTAGAGGAATTCCATGACCTTGGAATTTCTGAGCCTGATAGTGTGGAGAGCTTGTATGTCCTTTTTCCTAATATGTCAATAACTCTATATGGGCCTTCCCAATTTGTAGCCAATTTCTTGTGGCCTATGGGAGGCTTTCCGATGTTAGCGCATCAGAGAACCAATTCACCTTTGTCAAACGTCCAAGGTATCATCTTGGTGTTGTATTTTTGTGAGATCTGATGTTTTAGTGCTTTCTCCCATAAATAAGCCATTTTCTTTGTTTCGTTAGATAACTCAGATTCTTCCCAAAGTGCTTGCTGGCATGTAGGTCGAAATATGACGCATGGGCTGAATTCTTCGATTTTGATTGGTATGATTGCATCCACCCTGTAAGTCAACTCAAAAAGAGTTTCTCCTGTTTGTTGAATGCAGGGTGGTTTGGTAGGACTATAGGACACTCCCGAGCTCGTCGGCCTATGCCTCGTTTGCCTCGTTGAGTCTCTTCTTCAACCCTTGCAGTATGACTTTGTTGGCAGCTTCTACTTGACCGTTGGCTTGTGGGTGCTCGATGGAAATGAAGTGATGTTTGACCCTGTAGCTCGTGAGGAATCCTCGGAACTTTTGATCTATAAACTAGGTTCCGTTATCAATAACTATGGAGTTGGGCACTTCGAAACGTGTGAAGATGTTCCTCTATACAAACTTCCAAGCTTGCGCGATAGTCATGGAAGAAAGTAGTTCTACCTCTATCCACTTGGTAAAATAGTCGATGGCCACGATTAGGTACTTCACTTATCCCGATGTGAGTGGGAAAAGACTTGGGAGGTTGAGTCCCCATTTGCTGAAAGGATAGAGGGACATGATCGAGGTTAGTTCATCGAAAGGGGCGAGGTGAAATGCGGCATGTTTTTGGTAGTTGGAGTATTTCCTTGTATACTCAACCGAGTCTTTGATCATTGTTGACCAATAGAAACCAACTCGCAATACTTTCAATGCGAGTGATTTTCCTCCAAGGTGGCGGCCACAAGAACTTTCGTGGACTTCCTCAAGAATGGTGGGAAACCGATCTGATGCCATACACTTTAGTAATGGTTTGGATAGTCCTCTTCTGAATAATTGTTCATTGATATGGTTTAATAAGATGCCTCTCTGGCTAGCCTCTTTGCATCCACGGGATCTTTTGGTCAGGTCCGATTACGTAGGTATTGGACAATCAAAGTCATCCAGTTTCAAACTCCATCGATGGATAAAGTCAGAAGAGGTTTCGTTATCGAGGGGAGCTTCAATGTCTCTTGGATCAAGCTTTGGTTGTTTCCTTCGAGCTTAGTGCTTGCCAGCTTGGAGAGGATGTCGGCTCTGACATTCTCCTCTCTAAGAATGTGTCAAAAGTTAATGCCTAAGAACTCCTTTAGTAGCTTTTTAACTTTCAGAAGATATTTTTGCAGTAAAGCATCTTTAGCTTAATACGTCCTAATTACTTGGGAGGTCACAATTTCGGAGTCACTGCATATTGAAAGTCGGGATACTCTGACGTCTTTAGCTAAAAACTAGCAATGAGGGCTTCGTATTCGGTTTGGTTATTTGAAATCGGGAAGTCAAACTTTATAGAGAGCTCGATGATTATTCCGCCTTCTTTTTCAAGTATCGCTCCGGCTCCAATTCCCTTAGAACTGGAGGCTCCGTCCACATGTAGTGTCCATCCTGGTTCTGGGGAATTCACATCGTCTATAATATCCCCATATAACATAATACGAAATAATGAATACGTCCGTGGGCAAATTTCGATTATTTGTGACTTTGCCCAAAACTTTTGGTAATTACATATTTACCCTAAAGATCTTTTCCATAATTACCCCTGAACTTTTTAGAAAATAACATTTAGGTCCCTATATCAATAGAATCAGCAGAATAAGGTTTTAAACAAAGCAAAATCACGTAGCAAAAATGTAGAAACCTAAACCTCGGTTGATTGAATCACGGAGGTATCCATATGTAAAATAACATGGGATGCCCCTAGACTTGCTCAAAATTATGAAAATGCCCTTAGCCATGGAAAACAAAAGATAGAAGGCCCTAAATTTGCAAAACATTTAAATTACACCGTTAATCAATTTATTCATTTTTAGTGAGTTTGTAAAGTTAATTAAAAGTTAATTAAAGGTTAACTAGGAGTTGATTTGAAGTTAATTAGAGAGATTAGGATTAAGAAGAATTAAAATAGACATATAAAAAATCTCACAAAATTCTTCAAAACCGTTTTGCCGATTTGCAGGAAATCAGTAGAGATTTGGCATTTTAAACCACCAGAACCGAACCAATAGAATTCTACACTAGAAACCTTAGAAAGAGTGGCTAAAATTCAGCCACCATCCTCCACCTAAGTGGCACCAAGTGGCTACCCAAAGAGTGTTGAAACTTGGCTCAATGTACACCATCCAAGCCTCCACCAATCACCACTCACTTGTCATGCTTTAAGACTCTAAAATCCGCTCCAACTCCCCTTATTTTCGTGCTTCTCCTTCATGCTAACTTCTCTCCCTTCATTCTTCTTCTTCCTCACTTCTTCTTCCTCAAATCTCTAAGCTCCACCCACTTCCTATACCAAGAGCTCAAATCTAGCTACTTTCTACATTAATTTGAGGTAGGAATCTCAACTTTCTCCTTCTTTTCTTTGAATTGGGGCTGCATAGGGTCTCTTGTTCATCCATCATTCTGATGTTGTGATGGGTGGGGATGATGAATTAAGATTGGTTTAAGGTGTATATGTGAGTTTGAATTGAAGATTAGATGGATCGATTTAAGGAAAACATGAATCCAAGAAGAATTCAAGAAGCTATTAGGGTTTTCCCCTCGACAGTCCGTACGGCAGAGTGTACGGTTCCACCTACAGCCGTTTAAATTTGATGAATCCATTTTTATATGAAACTAGACATTCAGAAATTTCCATACATATAAAATATAAGTCCATTGGATTAGTGTATAGTTGGTTATGAATTTTTGAAGTTTGACCTAGAAATCTAGATTCTTATCTAGGCAGTATGAGTTAAGAAGGGTGTAACTCATCCTACACAACTCTAAATTGAGTGAAACTAATGTTGTTTGAAAAATAACATATAAGGGAACATCCCATAAAAACTTTAGATTTAGGAAAGGTTCCATTTGCTCCCAATGGTTTAAGAAAGTTGCCCTATGTCCAAACTAGGCCAAAACAGGGCAGTTCAAGAGGGTCATATTTCGGGGCTTATAACTCAAGCTCTACAAAAGAAAATGAATGGAACTTATTGTAATTGAAATCTTGTCATGTTAGCTTTAATATGAGACCAATTTTGTATCATTTGAACTAGTTTTCGATTTTTAGTGGATTTTTACTTTTAAGTGTGTAATTCTGGCCAGTTTCAGGGCAGACTGGGATAAAACTTAAATAACTTGAGCTATACTTATCAAAATTTTCTGGGACTAAAGAGGTTATAAAATAGACACATAACACTCTAACATATCCAAAATTTAGGTCCAACTAAATTGAATAGAAATTATGGTGAACTTTACAAAAACCAGCAAAATTGATATAACGAGCAGAATTGAACATAAGGGTCCAATCCCTACATAATTGATATTATTGTGATATATAAAGGCCCAATCCCTACATGATTGACATTATTGTGATATGTTTGCTACTTTATGTTGAACTTTTGCTTGATTAGTTTTACTGGTAGCCTGGCACTATTCACGGGCAAGCGGACTCGATCCATTATGCTGCCAAATTTTCGGTAGAAATTAGTGATAGTTCTAAATGTTGGTGTGTTAATATTGTTATGTGACATGTATGATACTAAGCAAGTATTATTATTTGAGAATAAAGTACGAAGCCTATGTATGTATGATTCTATGATAAAAGATATGATGATGAGTCCATATTCCGAAAGAACGTGACATGGCGATCACACTCTGATGGGGTATGACATGGCAATCATACTCTGAATTGTGGCATAATGATCCCACCCCCTAGGGAATGTGACATGGTTATCACACCCCGAAGGAGTATGACATGGCGATCATACTCTAGGAGGTGGTAGGATGAATATATTTTAAGGAGTATGACATGGTGATCACACCCCGATAGGGTGTGACATGGCGATCATACTCCGGAATATGGTATGATGACCACATCCTAAGGAATGTGATATGGCGATCACACTTTAATGGAGTATGACATGGCAATCATACTCTGGAATGTGCATGACAAGTAAAGGAAGAAAAGAAAGTATAAGTGCATTCACATAAATTCATGATGAGCCATTGTACATGCACAATTTGCTATGCTTATGCTTTAATTCTTACTTTGTTTATTAAGTGTATGACTAAAATGGACTCTACTTCGAACAATATGTTCTTGAACTATAAAATTTAACAGTTTATATAACATGTCCACCTTTTTATAATACACTGAAGCAATTGGAGATAATAACGATGACACAGCATATGGTAGCTTAATGAATCCTACTGAGAATTAATAATTCTCACTCCTATGTTTATTTCCGTGTTATTTCCAGATAGTCCAGAAGTTCCGAAGAAGGTCCTCCAAGGTGGAGTTGACTAGTAAGATTGAAGGTGGCCGAAGGTTGCTGCCAGACAAGGTCCGATTAAGTGACAGTAACAACTCGTAGGTGAAGTATTATGACTTAAGTATAGTGCCATACTTTGGAGGGTGTTACATTGTCCACCATTTCTGCTAAGAAATCTACCAATGCTTAAGCTTTGATGGTTGTCCTTGGTTCATAATGGATGTCGAACTCCAAAAGTTCTACAGACCATGATACCATCCTACCAACCAAGTCCAATTTTTGGAGGATTTGCTGGATTGGCTGGCCAGTTCGGACGATAATTGTATGAGCTTGGAAGTATTAGCGGAGCCTTCGTGCCGCTATGACTAAGGCTAGGGCGACTTTCTCAATCTTCTGATATCTAATATCCAAGCCTGGTAGTACTTTGCTAATGAAGTATACAGGATAATGTTGTCGGGAATCCTCCAGACCAATGCCTAGCTATAGCCGCATTGCTAACAGACAGGTATAAGAATAAGGGCTTCTCGACTTCAGGTTTACTTAGTAGCAGAGGGCAAGAAAGGTACTTTTTGAACTCGAAAAACAAGGCTTTACAATCCAACACCCATTCAAAGATATTTCCCTTTTTTAAGAGAGAGAAAAAGGGAATGGCTTTCTAGGCTGATGCAGCCATGAATCTCGAGAAGGAGGCAATTCTTCCGATGAGACATTGTACTTCTTTCACTGTTGTCGGACTTTTCATTTCAAGGATGGCTCGACACTTGTTGGGGTTTGCTTCGATTCCCCAATGTGTGAGCATGAATCCTAGAATTTTTCGGCTTCCAAAGCGACTGCACATTTATGCCGGTTTAATCTCATGTTGTGTTGTCAGAGGCAACTTAGCACAACTTCAAGGTCGGATAGGAGACTTTCTTCCTCTCTAGTCTTGATTAGCATGTCATCAATGTAGACCTCTATCAAACCTCCGATGAGTTTTACGAATATTTTGTTCATGAGCCTTTGGTATGTGGCTCCTGCGTACTTCAACCCAAACGGCATAACCTTGAAACAATAGTTAACCATTGGAGTTATGAACACCATTTTCTCTTCATCGAGGTGATGCATCAAGATTTGGTTATACCCCGAGTAGACATCCATGAAGGTGAAAAATCAGAAGCAAGAAGTGACATCTACTAACTCGTCAATGCTTGGTAAGGGATATGGATCCTTTGGGCAGGCTTTGTTCAAATTAGTGTGACCGACGCACATACGCCATTTCCCATTGGACATTTTGACCATGATGACGTTAGATAACCAAGTCGGATATACTATTTCGCATATGAACCCGGCATCTAGGAGACTTTGGACTTGCTCCTGGACCGCGAAGGCTCTGTCTGGGCTCATTCTTCTCCTTTTCTAAGCTATAGGTCTTATGCTGGGGAAAATGGAAAGCTGGTCGGGCATATCTGGTGCAATTCAAGCGAATAAATCTACGTTGGACCTCAAAAAAGTGACTAGGTCTTGCTTCAATATGGTCAGGAGATCTTTGTTAATTTGAATTGTTTGCCCAAATTCATTACCGATTTGAACTTCTTCCAATTCCCCATCTGGCTTAGGTCTTCCTCCTTCGACTTTTCTTGTATCCAGGTTTACCATCATGACCTTTGAGGAATTAGGGGGTCAGGAATTTTCTTAAGATACCTCTTGCTGTTGCCTTTAGATCTCAAGGCTGGCATTGTAGCATCATCGAGCCGTGAGCTGATCTGCCTTTACTGTGGCAATTTCTCCTTTGTCAGTGAAAAACTTCATTGTTAAGGATGACGTTAAGATAACGGCGCCTATCTTGTTCATCGTCGGTCTCCCGAGTATAACGTTGTAGGCCGAGGGGCAGTCGACAACTAAGAAATTGACTTTAACGGTCCGGGTTTTAGGTAGGGACCCCAAGGTTAGGTGGAAGGTGACGAACCCCTAGGGGTGTACTTTCTCCTCGGAAAAGCCTATCAACACTTTTTTGTGTGTTTGGAGGTCAATGTTCTTTAGCCCTCAAAAGCGTCTCGGAATAAAATATTTGCTGAGCTCCCTTAGTTGACGAATACCCTTTTCACTTCGGCATTGACCATTACTACAGAAATCACTATAGGGTCATTGTGTCCGAGCATCACGCCTTCCAAGTCCGAGTTGGAAAAGATTATCTCCAGTGTTGGTAGTAATGTCGGCACCGGCTTTTTTATCTTCCCTGAGGACACGTTGAGGACCACTTGTAGGTGCTTTTTCCGGGACGACTTTGTCGTTCCGCCACCCGCAAAGCCTCCGGCAATGATGTTGATAGTCCTGGTAACTGGTTGTTCCTCATCATTGCCTTGATTTTCTTCTAATTCTGAGGTTCTTTGGGTCCTCGGATTCTGCCTTTCTTTGTCCCCCTGATCAGACACTCGTCTTCTTCGTGGACTTCTTTGGGAAGCCACGTACTTGGCCAATCTGCGTTCCCTTCTCAGTTGTTCTATGGCATCTCAGAGGTCGTAACAATCCTCGGTTTTGTGCCCGAAGCCATTGTCGTATTCGCAAAATAAGGACTTATTTGTGTTGGCCCTCATTTTGTGATTTTTTGGCTTAGGAAACTTTTCGACCTGACCAACTTCTTGGAACAGCTTGGAAAGGGATACGTTAAGGGGGTAATATTCATTGTATTTACCAGACCTTGAACGTATGTCCTTCCTTGGGTGTTCATCTTGGCCACCGGCCTTCTTGTAGGATTGGTGCCTTCTCGAGTTGGCTGTGGCTTTCTCCATTTCCTTGAGGAAAATATACTTCTCAGCTTTTATCTATATTTCCTCTAAGGATTGCAGTGACCTTTTTGATAGCGAAGTTTTGAATGGTACAGGTTGTAATTTGTTTAGCAACATCAAAATTGCCGCTTTAGTCTGCAATTCATTAACAAGCAAAGTTTCGACATTATATCACTTAAGGAAATCTTGGAGCGACCCACTTTGCCGCTGATGTAAGCTGAGGAGGTTGGATACCGGCTTTGGTTTAAACTTCTTGGTAGTGAAGTGGGCCAATAATAACAAAGTGAGGTCAGAAATTTGGTTGATTGACCTGGGCGGGAGAAAGTTGAACCATTTGAGTGCTACTTTTTTTAGGGTAATTGGGAATGCTTGGCACCTGACGGGGGTCCAAGACTCTGGCCAGTGCCATCCTTGACTTGAAAGCATCCATGTGCTCCTTGGGATCAGTGCTTCCATCATAGGACTCTATGTCAAATGGTGGCTTGAAACCTTTCGGTGGCTGAGTCCCTATAATGTATTCGGAGAATGGCGTGTCATCGCCATCCTGGGGTCCTCATAACGCTCTGAGCCACGCCTCGAATGCCTATCAGCATACCCAAACAGAGGATGGGATCCAAAGTGTTTGAGGTGGTGTCGAACATATTCCACCCGAGGTTCTTTATGATGGTTGGCAATTCTCCAATGTTGTGAGTTTCCACGATGTCGACGTTCGGTGTTGCAGCTGCATTCTCTCGGGCTTCAGCCTCCATAGGGCTCTGGACTTCTGTCATGCTAATGATGTCGTTCCTGACATCATTTTCAGTTGGCATCTCTCATGCGGTCCAAGTTCTGTTCTAGCTTTTGAATGTGGGTGACTTGCTCCCGCATTAGGGTTAGCATCTCAATGAGCGAGTTAGTGTTGGCCTAAGGGCAGAGTTCCACCCCGGGGGCAACCACATTTCCCGTGGCCCGAATGAGAAAGCGGTGAGTTGTCGAGTTTTGCTCGTGGCAGCAATCTTCGGCGTCTGAAGTTGAATCGGAGGTTGTCCGACTATCCATCAATGGGTGGTGGTTACTCGCGAGGTCGTGTGCCTCCGCTTTTTCTTGTCTTGGGTGTGAGGACATTGGTATGATTTTTGTCGTGGTATGATGGAAAGGAGCGTTTGAGTTCCCACAGATGGCGCCAATGTTCGGAAATGAGTTACCTGAAGGAAATCCAAACGGTAATTGGGACCTCAAACTATTCGTGATGTGATTGACGGGCTAATGAAGCAAGAATTCCACAGCGGTGGGGGTATCTGCAAGGACTTCGACGCTCAAGTTAGTGAATGCAGGAGAATGTATGTAAAAGTACCTGAGGTCCATGACTGGACTCATATATATATATGGGTAGGTAATTGAGAAGATAAGGTTTTGGTTCCATAATAGTAGGGGATAACTCGGGACGTCCATAAGTCAGGGGTTAATGGATGATAGAGATGGCAAAACGGTTTCAATCCATCAGGTTGGTCTGCCAAATCCGCCAAAAATAACCGGTTAGATTAACATATTTGGCTCGCCGAACCAAACTTGTCTCTTTCTTTTTTTTTAAGATCAAGAGTATTTTAAAAAAAAAATGAGATTTTTATTATAAATTATGTTGTTATTATTCTTTTATTAATTTGTGAACTTTATATTTAATAAAATATTAATTTTTGATAATTTAAAGTATATAATATGCTCAAACTATTTTTATTCCAAATAGGAATTTATAGTTTTATATAAAATTTTGATTGCTAATTGTATGAAAAATTTGCTGATGGAAGCACCATGCTCGTGATTGCTTGTACCGCGTTTGTGATTGTTGGACAACGCCACTTAAACAATCATAACAAACCATAATTTATTAAGTTATTAATTTTTAGATAATTTAAAGCATATAGTATACTGGAACTATATTTATTCCAAATAAGAATTTATAATTTGAAATAAAATTTTGATTGTTAAATAATAGGATATGCTGTAAGTACCGCGCTCGTGATAATTGCTATAGTTATCTATTACATTAGTTAAAATTTGTTTGTGAATTCTTTTATCTTTGTGCAAGCTATACTCATCATAATATTATAATAAATCTTAATTTAATAAGTTATCAATTTTTAGATAACTTAAAGTGTATAATATGCTTAAATTCTTTTTATTTCACATATGAATTTATTATTTTAAATATAATTTTAATTGTTAAATTATATAATATATTGAAAAAATTTATCGCAAATATACTGCATTCGTGATTAATATTATAATCAATTTTAATTTGATTGATTAATTGCTAGATAATTTAAATTTTATAATATGTTAAATTTTAATTTTATGGCCAGAAGTACCGCGCACGCGATTATTTATACCACACTCGTAAGAAGTTGCACCACGCTCGTGAGTATTGTTGTACTGAATATTATAATAGATTTTAAATTGATAAGTTATGAATTTTGTCATGATGTAAAATTTATAATAAGCTCAAATTTATTTTTCTTGACCTAGTAATTAATTATAGATTTATATTATAAATTTATAGTTAATTATTGTTCGGAGGTAGGTTACTTGAGAGGGCTCCGAACTGATATTGGGATCTCAAGCTGCTCTTGGTGTGATCAGTGTGTAGATGAGGTGAAGGTCCACGATGAAAGGAGGGTACCTGCAAGGACTCCAACACTCAAGTCAGTAAGTGCAGGAAGTGTATCAGAAATAGGTAGAAGAAGTACCTGAGGTCCATAGTAGGACTCGTATATATGAGTAGGTGGTTGAGAGAATATGGGGATGTGGTTCTGCCACCCTAGGGGATAACTCGGGACGTCTATTAGCTTAGAGTTAATGGATCGGTCTGAGTTCATCAGTAACACGTAAGGTGAGTACACTCCGCGGTGTGAGGGAACCGTTGCATTTAATTCGGATTTGGGCCTTAATTCGGATGTTGGCCTGAGATGAGTATTAAACAGTGGCAAGTCTGATCTCGATTTTGGGCTCAGCCTTTAGGCCGAATTGGGCTCCTATATTCTAGTTCAGAACAGTGCCCCTAACTCAGTGACTGAGGTGACATCCTCCGGTGTCGAGTTCCTTATGGTCTTCCGACTTAATGTCCTGTGTTCCAAGAATAGGTCGCCATTCTTCAAATGATTTCATGTTTACTTTTGGCAATTTCTTGAATCTTGGGGAAGCGGTGACATCCTTTCACCTCATAAGTCGCGTCTCGTTATCCCTAGCGGACATGTGTCATTTTGGCGTCTCGTTTCGAGCGCCTTATCATTTGAATTGGGGCCTTCTTTCTACTTTTGCCCCCAATCCCCTTACGCGAAAAGTCATATTGAACCTTTAATGATGTTTGAGTTGCGCGGTAAGGAAGGGTTTTCACGCCTATAAATTCTGCTTTGCACGTTCATTCCCCATTTCTTTGCTTGCCATTTCTTTACTTGCCTCGATTTCTGCAGTGGAGGAGAAGTAGTGGTTTCCTCTTGCATCAATACTATTTCTAGCCTTAGCTTGCTAATAACAGGTATGCTCTTTCCTTTCATTTTCTACTTCTACAACTTGTGGTGCTTCGTGTGGTGAGATGGGATATTGGTGGTGTTTTGGTCTACTTTCACCATTTATCCGCATTTCTTTTACAACTTGGGGGTGGTTTCAACCCCTGCTCTGCTTAGTTTTTTTCTGCTTCCGCCACCCATTGGCGGATTTTCGTGTAGAGGGAAACCACTGTAGGGAGTCTGTCTTTTCATTTTCCATTTTATTTATGAGGATTTCTGAGTTAGGCTTTCCCCAAGTTTGTGATGTAGGGGTGGTTTCCTTTATAGATCGTTTAGGATCGCGGAAATGGTCAAAAAACAAACAGCTTTAATGTTTCCTCCCGAGATTAGCTTCATCTACCAGTGGGTCGATCCCGAGGTCCTTGGGACCCCCTCGATTGTGACCTCGGAGTTCCTAACTCACTTTAGAGAGGAGAACCTTATCTTGCCGGAGGAGGAGTAAGAGGAGGAGTATTATTTGGCGGCTCCTAGTCCGAGCAAGAAAGTGAGCGACATTAACCTTCATAGGGTACCTCGGTGGATGTGATGCTACGACGTCCTCATTTCCAAACTAGGAGTTTGGATTCCGTTTACCTACTTTCAAGTAGAGATTCTAAATCGAGCCGAGGCTGCTCCCTCTCATCTACATTCGAACAGCTGGGCGATGATCCGAGGATTCGAGATCATCCATGAATATCTCAAAGTGGTGCCATCCGCAGATGCTTTCTTTTTACTCTTTACTCTGACCCGACCTACCGGTGATAGAGTAATATCGGGGTGGTTGTCCTTCCAAGCTCACGTTAATCGGAAGATATTCCTTTTGCACGAGGAATCCTTCCACAATTTCAAGCCTGTCTGCTTTAAGGTTTTTAGATTTCCCAACTCGATTCCTTTTTAGGAGACCTTGGAGGGAGAGCTCTAGTTTAATGTATTTTGGTGTAAGTACTTCGGTGCTCCCCGGATAGAGGAGAGTTCCCTTAAGCCCGAGGAAAAGGCCATGGTGGATTTCCTGCTCGAATGCTTTGGGAAGAATCATCTTAACTTGAAGAACATCGTTGGCATAGAGCTCGAGGAGGCCAAACGATATTTAGGTTTTTTTCTTTGTATGTCGTTGCTGTGCCTTGTTCCTTCTTTGTTTATGATGTACTCATTGTTGATTTCTATTTTGTAGATGAGATGGCCTCGAATTATGCTCCTGCCGAGCTTCGACAACAGATGCTGAAGAGGCCCTACGAGGGAGATGGGAGCAGCAGCCTGAAGTCGGTGGGCTCTGGGGAGTCGGTGTTCACTCCCGCTTCCGATGACGCGGCCCCGGCGATTCAACCTTTGAAGAGACAAAAACATAAAAGGGCGACCAAAGAAAAGGCTATGGTTATTGACCTAGAGGGTCTTCCTTTGTCGAAAGATAGGTCAGACATTCATGTGATAGATAAGGACTTCCCTTATCCCTACTTTATGGATAAGGAGTTGATGGTCCCTGCCCCCCTCGAGCGCCTAGAAAGCGATGATGAGAACTTGGCCGCCAAGTTCCAATGGGCTGGGTGTGCTATGCTAAAGTCGGTGGCCTTACTTTGATACTCGGAGCCAGTCATTACTTCCAGCGTTCGAGCTAAGGAAGAGGTCAAAGTCTTGAAGGAAAAGCTCTCCCTTCTTCAAGATGAGAAGTCGACTTTAGAGAAGGCCAAACAAGACGCGATCAATAGGTTGAAAGAGGCACTTGAGTTGAAGGATAAGCAACCGGAGGACTCCAAATCTCGGGTGTCAAAACTTGAGAAGGCGTGTGCTGACTCTTCTGAGGTTGCTGCCAAAGTGAGGGACGAAGTGGCCCCGGTGGAGTAGCTGTAGGCGAGCTCGGCTAATAAGATTAAGGAATTTGTTCTGGAGTAGTGCCAGGTCATTTGTCCCAATGCCGATTTTAGCAAAGTTGGATAAGATAAAATTGTAGTTGATGGCCACTTAGTGGTAGCTTCGGAAGTAGAGGACGAAGGCGCCAAAAATCCTACATCCGACCCTTGATATGCTTGTACTTTTATTTTGTATTGTCCAGTTATGGGTCCTCTTGTAATGAATATTTTCCCGATTTCCGGGTTTTTATAATGAAACTTTTCGCATTGTCTAGTCTTATTTGTTGCTTTCTTTGTTAATTGATGTGCCTGTTTCTTGCCTAAGTTATACCTTGAAGGGAATATTGACAACACCTTATTGTTTTACCGAACTGGATGTTATCCAAGTTGGACTTAGCTAGAACTTAAGGTTTCTTTTGTTCGCTTAAGTTAGTGTGGGAGGCACAACTGACCCGAGGTATAATATTGGATTTTCTTGTCTTTGCGATTGCCTATCCGAGTTATCATACCGGGATCCGTTTTTCTTGACTAAGGGGTGATCAATCCCTTAGGAGAACTAAGGGGGGTTGAGAGCGTTAAACAACAACCATATGAGTGTAACGAGAAATGAAAGGGAGGATATAAAAAGAATGAAAGTAAAATAATATTATAGCAAAGATAATGTTTAAAGCAAAATAAAGATAAAATGTAAAAGCAAGAAACCAAGAAGAATTTACTAGTTACTGCTCGGCCCATGGAGTTCTGCCTTGTTAAAATCTCCCGAAGAAAACCCAGTAGGACAAAACCCGAGGTAGGAAAAGAAGTACAGCCACTTCACGTGGTATATACATCAAATGAAAAATTTTTGAAGGTTGGAGGAGTTCCATGACCTCGAAATTTTAGTGCCTACTATTGTGGAGAGTTTGTATGCCCCCTTTCCTAATATGTCAATAATTCTGTACGGGCCTTCCCAGTTTGCAGCTAATTTTCCATGGCCCACAGGAGTCTTTCCAATGTCAGCACGTCGGAGAACCAAATCGCCTTTGTCGAAAGTCTGAGGTATTACCTTGGCATTATATCTTTGGGAGATTTGATGTTTCAGCGCCTTCTCCCTTAGATGAGCCATTTCCCTTGCTTCATTGGATAGGTCGGACTGCTCCCAAAGTGCTTGGTGCCA
Organism: Pterocarpus macrocarpus; assembly: GCA_031439585.1. Taxonomy (NCBI): domain Eukaryota; kingdom Viridiplantae; phylum Streptophyta; class Magnoliopsida; order Fabales; family Fabaceae; genus Pterocarpus; species Pterocarpus macrocarpus. The sequence goes on from CM062514.1 coordinate 8,850,967, forward strand.
TGTAGGCTAGAACATGACACGTGGGCTTACCTCTTCGACTTCGATCGGTATCATTGCATCTACCCCGTAAGTTAATTTGAAAGGAGTTTCTCCAGTCATTGAATGCGGGGTGGTTCGGTAGGACCACAGAACGCTCCCGAGCTCATCGACCCATGTTGGTAGCTTCGGCTTAACCATTTGCTTGGGAGTGCTTGATCAAAGTGAAGTGGTGTTTGACTTTGTGGCTCGAGAGAAACCCTTGGAACTTTTGATCTATGAATTGGGTTCTATTATCAATGATGACCAAGTCGGATATTCTGAAGTGAGTGAAAATATTTCTCCATACGAACTTCCGGGCTTGGGTGGCAGTAATGGTGGAAAGTGGCTCTGCCTCTATCCACTTCGTGAAATAATCTATTGCCACAATTAGGTACTTCACTTGTCCTGAGGCAAGTAGGAAGGGACCTAGGAGGTCGAGTCCCCATTTGCTAAAAGGCCAGGGGACATTATTGATGTTAATTCGTAGGAAGAGGTGAGGTGGAAGGTGGCATGTTTTTGGTAGCTGGAGCACTTCCGTGCATACTTGATCAAATCCTTGATCATTGATGGCCAATAGAATCCAGCTCACAATACTTTCAATGCGAGCAACTTTCCTCCGAGATGATGGCCACAAGAGCCTTCGTGGACTTCCTCAAGAGTAGCAGGAACCCGATCAAGTCCCACACACTTCAGCAGTGGCTGGGGCAGTCCCTTTTTGAATAATTGTTCATTGATGAAGGTGTAGTAGGAGGCTTCTCTAGCTAGCCTCCTGGTGTCGACGGGATCTTCTGGTCGGGTTCCATTCTGCAGGTACGGGATGATCGGGGTCATCCAGTTCGGAACTCCATCAATGGATAATGTCAGAATAAGATTAGTTATTGAGGGAAGCTTCAAAGTTTCTTGCATCAAACTCTGGTTGTTTCTTTCGGGCTTAGTGCTTGCCAGCTTGGAAAGGATGTCGGCTCTGACATTCTCTTCTCTGGGAACATGTCGGAACTCTACACTCAGAAATTCTTTTACGAGTTCTTTTACTTTCAAAAGGTATTTTTGCAGCAGAACATCTTTAGCTTGGTATGTCCCGATAACTTGGGAAGTCACGACTTGGGAGTTGCTACATACCGAAAGTCAGGACACTCCAACGTCCTTAGCTAGCTTCAGGCCAACAATGAGGGCCTCGTATCTAGCCTAGTTGTTAGAAACCGGGAAGTCGAACTTGATGGAGAGCTCGAGGATTATTTCCCCTTCTTTTTCGAGAATCGCCCCAGCTCCACTTCCCTTCGAGCTAGACGCTCCGTCCACGTGCAACGTCCATCCTAGTTATAGGGTATCCACATCATCTACCATTTTGGCTAAGAAGTCTGCCAGTGCTTGAGCTTTAATGGCTATCCTTGGTTCGTACCGGATGTTGAACTCTGAAAGTTCCACAGACCATGAAACCATTCTTCCTGCCAAGTCCAGTTTTTGTAGGATTTGCCAGATCGGCTGGTCGGTTTGGACGATGATCGTATGGGCTTGGAAATATTGGCGGAGCCTTCGTGCTGTAATAACTAGGGTCGGGGTGACTTTTTCAATTTTCCGATATCTCGTCTCGAGTCCTTGAAGTACTTTGCTAATGAAGTATACGGGGTGCTGTTGTCGGGAATCTTCCCGGACCAGTACCCCAGCTATAGCGGCGTTGCTAACTGAGAGATACAGAATCAGTGGTTTTCCGGCTTCCGGCTTGCTCAGTATAGGAGGGTAGGAAAGGTACTACTTGAAGTCAGATAAAGCAGCTTCACACTCTGGCATCCACTCAAAAGTATTCCCCTTTTTCAGGAGAAAAAAAGGGGAATGGCTTTTCGGGCTGACACAGCCATGAATCTCGAGAGGGAGGCAATTCACAGTTCTGTGCCCAAAATTGTTGTGATATTCGTACATTTGAGAACCTTTGGCTTGGGAAACCTTTCGACCTGGCCGACCTCTTTGAACAGGTCGGAAAGGTTTACTGGCCCTTGAGCGTATGTCCCTCCTTGGATGTTCATCTTGGCCGCCAGCCTTCTTGTTGGATTGGTGCCTTCCTGGGTTGGCTGTGGCTTTCTCTGTTTCCTCCAAAAATATATACTTCTTGGTTCTCATTTGTACTTCTTTAGGGGATTGCGACGTCCTTTTGGATAATAAAGTTTTGAATAGTCTAGGTCGTAGTCCGTTTAGTAGCATCAGAATTGTCGCTTGAGTCTACACTTCATCAACGAGCAAAGTTTCAGCATTATATAGCTCGAGGAAATCTCGGAGCAACTCGTTTTGTCATTGATGTATGCCAAGGAGGCTGGAGACAGGCTTAGGTTTGAACCTCTTGGTAGTGAAGTGGGCCAAGAATAGCGAGACAAGGTCGGAAAATCGATCGATTGACCTGGGTGGGAGATAGTTAAACCATTTGAGTGTAGCTTTTTTTTAAGGTGATGGGGAAAGCTCAGCATTTGACGGGATCCGAGACTCCAGCCAGCACCATCCTTGATTTGAAAGCATCCATATGCTCTTGGGGATCGGTACTCCCATCATAAGGCTCCATGTCAGAGGGCGGCTTGAAACCTCTGGGTGGCTGAGTTCCCATAATAAAGTCAAAGAATGATGTGTTGTCGCCATCCTCGGGGTCCTCGTAACGTTCCGAGCCTTGCCTCGAATGTTTATCATCGTACCGGAGGTGAGGTCGGGTTTCCGAGCGTTCGAGGTGGTGATGATCACCTTCTGCCCGATGCTCTCTATGGCTATTGGCTACACTCCCATGTGGCAAGTTTCTGTGATGGTGGCGTTCTATGCTACGACTACATTCTCTCAGGCTTCGGTCTCCATAATGGTTTGGGCTCCTATCATGGTGGCATCAGTGCTTCTCTCAGCGTCATTTCTGGTTGGCTTCCTTCATGCGATCCAAATTCTGCTCCAGCTTTTGGATGTAGGTGGCTTACTCCCTCATTAAGGTTAGCATCTCGGCGAGTGGGTCAGCATTTGCCTGAGGGCGGATTTCCACCATGGAGGCAACCGCGTTCCCCGAGGCCCGGATGATTGAGCGGTGAGCTATTAAGTTCTGCTGGTGGTGGTGGTTTCTGGAGTCCAAAGCCGAATCAGAAGCCGTGCAACCGTCCACCAGTGGTTGGTGGTTGCTTATGGGGGCATGTGCCGCCGTGCGTTCCTGCCTAGGGTGTGAAGACATTGGTGTGAATTCCGCCGTGGTATGGTGGTGAGCGGTGTTTGAGATCCCCATAGACGGTGCTAATATTTGGAGGTGGGTTACTTGAGAGGGCTTCAAATTGAGATTGGGATCTCAAGCTGCTCTTGGTGTGATCGGTGTGTAGATGAGGTAAAGGTCCACGATGAACGGGGGGTACCTGCAAAGACTCTGACGCTCAAGTTAGTGAGTGCAGGAAGTGTATCAAAATTAGGTAGAAGAAGTACTTAATGTCCATAGTAAGACTCGTATATATGAGTAGGTGGTTGAGAGAAGATGGGGATGTAGTTTCGCCATCCTAGGGGATAACTCGGGACGTCCGTTAGCTTGGAGTTAATGGATCAGTCCGAGTTCATTGGCAACACGCAAAGTGAGTACACTCCGTAATGTGAGGGAACCATTGTATTTAATTCGGGTTTGGGCCCTAATTCGGATGTTGGGCCCAAGATGAGTATTGGACAGTGGCAAGTCCGATCTCGATTTTGGGCTCAACCTTTGGGCCGAGTTAGGCTCCTATATTCCAGTCCAGAACAATTATTATTTATAAACTTATTTATATATCATAATTAATTTATTATATTTGTATTTAGTTAAATTTGGATACAAATTATATAGTTTAATTATTTTATTCTATTCTATTTAAGTAGATTTTTCATTCAATATATTTTTTTCTAATTTTTAAGATAATTTAACTCATAACAAATATTAAAATAAATTTATTTATACTTTTTAATTTTTTAGCAGGTCAACCCGCAACCCTCCCTTAAACGGGATAGGTTAGAATATTGAACCCGTCTTTCTAATTTGGCTCACCCTGTCCTCCCTCCCCCACTTTTGGCAGGTTGGAGCGGGCCAGCTCGTTTTGCCATCTCTAATGGATGGGTCCGAGTTTATCGGCAACTCGCGAGGTGAGTACCACTCGTCATATTAGGGGACTTTGTCACACTTAATTCAGATTTGGTCCTTAACTAGCATGTGGATCCGAGCTGTGTATCAGATATCGATCAATCCGTCCTCTAAGTGGGCTTAGTTGTTGGGTCGAGTTGGGTTTGCACGTTCTAGTCCAGAACAATAATATTAATTAGTTTGGATTGAATTAAATTCAATCAATTTTAAAAGTTAGATCCAAAATTCGATTTAATTCTACAATTTGTAAAAATTTATGGTCCAATTCAATCCAAATTTTTGTCCAAATATTTGTGTTTTGATCAATTTTTAATTTGGATTGAATTGATTTATCAATTTTAATTGGGTTGAATTCTTAAACTAACACGTAGTGGGCCGTATTTCAAAAATGAAGGCTCGCGTTCGGGGCATGTCCTAAATTGGAATGGCAATATGGCGCCTTGGATTTACAATATCCTAGTCAGACCCATTAAAATTCTACTATCCAATAACAAAATAACACGTGTTACTCGAGCAGAAAAACTACGTAGGCAATTAGAATTGACTTGTGGAGTCTAGAACAATGCCTTATTGAAGACGCGTATATGAATGAACTGAAGTCATTCGGTTGCGAGATATCATCAATTCCAGATTCAATCTCCTTTACCCCATGGCTTACGTTGAGCGAGGTATCATCCTCTTTCCCTTTACTCTCAATTCACGTAACAATTTCCTTTTCCCTCTTTTTTTGTTTTTTTCTTCTTTACCATTTAGGTTCAGGTTTTGATTCCTCAGTGGGCCTTGGATTTATAAAACCCTTGATCCGGTGCTCTCAGAATCAATCTTCTTAAATCTCTAGTTTCATGTATTAATGTTTTTAAAATAATTTCGAAATATGCAATTCAAAACCTTCGATCCGCAACCGGATTGAAAACAATCTTAAATTTTGGAGAATCTTACTGATGATGTTTGTTTTTTGTCTTTTCAATTTTTCAAAATATAATTTAGCATTTTTTTTAAACGTTTTTATGGCAGTGCCCCCTGATTTTCCAGTTTTCTATGTCGTAAGTCTTAACATCAAAATTAGGTCTTCGGCCACATTGCCTCCATGTTCAAACTAGTGTCTGCAAAGTCAGCATCATATGCATCAAGCTTTAGCGCTTGTAACATATTATTCTCAAATAGTTCTGATTTTACATGAATCTCAAAATTTGTGGATAGGAACGGCAGCTTCTATGGCAAATGGAATTAATCTCTGTCTTATCCTCGCCCTCCTAATTTTTCATCTGGTTTAACTTGCTTGATGGGTATCTTGGTCGGGATTAGCATTTTAAATCACATTAGCAGCTGTTGCTTGCAACAGCGACACACTTAAATCCTCGCAACCTAACCTATAGTTTCACAGTTCTGTTTTCTTGCAGTGTCAGCCTCTAATTTTAGATTACAATTTATTCATTGACAATAACAACACATTGCATATGGTTGCATCTAGGACAATAACAATAAAATTCGCAAAATGGTAATCATCTGTGATTCCTGGTTATGTAGTACAGACTTGTGTGACAATGGTCAGGGATATGGAACAAAATTGCTGAAACAGATATGTAAAACAGGAACACACTAATAGGTAATAGGATGGCCCAGTTATCTCTGTGTAGTGGAGGTCAACTCTGCCAAGGGTAGTTTTCAATTTTAACTTCAAAAAAGTTGTGAACGGTGTTTCCATTTCCAATGGGTATACCGAGAATTTCAAAGACAATCTTTGACAGACTGGACAGTTAACATGCTTGAACTCTCTTTCTGAGGTAATAGCTTCTTTGTATTCTGCTAACTTGGGTCCAATTGTAATGATAATAATGCAAAGGTTAGTATTTGCGGGCAAGGTGGTTGCTGCAATGAATACCAAATAATGGAGTTTCCTGAGTAAATAACACTCCCATTGTAGAAGGTTATTTGGTGTTCTTGGTGAATCTAGAGTTGTCCTTTCAATTTAGATCAATTTCTTTTGATTAGCTTCAGGGGCATTTGTAGGACTGAGTAGGAGAAGGCTTTATGGCATGTGGCATTATGCCCTCTATGGTGGTGTATTTGGCCTGACATCTGTATCTTAAACAATTCTTCTAAGCTCTTAAATCTGATAGTGTACAGGATAGCCCTTATGACCTCTCTGGTGTTCAGGTCATGATCTCTTAAAGGGAGCCTTTCCATTAGATGTGTTAAGGGATTGAAGTGCTTTGTTGTATTATTGGCCATTGTTAATGAAAAAAATTGTATTATTGACCTTGCTTGTCTTCTTTTTCGGGGGTTTGATTCTTCCTTGTCATTTTAGATTACATCTTTCTGCTGTTCCCAAGAATGATATCTTAAAGAAATATTCTGGAACAAATTTATGTGGATGTTTTGACATACCCTGCCTTCCCTTATTGCATCTTTAATCCTATACATTTTTCTTCATGGTAGTTTTTCCCTCTTCCCTTCACCTGACTTGATGAACCTTTTCCATTTGCAATGCTGCAAGTGATGACTTGATTAGTGACATTTACAAAGACAGCCAATATCTTTCATATTTTATGTGATATCAATTGTTAGTTTAGTTTTGTATTTGCCATTAATTGTTAGCTAAAACACAAAGTTTTGTCCTAGGAATCTGTGACTTATTGAAATAGTATTGGCTTGAAATGGCCAAATATGTGGTAGGAAACTGTGAACATACATGATAAAGAAGTTGGGTAGTTTATTTTATTCTTGTGATATTTTCAAATTTTCTAATATTTCCTAACCATGTGAGTGTATTGAGGGAACCCCCCCCCCCCTTTGTATGATGTAAAAATTAGGAGTTGAATGGATGGAGAGTAACCCCATAGTTAGATGTAGAGTGGGGCTGAAAACAAACTATAGGAGAAACCATTAAGAAAGATTTAGATTTAAATGATTTGTCTATAGACATGGTATATGATAGGATAATATAGCATTGATTGATCCATGTTGCTGACTCTACCAAATGGCAAAAAGGTTTTGTTGTTGTTGTTGACGATGATGATATAGTAACGGGATAGATATCTTCGCCGAGACACCAACCATTTCAATCAGTTGTAATATTCTGTTAGGCCTCATTGTTTGGTAGTGAAAGTTGCTGATCTGGTTTTTGTTTGCTCATATCCTGTTTAATCTTTTTTCCTAGCCTGCTTCCATTTCCTGATAGAGTTTGAAGAAGAGTATGAAATTGCAAACCTAAGTCATCTTGCACCTGATGTCTGCTATCGCTGCATGATTATATAGTATTAGTAATTGAAACTGTTGAGTGAAAACTAAATATCTGGAATATCTTACTTCAGTTTTGTGTATAGCAGTTTTTCAGCTTGTGTGATTGTTCCAAAAGAAATCTGCGGCAGATACTTTCTTTCTTGCCGTTGCAAAATGGTTATGTGGGTTAATATTGATTAGTAACAGGAGCTTGATGCAATTTTGTGCAGGTGTTGTGAAATCAAAGCGATCACTATGGCGACTTAAAACAATAACTGATTTTTTCTGGGCCATTGTTAACATCATAGGCGTGTTTTTTGCAACCATGTTTTCGGTAATATTTATGTTTCTTGATTCCTATTATGGAAATTATGGGGAATCTGTTGTGCCAAACTTATGTTTGCTTGTATGATGTTTTCATGCCTCAGATGGAAAAGTCCGACACCTACAGGAAAGGTGCTGCCTCTGGTAAGAAATGGGATGGCGGTGCTCCCGGAGGTCCTGGTGGAGGTGGTGGGGGACCATATGGTGGTGGTCCACGTGGCCCTCCTCGTGGTGGTCTTGACAATGTTCGTGGCATGGATACTATTAGGGGACGTGACCATGGTAAGTTTATATATATTGTCTCTGTTGCTCTAAAGTTTTGGTTATTGAGATATCTCTCTTCTTCTTTTCTAGTATTTCCTTGCTAATCATTTCTTTTCTGTACTTTTTTTTTTTTAATCCCTGAACTTCCAGCTTCTCTTCCTGCCTGCGGCTCCTGCTGTGGTTGAGCGTTAGGAATCCCATTTGCTTATTGGCTTGTTTGTCTCAATTTGTACTTGGTGCTGAACTGTTGGAATGTGCAAATATCAATATGACTTTCAAGCATTCTGTGTGCGCATAGATTAAAATTGGAACGGTGTTGTTGATAGTTTGATAATGGAGTTTGTTATTCCTACACTTATATACAGTATCATTACACTTACTATATTAAGAAAATAAAGTTTGAAAGCGTATGAAGATGTGTGTGTTTTTCTTTTTTCTTTTTAATTATAAAAATGGAGGCAGTGCAAGAATGATGGAAGGACAAAAAACCTTTTAGAGATGATATTGGGTGCGTTTGGATAAGTTTGCCGAAAAAGGGTTTTTGTTTTTTAATTTTTAGAAAAATGTTTTTTTATGCTCCGAAAAGGTTACTATGTATTTGAATAAATTATTTAAAAAGTATTTTTAATTATTTATTATTAATTTTAATAAAAATGGTGAATTAATTTTTTTTATGTAGGTATTTTATTTAAAAAAATTGTATTCAAATATATTTAGAGACTTATAAAAGTGTTTTTTTATTAAGAATGTTTTTTTTTTTCGGAAGAAGTGCTCTTTCTTGAACAAAAATAATCCAACCGGCCTTATATTGATCAATAATTGTGAGTTCAATTATGCAATTATAATCCAGTGAATAAAAAAGGAGGTTAAACAACAATATTGTAAGTTTCTATAGGTGTGGAAGGTGAAAAATAAATGATTGTTGTAATTATTGAATCTGGAGTAGATACTTCACTGCTATTTATGTAAACACTAGAAAAACAATAAATTTTGCATCTTGTCATATATAGTATGCCATAGTTTGTTACGTGGAGAATCATAGTGGATTTTGTTTTTTTAATAATAGTTGTGGGAAACAGCTCAAAAGAGGGTTCATATGAGGTTAATTGCACATACTTTTGCTAGTCTCTTGGTATGTGCTATTAGTTTATTGGTATGTCTTTTTATGCTTTTTGGTTTTATGTTTGTACTTCAGACCCAAACTTTGGCATGGGAAAGGGAATCGCGAGGAAAGGGAAAATGTGTGGGGGTGGGAACTAGGATAATTTGAGGGACGTATTGATATTTTTGTATAACAATTTTGATTCCCATGTCTTTGGAGTGTATTACTCCCACTTTTTATAATGAGAATAACATCCTATCAAATCATGGGAATAGAATTTTCTTAGAAATATTTAATATCTGGGAATAATTTTTTAAAGCTTGAAACAAACATGGAATAAATGATTTCTAAATAATTATTCCTAAGAATAATTTTATATAACCTTAAACAAACACCTCATAGGGTCAAATCATTTTCCACATGTTAAATTTTTTTTTTTACTTTTAATAATTTAATAAAATTGATTATTAAAATGAAAAAGGGAGAATTTAAGGAAAAAAATTAAAATAAGAAAAATAGAAGAGGAATACACTTCTTTAGCCCAAGTTTCGTAACTCAATTCACTTCAATCTAAAACCAAAAAAAAAAAAAAAAGGTGCAATTATTAATTTTTAGAGGAAAAGCAATAAAAGTGATAGGAGCCTTAGAATACACTTGGATAAGTTTTTGAAGAAAGAATTTTGTTTTCCTTTAAACATTTTTTATAGAGCTTTTTTTTTATATTTTTTTTTAATATTTGGATAGATTATTTAAAAAATAGTTTTAATTATTAAAAGTCAATATAAGTTTATTTGGACCAAAAAAGAATAAAGTTCTTCTTTTATAGTCAAATTATAAAAAAAAGATATTCAAAAAGAGGAGCAATAACAAGGATTTTGCAAGGGGCAAAAAGAGGAGTATGTAGATTATAATTATAAATAAAAGTAAAGATATTTTTGAAAAATAATTTTATTAAGAAAACACTTATGTTTCTATTTTTTTTAGAAGTTAGGTATTACTAGCTTTTAAAAAAGTCTTTAACAATAGTAGTAAATTGACTTTTCTCTTTAATTACAAGTACTGTTTTTTTCTTTTTTAAGTTGTATCCAAACACTATTAAAATTTTATAAAAACACTTTTTTGTCAAATAAAAAAGATTTTATTTTTTTTGAGAAAAAAAGTCGATTCGAATGAGCTCTTAGTATAGTGAGAAGAAATGCTGCTTTGTAATCCACCAAGGAGTCATCCACATCCCCTTTCCCTCCTTAGATCTTAAAAAAGAAAAATAATACTCACAACAGGCAGATCAAAACCAAACTAATGTCAAAACTCCAAAAGAAACAATAAACAACCCCAAAACAAAACATTCAAACAAAATTGAGCAATCTCAAACATGAACAATCCAAAGCAAAACCACCCAACTTATAATCAAAACCATGTTGTAGCACCCTCGTTGTCCTCCATTGCCAGCTCATGCCTTAATGGTCACCATTGACACTGGCAAGTCCTTTGCTTCACCAACATTTGCCTTGCGATCTCCACTGCTGGCTAGTGTGATCTCGAAGCAGGTTACTTTTAAACTTCTACATATATATATATATATATATAGAGGCAAAATCAAATAGAAATCTTACTTCAAAATATTATTTAATTTTCTAAAAACCTATAGAAAACTATTTATTCCAAGATGGTCTATCAGGATCACACTTAGGCGGCCTTTTCCTTCGTGTGATCCCGTATTCCGTCACGCACCACTCCTTGAGTGGCTATGTATTCCATCATGCACTACATTATGTGTAGCTATGTAATTAGTCATCAAAGGTGCTCTAAGGTTAATGTATACTGTCATTAGCATGCAAATACTGTCATAGGCTTTCCCAAGTCTTTCCTTTACCATTATACATAACACTTAATATGGATCCTCATAAGACAAGTCATCATCCCATGCATAAAACTTAAAACCACATCATTAAAGAAAGATAAAAGCTCTAACATTATAATGCTTCGAAAATTTATAGAATTTCATAGCTTTCCAATATATATATATATATAAACAATTAGCAAGATTTCAACAAAAATCCATTCATTGTCTCATCTAAATCATAATTTCCATGACATATCAAATCACTTTCACAGATATAAGGTAAATATGCTGGAAAACGAGATAGGTATACACTATCTACTCACAAACTTAACCTCAATAGCGGAGTCTTAATCCCATGAAATCATGAAGCCAAGAGCCAAATCTCCAACAGAATCTATCATCATAAATATGGTAATTTAATTCACTATTAGTCATTAAGACCAATGATTAACCTAAATTACTCTCAGATATCAAAATCCCCAATTCTTCTAACTTAGGGCTCTTCAGGAACTCATTAATAGAGAAAGAATCCATAATTCATAGAAAAAGGAGAGGAAAAGAGTTTAAGGAGTACCTCGAGAAGGGCAAAAATGAAGAGGGAGGAGTGGGAGTCTTGGTGACACCTCCTCCAAGCTCTAAGGCCCATTAATGGTGTTGTTGGAGATAGGGAAAAGAGTAAAGGTCAAAGAGTGAAATAGGTGTTATGTGACTAAGAGAAGTGTAATTTGATGAGGTTTTAAGGGAAAGATTTGAGGTGAGGGTGAAGAATGATGAGGAAATGGATTTTAGAAACAAGGAAGAGAGCTTGAGGCTTTAGAGAGAGAAAAAATCGCGTAAATGAGGTTGGAAGAGCGCATTCGGGCTTTATATGGACCCGTGGTAATCAATTACACAGACTGGTAATCGATTACCACAAGCCTAGATTGTTGTAATCAATTACCACTCAGTGTAATCGATTACAACAAGGAAAAACTTAGCCCGCGGGTGTACAGAGAGACTTATAATCAATTACAAGCCCTGGGTAATCGATTACCAGCTTTAGAAACTTGGTTTCTTCCCTCTAAAGTCCCTTCCTAAGTTCAAGATATTAGACATACTTATTTAATTTTAAGTTAATATTCTCTTTAATATTATTCTCTATTAACTTTAAAACATAAATGTAAATAAAGAAATACCCCCCATTTAGATTCAATAAAAATATCAAACAAACCAAAATCCTTAAAGCTCAAAATCCAACTTTTGGGTTTTAGTACAATTTTTCGAAAACTTGCATTTTTATAAACTTTTTAGTTGAAAATGAAGGGATTATCCATTCTCTAAAATTTGTTAAAAATTGCCTTTTAACTCACTAATATCCAAGGAACCATTACCAAGACTTTTAATTTTTAGAAAATATATCAATCCTACAGCCCTCCAAGGAGATATAGGGTTCAGATTTAGAATTTTTGGGATTCAATATTGACAGACAATTGCAACCTGGACTGGGGTATTATGAGAAAGATGCTTGGACATTTGACTAATATGTTCTTCCATATTTGAAAAGCTTGCCTCTTGTCTCTTGCGAATTTTAGCACATTCCTCAATGAATTTTGCAGTTTTTTGAGCAAATTTCTCATTTTGTTGAGCATACTTTTCTATAGGTATCTCCTAGTCCGCTTTCTTTTCTTGAGGAGGATATGGAGTTAGATATGGATAAGCAAGTGGCGGTGGTCTTATATATTCTTGATTACCCTAGGATAAGTTAGGATTGTTTTGAAACCATTAAGAATCACCCAAATAGGTCACTAAGCTTGGATGAGGAGCTTCAGTCATGCACCTTCTGATATGATTCAACTTTGATTGAGTTGAATGGTTCTGAATCAACAACTAGCATAAACCTAGATTGCACTTTTAGGGTGGAAGTTTAGGGTTGTGTTTGAGTTTTGTTTGTTTTTAATCAAAAATGGATATAGACGCCACACTCAAGAGAAGATGATAAGGTGAGTGATAAGTCTTGTTTTGATCGCCACAAGTTGCCTTGATAAGATCTATAGTTCTTTGCCCAAGAACAGAAGGGAAGTTCTCACAATTAGGAGAAAACTCAAAAGAAGTCTATTCATAATCTGTCTTGTGTTTATATATTGAGTTCCTATTTGTAATCTGAAGGTTACTGCACATTGAGTTGTAGCCTCTACACATTCCACTAAGTATTAAAGTCCCACTAACATTGAAAACACAAGTAACTCACCCACTATCTATCATAATTGCCCAGTAACTCTTAAAATTCTTGAAATTGACTTTGAAAATAGCTAAAAAGCTTCTGAAATTGGAGACATTAAAAGGTGCACGAAAACTACAAGAAAATAAGACAAATTACACCTAATTTAAACTAATTATTCCAGCCCAATCTGTTTGCAACTTGATCACTCGAATTGGGCTTTATCTTGGGTCTTCAAGTGACTTTTTCATGTTGGACTTGGCTATTCTTCAAGCTGAATAAGATTGGTCCATTTTGGAAGCTCATGCTTAATTGGATTGCTCTTGGTCTTTGCTTTCATGACTAGGCCTTGCAAAGCTTCTTTTAGCCTTTTTGCTCTAGCTCTAGTCATTAGGCCATCCATGCCTTGTAATTGATCTTGAACATTATTGGCCTTGGTTGAATTCTCATCACCTTCCATTAAAATGATCTCCTCATACACTAATTGAGGGCAGTGTGCAGGTGGCTTCAAATGTAGGTATTGTGCATAAAATTTAGCCTCACAATGTCCAGTTAAATGGTTTTCTCTACAGAAGTCATATCTCAATGGAGGACTATCTATAACTCCAATATGCATTTGGTTGATCTATGTTGTGGACTCAAAAGACTGTCCAATCAACCCTTTGTAAGAATCAAATAGAGCTTCCATCTCCTATACCTATCAAAACAAGTGCTAACAACAAAACAGAATTTCACATGAAGGTGAGTAATCAAAGAGAATAATAAAAAATAATTTTTAAAAAAAGATTAAATAAAATAAAAGAAAAATAGAATAGAAATATTTTTTATTTTTTAATAAAAACAAAAATAAAAATAATACTAAGAAAAAATAAACAAAAACAAAAAATACCCAAATTAGCAACAACTAAACGACTAATGATATTGATTAAAATAATCCCCATAGACAGCACCAAAAACTTGCTAACCAATTTAGAAAACTGGCTTCGACAAGAATACCGGGTCATAAGTAAAAAAAAATGAGTGATTATCATTCCCATAAAGGTTGTTAATCAAATTTCAATTCATTTCGAACAGTTATTATTTAGGCGATTGAAAATATGAAAATTGAGAATAAAAATAAAATAAAATAAAATAAGCACATGACAGAAATAATAAATTAAAAACATGTGTTTGTAACATCTAGAAGTACAGTGTATTTGACTAACACTATTAACTGATTAATTATAATGCATTAGAGATATATGAGTAGTTAGCATCAAAATGTGAATGCTACGGTTAGATAAATTCAAATTTCTTTGTAGAAAAATTTCATATAGACTATTAGCAATGTTTTGCTAATTTAAGGAAAATCAATTTGTTTGCGGTATCTTATGTAACATCCACAATGATTTCCGAGTTCCGACTTCATCTTGGAATTTCACATAAAATGGATAATTTCTGACTTCCGATTTTGCCTTCATCTGGCATAATTTCATGACTTCCGACTTAACCTTCAAATCCAAACAACATGGTGATTCACGATATCCGACTTTATGTCTCAAAGAAAACGGACCCGATTTCCGATTTAATTTTCAAGTTTGGTCATTTCTGATTTCCGACTTCATCTTTTAGTTTCAAATTAAATGGAGCGGTTTCCAAGTTCCAACCTTCGACTTCGAGTTTCAAATATATTGTACATAATTTCCGACTTCCGGGTTTGAGTATTTTAGGTTTAATATTCTTGTCCATGACATTTGATTTCAAAGTGTTTTATGTGCTTGTGATTTCGATTTCCAACCCATATTCGTCTTCCAAGTTATGAGTTTCATAATTCCCAAGTTTTGACCTTAACAATATTCAATATTCACTCATTTCTGACTTCCAAGTTGAAAGTTTAAGATATGGTCACAAGTAGCGACCTCTGGGTTCAATGTGAAGAGCTCCGACCTTGGAGTTGAACTCAACTAGAATAGACATGAGTTCAGATCTTTGAGTTGATTTCCAAGTTGTATACGAGTTCCGATTTCTGAGTTTATTCCCTGGAGCTTTCCATTTCTGTTGGTGCTCCCGAGTTTGAATTGGGAGTTCCGAGATTATGTGATTGTGTGCTGTATGATTCATGACATCCGACTTTGCTACCAAGTGTCGAATAAACCAGACAAAATTTTCGATATCCGACTTCATCTCCGAGTGGCAAATAAATAACACGAGTTCTGACTTTAAGCAAAATCGAGATGAGTTCCAATTTCAGATAGAATGGAGGCAAGTTCCATTTTTGGGCGACGTGGAGAGCAATTTAGCCACAAAAGTGGGCGACATGGCCGAACTTTAATCACAAAATTTCAACCAATCAACATTCACAATTCCAACTACCCTCATGTATTTAAGTCAGACTCTCCTTCTCATTTCTAGCTGATTTATGCCTTCCTCTCCCTCTTGTTCCAACCTTCTTCTTCTCTTCTCCTCTCAACAAACTCCATCACTCCTTCAAGCTTAACAAGGTTTTATCAATCTACGCTCCAAAATCTAGCAGAATCACACTCTAAAGAGGTAGGATTCCATTTTTGTTCTTGAATTCTTTGCACTATGGCTGTATGAAATTTTATTCTTCTTCATGTATTTGATGATATATTGGATGTATGTTGGATTAATATGAAATCTTGAGTTGAAATTAGAGTTAGAAGAAGAAAACTAGGAGAAGTGGGGGATTGGGATGCTGCCTAAGTGAGGAATCCCACGGCAGTCCGTATAGCGGAGTGTGCGGCTCTATCTACAGCCAGTTAAACCTGATGAGAATATTTTTATATGAAAGTAGACATTCAGAGCTTTCCATACATATATAACATAAGGCTATTGGATTAGTATTGAGAGATATATGAATTTTTGAAGTTTGACCTAGGAATCAGGACTTTCATCCGGGCAGTGTGACTTGAGGAGGGTGTAACTCACCCTACACAACTCCAAATTGAGTGAAATCGACTTTATTAGAAAGCTTACACATAGGGAACATCCACAATGAAATTTCAAGTTTGTTATAATCCCAATTGTTCCCAGTGGTTCGAGGAAATTACCCTATGTCCAAACCAAGCCAAAATAGGGTAGTTCAGGAAGGTCAAATTTCAGAACTTATAACTCGAGCTATACTAAAGCAAATGAAATAAAACTTCTTGCAAATGAAAGGTTGTCTTGTTAGCTTTGATATGGCACCAATTTTATATGATTTGAGCTTAGTTTCGATTTTTAGTGAATTTTTACTTCCAAGAGTATAATTTGGACCAGTGACCGAATAGGCTGAGGCAAAATTTAAATATCTTGAGCTACACATATCAAAATGAGATGGGACTAAAAGGATTGAAAACTAGACACATAGAGCTATGACATATCCGAAATTTAGGTTTAAATGAGTTGAATAGAAGTAAAGGTGGATTATACAAAATTCAGATAGAATTGAGTAGAATTGGCAGAAATGACCAAATTGATAGTTTCACAAGTGTTAGTGAACATATAAGGCTTGAGTTGATGATTGCAAGTTTTACATTGATAGATATGTTAGATTGATTATACTGCTATGACTTATTTGTCCGTGAGAACTGGCACTATTCATAGGGAAACGGATCTGATCCGTTATGCTGCCGGATTTACGGTAAAAGTCTATGAAACTATGAATGTTTATATGCAAGGATGAATTTAAGTATGCTATGAGTTATGATGTATATGAAACTAAATCATGAAGCATATATATGAGTACATTCTGTATGTCTAAGCTTGATTATGCATGAGAATAAAAGAATGTGAATATATTGAATGTGGGTCCCTTCACTTGGAGGCAATTGCACATTGAATCCTTCCTGGTGAAGGCAGTTAAACGATAAAGACATGAGTCCCTTCACCTGGAGGCAATTGCACATTGGGTCTCTCCTTGTGAAGGCAACTAAAACTTGGGTCTCTCTATGTTGGAGACAGATGGCCAATTGAGTCCCTCCAACCTAGAGGCAGTGGGTCCCCTGTGGGTTAGTCTGTGTGACGACGGTCACAAGTTGGCTACCCAAGGGCAGTAAAGGGTAAAGACTAAAGACTAAAGATTAAAATATATGCAAACACCCCACTCACATGAGGTATGACGTTGACTTAACTAGTGTGAGTATAGGAGATAGAGCTTACATGAGGCATGGCATAATCCAGCTAGTGTAAGTACCGAAAATTTATGATAGCATGTAAAGATTTCATGATGAAAGAAATGATGATGAGTCTATATTCCTAAGGAATACAATATGGCGATCACGCTCTGATGGGGTATGACATGGCGATCATACTCTGGAATATAGCATAATGATCCCACACCCTAAGGAATATGACATGGCAATCATACTCTGGGACGTGGCAGGAAGAACATATTTCTAAGGAATGTGACATGGCGATCACATCCCGATGGGGTATGATATAGCGATCATACTCTAGAATATGTGTAACAAGTAAAGAAAGATGAAGAAAGAAAAGTAAATTTTATATATATGCATGAATTCAAGTACAAGTTATGTGCAGATGTTATGTCTCCAGTATATTGATGCTATGTGTATTTTAATATGTTTCAGTTATTATTCATAATATAATTCATAAATTGATTTTGTATGGGTTCTCCCAAATGCCAAGTATATGAGTAAAACTGAACGTTGCTTTGGATAGTATATTTTCAAACTATAAAATTAAACAGTTTGTATAGCATGTTCACTTTTTTTCATAATAAACCGAAGCAAACTGGAGATAACAACGATGACATTATATATGATAATTAGAGAATCCTACTGAGAATTTATAATTCTCACTCCTATTTCC
Source organism: Pterocarpus macrocarpus (assembly GCA_031439585.1). Taxonomy (NCBI): domain Eukaryota; kingdom Viridiplantae; phylum Streptophyta; class Magnoliopsida; order Fabales; family Fabaceae; genus Pterocarpus; species Pterocarpus macrocarpus. The sequence continues at coordinate 8,868,857 of CM062514.1, forward strand.
GTGTTATCTCTAAATAGTTCAAGAAGTTTCAAGGCAATTTGAAGTTCTTTGTCAGATAAGATCCGCTCAGGAAACAGTAACAACTCCAGGGTGTGGTACTATGACTTAAGCATAGTATTGTACTTGGGAGGGTCTTACATCTTATAATGCAAGAACTAAGTTGATAGGAATTTATACTATAAGATGACATGAGTACCAATTTAAAACCCTAAAATATGTGGCTAGAAGCTAGCCACCTCACCTATATTTCTTGGCCAAATCATGGCCACATATTTGTGGAATCAACAAAAATTAAAATTCCAATGACGTCCACTAATCATATAATTTTCCAAATCTTCCAACTTGGGCCACAAGGAACAAAATCCTTCCCTCCTTGTCCCCAAGAAAATTCCGCCACCCTCCATAAGTATACACCCTCCCTTTTATTCATCATCTCCTTTCTCTTCATCATACTTTCCATCTCCATCCAAACCCCTAAGTGGCCTTGCTTCCTTCACTCAAAATTTTCACCTTTTCTTTGTATTCCTTCAGGAAACCTCATTATAACCTCATAATCTTCCTTCCTATGGATCATTTAGCTTCAGCCCTAAGAAGAAGAAGGAGGAGTCATCACCTTCTTGAAGCTATAGTGGGGAGGAACTACCAAGAAGGCTCAAATTTAGAAGCTATAAGTTAGATTAGAAGTAGGATTTCTTAGATTAATGGCTTTCCATAGGTTCTATGGCTATTAGGGTTTCTTATGTTATCCTTTCTTTGATGATATTTGATCTTAATATGACTTTGTTTTGAGTGATTTAAGATAGGAATCATCGATTTAGGTTGAAGATTTGATCAAATACCAAAAGAACACACAAATATAAATGCTATGAGATAAACCCTAAAAGAGTTATCTGTATAGTGAATGATGGTTCTCATCCTATAGGTCTCAAATTTTAGTGAGACCAATTTTAATAAAACTATATCCAGAGCTTTCCAACCATATAAATTATAGGTCCATTAGATTTAAAATGAGAGAGTTCTGATTTTTATACGTAAAGTGTTAAAATTCACCTACTGTCCTAACCAATACGTGTTGTGAAGAGCATAATTCACACTATAAAACTTCAAATTGAGTGAAACACATTTTGTTAGAAAGCTAACACACAAATAACCATTACATAAAAATTTTAGACTTAGGTATTTAGTACATTGCTCCCAGTAATTCACTACAATTGACCCATGCTCTATTCAGGTTGAAATAAGGCAACCTAATTGAGCAACTCATAACTTGAGCTCTACTTACCCAATTAAAATAAAACTTGTTGGGATTAAAATATAATCTAATTGGCTACAATTATTTGAATAAAAATGTTAAAAGATAGAATTTTAGTAATTTTTTGAATTTAGGTGCTTAAGTGTGTCCTAAAACAAGGCATCATTGAGTAAAACTTTAATAACTCAAATTATATACCTCAAAATTAATGGCACCAAAGAGATTCAAATTAGAATAATAAGAATACAACATATTAAATTTTCATATCAAAGTGAGTTAAAATGAAATTTTGATGCAATTTACAAGAATAGGGCAGAATTGAAGAAACTAAGCTGAATTGACAACTTTAAAGGTTAGAAACCTATGATTCATAAAGAGCCAATAGCTGAACTTTTGAAGCAACTCTTTGATATACTGATGTGATATTGATGTATTGACATCATAATTCTATTAATGCGGCTCCGGCAAGTATACCGGATCGTACAAGTAATAAAGTGATGAGAAAAGTATCGTTCCCGTGAGGATAGATCAAATACCGGATAGTTTAAGAGATGACTATTTGAATGGAATGAATTCACTGATAAAGAAATTAAAATTCAAACAAAATAAAATAAAATAAAATTAATAATGTAGATAGATGCTAACTGGGTAAACAAATGCAATGGGATGGATGCTAGGGCTAATTAATTTCACCTATTGTAGACACATTTACTATGAATTTTTGTTAATCAGTTCCTATCCTAATTGACTTACAGTCGGTTCCCCTTAGTTTATTCCTAGTCTCTCTCGAGATCAAGCAATATTCTTTATCCTAAACTGATTGCCTAATCTCTTAGCACAAACTAATCTAGGTAAAGGTTGAAGCTCTATAGGTTCCTATGTTGACCGCATGAACCGCGTTTGTCTATCTCTAGTTTTCGCTTAGCTCACGGTGTTTATGTTAAGAGGCTCTATTTACAAACCCTCTCTCGAGTTATTGTATATCCCCAAATCAATTAATTGGTGATCAAGCAATTAAAAGCATTAAGATCAAACAAAACACTAAGCAATAGAGATAGAAACCAAGATTAACATTAATCCATGAGTAAACTTGCCATACAAAAAGGATCCATTAACGCCCTAGCAAAAGAAAACTAGTTCATAATTGAATAAAAGAAAACAATGAAAAAGTATGAAGATGAAAAGATAGAAGAAACAAAAGCCATGGAGAATTCTGGCTAGAGACAAAGATTCGGAAGAATGTGGATCTCTCCGTAATGAACTTGAGCTCTGGAATCATTGAATCTTCACCTTCAATTTCTCTGGAAGAAGTCTTCTATCTTGGGAAGGGTGTGTGTGTGTCTAGGGATGCTTTTTCTGACCTTATGTGTTGCCTTTTATAGTCTAAGGATCCTTTTCTCGAATTTTGGCCCGAACCAGCAACTTGCTGCAAACGGCATCGCATTGCGCTATAGCGCGCCTGCCTAACAATGCCAACTATTTTTACACACTTTCAAACTCTGTAGCAGTCAGAATAATTGGAATTTGGCCTTGGTGTTAGAAATATCGATTGTAGATCTTTGAGTAAAATTTCCAACGCAACAAGAATCACCTCAATCGGAGTTCTGTAGCTCAAGATATAAGTGAAATAGTGATGAAAGGTCAGACTTGACAGCATCAAAAACGAGATAAAGCTTCAATATTGTTTCGCCTTTTTCTCCTAGAAAACTCGAGAACTGGAAAAATTATCCAGCAACAAAGTTGAAGATCTTCTTCTCTTCTTTCCAAAGAATCTTAAATCATCATAATCCGATTTCTGGAGAGCTAGATATCGAATTTCCAATGCTGAAAGGTCTTGATTTTATGCAAGATAAGCTCTATCATGGATCCAAATTCCAACTTGAGTGCTTCTACCTAATGACAATCAACATAAGCCCAAAATAAGTATCCAAAATATAAGAAAATAATAGAAAATGAAAATAGCACCAAATCTAAACTACTTAATTAAAATAAAACAAAGTAGCAACAAAACTAAATAATTACATCCTAAATTAAATAAAAACTAACTAAAAATATAACTCACCAAATGAAGTTATCACAACCCCCAACTTAAGTACTTGCTTGTCCCCAAGCAAAACTTAACTCAAAGACTCAAAAATAGAAAAACAAAAGACTCAACCAAAAACACTTAAAACAAAAGGACTCACTAGACAAAATGGTTAAGATAAAAGCTATTGCCTATAGAATTCCTCATTACTGCTCCATAACTTAACTCAAAAGTTACCAAGGATCAAAATCTAAGTACCATGACCATCTAATTGTGCAATCACATTGTCAAAAGAATGGATCAAGTGTGTGTGTACAAGAGAAAATTAACAAAGAATTGACTCACTCTATGCTTATGCCATGTTTAAGAAAAGACAAAAATATCACACTATCCATGATCCTCTCTCTCTGTTTCTACATGAATGTCACTTAGCCAAAGATCAAAAGGACTTTTCTTAGCTTTTAACGATAGGCCAAGGTAAGGGGTATGATGGAATAGTCATTTAAGCTCAATTAATCCCCTCAACTTAAGGAACCCTCACCTCTAATTCATTCTCCTTGGGTACCCCCAACTTAGTTGCTTGGCAACCATCATGCTTTTCTTGTTGAACCTTGGCATAATATTTTCCTTGTATTGCCAACTTTTCTCTATTTTTTTTTCTTTTTTTTTTTTTTTCTTTTCTTCATTCCTCCTTCTTTTTCTTTTTCTTTTTTCAAATATTCACCCACTCCGCTTTTGACTTTAGAAAGCATGAGGTTGGTGTAATGGAGATATTACCCTATTAAATGAATTTAGAAGCTAAGGCTTGAGGGTAAACCATGGGATCAAAAAGGAAAAGCAAGGAAGGGCATTAGCCTCATAACATGGTTCAATCCAAGAATAGGCTTTAAGGCTCAAATAGGGTGACTAAGGATCAATGACCAAGGGTGGGCAATGAGGCTCAATTATGGCTACCAAACATGGCCTAAATCACTTCTAAGGCTAAGATTCACTCACATATATTTCAAGAGAGATTCACATGAATAAGAATGCATGTCTCAACCTAAATAAAGCATAAAAGCATAAAGATCACCTATCCTAAGTTGCTAACTCTTATCAAAGTGCAAGAAAATAATCCTTCTCAATTCAAAAGTAAAAGCACAAGAAGATTTTCAAGACTTAAATCCGGATCCAAAGTTACTTAAGAGTTAACAAACAAAGCAATATTTTATATCATAGGCACAGGCAACAACAACAAATTTTTTTTTTTAGAGATAAAAAAAAAATAACAACCTAATCAACAAAACTAACAAAAGGAAATAGGAACAAATAAGAAAAAGCAATAATGGATTTTCCCAACCCCCAACTTAAAATTATGCATTGTCCCTAATGCATGAAAATAAAATCAAGAGGGAAAGGAAAGGAAAGTTACGCCCCAGTGCATGTATCTCTACTGCACGCCCCATGTGGCTTTTTCCTCCACTTATGCACTTCCTAATTGATCCAATAAACCTACAAAATAAAATAAAATAAATTAAAATTAATCAAAACTAAAATTTTATCTAAATAAAAAAAATGAAAAAGATCCTAAATAAGAAAAATTAAAATCAAAGAAAGGTTAGAAAAGTTGGGTTGTCTCCCAACAAGCACTTAGGTTTAATGTCCTTAAGTTGGACATGGTCTTGTCACTCAAGGTGGTTCCTTCCTCCTCTTCATTGGTGCTTTATCACCAAGATGGTGGTTCTTCTTCCCAAAAACCAATGAGATAGAATTAGGCTCGAATGGCAAGTGGAGAGCTTCTAGTGGCTTCTCAGGTGGCTTAAGATCATTATCCCCCACCTTTTTCTCTTTTTTCTTTGTTTTGCTCTTCATTAAAGGAGGCTTCCAAGGAGGGGTGGCATGTGATGCAGGTACTGAAGTACTCAAGTTAGCTTCCACTACATCCACTTTATAGCATTGAGCTGTCTTTGTGGTAGAGTCCATTGCTTGGAACACTTTGAACTTCACTTTATTGTTCTGAAATCTCAGAGTTAGCTCCCCTTCTTCTACATCAATCAGGGCTTTGCTAGTGGCCAAGAATGGACGCCCAAGAATTAAAGGGAGATTGACATCTTCCTCCATGTCAAGAATCAAAAAATTAGTGGGGACGAAGAAACGGTCCACCTTCACCAAAACATCTTCAATAATACCATAGGGAAGTTTGACAGATCTATCAGCCAACTGCAGAGATACCCTTGTAGGCTTCACTTCAGTAATACCCAATCTATGCACAAGTGACAAAGGCATCAGATTGATACTTGCTCCAAGGTCACATAGTGCCTTGTTAATCCTCAACTCACCAATGGTGCATGGAATAGTGAAGCTCCCAGGGTCCTTCAGCTTAGGTGGCAATTTCCTCTGAATGATTGCCGAACACTCCTCAGTGAGTGGTACAGTCTCATCAACATCCAATTTCCTTTTCTTAGAGAGTAGCTCCTTCATAAACTTAGCATAGTTTGGCATTCGCTCCAATGCCTCAGCAAATGGAATATTGATGTGGAGCTTTTTAAGCACATCAAGAACCTTAAGAAATTGCTGCTCTTTTGGTTCCTTCTTTTGTTGCTTCACCCTTTGAGGATAAGGAATTAGAGGGTCATAAGCAGGAGGTGCCACATATCCTTTCTCCTCAGGTAATGCCATAGTGGAATCTTTAGTAGTCTTTTCTTCTACCCTTACTTCTCCCTTTTCAGATTCAGCCAATTCTTTACCACTTCTCAGTATGATTGCATTCACATACTCCTTTGGATTCTTAGAAGTATTGCTAGGTAAGGAACCTAGTGGCCTCTCAGATAATTGCTTGGAAATTTGCCCCACTTGATGCTCTAAGTTTTTTATTGCAGCATCATGAGCTCTAAACTGAGCCTCTGTCCTCTCCATAAAAGCTTCAGTCTTCTCTACAAAGGATATATGGCTTCTCATGAACTGCTGAAACATGTCTTCCAAGTTGGGCTTCTCTTGTGGAGGTTGATTGAAATGTTGCCCAGGAACATAGGTGTTGGAATAGAAGTTATGCTTCTGGGCATTCATGTAGTTAATCTGCTCATTAGAAGAAGGAGCTGTAGTGCACTCTCCATTCGGATGATTCCCATGGCAAAAATCACAACGCATGACATGTGTTGGTGAGTTGGTACTGAGCAAGCCCAATTGCTTCTGAATGGCTGCATTTTGGACAGAAAGGGCTTGCATCTGGGCTAAGAGGGCAGTAGTGGTGTCAACTTCTAGAACTCCCCTTTTCTGGGTTCTCTTACTAGGCCTCTGGTAATTGTTACTAGCCAATACTTCAAATAGCTCCTAAGACTGCTCTAGTGTCTTATTATTTAGAGAGCCACCAGCTGCTGCATCAACCATGATCTGTGTGGACATGAGAAGACCATTGTAGAATGTTTGGATTTGCATCCAGAGCGGGATGCCGTGATATGGACACTTGGCCAATAACTCCTTATACCTCTCCCATGATATATAAAAAGTTTCACCATCTGCTTGGGTGAAGGAGGTAATGTCATTCCTTATCTTGGCAGATTTGGTAGGAGGGAAGTACTTCTTCAAGAATTTTCTGGCCACCATATCCCAAGTAGTGAGTGTCCCCTGTGGTAGAGACTTCAACCAGGCTCTAGCCTTGTCCCTCAATGAGAAGTGAAACAATCTCAACCGAATAGCATCATCCGTGGCACCATTAATTTTTATGGTGTCACAGATCTCCAGAAAGTTGCTGAGATGCTCATTAGGTTCATCACGAGGCAGTCCAGCAAATTGGCAATTTTGTTGCACGAACTGAATAAGTGACGTCTTCAGCTCAAAGTTGTTTGCTTGGACGGGTGGCCTCACAATGCTGGATGAGCACCCTTGAAGAGTAGGTGCCAAATAATCCTTCATGGCCCTATCATTTTGCTCGTTTTCATTTGCCATGGTAGCTTTAGAGACTCTTTCAATTGCTCTTTGTTCTCTTCTAAGCTGACGCAAAAAACGCTCAATCTCTGGATTAAAGAATAAATCTTCGGTGGATTGGCTTCTTCGCATAAACTGCAAAATAAAACACAAGAACAAGTGAAAGTAGGATTAAAATAAAATAAAATAAAATAAAATAACAAAAGAAAAAGAAAATAAAAAGAAAAATAAATAAAAAAACAAATAAGACAAAAATAAATATAAAATAAAATAAAAATAAAAATAAAAAATTCCAATCTAGTATCCCGTCAGCTAAGAATGATATTGATACTATCCCAGGCAGCGGCGCCAAAAACTTGATGCGGCTCTGGCAAGTATACCAAATCGTATAAGTAATAAAGTGATGAGAAAAGTATCGTTCCCACGAGAATAGATCAAATACCGGATAGTTTAAGAGATGACTATTTGGATGGAATGAATTCACGGATAAAGAAATTAAAATTCAAACAAAATAAAATAAAATAAAATTAATAATGTAGACAGATGCTAACTGGGTAAACAAATGCAATGGGATGGATGCTAGGGCTAATTAATTTCACCTATTGTAGACATATTTACTATGAATTTCTGTTAATCAGTTCCTATCCTAATTGACTCACGGCCGGTTCCCCTTAGTTTATTACTAGCTTCTCTCGAGGTCAAGCAATACTCTTTATCCTAAACTGATTGCCTAATCTCTTAGCACAAACTAATCTAGGTAAAGGTTGAAGCTCTATGGGTTCCTATGTTGACCGCATGAACCGCGTTTGTCTATCTCTAGTTTTCGCTCAGCTCACGGTGTTTATGTTAAGAAGCTCTATTCATAAACCCTCTCTCGAGTTATTATAAATCCCCAAATCAATTAATTGGTGATCAAGCAATTAAAAGCATTAAGATCAAACAAAACACTAAGCAATAGAGATAGAAACCAAGATTAACATTAATCCATAAGTAAACTTGCCATACAAAAAGGGTCCATTAACGTCCTAGCAAAAGAAAACTAGTTCATAACTGAATAAAAGAAAACAATGAAAAAGTATGAAGATGAGAAGATAGAAGAAACAAAAGCCATGGAGAATTCTGGCTAGAGACAAAGATTCGGAAGAATGTGGATCTCTCCGTAATAAACTTGATCTCTGGAATCCTTGAATCTTCACCTTCAATCTCTCTGGAAGAAGTCTTCTATCTTGGGAAGGGTGTGTGTCTGTCTAGGGATGCTTTTTCTGACCTTATGTGTTGCCTTTTATAGTCTAAGGATCCTTTTCTCAAATGTTGGCCCGAACCAGCAGCTTGCTGCAAACGGCATTGCACTATAGCGCAAGGCAGCGAGCTATAGCGCGCCTGCCTGACAATGCCAACTATTTTTACACACTTCCAAGCTCTGTGGCGGTCAGAATAATTAGAATTTGGCCTTGGTGGTAGAAATAGTGATTGTAGATATTTGAGTAAGCTTTCCAATGCAAAAGAATGACCTCAATCGGAGTTCTGTAACTCAAGATATAAGTGAAATAGTGATGAAAGGTCAGACTTGACAGCATCAAAAACGAGATAAAGCTTCAATCTTGTTTCACCTTTTTCTCCTAGAAAACTCAAGAACTGGAAAAATTATCCAACAACAAAGTTGAAGATCTTCTTCTCTTCTTTCCAAAGAATCTTAAATCATCATAATCCGATTTCTAGAGAGCTAGATATCGAATTTCCAATGCTGAAAGGTCTTGATTTTATGCAAGATAAGCTCTATCATGGATCCAAATTCCAACTTGAGTGCTTCTACCTAATGACAATCAACATAAGCCCAAAATAAGTATCCAAAATATAAGAAAATAATAGAAAATGAAAATAGCACCAAATCTAAACTACTTAATTAAAATAAAACAAAGTAGCAACAAAACTAAACAACTACATCCTAAATTAAATAAAAACTAACTAAAAATATAACTCACCAAATGGAGTTATCATCTATTTACTATGACTGGCTGGCAGAATGATATTGTCTGTATATGGAAAGTTTCCTATTTTTAGCTGTTATTCTGCCATATTTTTGACAAAATTATATGAATCATGCATCATAAATATAATTCCTCTAGCATGTGCATCCATAATTATATGATTAAAGATATAATAATGATTCCATATTACTTAGGCTAGCCCCAGAATGAATTAAAGGAAATAGATCGGTGGGAGAGTCGGGGAAAGTAAACCTAGTGATCCTGTATAGGAATGAGCTCAATCCTTAAAAATAAACTACTACCCAGGAGTTATATGGCCAAAATGCTCCTAAAGGACCAAGTATGGAAAAAGATGATGAAAGTTAAAGAAAGAAAATTCAAGTGCACTTGCATCAAGAGTCCAATTGCATTCATTTATGCATATTATTTATTTATCTTTTAGCCTGCTATACTTATATTTAGATTCTTTCTCTATTCACCAAGTGTATGAATAAATGAACTCTGTTTTGGATAATATGATTTCAAACTATAAAACTGGAATGTATGCTCTATCATTTATATTGTACACATTTTTCTGAAATAAACCAAAGCAGCTAAGAATGAATACGATGTCACTGTATGGTAGTCTAGGAAATCCTACTAAGAATTTTCAAATTATCACCCTTTAGTGTCATTCTCAAATGGTAGTGATGGCGGCGATGGCACTCCTCACTGAGGTACCTGAATGGCAGTGGTACTACGACCTTGCCTTGGACTCTTTACTTCTATTAGCGGCTTCTCGCGTACGTTTATACATATTTCTTCAGCATATTTTTACTGTTTCTGTTTCAAGTCTGCTTTCCACCCTGTGACTTAATCTGATAGGACTCCACTATATGAGATTTTTCTCCTTGCTATACCGTCTCAGCCCCTTCTCTAGCTCCTCGAGGACTAATGCCATGAGGTGGACACATCAACCTCCTCTTTTTTCTATGTTTCTAGAAGTAGTGATGGTTCATTGGATGGTTTCGAGCTTGTAGATCTTATGGAGAGTGGGTTCCCTTTCTGCAAAGTTTGTTTAAGGGAGTTTGACAGACTTTTCATAGTGTAGTGCTAGCTGTACAAAGTGGTCCTCTTTTAAATATCTCGATGAGAGCTTGGGCCACAAACTTAGTTTCCAGTTTCTTTTTAGTGTTTATGTATCCATACTGACTCGTTGTAGTTGTTACTAGATGGACATGTACTATGACTTATATATATGTATTTGTGCACGTTTCTGTAAATTTCTTACTATAAGTTTCACTTCCACACTTTATTTTCCTTAGCTTTCAACGTACCGTGCTTTATCTTATGAAATTAATAGCTCATGTTTATTTCATGAATAAGAAATCAATTAACTCTAAATTTTTATCCAAGTGATCTGTGCTACTACTTATTATGGCTAAACTGCTAAAATTAAATTAGTATAAGTAATTGACTCCTAAGTATAATATTATGACTTAAGCATAATATTATATTTGGAATGTTGTTATAGTGTTAGGGTATGATTTTATTTCGTTTACCAAACTATGCATTACCTAATTAAAATCTAACTCCTAATTCAATTAAAATGCTTGATATTGCAATTGTAACGTTCTCCTCTGTATAGTACTATGATTAAGTTATAGTACCCCAGTCTGGAGTTGTTACTATTACTTGAGCATATCTTATTTAACAGCAACTTCAGCCGTCTTTGAATCTTCTCGAATTATTTGGAGATAACATGGAAACAGGAGTGAAAATTTTAAATTCTCAGTAGGATTCACTAAGAAATTTCATATGGTTTCATCATTATTATCTCCAGCTGCTTCGATTTATTATGAAAAAGGTGGACATGTTATATAAACTGTTTAATTTTATAGTTCGAAAATATATTATTCGAAGTAAAGTCCATTTTATTCATGCACTTGTCATTTGGGAGAGCCAATACACAATAAGGTCATGAATCATACTATGAATAATAACTGTAACGTATTAAAATATAATAACACTAATATACTAGAAACTTGAAATCTGCATCTACCTTTACTTGTACTTGAATTTATGCAGATATACATGATTTTCTTTTCTTTCTTTGTCTTCCTTTACTTGTCATACATATTCCAGAGTATGATCGTCATATCATACTCCCTCAGGGTGTGATCATCATGTCACACCCCTTAAAATATATTCATCTTGCCACGTCCCAGAGTATGATCGCCATGTCATACTCTCTCAAGGTGTGATCACCATATCACATTCCTTAGGGGGTGGGATCATTATGCTACAATCCAGAGTATGATCGCCATGTCATAACCCATCAGAGTGTGATCGCCATATCACGTTGCTTCGGAATATGGAATCATCATCATATCTTTTATTATAGAATCATAAATACATAGGCTTTGTACCTTGTTTTCAAATAATAATACTTGCTTAGTATTCATACATGTCGCATAACAATATTAACACACCAACATTTAGAACTATCACTAATTTCTGCCGAAAATTCGGCAGCATAACGGATTGAGTTCGCTTCTCCGTGAATAGTACCAGGCTACCAGTAAAACCAATCAAGCAAAAGTTCAACATAAAATAGCAAACATATCACAATAATGTCAATCATGTAAGGATTGGACCCTTATGTTCAATTCTGCCCATTATATCAATTATGCCTGGTTTTTGTAAAGTTCACCATAATTTCTATTCACTTTAGTTGGACCTAAATTTTGAATATGTTATAGTGCTATATGTCTAGTTTCCAACCTTTTTCGTTCCATCTCATTTTGATTTGTATAGCTCAAGTTATTAGCATTTTACCTCAGACTGCCCTGTACTTAGCCAGAAGTGCACTCTCATAAGTGAAAATTCATTAAAAATAGAAATCTAGGTGAAATTGTACAAAATTTATATCAAATTAAATATAACAGAACAAGCTTTCAAATAAAATGAGTTTCATATCATTTTCATGACTATATGTTGAGATATAAGCCCCATAACTTGACCCTACTGGACTACCTTGTTCGAGCCTAGTTTGAACTTAAGGTAAGTTAATTGATGTGCTGGGAATAATTGGCAAATAATTTGACTCTGAAATTTTTATGGGATGTTCCCTTATATGTTAGCTTTCAAATAACATTCGTTTCACTCAATTTAGAGTTGTGTAGAGTGAGTTACACCCTTCTCAACTCATACTGCCCAGATGAGAATCCAGATTTCTAGGTCAAACTTCAAAAATTCATAACTACTTCTATACTAATCCAATGGCCTGGAAAGCGTTGATTGTCTAGTTTTATATAAAAATTTATTCATCAAATTTAAATGGCTGTAAGTGGAGCCGTACACTCTGCCGTACGGACCATTGAGGAAAAACCCTAACAGCTTCTTGGATTCTTCTTGAATTCATGTTTTTCTTAAATTAAACCATCCAATCTTCAATTCAAACTCACATATATACCTTAAACCAATTTTAATTCATCATCATCACTCAAGATAACATCAGAATCATGCAAGAAAGTGGGAAGAAAGTGGAGTCCTAATCAGCCCATTTCAAAGAAAACAAGAAGCTAGATTGAATTCCTACCTCTTCTAGGTGTTGTTGAGCTAGATTGGTGCCTTGGATTGAAGGAATCTTGATGAAGCTTGAAGAGTAGATGGAGATGGAGTGAAGATGAGTTGAGATAGAAGAGAAATAATGAGGGTTCAGCAGGTTATAAAATTCGAAAATAATCAAGGAGTTGGAAGGAAATAATTGGAAACTTTTGGAGCAAGATTACATATGATTGGTGGATGTGTTTTCCTTCTCCAATTTGATTTGGCTGCCTTCTTGAAGGCTGATTGTGGCGCCACTTGTAGGGTGTGTTGGTTGAATCTTAACCATCCATCCTAGGGTTCTCACAGTATAATTTCTATTGATCCGGTTCCAATAATTTAAAATACCGAAATCTTACCGATTCCTCTTAAATCGGTAAACCGGTTTTAGAAAATTCCTAGGTGATTTCCTATGATTTTGATCTAATTTTCTTAAGGTTAATTCTTCTAAATGTTACTTAATTAGCTTTGAGTAAATACTTGATTGAATTCTAATTAATCCCAGTTAATTGCTAAAAATCGAACAACTCGATTAAAAATGATTAAAATTTTTCGAACGTTATAGCAATCCTCTTAAAATAAATTGAATAAATTAATGCCTTAATGTTATTCTAAACTTATCCTAAGGCTAAAGAACAGGAATTGCTATGACGACACAAATGAATACTTCTATTTCTAGTTATTCTAATTTATGGCAATTTTTAGATTGGCTTATTTTATGCAGTGAATTATTGTTTAACAATATAAAACCATAGAACATGCAAAGAAGCGACCAATTCTAACAAAGCATTAAGAACACTAAAAGTCACTCAATTAATGGAATATAAAGGATATTTCAACATGAGAAGTGCATACAAAAAAGTGTGGGAACTAAGTATTAAAAGCAAGGTTGAGAATAATGTACTCGACTACCAAAAATGCCAAACCCTACAGCAGATGGCACCTTTGTGGAAGGAAATTTGGGCCTTGATAATCCCTCCAAAATGTTGTGTGTTTGCATAACAGTTGTGAAGAAACATTCTACCAACAAGGATGAGATTGAGGAGCAGAAGGGTAGATGTTGGAAATGGTTACGACTTGTTCTTAGAGGAAAAAGAAACAGTGGAGCACTTGACGATAACATGTCTCTTCATGACCCCTCTGAAGAGCAAGGAAGTAGACTCTATACAAATAACAATGATGCTTTCTTTATTTACAAATATAGAATTTGATACTGCTTAGCCCTTTTTGTGAAGATATCTACTATTTGTTCATCAGTGTTGATATGCTCCATACGTATTTCTCCATTCAATACCTTCTCTCATAGAAAATGATAATGCACCTCCACATGCTTGGCTTTTGCACAGAATACTAGATTAGCTGCTAATTGAATTGCATATTTGTTGTCACAATATAGTGGCATTGCACCTTTGACTGATTGATGTAAATTCTTCATTAATTGTGTTAACCACATGCATTCTTGTGCCACCATTGCCATTGCTATTGCTCTGTACTCTGCTTCTATAATTGACAATGAAACTATTGATTGCCTTTTGCTGCACCATGATATCACTCCTGATCTAAGGGTGAATATGTAACCAGTAGTTGATGTTCGAGTATTGTGCTCTCTACCATAGTCGACATTACAATATCTGATCATTTTGCATTCACCACCTTTTTTGTAGAATATAACATAGTCAATCGTACCTTTGACATCCCTTAGGATTCTCTGAACTGCTTCAAGATAGGGTTTCTTCGGATTTTGCAAATACTTGCCTACCACTCTAACAACAAACGAAATGTTCAGCCTTGTCAATGTTAAGTAAATGAGACTTCCCACTAATTGCTAGTACATAGTTGCACTTTCTAGATCTTTCCCTCATGTGCCCAAAGCTTAGCATTCATCTCCATCAGCATTGATATTGCCTTGCAGTCAAGCTTCCTAAAAATTTGTAAGAGATTCTTTGCATACTTCTCCTGGCATAAGAATATTCCTTCTTTGGTGTGATCCAATTCAAGCCCAAGAAAGTGTCTTAATTCACCAAGCTCCTACATTTGGAAGCAGATGGATAGATTCTCCCTTGTTTGGCAAATTTCTTCAATATTGTCTCCCATGATGATCAAATCATCTAATATACTAGCACGATTGCTAGTTTTCCATCATGTACCTTAATAAACAAGCTCAAATCTGATGGCATCAAATGATATCTGCTTTGCACGAAGAACTTTGCTATCTTTCTATACCATGTTCCGGATGCTTGCTTTAGTCGATATAGTGCTTTCCTTAGCTTACAAACATAATTTGGATGAGCTTTGCTTTCAAATCCTTTTGGCTGCTCCATATATATGTCTCAATCAACTTCCCATGCAGGAAAGCATTCTTTACATCCATTTGCCAGAGCTTCCATGATTTGCAAGCCGCTAATGCTATCAAAGCTTGCAAGTAGTAATCTTTGTAATTGAGCTAAATGTTTTGTCATAATCTAACCCATCTTGTTGGGAGAAGCCTCGTGCAACAAGGTGAGCCTTGTACTTCTTTATTGATCCATCTGGATGAGTCTTGATCTTATAAACCCATTTGCAAGAAATGGGTTTTACATCTTTTGGTTTTAGCACCAATTCCTATGTTTGATTTTGTTCAAATGTTGAGATTTCTTCTATTGCCCTAATCCATTCCTCTTTTTGTGAGGCATCTTCATATGTTGCTGGCTCTTTTTCTTCCATCACCTCTATAACATTTGCATACTTCGGATACAATTTTCTTTGTTTGGTTAATCTCTTGAGTTGTGGTTGCTCTTCGGCCTTTTTTTCTCCATGCTGATGCTCTTCATGCTCCCTTTGATATATTCCTATTTGCCTAGGGCTTTGTGTATGTCTCTTAACCTCAGTTGAACTTGGAAGCTCTTTTTCAACATGATCTTTTTGCTCACCTATTTTTCTTTCTATCATGCCTTCAATGTCGTTTGGGTCAGGTAAAGTTACTTGTTGTGTGACTCCACAAACTCCTCGACAATCTTGTTGTCAAAATTTATTTCTTCATCCAAATCAATTTCATTTTCGGTGGCAAATAAAATAGGAATGTCCCATTCTTCTTCACTACCATTTTCATTTTCTATTGAATGACTTGAGCTTGCTACATTACTCTCTACCGTCTTCTTCTTGAACCAACAATCTCGTGCAAAATGCGCCCGCTTCCCACAATTAAAGCAAGCATCATCATGACTCTTCATATTAACATAGGGTTTTCCAAAGCATGAATTTTCTTCTTGTTCCTTCCTTCCTTTCTCATTCTTGTTAACAGGTAGCTTCCCTCTTCCCTTTCTTTTACCAATGAAAAAGTGCTTCTTCTTCACTCTTCACTAATACTCCAACAATTTGTTTAGCAAAAGCTTCTTGGTTGGCCAACAAATTTTCTAATTGTAAAAAGGAAAGTTAGGTAGGCCAAACTTGAATGGCAGTAATAAATCCTCTATACTTTAGTCTTGTACCATGAATAATTATTCTGTTCATACATTGATTAGGTATTTTGCTATCCGGATCTAACTCAAAATTTTTGCGATAGAGAGACTTTACCTTTGTAAAATACTAGCTGATCATCAAGTTTCCTTATGTTGCCGGTAAGAGCTCATTCTCCAAAAGTTGCAAACATGCATCATTCTTCTTGGAGAACAATGTTACGAAAGTGTCCCACACTTCATTTGGTGACAAAGCCTTTTGTTTGTGCTCCAACATCTTGTCCTCGAACGTAGTCATAAGATAGCGAACATAGCTTTCCCTGCTTTGATCTTGTAACACCCTACTAGCTAATTATTAATTTATCAAATTTATTTATTTTGATTGCTTATTCTAATCACTTAATTAATAACTAACTAGAGTGTGTTACCAACTTGTTTCTTTTCTCATTAACATAGGAAATTTTGCAAGTCAATTTCATTTTTCTTAATGAATGTTGAGATTACCGAATACTTTGATTTAGTCATTTTTATTATTTAGTTGAGCATTAGTCCAATCATTTAATAAATCCTTTAACTGATCTAACAAGAGACAATTATATACATGCTATTTATTGCAAAACATCCATATGCTCGAAATATTAAGCCAACTAATACATACATATATAGCTCTGTGGTCTTGCCCACTAATACAAATAATTATACATCTATTGATACATCTTCAAAACTATTCTAAGAGGAACAAAAGAACATCCAAGTGAATTCAATCCTTGCTATCCTACCATATGCTTGGAAACAGAAAAAAAAAAAAAAAAAGTGAGATACTAATCTCAATAAGGGTGGTTTTTCCAAGGACCTGCCAAACACCCAAAATCCCCAAGCTTTCAACAAGTAGATTGTATAAGAAATTTAGACAATTAACAGCTCAAATAGTAACCAAGTAGCATAATCATGACAGAAGCATCAATTAAGTAGTTCGTAATGCAATTAATCAAATGATCATGCACGCAAATAATAGAAGAACTTATGCCAAATGCAAAGATGCATAGGTGCACATGACTTTTGCTTTCTTTGTCTTTTCACTTTCACTTAACTCTACTCGGAGGGAACTAGGTGGCCAACAACACTTTTCTACCACGATTTGTGAGAGCTCTCTACCTAGGCATCCTATGATCCAAATCCAACATGACTAACTACAAGGCCCTTGCCTCAATACCACTATGACCGGTGGACCTTGCCTCAGTATCCATGGTTGTCATCATATACTAGCCGCAGGGCCTTTGCCTTGGTAGCCAGAGAACCATTTTCATAACATTTTCAGTATGCAAACACATTATACCATATGTAACACCCTAATTGTCCAATATTATGCTTAAGTCATATTAAGGAGTTATTAGTTGTTACTTTTACTTGCAGAACTAACATTACCTTTTGGAATTACTTTATAAATGAAAATAGCGGTAAATTTTTTTTTTTTTTGACCAAGAACGAATAAACTATTTTTGAAAACCAAGAGCCATGAACGCATCGTGAATATGTAGAGTCGAACGTCTCTATCTCAGTAAGTGGTGTGAATAAAATAAATAGATGCAGCAAGAATAACAAATATCTTAGGTAAATATAACATTCATTTCACGGCCATCAAAGTTAATATAGTATTAGTAGTGTCAAGAGTCATACATAAAAGATAATGGATCCGATATCTACTATCAGCTCTACAAAAGCAACCTAACCAAATACATTATAGAGAAAATACATCAGAATCTCTACTGCCCATGCAAGTCATACAATAAAATGATAACTTTATAACTACAAACAAAAAGGGTTATCCTCGTGCTTGGCTCCGCATGCAATCACCACGTCACTCATCGGGTAGGAGGAAACCGTTCTCGAAACCACCAGGCGCAACATCGCCACATCCTCCTCCTCGGGCATGCCCACGCCCACGAGGCACAGCATGGGTACGAATGAACCTGTGACCATGAACCGGGGCTGGTGCGTGATGAGGAGCTACTGAAGAAGAAGACGAGTAGGAAGTCAGACGAACCACTAATGGGTAAGAGGGCTCAGATATGTCAGTCTCCACGTGATAGCTCAGATAGAATGGCTCCAAAGGATCAGAATCGAAAGAAACAGTCAGCGTCAGATGGGTATCTGAGTCAAACTCTCCATTAGTGGGGTACCTTGCCGGCTAAAAGTAGGGGTGGATGTCATCTAGGGTATAACCTCGTCGTACAACTAATGTAGGCAGAAAAACGGGCTCATAACTGGCACCTGAAATAGACAGTCGTGGAAGATATAAACCCTCATAGCTGTGCTTACAAATATCATAGAGGCATTCAGCACTGGGTCAAAGTGCCAATGCCAAACTGGGACCTCAATGAAGATCACCACTGTGCCGGACACCGGCATCCTTTGAAAATGACACAAAAATGTAGGAGTGAGAAATACTAGATTTCTCAGTAGGATTGCAACTAGATAAACATGGTGTCATCATCATCGTCCCAGCCATTTCGGGTTTAATTATAAAAGTAGTGGACATTCATAGGTTCAATTTTAATGATTTTAAAAACATAAGTCCTGAAGCGGGTTACTTTTAAACTTAACGTCATAAACATATCATCACAAGTAAACATATATACGAAAGCATGGAATAAACATTCATAATGCATATGGGCAATATAGATACATGCACTAACATGCAACCTCATAGACTTAATCATGATTTTACTTTAACTTTACTTTCATTCTTAGCACATGTTTAACATTCTTTACTTTTTCTTTGAAAGAGACTACTTTGGACTTGAGCTCATTCTGTGACCGTTGTCATGCAATACTAACCAAATCAGACTAAGCTGATAGTGGTTACCTCTAAGTTGGAGGGTTCTCCATGTCACTCTGCCTTTCCCATAGAGGTTCTTTGAGTCTTTGTAGATCACCGTCTCTCACTTCCCTTACCAAAGTGATTGAAGGGTCATATCCCATTCTTTCTTTTCTTATTATTATAATTTACATGTATAGTACTTCTTTGACAAGACACATGCAATGATATGACTAAGTCCATAATTTTGACAGAAATCCGGCAACATGACAGCTAGACCAGAGCTTCCCCAAAATGCTAATCATGAAACTTTCAACCAATAATCCATTATATCCATCTCATATCATTACACTAATCAATCAATCATGAGACAATGCTCAATCAACTTGTCATACATCATGCCGAATGGTATCATATATTCATGCCCTAAAAGGAGTTTATAGTTGTGTTATTCTTTGTGGAAAGTCTTATGAGCCTTCATATAATTTCCTATGTTTACTCATGAGAGAATCACATAGTAAAAATAATTGTATATGTAGTCTTTTATTACTTAGTCCTTATGTGAAATTACTTTCTACTTAAGTACATGTCTTTTGGAGCACTTGTTCAAGTTAACTAAGTTAGGTAATTATTTCCTTTCCTTGGGATAGTGCACTTAGTGATTCCTAAGTTCATGGTATGCTCAGAGGCCCTAATCATACTTTTGTTCCCAAGAATTTCGAGATCCCTCTAGTTCTTGAGTCATGAGAACACATAACCACATTTATGAACCCAACAACACCATGTTCACTAATCATCAAGGAGTGATTTTTAACTTATCCAAGTTGCAAAGTTTCAATCTTTTATCATTAACATAACAAGATTTTGCCTTAATGTTATAAAAGTTATTATTCTTTATAAAGTAATTATAAAGTTTCACCTTTAAGAAAGTATGTGCCTCTAAAATTATGCCCTTGCCTTAAAGATTTAATCTTTACAAAATAATGATACAAGATATTAGCTTTAGAATTAAAAAGTCTTGTTCTTTATAAAAGTTGACACTTTTAATTATTCTAAGACCATCAAGGTCTCAACTTTATGACTTAAAGTTATCTTAAAGTGTAAAAGATTCCTGCTTTATGAAATAATGATACAAGACATTAGTTTTAGAATTAGAATGTCCTATTCTTTATAAAAGTTAACATTTTATGCATTATTTTGACTCAAGATACAAACTTTATAAATTAAAAGTTGTAAGTCAACACTTTTATGACTTAAAATTTCATTCTATGGAAGGTCTTGTCTTCAAGATTCCATTTTTAAGACATAAAGTGACAAGTTTTCATTTTTATGACTTAAAAAGCTTCATGTTCCAACAAGATTGAACCTTTACACATTTTCTTATCTTCAAAATGAACAAAATGGAACTTTAAGGAAGCATACATGTTTCGCCACTTTACATGCATCAAGAAACAAACTTTTTAAAACTTTATACTTTTAGGAATGTTCATGGTCTTATCAAGTCATGAAAAACATATAAAGATGAGAACTTATCCATTCATAAGCTCATTATAAGAAAGGAACAAAGTTTAAACAAAATACCACCAAAAATATCATTCTTTTTCAAATAACTCACAACAAACATCAAGATCTCATGCATCAAGAAAGAAAAATAGAAACTTTGAGGCTTTCAAGAAGCAAACTTTCAGATAACCAAAAATAACTCATGAAGAAAAATTTGAACACTTTTTGCTAAAAAAGGAAACTTTTGCTCAAGAAGAACATGAACATTTTTCTCAAGCTTTCACTTGACGATCTTGGCCATGATAGGAACCAAGTTTCAAGCTTTCTTGAGTAAACAAAAGAAAAGAGTAGAGATCAATACCAAGTGATGAAAGTGGTGAGTTCTTGAAGGAGAAAATGAAGATGATGCTCCTCCAAGTGGATGAAAGTGGTGGTTTTGCAAGGAGAAGAAGAGAGCTCTTGAGTACCCTTGAAAATGAGTCTTATAGTGTTTAGATCTCTTCTCCAAAGACCAAAAGATACGGTCTTTGAAGGGAATAGTGAGAGTGTTTGGTTATGGTGGTGGTGGAGAAAAGAAGAAGAAGAATGAAGGTGTAGAGAGAAGGTGGAGAATTTGAGAGTTAGAGAGAGAATGAGAATTGAAAAATGAAAAGTGGATGTGTGTGTGTGTGTGTGTGTGTGTGTGTTGAGGCCATAACATATTAGGCCATGGGGGAGAAGATATTTTCTTAATTTTGTTCTAATTAAGGTTTAGGGAGACAAATTGGATAATGGAGGAACAAATCATGTACTTACTCTTACATAAAACACTCTTATTCATGCTTTTGTGTTTTAGTGACATCACTCTTATTTTATTGTCTAATTGACTAAATTTGAATTTAAGATGTGATTAAGTGCTCTTGCAACTTAATTAACATGATTTAGCAAGGATTAGTGATTAACTCATGTGATCATGATTAACAAAAATTAATCTTACAATTAAGCTTAATTATCCTTAATTAAACTCGATTAAGCTAGTTATGTGTGATTAGTACTTAATTAAGCTATTAAGAGTCTGACTTGCTTAATTGGAGATTCTCTAAACTTAATTAAGTATTCTCTTAACTTTTCTCCTCAAAGTTAACTCAAACACTTTATTAATCCCTTAATTAAGCCTTATTCTCATAGTTTTCCATTAAGTGCTTAATTACTCAGAGTTACTGAAGTAATTTAGCACGACAGGAAATTGAGGATGTTACACCATGATCATAGTTTTATCTTTCTTATGTGCATGCAAAGTTCTCTTTTCTTTAATAGAACCAAGGGCACCCAAACACACATGCACACATGGAATTTCTTCTTTTAATACTAATCCAAGAATAATTATTCATAAAATTTCTCAAGTGCTAAAAATTCATTAGGAACAATTTAGAAAATCAATTAACCCCTTTTTCTTCCTAGGACAGCTGAACACACACCCTACACATGTATTCTTCAAACTTTTTCCTCAATATCAAGATTGAAAGATCAAGTCACATATTTATTAACACAAAAGACTTTTAAATAAAATAATCTTCATTGTATAAACAAGTAAGAGTACCCCAAAACCTCTTAGCCAAAATCACATTTTAAGCACAGCAAAAGTTCATTTAAGCTTAACAAAATATAAAACTTACACTACACTAAAACTAAACACTTAATAAATCAACTAAATAATGAGGCAAAACCCATCTAAACAATATGGTCGAAAATCACATTCTTGGAAACACAATAAGACTTTTTCTATCTCTACTTACTCTTGGCTTCAAGGATCAAATTAAATAACCTTTAAACACCGACAAATCAAGGATTTTGCAAACGAATGACAAATAATCAGCAATAATTGTGCAAGCCAACCACCATATTTATCAAACAAAACTCAAGTTAAAGCAAGTTAATCAATCATAAAATCAAAAGATAGCCATGGGGTTTTGAGAAGTAAAAGCCCTTATTTGTAGAGATGATGAGAGAATGAAGATGATGAGCTTGGTTGGGGACGATGAAGTTGACGACGGTGGCAACGACGATGGCTATTCCAACAAGCAAGAAGTCAAGTCCCAAGAACACACTTAGACTCACCATGTCTTTTACTCACAACATCTTCTCCTTGATAATGGAGAAAAAGTAAAAGAAGATTTCTCTTTCCCTCTATGTGTTTGGACATTCTTCAAAGGGAAAAGAAGAAAATGAAGCAACATATCTCAAACTCACTTTCTATGTTACGGTTATGAAAGAGAAGGAAGGTGAGCTCTTATTATTATTATTATTATTATTATCATCATCATCATCATCATCACTTTCTATGGTGTTCCAATCCTCAAATGGTGTAGGTGGG
This sequence comes from Pterocarpus macrocarpus, assembly GCA_031439585.1. Classification (NCBI taxonomy): domain Eukaryota; kingdom Viridiplantae; phylum Streptophyta; class Magnoliopsida; order Fabales; family Fabaceae; genus Pterocarpus; species Pterocarpus macrocarpus. Next base: position 8,891,722 of record CM062514.1, read on the forward strand.
GTTGTTACTTGTTGTCCATAGCTATGTGCCATGCATGTATAATTAATGTAATATTAATCATTTTAATGAATTATTATCTTTATTTGAGTTACTATTAATATTATTATCATATCATTATTATTGTAACACCCTCTCAAGTATAATACCATGCTTAAGTCATAATGCCACACTTAAGAGTTGTTACTAGTATATATGTGGACCTTGTATGATAGCGACCTTCGGTCGTCCTCTAATCTCAATCAACTTCATCTAGGATGACCATCTTTACTATCTCCTGAGCTATTTGGAGATAACATAAGAACATACATAGGGGTGAGAATTATAAATTCTCAGTAGGATTTCCTAGACTACTACATACAGTGTCATTGTCTTTATCTCCAACTGCTTTAGTTTATTCAAGAAAAAGTGATCATGCCATAACAATTATAAATTTCATTTTATAAAGTTCAAAAATATCCTTCTTAAGTAGGTTAATTTTATTCACATACTTGACAATTAAGAAAGTAGTGTCATAATAGAAATAAAAAAGAATATAAAAGAATATAACTCAGGCATATATAGATGCATATCATGTAATCATGCAAGTGCACTTGTCTTTCTTGGCTTTCGTTAGCTTTCTTTAATCCTTACTACCCTTGGATAGTCTGATATGGAAGTGAGATCAAGTCATGACCATCATCACATAGTACTGACTCACAAAAGGACCTACGTGCCTCAAAATTGGAGGGACTCAACTACCCAACTGCCTCCAAAGCAGAGGGACCCAATAGTTTTAGCTATTTTCACAGGGAGAAAGCCAAATAACTACCTCCAAATGAAGGGATCTCATCTTTTCTATTTATATTCTTTCATGGTTCATATGCTCATATAGTCATGTATGAATATGCTCAAGAAACTTATAATCATTATGCATAATTCATGTATTTTTGCTGAAAATCCAACAACATAATAGTTGAAACATGAGGCTTCCTAACATACAAATAGTATACACATAGCCAGGTAGTCATGGTAACCAGAATCATCATATCACTATATCAATATCATATCATTTTGATAAGAAATTTTATTAATAATTCAACCATTGGCTCCTCATGGTTCATGGAGCTCCTAAATCTTAAAGCTATCAAGTTGTCTCAATTTCCTCAAATCTGCCCTATTTTTCTAAATTACATCAAAACTATATTTTAATTCATTTTAATTTATAAATTTAATGGGTTGTAGCCTATCAATTTATTTTTAAACCTTTTTAATTTCACTAAATTTTGATATTTATAACTTAAGTTATTAAAGTTTCACTCAAGGCTGTCCTGTTTTAGAACAAACTTGCACACTTGAATTTAGAAAATTAGTAAAAATCCATCCTATAATTATCCAAAATTTGAATCAACTTTAGCTATTAGAACATCTTTCAATCCCAATAAGTTTTACTTTAATTGGGTAAGTAGAGCCCAAGTTATGAGCTCCTAACATGGGTTGCCCTGTTTCAACTCAAATAGAGCATAGGTCAATTTCCAAGAATTAATAGGGAAAATCTACTCATTATCTATTTCTAAAATTTTTATGAAATAATACTCTATGTCTTATCTTTCAAATAAAATTGGTTTCACTTAATTTGAAGTTTTATAAGGCGAGTTATGCCCCTTACATCACACTTTGGTCAAGATAGAGAGTGAATTCCAATAGTCAAATTCTAAAAATCATAACTAATTCATTTTAAGTCCAATATCTTATAACTTATATGGTTGGATTGCTCTTGAAATCTAGTTTCATCTAAAATTAGTTTTACTCGAATTTGAATTCTATAGGTTGAGTTATAAGCTATACTATACGGATGGTGTCTTAGGTTTCCTTCCAACAACTTTTCTGCTTTGGGTTTCTCCTGAGTGCATTAGAGATATACAAGTAGTCAATATCAAAATGTGAATGTGAATGTTAAGGTCAGACGATTAGAAAAAAATTCAAGTTTCCTCGTAGAAAAATTTCATGTAGCTATTTAGCATTGTTTTGCTAGTTTTGAGGAAATCAGTTGAATTGTGGTGTCTTGTAATGCAAGAACCAAATCAGTTAAAATTTATACTATAGGATCACAGCAATACCAGTTAAAACCCTAAAATGAGTGGCCACAATTTAGTCACCTACACCCCTTCTTAGTGGCGTTATGCTAGCCACAAAGAAAATAAGCTCAAACAAAATTCAACACATAGTGAAGTCCACCAATCACACCTCCATGAGTCATCTTTCCTTTATCACTCAACACACAAATTTTTTCCAAATTTCTCCCCAAAATTTCATGTAGCCACCATCAGCCCTTTCTCTTTACATTTTTATTCCTCAACTTCATCTCTCCATCCTCCTTTCTTCATCCCACTTCTACATTTATACCTAAACGTGCTTCCTTTTAGCTCAAACTTGAGATTTAAGATAGGATTCTTGAGTTTGTTGGATATTAGGGCTTCTTTGTTTCTCTTCCATATGATGTTGTATGATGATTATACAGCTTGTTCTCAATGAATTAACATGGAAATTCTTGGTTTGGGTTGGAAAATTGACCAAAAGCTCAAGGAAAACACCTAAACAAAATTGCTGGAATTGGACCTTAAGAACCTGTCTGTACCAGGAATAGTAGGTTCTAACCTACAAAGGTCAAAATTTAATAAAACTATTTTACATGAAATTAGACATCCAAAGCTTTTCAAACATATAAATAATAAGGCCATTGACCCTAAAATCAGGGAGTTACAAATTTTTGAAGTAACCCTCTAAATGTTACTTATGGTTCTAACCAGTAAGGGTTGTGAAAGGTATAACTTACCCTATACAACTTCAAATCGAGTGCAACAAATTTTGTTAGGAAGCTAACACATAGAGTATTATGCCATTAAAATTTCATATCTAAATATCAATTGTGTTGCTCCCAGTAATTCTTTAAATCTAATCTAGGTAAAACTAGCTAGTTCTATTTAGCCCATTTTGAGAGCTTATAACTTAGGCTCTACTTCCATTCGAAATGAAACATATGGGAAATAAAAGATGATTCAATTAGCTTTATTTAGATATAAATTTCAGACAAACTTAACAAAAATTGTATTTTTAGTGAATTTTTAAATTTAAGTGCCCAAATATACTCAACATCAGGGCAGCTCTGAGTAAAATTTCAATAACTCAATTTATATTCATCAAAACTTACTGGGACTAAAGAGAACTAAAAATAGACTAACAATGCCATAATTTTCATATTTAAATGAGTTAAAATGAAAATATGGTACAATTTATAAAACAGGACAAATTTAGAAGTTTTGAAGTATATTGACAGATCTTGCCTAGTTGAAAGCTCTTAAATCATGAATAGTCAGTAGATGAGATTATTGTTGAAAATTCTCTATTAGACTGATGTGAATGGTGATATCTAATTACAATGGTTCTAGTATCAGATTGGATGGCTGAAATTATTTTGTTTGTATTTTTGGAATTATTATGATACAGCAGTTATGCTGTCAAATTTTAGGCGAAAGTATATGATATATATATATATATATATATATATATATATATATATATATATATATATATATATATATATATTGTAACGTCCCGATTTCCGACCTTATACCTTATCAGATTTTCCGATTTCCGACTAAATCTCAAAGGCTTATGGATTGGCTTGGTTTTTCGATTTCCAACCTTATGCACACGTAATACACGATTTCCGACCTTACACGAAATCCGACATCCGAGTTGATCTCAACTAAAAATGGACGCGAGGTCAGACCTCTGAATTGGTCTCCAAGTTCGACCAAATTGGCACGAGTTCCGGTTTCGAGTTTATTACCAAAAGCTTTTCATTTCTATGATTTTCCCGACTTCCGATATAAAGTTTGGAGTTTTGAGATCCTATAAGTTCCGATTTCTTGGTACATAAGATTAATGTTTTGAATCCCGATTTCCGATATTATGCTTAGAATCGATTCAAGTTTACATAATGCCCCCCGACTTCCGGGTTTAAGTGTTTGGTTTCACATCCAACTTTGCTTTCAAGTTTCGAATAAACAAGACAATATTTCCGAGTTCCGATTTCATCTCTTTGCACGAGTTCCGACTTTAAGGAGTGTACGAGTTTCGATGCCATTTTCAGATACAATAGAAGCGAGTTCAACTTCTTAGGCAACGTGGAGAGCAATTTTGTCACAAAAGAAGGAAACATGGCTAAACTTTGCCCACAAAATTTCACCCAATCAAAGCCACCCATTCTAACTACCACTCATGCCTATATAACACATTCTCCTCATCTCATTCAGACCCATTTCTGCACCCTCTCTTCTCCTCACTTCAGCTCTCTTTTCTCTTCTCCACTCACCCAACTCCATCCAACTTTCAAGTTCAACCCAGTTCTATCTCCAAGCTCAAGCCTAATAACAAGAGGTAGAGGTTTAACTCTTGTTTTGATTTTCTGATCTTGGATGGCTGGTGGTGGTTTATTTTCTCAATTTTTGATGTATTGATTGAATGATTATGATGATATATAGCTGAATTATTGGCTGTTTGTGGGATTAAACTCGAATTGGAAGCAAGAAAGGATGAAACTAGGAAGAGCTGAAGGGCTGGAGAACCAAAAACTCTCGGTAGTCCGTACGGCGAAGTGTACGGCTCTGCCTACAGCTAGTTAAATCCGACAAGATTATTTTTCTATGAAACTAGACATTCAGGGATTTCCATACATATATATATATATATATAAGGCCATTGGATTAATATTGAGAGGGATATGAATTTTTGAAGTTTAACCTAGGAATCAAGACATTCACCCAGATAGTGTGGGTTGAAAAGGGTGTAACTCACCCTACACAACTCCAAATTGTGTGAAACCAACTTTTTAGAAAGCTTACACATAGAGGAACATCGCAATATGAAATTCCAAGTTTGTTACTATCCCCTTTGCTACCAGTGATTCAAAGAAGTTGCCCTATGTCCAAACTAGGCCAAAACAAGGCAGTTCAGGAAGGTCAAATTTCAAGGCTTATAACTCGAGCCCTATTAAGCCAAATGGAATAGAACTTTTTGCAAATGAAAGTTTATCCTGTTACCTTCAATATGAGACCAATTTCGTATGGTTTGAATCAGTTTTTGATTTTTAGTGGATTTTTACTTTTAAGTGTCTGATTCTGGCCAGTCACAGGGCAGGCCGGGATAAAACCTAAATAACTTGAGCTACACTTATCAAAATTAGATGGGACTAAAGAGGTTAAAAAATAGACACATAACACTTTAACAGATCAAAAATTGAGGTCCAACTGAGTTAAATAGAAATTATGACATGATTTACAAAAATTGGGTTGAATGATTATGTTGAGGCTGTAACTCTGCCTTAATGGGACTAATGTTTCTATGAGTTTGATGATAAATTATGCATGCAATATTGTGACTTATATGAGAAATTGTTGTTTTGATGTACTGGAACTATTCATGGGAAAGTGGACACATTCCGTTATGCCGCCAAAATTGCGGTAAAGTATATGCATGAATTATGATATACATGTAGATACATGAGCATTTTCAAGAAAGTTATGAAATTCATGTGCATTTTCAAGAAAGTTATGAAAGTTATGTTATGATGAACATAAGGAATATGTTATGATGAAAGTTCCATGATACTTGGACCAGCCCCGGAAATAAGTTAAGGGGAATAAGTCAGTGGGAAGTCGGGGAAAGTAAACCCAATATTCCTGTATAGGAACGAGCTCGATCCTGAAAAGTAGACTATTACCCAAGAGTCTAAAATGGCCAAGAACTCCTAAGGGACCAAGTAATGGAAAAGTTTATGAGGAATGGAAAAAGTTTATAAGCAATGGAAAAGTTTATGAAGAAAGGTTCAAGAATGAGATTTGCATGATTACATTAAGTGCATGATTGCATTGAACATGTCATCACATGATATTTGCAGCTTGTCCATTATATTTACTTACTACTGTATATTCATTTATCCTGCTCTTTATCCTATGTTTTACTGTTAGTACTTTATTCTGTTCCTTATGTTGTCTTAAGTAAAACTAGACCCTGCCTTGGACCAAACATTTTTCCCAACCTTATTAAATATGAATAGTTAAGTTTAATCTCATGTTTTTATAATTAAGTAAAACCTGAGGCAGCTGAGAATGAACGCGACGTCAGTTGAACATTATACACGACCCTACTGAGAATTTCCTTAAATTCTCACCTCATTTTGCTTTTCCGCCTCATTCTCAGACGTGGGCGATAAACTCAACAGCTACCTTCTTCATTGAGATTCCAGACCTGCAGCTTCACCAAGACCCCGAGTTGGACTCGCTGTACCTAGCTGGCTTCTGCCATTTCGGTCTCTACTTTTTAACAATAGGAATTTTTGCTATCCCTTTACTTCACTCTGTTTTTGATATGTATATTTATAAACTGAAGCTTTGGCTTCCAACTTATGTATGTATATATGCAACTAATGATATTTCTATGCTAATCACGTTTATTGTATAGAGCGCCCTGTTTCGTAGGCATATACGCCAGTCATATACATATATATCAGAATATAAAATAATGAATACAGCTTTAGATAGAAGACTAATACGGTAATGCAACCTATCCAATTTTGTGCTATGACTTCAGCATAACATTAAGTTGGTAGGGTGTTATATTTTTGGTATCAGAACAGTTCGTCCTAGCTAAGGCCTGAGGATTGGATTGACTATGCTTCACGCATATTCTGTGTTTCTAGCTGATGATATGCATTAGATCTTGCCTATACGGTTAAGATATAGATATGCATGTGTAAGAAGTGCCTGATCATATGAGCTGTTATTTACTAGCACATTAAACTTAGTGTTGAGCCTGATTAAATCAATAACTTTTGTTTTGTGTGCTCAGAACTTAATGGCTTCCGGAAGGCGAGGTAGACTGCGCACAGAACCTGCCCATGAGGATCCTGCTAAACTTATGGACACAGTACAAGAGATGGCTCAGGCGATGCAGGAACAGGCCGCAGCAGCTTATCAGATGATAGATCAGCTAGGCAAGCGACCTGCGGCAAGTTGTGAAGGAAACCCACATGGCCTAGAGGCTAATCTAGACTACCTTAAGTTTGCTGAGTTCTGGAAAGCGAACCCGCCCAGCTTTAGAGGGGCGTATAACCCTGATAAAGCCAACGAATGGATCAAAGCCATGGAGAAGATTTTCTCTGATCTAGATTGCTCGGATCATCAAAAGGTGACCTTTGCCACCTACATGCTCGAGGCAGATGCAAAGTTCTGGTGGAACGGAGTACGCAGGTTATTCGAAGAATCTCAAACAGCAGTCACTTGGACGTTGTTTAGAGATGTTTTCTACCAAAAGTACTTTCCTGCCTCGGTTCGAAATGCTAAGGAACTCGAGTTTATGCAGCTGCATCAAGGAAATCGGACAGTATCCGAATATATTGCTAGATTTGAAGAGCTGTGCAAATTCTCTACAATTTATCAGAGGAACCCAGATGAAGCCTGGAAGGCATCAAGTTTGAAAGAGGGTTACAAGAAGATATTTTCATCGCAATCAGGCCAATGGAGATTAGAGATTTTCCCATGTTGGTAAACAAATGCTGACTTGTGGAAGATTGCAACTCGAAACTAGTGGCAGCCAGGGCATCTGGCGATCATCTCAAGAGGGGGTTGGCCCTGCAGGGCCCAAGATTCAAGCCCAATTTTCAACAGCAGAGGAGATTCCCGCCGGCAGGCAACAAAGGCAAGCAGCCTCAAAGGCCTCTTCCGAATCCAACTTGCACGAAGTGCGGTAGGAATCATGGCAATCGACCATGTTTGGCAGGCCAGAATGTCTGTTATGGGTGTGGCAAGCCAGGCCACAAAATTTATGAGTACCCAACCAGGAATCCACCACAGCCGTCTCGACCTCAACATCAAGGATGGGTTTTTACCATGGATGCAAAGGAAGCTGATAAGTCCGAGGGACTAATCCAAGGTACATGCGAAGTGGATGGTGAGACCCTGACTGTAATTTATGATTCGGGTGCCTCGCATTCGTTTATTTCTCATAATTGTGTGGCTGTTTTGCAATTGCCAATTTCTGGATTACCTTATGACCTACTGGTTTTTACTCCCACTAATGAACCTATTAAAACTAGTCAAATTTGCATCAATGTTCCTCTTCAAATTGAGGGTAGAGCCTTTGCAGCCAATTTGATTTGCCTCCCTCTATCTGGACTGGACATAATTATGGGCATGGACTGGCTTTCTGCCAATCGAGTCATGCTCAATTGTTCTGATAAGATGGTGGTATTCCCTTCTGTTTCATCTTCTAAACCCCAAGCCTCAACACTCTTCTACCTGAACTCTTTATTAGTAAACTATAGTAGGTCGAAGAGTCAAGGATACATCCTCCTATCAGCTAATGTGACAGAAATCGAACAGAAACTAGAGGAGATCCCAGTTGTTAAGGAATATCCTGATGTTTTTCCAGAAGATATTTCTGAATTCCCTCCTGAGAGAGAGATTGAGTTCACAATCGAGTTGGTTCCAGGTACGGGACTAATATCTATAGCCCTGTATCGAATGTCACCTTTGGAGCTGACAGAGCTAAAGAGATAAATTGAGGAGCTTTTGGAAAAAGGATTCATATGGCCAAGCACATCACCATGGGAAGCCCCAGTCTTGTTGGTCAAAAAGAAGGATGGGAGCATACGTTTATGCGTGGATTATAGGCAGTTAAATAAAGTGACAATTAAGAATAAATATCCATTGCCAAGGATTGATGATCTCATGGACCAACTACAAGGTGCAATGGTATTTTCCAAGATCGATTTGCGTTCCGGATATCATCAAATTCAAGTTCGAAAACAAGATATCCCTAAGACAGCCTTTCGAACTCGTTACTGACACTATGAGTATACCGTGATGTCATTTGGGCTGACGAACGCACTAGCAGTATTCATAGATTACATGAATTGAATATTCCGCCCCTACTTGGACAAGTTTGTAATAGTTTTCATTGACGACATACTTGTCTACTCGAAGACGGAGCAAGAGCATGCGGAACACTTGCAACTGATTCTGCAAATTTTAAGAGAAAGGAAACTTTACGCTAAGTTATCCAAATGTGAATTTTGGATGAAAGAAGTAAAATTTCTCAGCCATGTAGTGTCCTATGGAGGAATCTCAGTGGATCCCAGCAAAGTAAAAGCAGTTCTAATTGGGAAAGGCTGATCACAGTTCCTGAAGTCAGGAGTTTTCTGGGCTTAGCTGGATATTACAGGCAATTCGTTAAGGATTTCTCTCGTATAGCCTTGCCCCTGACCAAGTTAACTAGAAAGAATGTCCTATTTGAATGGACGCCGGAGTGCGAACAGAGTTTTCAAGACTTGAAGAAAAGATTGACTACGACACCAGTGTTGGCCTTACCAGACCCTCGTGGACCATTTGAGGTCTACTATGATGCAGCTAAGCAAGGATTGGGATGTGTGTTGATGCAAGCCGGAAACGTAGTCGTTTATGCCTCTCGACAATTAAAGCCACATGAAAAGAATTATCCCATGCATGATCTCGAACTAGCTGCAGTTGTATTTGCCTTAAAGATATGGAGACATCACCTGTATGGTGTAAGGTTCGAGGTCTTTTCTGATCATAAGAGTTTGAAATACCTATTTGATCAGAAGGAATTAAATATGAGGTAGCGAAGGCGGATGGAACTTCTTAAGGATTATGAATTTGAATTGAAGTACCACCCCGGCAAGGCAAATGTTGTGGCAGATGCTTTGAGTAGGAAATCTCTGACTGTAGCTTAGATGATGATCAAAGAGATGGAACTTATTGAAAGCTTCCGAAATCTTAATTTGGGAATCCTTATGACTCCCAAGACCCTTCAGCTACATCAAATTAAGATAGCTAGTAGCTTTAAGGAGCAGATTCGGTAGGCATAGCAGTAGGATGCTAATCTCCAACATACAATCAATCTCATGCAATCAGGGAAATTAATGGGTTTTGCTTAGGATAAAGAAGGTATCTGGCGACATCATGATAGGGTATGTGTACCCGAGGGGAATGATCTCCGGAGAAAAATCTTGGAGGAAGCACATAAGGGTGAATTCACCGTACATCCTGGCATTACTAAGATGTATCAAGATCTTAAGAAAATGTTTTGGTGGCCAGGCATGAAGTCGAACATGGCAAACTTCGTGAGCAAATGCTTGACCTATCAAAAGGTGAAAGCAGAACATCAAAAATCCTCCGAGATGTTACAATCCTTGGAAATCCCTGAGTGGAAGTGGGAGAGTATCTCCATGGATTTTGTGATGGGATTACCAAGAACGCCAACAGGATATGATGCTATATGGGTCATTGTGGATAGATTGACCAAATCCGCTCACTTTTTACCCATTCGAGCAAATTATCCGTTGGAAAAATTAGCTCAACTGTATATTCAAGAGATTATCAGGCTACATGGAGCCCTTTCAACCATTATTTCTGATCGGGACCCAAGGTTCACCTCATGGTTTTGGGGAGCTTTACAAAAGGCATTCAGTGCTAAGTTGTGCCTAAGCACTGCATATCACCTACAAACGGATGGCCAAACAGAAAGGACAATTCAAACCTTGGAAGATATGTTGCAAGCCTATATACTGGAGCAATGTGGGAATTGGGATTGATATTTACCGCTAGCCGAGTTTGCATACAACAATAGCTATCACGCTAGCATCGGCATGGCCCCTTACAAAGCATTGTATGGACGGAAGTGCCAATCTCCTTTGTGTTGGTATGAAACAGGAGAATCAACTCTATTGGGGCTCGATTTAGTTGAGCAGACTACTGAGCAGATCAAGAAAATACGAAGTAAGATGCTTACTGCTCAGAGCCGTCAAAAGAGTTATGCGGATTCCAGAAGAAAACCTCTGGAATTCCAAGAAGGAGACCACGTATTTTTGAAAGTTACGCCTACAACGAGGATCGATAGAGCCATTAAGGTCAAGAAGTTAAATCATTGGTTCATTGGTCCCTTCCAGATCTTGAGGCGAATCGGATCAATTGCATATCAAGTCACTTTACCTCCACATTTGTCAAACCTTCATGATGTTTTCCATGTTTCCCAACTTAGAAGATATCAGCCTGACCCTATACACGTGCTAGAACCTGAATCAATACAGTTAAAGGAGGACCTGACTTTCCATGTACAGCCAGCAGGGATTGTAGACAGAAGCAGCAGACAACTTCGAAACAAATCCGTGCAGCTAGTAAAGGTAGCATGGGGAAAGGAAGATGCTGAAGACTATACTTGGGAACTGGAATCAAACATGAGAAAAGAGTATCCTGAACTATTCTCAGATACTAAATTTTGAGGACAAAATTTTTTTAAGGAGGGTGGTAATGTAATGTCCCAATTTCTGACCTCATACCTTATCAGATTTTCCGATTTCCGACTTAATCTTAAAGGATTATGGACTGGCTTGGTTTTCCGATTTCCGACCTTATGCACATAATATACAATTTCCGATCTTACACGAAATCTGACATCCGAGTTGATCTCAACTAAAAATGGACGCGAGATCAGACCTTTGAATTGGTCTCCAAGTTCGATCAAATTGGCACGAGTTCCAGTTTTGAGTTTATTACCAAAAGCTTTTCATTTCTATGATTTTCCTGACTTCCGATATAAAGTTTGGAGTTTCGAGATCCTATAAGTTCCGATTTCCTAGTACACAAGATTAATGTTTTGAATCCCGATCTCCGGTGTTATGCTTAGAATCGATTCAAGTTTACATAATGTTCCTTGACTTCCGGGTTTAAGTGTTTGGTTTCACATCCGACTTTGCTTTCAAGTTTCGAATAAACCAGACAATATTTCCGAGTTTCGATTTCATCTCTTCGCACGAGTTCCGATGTCATTTTCAGATACAATGGAAGCGAGTTCCACTTCTTAGGCGACGTGGAGAGCAATTTTGTCACAAAAGAAGGAGACATGGCTGAACTTTGCCCAGAAAATTTCACCCAATCAAAGTCACCCATTCTAACTACTACTCATGCCTATATAACACATTCTCCTCCTCTCATTCAGACCCATTTCTGCGCCCTCTCTTCTCCTCACTTCAGCTCTCTTTTCTCTTCTCCACTCACCCAACTCCATCCAACTTTGAAGTTCAACCCAGTTCTATCTCCAAGCTCAAGCCTAATAACAAGAGGTAGAGGTTTAACTCTTGTCTTGATTTTCTGATCTTGGATGGCTTGTGGTGGTTTATTTTCTCAATTTTTGATGTATTGATTGAATGATTATGATGATATATAGCTGAATTATTGGCTGTTTGTGGGATTAAACTCGAATTGGAAGCAAGAAAGGATGAAATTAGGAAGAGCTGAAGGGCTGGAGAACCAAAAACCCTCGGCAGTCCATACGGCGGAGTGTACGGCTTCGCCTACAACTGGTTAAATCTGATGAGATTATTTTTCAATGAAACTAGTTCAGGGATTTCCATACATATATATATAAGGCCATTGGATTAATGTTGAGAGGGATATGAATTTTTTAAGTTTAACCTAGGAATCAAGACATTCACCCAGACAGTGTGGGTTGAAAAGGGTGTAACTCACCCTACACAACTCCAAATTGTATGAAACTAACTTTGTTAGAAAGCTTACACATAGGGGAACATCCCAATATGAAATTTCAAGTTTGTTACTATCCCCTTTATTCCCAGTGATTCGAAGAAGTTGCCCTATGTCCAAACTAGGCCAAAATAGGGCAGTTTAGGAAGGTCAAATTTCAGGGCTTATAACTCGAGCCCTACTAAGCCAGATGGAATGGAACTTTTTGAAAATGAAAGTCTGTCCTATTAGCTTCAATATGAGACCAATTTTGTATGGTTTGAATAAGTTTTCGATTATTACTGGATTTTTACTTTTAAGTGTCCAATTCTGGCCAGCTATAGGGCAAGCCGGGATAAACCTAAATAACTTGAGCTACACTTATCAAAATTAGATGGGACTAAAGAGGTTAGAAACTAGACATATAACACTTTAACATATCAAAAATTAAGGTCCAACTAAGTTAAATAGAAATTATGGCATGATTTACAAAAATTGGGTTGAATGATTATGTTGAGGCTATTACTCTGCCTTAATGGGACTAATGCTTCTATGAGTTTAATGATGAATTATGCATGCAATATTGTGACTTATATGAGAAATTGCTGTTTTGATGTACTGGTACTATTCATGGGAAAGTAAACATGTTCCGTTATACTGCCAAAATTGCAGTAAAGTATATGCATAAGTTATGATATACATGTAGATACATGAGCATTTTCAAGAAAGTTATGAAAGTCATGTGCATTTTCAAGAAAGTTATGAAAGTCATGTTATGATGAACATAAGGAATATGTTATGATGAAAGTTCCATGATACTTGGGCCATCCCCAGAAAAAAGTTAAGGGGAATAGATCGATGGGAAGTCGGGGAAAGTAAACCCAATATTCCTATATAGGAACGAGCTTGATCCTGAAAAGCAGACTATTATCCAAGAGTCTAAAATGGCCAAGAACTCCCAGGGGACCAAGCAATGGAAAAGTTTATGAGGAATGGAAAAAGTTTATGAGCAATGGAAAAGTTTATGAAGAAAGGTTTAAGAATGAGATTTGCATGATTACATTAAGTGCATGATTTCATTGAACATGTCATTACAAGATATTTGCAGCTTGTCCGTTATATTTACTTACTGCTGTATATTCATTTATCCTGCTCTTTATCCTATGTTTTACTATTAGTAGTTTATTCTGTTCCTTATGTTGTCTTAAGTAAAACTGGACCCTGCCTTGGATCAGACATTTTTCCCAACCTTATTAAATATGAATAGTTAAGTTTAATCTCATGTTTTTATAATTAAGTAAAACTCAAGGCAGCTGAGAATGAACACGACGTCAGTTGAACGTCATACACTACCCTACTGAGAATTTCTTAAATTCTCACATCGTTTTGCATTTCCGCCTCATTATCAGACGTGGCTGATGGACTCGACAGCTACCCTCTTCATTGAGATTCCAGACCTGCAGCTTCACCAGGCCCCCGAGTTGGACTCGTTGTACCTAGTTGGCTTCCGCCATTTTCGTCTCTACTTTTTATCAATAGGAATTTTTGCTGTCCATTTACTTCACTCTGCTTTTGATATGTATATTTATAAACTAAAGCTTTGGCTTTCAACTTATATATGTATATATGCAACTAATGATATTTCTATGCTAATCACATTTATTATATAGAGCGCCTTGTTTCATAGGCATATACGTTAGTCATATACATATATATCATAATATAAAATAATGAATACAGCTTTAGATAGAAGACTAATACGATAATGTAACCTATCCAATTTCATGCTATAACTTAAGCACAACATTAAGTTGGTAGGGTGTTACATATATATATATATATATATATATATATATATATATATTATGTCCATGATAATCATGCATACAAGTATGATTGAGATATGATATGAGACATATGCATGAATGTAAAGCATTGACGTACCAAGCCTCCACCTTATAGTGGGCCAAGGCGGTATTGTCTAAGACTTGGGTCAGTCCCCAACTAGATTTAAGGGGAATAGATCAGTGTGAGGGTCAAAAAATGTAAACCTATCATCATGTATAAGTACGAGTTTGGACCTGAGAAGCGGGCTATTATCCATGGGTAAGAGAAGCCATTCACCTCTAAGGGACCATGTATAGAGAAGTAAGATGCAAGTAAAGGAAAGATAAGTAAAGGATACACTTGGGGATGGCAATACATAACACCTAGGTATGCCAAGTAAAGAAAGTTAAAGAGAGATAGGAGCACTTGCACCAAGAGTCTAGTTGCATTTATATATACATATTATTTATTTGTTCTTTAATCTACTATACTTATGTTTAGATTCTTTCTTTGTTTAATAACTATATGAATAAGATGAACTCTGCTTAGGATAATATTGTTTCAAACTATAAAATTGGAATGTCTACTCTATCCTTTATATTGTTCATACTTTTCTGAAATAAACTGAAGTAGCTGGAGATAATGATAATGACACTATTTGTAGTAGTCTAGGAAATCCTACTGAGAATTTGTAATTCTCACCCCTATGTATGTTTCCGTGTTGTCTCCAAGTAGCTCAAGAGGTATAAAAGATGGTTATACTGGACAGAGTTATTTAAGATTAGAAGATAGCCCAGTCACACAAGGTCCGTTTATGTAATAGTAACAACTCCTAGATGTAGTACTTTGACTTAAGCATGGTACTATACTTGGGAGGGTGTTACATTTAACCTAAACCAAGTTTTTCTATCTCAAATCACTAGAAATGAGTCATATTAACATCATATAAAATCAAATAAAGGATGACACCAAGAACCCTAGCAACCTAAAACCCTAGAAAACAATCAATCCTAGAAATCTTACCTCAAATTCAAGATATAAAGCTTTTCTACTTCAATCTGTTGGTGTCTTTCCTCCTCTAAAACCTTAAGATGGCTGTAAATCACTTCTATTTCCTTGTTTGGCTGAGGTTATATGTTTGAAGGGAAGGAGGTTTAGGGTTTGTTTTAGAGCTTGTTTGATGATACACAAAGGAAAGAGCGAAAGATTTGGGTAAGAGGAAGCAAAAACATAAGAGTTTTTGGTGAGTATATGTGTGTTGGAAAAGAAAATGAAGATGGAGAGTATGAGGGGGCAGCTGCACGAAAATATGAGGAAGAAATAGGAGAAAATAAGCTTCTTCCTTCATAAGTTATAATGACTCGTTAAGGCTCTTGATTAGTGGATTTCAAAATGGGCTCAAATTTTCTTGAGTCTTCTCTTACGTGGCTCTCCTTTGGCCACCACCAAGGGTAGTGTGGCTAGTTTCTAGCCACATATCCTAAGGTTTTTGATTGATACTTATGCCATCCTATAGTGTAAACTCCTACCAATTTGGTTCTTGCATTACAGAGCACCATTTGTAGACAATCTTCTTCGGCTAGTAAAAGATATCTATTTTTCTACAAAGAGAATTTGAATTCTTATTACCCTATACTTAGCACTTCCTTATTAGTAATTAATTTCTAATAACATTAATAATTAATTTCTAATAACATTAATAGATTATTTATCAAAAGATACTTCATAATTATTACTATAATTTCAAATTAATTAGTCATTAATTATGATTTTGGCAGGATGTTACAAATCTTCCACTTCTTCAATGCTTCCGCTTCTCTTGTAGGAGGTGGTGCGGTATCGCTACCTCCAACAACCTTTCACAAGTCCTGGCCTTTGAGCTACAACTCCATACATGTATGCCATGCATTGTAACTATGGGAATTGAGCTTCCTTATCCCACCAAGCACTTAAATGTCCACTATACTGACTTGATGGAATTTCTTCATTGCTTTAGTCCCAGACCAACAATTTCACCATCCCAGACTACGATTTGCGATGAAAAACTCCCCCAAAAGCAGTGATCGTTAATCACCCTCAAAACAATCCCTAGCAGCTTGGCTCTGATGCCAAATTGTAGAGCAAGGAAGTGGACTCTACAAAAATAACAATGATGCTTTCTTTATTTACAAATATACAAGACACTACAATCTTACTATTTAGTGGGACACTTACTCACTTGGTGCTCCTCACCTTGGGTATGCACACACTAGACTTCACCAAGGCACTCACCTCACCATGACACTCACTCACATTGCACACACTACCACACTTTATGCACTTATGTACCTTACTCATGCTATGTACACACTAGAGCACTCATTACATATTCACGAATTCTCTCTACACATCTACAAATGAGAGCATCCATCCTATTTATAACTGCATCAAGTTGATGGCTTTGCCAACTTCCAATAACTAGAATATTCTAGCATTGGATTACTTCTAGACATTTCTTCTTCTTTCTTTATGACACCATCAACATTAGAAAAGTCTACCAATTTCTAAGTCTTGATGGTTCTAGCTAATGCTGACCTTCACCCTCAGGCCATACATGCAATAGGACTATTGAATTATCCTATATTCGATAAGAATTCAAAGTGGAGGAAGGCTATCAGTGAATTTGTGTCAAACTCTTGTAGAGGACCTAGCAAATTTGGCGATAATATGGCATAATGTAACACCCTAATAACCCTATGCTACACTTAAGTCATATTATGAAAATTATTAGTTGTTGTTTTTGTTCGTGGAAACTTAATTTACTTTTCAAAACTACTTTATAACAAAAATAGAGGTAAATATTTTTTTTTGACTAATAGCAGAAATAAGCCTTTGTGAAAAACAAAAGCCATGAGCACATCGTGAACATGTATAATTGAGCGTTAATACATGCATATTTGCATTGCAATAAATAAAAGCAATATAAAGAGCATTCGACTCAAATTAATCATAATAGTCATCCATAACCATTAGACAAAAATACATAGTGGACATAGATATGTTCCACATAGATAACCAACGGACCAATAACTACTTTTGACCTTACATCATCCAAGCATTAGCTAGCATATGCTTAACATTCTTTTCTTTATGTGTGCTTGGTGATAACTCCTTGTAGTGAGTTATATTTTTAGTTAATTTTTATTTAATTTAGGATATAGTTGTTTAGTTTAGTTAATATTTTGTTTTATTTCGTTAAGTAGTTTAGATTAGGGGGTACTTTTATTTTATGTTATTTTCTTATATTTTAGATGCTTATTTATGTTTTTGGTCTACTTATTATTAGGTAGAAGCACTCAAGTTGGAATTTGGAGCCATGAGAGAGCTTATCTTACATAAAATCAAGACCTTTCAGCATTGGAAATTCGATATCTAGCTCTCTAGAAGCCGGATTATGATGGTTCAAGATTCTTTGAAGATAAGGGAAGAAGATCTTCAACTTTGTTGTTAGACACTTTTTCCAATTCTCGAGTCTTCTAGGCGAAAAAGGCAAAACAAGATTAAAGATTCATCTTATTTCTGATGCTATCAAGTCTGACCTTTCATCACTCTTTCACTTGTATCTTGAGTTATAGAACTCTGATTGATGTGATTCTTGTTGCATTGGAAATCTTACTCAAAGATCTACAATCGCTATTTCTACCTCCAAGGCCAAATTCCAACTATTCTGACTACTACAGAGCTTGGAAGTGTGTAAAAATGGTTAGTACTATCAGGCAGGCGCGCTATAGCTTGACGCCGTTTGTAGTAAGTTGCTAGTGTAGGCCAAAACCCGAGAAAATGATCCATAGACTATAAAAGGCAACATATAAGGTCAGAAAAAGATCTCTGGACACTTCAAAACAGCTCCCAAGACAGAAGACTTCTTCCAGAAGATTGAAGATGAAGATCCAAGGATTCCAAAGCTCAACTTCAACATGGAGAGATTCACATTCTTCCGAATCTCTTGTCTCTAGCCAGAAATCTTTATGGCTTTTGTTTCTTCTATCTTCTCATCTTCATACTCTTCCATTGTTTTCTTTTCTTCAATTATGAACTAGTTTTCTTTTGCTAGGGCATTAATAGACCCTTTTTGTATGACAAGTTTACTAGTTGATTAATGTTAATCTTGTTTTCTATCTTTATTGCTTAGTGTTTTTGTTTGTGCTTAATGCTTTTTAATTGCTTGATCACCAATTAATTGATTTGGGGATTTACAATAACTCGAGAGAGAGTTTGTGAATAGAGCCTTTTAACATAAATACCGTAAGCTGAGCGAAAACTAAAGATAAACAAACGCGGTTCATGCGGTCAATATAGGAACCCATAGAGCTTCAACTTTTCCCTAGATCAGTTTGTGCTAAAAGATTAGGCAATCAGTTTAGGATAAAGAGTATTGTTTGACCTTAAGAGAGGCTAGGAATAAATTAAGGGGAACCGGCTATGAGTCAATTAGGATAGAAACTGATTAACAGAAATTCATAGTAAATGCGTCTACAATAGGTGAAATTGATTAGCCCTAGCATCCATCCATTGCATTTATCCACACTGTTAGAATTTTTTGCATTAGTATTTTTCTTATTTATTTTATTTTATTTTTATTTTTATTCTAATTTCCTCATCAGTAATTCCATTCTATCCAAATAGTTATTCCCTTAGACTATCCGGTATTTGATTTATCCTCGTCGAAACGATACTTTACTTATCACTTTATTATTTGTACGATCCGGTATACTTGCCGGAGCCACATCATTTGGATAGATTGTTTTAGGATATGAGCTCATTTTGTGACTGTCGTCACACAGTGCTAATCTAAATCAAACTTAGCTAACAAGGGGATCTGTGTGCCTCTAAATTGGAGGAATTTAGTTTGGCACATGTCTCCAAAGTAAAGGGGTCTCTTAATGGGTCACCTTCCTTTTTCAAGGATCACACCCGTTTATCTTGTCTTTATGGATCACCTTCCCTTTTGAAGGATCATATCCAATTGATTCTTTTCTTAACATAGCACTTGATATTACATTATACATCTTAAATGCATTAAACTCAATGAGGAGGCACATATAGGTATGTATAATTACTCTAAATCCACAATTTTGATGAAAATTCGATAGCATAACTACTGGACCGGTGCTTCCCCAAATTTGCCAAGTATGGAACCTCAACTAACAAGCAATCATAATCATTTCATATCATCGTACCAAATATCAGCAGTCATTTACTTATGATCCAATGACCAAACAATCTTGCCAAACAATGTGCATAAGAGCATCATACATTCATACCCTAAAGGGTATATGTGGTTTTCTCATATCTACTCATGAAAGAATCACATAATTTAAAATAAATATGTGTTATAAGCTTTTTGCCACTTACATTTCAAGTGAGGTCATACTTTATTTAAGGGTTCTCATACTTCTTTCTTCATTTTTAGTTTAGGTGAAATGTTTATTTATCCAATCATGCATCTTAGGCCTTAGTTATTTCAAATTTAGGAGTTAAGCATTTTCCTTCTTACTTAACGGATCAAAACTATGGCATGTTTATAGTCTCCTTAAGCCTTGGATTTCATATTTGTCATATAACTTACTAGGTTTCTTATCTATAGACCTTAGAGATAGATTTCTCAAGTTAAAATTTTTAACACTTCATTTTCCCCTTTTCTTCTTATTATGGCCGAAACCTCAAATAGGGTTTTTAGCCAAAATTTTGTCTTCAAATCTTTTAATCTCCTTGAGATAGTACACAAGTGATTCTTAGATTCATGGTATGATCATTGGAGCCTTAATCGTACTTCTGTTCCCAAGGATTTCGAGATCCCTCGGTCCTCAGGTCATGACAAAGCATGCTCACACTCATAAACCTATCCACACCATGTGCTCATCATCATCAAGATGTGATTTTTATTTTAAATAAAGTTGCAAGATTTAACCTTTAGTGCTCACCATCATCAAGGCATAATTTTTATTTTAAATAAAGTTGCAAGATTTAACTTTTATGACTAAAAAGTTCTATTTTTAAGAAAGTTTGTACCTTTACTTATTATTTTGTCTTCATGAAAAACAAAGGAACCTTTAGGGAGACATACCCTAGGTGCCACTTTTTAGGGTTCAAGAAGCAAACTTTTAAACTTTTATGTTAGAGAATGTTCTTGGTCACATCAAAATCATGTTGTGGATGTAAAAAGAGGAACTTTTTAATCATAAACACATTATATTAGAGAAAACAAAGCTTGATCAACGTAACTTCAAGAAAAGCATGTTTCTTTTTCATCAACCCAAAGAACACTAAGAACACATATATCAGTTGAAAAGATAAAAACTTTTAGGGCATCAGGAAATGAGCTTTTAGCAAACAACAAAAGAAGGCTTCATAAACAACATCAAGATGCAAGCTTGTCTCAAAGAGAACAAAGAACTTTTGTCAACTATCACTTGAAGCTCTTGGCTATGGTGAAAGCCAAAGCTTCAAGCTTTCTTGAACAACAAAAAAAATGAAGATAAAGAATCACTACCTAAGGTGTAGTTTGCGCCTTTTTGAAGAAGAGAAGAAGATGAAGAGGGCCTCCTTCAAGGGTGGTGTGGCTGTAGTCATGAAGAGAGAAAGGTGAGGGCTTGTGCTTTCCTTGAGAAAACGGAGGCTTGAGTATTTAAAATTTCATCTCCAAAGACCAAAAAGTGTGGTCTTTGAAGGGCTAGTGATAAGGTTTAGTGAGGTTTGCTTATGAAGTTTTGGAGAAGAAGAAGAAGAAGAAGAAGAAGAAGAGAGAATCTAGAGAAGAGAGTGTTAGAGAGAGAATGCGAAGTTGAAGAAATGAAAATGAGTGTGATATAGGGGGAAGGAGGCCGTGGCTTTCACTTGGTTTTTGGGTGGATATTTTGATTTTGTGTTAATTAAAGTTAAAGGGAGACAAAGTAGATGATGGGGGGGACAAATCATATACCTTTTCTTACAAAAAGTAATGTATCTCCTACTTTATTATTTTAGTGACGTCATCAATACTTTATTATCTAGTTAACTTAATTTGAATTCTAATGATGTGATTAAGTGTTCTTATTACTTAATTGATTTAATTCATCAAGAATTAGTGATTAACTCATATTATCATATTAGAAAAATTAAATCTTTAATTATGCGTAGTTACCCATAATTAAATTCAATTAGCTAATTATTGATTATTAGTATTTAATTAGGCTCTAAAAAGTTCAATTTGCTTAATTAGAAATTCTCTAATCTTGATTAGGTATTCCCTTAATTTTTCTATTCACAATTGCATTTTTCATCCTTTGATTAAGTCTATATTCTTTAATTCTTCATTAAATGTCTAATTACTTAAGGTCACTCAAGTAATTTAGCACAAGGAAAAATTTGGAATGTTACACATAACAGGAAGAAAAATGTTATGTATACATAATATTTTTTGGACACCGTAATGAGTCACATCTTATCCATCATTGGATAAGGTATGAATCCTATTCAAATTAGGCCCACATCCCATCCACTAATAAATGTGGTGTGAATTGGCATAATATTAAAAAAATATTATGTAACTCCTACAGGAATTTGGCTTGGCAAGGGGAATCGATTCACCCTCCTCAACAAGTTGGGTGGGAAGCAATCACCAACTACGAATTGTACGCTGAAGCAGCTGATAAGAACAGGCAAGAAAACAAGACTCTGCAGCATGCAAAATAAGACAAAAGCTGACAATAATCTATTTATATGTGTATAAACTGAAATATTAAGTGACATCAACGAGTCTCCAATTATTATTATTATTATTATTATTAACCATAAACGATAGAGAATCGCTAAATACACATAAGGTCGGCAATATTGGATTCACAAAACATAGTGTTCATCCATTATGAAGGAGAAAAGTAGAAGAGAAAGAAATAAATAAAATAAATATGATGAAAAGTATGTGAATATTTATCAAGTAAATATTTTATTTAAATATCATAACTTCAAACATTAACTCGTGTCCGTCCAATGTGTAAACTGAATTGCTAGTTGAAATATTGCTTATCATGAGTTAGGTGTTATAATAAGAAAATTGCACATAACGATTTAACAAAAATGATTCTTAACTTCGCGCGTTTTCCTGTGCAAAGGACGTGGAAAAATTAAACAAAACATTCAGGGGGCGTTTGGTAGAGGGTTTAGAATAGGATTTAAGAATCCCATGATACGCCTTTTATGTTTGAGTACAGTTTTGGAAAAATATTCCTGAACGTAACGTTATTGATTTTGGGGTAAGATTCCCCCCAAAATATTCCCATCTCACACATGGGATTATAACATTCCCATGGCATGGGAATATTTTTCTATGTGAAAAGACCAAATTACCCCTACTACCACCCACCACCAGTTACCCTCCACTACCGCCCTCCATCGCCAAACTGCCATCGACCGTCGTCGGACCACCGCGGGCAGCCGCCAGACCACCGCAAACCACCGCCGGTTACCGCCAACCACCATCGGGCAGCCACCGGACCAACATCGATCGCCGTTGGACCATCGTCATTTGCCGCCGAACCGCCACCGTGAACCACCACCGACCATGGCCAAACCATCGCCGACTGCCGCCAACCACTGTCATTTGCCGCCAGACCACCATCAACCGCTGTCGAACCACCATCAACCGCCATCGAACCACCATTGTTTACCGTCGGACCGCCATCGCAGCCGCTCTTGAACCATCGCTGTTTGCCGCCGGACCGCCATCAACCGCCGCCGGACCACCATCAACCACCGCCGGACCACCACCGATCGTCACCGGACCACCGCAGACCGCCACCAGACCACCACCAACCACCGTCAAATCGTCGGTGTCTACCGCCGGACCACCACCAACCACCGCCAAACCACCACCGACCACCGCGAGCCACCACACCACCACGACCATCACCGCTTGTCTTGGGATCAAGGGTATTTTTGGAAATGAGCAAAATTTTCCTGAGATTTTAATCCGTCTACCAAACGCCTCAAAGTACATATGCCTGGGAAAACTATTCCCGGGAATAATATTCCTAGGATTAAGATTCCCAGGAATAAAAATTAAAACCCCCTACCAAAATACCAAACAGGAAATAAAAAATCGTGGAAGGTGTTTCCATTATGAGAAATAATATTTTGTATACAGTGATTTAGGGCATCTATTGATATTGCGGTGTTACGTGTAAATAGTAAAAATTTATTGATATTGTTGAGTTTTGGGTAAATAATAATTTTTTTTCGATAGTTTAAAAAATAAGGCCCAGCACTCAAGAGCAGTGGGGCAAAGTATCAACCAACATTCAAAAAAAGAAAACAAAACAAAACAAAACAAATCTCAACTTACTGGAAGCAGCGTACACGGCTACTCCACAAAAATAGCTGCGCCATCTAATCTAATACGGATGAAACAGTGTAACTGATTGTACTCCAGCATCCAGATCTTTAGTCACTGATCAGAAGCCGTGCACACTGCCCTAACTAACTGCACCAAGTTTCTAAGATATCCCGGATACATAGCCCACCAATTCTAGTTAGTTATGCACAGCAGCTGCTCACTCTCTTCAGCAATCGAGTAGTTCCGTCTCTGTATTAATTCTGTCATGAAACTCCTCCAGCATGATTGAACTAGCTTCTTCAAGAATGATTGAACTGAGAATTCTCCAGAATTGCTAAAATACCACCAGGATATATCATGCTAATCTTCAACTAGCTTCGCCTAATCTAGCATCTGTTGCAACTGATGCACCATTGGAAGTTCCCAATCAAAGAATTCCCTTCTCCACAGCAGGGCCCAATGCCATGTACCACCATCCCAGAACCCGCAATCTGAAACTGCTGTCCTTTTCTGCAGTGAGACTAAGAGCAATCTGTGAAATTTGTCCTTAAGGCACACTTCGCCGATCCGCAAATCTTCCCAAAACCATGTGTTATGTCCTTCGCCCGCAAGCTTCCTAATTCCATTATTAATTATAAGTCCAGCCTCTGCATCAACTCTTCGTAAGTTATAAATATCACCCCACACACCAACTTCGCTACTAATCTGCTGCTGTACAAGAGCCCTGTTTCCATCCAAATCATGACACGAACATTTAATCTGTTTCCATAGCGGTGCACTCTCAACTGAAAAACTCCTCCACCATTTGAATAACATGCCAGCATTTTTCAACACAAGGTCACCTACCCGCAGACCCCGCAACCTCTTTGGTCTTTGTATAGACCAAAGCCATAGCCGAACAACCTTCCTTAAAGACCCCAAAAAAATATGCTCTGCAAGGAAATTATCTTCCTCCCCACCTGCTTGGGCATTCTGAACAGACCCGGCTAATGCATTGGTAGGTTGTTCAGAACTGACTTGATCAGAACCAACCTTGCTCTGGACAGCATTTTCATTTTCCAGCCACTGAATTTTCTCCTGATCTTATCAATGATGGGTTCCTGAAGGAATTATAACGCCCTTGGATCAAGATTTGATTCCGATTATAGCATAAAAATCAAGAACAAAATCAAGAACAGAATAAGTGCGAAAGAACCTGATTCAATCGATGAAGAACGATTGATCCAAAGCTGTCTTCCGTTCTTTGATCCTGGAGAAACTAGAAAGGAATTGGCCAAGGGAGGCCAAAGGGAGAGAAGAGCTCCTCCTATTCCCCAGGGAGCTAAAAGAACATTCTGTTTCAATGGGGCCGCAGCGCCTATATATAGGGTTAAGAGGAGGGGCCTCTCCCCGTGTTAGAAAAATGATATGCCAAGCCACTCATTATAGCAAGGCTCATATACAAAGAGATATATAACAATACCCACCAATGAGCAGTGCGTAGGCCTAATAACAATAATAATTAGGATAATTTGGGCTTCAACAATTAGCATTAATCAATTTTGACATTAAGTTAATCCGGATTCAAGATTAATGCAATTTAATTTATGTAAGTCCACAAAATTTTCCAACAATCTCTCACTTGAACGACATAAATTAAATCATTGTGAAACAATTCCCCAGATTAATTCACAATATGTGGCCATAATATAATGTCAAAATTGAGTCTGCACTCTCAACCAAATGGTCCGATATAGGATAACAAGCACTCAACAATGTAGAGAATCATACTCGAAGGAGTACTGACATCATACACGTGAGGTACTCATCTCTCAGTGACCCAATAAATGGTGGTACATAAGCCAATGGGAATGCACAATAATAGAATGGCATGCCGATAAATTACTAAGTGCAATTCCCAACAAATGACCCTAGCATTCACCCTAGATGATATATGAGATCTAATAAATCTCATCACAATATGAGACGGATCTGAAATGTCTCCAATATTTGCCATACCGACAAAAGTGTGCAAAATAATATATGGCAATATAAGCATCCGCCCAAGATGCTCTCTAAGATTCAACAACATATCTCAGCACAACAAAATTAAGACTAGGTCCAATATGTCTCAATAATAATGCCATTATGCAAATTGCATAAACAATTAAGTTGCGCAAAGTTAAATGGCATTAACAGTTATTTGTGGTCATGATGAATTTACAAAACAAACTCCCACTAACCCAATATGCCAAAGGGACCTCAATATACCCATAAGGGTCACAATATCAATAATAAAACCTTTGGCAGTTAACCATTAATTAGGGGATCAACAACAATATGTTCTGTAAGAATATACTCGAGAAGAATATCGAGTCTACCATGAGTTGCCATATAATCACAAAAGGATACAAATTCATATATGGCACAATATCTCCCACTAATCTAATATATCAAACAATATAAATGTTCCCATTAGAGACCATAAGGTTTCAATATACTCTAATGGTATAATAATGAATAGTGGAATAAGCAATAATTTGTGGTAGAATATTTAATATAAGTTTGAAACTTATCATCGTTCTCTCTAGCAACAAAAATACAAATAGAAATAATCACAAAAGTGCAGAGTTAACAAAATTTTTAGCCATAAGGTTTTACAAAATTGGCTTCATATACTCTGTCTATATAATTGAGGAGATCATAAGTGTCTTTAACTCTTTAAAACAAATATCTCCTCCCTCTGTTATTGTAAACTCAAACAACAAATTATAAAGGCATAGCAAAATTAATATGCTAGCCAGAGCATTTCAGACCTATATATGGCTATTAATAAGAACATAGCAAAATTATAGAGTCTCTAACTCCCACTATAGCAATAGTTTCTATATAAACAGGAGTAGCATTATATTCTAAGAGACTCAATATATCCTAAAAATATATCTCAAAATAATAGAGTGATGACAGCCTAATAAAGGAAAGAGAAAACCTTAAATCAGAATATCATAATTTATTCATATAATAAAATTGATTTTCTCACGTTTAATCGATTAGGCAATTAATTGAGCTAAAGATCTTATATCATTGCAATCCTACCGAAGGGTCTCGAATCACAATACACAAGTCTCTTCCACTTGATAAAGTCTTCTCTATCACATAATGATTATGTCAAATAATGTCACACCGAAGGGTATGTCCATTATCTACATAACCCAACAATATTCACAATCCATAAACTAATTTAATTTAATGTAAATTAAACTTCACCATATGTTGATGCAAAATCCACAAAATTGGATTGCTCTAAAATGCCCAATTAATAAACGGAGCTCATGTAATTACAATACTCTTGTAGGGTTTCAATAATTAACACATAAGTAAACTCCAATAAACAATAAAATCATGTCTCTAAAGCTAGTACCGAGAGGATACTGAAAATCTTATGACACAATTTTCAAATCATTAAGAATTATGTCAATAAAGACAAACCGAAGAGTAAGTTCATTATTAACGTAATTCTCAATGCAACATAAGCAAGAATATTTACATTTCCACAGGGGGAAAAGATAGCACAGCCAAACACAGGAGAATGACCAAAATTTTGAGTTTATCAAATAGATGCCCACAATATTGAAAACTACTCGTTTGAAATTTCACAAATTGAGCACAGAAAAATATATAATAAATAATAAATTGTGAGCTAAATTCTCTATTCAAAATCGAAATACACATGGCTGTCAACCTGTGGAAGAAAAGAGAGATTCTCAAAATTTAAATTATTTCTCTTGTTATATGATAGTGAATCACATCACCAAAAATAACTTTCATTTATGGAAAGTAAGATTTTAGCCAACATCAATAATAATTTGACTATCACAAATTTTGTGCTTAAACAACAAACATTCCCCATAAATAAATATTTTTTAAATCCATAACATGCTCCATTATTTAAGCATGTATTTAATTTGGATTAAATCCAAATTCTAATTCTAATTTATGTAAATCCATTCTGATTTATGCAAGTCACAAATATCAAACATTCTCCCACTTGGACTGCATGAATCAGATTATCAAAATTTTACATAAAAGAAGCCATTATTTCATATAAAATGATAGTATGCAGCAAAATTATGTTCCAGAATTTTAGAAAATAATTCTCAGAATAATTTTATACAAAATTATTTACAAAATTAACATTTATCACAATTGGTCCCGCGAAGGCGAGCTCATAATCATGAAAAATGCTCAAGAATATTATCAAAATATTCCAGAAATTAATTCTTAGAGTAACATTGCATAAACATCACATAATTACAAAATTTGTAATATTCCATAATCAATATAAACAAAATTGGTGCCAAAATTATTTCAATATTTAAAATATTCAAACTCTGAGACTACACGAATTATGACATGCCCAAATACGTCATAATTATCTACAAAATTTTCCAGAATAAAATTTGGGGAATATAATACGATTTTAAACAATTTAATTTCTGGAATATTCAAAATAATTTATTTGATGCCCAAAATTTCATTAATGCCTAAAATAATAGTCTTAATATTTCTTAAACTGCAATTCTCAGAGTAATATTGCACAATATTCAACAATAGTGACATCTCATAATTTTAATGTGCAATATAATAAATATAAGGAGCTCAAAATTATTTTAATATGCAAAACATATTAACTCTGAGAGTATGCTTAACACAATATGCCCAATAATAGCATAAATGTGCACAAAAAAATTTCAAGCCAAAATTCATAGAGTACCATAAAATTTTGAGTATTTTAAATTTGAAATAAATTCAAATAAATATTTTTAATGCTAAAAAAAATAAATAAAATTCACCAATAATTTTATTTTATTGAAAATACCAAGCCTGCAAATTTTGGTGAATTTTGGGCCTCATTTGGGCCTACACACACCCCCATGCGCTTGGGCTGCGAGAAGGCCTCGCGCGCGCACTGTTCATCGTCTTCAACCTTCAGACGGGTTGAGTCTGACCTGCTTTGCGACCCGCCAAGTCTCAAACGAGTCGAAGGCCATATCTCCCTCATTTCTCAACGAAATCAAGCGATTTTGGTGTCTATGGATTTGTAAGAGAGAGATCTACAAAATCCATATAATATCTCGAAGAATCGTGACCTATATCTCCTGGGGCAACTCAAAGAAGAACCGCATGGGTTTCCGCGATTTTTCGCGATTTTCTCCCTCAATTCTCAATGAAAATTAATGTTCTTGGTCTCTATAAGTTCGTGGGGATGTGCTCTACAAAACCCATATGGAGTTCGAACACAAATCGGTCTAGATAACTAAATTGAATTTTTGATCAAAGGGGTATGGTTCTTCGGTTCTTCTTTGGATTTCTCTCTTAATCCAACCCCAAATCACACAATAATCGGCTATAAATTCACAACAACATAAACAACAATAATCCTCAACAAATTTTGGAATCAAACGGCCAAAATCATAAATTTGAAATTGAGACTTTTGGGGTTCATAAACCTTCGAACTCAAACACCCCAAACTCACACAAAAACACAATCAACAGCTATAATCAGATATCAAACAGGGCTCTGATACCACTTGAAGGGATTATAATGCCCTTGGATCGAGATTTGATTCCGATTATAGCATGAAAATCAAGAACAAAATCAAGAACAAAATAAGTGCGAAAGAACCTGATTCAATTGATGGAGAACGATCGATCTAAAGCTATCTTCCGTTCTTTGATCCTGGAGAAATTAGAAAGGAATTGGCCAAGGGAGGCCAGAGGGAGAGAAGAGCTCCTCCTCCCCAGGGAGCCAAAAGAATGTTCTATTTCAATGGGACCACCGCGCCTATATATAGGGTTAGGAGGAGGGGCCTCTCCCTGTGTTAGAAAAATAATGTGCCAAGCCACCCATTATAGCAAGGCTCATATACAAAGGGATACATAATAATACCCATCAATGAGTAGTGCGTAAGCCCAATAACAATAATAATTACAATAATTTGGGCTTCAACAATTAGCATTAATCAATTTTGACATTCAGCTAATCCGGTTTCAAGATTAAATGCAATTTGATTTATGTAAGTCCACAAAATTTTCCAACAGTTCCAAGTTTCCACCCTCCTCGGATTGGCACCCACAGCAATTCCCAAATATGCGATTAGCAATGATACCAGCTTACATCTAGGGCAAGCCTTCGTCTTTTCTACTAAAGACTCCTGGCACTTGAAACGAAGAAGGCCGGATTTATTGAAATTGATTCTCAATCCGGGCATCAAGCTAAAAACAATCCAGAATTCTTCTCAAATTCACCAACGCATTATGTTAATGATTAAGAAATTGAGCGGCTGTGATTGTATAATAATAATATTATTATCTCATTCTCTAGTCATATGAAAATTTAGTTAAGTTACAACATTATCTTTTATGATAGAGTCCCCTTAATGCTTCAGTCATGAATGTGGATTTCGCACTATTTATGCATGGCTCTTTAGAATTGGCGGTCACCTAAATCACTATATAAAAACATTATTTCTCTTTTATTTTGAGTGTGTTTGTTTAAGTTTTTTTCAATAAAACAATAATTTTTAATAAAAAATTACTTTTTATTGAAATTATTCATTTTAACTTTGACTTAAAAATTAAAAATATTAAATAGAAATTAAAATTAATAGCCTTCATGAATTTGGAGCGAGAGAAGAGAGAGAAAGAGAAGTAAAGAGAAGAGAGAGAGAGAGAGAGAGAGAAGAGGAGAGAAAGAGAAAAAGGGGGGGTTGAACTAAAAGAGACGCACTCTACATTGCGGGTTAAAGGTGCGAGGTCAGGAAGAATATCTACTTGCCGGTACTTGTTGGGACTTATCGATAATAATACAAACACCTATTTTGTATACATAAAAGTATCACCTATTTTATTTTTCACGTACCTATATTCTAATTTTGCTACATATTATAAAATGTGAGAGGATGTCCGAAGAACTCGTGCACAAAACAATCCAAACCTAATTGCCTGCTATGTTGCCTAAAATTGCTTTTGAACCCCCAAACTAAATTCTAATCATATTTTGTATTTTGAAGGTATAGGTAGGGAAGAAAAATCAATTTTGAAGGTATGTTTGATTGGGGTAAAAATAGAATGAAAATTTTTATGAATAAATTTAATGTGTGAAATTATATATAGAGTTCATTTATAAAAAATTTTACCTCATTTTTACCCCAATCAAACACATTCTGAGAGTTACAATTGATTTTTTCAGAGAACTAAGATTATCCTGATTATGCAAAGAATAAAATTCAATGCAGATGTTATGCCCACCGAAGCAAAATTATTTCTTTTGAAATTAACTTTGCACTGAAACATTTTATGCGTATAAATATATGAAACCCCCCCCCCCACAGGTAATTACTCCTTTTTTTTTTGGTTTATTTGAACTTAGTTCTGTCACAATATAGTTCATTTAATTTTAAAAATTCTCAGGCCTATTTTTAAATTCAGATAAAATCTAAAAAGGATCTGAAAAAATAAATTAAAAGAAAATTATTTTAAAAAAATTCAATTATATACACAATTAATTCAAGCAGAATTTTAAAAAATATTACAAGAAAAATTTGAAACTATTGTGAAGCTATGCATAATTATTTTAGAAGAATTTAAATAATTAAGAAAATTAAGAATGACATGAGTCATTCTTTAGAAAATACTATACTAAGTTTAAGCCGCTCTTTAAATCTTAAAAGAGTATATTTAATTTAATAAATAGGGGTGAATATTATCCTTTTCTTTTCTAAGCCAGTAAGTTTTATTCTCTTGTTCTTTCTAATATTAGGTTAGTATGAAAAATATTAACTGTTTCATAATTTATTTTATGGAATGAGGAAAATTTCTATGTTTGCTGATAGAAAAATACTAAATAATGATTTCTTTAATTTATATATGCCTCACAAATTGTTACGAACAAAGTTGAGGAAGTTGGATTACCTGTAGTATATGAGATGGTGGTTAACAGAAATGCTATAGTTCCTTTTCTCATTGTGAAAATGGGGATGTGTATCTGTAAGGATTTGGGTGTCTCAAGTTAGGACAAACTCAAGAGGTATTAAATGCAATTGGATCGGAATTACTTATGGGAGCTACTCGCTCAGAACAAGTTTTATAGAGTTGGAGGTGAATTATGGTCATACTATTTCTATTCTTTTTTTATTTTAAAAAATTACTATTCTACATATCATACGTGATTAACAAGGAAAAAAGTTTTGCTAAAACTTTTAAAAACATTTTAAAATGATTTTTTTATTAGTATATGTCTTAAAAAATTTAAATTAATATATAGTTTCTTTATTTAATAAATAGGAGAATTACTAATAAGATTAATTTTCTTTTGATTGAATTATTCATAAGATTAATTGATTAAGAGAACTTAGAATGATTTTGTAAAATATAATAGCAGCATACAATAAACGAGAACTTTAAAGTAAAAAGCAATTGATATTTATTTATTTAGTAAGTACGAGAATTATTAACTAACATTGATTAAGAGAACTTAAAATCTTTTACTAAATGATAATTGCAGCACACAGTAAACAGCAAATTTTGAAATCATCAAATTCTCTTTCTCAAGCTATCAACTTTAAAGCAATTTTTTCTTTAGCAACTGAAGTTTGGTCCCAGTAAGAAGTTAGTCCATCATAACGTGGCAAATCATGATTTGAATCTTAATTGGGAGAGTCACTCATTTTAAGTACTCAATAGCATTCAAACAGAATTTCTTTCGATACAAGGATACATGTAGGAAACCAGAAAAAAAAAAGCAATTCTCTCTTTTCCCTTTCTTTAGTCTCCGTGTAATGGGCCCAAATAGCACAATAATGTGACACAATGGCATCCTGTTGCCTCCAAAATGAAGTTACATTTGGGAGTGTCTCGATTCAAGTTCTGAGATTAGAGGCCTGGTGCTCCCCTCCCCTTCCCCATCCCTGGAGTGTGTGTGAGCTATGACCTTCCTTTTAGAGGATGTTTGATATGGGAGACTATTTTTTTTGGCCTAGAAATGTGAAAACATTCCCATATTTGGTAGGAGATTTAAAATAATATTTTTAAAAAAATTAGATTATCATAAAGGAAAATCACTCCAAAAATATTACCATCTCCCCCGTAAGAATTCAACATTTCCATAAAAAAGGAATATTTACAATTATAAAAAGATTAAAAGACTCTTATCACCACCTAAAGCCACCTGCCACCAATCACCGTCCACCACCCATTGTCCGCCTCCACCGGACGGCTTCCCACTGCTGCCATTGATCAACCACTCGTGGCCACCTCCATCAAGAATATTTTTAAAAATTTATCAAATATTTCGAAGATTTTATTTTGCATACTAAATATTTCTAAAATATCATATTTGATAAAGGTATTTCCAAATATAGCATTTTTTATAATACTATTTCTAGAAATGAAAATTTATTCTATCTATCAAACATCGCCTTAAAGACATGAGCCAAGTAAGGACCGATTTCCCCTCCCTAGTCGCCCTGTTTTCTCTGCTCTCATTTCCCCATCCCTGTAGTGTCTTATTCCCCGACGACTCAATTGCTCTTCATTTTCATGCAGGAAAGGACACTTTTAAGGCAATGGAACAGTACTAGTTTGAAGGCATTCGTTGCTGACTTGTTCTTTTCCTAATCTTTTCCTTTCAAACTTAGTATAAGATACTTGAAGTCTATTTATTTAACTGTTTTTCTGAGTTAATACTTGAATTAAGGTTGTAATTCTTGTATCGGGGTATTTTGCGTGAGCAACAGCATGATTAAAACTATTTTTTTTTACACATATTTAAAAATAAACTACCATTTTAGCCCTTAAAAAATCAATTCGTTAATAAATTAGTTCCTAAAATATATTTTATTAATTTATAATACCATAATTATGAGTTTTGTCATTATTAATGGGCTCCTAGTAAAAAGAGACATTGAGGCCTAATTTATTAACACGCCATTCTTCTAGGGAGATAATTTATCACTGTTGTCACTTTTTAGGAGTAAATTATCAATGCGCTAATCATTAAATTACTATATATTAATAAAATATTTTTTAAAAATTAATATGTGAGCATATTAATCTTTTAAAAGTCAATATATATATATATATATGAAACCATACATATATTTTTATTGAAAATAATATTATTCAAGTCAAATAGAATTATTTAAAAATTCTTTTTACTAAATTTTAACACAATTATATACTAAAACTCGAATTTTGGAGACCTGAAAGAATTTATCAGCACACAGATAAAACTTTCATCCCAGCGCCAGTGGCTGGTAATGAGGCAAATACATACGAACTAGTGAATTGCCCGTTGCATATAATATATTATGTTTTATTGGAAATGTTATCTGTATAATTTTTTTAAAAAAAATCCTGAAGCATCTCCTAAATAATGATGAAGAATAGATCTTAACTTTTTCTATTTTCAATTAATATTAAAAAAATATTTTAAAATATCTCTTTATCAATCTCCTTATAATATTACCCATGTTCTAGAAGGCAGCAAGCGAGCCCTTGCATTAAAAGCTTCTAGAATGTATGTCACTGACCTTCCATCTGTGGCGACACTAGAACCACACATCTCACCTACTCCCAAGATCATGCCTTTTGTTTTTCTTTTCATTTTTTCTTTTTGATTTTAAAGATACGCCTTTTGTTTCTGCATCATGATTTTTTATATTATATTTTCACCTTTTATCCCAAAAGAAAGTAGACAACTCGTGCAAAACTGTGCATTTTTATTTTATAAAAATAATCATTATTTTATAACTATAATCGTTAATTTAAGTAATTAGTTGCAGTAAAAAAAAATTATAATCGTAAGAGAATTTAATTTAAAATGATAAAGGCTTCAATTTTGAATTACTGTTTTAAGAAAAACTTTATGTAACCCAATGTTTTCAAATTTAAATAAAAGACTAAACTGAAAAATATACAAGTTAAGATAAAATTGATTAAATTTGTAATTAAATTATTATTTTATTAAAGTAAAACAATTAAAATAAATATATAACTAATTTTCTACCCAAAAAACATATATATATATATATATATATATATATATATATATATATATATATATATATATATATATACACCAACAATAAATAAATATATAACTAATTTATAGCCAATATTAATTCAACCACATAATTCAATTCGATTTTTAAAACAATTACGTAAATGATTAAGGGAAAAAGATTGTCATCTTTGTGCCTTCACGCGGATAAGGCGTTTTAAACGGCGAAGAAGGTTCCACGTTTACGAAAGAAAGCATTCCATTGTATTGCATTGATGGCACCAATACTTATCAGTTAGTAATTCAAATGAGAAATATTTTTCAAACATTTATTTTTACGCCACTTTAAACATTCGAGGGAAGAATATATACATAATTAAAACTTCAAATTACATCAATGATGAACATTATAAAGTAATTAATTATAGATGAAAAGTTATTTTGTTAACTTTATTAATAAAATAATTAAAATTCTTAGTTATTAATACATATTTTTATATTAATTAAATGAATTTATTAATAACTAACAATAATATTGATATAATGGTAAATACATGTTATGACTCAGGAAGATCTCAATTTCATTCGTGGAAAAGATGCTACTGGGAGGCAAGCCTGATTATAGGGGTGGATATGGGTTGCGTTCGGTGGATTTAGAAGGTTTTTTCAACCAAATAAGTTCATTCAAACAATGAGTTGGATTAGACTTAGTTGATCAAATTTTTAAGCAAATTTTTTCTTTCAACCTGAACCAACCCAACTCATTTATGTCCAATATCTATTTTTTTTTTAAAATTCATTAAAATATGTCACAATATATAATGAAATATAATAAATCTAAATATGCACAATATAAAATATTAAATATTTTAATAAGCATAATAATATCAATAAAAATAAATTTAAAAATACATTCATAAGTCTTATAAACTTTCAAAAAAATATTTTTAAATTCTAGTAATTTTCAAAAAAATATATGTAAGTCCTAAAAATATAACAAATTATATGAATTTATTGAAATTATTAATCACATATAACATATGTGTTGACATAATTATTAATTTTATTTTCAATATTTTCATGATATTTAATTTCACATAAACGATCCGCTAGATTTTTATTGCAATAATTTATCATATACTCAATAAAATTCTCATATGTGGATTGGGTTGGGTTGTGTGGGTTAAAATTTTTTGTTTGTCCAAGTGGATCGAAAATTTTTAAACCCACAACCCAACACATATTTTATAGGTTATAAATTTTTCAACCCAATTCAACCCATCAGCTCAACTTAACCCTTCTTTTGTGGATTGGATTGGGTTAAAACTCGTAGGTTAATGAGTTGATCTAATGAGCTATCCATCCCTACCTGACTATATCTGAAAGGGATTAACTTTCTTTCTTGATAATAGAGAAGGGATATTCTCGATAACCCAAAAAATGAATTTATCAATAACATTACTAAATTTTCACTTATTTATACACAATTTTTCAAATATCAAAATAAATTTCATAAAAATAATATTCAAATATTCAAATAACGCTACTAAATTTAAATTTTTTCCATTTCCCGACACGTCCATTTACTGCCCGTGGATGCAACCTGTTTCTCGTGTGGTAGGTAGGCAAGCTAGCGAGCTGGAGCCATCGCCTCTTTAATTGAGACGCTAGAAATCAGGCCAAGCGTGTCAAAAACATGTTCATTTTATTTCAAGCCTTTTGAAAAAATCACATAAGCTAGCTAGCAACAGCAACAACAATGGAGGTGCTAAGGGTGCAAACGGTAGCTTCCCAGTCCAAAGATGCTTCCATCCCTGCCATGTTTCTTAGGCCAGAGACAGAGCAACCAGGCATCACAACCGTTCAGGGGGTGAACCTCGAGGTACCCATCATTGATTTAAGCAACCCCGATGAAGGTCAAGTTCTGAGCGAGATTGTGGAGGCATGCAGGGACTGGGGCATGTTCCAAATCGTGAACCATGAGATACCAAGCCAAGTCATAAGCAAGTTGCAGGGTGTGGGGAAAGAGTTCTTTGAGTTACCACAAGAGGAGAAGGAGCTGTATGCTAAGGGGTCTGATTCTTTGGAAGGGTATGGGACAAAGCTTCAGAAGGAGGTGAATGGGAAGAAGGGTTGGGTGGATCATTTGTTCCACATCATTTGGCCACCTTCCTCCATTAACTACCGTTTCTGGCCTAAGAACCCTGCTTCTTACAGGTTAGTTCGAAGAACATTAACGTCATTGATTTTCCCGTATTAATTGCTTTTCCCCTTTTGACACGCATATAATGCAACTGTCTCGTGAGCGTTGCCATTCTTTTGCTCAAAGCATGAAATATATTCATTGCCTTTGAGTGATCTTTAATTCGTTTCTGGCAGTCATTGCCACTATTTAAAATTGAGCAGTGTGATTTGTATCATAAAATGGATTTATTGTAAAATGAAAAAATTGGGAAAAGGAGAAAATAGGAAAAAAAATGGAAGAAAGGAAAATGGAAAGAATAGAAAATAAAAAGAAACAAAATGAGATTTTTTTTATTTTGCTTAGTTCAAAAAAAAAAAAAAGTAGGGAAAAAATGTAATAATATGAAATGATTCTTTAATTCTTATCACAAATTAGGAGTAAAAAAAAAATAAATTTAAAATGATAATTTTAAATAAAATCATTCTTTTTTTAATTTTCTCTTCAAAAGTAAACAGAAAATTTTTTGGTGAATTCCATATCTATTGTTTTTTTTTTCTTTCTTTCTTTCTCCATATCTATACAAGAAAAAAGTTTAAAATTTTTCCTTTTTTTTTTTATTTTTTTCCCAAGTTCTTTTCAACACAACAAAATAATAAGAAGAGGGAATGATGCAAAAATGATGAATGTTCAGAAGAGAAAAATAATAAACCTTTTATTTTTATATTTTTCTCTGTTTTTACATATTTACAATAAATCTATTTTTATAAATACAAATAATATTTTTCTTTAAAATTTGTGGTTGTATGGCCAGTGGAAAATCTCGAGAACAGCCGTGTAGAAAGGCGTTGCGGTTCTTCATGACGCGTCCTAATCACATCATAATTGGTTACAACTGAAACTCAATTGAGTACTCAGATTTATATACACCTAGATTTATATACTTAAAAAATTGGAGTTGATATATTTTTCAAACGACTTATTTTAAAGAGCAATATTAATATATACTCAGAATATGGTGAATTTTAGACATGATAATATACTTATTATTACTTTTATAGTATTTAGGTATTTATACTTTTAAATTATATTTTAAATAATAAATATATTATTGTATAAAAGTTCATTATAAACTCAAATTGATATTATTATCAATCATTTTTTCAACTAGTTATAATCACAATTTCAAGTTAGCCTCGTCTACTTAATGATAAAATAAACTTTTTTCTATGAATAATAAATTATAATATTTTTAAATATAAATAATACAATTTATATGATATAATAATATTTTTATGTGAATAAAATTTCATTTAAAATATAGATTATAGAAATTCATTAATTTAATTTTTCTTTTAAAATTTATATAATATTTTGATGTAGATATTTTATATAAATATTAATAAAATTTGTTGTAATCCAATCATTAATTAAATCACGACCGACCCTGATCGAAATCCAATAAAATGACCAACCAGCATACTAGGTCAGGTTTAGATCAAGGAAAAAGAAAGAAGCCGCTTCAACCTATTTATTAAAGACAAGTGTTGCGTTGACATTTTTTTTCATTATTTTATTTATTTATTTACTTCTTGCTTTGAGGTTTAAAGCTAAAATCATTTTTTTGTATAGAGTTATCACAATGAGTTGAATCCGACCCATCAGCCCAAACAACTTGAAAAAATATGTGGGTTGAGCTAAAATAATTGTAATAAAAAATAAATTTAGCTCCATTTTAATTTGACCTAATTTGAATTGGGCTAATCTGCTTTGAGTCAAGCATAATGATCCAAACACCTGTATTTTCCTAAATAACTAGACATGAGTTATTATTACTTGAGCTTAGATTGTTTGTCTTATTTCTTCACTTGAAAAAAATTTAAATTAAAAAAAATATGTTGATAAAAAAGAAAAATGATAAAAAAATCATCACTTTATTTTTGTAGCAAGTAAAACTGCTAATTCTAATTACTGAAAAAAGATTATATTTTTGTCCATTAATTTTTCACATGGATCATAAAATAATAATAAGATCATATTTTTTTAAAATAAAAATCTATTTTTTTGTTGTTTCAAAAATATTTATTATATTTAAAAAATTAGTAGGTTGGCTTGAGGTTTAACTCGTAGTCAGATAGAATTGGGTTGGGTTAATATTTTGCTAATCTGAAACTAGCTTAACTTGATCTGACCCGACCCGAAGTGGACGACTAGTTCGTTTTAACAGCTTAAGTTTTTTATTTATCTTTTTAACAAAAAGTGATTTGTTGTGGGAGCTAGCGTTGAAGTCATAAAAATGATATATGTAGTGATATGAAATATATGAAGACATTTACACATAAAAAAAAAAATGAATACATTCATAAAATATGAAACAAATGAGCTTTTAAGATAAAAAGTTTTAAAATAGGGAGAGACATGTTAGTCTTGTGGTAAAAATGAGATAAAAAACTAAAAGTTGATAAAATGACATGATTTTGACAATTTTTTTATTTAGTTGATGTCACAAAATTAAGAGAAAAAAAAATCCCCAGTGATTTGCAAAAAAATTCTCCCTTTGAAAGTGAAAAAAAATAGAAAAGAAGAAAGAAAATGGTATAATTACTCATTTTATTTTTTATTTTTGAAATTAACCTTTTTAATTCATAAAAATATCAAAATATTTTTTATTTTTAATTTATTTAATTATCTTAATTTTTTACATATATTTTTTGGTTGAAAATATTTCTTTAAACGAAATTCAAATAAATAATTCTTATATAACTGAAAAAAAAAAAAAAACTCATGTCGGTGTCAGCCGGGGCACAAATTGCAACAGTTCCATGTGATACGGAAGGAGAACTAACTACGGTATCTGGCCGAAGTTCATTTGTCAGCCCATGATAAGTGGCACATTGTTTCATTGCATATCTGCGACATGCGGTGACGTGTTTTGTCACCATCGTATTTTGGTGTCGAAAAATGTAATTTGGACGTATTTTTTGTTACCTTAATTGATCATTGGTAATTTATATGCAGATAAGTAGAATATATATGTATTTAAGAAATTAGATGATAGGATGACTAATTATGATAGTTAGAAGACTGGATTTTAATTATTAAATTTTATATAAATAATTAAGATTAAAACAAAAAATCATGTAATTTTTTTAAGTAATGATATGATTTTTAAATAATTTTAAATCTTAACTATTTATATATTATATAATTTCAATTTACTTTTTTCACTTTCATTATAAATTATTCCTTTCATTCGATATAACTCCAATGACAATATTACTATTATTATTATTTATCATGGTATTTGCTTAATTTCTCAATTATATATATAAATTTATCACTTATTTATATATAAACCAACAAGAATCAATTGCCACATAAAAAAGATATATCTAAATAATAGGACTCGCCTCGTTGACTTGACATTGAAAGTCAATTGAGTTACATATGTCTAGATAACACAAGGAAAGTTTGAATAATAGCACTTGATTGGCAGGGAGGTCAATGAGGAATACGGCAAATACCTACGTGGAGTGGTAGACAAACTGCTCAAGAGTATGTCGATAGGGCTAGGGCTTGAAGAACATGAGCTAAAGAAGGTTGCGGGTGGAGATGACATGATTTACCTTTTAAAGATCAACTACTACCCACCCTGTCCATGCCCTGATCTCGTCCTGGGTGTGCCACAGCACACAGACATGTCCTACATTACCATTCTGGTGCCCAACGAGGTCCAAGGCCTTCAAGCCAATAAAGATGGCCATTGGTACGATGTTAAATATGTGCCTAATGCCCTGGTCATTCACATTGGTGACCAAATGGAGGTATATATATATATCTTGCATTGTTGTTTAATGGAGAAGATGTTTTTTATTATTATTTTATTGACTTCACCATTTTTTGTCACATATGATTAGCATAGAAGATTAATTTCTTATATAAAACGCAATTATAAAGTTTTGATGAGCAAATACTTATTCTATTTTATTTTATTTGTTATATATATATATAGATACTTAGCAATGGGAAGTATAAGGCAGTATTGCATAGAACAACAGTGAACAAAGACGAGACAAGAATGTCGTGGCCAGTGTTCATAGAACCCCAAGGAGAGCACGTAGTTGGCCCTCACCCAAAGTTGGTCAACCAAGACAATCCACCAAAATACAAGAACAAGAAGTACAAGGATTATGCTCACTGCAAGCTCAACAAGATCCCTCAGTAAATGAAGCAGCGCTACTACTAAATAATATATATTGCAGGTCGCTGGACACAAATTTGCTTTGCTGCTTGTTTAATTTACCCTATCGTTGTGTGGCTTGTGAGAAGGAAACTGAGATGTTGATATCAAAATATACACATAAATCACTCTAATAATTTTCTCTCAAACTCTCACACTCATGGACACAGAAAGAAAGAGGAGCTCTTTATACACAAAACACACACTTCATTGATCATAATCACACACACATAACAACGTACATGAGCTTGCCTTATATAGGCATAACAAGAGTAATAAGATATTATAAAATAATAAATACTTAACGCTTAAGAGAAGAATTTGGCGGTGTATTACAAGCTGCAGCCACTATTTTTGACTATTCAACATTATCAACAATTCTCTTGATAGTTCTAGCTGCTACAATTGGTCTTCAACTTAATCATAAATTCTTCATGAATCTTCAGCGCTCAACATATGCAAAAGGCGATGGTGGTAATTTTTTACTATTCAATGATTAAGAGATAAGCTTGGTTTAATTTAAACTAACATTGCCTCCCTTAAACCAAGCTTATAGAATTAATTATTCCAAGCATCTTCTTTAACTTGTAAAATATTTTAACCTTCAATGGCT
Source organism: Pterocarpus macrocarpus (assembly GCA_031439585.1). NCBI lineage: Eukaryota > Viridiplantae > Streptophyta > Magnoliopsida > Fabales > Fabaceae > Pterocarpus > Pterocarpus macrocarpus. Next base: position 8,933,555 of record CM062514.1, read on the forward strand.
TTGTAAAAATATCTGCTTTTTGTTCTTCAGTAGGACAGTAATCAATCAACACTTCCTTTTCGTTCATCAATTCCTGAATTTTGTGGAATCGGATGTCTATGTGCTTGGACCTCCCATGAAACACTGGATTTTTACAAAGTGCAATAGCTGACTTATTATCACAATATATTGTTGTTGGAGTATTTTGCTTCTGGTTCAATGCTTCGAGAATTCTCCCTAACCACACCGCCTGTGTAGCACAATTTACAGCTGCTATATATTCTGCTTCTGCTGTAGAAAGTGCAACAATTGGTTGTTTTTTTTACGACCATGATATTGCGCCTGATCCAATATGAAAAACATTCCTTGAAGTACTCTTTCTTGTTTCTACATCACCAGCCCAATCACTATCGGCGTATCCAATAAGCTTCACATCGTCAGTATTTTCATAGAAAATTCCATCATTTAGAGTACCTTTAATATATCGGAGAATTCTTTTTGCTGCTTGTAAATGATAGGCACATGGCTCTTCCATAAATCGGCTAAGTAAACCGACTCCAAATACAATATCTAGCCTGGTTGCAGTCAAATATCTCAGACTTCCTATCAAACTCTTATAATATGTGGGATCTATAGCTCTTCCTTTATCTTCTTTTATCAACTTCAACTTTTCTTCAACTGGAGTAGACATTGGCTTTGAATTCTCCATCTGAAATCTCTTCAAAATATCCCTAGCATATTTCTTTTGAGAAATAAAAATTCTATCATTTTTCTGAGCAACTTCGATGCTAAGAAAATAAGACATCAAACCCATGTCAGCCATTTCAAAATGTTTCACCATAGCCTCCTTGAATTCTGCAATCATCTTCAAATTATTGCCAGTGAAAATCAAATCATCAACGTAAAGGCACACTATCAAAATATCACTAGGCTCAACGAACTTAATATATAGAGTATGCTCATATGGACATCTCTGGAAACCGTTCTCAATAAAATAGGAGTCAATTTTTCTGTACCACGCTCTTGGTGCCTGTTTTAAGCCATATAGTGCTTTCTTCAATCTATAAACTTTATCTTCTACTCCAGCGATCACATAACCTGCAGGTTGCTCAACATATATTTCTTCCTCTAGATTACCATTCAGAAATGATGACTTAACATCCATTTGATATATCTTCCACTTATTTTGAGCAGAAAGAGAAATAATCATACGAATTGTGTCTAATCTGGCAACTGGTGCAAATACTTCAAAATAGTCAATATCTGGCTTTTGCTTGTACCCCTTTGCAACTAATCTAGCTTTAAAATGATCAATCTCACCATTAGGCTTATACTTGGTCTTATAAACCCATTTAACTCCAATCGGCTTCTTATCGTTAGGCAAATCAGTTAGCTCCCATGTATCGTTCTTCTCAATTGCGTGAATTTCTTCATCTATGGCTTTCCTCAAATTTTCATCACTAGATGCTTCTTCAAAATTCACTAGTTCACAATCTGCAAATAAAGCAAAGTTGATAATCTCTTCATCAGAGAGATCATTATCATTGCTTACAACATAATCTTCTAATCTGGCTGGTCGTCTACAATTTCTTTGAGGTCTTCTGGATGTTTTTGGTTGAATTGATGTGCCTGCTTGTCTATCTTTCTCTTCATAATTATCTAGTATCATTATTGGCTGCTTGTTAGCTTTGGAGGACCAGTCCCATATTCCTTTTTCATCAAACATCACATCTCTGCTAATGATCACTTTCTTTGTTTCTGGATTATACAACTTGTATGCCTTTGAATCTATGCTGTAACCAATAAAAATACATTTTTCGCCTTTATTATCTAATTTCTTCCTTAGTTGATCTGGAACATGGGCATAAGCAATACACCCAAAAACTCTGAAATGGCGAATTGATGGTTTCCTTCCACTCCAAGTTTCTTCGGGAGTCTTATCACAAACACTTCTTGTTGGACACCTGTTCAAAATATAAACTGTAGTAGCAACTGCTTCTGCCCAAAATTCTTTTGGCAGTTGTTTAAACTTTAGCATGCATCTGACCATATCCATAATAGTTCTGTTCTTCCTTTCAGCTACTCCATTCTGTTGAGGAGTATATCTAGTTGTCAGTTGGTGTTGAATTCCATCCTGCTTGAAGAAATTTGCACAAGCAAGATATTCTTGCCCTCTGTCTGTTCTCAGAATCTTTATTATACAGCGACTTTGTTTCTCCACAAGCGTCTTGAATGCTTTGAAGATATCATAGGCTTCTGATTTCTGCTTTAGAAAATACACCCAGGTTTTTCTACTAAAGTCATCAATAAACGTAATAAAATATCTGTTGCCACCATTAGATGGCACTTCAACAGAGCACAAATCTGAGTGCACGATCTCCAATAGCTTTCATGCTCTCCATAACTTTCCAACAGGAAATGTTTCTCTATGCTTCTTTCCTAATTGACAAGTCTCACATACACAATTAGGAATATGAACAATCGGCAGACCAGAGACAAGTTGTTTCCTTGATAAATAATTCAATCCAGAAAAGTGAAAATGCCTAAAACGCATATGCCACAGCCAATTTTCATCAGGTATCACAGAACTCAAGAAAGAAAACTTATCATGTTGAATTTTTAATGGGAAAAGACGGCTTGGAGTCATTTTCACCTTAGCAATGAATCTGCCATTCTTGTCATACATGGTGCAGTATCCTTGGTGAATCTGCATGTCATATCCTTTATCTGACAACTGTCCCATACTTAACAAATTGTGATGAAAGCCAGGAGCAAAAAATACATCAGAAATAGAGTTGTGAGAGCCATTTTTCAATCTAATTGATATTCGACCTTTTCCTAGAATAGGAATATCTGTATTGTTGCCAAATCTCACTGATGATTTTACTGATTCATCTAATGAGGAAAATAATTCTTTTCTACCACACATATGATTGCTACAGCCAGTATCCAAATGCCATGTATTTTCATCTCCAGAACATGAATTACTTGTCAAAAACAAACTTTGATTAGAATTCTCACCAATATTTTGATACTGGTTGTTGGCAACATCTACTTGAGAGTTGAAGTTGTTTTGGTTCATGGATTTAAACCTACAATCTGCAGCTTTGTGTCCATACTTGCCACAGTGGAAGCAATTGAAGTTGGTTCTTTCTTTGTTGTAGTTGCCTCTTCCTCTTCCTCGACTTTGTGGTCTGAAATTATTGTCTCTTCCTTGATTAAAATTATCACCATGACCTCTTCCTCTGAAACTTCCTCTACCTCTGCCTCGATTGTTGCAGCCACGACCTCTTCTTTCTCGATCATTACTTGATTCAGCATCATTAGTTAAATTTACCCGGCTCTTCAAGGCTTCTTCTGTTGGTTTTTCTGTTTTCTCTAAAATTCTGCTAACGTGACTTTCTATGCTTTCCTGCAACTTTGCAATTGTCATCGTATCTATATCGTGGGACTCTAAGATTATAGTCACCACATGATCATACTTTATTGGCATGGTACGGAGAATTTTCTCCACTACCTTGCCATCTGAAATCTCTTCTCTATAAACTCTCATCTTATTGACAAGATTAGTAACACGAGAAAAATATTGCTCAATAGTTTCTGAGCTAGATATCTCATACCTTTCATACTCTCTACGTAAAGATTGCAGTTTAGATTTTTGAGCCTTATCAACACCTTTGTAAGACAACTTCAAAATGCTCCATGCTTCTTTAGTAGTTTTGGCATTAGCAATTTTGCCAAACACTGAATAATCTATGTAACACCCTAATAAACTCATACTACGCTTAAGTCATATTATGGCATTTTATTAGTTGTTACTTATGCTCATGAAAAACTAAACTTCACTTGAAATTAAGTTACGCGGAAAATATGGTAAGATTTATTTTTCTTGAAATACGTCGTTGCTTTGCAGCATTTTGGAAAGTAAAGCCTTGAGTGAGAAGACAGATAGAGAAAGAGCGTGTCGCATAAAATATATACCCCGAAATCGTAAAACATGAGAAAGGTAAACAAATAATAATTCATAAATACATTGCATTAAATAATTAACCATTACATTCATATGGGTTCATAATATATACATACATACATATATATCAGCATTACATCGAAGGAGGCTCATGGTCGTGCCATGATCTAAATACTAGATACAAACTTAAATTGACATCATTCGTCACAAAAAGGAATGTATGAAGATGCAGAACTACGGCAACTACACGTCCAAGTCAGCGTTGTCGGATATCCCACGTCATACGTCTGCTCACAATGTGGGGGATCCATGCTCCACTCCACCGGATGTGCCATCGAGATCTGGTGACGATACGGAAGAATAACTAGGGTGAGAAATAAGATTTCTCAGTAGGACTCGAACCCAACACGAAAGTGTTATCGTCATCATCCCAGCCACTTCAGTTTTATTAATGAAAATAGTGAGCATGCATAAGGTCCAATTTTTAGATTTTCGAAAATATGAATATCCGAAGCAGATTCAATTTTAACGTGTCCTTTGATCATTTATATCATAACACACATGAGCACAAGGATAATTACGTAAAACATGCATGACTGTGCTATAAGCTTCTCTTAACTTCTTCCCTTCAAGGGTTTGGATCGAAGTCCCTTTTCTTTTCTTAACTTGACTTTATCTTAAGTCTTATCTTTTCACCCACTAAACATAAGTGGTAATGAGCTCATACCGTGGCCGTCGCCACCATAGAATTTCGGTACTTACACCAGCTAGGTCATGCCATGCCTCATGTAAGCCCTATCCCTTATACTCACACTAGCTGCATCATGCCATGCCTCATGTGAGTCGTGGGTGAGGGGAGCTTAAATTAGGTCATCTTCCCTTTTGAAGGATCACACACTTAATTAAATCTCTTCTTATTAAAGCTTTCAATGCAAAATATTCTAATTCTTTTCCACATTTAGGCGTTACGTATCGCCATCCCCAAATATGATTCTTTTATCGCATATCATTAAGCATCATATCATCAACATATACTTATCATAATCATCTCATTATCAAAATCATCATCAACATTAACATATCATCATATCATGATCATCATCAACATTAACATATCACTATCATAATCATCAACATCATTATCATATCATAATCATCATCATCATATCATTGTCATCATAATGATATATAGAGGCATACATATCACACAAAGTCTTATGAGCTTAGCTTAATAGAATTGGTGCAAGCTTTTAAATGAGATTGTCTCTTGTGTAAACTCTTTTATTAGGCGTAGGGCCGATTTCATCTATTATCCTTCTTGAAACTTTTAAGTTGAATTATGAAGGTTTTTTCAATGCTTAATGTAGGGGTCTTAATGTCTTAAATCTTATTTCTCATTATCCTTTAAATTTTACCATAACCAGTTTTTACTTTTACGGTGGGGAAGTAATTTTAAAAATTCACCATAATTTCATCTTTTACTCTTTTGCTTCGAATTTTGGCATGATTATACTTCTTTGAGTCTATTTTTAAACAAAACAAGCCCCCACTCAAAAGTTCGTTTTGTAGCTTGAGTAATGCACATTTTATTCTGACTGTTTAGACTTGAAAGTTCAACTCGGGTCAGTGGCTTGTCAACTCTACTGGGAATTCCTCACATGGAATCTGACATAACTATTTTATGGGGGTGTTCCTCTATGTCTTAGCTTTCTAACAAACTTGGTCCCATTCAAAAATAATTTTTGTAGCTCCAGTTATAAGGTTTTTAGTGCAGACTGCCCAAACAGAAATCCATCCGGAAATAGCCAACTTTGAAAAATTATATCTCCCTCATTTTAAATCCAAATTTCACGTATTTTATATGTATAAAAAGCTCTATGAGTCTATTTTCATTTAAAATTAGTTTCACTCAATTTGAAGTTATATTGAAAGAGTTATTAGTCGTGCCATATAGACTGCCCAAATTTTCCAGCTTCCACGGTTTTGATTTCAATGAGTTTTCTTGTAAAAATATTAAGTCTTTTCTTCAAGTGATCACTTTACATTTCCAAACCAACTTTATACTATGAGATCTTAGTAAAAATCAATATTTTGAGTTCTAAAAAGTTTGGTTCAAAACAAGAATAAATGCACAACAAATCATTTCCCAAGAATAGAGCAAACATCACAAACAACTTCTTATAAGGAAAGCATGGCCATGAGGCCTTTAGAGCAAGTCATAAAACCACCTAGCTATGGAGAGCTTAGGAGTTCTAGAGCTTGAAAAACATAGAAGAAAGAGGGGTTAGAGTCACTACCACAAGGATCCTCTTGAAAGCTTGAAGAATGAAAATGGTTGGAGATGGCCTCCTTCCTCTTGAGCTAGCAAATGAGGCTAAATGAGTGTTTGTTTTGCTTCCTCAAGAACCAAAGATGGTGGTCCTTTAAGGACTTGTGAGGGTGGTGAAAGGAAAGAGAGTTGGATGGGGGGAGAAAGAGAGAGGAAGAACAAGAAAGGTTGGAAGAATAAAAGAGCTAGGATGAAGTTTAGAGAGAGGTGGGAGCTTGGGCTTGTAGTGAGAGAATGAAAATCACAAATGAAAGAGTAGGGGGGCTGTTTGGGGTGCAAAATGGGGGGAAGTGGGCTGATGGCTTTTGCTTCTCTAACAAGTAAGAGGGAGTGGGTGAGTTTTACTTCTTTTTCAAGCTAGAAAGCTAGGAACTTTGGGATAAAAGAGTGAGTTGTGTTTTCCTTAAGTCTTGGTATTTGGGTAAGGACCATTTTGTGTTTTCTCAAGTGGTTAAAAGCATGACTACTCTTGGGATTGGCTTGGGTGGATATGATCACTCCAAGTGTCACAATCTTGATGGAGGAGAGTATATCTCTTAGCTTGGCTCAAGGAATACTACTAACATAGACTCTTGATCTAATGGTGCATGATGAGAAGGCAAATGGGTGGTTGGATTTTGCTCTTGTCCTTGGCCAAAATTTGGTGCATTAATTAGGAGAAATGTTGTAAATCTTCAAAGCTATTAGAATTACCTAAGTTGTTAATCAATTTGATTAGTTAAATTGCTCTTTAACTGATTTCGGTTAATTACACTTTTAAGACATTTTTCCTCTAAAAGAATTGATCTTATGAATTATGTAATTAGGGTATAAAAATTAATCTATCTCAATTAGTAAGGTAGAACAATTATCTTGTATTTAATTAATAAGATTGGATTAACTTAATTATATTTCTAAGTTACGAATTAATGAGGTTCGAATAATTAAGTTTTTAATTAAAACATTTAGTGCGTTATGATTCAATTATTGACTTGACTCAATCTACTAAGCTCTTGCTCATCGAGATTAGCCGATTATCCTCAGTTAATCGTTAACCTCTCTAATTATCCAGGATTACTGAGTTAATTAGCTTAGACAAAAATTGGGGATGTTACAATCTACACCTTGGTGAATTTGAGATAGCGCCAATTGATCTCGTCTTTGCGTGGCAGCATCTGCTCCTTCTTGTAAACCTGGATCAACAAGACTCCAAATATTATGAGCCTTCAAGTGGGTAGACATCAAAATCTCCCAATAGTTGTAATCTAATTTTCCGTCTAACTTGGGACCTGACTAAACAATATTGAAATTGTTTGCCATGATAATTCTCTAAAAATATGAGAATTCTCTTGTTTCTCACAAACTCTCTAAAACAAATTGGTGTTAAATAAACCAGGTTCTGATACCAATTGTTGATATCAAAATACACACATAAATCACTCTAATAATTTTCTCACAAACTCTCACACTCATGGACACAAAGAGGAAGAGGAGCTCTTTATACACAAAACACACACTTTATGAGATGTGTAACTGATCTTGGATGTGCTGCTCGTGCTGCTCGTTTTTAAAACAAAAAAATTGAAGATGATAGCCACTCGTATAAATACGTATCGGCATTTAGTAGCACATATCTTGACATCTAACTTTAGTGACAGCATTTGAGAGTGTACGTCTCTTTTCGTCATGTGGGACCAACAACGATCAATGGTTAAAAGTGTTTAAATGTGAGTGAAAATGATGTGTTCCTAGCATCATTGTACCATTTCACTAGTTATTTTATTAATGTATATGTTATTTTAAAGGATTTAATTTTAAAGTACTATAAATAATTTTTATATAATTATATATTATTATATTATTAAATTTTTTTAACTTTGACAATAATCACCTCAAAAATTACATATATGATGTTATTTGTTATACAACTATTTTAATTCCTATTTTAAATTCAATATTCGTGGCTACAATAAGGTCTTTTCTTTAGTTTAAAGAATAAATATTTAAGGCATGCTTGAATTACTTGATTTTACAAAAAAAAAAGAAAAGAAAATCTTATAACCAAAATATTACAAAGAGAACATTGAGTAAAAAAATTTATATAAAATAATGGATTTAATTTATATGTACTAACTCATCCAATCATATATTGTCATATAAGTAAACATTTATGATCGTCACCCCCACTATTCCAAAAGTCATGTAAATGGGAGAATGCGATTGAATGATAGTATAAAATAGTTTTATATTATCAGTATATATAAATTAAATCTTAAAATAATTTAATACTATTTGTGATTGGTGATAATAATTGCTTCAAGGCAATATTACTTATTTACTAATAACATGGGTAAATTACATTTAACTTCCTTGTGATTTTATCCTTTCTCAAGATAACTCCTCAACCTTTTGTTTAAAAGTTTTTTGGTATCATTTAATTCCTTTTCTTCCCCATCTTGGTGCTTGAAACACTTTGTAAACAAAGAAAACAATTAACAAAGGGCGGTCTATAATTTACTTATTGCTTTTTTATTTGGGGTAAGGCGGAGAAGTTGGAGAGTTTGAGGAAATCAACAGCTTTGAATTTGCGTTCCTTCGATGTCGAAAGGAGATAAAGAATTTGGCAATAAAAATTGAGATGATTGTGGAGAATGAATTTCGATTGATAGAGAAACTCTCTGATACAAGTTATTATATACACACACTAGTAAGGTGTAAGAAATTTGTTTGCAACTTAGTTTACTTGAGTAAATCTTTAGAAGCTATATATAAATAATTATTAACAAACTGCACTAACTATTTTGACTAACTCAGCCTTCTTTCCATTTTCTTCCATTTGCTCCTCGTGCTTTTTTGCAATCCTTGATACCCACCATCCAACAAGCTAGTGACTTGCAAATTGAACATGGGAGGGAATGATGTGAAAGAAGAGAAAGCCAAGGCCTCGGTGAAGATGTTAGCCCAATGATCAGTAGTGGAATTTGGCAGCAACCTAATCAAATCGAAACCCAATGGAAAACATCATAAAACTACACTAGAAAAGCTAATATGCAAAAATAACTGTCGCTAAAAGTGACTTGCGGCAGTTCTTAAACTGCCACTAACTCAAGCATTGCGAGGTTGTTTTGCGGCTATTTTATCCAACTGTTGGAACAACTGTCGCTAGTTCATTTTGAGACAATTTTTGCAGCAGTTCAACCGCCGCAAATTCGTTGGCTAGATGAATATATCTTTTGAATTATAGTGGTGGTTTAAAACGATTTTTTAATTTTTTTGCAGCAGTTGTCAACCGCTATTATCCTTCATAAGATTTTTCTTTAAAAAAAGATTTGTTTGCGGCAGTTCTAAACCATTGTTATATTTTAAAGCTTTTTTTGAGGATTTTTTTTAAAAAAATTCTTGGCAGTTTTAAATCAATGCTATTTTTTTTTTTGGTTTCTTTGTTTTGTTTGTTGATTCGATGTCAAATTTAATTCTACCAAATTTTTTTCAGTTTCAAGCCATTTATTTATAGCTAAAAATTGAATTACTTCATTACAAAAAATATTACATTAAAACAATTGCTCCAAGTAATTAATTCATAATAAATTAAGTACCAACACATAAAATGCAAGTCTTGTATCTTGCCAAAGGTGCTAAGTAAACCTAAAAAATAATCATTTGACACATCAAGAGCTTATTAATAAGACTTGTAATCTTAAATAATGAACTATGGTAAGAAGATAATGACAGTCTGCAACTTTGGGGTTTATGATTAGTGGAGGACGAGCATCATACTAGTTAGCCTAAATCTGTAACCTGAGATTGAAAAACAATCCAATATTACAAATTTCACAATATCAAAACAACATCACCTACAACTTGCATTGCATAAAGACAAAACCATGAATTTTTATCAACAAATAACAACCATGAAGGTTAAAAAATTTTCAGAAAATTAATTAATAACACAATAAAGGTACACAAAATTCTAACTATTGTACATAGAGATTCTCTAACAAACTAATCATAAATCTTCATGCGCACTAACTTGAAAATCTCCATGAAACAAATAAAGAAATCCAAAGAGAGAAAATCGTCACAAAGATTCAAGACAATTACATCTTTTGTTATTTTTGATAGTTTATTCAAGGCTCAAGGCCTTCCGATAGGAGGGGAGCATAATAATAAATCATAACAAGAGAACCAACAAGTAAGACACCTCAAAGCTAAAACATGCTGAAAGGACGCATGTCTAGACACATGTCAAATCACCAACGCTAACATACTCTACTTAGTAAGACCTACACACACCAAAAAGATTCGCCCCAAATAGCAAAATACCAACCTCATAGCAAGAAGCCACCACAGATTTAGAACTTGGCATACAATAGTTAGTCACCATTGTATTTCTATCACCCAAATATCATTGTATTTTAGCAAATCGGTCTTTAGCTCTGTTCAATCAAACTCCAACTCCAACTCCATAAATATCATCACACCAAAGAAAACCCACAAAACATTGTTCCTTCGAAACAAGATAGCCAAAATTCCTACCCAAACTTTGCCTTGAGATACCCAATTAAGCTAAAATAGCCTAATATCGAAAAACCAATCCCATATTATCCCCCTTGTTTGAGTAGATATAATGGACTCCCTTGCAACCCAGTACATCACCAACACACGTGATGTTTCAATTAATCCTCCAACCTTTATTTTCCAACAAATAGCTTCCATGACTGAAGGCCTTTCAAGACAATTACATCAATAATCCAACACACAATTCAGTAAAAAATCTAACATAATTTAGCACACAATCCAACACCCAATGGGAAAAGTCTTCAAGAAAATCTAAAAAGAGAAAACTAACGAGAGATTGTAATATACCTTGTTGAGTTTAAGACAAATGTCCACGATTTTATCTTCTGACATGACGAGAAATTCCAACTAATTTGTTGGATAAAAATGCGATAGGCTAAATTTCTTAGAAGAAACTTATTTGAAAAACAAATGCCCAAAGATTATCAATATTCAGACGATTAACGCTAAGGAGACTACTCTACTCCTTAGCAAATGGACTCCTCAAACGGCTTGTGGGAGCAAGCGTTTGAGCAAAATCGATCAACGAAAGATAGAAATGAACTTGAACTTTTATTAATCAACCATGAGTTCATACAAAGCCTTGAAGATGAACAATGAAGCTAAAAAAGTAACATAAAACTAAAAAAGGAAACTAGAAGAGAGATAAAAGTTGATAATTAAAATGACATGATGTGGTGATTTAAGTCCTTTTTCTCCATGTATACATGAGCCTTTTATAAGCTTCCTAAAACCTCGCCACTTTCTTAAGTCATGCACCTAGTGGCCTTCGACTGAACTTCCATGCACCCATGCTTTTAGTAGTGGTAACCATTGCTCTTTTCATCAGTCTCCAACTACCTTCTTCTCTTAGTTATTGGGCTCATTTACCTCTTATGGTCCATCCTGCCATTCAGCTGATATAGCACCTTTAAGCCCATAGTCATTCCTTAGCTGATCAACATTTATCTTGGACCCAATTGTTTTATTGGTCCACTTCAACCTTCATCTTGGCCCATTTTTGGGTTATTTGTTAGCCCATAATTAGTCCAATTGTGGTGCCAACATATGCCCCGCAATACAATACCTAGCAAATGGCTAGCTAATTAGTTGGGTATTGTATTTAAACTCCTTTTTAACCGTTACTGTTCATTGCACTCAACATCTATTTGCCTTCTTCTCGTGATTTGGTTTCTTTCTTTCTTCCTTTTCAACCCCCTTTCAAAATTTCTGTGTGATCTCAAGCTTTCATCATTCTTTACTCCTTTCTTTCTAATGTCTTTCAAATATTCTGATGCCGAGAACCCTAGTAGCTCTGTTATTCGTACTCTGTCCAAGAGCTCATCTTCTTCAAGCTCAAAAAGTTCTTCTATCCATCTATCAGCTGATTCCCCAAATCCATCAGCCAATAAACTTCAAGAATCTGCTCAAGCTTTAAAAAATCTAGTTGGCAAACTAACCTCGACACAAATGACATCGTCATCTCGATCAGCCAGGGAATTTTCTTCCGAGGATAAGCTTGCAGCAGAAACCTTGATTGCATATGATGCAGACCACGGTGCATATATTTTAGGTCCTTTGTGTACTGAACCCCTTCTATTCCCATATCATAGAATCCTTTATCCTTCAAATGGATTCAATCTTCTAATTGCTGTTGATTGGTTCTCCATATCCCTTTGTCCCAAAGAACTCCATGGCTGGCCTAAGCCTATTCCAGAATATGAGAAATGACTCGATAGAATCTCAGAACAATGGAAAGGTGAATTGAAACACTGAGGAATCTATGACATGATTATGTTCTCTAAACTCAACTTTTCCCCCAACATTGATATGTTCACAGCTCTCATGGGTTTTTGGAATACGGCTATCAATGCCTTCGTTTTCCTATTTGGTATCATGCCTCCCTTTCTTTTTGACGTAGCTGCTATGTTGGGACTACTGATTATTGGCAAGGACATCCCTAGCCTGTATGAAGAGAGATTTGAAGACCTCGGCTGCTTGTCTCCTAGGAAAACTCCTCTTATGGCAAGTTCATGGAAGAGCATAGGCAGGAATGAGGTGCTCTAAGTACTATAGAGCACAATGCTTTTATTTTCTTTTGGCTCTATACATTTTTCCTTTGCAGTAAATCCCTTTCCATGGTCAACGAACTTTCTTATTATGTCTCGGCTATCATATCTAGTTGGCCAATGAACTTGGGAGCACTATTTCTATCTTCCTTCTATGAAGGAATGAAAATGTGGGTGGACCAGTTGAAATCTCGAGACACCAAGGCCATTCCAGGTCCCTTGTGGTTTCTGTTCCTATGGATTTATGAGTACTTTCCGAAATTCTATCGCAACTGCTCTATCTCTACAAAATCAGTCCCAGATGCTCCTACGTATAGTCTTCGTTACAAGACTGTGCCCATTCCAACCTTTTCTGCTTTTCAACCAGATGATCGGCTCTTTAAGATGCCTCCTTGGCTATATCTGGAGGTCTATATTTTCATTTACCGCTCCTATGGGCCATATTGGGTTCAAATAGATTTAATTTCTGCTTCAGATGACGAAGTAGGAGAAATAATTCCACATGGGAGCAGTGATTTGACCAGCCGAGATTTGCTAAATGGGGTTCGCCCCAATGCTCGTTCCAATAAGATATCAGTCGAGCCATACAATCCAAACTATTTTGCTCAACAATTTGGATTGATCCAAGGCATTCTTGCTCCTTACCCATCTGTGGTGACCACTGACACAAGGCCTGCACTTCTATCCCCCGAGCTAAAACAATTTGTGACCACCAATGACAACAAGCTGAGTCAATTTCAATTCCAGCCTTTCATTCCCTAGCCTGGAACTTTCTTAGATTATGCAGATTGGTGGAGGTTTGTGTACACCAGAGCTTTTCCTCAACTTCTTGATCATTATCTGTCAAAGCTCATTAGTGGTAGCCAAAGCAAGCTTGCTCAACCTCCTCGGCCAGCCACTACCAAGGCCCTTCCATCAGCTGGTGTAACATCCCACTAAAACCATAAAATAACATAATTAATTTGAGATAATAAAAAAATTAAGTAATAATTATAAAGTATCTTAAGTTAATTAATTCCTTAATGAGACGTAACAATAATTTTAAATAGAGAAATAAACTCAAAATATTTAATAAAAGTCCCATATAGGTTTTAATAAAATTTTTCATGTCAGTTTAACTCAAAATAAGGTAATAGATAGTAGGAAATTTATTAGAATTTTTCTAGGTAATTAAACAATTATCAACTAAATTATTTGTACTCGAAACTCAATAATAATTTAGAAAAAATAGGAATAATTTCCGAAAAAATTATGAAATTTTTTTTGAAGGTTAATTAGGGTTATATTAGCTTACAAAATAAAAATTAGAATTTTTAAAGCTTATTTAAATTTTTTGAGATTTTCGGGTATTAATTAGTAAATTATAGGATTAAGAAAAATAATTTTAAAATAGGCAAATGATTGAGAAAAATTAAAAAAAATTTAATGACATACTTAGATTAATTAGAAGGATCAAATATAATTTTGTGAGAAAGTATAAGTTAGGGCGAGCTAATTAACTAAATCTAGTCTAATTAACATATGTTAAATCCATTGAATTACAAGAAAAATAGCCAAATAAAATATCACTCACATAAATTATGAAATAATGATCACCATTGATCTTGGACACTTGTCCAAACCAAAACCAAACTTGCGGACCAAGTTGTTTAAATTAGATTCTTTTTGATCTTTAGAAATATCCAAGGCTACTACTTCTCTTGAAAATAGTCACCTTGTCCCTTTAAAATAAATAAAAAGAATACAAAGTCCCCCTTATTCCTCCTTAAATATGTCACGCCACTTGATCCAAGAAAAAGGGAAGTTTATTTCTTATAATAATTCTTTAAGAAAGGAAAATAATTGGGATATCTAGACTACCTGGAGCCCAAGTAGTTCTTTAAGTTAGAAAATTTATCCCCTTGCTCCCTAAGGAGAATGTGCTACGGCCAACGAAAGAAAGGAAGGCCTTGAGAGTTTCTTTCTTTCCTTTCCCCAAATTAGAGAAGAAAAACAAGTAAGTCAAAAATTGTTCTTGTAGCTCAAGCACTAGACCTTCACGTTTCTTGCAAGAAGAGGGGATCAACTCCATCATCTTCATCTCCTCATCACCACCACCATCATCATCATCTCCATCATCCTCTTCACTTCCAAACAAGTAAGGGTTCTTATATCTTCTACCTCTTCCTGAACCCTCCCATTGTCTTCTTTATTTTTGGTTGATGTTTCTGATTGTTGATGCTCATATGTTTATCTTCTGATCTATTGCTTTCTTATGTTGTTGGAATTCTCGCTAGGTTGCTAGACTGCTTTTGTTGCACGATTTTTTTTACCCCAGTAGATCTCATTATTTTGATATGGAAATATTATATTGGAGTTAACATGTTCATATACCTGCTTGTAAATTTTCATGAATTTTTGTGGAGGTTTACTATTTTTAAAAATTTCGGACAAAATTTCTCTGTTATTGAACCGATGATGGATTTCTGGAAACACTGAAATTGCCCATTTTGTTAATATATTAATTCTGCGAATTTTGACTTCAAATTTTTATAGCATGTAAATAACACCTGAAAATATGACTGAGAATTTTTATGGGATTTTTAAAAATGTTGAACTATATGAAATAAATCCTTGAAACTGGAACTGCTTAGCTGAAAATGGGAACCTGACCTATCCAGATTTTAAGATTTTATTACCCTACTTACTCTTAAGAAATTGATATGAACTTTTTATATAATACTCATCTCTAGGGACTAACTGATAAATTTTCATGAATTTTTGAGATCATTTACTATTTTAATTGTATTTATCTTTTAGGCTATTTTGTTGTGCATGATGCTGTTTTCTCAGCCCAAAAATGGAAAGTGATAGATTTTGTTAACTTTGGCCTATAAAGTGTTCTAAGCCCATAAACAATAATTCTAGAGGAAACTATTACATGATGAGTAAAAGATTGATGGCCCAAATTCGTAATGCATAAAATTTAAGTGGGTCATAAAGCTTGGCCCAAAATGACTAATCCAATTTACTACTTCCCAAATCCCTTGTTTATTTTGTATGTGCATCACGAAGCCCACATGAAGATTGTAACGTCCGCAATTTTTGACCTCTGACCTTATCAGTATTCCCGACCTCCGACTTTATCTCCAAGGCTCAAATGGACTGGCTAGAATTTTCTGATTTCCGACCTTATGTACGTAATACACGATTTTCGACCTTAGGCTCGAGTTAGAATGGACACGAAATCCGATATCCGAGTTGATCTCAACCAGAAATGGACGTGAGATCAGATCTCTGAATTGGTCTCCAAGTTCGACCAAAATTTACACGAGTTCCGAGCTCCAAATTTATTGACAAGAGCCTTTCATTTCTATCGATGTTCCCGAGTTTGCCTATAACAGACTTCTGAGATTAAATTTGGAGTTTCGAGATTCTATAAGTTCCGATTTTCGGGTACATAAGATTAATGTTTTGATTCCCGATCTCTGGTGTTATGTTTAGAATCGATTCCAGTTTACATAATGTCCCCGACTTCCGGGTTTAAGTGTTTGGTTTCATATTCTTGTCCTTGACTTCGATTTTAAGGTGATTGGGTGCTGTATGATTTTCGATATTCGACTTTGCTTTCAAGTTTTGAATAAACCACACAATATTTCCGAGTTCCAATTTTATCTCCAAATTTCAAATAGATTTGGACGAGATCCGACTTTAAGGAGTGTACGAGTTTCGATGTCATTTTCAGATACCATGGAAGCGAGTTCCACTTTTTAGGCGACGTAGAGAGCAATTTTGTCACAAAAGAGGGCGACATGGTTGAACTTTACCCACAAAATTTCAACCAATCAAAACTCACAAAGCCAACTACCACCTCAAGCTTATATAACTCATTTCTTTCTCTCCTTCAACCCCATTTCTATGCTGCCTTCTCCCTTGTTCAGCTCTCTCCTTCTCTTCTCCACTCACCCAGCTCCATCCAACCTTCAAGTTCAACCAAGTTCTATTTCCAAACTTAAGCCTAATCACATAACAAGAGGTAGAAGTTTAATTCTTGTCTTAATTTTCTGATCTTGGATGGTTGGTGGTGGTTTATTTTCTCAATTTTTGATGTGTTGATTGAATGATTATGATAATATATGGCTGGTTTATTGGCTGTTTGTGAGGTTAAATTCGAATTGGAAGCAAGAAAGGATGAAATTAGGAAGAGCTGAGGGGCTGAAGAACCAAAAACCCTCGGCAGTCCATATGGCGGAGTGTACGGCTCCGCCTACAGCCAGTTAAATCCGATGAGACTATTTTTCTATGAAACTAGACATTCAGGCTTTCTATACATATATCATATAAGGCCATTGGATTAATATTGAGAGAGATATGAATTTTTGAAGTTTGACCTAGGAATCAAGACATTCACCCGGGCAGTGTGAGTTGAAAAATGTGTAACTCACCCTACACAGCTCCAAATTAAGTGAAACTAACTTTGTTAGAAAGCTTATACATAGAAGAACATCCTACAAAGAAATTCGAAGTTTGTTACTATCCCCTTTCTCCTAGTGATCCAAAGAAGTTGCCTTATGTCCAAACCAGGCCAAAATAGGACAGTTCAAGAAGGTCAAATTTCGGGGCTATAACTCGAGCCCTACTAAGTCAAATGGAATGGAACTTTTTGTAAATGAAAGGTTGTCCTGTTAGCTTTAATGAGACCAATTTCGTATGATTTGAGCCAGTTTTCGATTTTTAGTAGATTTTTACTTTTGAGTGTGCAATTCTGGCTAGCCACAGGGCAGGCCAGGATAAAACCTAAATAACTTGAGTTATGGTTATCAAAATTGGATGGAATCAAAGAGGTTAGAAAATAGACACATAACACTTTAACATATCCAAAATTGAGGTCCAGATGAGTTAAGTAGAGATTATGGCCTGATTTACAAAGGCTAGGTTGAATGATTGAGCTGAGGCAGTATCTTTGTCTTAATATAACTAATGTTTCTATGAAGTTAATGATGCATTATCAATGGAATGATATGATTTCTTTGATAAGTTGATATGCTGAGTACTAGCACTATTCATGAGGAAGCGGACACGTTCCGTTATGCCGCCAAAATTTCGGTAAAGTATATGCATGAGTTATGATATACATGTAGATGCATGTGCATTTTCAAGAAAGCTATGAAAGTCATGTTATGAGGAAGCTAAAGATTATGTTATGATGAAAGTTCCATGATACTTGGGCCAGCCCCGGAATAAAATTAAGGGGAATAGATCGGTGGGGAGGTCAGGGAAAGCAAACCTGGCATTCCTGTATAGGAACGAGCTCGATCTTGAAAAGCAGACTATTACCCAGGAGTCTAAAGTGGCCAAGAACTCCTAGGGGACCAAGTAATGGAAAAGTTTACGAAGAATAAAAAAGTTTATGAAGGAAAGTTCAAGAATAAGTTTTGCACGATTACATTAAATGCATGGTTACATTGAACAGTCATTACAAGTTATTTACAGTTTGTCTGTTATATTTATTTACTACCGCATGTTCATTTATTCTGCTTATTATTCTGTGTATTACTGTTAATAGTTTATTCTGTTTCTTATGCTGTCTTAAGTAAAACTAAACCTTGCCTCGGACCAGACATTTTCTTAAATTTATTTGAATATGGATAGTTCGGTTTGATACCATGTTTTTATAATTAAATAAAAATCGAGGCAACTGAGAATGAACGCGATGTCAATTGAATGCCATATTTGAACCTTACTGAGAATTTCTTTAAATTCTCAACTCGCTTTGTATTTCCGGATCATTCTTAGACGCTGGTGATGGATTCGATAGCCACTTTGCTTATTGAGATTTTCGGACCTGCAGCCACACGATGATCCAATAGTGGACTTGTTGTACACAGCTGGCTCCTGCCATTTCTGTCTCTACCTTTTCAGCAATAGGAGTTTTGTTGTTTCATTATTTTACCCGCTTTTAAACCCATATATATATATATATATATATATATATATATATATATATATATATATATATATATATATATATATATATATATATATATATATATATATATATATATATATAGCGTTGGCTTCCAACTCACATATGTATATATACGACTAATGGTATTCTATCTGTGTTCTTTTTTGTAGTGCTTTTTGTTCAATTCTGTTACGTTCTACAATACTGATCGCGTTTATTTTATACAGCGCACCATTTTGTAGGTATTTTCGTCATATATATATATATATATACATATGTCAAAGAAAAAGAAAATATAATATAATGAATACAACTATAGATGAAAAACTAAAATGGTAACGCAACCTATTCAATTTCATGCTATGACTTAAGCATAACATAAGTTAGTACAGTGTCACATTTTTGGTATAGAGCAGTTCATCCTAGCTAAGGCCTGAGGATTGGACTGACTATGCTTCGCACATATTTTGTATTTATAGTTGATAACATGCACTAGATCTTGCCTGTACGGTCGAGATATAGATGTGCATGTGTATGAGGTACCTGACCGTATGAGCTGTTATTTACTAGCACATTGGGCTTAGTGTTGAGCCTGATCAACTCAATAACTTTTGTTTTGTGTGCTCAAGACTTAATGGCTTCTGGAAGGCGAGGTAGACCACGCGTAGAACCTGCTCAAGAGGACCCCGCTAACCTTATGAACACAGTACGAGAAATGGCTCATGCGATGCGGGAACAGGCCGTAGCAGCTCACCAGATGATGGATCAACTAGGCAGGCGACCTGAGGCAAGCTGTGGAGGAAACCCACATGGCCCAGGAGCTGATCTGGACTATCTTAAGTTTGCTGAGTTCAGGAAGGCGAATCCGCCCAACTTCCGAGGGGCGTATGACCCTGATAAAGCAGATGAATGGATCAAAGCCATGGAGAAGATTTTCTCTATCCTAGATTGCTAAGATCATCAGAAGGTGACTTTCGCCACCTATATGCTCGAAGCGGACGTGGAGTTCTGGTGGAACGGGGTATGAAGATTATACAAAGAGTTTCAGATAGCAGTCACCTAGATGGTGTTTAGAGACGTCTTCTACCAAAAGTACTTTTCCGCCTCTGTTCGAAATGCTAAGGAACTTGAATTTATGCAGCTGCATCAAGGAAATCAGATAGTATCCGAATATATTGCTAGATTTGAAGAACTGTGCAAATTTTCTACAATTTATTAGAGGAACCCAGATGAAGCCTGGAAGTGCGTCAAGTTCGAAGGAGGGTTACGAGAAGACATTCTTACCGCAATAGGGCCAATGGAGATTAGAGATTTTCCCACGTTGGTAAATAAATGCCGACTTGTGGAAGATTGCAACTCGAAACTAGTGGCAGCCAGGACATCTGGTGGTGGTTTCAAGAAGGGGTTAGTACCACAGGGCCCCATATTTAAGCCCAACTTTCAACAACAAAGAAGATTTCAACTAGTGGGCAATAAAGGCAAGCAGCCTCAAAGGCTTCTTCCGAATCCAACTTGCATGAAGTGCGGTAAGAATTATGGTGATCGGCCGTGTTTGGCAGGCCAGAATGTCTGCTATGGGTGTGGCAAGCCAGGCCACAAAATTTATGAGTGTTCGACCAGAAATCCACCATAGCCGTCTCGACCACAACGTCAAGGACGGGTTTTTACGATGGATGCAGAGGAAGCTGATAAGTCCTAGGGACTAATCCAAGGTACACGGTGAGACTCTAACTATACTTTATGATTCGGGTGCCTCCCACTTGTTTATTTCTCATGACTGTGTGGCTGTTTTGCAATTGCCAATTCCTGAATTACCTTATGATCTACTAGTTTCTACTCCTACCAATGAACAGATTAAAACTAGTCAAATTTGCATCAATGTCCCTCTTCAAATTAAGGGTAGAACCTTTGTAGCCAATTTGATTTGCCTTCCTCTCTTTGGACTTGATATAATTCTGGGCATGGGCTGGCTTTCTGCCAATCGAGTCATGCTCAACTGCTCCGATAAGACGGTGGTTTTCCCTTCTGTCTCATCTTCTAAATCCCAAGCCTCAACACTCTTCTATCTGAACTCTTTATTAGTAAACTATAGTGGGTTGAAGAGTCAAGGATACATCCTCTTGTCAGCTAATGTGGTGGAAGTTGAACAGAAACTAGAGGAGATCCCAGTTGTTAAGGAATATCCTGATGTTTTTCCAGAAGATATTCCTGAATTCCCTCCTGAGAGAAAAATTGAGTTCACCATCGAATTGGTTCCAGGTGCGGGACCAATATCTATAGCTCCATATCGAATGTCACCTTTGGAGCTGACAGAACTAAAGAGACAGATCGAAGAGCTTTTGGAAAAAGGATTCATACGGCCAAGTGCATCGCCATGGGGAGCTCCAGTCTTGTTGGTCAAAAAGAAGGATGGGAGCATGCGCCTATGTGTAGATTATAGGCAGCTGAATAAAGTGACGATTAAGAATAAATATCGACTACCAAGGATTAATGATCTCATGGACTAGCTACAAGGTGCAATGGTATTCTCCAAGATCGACTTGCGTTCCGGATATCATCAAATTTGAGTTCGGGAACAAGATATCCCTAAGATAGCTTTTCGAACTCGTTATGGGCACTATGAGTATACCGTGATGTCGTTTGGACTGACCAATGCACTAGCAGTATTCATGGATTTCATGAATCGAATATTCCGCCCATATTTGGACAAGTTTGTAGTGGTGTTCATCGACGACGTAGTTGTTTACTCGAAAATGGAGCAAGAGCATGCGGAACACTTGCGGCTGGTTCTGTAAATTTTAAGAGAAAAGAAACTTTATGCTAAGTTATCCAAATATGAATTTTGGATGAAAAAAGTGAAATTTCTCGGCCATGTAGTGTCCTACGGAGGAATCTCCATAGACCCTAGCAAAGTAGAAGCAGTTCTAAATTGGGAAAGGCTGACCACAGTCACTGAAGTCAGGAGTTTTCTGGGCTTAGCTGGATATTACAGGTGATTCGTTAAGGATTTTTCTCGAATAGTTTTGCCTTTGACCAAGCTAACCCGGAAGAATGTTCCATTTGAATGGACGCCTGAGTGCGAACAGAGTTTTCAAGATTTGAAGAGAAGGTTGACTACGACACCAATGTT
This sequence comes from Pterocarpus macrocarpus, assembly GCA_031439585.1. NCBI lineage: Eukaryota > Viridiplantae > Streptophyta > Magnoliopsida > Fabales > Fabaceae > Pterocarpus > Pterocarpus macrocarpus. The sequence goes on from CM062514.1 coordinate 8,955,515, forward strand.
AGCCTTGCCAGACCCTTGTGGACCATTTGAGGTCTATTGTGATGCGTCCAAACAAGGATTAGGGCGTGTGTTGATGCAAACCAGAAATGTAGTCGCTTATGCCTCTCGACAATTAAAGCCACATGAAAGGAACTATCTTACTCACGATCTCGAATTATCTACAGTAGTATTTGCCTTAAAGATATGGAGACATTACCTGTATGGTGTAAGGTTCGAGGTCTTTTCTGATCATAAGAGTTTGAAATACCTCTTTGATCAGAAGGAGTTAAATATGAGGCAGCAAAGGTGGATGGAACTTCTTAAGGACTATGAATTTGAATTGAAATACCACCCAGGCAAGGCAAATGTTGCGGCAGATGCTTTGAGTAGGAAATCTCTAACTATAGCCTGGATGATGATTAAGGAGACGGAACTTATTGAGAGCTTCCGAAATCTTAATTTGGGAATCCTTATGACTCCCAAGACCCTTCAGCTACATCAAATTAAGATAGCCAGTAGCTTTAAGGAGCAGATTCGGCAAGCACAGTAGCAGGATGCTAATTTTCAATATACAATTCATCTTGTGCAATCAGGGAAACTAATGAATTTTGCCCAAGATAAAGAGGGCATATGGCAGTGTCACGATAGGGTGTGTGTGCCCGAGGGAAATGATCTTCGAAGAAGAATCTTGGAGGAAGTACATAAGGGTGAATTCAACGTACATCCTGGCATTACTAAAATGTATCAAGATCTTAAGATGTTTTGGTGGCCAGGCATGAAGTCGGACGTGGCAAGCTTCGTGAGCAAGTGCTTGACTTGTCAGAAGGTGAAAGTGGAACATCAAAAACCCTCCGGTATGTTGTAGCCCTTGGAAATCCCTGAATGGAAGTGGGAGAGTATCTCCATGGATTTTGTAATGGGATTACCAAGAACGCCAATAAGATATGATGCCATATGGGTCATTGTGGATAGATTGACCAAGTCTGCTCACTTTTTACCCATTCAAGCAAATTATCCGTTGGAAAAATTAGCTCAACTGTATATTCAAGAGATTACAGGCTGCATGGAACCCCTTTAACTATTGTCTCTGATCGAGACCCAAGATTCACTTCACGGTTTTGGGGAGCCTTACAAAAGGCATTTGGTGCTAAGTTGTGCCTAAGTACTGCATATCATCCACAAACGGATGGTCAAACAGAAAGGACAATTCAAACCTTAGAAGATATGTTACAAGCTTATATAATGGAGCAACACGGGAATTGGGATCGATACTTACTGCTAGCCAAATTCGCATACAACAATAGCTACCACGCTAGCATCGGCATGGCTCCTTACAAAGCATTGTATGGATGAAAGTGCCAGTCTTCCCTGTGTTGGTATGAAATAGGAGAATCAACTCTATTGGGGCCTGATTTAGTTGAGCAGACCACTGAGCAGATCAAGAAAATATGGAGTAAAATGCTTACCGCTCAAAGCCGTCAAAAGAGTTACACGGATACTAGGAGAAAACCTCTGGAATTCCAAGAAGGAGACCACGTATTTTTGAAGGTTACACCTACAATGGGGATAGGTAAAGCCATTAAGGTCAAGAAGTTAAATCCTCGCTTTATTGGGCCCTTCCAAATCTTAAAGCGAATCGGATCGGTTGCATATCGAATCGCTTTACCTCCACATTTATCAAACCTTTATGATGTTTTCCATGTTTCCCAACTCAGAAAGTATCACCCTGACCCTACATACCTTCTAGAACCTGAATCAATATAGTTAAAGGAGGACCTGACTTTCCATGTACAGCCAGCACAGATTGTAGACAGAAGCAGCAGACAACTTCGAAACAAAACCGTGTAACTAGTAAAGGTAGCATGGGGAAAGGAAGATACTGAAGATTACACTTGGGAATTGGAATCAAACATGAGGAGAGAGTATCCTGAACTATTCTCAGGTACTAAATTTTGAGGACAAATTTTTTTTAAGGAGGGTGGTAATGTAACGTTCGCGATTTCCGAGCTCCGACCTCATTAGTATTCCCGACCTCTAACTTCATCTCCAAGGCTCAAATGGACTGGCTAGGATTTTCCGATTTCCGACCTTATGTACGTAATACATGATTTTCGACCTTAGGCTCGAGTTAGAATGGACACGAAATCTGATATCCAAGTTGATCTCAACCAGAAATGGATGCGAGATCAGATCTCTGAATTGGTCTCCAAGTTCGACCAAAATTTACACGAGTTCCGAGCTCCAAATTTATTGACAAGAGCCTTTCATTTCTATCGATGTTCCCGAGTTTGCCTATAACAGACTTCTGAGATTAAATTTGGAGTTCCGAGATTCTATAAGTTCCGATTTCCGGGTACATAAGATTAATGTTTTGATTCCTGATCTCTGGTGTTATGTTTAGAATCGATTCCAGTTTACATAATGTCCCCGACTTCCGAGTTTAAGTGTTTAGTTTCATATTCTTGTCCTTGACTTCGATTTTAAGGTGAATGGGTGCTGTATGATTTCCGATATCCGACTTTGCTTTCAAGTTTCGAATAAACCAGACAATATTTCCGAGTTCCAATTTTATCTCCAAATTTCAAATAGATTTGGACGAGATCCGACTTTAAGGAGTGTACAAGTTTCGATATCATTTTCAGATACCATGGAAGTGAGTTCCACTTTTTAGGCTACGTGGAGAGCAATTTTGTCACAAAAGAGGGCGACATGGCTGAACTTTACCCACAAAATTTCAACTAATCAAAACTCACAAAGCCAACTACCACCTCAAGCTTATATAACTCATTTCTTTCTCTCCTTCAGCCCCATTTCTACGCTGCCTTCTCCCTTGTTCAGCTCTCTCCTTCTCTTCTCCACTCACCCAACTCCATCCAACCTTCAAGTTCAACCAAGTTCTATTTCCAAACTTAAGCCTAATCACATAACAAGAGGTAGAGGTTTAATTCTTGTCTTAATTTTCTGATCTTGAATGGCTGGTGGTGGTTTATTTTCTCAATTTTTGATGTGTTGATTGAATGATTATGATAATATATGGCTGGTTTATTGGCTGTTTGTGAGGTTAAATTCGAATTGGAAGCAAGAAAGGATGAAATTAGGAAGAGCTGAGGAGTTGGAGAACCAAAAACTCTCGGCAGTCTGTATGGCGGAGTGTACGGCTCCGCCTATAGCCGGTTAAATCTGATGAGACTATTTTTCTATGAAACTAGACATTCAGGGCTTTTATACATATATCATATAAGGCCATTGGATGAATATTGAGAGAGATATGAATTTTTGAAATTTGACCTAGGAATCAGACATTCACCCGGGCAGTGTGAGTTGAAAAGGGTGTAACTCACCCTACATAACTCCAAATTGAGTGAAACCAACTTTTTTAGAAAGCTTATACATAGGAGAACATCTTACAAAGAAATTCTGAGTTTGTTACTATCCCCTTTGTTCCCAGTGATCCGAAGAAATTGCCCTATGTCCAAATTAGGCCAAAATAGGGCAGTTCAGAAAGGTCAAATTTCGGGGCGTATAAATCAAGCCCTACTAAGTCAAATGGAATGGAACTTTTTGTAAATGAAAGGTTGTCCTGTTAGCTTTAATATGAGATCAATTTCATATGATTTGATCCGATTTTCAATTTTTAGTAGATTTTTACTTTTGAGTATGCAATTCTAGCCAGCTACAAGGCAAGCCGAGATAAAACCTAAATAACTTGAGTTATGGTTATCAAAAGTGGATGGGACCAAAGAGGTTAAAAAATAAACACATAACACTTTAACATACCAAAATTGAGGTCTAGATGAGTTAAGTAGAGATTATGGCCTGATTTACAAAAGCTAGGTTGAATGATTGAGCTGAGGCAGTATTTTTGTCTTAATATAACTAATGTTTCTATGAAGTTAATGGTGCATTATGAATGGAATGATATGATTTCTTTTATAAGTTGATATGCTGAGTACTGGCACTATTCATGAGAAAGCGGACACGTTTCGTTATGCCGTCAAAATTTCAGTAAAGTATATGCATGAGTTATGATATACATGTAGATGCATGTGCATTTTCAAGTAAGCTATGAAAGTCATGTTATGAGGAACCTAAAGATTATGTTATGATGAAAGTTCCATGATACTTCGGCCAGCCCCGAAATAAAGTTAAGGGGAATAGACCGGTGGGGAGGTCGGGGAAAGCAAACCCGGCATTCCTGTGTAGGAACGAGCTCGATCTTTAAAAGCAGACAATTACCCAGGAGTCTAAAGTGGCCAAGAACTCCCAGGGGACCAAGTAATGGAAAAGTTTACGAAGAATGAAAAAGTTTATGAAGGAAAGTTCAAGAATAAGTTTTACATGATTACATTAAATGCATGGTTACATTGAACAGTCATTACAAGTTATTTACGCTTTATGCATTATATTTATTTACTCTAGTGTGTTCATTTATTCTGCTCATTATTACATGTATTCTTGTTAGTAGTTTATTACATTTCTTATCTTTGTCTTAAGTAAAACTGAACCTTGCCTCGGACCAGACATTTTCTTAAACTTATTTGAATATGGATAGTTCGGTTTGATCCCATGTTTTTATAATTAAATAAAAATTGAGGCAACTGAGAATGAACGCGACGTCAGCTGAATGTCGTATTCGAACCCTACTGAGAATTTCTTTAAATTCTCACCTCACTTTATATTTCCGCATCATTCTCAGACGCTGGTGATGTATTCGATAGCCACTCTGCTTATTGAGATTTCCGGACCTGCAGCCACACGATGATCCAACAGTGGACTCGTTGTACATAGCTGGCTCCTGCCATTTCTGTCTCTACCTTTTCAGCAATAGGAGTTTTGCTGTTTCATTATTTTACCTGCTTTTGAACCCATATATATATATATGGAAGTGTTGGCTTCCAACTCACATATGTATGTATATGACTAATGGTATTCTATCTATGTTCTTTTCTGTAGTGCTTTTTGTTCAATTCTGTTACGTTCTACAATACTGATCGCGTTTATTTTATACAGCGCGCCATTTTGTAGGTATTTTCGTCATATATATATACATATGTCAAAGAAAAAGAAAATATAATATAATGAATATAGCTATAGACGAAAAACTAAAACGGTAACGCAACCTATCCAATTTCATGCTATGACTTAAGCATAACATAAGTTGGTAGGGTGTCACAAACATTCATGACCATATTTTGTGTATCTAAGTGCATGTGAACTAATTTCCACATGGTGTGTGGAGCATAAGTTATTGATGCATAAACATGTATGCGAGATGTATCATAAAGAACCAAAGGCAAAGCATGGTGAATATGTGAATCATGCATGAACAAATAAAGTCTTTATGAAAATGTTATGGCGAATGTCTTGGCCCCACCTCGTAGTGGATCGGTGGGACATTCACCACTCTGTTTGGAGTGGATGGTTTAGCTTGGGCATGGGGCCAATGTCCATGATTTTGATATGGGATCAGGGGATGCCCTGGTAGAGAGCTCTCGGCAAATCATGGCTTGAGATGAGTAAAGGCCACTAACTTCTCTCCTACTGAGCAAAGGAAAAAGGAAAGAGGAAAGATTAGTAAAGTAAAATGTATTAGCATGCATTGCAGTTCCCGATGGATGTGGTTGCCACCCTGATGGACGCCTATTCATCAGTTCTAATGGTATATGGGCCCATCAGCTTTGATGCTGGATGTCCATCAGCCCTGATGGGAGGAATTGCCATATATATTCTATTTATTCCCTACTCATGATATTATGATTGTCTTGTGCATTCATTCAATTATCTTACTTACATCTTCTATTGCCTTGTATATTTATATGTCACTACTTTCTATATACCTTTTAGGTGTTTTCCAAGTTTTAATTATGTGAATTGTGCTATCTGTGCTTCTATTGTATTATTATTATATCTGTCTATCTAAACCTGGGAGATTTTTGGGTGCGTGGCAGAGCCTTGGGAACAACACCCCTACTGAGATTACTATCTCACCCCATTTTCTTGGTGTTTCTAGGTACATAACAGGATAGCAAGGTTCGGATTCATTGGGGCACTTGATGGCTATAGAATAGTATAGAAAGCTCTTTAATGTATTTTGTTTAGTGTGTATGACCACAGAGTTGAATGTCAGCATGGTAATTGTATAATTGGACTGTATGTATTAATTAACATAGTTGTAATCACTCTTAATTTTGATTAGTTAATTGAGCAATGAATTTAGTATTCTCACTATTAATTTAGGAGAATAAAAATATAATTCATAAAATAATGATTTTTGCCTGTTAGTGGGAAAAGTAATGAATTAGTAATACTCTCTAGTTATTCAAACAGAAAAAAAAAACAATTAGATAATTAAAAAGAATAATCTATGTGACGCATACTAGATTAGTTACTAATCATAATTGAGAATAATTAGGTTAATAATTAAATTAGTAAGGTGTTATAGCTGGCACTAGGAGTGTCAATGGGGTGGGGCGGGGCGAGGGCGGGAAGTACTCGCCCCCGTCCCCTGCCCCATACCCATGCGGGTACCCATGTTCAGAGATCCCTGCAAATACGTGGATACCCACGGATATCCATGGTACCCATAAGGAACATATAATCATGACATGCCTCGGTTCAATACCAACATCAACAATAAAGTAGGCCACAAAAAGAGAGGTCCTCATGGTAACCATTGTAATTACAGAGCTCAATGATGGATGTATACAATTAAAATCATTGCAGAGAGCCTTCATTTCTTTCTACTCTTCTTGAGGTCAGAACCTCCGAAAGATCCCTTCTGTTGTGCCTTGGCTTTCAACTCCATTAGCGCCTGTTTAGTGCATGCAATAGGGTTAACAGGATCATTATTGCAATAGATCAATTGAACACAGCACGCACTAAATTATGGTAAAATATCTTACCTTCTCTTCTTCCTTTTTCTTTTGAATGTTAGCCATGTCAATTTATAAAATAACAACAGAAATCAATTGTAAGTTCACAAACAGATTCAAAAGTTGACAAACACTAGAAAAAGAGATTTCAAACCAATCATGGTTGAAACTAACATTTCACAACAAACAGTAATTACAAGCATGCAATAGTTCACATGTGGCACTGACTAGATATCATACTTCAAACACAACAAAACTATCACCATAAACTTAAATGGTTTATTCTGAATGAAACCAACAAGCAAGGTTTTATATTGCCCACAATTGCAGCCGCAATACTACTTCCGTGAAGTTCTCTGTATTAGCAATTTAGAACCATGCACCAAGTAAACTCATTTCCATCTTTTGGGAATAGAAAGAGACACAAGTGGTGCCCAATCCAACTCACAAATACAAGTAATTGACTAGAGTGAAAACATGTTGAAGGAAAGAATCTAACACGGTCATCATTATCCTAATCATCTGGAAGACAGATCAATATTCAAGAACTTATATATGGAATATGTTTAAGGGGGGAAAAAGCAACGTTTAACATAAAACACCACATTAAAACCAAAATTAAGCTAACTACAAGTTCTTGTTTTGCAAATGCTATGTTTAGGCCAGGAAATGAATAAGAAATGTTTGTGAAGCCAACCAAAGGTAGAAATGTTCTTGCCCTCCACGCATATATAAGGTGATTGTTTCATGGTAAGCATGCCCGGTTCCACTCTTCATATATTTGTTTGAACAAACATATTCCTAGCTAGTTCTTAAATTTCAATTTAATACATCATTAGGCAAATAAACCCAAATGAATATAAATATAGCTCTAAGATCAAACCTTTGCAAAAGGCCCAAACCCCACACCCCCTTTACTCTTCTTCCTTAAACTTGTTGGCAATTTTCAAACCAAAGAACATCAATCTTGAAAATTTTTTATTAATCACAATACCAATTAAAAGATAATAAAGAAAATTGAGAAAACAAGCCAAAAGAAAAAAACCCAAAAAGGGTTTGACTGAAATACCTCATCGTATTCTTTCTTGTCAAACTTGGTTTCTTCAAAGGCTTAGCCTTTCCATCCAAAATTAATTAGATGAATTGCAAAATCAACATCCTTAATCCTTAATAACAAATTTACAAAAGAAAGAATCATAGGCTAAAATTAAAGAAGCAATCCACCATAAAAATATTAATGGACTCCGTTAAGTTTTCAAAGTTGAAGGAAGTAATTACTAGAGCACTAGAGAGTTATGGCGGTAGAGGCAGAGGCTCATGGTTGCAGAGGCGGACACGATCTAGGACAGCAGATGAATGTGGGACAGTGGACAAATGCAGGACAGTGGATGAATGTAGAATGATAGATAAATGTGGGATGGCGAACGAATGCAGGATGACAAACAAACACAGGACGGCGGAGTAAGACACAAAAACCGGCGCTGGAGATAGAGGCAACATGTGGCTGTGAGGTTGAGTTCAGAACTTGAATAGTAGGAAGAAGAAGGCAAGGGAGCGGCAGCTGGAAAACTGAAAAGGGTGAGAGAAAGAAAAGGTCATTAAGAATTAGGGCTTGTATTGTGTGTGTGTGTGTGTGTGTATAAGGGTAATTTAGTAATTATACATCAGGTACCTGTGGGTAAGGGGATTATGATCCCCGCCCCCGCCCCGTTTAGCAAATGGGTATTTGAATTCTCCATCCCCATTATTCGCGGGTGGAAAATCCTCCCTCCATACCCGCCTTGTCGCGGGTATTACCCGCGGGTACCCACGAGGGCAGGTAAAATTGACATCCTTAGCTAGCACCCAACCTTCAGCCAAAACCATGCCTCCTACCATTTAGGGTAAGCATACTTAATCTTTATGTTATCTGAGCCATTTTCCTTTGTATACTTATCTTATCATCTATATGAAACACAGGGTTACAAATTATAGATGCTGATACTCATGTTCCAACCTAGTTGCACCATAAAACTCTAGTGAGGAAAAATCCTAGGAACCTTGACTTGGCTATCCCTCTTAGGATTGCCTCTAGCCGTAGCTCCTTCAAAAGACACTTCCCCGCTAAGGGTATACAATTTTCTTTTATTCTTAGTAGGATGTCTATTCCTAGTCTGATTTATACTTGCATGCTTGCAGAAAGAAAGGAGAAGTAAGAAAAAGGCTGAGCTGAACTCTTCTCCTCCTCGTCCACCCACGTCCACAGACAAGTCCTCAAAAAGGAAGGCTACCATACCAAATTTTGAGGAGGAAGAAGAAGAACATCCTAAATAGGTGGCCTAGAAGTATTCCCTGGCCTTAGCCTTAATCAACTCCTACTTCAGTTGATCCTCAAGATCAAGCACTGCAGCCTAAGCTGAATGAGCCTGCCGTAGCCAATCCTACTGTCCAATCTCCCAATGTTAACATGGGAGTGTCAACAAGTCCTTCAACAGACATAGACTTACCTGCTAGTCGTCTTATCATCCAATCGAGTAGTCCAGCCGCAGAAACTCAAGAAACTAGTAGCTTGCCACACTAAAGAGTTACACCTCTTGCTTCTCCGGTCTTAATTCCTGAGAGGAACTAGAGGCATACTTCAATACTCCCATCACTCAACCTCCAGCAGACAGCTCATCGCCTATTCATCAACATTTGCAAATAATTGAAGAAGATTTGCAAAAATCATTCCCTTTTGATCCTGCCATATCAACTAGATTGGAGCGATCATTATTGAAGGTTTCTGAGGCTTCAAATGTTGATATATCTGCTTCACTTAAGTAGGTATACACTGACATTGCCTTCACTATTTTGGATGCCATGTCTGACTTCAATAGGTTCAAGGCTTGCCGAGATGATAGCCTTCAGGCTTTAGAAGAACTGTGTCCCTTAAAAATCAGAAACATAACTTCTTAACTCAATATCAAGTTATGAAGTCCGGCCGAGACCAACATCAGCAGCGGTAATCTCAGCTGACTAATCGAATTGCATCAATTCATTCTGAGATAACCAAGCTGCGAGTAGATTTAGGAATCTTAGAGCCTGAGTTAGCTGACGTGACTGCCCAGATCAAAGCTAAAGATGCCCAGCGATTTTGGCTCTATTCCTAAGCTAAAGCCTTGCATCATAGGATTGTCCCTCTGGCTGAGAAACAAAAGCCATTGGAACATACAGTGAGTATAAGCAATGAAGGCTTAGCCGAGGTTGAGTCTTTATGGACCTCTCTATTTCCGAAATTCCAAGAAGCTTGGCCGTTGCCCACTGCAGGTAAATTTCTGACCATTCTTATTTAGTCTTTCTGCGTCTCACGATTTCTCGGTTGGTCTAATATTTCCCCATATTTTGTGCAGAAATTTCCCCACCTTCTATTTTATCCTTGGTTCCCTTCGCAGTTAAAGCATCTAGTCTTCCTACTCCAGAATTAAGGCTTGAAGATCTTCAAGATAATATCCTGGCTACTATTGATGAGGCTGTAACAAAGCTCTTAGAGGAAGAGTTATTTGCGGAGGCGACTGCCAAATCTACCATGGCTCAATCGGCTAAAGTAAAATCAGTTGAAGTAAGGGAGCAAGCTGAGTCAACCAAGGCAGAAGGCAAACCTGTTGATGCAGCTCCTACCCAATTTGAAAATTATGATAGGATATTATTTTTTCTTGTAATTAAAACTTGGAGCTAAATAGCCGGCTTATGGCTATTTCTTTAAACACTTTAATCAATTTAAATTGTTTCCTAAATAGATGGAAAATATTTCTTCAAAAATTTCCCATTGATACCTTAGTTAACTATTTTCTTTCCATATTAACCAATCTATATGCTCCCCCATATACAACTTGGTTAACGATATAAGGACCTTCCCAATTTGGAGACCATTTGCCGAATCTAGGATCTTTAGTTCCAATAGGCAATATTGCCTTCCATACAATATCTCCTTTGGCAAATTGTTTCCTCTTCACCCTCTTATTTTAGGATTTTGCAACCTTTTCCCTATTCAGTTTAATATTCTCTAAGGCCATTATTCTATCATTATCAGCTGATTCCAACTTTTGGAACATGGCCTAAGAATACTCTTTAGGCTATAATCCAGCTTGTTTTCCCACTCTCAATGATTTAATATTTATCTCTATAGTTAAAACTGCATCTTGGCCAAAGGTCAGTCTAAAAGGAGTCCAATCTGTAGCCTTATTCTTTGCATTTCTATAAGCCCAAAGAACCGTGGATAATGCTTCGTGCCATTTTCTCGGCTAATCTTCAACAGTTCTCTTAATCATGTCAATTAACACCTTATTAGTTGCCCCAGCTTGACCAGTAGCTTGCGCATAATAATAAGGTGACGAGTGAATGAGTTCAATCCCATAGTCTTGCATAAATGCTTTCACCTTATCCCTTGTAAACATGGTGCCTTGGTCAGCTGTTATGGTCTCTGGATTGCCAAATCGATGTATAATTTGCCTTTCAATAAATCTTATCACATCAGCTTGTGATACACTCGTCATCAGTTGAGCCTCCACCCATTTTGTGAAGTAGCTAGTGACAACTATAATGAAAGTGTGCCTTTTAGAAGATCGAGAATATATCTTGCCTATGAGGTCCATTGCCCAACCCCTAAATGACCAAGGTTTGACAATGGCATGCAACTTCTCGGTTGGCACTCTCTATATGGGTCCATGGAGCTGACAAGCTTCACAACAATTAGCATAGGCAAAGCAATCAACTGTAATAGTTGGCCAATAATATCCATATTGACAGATAAGCCATTTCATATTAGAGCCAGATTTGTGAACCCCACACACGCCTTCATGGACTTCTCCCATCACGACCATTCTCAGTTGCTTCGATTTTGGTTAATTAAGAAAAAGTGTGACCAGCAAGATAAGTATAAATGTTAAAAAGGTGGTTCGAAGCAAAGTTCTATTTTACTTAAAGAATTGATATGTAGGAAAGAACACATATGATAAACAGAGTAAATGTCACAGAGTATACTATGCGATTCAAACTAAATTACAATCAAATACATAATATGCATAAATGAGTGCAAGATAGAAATTTCAATTTAGATGCATTTAACTCTTAACCTTTCTTAACTTGTACTTCATAAATTTTCATACTTGGTCCCTTGAGAGTTTTAGGCCATATAACTCCTGGGTAATAGTCTACTTATCAAGACCGAGCTCGCTCCTATATAGGATAGCCAAGTTTACTTTCCCTAACTCTCCTACAAATCTAATCCCCTTAATTTCATTTTGGGGCTGACCCAAGTGATATGGAATCCTTACATGTCTCATAACATCATATACTTATGTCTATCAAATTTGAAGAAATAATGTATCACTCATATATATATTTTCTGCCAAAAATTTGGCAACATAATGGCTTAAAATCTGCTTATCCAAAAATGCAATAGGCATATTTCCAGCAAACTAGTCAAGATATTAGAAGTATTATAACATTACATTAACCAAAATAGAGAATTGCATCATCTAATTTCAATCAAAGGTCATTCATGAGCTAAGAGTGTCTAGTTACCTAAACTTGGCAATTTGTACGTAAATCTCCTACTTCTGCTGTGTTTTAAAAATGGTGCCATAATTCCATCTTAACTCATTTAAATCTGGAATTTGGATATGGTGTGGCATTATTTGTCTATTTTTAGTTCTCTTTAGTCCCATTAAGTTTTAATGAGTACATATTGAGTTATTGAGTTTTTACTTAAGACTGCCCTGATAAGGGATAGATTTGAGTACTTAAATGTAAAAATTCACTAAAATTCCAATTCTTATCAACTTTATCCAAAATTTATATCTAAATGAAGTTTTTATTCCCCAGAAGTTTCATATTGAATAGCTGATTAGAGCCCATGTTATAGGCTCTCAAATCAGGTTAAAGAGAGCTACCCTATTTCATCCATATAGAGCTATAGGTTAGATTTAAAGAATTACTGGGAGCAACACAGTTTGAATATAAATTTGAAATTTTTATGGCATGAACATTTATATGTTTGCTTTCTAAAAAAATTAGTTGCACTCAATTTGAAATTGAATAAGCCGAGTTATGCCCTTCTCAATCCGTATGGTCAGAACACTAAATAGGATTCAAAGGTTTTCTTCAAAAATTCATAACTTTCTCATTACTAATCCAATTCTCTTTAATTTATATAGTTGGAAAGTTCTAAATATCTAGTTTCATTAATTAGTTTCATAAATTTTTGACCTTTGTAGGTCAAGATGTACTGTACACAGTACAGACACATCTTAGGGTTTTGATTTTCAGTAATCCTACTTGAGTTCTTTCTTCAGTTTTTGGTTGATTAACCATCTTAAACCAAGAATATCCATGGCAAAACAATTGAAACAAGTCATAAAATCATTATACATCATCATATTAAAAAGAAACATGAAAATCCAATTCAGCTACATAACACTTAGTACAAACAAAACTCAAGAAATCTTACCTAGATTCAAGTTTTTGAGGAAATAAAGAGCAAGCTTTGGGTGAAAGAGGTTTGGTAGGATGATAATGTGAAGATGATGGAGTACGATGAAGAAGAAAATGAGGGAGAGAGTTTAGTCTATGGGGTCCAAAAATAAAGGAGGAGAATATGGGAATTAAGTGAGTTTAAGTCATAAAATATGAAAGTGACTTTTGTAATATGATTGGTGGATGTATGGCTTCTCTTAATTTTGCTTGAGCTGCCCATTCTTGATGGTTTAGATGGCGCCATTTTGGGATATAGATGGCTAAATCATGGCCATCCAAGTTACGATTTAATAGTGTAAATTGCTATTGATTCGGTTCTTGCGGTATACAATACCGAAATTAAGTCGATTCGTCTTAAATTAGCAAAACAATGCTAATGATTCTCTTAAATTTTGTACATAGTAACTCCAAATTCTTCTAACCTTAACCTCTCTAATTCAACCCTAATTACTCTTATTTCTCCAATGCAAATAGAATAAATTAATTAACAGTGTAAATCAAATGCACCATGCTTCAGGATATTACACCCATAACCCACAATCATGGAATTCATGGTAGGGCTTACCTAACATGATTGCATTTGTAGGAAAAGAAAAGGTCTTGTCTAAACATTTGAAGACAATTTTGTTAGTAGACAACTAATTCACTTCTAGAATAATATCTAAATCAACTAGGGGGAAAGATATAAGACTGGTAGTGAATTCCTTGCACTTAAATTGGATAGGACAATTTAAACAAACTTGGCAAGTTATAATTGGTTCTGCTGCTAAGGTTGAGACTTCTAAGTTTTAGGGCATATTAAAGATAGGCAAGTTCATGCCATATGCATACATAGTCATGAGATACGAATGAATACATGGTACCTAGGTCATATATAATAGTCAAATTCCTACCACTCAAATTACATCTGCCATGTATAAGATCAAAAGATTGCTTTTTGTTATTTTGGTGTTGTTACATAGTAGCAATCTACTGAATTTTGATCCTACAATCCTTAATAATGTGGCCTGGTTTTCCACAGCCACATAATACATTATCTCCTTTCAGACATTACTTATTCCCTTGCATCTTGCCATAACCCCCATATATTCTTTGTCAGAGACAAACATTTTGGTTAGATCTACATGGCTATTGATATGGTTTGTATACGCTTCTTCCTAAACTTCTTCACTTTTTTTGGAAACTTCTTCTAAACTGTGGTGTTCTTTTAGGCCAAAGATTTCTCATTGTATACTTTCATTAAACGGGCTTTATTCACTAAAATGAAGAAATTTCTAATTTTAAAGGACCTTTTCACTCTCTATGGCTCTTCTCTTAGTCCCTATTCAAATTTCATGCACTTCTATTCCTTATTAGGATACTTTTGGAACTATGGAGAAAACTTCAATAATTCTTCCAATTTAGTGACATTCTAAGAGATAGACAGATATCCCTGATGGGGTTTTAAAAAATTGAACTCATTAGTGTTTTGAATAGTAATTGTGAAATACTTCTCAAAGAAGGCTATCTTAAAAAACTCAAATCAATCCTAGTCCCAGCTAATTCCAAAACTTGTTTGGTGCTATTCCACCAATAATCAGTTCTAACCATTAATATGTAAGTATCAAAAGCCACCTTCTATTCTTTAGTGTAGGTTATAACGAAGAACACCTTATCAATTGCTTTAATACACTCCTTAGCATGTACTAGATTACAAGCTCCCCTAAAGTTAGGGGTATTAGCTTTTCTAAACTTAGAGAACTTCAGATACTCCTAGCCATGTTGTAGTCCTTCCATGGTAGCACTAGGCTGGGGTTGCCTATTTTGTTAAGTCTTTAACCTTTATAAAACTCTATTTATGGTAGTTACCTACTCTTTCATGGTTGCAACTATCTCTTCAAAGGTACTTATCATATCTGCCAAGTCCTTGTTATCATTCTTGTTCATGCAAAAGAATATATTGAGATGATCAAGTTCAATATGAAGTAGGGTGCAATAGAAATTTATAACATACCTAATAGGGCTTTCATGCAAAAATCTACATATTGTCATTCAAGAACCTAAAGCATGACGATTCATATATCACAGAGTATGCTTAGTAGCATAATCAGTCCATTCTCGGGCTTCAACAAGATGAAATGCTTTGATACCAAGAATGTAGCACCCTTCTAGATATAAGGATTATGCTTAAGTCGTAATATATATTTAGAAGTTGTCATGGAGTTAACATATTTCATAGACATAATTACTTAACCAATGGTATATCCATTTACATCCAAAATAATAACCTTTTCAAGGTCGTATGTTTCAAGACTAAGCTCATGACACAAAATGAATTCAATCTATACGACCTCTAACAATATCAGTTTGATATGCTGTAACATCCTTACTTTCGTAAGCAGAACATAACGGAAACTTTGAATTATTTCTCTTAGGCAGTGTGAGAATTTCTCAGACAGTATTATGCCATGACAATTTTCACACTCAGAATGATAGGGTAGTGTAACACTGCCGTTGAAAATATGGCACTGCCATATGTTAGAAATTAGGAAATGACAAAAGTGCCACTGTAAACTTTTGTTAATTGCAGTGATGCCCAAAATTTTTAGAAATTATATTTTGACCCCAAAAACTTATTCCCACAATAACCATAGACTTTTCATGAAATGACCTTCATATCCCTACATCTGTAGAATTGGCAGAATGAGATTTTAAATAGAGCAGAATCATGTGGCGAAGCCATAGAAGTTTAAATCTCTGCCGATTGGGCCATGGAAGCAGTTTGGTGTGAAATGACGTGGGATGCCTCGGACTTGCTCAAAATTATAGAAATGCCATTTGTTATAGAAAACAGAAAACAAAAAGGCTCCGAATTTGCGAAAATGTCTAATTTACGCCGTTAATCTATTTATTCGGTTTCAATAGTTATGTGAGGATAATTAGGAGTTAATTAAATATTAATTAGGAGTTAATTGGCAAAAACTTATTCCCATAATTTTTAGAAATTATATTTTGACCCCAAAAACTTATTCCCACAATAACCTTAGAACTTTTCATGAAATGACCTTCATATCCCTACATCTGTAAAATTGGTAGAATGAGATTTTAAACAGAGTAGAATCATGTGGCGAAACCATAGAAGTTTAAATATCTGCCGATTGGGCCATGGAGGCAGTTTGGTGTGAAATGACGTGGGATGCCCTTAAAATTATGGAAATGCCATTTGTTATAGAAAACAGAAAACAAAAAGGCTCCGAATTTGCGAAAATGTCTAATTTACGCCGTTAGTCTATTTATTAAGTTTCAATAGTTATGTGAGAGTAATTAGGAGTTAATTAAATATTAATTAGGAGTTAATTAGATGTTAATTAGATGAATGCGGCTTAGGAAACAATTAGAATAGAGATATAGAAATTCTCTCGGAGTCATTTAGTAAAATTTTGCCAATTTGAAGAAAATCGGTAGAATTTCAATATTTTAGACTGTTGGAACCGGATCAATAGAAATTATACTATGAGAACCCTATGATGGAGGACTGAGATTTAGCCAAAACATCACTACAAGTGGCGCCTCCATCAGCCATAAAAGAGGGAAGCCAAACCAAGTTTGAATGAGGATTGAAGTTCCACAAAGATTTCACACCACCAAGGTAAAAATTCCAACTTCTTTTCTTGTTTTCTTTGAATTGGGCTGAATGGGACTCCACTTTCTTCCCACTTTTTTGCATGATTATGATGTTATATTGAGTGATGATGATGGTTTATGATTGAATCTTCATGTATGTTGTGATTAGAATTGGAATTGGTGTGAAAGAACTTGAAAAGAAGAGAAAACTCAAGAAGCTGTTAGGGTTTTTCCTCAGTAGTCTGTACAGTAGAGTGTATGGTTCCGCCTATAGCTGTTTAAATTTTATGAATTTATTTTTATATGAAGCTAGACATTCAGGGCTTTCCATACATATATAATATAAGGCTATTGGATCAGTATAGAGGTAGTTATAAATTTTTGAAGTTTGATCTAGAAATCAGGACTTTCATCCAAGCAGTGTGAGTTGAGAAGTGTGTAACTCACCCTACACAACTTCAAATTGAGTAAATCCAACGTTTTTTGAAAGCTAACATATGAGGGAACATCCCAAAAAAATTTCAGAGTCAAATTCGTTGCCAACTATCCTCAGTACATCAATGAATTCACCTTAAGTTCAATCCAGGCTAGAACAGGGTAGTCCAGTAGGGTCAAGTTTTGGAGCTTATATCTTGAATGATACTCATTCAAATGATATAAAACTTTTTTTATTTGAAAGCTTGCTCTATTAGCTTTACATTGATATAAATTTTACATGATTTTACCAAGATTTCTATTTTTGGTGAATTTTCTCTTATAAGAGTGCAATTCTGGCTAGAAATAGGGCAGTTTGGGATAAAACACAAATAACTTGAGTTAATATCGGTACTCGGAACTTAGCAAACAGAGAGCTAGTTCGGAACAAAGAGCTAAATCGGGTATACTTAATGTTAAACTCGGAACTTAGCTAATAGAAAACTAGATTGGTAAAAATAATGTCAGAAATTGGAACTTAGGAAACACATTCATAAAAGTCTTAGAAGACTAATTGTGGATTAATGTCGGAGATCGGAATCACACAGCACATAAAACACTTTGAAATCGAAAGTCCAGGACAAGAATATAAAACCAAAAATACTTATACCTGGATCTCGGAAGTCGAGAACTAGGACGCTTTAAAACTCTTATACACGTAATTCCAAAACTTGGTATCTCATTAAACATATAACCACGAAACTCGGTCCAGAATCAATCTCGGAGATCGAACATAATCCCGGAAGTCAAAAATCAAAACATTGACCTTATATACATAACTCCGGAAGTTGGAACTTATATAATCTTGGAACTCGGACCCAATTCAATCTCGAAAGTCAATCCTAAGCTCTAACTCGGGAACATCAATAAAAGTTAAAGACTTGCGAGATAGATTAAGACTTAAGATTTTAAACTTGCACCTATTGATATTGTATTATTCTTGGTATGAATATGATGTTCTATATTGGGCTGCTGTTTGATTAAATTTTCTGGTTGTCTGACACTATTCACAGGGAAGCAGACTTGATCAATTATGCTGCCAAAATACCGACAGAAATATGTAAATTATATGAATGTTATAAACATTTATATATTATGCTCATAAGATTCATATATGCAAGAATGATTTATGTATGATATGAAGTATATGAATGAATACATGTAGCATATGCATGTATAATCATGCCCAAAGATGAATAAGATTTATGAGAACTTGCAAGAAAGACGTACCAAGCTACCACGTGAGGCGTAGCATAGACCCAACTAGCGTGGGCCAAAGCAATACTGTCTAAGACTTGGGCCAGCCCTCGACTAGATTTAAGGGGAATAGATCGGTGTGAGGGTCGGGGAAAGTAAACCCATCACTCATGTATAGGTATGAGCTCAGACCTGAAAAGCAAGCTATTACCCAGGGGTGGGAGAGGTCATTCACCTCCGGGGGACCAAGTACAGAAGAGCAAGGTTAAGTTGCAAGTTAAAGAAAAAGATGAATTAAGTTAAGTGCACTTGTATACAATCAAGTACAAGCATCTATATGTGCATTTCTAATTATCTCATTATGTCATGATGTTATTATGATTCTTACTGAAGTATATTACACTATTTGTGTTTCTATGTCTATCATATAATATGCCAAATGGTTGTTAAAATATAACCCGCTTCAAGAAAGATGTTTTCAACTTAAAATTGAACCACTGCTTTCGTATATGTGCTCACTTTTCATAAGAAATCGAAGTGGTTGGAATGTTTATGATGGCACTGTATGAGTAATAGTTTGAGTTTACCTACTGAGGACTTTAGGTTCTCATTGCTTGCTTGTATATTTTTCTTTTCCGTAAACATTCCAAGTTGGAAATCAAGTGTAAGGCAGAGTACTGGGACATTTTCTGAGCAAGACTTGGGCGCAGACCAGACCAAGAGACTATCGAAGCTAGCTAGTGACCAGTCGAAAGCAAGTTCTGTGTATTATGTTAGTCACAATTTCTTTTAAATTGAAATTATTTTATCCTCTATTTATCAGAGATGATGAAGTTTATGAACTATTAGCCAGTAATAAAGTGAGCAGTTAAATGGCCATGTATTATATTTTCCATATTTTAAAGTTTTCTTAGCATAGTGACAACCTTTTAATATAACTCCATGACTCGAGCATGGCTTATATAATAAAGGGTGTTACATATGCAACTAAAACTTCACTATTATGTACTATAAGTCATATATATGTAAATGTCATAACGCCAATAGTAGGCTTCAATGTACATGGTCGGGAGGGCTGTTTCTTATATCTGGAATAACATGGAAACACAAACATGCTTGAGAATTTAAAATTTTCCATGCTTTGAGTGGTTTTCTAAATTATTTTTTTTAACTTATATGATTTTAATTTCATGGCTTGAACTATTTGAGCTTTGAGACCTTTTTCCTATTCTTTGTTTCCATGCTTCATCAAAACTCTATTTATAATCATGTATCATGGCTATTATCTACTTAAGACAAAGCATGTGGACCA
Source organism: Pterocarpus macrocarpus (assembly GCA_031439585.1). Lineage (NCBI taxonomy): Eukaryota > Viridiplantae > Streptophyta > Magnoliopsida > Fabales > Fabaceae > Pterocarpus > Pterocarpus macrocarpus. The sequence continues at coordinate 8,975,444 of CM062514.1, forward strand.
TGTGTCTAAATATGTGAACCATGATGGCTATGATTTGTTTAAGATGAAGAATGTGCACAATGTATTTGAATATGTGCATCATGATGGCTAAATATTTATTTAAGGTAAGTTTGTGTATCAAGTGAATGTAAAAATGCATCAGGGAAAGAATTGTGTTATGTGCACCACATGTTTGAATATATGCATATTGGCTATTATATGGATAAAAAGAAGGATAAGTGGATGTATGAGCCTTACCTCATAGTGGATTAATGGTACATTCATTTGTAACACATTGGCCCCACCTCATAAAGTATTGCATTGATCCTATCTCATAGTTGACAAGTGGTGTATTGGCCTACCTTGTAATTGACAAGTAGTGTGACTACCAATCTAACTAGGGGATGCTCTAGCAATCAGAGATTTCATAGATCTGCTTCATGATAGAGACCTTGCAGACACCTAGACACAAGATTAAAGGGAGGATATAGCAACATAGATTTAATAGCAGCTCTTATGAAAAAAATATAATGGCCATAGTGGGTTATATGATGTCATATTATGATTGACTATTGCTTATTATTGATGACTTTGAGAAAGGTGCACATTCACATTTATTCATTGCCATGCTTAATATTCTTATAAGTAAATTGAGATATTCTGTGATTGACATTTTGCTGTCAAGTATTCTATTTAAGAATTGTTATATTTGTTTCTGTACCTATTTTCTAGCTAAATTTTAGTATATAGGCATGGGTATTGTATCTGCATTGTTTCTATTATTTGTATCTTTACTTTGAATGATTTTGGGGCAGTTATGACATACCCTTTGAGCACTACCTCTACTAGGAAATTTCTCTTACCCATTTTTTGTTGGTGTTTTTAGGTCCCCAAAATGGCATGGATAGTAGCCATGTTGGATATTGAAATTAGTTGGGAATTTGATTTTGTTGAGACTGATTTTATTCAACTGTATCAGATTATACATACCTTTTGTAATTTAAAACTTGTATATGAACTCCACCTATTATTTGTTTTCAGTTGCTCTGTAACATATTCAATTTTCTATCATGCTAAATTACCTCAGTAATCTTGAGTAATCAGACACTTAATAAGAAATTATGAGATTAAAACTTAGTTAAGGGATTAACGAAGTGTTTATGAGTTAACTCTGAGGAGAAAAGTCAATGCTTAATTAAAATTAGAGGATCTCAAATTAAGCAAGTCAAACCCTTAATGGCTTAATTAAGCACTAATCACACATAACTAGCTTAATCGAATTTAATTAAGGGTAATTAAGCTTACTTGCAAGATTAATTTTTGTTAATCATGATCACTTGAACAAATTACTAATCCTTGCTTAATCATGTTAATTAAGTTGCAAGGGCACTTAATCACATCATTAAATTCAAATTTAATCAACTAGATAATAAAGTAAAGAGTAATGTCACTAAAGTATAAAGTATTAGGCAAGAGTGCTTTATATAAGAGTTTGACTATGTATTGTCTCACCATCATCCACTTTGTCTCCTTAATAACTAATTAACACATGAAAGCACAAAATAACACAAAAATATCTTCCCCCACCCTATTCAAACTGACGGCCAACAACACACATACACACACCTTCACTTTTTATTGTCACACTCATTCTTTCTCTATACTGTAGGATCTTAACTATACTATATGATTCTGGAGCTACACACTCCTTTATTTTTCATGATTGTGTAGATAGAATAGGATTGTCTATGTCTGAATTACCTTACATGTTAATTGTTTCTACTTCTGCTAGGAAACCAGTTAAGACATGTAAGTGTTATTTAAATTGTCATTTCCAAATTGATGGTAGGTCTTTCGTAGCAAATTTGATTTATTTGCCTTTGTCTGGTTTGGATTTGATTCTAGGCATGGATTGACTTTCGGTTAACCATGCTATGATAAATTGTTCTAAGAAATCTATTATGCTTCCTCGTATACTTGTAATCCTATTGAACCTGTTAGTTTGCTCTTGAATTTTGTTAAAGTAAGGAGTAGTAAGTCTGGTGATCAAGGATATGTTCTCCTTATGGCAAGTAAAGTAGAACTCGAATAGGTATTGGATTAGATCCCTGTAGTCAGGGAAAACCTAGATGAATTTCTTGATGATATACCTGAGTTTCCCCTGAAAGAGAAATCGAGTTTTCTATATAGTTGATACCAGGAACGGGGCCAATCTCTGTAGCACTCCATAGGATGTCTCCAATAGAGTTGTCGAAGTTGAAGGGACAGTTGGAAAAGTTATTAGAGAAGAAGTTTGTAAGCCTTAGTACTTCACCTTGGGGAGCCCTATTGTTGTTTGTAAAGAAGAAAGATGGGAGTACGAGGCTATGTATGGATTATAAGTAGTTGAATAAAGTGATCGTTAAGAACAAGTATCCTTTGCCTAGGATAGATGACCTCATGGACCAGTTGCAATGTGTAGCTGCATTCTCAAAGATTGATCTGAGATCCGGGCATCATCAAATAATGGTGAAAGAGGAGATATACCCAAGATTGCTTTTAGGACAAAGTATGGGCATTATGAGTTTACAGTAATATCATTTGGTTTGACTAATGCTCCTGCTATTTTTATGGATTATATGAACCAAACTTTTAGATCCTACCTGGATAAGTTTGTAGTTGTTTTCATAGATGTTATTCTCATATATTCGAGAATAAAGGAGGAACATGAAGAACATTTGAGGGTTGTGTTAGTAATCTTGAGGGAAAAGAAGCTTTATACCAAGTTGTCTAAGTGTGAATTCTGGATGAAAAATGTGAAGTTCTTAGGACAAATGGTGTCGCAAGGGGGTATCACTGTGGATCCTAGTAAAGTTAAGGCTGTGATGAATTGGGAAAGACTAACCTCAGTAGAAGAGATAAGGAGTTTCGTGGGTTTAGCCGGTTACTAGTGTAGGTTTATAAAAGGATTTTCCAGGATATCTTTACCCTTAACCAAGTTGACAAGGAAGGATACCCTATTTCTGTGGGCTGGGGATTGTGAAAAAAGCTTTCAAGAGTTAAAGGAAAAATTAACCTTAACCGCATTATTAGTATTGCCTAACCTTAGTGGACCATTTGAGGTTTATTGTGATGCCTTTGGGAGAGGTTTTGGCTATGTTTTGATACCGAATAGGAATGTGGTGGCTTATGCCTCTAGGAAGTTGAAGCCTCTTGAAGTAAACTACCCTACCCATGACTTGGAGTTAGCAGCTGTAGTGTTTGCCCTTAAGATATAGAGGCATTATCTGTATGGTGTAATGTTTGAGGTGTTTTTTGATCATAAGAATTTGAAGTATCTCTTTGATCAGAAGAAGTTAAACATGAGGCAAAGGAGATGGATGGAATTTTTGAAGAATTATGAGTTTGGGGTGAACTATCACCCTGGGAAGGCTAATACGGTGGCCGACACCTTTAGTCGGAAGTCATTACATGCATCCTGGATGATGGTGAAGGAAGATGAGCTAGGAAAGAGCTTTAGAGACCTTAGCCTCGAAGTTGTACTGACCATCCATAGTTTAAGATTGAATCAGCTTAGGGTGACGAGTGATTTCAAGAGACAAATTGCTCAAGCCCAAAGTGAGGAAGAGGATTTTTGAAAAACCCTAGCATTAGTGGAAGAAGGAAAGTTGAAGGGTTTTGCTCGAGGTACGGATGGACTATAGAGGTTTGAAGGAAGAGTTTACATACCTACAAGTGGTGACCTTCGAAGAAGAATTTTGAAGGAAGTTCACAAGAGCCATTTCACCATGCACCCTGGTGTGACGAAGATGTATCAAGATGTTAAGAAGATGTACTGGTAGCCGGGATTGAAGAGGGACATTATGGAGTTGATAAGTAAGTGTGTAGTCTGGCAAAAAGTAAAGATTGAGCAACAAAAGCCCTCCGGTATATTGCAACCATTGGAGATCCCAAAATGGAAATGAGAGAGTATCTCTATGGACTTCGTGATGGGTTTACCCAAAACGCAAGCTAGTTTTGATGCGATATGGGTAATTGTTGACAAATTAACCAAGTTTACTCACTTTTTGCCCATTCGAGCTACTTATCTTTTGGATAAGTTAGCCCAGTTGTATGTCCAAGAGATAGTAAGGTTGCATGGTGCACCTTCAACCCTAATCTCGGATAGGGACGCAAGGTGGACCTCTAGATTCTGGGGAGTCTTGCAAAAGGCATTTGGGACGAGGCTTTACTTAAGTATAGCTTATCACCCCCAAACTGATGGACAGGCGAAGAGAACCATCCAAACTCTAAAGGATATGTTAAGAGCCTCTGTGTTAGACAATCGAGGAAGTTAGGATAGATACTTACCCTTGATTGAGTTTGCCTATAACAATAGTTATCATGCAACTATTGGTATGACATCCTACGAAGCTTTGTATGGAAGAAAGTGCTAATTTTTCCTATGTTGGTTTGAACTGGGTAAACAAAGCCTATTAGGACTTGATCTTGTGAGGCAGGCCACAGAGCAAATAAGGACGATTAGGGACAAAATCCTTACGGCTCAAAGCCGCCAAAAGAGTTATGCAAATAAGAAGAGAAAGCCTCTAAAGTTCCAAGAAGGAGAACATGTGTTCCTGAAAATCACTCCTATGACGAGTATAGGTAGAGCCATGAAGGTCAAAAAGTTGAGCCTTTGTTTTCTTGGTCCCTTCCAAATTCTGAAATATGTTGGGTCAGTTGCTTATCAAATTGCCTTACCTCCGAACTTGTAAAACCTTCACAATGTTTTTCATGTGTCTCAATTGAGAAAATACCATTCCAATCCTAGTCATCTACTTGAGCCTAAAAGTGTACAGTTAAGGGAAGACCTAACCTTCAATCTATTGCCATCTCAGATCATGGATCGTGGGGTAAAACAGCTGAGGAATAAGACAATACCCTTGGTCAAGGTGGCTTGAGGTAGAGGAAATATGGAAGAATATATGTGGGAACTGGAGTCTAAGATGAAGAATGAGTATCCTGACTTGTTTACAGATAACGAATTTTGAAGGCAAAATTCCTTTTAGAGGTGACGAGAAATGTAACATCCTTGATTTCCTATTATGCTAAATTACCTCAGTAACCCTGAGTAATTATACACTTAATGAGAAATTATAAAATTAAACCTTAATTAAGGAATTAATGAAGTGTTTATGAGTTAACTCTGAGAAGAAAAGTCAAGAGAATACTTAATTAAGATTAAAGGATCTCTAATTAAGCAAGTCAAACCTTAATAGCATAATTAAGCACTAATCACACATAACTAGCTTAATCGAGTTTAATTAAGGGTAATTAAGCTTAATTGCAAGATTAATTTTTGTTAATCATGATCACATGAGCTAATCACTAATCGTTGCTTAATGATGTTAATTAAGTTGCAAGAGCACTTAATCACATCATTAAATTCAAATTTAGTCAACTAGACAATAAAGTAAAGAGTGATATAACTAAAGCATAAAGCATTAGATAAAAGTGCTTTATATAAGAGTTTGACCATGTTTTGTCTCCCCATCATCCACTTTGTCTCCTTAAATACTAATTAACACATGATAACACAAAATAACACAAAAATATCTCCCCCACCCTATTCAAACTGACGGTCAACAACATGCATACATACACCTTCACTTTTCATTTTCACACTCATTCTCTCTCTAAGTTTCTCAAACTCTCTAACCTCTCTCTATATTCTCTCTTCTTCTTCTTCATCTTCTTCTTCATTCTCCAACACCACCATAACCAAAAACTCTCACTAAGCCCTTCAAAGACCACATTTTTTGGTCTTTGGAGACAAGATCTACATACTACAAACTCTATTTCGTTAAGAACTCAAGAGTTCTCTCCTTCCTCATTCAAAGCCGCCACCATCATCCACCAAGGAAGAGTCTTCTTCTTCTTCTTCTCTTGCAAAAGAGGCCACTTTTTGACTCTAGGTAGTGATGTCTACTATTCTCTTTTGTTTGCTCAAGAAAGATTGAAGCTTAGTTTCTCTCATGACCAAGATCTTCAAGTGAAAGCTTGAGAGAAATTCTCATGCTCTTCATGAGCAAAATTTTTATTTTTGGTACAATATGCTCATGTTTTTGCTCATGAGTTGTTCTTGATGTTTTTGAAAGTTCCTTTCTTGAAATGCTTTAAAGTTGCTATTTTTCTTTCTTGGTGCTTGAGATCTTGATGTTTCTTATGAGTTGTCAGAAAAAGAATGATGTTCTTGGTGGTGTTTGGGTTAAAAGTTGTTTATTTCCTTATGATGATGCCTATGATTGAAAAAGTTGTCATCTTGATCATTTTATCTTGATTTGACAAGACTAAAAACATTCATGGTGCATAAAATTTCAAAAGTATGTTCCTTGTAACCTTAAAAGTGATGCAAATTTTGTGCCTCTCTAAAGTTTTATTTTGTCCTTATTGAAGACAAGGATGTGTGTAAAAGTTTAAGCTTTTTGGAACATGAAGCCTTTTTAAGTCATAAAATGAGAACTTGTCACTTCATGTATTGAAAATAGAATCTTGAATACAAGACCTTTTATAAAGTTTTAAACTTTAATTAAGAAGGTAACTTTAAGTCATAAAGTTGTAGATTTGCACTTTAATTTTGTAAAGGTTGAGCCTTGAGATGACAATGTTGAGTAAAGTTCTAAGCTTTCTTCAAGAATGTCACTTTTTAGTCATAAAAGTGTGGACTTGCAACTTTGAATTTATAAAGTTTGTATCTTGAGATAAGATAATGCATAAAGTGTTAAACTTTCTTCTAGAAAGATTCTTTTAAACTATGAGACCACTTTAACTCATAAAGTTGAGACCTTGATGGTCTTAGAATAATTAAAAGTATTAACTTTCATAAAGTATAAGACTTTTTAGTTCTAAAGCTAATATCTTGTATCATTGTTTCATAAAGATTGAATCTTTAAGAGAAGAACATAATTTTATAGGCACATACTTTCTTAAAGAATGAAACTTTATAATTACTTTATAAAGAATGATAACTTTTATATCATTAAAGGTGAAATCTTGTTGAGTTAATTATAAAAGCTCAAAACTTTGCAATTAGAATAAGTTAAAAATCATTCCTTGATGAATGGAAGGCACATGGTGTTATTCGTTTCATGAGTGTGGTTATGCATTGTCATGACCCAAGTGACTAGAGGGACCTCAAAATCCCTTGGGAACAAAGTATGATTAAGGCCTCTAAGCATACCATGAACCTAAGAATCAATAAGTGCACTATCTCAAGATAAGAAAAGGAGAGAATGACTTAGCTTAGTTAACTTGAATAAAGTACTTCATGAGATATGTACCTAAGTAAGGAGTAACTTCACTCAAGCATTAAGTAGCTAAAATGTAACATCTCCACTTAAATAAACAGAACATAATGGAAACTGTGAATTATTTCTCTTAGGCAGTGTGAGAATTTCTTAGGCAGCATTATGCCATAATGATCTTCACACTCAGAAGCAGAGGGTAGTGTAACACTGCCTTGAAAATATGGCATTGCCATATGTTAAAAATTAAGAAATGACAAAAGTGCCCCTATAAACTTTTGTTAATTGTAGTGGTCCCAGAATTTTTAGAAATTATATTTTGACCCCAAAGAATTATTTCCACAATAACCCTATAACTTTTCATAAAATGACTTTTATGTCCCTATGTTGGTAGAATTAGTAGAATGAGATTTTAAACGAAGCAGACTCACGTGGTGAAACCGTAAAAGTTTAAATCTCTGCCGATTGGACCATGGAGGCAGTCTGGTGTGAAATGACGTGGGGTACCTCTAGACTTGCTCAAAATTATAGAAATGCCATTAGTTATAGAACATCGAGAACAAAAAGGCTTCGAATTTGCGAAAATGTCTAATTTACGCCGTTAATCTATTATTCGGTTTCAACAATTATGTAAAGGCAATTAGGAGTTAATTAAATATTAATTAGGAGTTAATTAGATGTTAATTAGAGGGATAAGGCTTAGGAACAATTAGAATAGAGATATAGAAATTCTCTCAGAGTCATTTAGTAAAGTTTTGCCGATTTGAAAAAAATCGGCAAAAATTTGGTATTTTAAATTGCCAGAACCGAATTAGTAGAATTTTACACTAACACTACTAGTTTGAGTGGCTGAAAATTGAGCCACTTCTACCCCTATGGATGGCGCCAATTGGCTGCCAAGTGAGTGGAGAGTGTAACGTTCGAAAAATTTTATCGTTATTAATCGAGTTGTTCGATTTTCATCGGATAATTGGGATTAATTAGGATTCGAATAAGCATTCACTTAAAGCCAATTAAGTGTCATTTAGAAAGATTAGACTTGATGGAATTAGATTAGAACCATAGGGAAACCTCATAGGATTTTTCTAAAACCGGTTTACCAATTTCAAAGAAATCGATAAGATTTCAGTATTTTAAACTATCGGAACCAGATCAATAGAAATTATACGGTGAAAACTCTAGGATGGATGGCCAAGATTCAGCCAACACTCCTCACAAGTGGCACCATAAATCAACACAAAAAAGGGCAGCCAAGTTGAGTTTGAATGTGAGATGAAGTCCACCAATCAAAAGCTAACTTCCTTCATAAGTTTTCATTTTTTTTTTCTTTCTCCCCTTAAATTTTCGACCTCCCCACAATAAGTGTAGACCAGCCTCATTTTCCCACTTTCCTTCATCTTCTTCCACTTCCTCTCATCCCTAAGCTCAAGCTCCAACCATCAACTTCACTCCAAGATTAAGTTCCACCAAGATTTCACACCACCAAGGTAGGAATCTCAACTTTCTCCTTCTTTTTTTTGAATTGGGGTTGCCTAGGGTCCTTTGTTCATCCATGAGTATGATATTGTGATGGGTGGGGATGATGAATTAAGGCTGGTTTAAGGTGTATATGTGAGTTTGAATTGAAGATTGGATGGATTGATTTAAGGAAAACATGAATTCAAGAAGCTGTTAGGGTTTTCCCCTCGATGGTCCGTACGGCAGAGTGTACGGCTCCACCTATAGCCTTTAAATTTGATAAATCCATTTTTATATGAAACTAGATATTCAGGGCTTTCCATATATATAAAATATAAGGCCATTGGATAAGTATAGAATTAGTTATGAATTTTTGAAGTTTGACATAGAAATTTGGATTCTCATCTGGGCAGTATGAGTTGAGAAGGGTGTAGCTCATCCTACACAACTCTAAATTGAGTGAAACTAATGTTGTTTGAAAGCTAACATATAAGGGAACATCTCATAAAAATTTTAGAGTTAGCTTCATTTCCAGTTATTCCCAACACATCAATGAAATTACCTTAAGTTCAAACCGGACTGGAATAGGGTAGTCCAGTAGGGTCAAGTTATGGTGCTTATATCTCAAAATATACTCATAAAAATGATATGAAACTTATTTCATCTGAAAGCTTGTTCTGTTAGCTTTAAATTGATACAAGTTTCTTATGATTTCACCTAGATTTCTATTTTTAGTGAATTTTCACTTATAAGGGTGCATTTTTGGCTAAGTACAGGGCATCTGAGGTAAAATACTAATAACTTGAGTTATACAAATCAAAATGAGATGGGACCAAAAGGGTTGGCAACTAGACACACAGAGCTATGACATATCCAAAATTTAGATTTAGATGAGTTGAATTAGACTAAAGGTGGATTATACAAAATTTGGACAGAACAGGACAAAGTAAGCAGAAAACTCTATTGATGTTTGTATTGAATTTGATGAATGATATGGTGAATATATAATTGCTGTTCCATATTGATTTGCATGTTTGAATGATCCTTCTGGTAGTCTAGCACTATTCATGGGGAAGAGGACTCGATCCATTATGCTACCGAATTTTTGGTAGGAGTTTATGAGGACTTATATTATGAATAATTGTGTTAAGATTATAAGGATACATGTGTTCATATGAATGCCATGTCTAAGAAAATCATGCATGCAAATAGGATTGAGGAATGATATGAGATATATGCATGAACGCATAGAGCATTCACATGCATAATCATATCCAAGAGGTAATAAAAGATTATAAGGACTTGCAAGAGGGACGTTCCAAGCTACGACGTCAGGCATGGCATAGATCCAGCTAGCATGGGCCAGAGCGGTACTGTCTAAGACTTGGACCAGCCCTCGACCAAATTTAAGGGGAATAGACTAGTGTGAGGGTCGGGGAAAGTAAACCCGTCACTCATGTATAGGTATGAGCTCGGACCTGAAAAGCAAGCTATTACTCAGGGGTGAGAGAAGCCATTCACCTCCAGGGGACCAAGTACAGAAAAGCAAGATCAAGTTGCAAGTTAAAGAAAGAGACGAATTAAGTCAAGTGCACTTGCATACAGTCAAGTATAAGCATCTATATGTGCATCTTCAATTATCTCGTTATGTTATAATGTTATTATGATTCTTGTTGAAGTATATTACACTATTCATGTTTCTATGTCTGTCATATAATATGGCAAGTGACTGTTAAAATATAACCCATTTTGAGAAAAATGTTTTCAACTTAAAATTGAACCACTGTTTGCATATATGTGCTCATATTTTCATAATAAACCGAAGCAGCTGGAATGTTTATGATGATAATGTAAGAGTGATGGTTCGAGTCTACTTACTGAGAACCTTAGGTTCTCATTGCCTGCTTATATATATATTTTTTTCCGTAAACATTCCAGCACCCAAGTTGGAAATCAAGCGTGAGGCGGAGTACTGGGACATTCACTGATCAAGACTCGGGCACAAACTAGACTAAGAGACTTTTGAAGCTAGCTAACGACTAGTCGGAAGCAAATGCTGTGTATTATGTTAGTCACAATTTCCTTTAAATTGTAATTATTCTATTCTCTATGTATCAGAGATGATGAAGTTTATGAACTATTAGTTAGTAATAAAGTGTGCAGTTAAAGAGCCATGTATTATATTTTCCATATTTTAAAGCTTTCTTAACACAGTGAAACCCTTTTAATATAACTCCATGACTCGAGCATGGCTTATATAATAAAAGGTGTTACATAAAAGACTACATACACATTCATTTTGACTAGGTGGTTCTCTCATGAGTAAACATGAAGAATTATATTATGGCTCATAAGACTTTCCACAAAGAATAACACAACTGTGAACTCTCTTAGGGTAAGAATGTATGATGCCATTAGACATGATGGATGACAAGTTTGGTTGAACATTGTCTCATGATTGAATGATTGGTATGATGATATAAGATGGATACAATGGATTGTTGGTTGAAAGCTTCATGATTGGCATTTTGGGGAAGGTCCGGTCTAGCCGTCATGCTGCTGGATTTCCGTCAAAATTATGGACTTAGTTATATTATTATATATCCACATGTGTCTTGTTAAGAAGTGCTATGCATGTAAGGTATAATGATAAGAAAAGAAAGAATGGGATATGATCCCTCGATCACTTTAGGGAATTGAGAGAGGGTGATCCATAAAGACTCAAGAAACCTCAATGGGGGAGCAGAGTGCTCCAACTTAGGGGTAACTATTATCAGCTTAGTCTGATTTGATTTAGTACTGCGTAACGATGGTTACAGAATAAGCTCATGTCCAAAAGTAATCCATTTTAAAGGGAAAGTAAAGAATGTTAAGCATGTACTAAATATGAAAGTAAAGTTAATGAAAGACTCAGGTCTAGTCTAAGAAGTTACATGAATGTGCATGCATCTTCATTCTCTCATTTGTATGGTCATGAATATTTATACAATGCTTTCATATGTATATGCTCTTATATTGTAGTTTCAAGTTTCTTTACATTATGTTTATATGAGGAAGATTAAAAGAAACCTACTTCAAGAACCTATGTTTTCAAATCCTTTAAAATGGAATCTATGCATGCTCATTATTTTCATGATTAAACCCGAAGTGGCTTGGGCAATGACAATGACACATTAATGGTTTAGTCGGGATCCTACTGAGAAATCTTGTATTTCTTGCTCCTATGTTTTTGTGTCATCTTTAGATGGAGCTGATGGCATCCATGGTAGCACTTCCGATGATACCTGACTGAATAAGACAAGGAGTTGCCATGTTTCTTCACCTAGCTAAGGAGGATCGAGATAGTAGCATAGTATTTTCACTTTCTTGAAAGCCCTAGTTGGACAGTTTATGTGTAATTAAGAACATGTGAGAAGTCATGCTACTTAATTTGACCTACTACATATGTGATAATTATTAATGTAATGATGACTTTTGATTATCTATGATTACATTATTGGCTTAAGGTATTGTGTTATGTTATTTCAATTTTGTTATACGTCTTTCTAGTAACTCAGCGATATAAGGAACAACGTCCATATGTATGCGAGTAAATAAGTGCTTAAAGGCTTAGTTTTCAAGCATAAGGTTTTATAAAAAAATAAAAATAAAAATTTACAAGCTATTTTCATATAATACACTAATTTCAACTATAAGAACTTCCGCTAGTTAAGAGTAACAACTAGTAATGTCATAAAATGACTTAAGCATAGTATGATATTATTAAGGTGTTACACGTCTATGCTCTAGCTACCTATGGCGATGTACTTTATGCGTTTACTCGAATATTGCCTAGAATTAATTAGCTGGCTTTGTAACATCCGAGAAATTTTAATCGTTTTGTTTCGATTTTTGGCAAATAATTGGTATTAATTAGAATTCGATTAAGAGTTCACCTAAAGCCAATTAGGTGTGATTTAGAAGGATTAGGCTTGATGGAATTATATTAGGAATATAGGAAATCTCACAGAATTTTTCTAAAACCAATTTACCGATTTAATAGAAATCGGTAAGATTTCGATAATTTAAACTATTGGAACCGGATCAATAGAAATTATACTGTAAGAACCCTAGGATGGATGTCCAAGATTTAGCCAACTTACCCATGCAAGTGGTGCCATCTCAACCCTCTGTATGGGCTGCCAAATCAAATTGAAACTCTAACACACATCCACCAATCACATAACTCCTTGCTCCACAAGTTTGTGTTCAATTCCTTCCTTGCCCTTGATAATTTCGGCTAGCATAAGGAGCTGACCATTCTCCATTTCTCTTCTATACATACTTATCTCTACTTTATCTTTAACCTCTCTTCAAGTCTCATCAAGGGTTGCTTCCATTTGAGACATCAAATCAACAAGAATTCAACTAAACAAGATAGGAATCCAACTTCTCCTCTTGTTTTTCTTGATTGGGGCTATGTAGGGATCTTGTTTTTCTCATTATATTGATGTGATTTGGAGTGATGATGATGGTTTATGATTGAATTTGCATGTGTGTTATGATTAGAATTGGAGTTGGTATGAAAGAACTTGAAGAAAAGAGAAAACTCAAGAGGCTATTAGGGTTTTTCCTCGGTGGTCTGTACGGCGGAGTGTACGGCTTTGCCTACAGCCATTTAAATTTCATGAATATATTTTTATATGAAACTAGACATTCATGGCTTTCCATACATATATAATATAAGGCATTGGATCAGTGTAGAGTTAGTTATAAATTTTTGAAGTTTGGCCTAGAAATGATGACTTTCATCTGGGCAATGTAAGTTGAGAAGGGTGTAACTCACCCTACACAACTTCAAATTGAGTGAATTCAACGTTGTTTGAAAACTAACATATGAGGGAACATCCCATAAAAATTTTAGAGTTAGGTTCATTGCCAACTATCCCTAGTACATCAATGAATTCACCTTAAGTTCAATCTGGGCTGGAACAGGTAGTCTAGTAGGGTTAAGTTTCAGAGCTTATATCTCGAATTATACTCATTCAAATGATATACAACTTCTTTCATTTGAAAGCTTGCTCTGTTAGCTTTACATTGATATAAATTTCGCATGATTTCACCCAGATTTCTATTTTTGGTGAATTTTCTCTTATAGGAGTGCAATTCTAGCTAGAAATAGGGTAGTCTGGGAAAAAACACAAATAACTAGTCAGATATAATTAATGTTGGAACTCGGAAATTAGTGAATAGAAAACTAGTCGGGTATAGTTAATGTCGGAACTCAGAACTTGGTGAATAGAAAACTAGTCAGGTATAGTTAATGTCGAAACTTGGAACTTAGGAAATACATTCATAAAAGTCTTGGAAGACCAAGTGTGGCTTAATATCGGAGATCGGAATCACACAGCACATAAAACACTTTGAAAACGGAAGTCCAGAAGCTCGAACATAACCCCGGAAGTTAGGAATCAAAATATTAACCTTATATACATAACCCTGGGAGTTGGAACTTATATAATCTTGGAACTCGGACCCAATTCAATCTCGGAAGTCAGTCCTAAGCTCAAACTCGGGAACATTAATAGAAGTTAAAAGCTTGAAGGATAGATTAAGACTTAAGATTTTAAACTTGCACCTAACTACCTAAGCTTTACTCATAAGACTTTGTTGTGTTTGATAACTAAAGAGGATATGATAAAGGTCCCATATTCCTAAGGAGTGTGACATGCCAATCACACCCCGATGGAGTATGACATGGCGATCATACTCTAGAATATGGCATGATGAGCATATCATAAGGAACGTGACATGACGATCACGCTCTGATGGGGTATGACATGGCGATCATACTCTGGAATACGACATAATTGATTAAAGTGGGCAGAAAGCCCTTTTCTATATCACCTAGTGATATTGTTATATTCTTGGTATGAATATGTTACGATGACATGATCATAAATTATTCTTATGAGAGCATGCATATTTGCATATGAATGAAGGAAGAATATATGAGATCCCTTCACTTGGAGGCAGTTATTTGAGTCCCTCCAGGTGAAAGCAGTTAAAGGATAAAGATGTGGGTCCCTTCACTCGGAGACAGTTGCACATTGGGTCCCTCCCTGTGAAGGCAGCTAAAACTTTTGGGTCCCCCTATGTTGGAGGTAGATGGCCAACTGAGTCCCTTCGACCTAGAGGCACGTGGGTCCCCTTGTGAGTCAGTACTGTGTGATGATGGTCACGAGTTGAGCTCACTCCTAGATCAAACTACCCAAGGACAGTAAAGACTAAAGATTAAAACATATGTAAGCACCTTATGGACGGTGATACGTAACATCTAGGTGTGCCAAGAAAAGAAAGCAAAGAAAGTTAAAAGAAAGCACCAGAGCATTTGCATGATTTCAACTATGAATATTTGCATAATTATATCCCATATTTTATTGATGCTGAGACTGTTCTATCTACTTATGCACTGATTATTATTCTCATTATGAAATATTACCAATGTGACTCAAGTGCGTGGGATAAAGTAAACTCTGCTTCAGATAATATATTTTCGAATAGTCAAACTGAACAGTCTATGTAACATGCTCACCTTTTTCATAATAAATCGAAGTAGCTGAAGATAATAACAATGACACGGTATAAAATTTCTTAATGAATCCTACTGAGAATTTAAAATTCTCACTCCTGCTTCTGTGTTATGTCCAGATAGTTTAAGAAGTTTCAAAGACTGCCGAAGTTGCTGTCAGATAAGGTCCACTCAGGTAACAACAACAACTCCAGAGTGTGGTACTATGACTTAAACATAGTACTATATTTCGGGAGAATGTTACAGGCTTACTATATAAAAAGGAAGCAACAATTACCTTCACTTATAATTAACAATTGGAGCCATTAGAAAAGAAAATATTAGATTCTATAGGCGATGAAAAAAAATTTTATAGCTTAAGAAACGATGATGAAATGGTAACATTTTATTTATTGATTATTAATATAGGAAAATAAATAGAAAAGTAATAATTAACTTGTACGGTATTACATTGTGGTATAAGAGCAACTATTCTACAGAGCAACTGATGACGGGTAGGATTACGATACTCTTTAGGTACATTTATGATACAAGTAGCAGTTGTAACGTCAGAAAAATCTTATCATTTTTAACTAAGTTGTTCGATTTTTATCAAATAATTGGAATTAATTAGAATTCGATTAAGTATTTACCCAAAGCCAATTAAGTAACATTTAGAAGGATTAAATTTGAGGGAATCAAATTAGAAACATAGGAAATCTCATAGGATTTTTCTAAAACCGATTTACCGATTTAAAAGAAATCGGTAAGATTTCGGTATTTTAAACTGTCGGAACCGAATCAATAGAAATTATACTGTAAAAACCTTGGAATGGATGGCCAAGATTCAACCAACTTACCCTTGCAAATTGTGCAATCTCAGCCCTTCATATGGGTAGCCAAGTCAAGTTGAAAGAGTGAGACACATCCACCAATCAAAAGCTAGCTTCCTTCAAAAGTTTTCAACTAATTCCTCCCAGCTCCCTTGATTATTTTCGGCTACATTAGGTGCTGATCTCCCCTCAGTTTTCTTCTATCTCAACTTATCTTCACTCCTTCTCCATCAACTCTTCAAGCTTCATCAAAAATTTCTTGAATCTAAGACACTAATCTAACAAGATTTCGCCTAGGAGAGGTAAGAATTCAACTTATCTTCTTGTTTTCTTTGGATTGGGGATGATTGGAACTCCTCCTTCTTTCATAATTCTGATGTTAGCTTGAGTAGAGATGATGAATTAGGGTTGATTTTGTATGTATGATATGATTTGGATTGAAGTTGAAATGGAATAACATGAAGATAGAAACAAGCTAGGTGCTGTTGGGTGAAAAACCCTACGGGGTCTGTACATTTGTCTTGTACATACCAAAATCCAGCCATCAAAACTTGATTTTGTATGTATGATATGATTTGGATTGAAGTTGGAATGGAAGAACTTGAAGATAGACAGAAGTTAGGTGCTGTTGGGTGAAAAACCCTATGGTGTCTGTACGTTCGTCTTGTACAAACCAAAATCTAGCCATCAAAACTTGATGGATATATTTTTACATGAAACTAGACACATAATGATTTCCACCATATAAAATATAAGGACATTGGATTAAGAGTAAGTTATGAATTTTTGAAGTTTAGCCTGAAATTCTGGGTCTTTTCTGGGCAATATGAGTTGAGGAGTGTGTAACTCACCCTACAACACTCCAAATTGAGTGTGACCAGTGCTGTCTGAAAGCTAACATGTAGATGAACATCCCATAAAAATTTTAGAGTTAGATTCATTCCCAATTATTCCCAGTAAATCAATGAATTTGCCTTAAATCCAAATCGGACTGGCACAGGGTAGTCCAGAAGGGTCAACTTATGGGCCTTATATCTCAAGTTATACTTATGCAAATGAGGTGCAACTTATTTCAAACAAAAGTTTGTTCTATTAGTTTTAATTTGGTATAATTTTTGCATAATTTCACCTAAGTTTATATTTTTGGTGATTTTCTACTTTTAAGAGTACAATTCTGGCCAAGAGTGGGACAACCTGAGGTAAAATTTCAATAACTTGAGTTACACAAGTCAAAATGAGATGGAACCAAAACTATTGGAAACTAGACACATAGAACTATAAATATCCAAAAATTTAGGTCTAAATGAGTTGAATAGAAATAACGGTGAATTTTACAAAACTCGGGCAGAAGAGAGTAGAGTACACAGAAAACTCTGTTGATTTTGGCACCCATATGATTGATATTGTTGCTAGAAGCTTGCTATTTTATATTAATTGGAATGTTTGATTGATTCTACTGGTAGCCTGGCACTATTCATGGGGAAACGGACTCAATCCGTTATGCTGTCGAAATTTCGGCAAAGACTTCATATATTATGTGAAATGTTTGTGCAATGTGATACTTGAGGAAAATAATTCTAGACGTACATGAAATCTTATAAACAAGGTTATGATTCCATATTCCTTGGGCTAGCCCCTGAATAAGTTTAAGGGGAATAGATCAATGAAAAAGTCAGGGAAAGTAAACCCGACAATCTTGTATAGGAACGAGCTTGGTCCTAAAAAGCAGACTATTACCTAGGAGTATATGGCCAAAGACTCCCAGGGGACCAAGAGTGGAAAATATAAGTTATATAAGTTGAAAGCTCTCAAGGACAAGATGCATTTTCCAGTTCATATATTTATATGCTTTGTTTGATAATTTCTAACTGGTTTTTTTTTTTTTTTTTTTATTGTTACCTGTTTATTTCTCATGATATGTTACTATTTATTTGTGATTACTGTCTTGGATATATTGGCATACTTGTTTAGCTATATTTTCATTGCTCTAATTTAAAATTTAGTTTGTTTCGGGTTATATTTTCTATCATATGAATTTAAGTTGAATATTACCACCATGTTGTGCTACTTAAAAGTAAGAAAGGCCTGAAATAACTAAGAATGACAGCAATGACACAGGTGCATAGAATTAGGATTCCTACTGAGAAATTTTTATTTCTCACCCTACTATATATTTTTGTGTCATTCTCAGATCATGGCGAACGTGGCGACTGGCATTCTCTACATTGAGTTCCCTGACTTGCATATCCATCTTGACCTGTTTTTAGACTCTCTCTCTCTCTTTCTCTCTCTCTCTCTATATATATATATATATGTATATATATATATATATATATATATATATATATATATATATATGTATATCTGGTAGCTGTCAGCTCCATTTCTACTTCTTTTTCCATAGAGATTTTGCCGTCCCACTGACTCATCCGCTTTTTGACCCCTCCGCACCTTATATTGCCATTCCGCTCTATATGGCACATCCCATCCCACCTCCAGTAGCAGCCGCTGCAATAACCCCTGCAACACCACTGGCAACATCACCTCCGCAGGCTCCCTCCATCTCATTTTTTGAGAAGGAGGACCTTTCAGAAGCGGCGAGTTCATCATCATCATCTTCTATACCCAGCGGCGGCTATGCCCTAGCAGATGCCAGCATGGCCAATGGATTCCTTTCCTCGGAATCCATCTAGGGAGCTTAGGTAGTGCAGCAGGAAGAGATGTATAGAGTGGCCTCTTTTGGCGGTCTAGGCCATAGGTAGAGGTTTAGTGGATAGGGATAGCATATGAAATATCCTGTAGGGACCACATAGGGTTTGTTTTATAGAGACAGGTTGGAATTTTTTGTTTTAGTGGCCTCATTTTTATACCCTATACTGTTTATGTACTTTTGAAAAAATTTGGAAACTAGCATCTATGTACATATGTAAATGATATAGTTTAGTAGCTCTGCCTATTCTGCAGTTTCTTTCTGTTACAATGTTAATCCACTATTTATTCTACCGCCAATAGAAAGAAATAATTGAACAGTTAACTCTACATGGGTAATTAACATTGAATCAGAAATGAAATTTTAAGTAGAAAGTCACATGTAATAACTTATCAAGTAATATATTATGACTTAAGTATAATATTTTGTCTGGTAAGGTGTTACATTTTTAGTATCAGAGCAATTCGTCCTAATATAGGCCTAGGGATTGGACTGACTATGCTTCGCATATGCTTTGTGTTCCTTAGATATTATCATGCACTGAGTCTTGTCTATATGGATAGGATGCATGTGAGGGAATTGCCTGATCGTAAGCTGTTATTTACTAGCACATTGGACTTAGTATTGAGCCTGATCAACTCAATCACTCTTATTTTATGTGTTCAGAATTTGATGGCTTCCGAAAGGTGGGGTAGGCCACGAATGGATTCAGCTAAGGAGGAATCCTACTGAGTTCATGAATACGATGCGGGAGATGGCATACGCCATGTGCGAACAAGTAGCTGTGGCAACCTAGATGATGGACCAATTAGGAACGCAGCCTGAGGTTGGTCGTGGAGGGAATTCTAATGGTCCAGGAGTGGACCTAGAGTGCCTCAAATTTACCTAGTTTAGAAAAGCTAACCTGCCTAGCTTCAGAAGAGCCTTTGATCCTGATAAGGCCGATGGGTGGGTCAAAGCTATGGAGAAAGTATTCTTTGTTTTAGACTGCACCGACCGCCAGAAGGTGAACTTTGCCACCTACATGCTGGAAGCAGATGCAGAATTCTGGTGGAATGGCATATGATGTTAATGGAAAGATCCCAAACAAAGATCACTTGGGAGGTATTTCGAGATGAATTCTATCAGAAGTATTTTCTTGCCTCTGTCTATAATGCCAAAGAGCTGGAGTTTATGCACCTTCATCAAGGGAACAATAGCATATCGGAGTATATTGCTAAATTTGAGGAGTTGTGCAAATTTTCCACAATCTATCAACGAAACACCGATGAGGTTTGGAAATGCGTGAAGTTTGAAGGTGGACTGCGAGAGGATATTCTCCCACCATAGGACCGATGGAGATCAGAGATTTCCCTACTCTAGTGAACAAATGCATATTGGTGGAAGATTGCAATAGGAAGTTAACTGCTACTAGATTAATTAGCAGTAACTTCAAGAAAGGATTGGCACCGCAAGGCCCGAGGTTTAAACCTAACTCTCAGCAGCAAAGAAAGTTTCAAGCAGCGGGCAATAAGGGCAAGCAACCCCAAAGGCCTTTTGGAAATCAAACCTGCAACAAATGTGGAAAGAATCATGGCAATTGTTCGTGCCTAGCAAGTCAGAATATCTGTTTTAGATGCGACAAGCCAGGGCACAAGATTTACGAATGCCCGGCTAGGAATCCTCAACCGACTTCTAGGCCATAATGCCAGGG
The DNA here is from genome assembly GCA_031439585.1 of Pterocarpus macrocarpus. Taxonomy (NCBI): domain Eukaryota; kingdom Viridiplantae; phylum Streptophyta; class Magnoliopsida; order Fabales; family Fabaceae; genus Pterocarpus; species Pterocarpus macrocarpus. Next base: position 8,995,929 of record CM062514.1, read on the forward strand.
AAGAGTTTTCACCATGGATGCACAAGAAGTTGGAAGAGTTGAAGATTTAATCCAAGATACATGTGAAGTGAATGGTAAGACCTTGACTATTTTATATGATTCAGGTGCTTAACACTCTTTCATTTCTTATGATTGCATGTCAACTCTGAAATTACCCATCTCTGAGTTACCTTATGAATTGTTAGTTTTCACTCCTACAAATGAGCCCGTTAAAACCCATCGCATTTGTATAAATGTCTTCCTTCAAATAGGAGGTCAAACTTTTATAGCCAATTTAATCTGTCTTCCCTTGTCTAGACTTGACATCATTCTGGGTATGGATTGGCTCTCTACCAACCGAGTCATGCTAAATTGTTCTGATGGAGCCATTGTGTTTTCCACTACTTCATCCTCGGAATTGATAACGCCTGTAAACTTTTATCTAAACTCCATAGTGTAACACCTTACCAGACAAGTATTATGCTTAAATCATAATAAATTATCTGATAAGTGATTACGTGTAGTGAGCTGATTAAATTTTGTTTTCTGTAACATTATTAATTACCCATACAAAGATGACTATTCGCGTAATAACATTTTCTGCTTGACGGCGGAATAAATACTAGTTAATTGGTATACTATAAATAACGTAACATAAATAAAATTGCAATAAAGACAGAACTACTGCAAAATGCATCTTAAATATATACATAGATGTCTGCTTTGAAAGTTTGTCAAAACGATACAGGGTAAAAAAAAATGAGGCTGCTAACACAAAATAAAACGGTTGATCCCTAAGAACAGTACCCTAGATGGTCCCCACGGGACATTTCATGTACTCCTCCTAATTTCTACCCATCTACCCATGACCCAGACTGCCAAAAGAGGGCCATTTTGTACATCTACTACCGCTACATCATGCCCACTATCTAAACGGAATCTGAAGAAAGAAACCCGTTCACCATGGTGGCGTCTGCAGGAGGGTGGCCCACGCTAGGAGCAAAGGACGAGGAAAAGGAACTCGTTGCCTCAGACGGATCCTCCTCTAACATCGAGGCTGAGAGCATCTGCTGCGGTAGTGAAGCAGGAGGGGCCATGGGAGCTGGAGCTACTGCCGCTGCTGGTGCTAGTGCTGGTGGAGGTGGAAATAGATGGGCCATATGAAGAGGAATGGCAATATAAGGGACAGTGGGGTCAAAAAGTGGTTGCATAAGCGGTATGGCAAAATCTCTCTAGAAAAAGAAATAAAGACAGAACTGACACCTGCCGGATATATATACAGAATCCAGGAACGGGTCGGTGTAGATATGGAGCTCGGGGAACTCAATGAATAGAACTCCAATTGTTGCGTTCTTCATAGTCTGAGAATGACACAGAAATATACAGTAAGGTGAGAAATAAAAGTTTCTCAGTAGGAATTCCTAGTTTCTACATATCTGTCATCGCTGTCATTCCCAATTGTTTCAGTCTTTCCGTAGTTCAAATTTAGTATGGCACAATAGTAATATTTAACCCAAATACTTACTTATAAAACATACACCGAAACAAACTCAATTTTAGTTAACAGATATACTAATGCAGTTAAAACAGTAACTTTAAGAGAATAATAGCATATCAAGAATAATAAACAGGTATCTAGAACAATCAATTAAGGAGTATCATACTGTACATATTAATGTGCAATTAGAAAATGCATCTTATCCTTGAAGGCTTTCGCCTCTTAAAACTTATTTCCATTTTTGGTCCCTTGGGAGTTATTGGCCATGTACTCCTGGGTAATAGTCCGCTTTTCAGGACCGAGCTCGTTCCTATACAGGATTGCCGGGTTTACTTTCCCCAACCTTTCCACTGATCTATTCCCCTTAAATTTGTTCAGGGGCTGGCCCAAGTAATATGGAATCCTTTACAATATCATGAATTGAATGCACATCTAACTTGATTCTTTCAAATATCATGTGTTCATGCTATTATAATTTACACAACATATGAATTTCTTGCCGAAATTTAGGCGGCATAACAGATCGAGTCTGCTTCCCCATGAATAGTGCCAGACAACCAGTACAATTGTACAAACTTGCAATTCAATATAGACCAGCAAATATATATATTCATAGTATCATTCATCAATTTCAATTCAAGCATCAATAGGGTTTTCAGTTTATTCTTTCCTGTTCTGCCCGAGTTTGGTATACTCCACCCTTATTGCAACTCAACTCATTTGAATCTAATTTTTGGATATGTCATAGCCTTATGTGTCTAGTTTCTAACCTTTTTAGTCCCATCTCATTTTGATTTGTATAACTCAAGATATAATTATTTACCTTAGACTGCCCTATTCTTAACTAGAATGGGGTTCTTATAAGTAAAAATTCACTAAAAATAGAAATCTAGGTGAAATCATACGAAATTTATATCAAATTAAAGCTAACAGAACAAGCTTTCAAATGAATTAAGTCTCATGCATAAGTATATTTTGAGTTGTGAGTCTCAAAACTTTACCCTACTGGACTACCCTATTCCAGCTTGATTTAAACTCAAGTCAACTTCATTGGTATGGAAGGAACAAATGGTAGCTAATCTGGTTCTGAAATTTTTATGGGGTGTTCCCTTACATGTTAGCTTTCAAACAATCTTGGGTTCACTCAATTTGGATTTGTGTAGGGTGAGTTATACCCTTCTCAACTCATTCTGCCCTGATAAGCATCCAGATTTCTAGGTTAAACTTAAAAAATTCATAACTAATTTATACTAATCCAATGGCCTTATATTTTATATGTATGGAAAGCCCTAGATGTCCAGTTTCACATAAAAATAGATTCATCAAATTTAATCGGCTGTAGGTGGAGCTGTACACTCTGCAGTACAGACTGCCGAGGAAAACCCTAACAGCTTCTTGATTTGTCTCCCTTCTTCAAGCTATTTGCTATCAATTCCAATTTTAATCCCATCATATATGCAAAATTAGTCATAAACCATCATCATCACTCTACATAACATCAATATCTCAGGTTATACATGACCACCATGCAGCCCTAAATCAGAAAAAGTAGGAAAAGAAGTAGGATTTCCTACCTTGTCTTGTTGAATTTGGGTGGATTTTGTGTCTTTGATGGGAACAACTTTTGATGAGACTTGAAGAAGGGATGAAGATGGAGTGAAGATGAAAGTGAGGAGAAGAGAAATGGGAGGAGTTTCAGCAAGTGGGGGTGGCCGAAAATTAGGATAAGAGAAGGAAAGAAAAGGTGAAGATTTTTGAAGCAAGGTGCATGATGATTGGTGGATTCCATCATGCTCTCAATTTTAGTTTGGCTTCCCATCATCAAGGGCTGATCAAGGTGCCACTTGAGGAGGTTATTTGGCTAAATCTTAGCCATAGATCCTAGGGCACTCATAGCATAATTTCTATAGGTCCGGTTCTGACAGTTTAAAACACCGAAATCTTACCGATTTCTCTTAAATTGGTAAACTGGTTTGAAATTTTTCTGTGAGGTTTCCTACGTTCCTAATCTAATTCCATCAAGCCTAATCTTTTCAAATCACCCTTAATTGGCTTTAAGTAAGTGTTTAATCAAATTCTGATTAAACCCACTTATTCGATAAAAACCGAATAACTCAGTTATTAACGATAAAATTTTTCAGACGTTACACATAGCAGTACACCAACATAGGGATAGTAGTCAAGGGTACATTCTCTTATCAACCAATGTAACAGAGGTTGATAAGAAGTTAGATGATATTCCATTTGTTAGGGGATATCCCGATGTGTTCCCTGAAGATGTCCCTGAATTTCCTCCCGAGAGGGAAATTGAGTTTGCCATTGAATTGGTACCAGGAGCCGGACCAATATCTATAGCACCATATCGAATGTCACCACTGGAGCTAACTGAACTCAAAAACCAGATCGAAGAACTCCTAGAAAAGAGATTTATTAGGCTAAGTGCATCACCATGAGGAGCCCCTATTCTGTTAGTTAAAAAGAAAGATGAGGGCATGCGACTATGTGTGGATTATAGATAGTTGAATAAGGTGAAGATCAAGAATAAGTATTCGTTGCCGAGGATTGACGATCTCATGGATCAACTGCAAGAGGCAACTGTATTTTCCAAGATTGATCTACGGTCTGGATATCACCAGATTTGGGTTCGAGAAAAAGACATTCCTAAGACAGCCTTTCGGACTTGCTATGGACATTATGAATACACTGTGATGTCCTTCGGGTTGACGAATGCACCAGCAACATTTATGGATTATATGAATCGGATATTCCATATCTTGACAAATTTGTGGTGGTATTCATTGATGACATATTTGTTTACTCGAAGACGGAGTAGGAGCATGCAGAACACTTGCGATTGGTTCTGCAAATTCTAAGAGAGAAGAAACTCTATGCCAAGCTATCCAAATGTGAATTTTGGATGAAAGAAGTAAAATTTCTCGGCCATGTGGTATCCCATGGAGGAATTTCAGTAGACCGAAGTAAGGTAGAAGCCATATTGAGTTGGGAATGACCAACGACAGTCACGGAAGTCAGGAGTTTCTTAGGTCTGGCAGGATACTACAGGAGATTTATCAAGAGCTTCTCTCAAATAGCTCTGCCCCTAACGAAGTTAACCAGGAAGAACGCCCCATTTGAATGGATGCCTGAATGTGAACAAAGTTTCCAAGATTTAAAAGAAAAGTTGACGACAGCCCCGGTGGTCACTCTGCCAAATCCCCATGGACCGTTCGAACTTTACTGTGATGCTTCCAAGAAAGGATTAGGATGCGTGTTAATGCAGAATAAGAATATAGTCGCGTATGATTCTAGATAATTGAAAACTCATGAGAGAAATTACCCGATGCATGACCTCGAGTTAGCAGCGGTAGTATTTGCTCTAAAGACATGGAGACACCATCTCTATGGAGGGAAGTTTGAAGTATTTTCTGATCACAAAAGTTTGACATAACTTGTTGATAAAAAAGAATTAAACATGAGGCAGCGAAGATGGATGGAATTTCTTAAGGACTATGAGTTTGAGCTAAAATACCATCCTGGCAAGGCAAACGTGGTGGCAGACGGTTTAAGTAGAAAATCTTTAACTGTGGCATGGATGATGATCAAGGAGATGGAACTTATAGAAAGCTTCCGAGACCTCAACTTGGGAGTCTTTATAACTCCTCATGTTGATCAGTTAAACCAAATTAAGATAACCAGTGATTTTAAAGACCAAATTTGGTAGGCACAACAATGGGATTTCAACTTTTAGCATACAGTACAATTGGTGCAATCCGGAAAGCTAACAAGATTTACTTGAGATACAGAAGGTGAATGGCAATATCAGGGAAGGATATGCATGCCTGAGGAGGATAACCTTAGGAAGAGGATCTTGGAAGAAGACCATAAGAGTGAGTTCATTATACATCCCGGCATTAACAAGATGTATCAAGATCTCAAAAAGATGTTTTGATGGCCAAGCCTTAAGACAGATGTGGCGAGTTTTGTGAATAAATGTCTAACCTGCCAGAAAGTAAAAATAGAGCATCAGAAACCAATAGGGACATTACAACCCTTAGAGATTCTAGAATGGAAATGGGAGAACATTTCTATGGATTTCATGATGGGCTTACCAAGGACACCCTCAGAATATGACGCTATATGGGTCATAGCGGATAGATTGACTAAGTCTGCTCACTTTTTACCCACTTGAGTGAATTATCCTTTAGAAAAGTTAGCCTAATTGTATATTCGGGAAGTAGTGAGGTTACATGGCATTCCTTCAACCATCATCTCAAATCGATATCTAAGATTTACCTTACGATTTTGGGGAGCATTTCAAAAAGCATTCAGTACTAGATTATGTCTAAGTACTACATATCATCCACAGATAGATGGTCAGACCGAACAAACTATTTAGACTTTGAAGGATATGTTGTGAGCGTATACCTTCGAGCAACATGGGAACTGGGATCGATACTTACCGCTAGTCGAATTTGCATATAATAATAGTTATCATGCGAGTATCGGCATGGCTCTATACGAGGCATTATATGGATGGAAATGTCAGTCTCCACTCTATTGGTATGAATCAAGGGAGCAGAATCTGCTAGGACCAGAACTAGTCAAGCAAACTACAGAGCAAATTAAAAGGATCCGTATCAAGATACTTACAGCCCAGAGCCATCAGAAAAGCTGTGTAGATGTCAGGAGAAAGCCATTAGAGTTCAAGAAGGAGACCATGTGTTCCTGAAGATCATGCCCACAATCGAAGTAGGTAGAGCTATTAAAGTTAGAAAGCTAAGCCCTCGCTTTATAGGTCCTTTTCAAATCTGGAAGCGAATTGGGCCAATTACATATCGAGTCGCCTTACCTCCGCGTTTGTCAAACTTTCATGATGTTTTTCATGTTTCTCAACTCAGAAAATATCAGCCTAACCCCACTCATTTCTTGGAACTTGAATCAATTCAACTAAAGGATGACTTCACTTTTCATGTACCCCCAGTACAAATAATGGACAAGAGCACCAAACGTCTTCGGAACAAAGCCGTACAGTTAGTAAAGGTAGCCTGGGGAAACGAGGACTCATTGGATTGTAAGTGGGAATTAGAGACAGATATGAGAAAAGAGTATCCTGAATTATTCTCAGGTACTAAATTTTGAGGACAAATTTTTTTTTTTTTGAGAATAGTAATGTAACGTCTGAAAAATCTTATCATTTTTAACCAAGTTGTTCGGTTTTTATCAAATAATTGGGATTAATTAGAATTCGATTAAGTATTTACCTAAAGCCAATAAAGTAATATTTAGAACGATTAAATTTGAGGGAATCAGATTAGAAACATAGGAAGCCTCATAGGATTTTTCTAAAACCGATTTACCGATTTAAAAGAAATTAATAAGATTTCAGTATTTTAAATTGTCGAAACTGAATCGATAGAAATTATATTGTGAGAACCCTGGGATGGATGGCCAAGATTCAGCCAACTTACCCTTGCAAATGGCGCAATCTCAGCCCTTCATATGGGCAGCCAAGTCAAGTTGAAATAGTAAGACACATCCACCAATCCAAAGCTAGCTTCTTTCAAAAGTTTTCAACTAATTCCTCCTAGCTCCCTTGATTATTTTCGGCTACATTAGGTGCAAATCTCCCCTCATTTTTCTTTTATCTCAACTTATCTTCACTTCTTCTCCATCAACTCTTCAAGCTTCATCAAAAATTTCTTCAATCCAAGACACTAATCCAACAAGATTTTACCTAGGAGAGGTAGGAATTCAACTTATTTTCTTATTTTCTTTGGATTGGAGCTGATTGGAACTCCTCCTTCTTTCATAAATTTCATGTTATCTTGAGTAGAGATGATGAATTAGGGTTGATTTTGTATGTATGATATGATTTGGATTGAAGTTGGAATGGAAGAACTTGAAGATAGAAAGAAGCTAGGCCTGTTGGGTGAAAAACCCTACGGTGTCTGTACGTTCATCTTATACATATTGAAATCCAGCCATCAAAACTTGATGGATCCATTTTTACATGAAACTAGACACTTAGAGCTTTCCAACCATATAAAATATAAGGCCATTGGATTAGTATTGAGTGAGTTATGAATTTTTGAAATTTAGCCTGAAATTCGAGGTCTTTTTCTGGGCAGTATGAGTTGAGGAGGGTGTAACTCACCCTAGAAAACTCTAAATTGAGTGAAACCATGCTGTCTAAAAGCTAACATGTAGGTGAACATCCCATAAAAATTTCAGAGTTATATTCATTCCCAAGTGTTCCCAATGGTGAACATGTTACCTAGGTTTCTATTTTTGGTGATTTTCTACTTTTAAGGGTGTAATTCTGGCCAATAGTGGGACAGACTGAGGTAAAATTTAAATAACTTGAGTTATACAAGTCAAAATGAGATGGGACCAAAACTATTGGAAACTAGACACATAGAAAACATATCCAAAAATTTAGGTCTAAATGAGCTGAATAGAAATAATGGTGAATTTTACAAAACTCTGGCAGAAGAAAGTAGAGTAAGCAAAAAACTCTATTGATATTTCTGTTGATTTTGGCACCCATATGATTGATATTGTTGCTATAAGCTTGCTATTTTATATTAATTAGAATGTTTAATTGATTCTACTGGTAGCCTGGCACTATTCATGGGAAAGCGGACTTGATCCGTTATGCTGCCGAAATTTCGGCAAAGACTTCATATATTATGTGAAATGTTTGTGCATAGGTGATACTTGAAAAAAATAATACTAGATGTACATGAAATCTTATAAATAAGGCTATGATTCCATATTACTTGGGCCAGCCCCTGAATAAGTTTACGGGGAATAGATCAATGGGAAAATCGGGGAAAGTAAAACCGGTAATCCTGTATAGGAACGAGCTCGATCTTGAAAAGCAGACTATTACCCAGGAGTATATGGCCAAAGACTCCCAGGGGACCAAGAGTGGAAAATATAAGTTATATAAGTTGAAAGCTCTTAAGAACAAGATGCATTTTCCAGTTCATATATTTATATGCTTTGTTTGATAATTTCTAACTGTTTTTTTTTTTTTTATATAGTTACCTGTTTATTTCTCATGATATGTTACTATTTATTTGCGATTACTGTCTTGGATATATTGGCATACTTGTTTAGCTATATTTTCATTGCTCTAATTTAAAATTTAGTTTGTTTCAGGTTATATTTTCTATGATATGAATTTAAGTTGAATATTACCACCATGTTGTACTACTTAAAATTAAGAAAGGCCCAAAATAACTGGGAATGACAGCAATGACATAGGTGTATAGAATTAGGATTCCTACTAGGAAATTTTTATTTCTCACCCTACTGTATGTTTCTACGTCATTCTCAGATCATGACGAACGCGGCGACCGGTATTTTTTACATTGAGTTCCCTGACTTGCATATCCACCTTGACCCATTTTTAGACTATATATATATATATATATATATATATATATATATATATATATATATATATATATATATATATATAGCTGTCAGTTCTGTTTCTACTTCTTTTTCCGTAGAGATTTTGTCGTCCCATTGACTCATCCACTTTTTGACCCCTCTGTACCTTATATTGCCATTCCACTCTATATGACACATCCCTTCCTACCTCCAACAACAGCCCCTACAGCACCACCGGTGGCATCATGTTCGTAGGCTCCCTCCATCTCATTTTCTGAGGAGGAGGACCCTTTTGAGGTGGCGAGTTCATCATTATCGTCTTCTACACCCAGCGGTGGCTATGCCTCGGCAGATGTCGGCATGGCCAATGGATTCATTTTCTCGGAATCCATCTAGGGAGTTTATGTAGTGCAGTAGGAGGAGATGTATAAAGTGGCCCTCTTTTGGCAATCTGGGCCATAGGTAGAGATTTAGTGGATAGGGATAGCAAATGAAATGTCCCGTGGGGACCACATAGGGTTTGTTTTATAGAGATAGGCCAGAATTTTTTTGTTTTAGTGGCTTCATTTTTATACCCTATACTGTTTATGTACTTTTGAAAAACTTTGGAAACAGGCATTTATGTACATATGTAAATGATGTAGTTTAGTAGCTTTGTCTATTCTGCAGTTTCTTTCTGTTACAATATTAATCCACTATTTATTCTACTGCCAATAGAAAGAAATAATTGAATAGTTAACTCTATATGGGTAATTAATATTGAATCAGAAATGATATTTTACGTAGAAAGTCACACGTAATAACTTATCAGGTAATATATTATGACTTAAGCATAGTATTTTGTCTAGTAAGGTGTTACAGGAGTGTCCTTATTGGATCTGGCTAATGAAATTTTGTTGGTGATGTTAAGTAGTATTATTGAGACTCATCATCTCAATATTTGTCTAACTATATCATGGCACCACCTAAGCAAAGAGTTGGTACTCTTGCTTATGAAGTTAGTAATCCCTTAATAGGATAGCTGCTATTACTAGGGAATATGTTATCATTACCTATGCGTTTTAATTTATGCTATGTGAATTTGATAACTCTATGTTTATTTTTGAATAATTTATGCAAAGTTATGATTAGCAATTCATTTTAGGCTAATTTTATCTAGTTTAAGTAAATGGTATGCTTTCTTGTCATCTAAGTGTTAATTGTGGTTTCATTCAAGCTTGGTATTATTGTAGAATGTTTGATTATCACAACATTAGGATATGTTCTATTGTGTTTCATAGATTCAGAGGGTTAGCAAAAGATGAAGTATATCATTGTGGTAAGAGAATACCCTGAAATATTTCCTCTTGAAGTTGAAAGCTTACCCCCAAGAGAGAAAAACCAAATTCTCCAGAGATTTGTCACCTCTATAGTTAAGTGAATTAAGGAAGTAGATAGAGGACCTATTAGGTAAAAGTTTCATCAGACCTAGTGTCTCACTCTATGGAGCACCAATATTCTTTGATAAGAAAAAGGATGGTGAGTTAAGATTGTACATCACTTGCGAATAGCCAAATAAGGTAAACACTAAGAATAAATACCTCTTTCCTAGTATAAATACCACGTTTGGTAATATCTATTAACATTTTGGATGAAGTTAATAGAAAGGCAACAATGTGACAAATTGGCAACTTTTTGGGACATGAATAAAAATCTATTGGAATAAAACAAAAACTTTCATCAAACCTAAAGAGCCTAAACAGAGCTTTACCCTAAAAGGTGAAAAAGATTGAAAGTTCAACGTGAGTGTTAAAGTCTCACGCATTGATGATATACAAATTAAGTGAGGACCATATAAGTGAGATGATTTATATACTTGTTGCCTTAAGATTTTGAGTTATTGTGGTATTGCGTGCACTATCTTGGTGTCTCACTTAGTCCATCAATAGAGATTTTCCTAGTTTTTGAGCTCCCTTTGATTGCCAAACAAGTAATATTAGGATCAATGGTTTATTTATGACACAATTACTTCAAAGTAGTAGTTGGTGCTCTTATGGTTACTAGTTGTTGTAAAATTATGAGCTTGTGGTAAAAAAAATTGAACCATTGAATACTTCCCTTGAGAGGCAGTTACTTTATATATATGGTGTCCTTGTGGCTTGTGGGCGAACTAACACTTATAGGGAAACTACTGAGAATTCAACTGAGTTTAAAGTAAATATGTTGTTAAAAGTAGTTACATATTTAAAAAATATGGATAAATTGAGGACTATATGAATGAATAGACCCATAAAAGTATACTTTCTAGTTTTGGGTCAAAGATACTATAGTGTGTGTTTGGGAAATGTAGTTGTACTTTAAAATCAACTTTTTTGGATTAAAAACTATTTTGAAATAAGTCATTATGTTTGGACAAAAAGAAGAAAATGAATTATAAGTAAAACTTATAATCATAAGCAACTTTTGAAGCCTTTGCTTATAAGCAAGACACACTACTTTAAAATTACTTTTAAGTTATATTACATCCAAACACAAATTATTTTTAAGTTAGGCAAAAAAGGACTTTTTGGTCCCTTATCTTTATTTACTTTTTCAATTTGGTTCTATGTTAAAAATAATTTTCAATTTTGCCCCTAGTCACTTTATTGTCACACAACTAACATAAAATGCTGACTAGGCACAAACGATGTTGATGTGGCATATATGTGGATGTGATGCAGATTGTGCCATGTCAGCATTTCCACTAGTTATGTGCTGGAAAATTAAGTAGAGACCAAATTGAAGACAACTTGTAACACATGGGACCAAATTGAAGAAAATCAAAGATAAGGGACCAAACTGAAAAAACAAATAAACATAAGGACCAAAAAGCCTATTGTGCCTTTACGTTACGATATCCAAACATAAATTGATTTTCATACAATTGATTAAAAAAATTGATAATACTTATAATCGATCACTAAAATAATTTTAATCTCATAACTTTCACAAACAAATGCTATATTTGGCTTATTATAGTGGTTTCTTGCTTAGTCCTTTAAAGGATATCTCCCTAACTTTTGGACTCCCCTTTATCGCTTAATATTGTTACAATTCAAGAGAGTTTTAAGTCAATATGAGAGTAAACCATCAAAGTAGTCCCCAAAGTTGCCAACCAACTTTAAATTCGTCCTTAAAGTTTAGTAAACTCTACCAAGGTCCCTGAAATTGGCAAAAGTCAATTAAGTTAGTTCCTCGACATTGGCCAAGACAATCACTCATAGGGAGGGATTAACTTGACCAACTTTTGGAAAACTCCATGGACCTTAGGAGGGATTTCCAAATGTTAAGGATGAATTTGAAGTTAGTTAAAAACTTCATGGATTGATTTAATGGTTAACTCGTCAATATAAAGGAAAAATTAGTCCTACATTGGAAAACAATTGATAAAGAGGACACTTTAAAAATGAATGGACCTATACACGTATTACTTTAAAGTTTTGAGTCAAATATATGAATTTGAGAGTCATTATAATAGTTTTTTGTTTACTTCATAAATGGAGATCGCCTTGATATTCGGGCTCTCTTGGAAAGTGTACTATTTTTTTTTTTAGTTGATAACATGGATTAGATATCATCCTAGTGCTAGATGGTTAGCTTGTCATTGTGTGAAGACTAATGAGAATAAAGCTAGAAATTCAACCCTATGCATTTTACTTGTTCCCATTGAATTTTTGTATGCAATCGACATTTGTATGCACAATTACAAACACGACAACATATCTTTTAAATCACCTCACTCTAAACTTTTTTCTTCATGGACAAAAGCAAAGTTATAAATCACTTATGTACAATTTTTAAGCAGCATCACCCCTTGATAAAGAGAGAAATTGTATATAAACTACAAAACTAATTGCCTATATATTACAAAACTTTAATTCAACATAATATACAAAAACAAGATTAGCAGCGCATGGCATACACTCGCGCTTTTGTACCTTGCAATGTGGAATTTTTTTTTTTTATCTTAATTGTTATGCTATGTCATTTCTCTATGCAAAGAATATGAAACATGAAATTTGACTATTTTTATTAACCATGTAAAAATAGGAAATATAATATGTTGGGGCACTACATGACAATTTTGTGTGTTTTGATGTTTCATAATGCAATGTACAACAAGAGGTAGTTGGCAAACCATTAATGCTTTAAGTTGCCTGCCTCCATTCAAATATAGAAGGCTATCCTCATATTCCTTGTAGTTTACAATAGGCATATAAACAGGACCCAAGGAAGCCAATTGATTGTCCAAGAACATTGAACTAGGAAGAAAACAAAAATACAAAAGTTTAATAAATAAACAGATAAATACAATGAAATGAGGCACTAATCAAGAGTTCAAGAGTGCAAATGAATTTGCCCTTACCAAATCATATGGAAGACCACCAAATAATAGCCAGCCAAATCCACTAGTAAAAACATCCTAAAAAGAAGTAAAGGTCATGAAACAGTATAATTATGGAATATGGAGAACCACCAAATTATCAAATATTTATTAGTTTCACTGTAAGTTGAGGTTTTTCACCACTCATTTGTTGTTATTATATTTATAGAACAAGTTCATTTATTATGCAAGGAAAACAAAATGGTTTCATGTCTAAACTAACAATTAGTGAAGTCAACAAATTTTAAACAGTCAAAATGACATAAATAAGAAGTGTGTTAAGAAAATGCAGGGAAGCCAGCAGTGCTATCAAGAGGGAAAAAGTAAATAAAATTGAACAAATTTATAGGTAAAAAAAGACCAAAAAATCCTTAATTGGAATCACCATCTCAGTGCCATAAATTAACACAACATTCGTTTGTGATTTTTGAACAAGCAGATCACTAACCTTTAAATTACCACAGATTGCCTGTGTAAGAGCTGAGTTGATAGTTGTGTTTACAACTACAATGTAGTTCATAAAGAAAGTAAAAACACAGGAAAGAAAGATCAAAACCTGCACAAGAATTCCAAAGTAGCAAATCAAATACTGCCTCCAATGATCATTGGCTATAGATATAATAATGACATGAAGCATTATGGAAATGCAAGACACAAACATGTGCTACATGTGCTACATGTGGTAATTTAAAAATAGATAAATAGTAAGCAATAAGAAAATACATCAAAGCATTGGTGTAATTGGAAACTTTGAAGTTCCATGCGAGAAAATATTGATGGAATTTCCTAAATTTTAGCAGATGCAATAAATGTATGATATGTTAGCTCTACAACCCTTTAGAAGCCATAACCAATCTTTTTGAATGTCTTTTTTGTGTGATATTGATAGATGACAAACAAGTGTTAGAAAATGTAGTACTAATTGTTTACCTTGAGTGATGGTCATATGAATAGGGTTTTAAAGCTTACTATTCACACAATCAATCGAAATCAATCTACAGCTTATAACCTCTTCATTTTTGAAGATAATTCTAAATATTCATGAAGAATATCTAGGACATAAAGCTTCTAATAACCAAAAGAAACATATCAAACCATGAACTTACATGCCTCAAAGTTCACTTAGTTTGAGAAGATTAAATGAAGATTCAGAAGATAATATTATGTTGTAAACAAGGTTTAGAAGAATGTACCATTAGAAAGTTGCAACAATAAAAAAGGTACATCATCAAAAAGATAACTTCAAAAGTGTCCATATTGGTGGATCATGTAAGGAAAATATTTACAGAAGCAAGTTTTGGGATGATTGAAACAAACTACAAGAAACAAGAAAGCCTAAAATTGTGTTAATATAGTACAATATGACAATTGTCACAACAACTATATTCCTTATATGCCTACTTGACAAGTTGACTAGAAAAGCAACTCCCCAAATTTTGAATAAAGAGAAAAACAATAACTAGAAGATTTCAAAAAGTCATTAGAAGTTCCAACAATATTATTTCAAGAGCTTGTGAATTTAGCAAAGTCAGCAAATGTGTTAGTTAGTTGATAAGAAGTTATTGCTCTCATTATTGACAAGTATCTCTCACCCTTCATATCAAAGTTTCTATATGATATTCTTACTATTCTAAGTTTCTAAACAAGGAATAAAAGCTTTCAAGCTCATATTAGAAAACATCCTTTTTGAGAGTTTAGAGAAACTTTACTCACTATAACTTCATTGTGTATCACACCTTAAGTGTTTAGTGAGAGTTTTTAGACACAAATCCTTCATACATTTATTTGTAACCTGACTCAATAATGGTTAGAAAGTTAGCTTGGATAGAATAGTACAATACTACTCGAATTTGTTAGCTTGGAGAAGCTAGGATAATATGAAGCTGTTAGCTTGGAGAGTCTAGTAACACTACTCAATTTTATAAAAAATCTAAACTTTTAGTTGAGGACTCGATGTAGGCAGTAGTTTGGTCGAACCACTATAAATTTGTTGTGATCCTTCTAATCCTTATATCTCTTTTCTTTCAAGTTATACAACCTTATGGTCTCTTTTCTATAACAATCAAATAAAGATTCATATTACATATAATCAAGAGTTTACTAAAGCCACTTTAAAGTTTAATTAATTTTAACTAACTTATTTGCTTCTGTGATCAAAGTTGAAAAAGACTTAGGACACATTATTTAGTTTTTCATATTTGAAGAAGTTTTTGAAGCCACAATTCAACCCCCTTCTCGTGTCAACTATCATCTACACAATATAGTGTCATCTTGACTTACACAAGGATATAAATATGTTATGCACTATCTCGAGCAGTGCTAGAAAAATTTTCCAGAAATATTATGGTCTATCAATGTTGTTTTAGATAGAAAAAAATAAGATACATTTATATTTGTCTCTAGCCTAGACTCGCTCTTTCCCTTCCTTATATTCACTTGTTTAATCTATAGCCCCCTTACAATGCTCCCCTCTAAGCCTTTCGCCTTGGCTACGAGGTAAGAACTTGGAAACTCCTACTCTAACACTAAAAATAACACTCATGAGTTCTCATAATAAGGGAGGTCTTTCAAGTGAACCAAAACTTTAGCAGCTCCATGGTCAATGTACCATAGGTCCAGTAGGTGTCCGAGTTGCACATACAGCTCTTATTCATCCAAAAGAGCTACTAGAATCACTTAAGTCAGGATGGAAATTGCGACAACCTTCTTAAGCAATCCAAAATGAACAACAAAGTGTACTCTACTGGTAGGAGGAAGAGATAATCAATAAGTAATAGGACCAATCTTCTTAATGATTTAGTAGAAAGGGCCATAATACTAGGGAGTGAGTGTCTAATTTCTCATTTTAGCCATTGATCTTAATTGATATGGTTGAATTTTGAGGTACACTAATCTCCAACCTCAAACTAAACTTCCTTTTGTTTTTTATCAGCAAAATGTTGCATTCTCTACTAAGCCAATCACAAGTTCTCCTACAACTCAGTGAGCATTTGGTCTCAAGCAACTATAAGTTATTGCACCTCCTACACTTTTGATGGATTAGTATCTACTTTAAAGATGATAGGAGGGTCCCTTGCATAAAAGCTTTAAATAAGCTCATCTTAGAAAAAGGCATTGAATGTAGTATTAAACCAATACTCTACCCAACTTAACCATAACAACCACTATTTAGGTTTAGTCCCCATAAAAGTACATCAACTAGGTTTTGAGGTGTCCAATAACAACTTTTGTTTGACCATCTATTTGGGTATGGTAAATTATATTATACTTGAGCTTTTTCCTTGCCATTTGGAAAATTTCAAACCAGAATTAGCTTAAAAAGATTTGATCCCTATAAAAAATATTGGCCTTAAGAATATCAAGCAAATGGATTATTTCATTAATAAAGCATTATCCATTATCTTTGGTAGTAATGGATGAGAAATTGCCACAAAATGAGCCTACTTTAGTTTGTGAGTCAATCAACAACTACCATGATAGTGTCTTTACCTTTAGCTTTTGGCAGCCCAATGATCAACTCCATAGAGCCTTCATTCCAACCCCTATTAAGGGATTAGTAAATATTGCACACCTCATATAGCTTTCATCATGCCTTTGCAATACACTTCCTTCGAAACTTTTCAATAGGTTCTTAGAAAACCTGAAGGGTCACCTATTGTTGAATCATGGAATTTAGTTAATATAATAGGAATTTGAGAAGAGATGCTGGGTAAGACCGATTTTCCCTTAGCTTTGTTTGGAAGTTAGGATGGATAGAAAAAGGAAGACATTGAAGGGGAAGGAAGGGTTAGGCAAAGAAGAGGTTTGGAGGTTTGTCTTTCCTTTATTTAGGATTGTAAGATAGATAAAGGAAAGAAAATAGAGAGTTTGTGATGTATTTTTTTACATTACCCTTTGTGAACACCATGTTTTGTCTCAAATTTTTCATCATTACTATAACACCTCGAGTTAATTATGTGTATAATTAACACTATTAAATGTTAATTTACACTAAATTTATAAATAGAAAGGAGAATGTAGAATAATAAAAGTGACAATATAGCATAGTTAAAATTTTATCGGTAATAGAATTTTAACTGCACCATAAAAATTTTAAGAATAATATCTCAAAATACAAGAAATTGGTCCAATAAGAACATAAAATACAAAAAAAGTTTAATCATTAGGAGATTATACCTATTATATGTGGCCTAGGATGGACCACGTAGCTAAAATTTCATGGAGCAATGTGGGCCACATACTTATGATGAGTTATTCTTAATTTTCTAAATATCTCCTCCCAAAACCCTAAATTTCCACATCTTTTCTCCCTCAAAAAGCCACCAGTTGAACTCCTTCTCTCCCTCACTCTTCTCCATTTTTGTTCACTCAAGCTCTTAAATCCTTGATTGCTTCTTGTTTCTTAAACATCCATTTAACTCTTGAGCTTATTTGCCACTTCCTGAATCACATAAAAGTCAAAATCTCTCCTCTTCAGGACATATTTAGCATTAGCCAAGAAGGAGAAACGAAGAGTTTAGGTGTTGTCTTATGACCCTAAGGGAGTTTTAGAGTTGGAGAAATTAAGACTTGAAGTATCCTTGAGTTTGGAAGTGATGTAGGCTCCTAAACCATCTTATATGTGGCTATCTTGTTAGATGAGCTAAGATTTTCATCTTCTTTGTTTCTCGTAAATTTTGGCTAAAAGTGATGCTTTTTAGGTTTAGATTAATGAGTTAGAACTAGTGAAACTTGAGTTAATGAGAAGAGTAAGCTACAAACCCCAAAATACTCAAAAATAGAAAAAGGCTAATCTTGATAGTTTTGGGCAACAATGAATTCTGGATCATATCTTGAGCTAGGAACCTTCAAATGAAGTGAATAAATTTGAGCTCCAGTGGACTTAAGATGAAAAATTTATGAATTTTTTAAGTAGGCCATGGGCAGAGTATCATGTCCTTGAGTGGCATGTATCCTAATGGCCTTGAGTATAATCAATTTTGTTAGAATGCTAACATATAGGAGAATGAGTTTGTAAATTTTAGAGGTAAACTCCCAATGAATTGCCCATAGTAATTCCACAAAATTGCCCCATGCTCTGCAAGTGTCAAACCAAAATAGTCCCAATGTGAAACTTATAACTTAAGCTCTGTTTAGCCAAACTAAGGGGGACTTGATCTATTTGAAAGAGGGTTCAAGTGAGTATAAACCTATAAAATTTCAAGGCAAAATGATAAGAAATGAATTTTTAGTGATTTTTCACTTTTAGATATCTATGTCTGTCCTAAAATAGGATAGCATTGGATCAAACTCAAATAACATAAATTATACTTATCAAAATATAGTGGGACTAAAGAGATTTGAAAATAGACGAATAAAGCAACATTTCTATAGAATTTGAACTAAAAAGGATTTTAATTGGAATTTTGGTTTAATTAATAAATTTGGGGGTAGAATTAAGGAACTTAAGTAAAAATAATAGTTGACGTGTATATAACTTAACTTAAAGGTCTCCAAACTATATGGGACTAAAATTAACTGAAACGTTGAAGAATATGTGTTGGTTTGGATGCCATATTAATGTATATGATATGGTACCACTATTCATTGGTACCCTTGTGATTGAAACATTCCTTGCCTTTATGAATACATATGTGATTGAGATTGGATTCTTGTGATGGAATTGTTTTCTCTCTTAACTAGCTGGTTTAGTTGTTGTTGTTGTAAATTTTGGGAAGTTCCATATTATAGCTGGCATATTATCAAATTCTCAGCAAATTTATTTTTGACTTAGCATGATTGAGGTATATAGTATGCTATGTGAACAAATTATGCATGCTGAAAACATGAGAATATGAGATCCCTCTACTTGGAGGCAGCTATACTAAGACTATGAGATCCCTCCATTTGGTGGCAATTATATTAAGACTATGAGATCCTCTAATAGAAGGCAATTAATTAAAGATGAGATCACTCCAATTAAAGACATGTAAATCCCCTTGTCAGCTTAGTCTGATTATGAGATCTCTCCATTTGGAGGCAACTATATCATAATTATGAGATCCCTCTATTTGAAGGCAGTTACATTATGATTATGAGATCCCTCAAATAGCGGGTAGTTAACCAAAAGTGAGATCCCTCCAATTAGAGGCATGTTTAAGATTGCACTTTGAGGAGGGCGATTCATAATGCTTAAGTACAAATACATATTAACACTCTAGGGATAGAGAGACTTAACGTCTAGGTATGTTATCATCAAGGTGAGTAAGCCTGACCAGTAATTTGATCCCTTTGCTTATGTCAGATAAAGATGTATAACCTAAGTTAAGGCATGATAGGTTATTAGTAAGTATTGAAGTCAAGAAAGTCAGAAAGACTAAGAAAGAAAAGTAGGTATTTAAGTTAAGGAAGTACAACAAAGAAAAGAGTATAAAGACATATATAAAGAGAAATATTTCATTTATTCATTTCCAGCCTAATGTTCTATTTTAAATATGTACTGATATAAATTATATAAATGTTTCGAGTCTTGGGTTATGTGCTTGAATAAAAGAAACTCGCTTCAGAAGGATAGTTTTGAACCTTATAAAATGAAATCTTTATTTTGTTATTGCCTAATCACCTTTTATAATAAATCAAAGTGGCTGAGATGGCAATGATGATGTTGTTTATGTTAGCTTAAGATTACTTATTGAGAATTTATGATTCTCAACCTGTAGTGTTTTCGTGTTGTCTCCAGACGGCTCAGTTGGCATAACAGGGATCCTCCCAAAGGTATGTGATCGAGATTGAAGCATTTTGACAAGAAGGGTTTAGCGATGCTAGAGACTACAAAATTGGACAACACGAGGCCGGCGCTACACAGAAGATGTTTTTTTGCATTGCAGCTCTTAGTAGAACTCCTTTATACATGTTGAAATGTTGTTTAGTAAAATAAGAAGTTTGATTATGTAAACTTGTAAATGTGATTACGATGTGGTTTTTTAATATCTTCAAGTGGAGTTTATATTTTTTTATTTGTCTATTTATATTTTATTATGTATGATGGGACAATTAGTGTTATATCATCCCAAAAGCACAGTCAGTAATAAGACAAGGTCCATTAATTTACTAACACTGATTCCTAAGTGTGATATTATGACTTAAGCATGGTATTATACTTAAGAGAGTCTTATAATTATCTAATTATCAAAAAATAAAAAATACAAAAAGTAAAAAAAAAAAAAAATCAATTTTTCAATTCCTCCATCTTTTTATATTTTCAACAAATTTTGACTCCAAATCCTTCTATCCATGATTAGTTTTCAATCCCACTCTATCTCTCTAACTTTGTAACCACTTTTCAAATTTTGTCTCTATTCTTCTCGATCACTAACCACTCCTATCCCAAGTTTTTAAATTTTCCCTTCATCTAAGCTTTCCAAAGTCTTAATCTTCAACTGATTTTGAAAATTCTTTTCAACAAACTCATCTTTTCTTATCTATCTGCCAGCAAACTTTCCTAAAAATCTTTCTCATTCTACTCTATATAAAGGCAACTCACTCAGCAAAGAGGGGGACTCTAACAACTTTTTACTCTCATTCTCATTCTCTCATTATATCCTCATCGTTGATCCTTGCCATTCCCACTACTAAGAACAACCATCATAATTGCAGCTCTCCCTAACCATCCATCACCACCATGCATCATTGCCATTTTCAGCACCTCGACACAGACACCACTAACACCATAACCACTACCATTCACCTTACCTTCAACTGTTATGAAGAAGCACCCAGCCATTATTTATTACATCTTAGCCATCACTATTCTCACCATCACATGAAGCTCAGCCCAAACACCACCAAATTACCGACCTCTTCTGCAAAATCTTCAACCTTAACGCTACTACAGCTAACCTTGCACCACCATAACAACAACCCAGTCATCACCACTCTCACTACAATCCAAAACCACCTTTGTCTACCATCAATGTAGCTTAGCACCTTCACTACGATGCGCATTACAGCCCCCTATGACTCTTGACGTTGATGTCGACATAGAATTCCACCCTACAACACCATTGCCAGTAAGTGTTGCACAACCACGATCAGAAGAGCCTAACCGCCATCTTTGCTACAAGCTTGTGTGTTTTTGCTCCACTCAAGACCAACAAGATAAGCTTTCCTTGTCTTGCACTAATAAAGCTGAGCCAAGTTTGATAACTTGTTTTTATCTTGTCGTTGCAAAACTCTTTCTAAATCCTAACCTATTTTTTCTTCTTTCTTTTTTTTGGGAAGTTTGATCTCATTTTTTGTTTTGACTTAATATGATAGCATTTTTGTTTGCTGCAATTTTATTTGGGCTAGTGCTTTCTTTAAAGAGCTTGGTTAGTTTGGTCAGAACTAAACAAAGTAAAAAGAAAATAAAAAATAAAAAAAAAATGCTAGAATTGTACTTTTAGTGAACTTTGTCTCTTGTTTTTAATGGTTGAGCTTAATTGTCTATCACTCTGAATTTTGAACTGCCTTGTAATCTTATTATTTAGCATTAAATCATCATATGATCTCTAGCAATAATTTTTTTTAAATAACAAAAATAAAAAACTTTTCATAAATTTTTTAATCCACGCAACAATCAACGATGGTGATTGGGTAGCCGTTACTACCTTCATTGCTTTTTGAATCATAAGGGTTTATTGAGTAGTTTCATGCTAGCTTAAATTCTATGCAAGAGCAAGTGTATATTAAGTTAAGTTTTTTAATAAAAAATAACAAAATTTTTAAATTTTTTTTATTTGTGCAATGATCATTGAGGGTGATTGAGTAGCCAATACTACCATCATCGGTCTTTGAATCATAAGGGTTTATTAAGCAGTCTAGTGCTAACATGAATCCTATGCGAGGGCGGATTTGGTTTTAAATTAAAGTTTTCATCAAAAATATTTTCAAAAATAAAATCAACTCACACACAATTATTTTCTACAAGAACAACGATGGCTTTGAGTTTCTCATTCCACTAAAGGATACGTGGAGTAGGAAAACCTCGACAACCAAAAAATTAAATTTTCTTAAATTTTGTTTCACTTTTATTTTTGTAGATAATTGTTATTTTTTTTTTAAAGGGAAAAATAAACATTATTCTAGTTATTAATTAATTTACATAACAAACATTAGGGTAGCCATTATAATACAAATGTATTAGAGGTACAATGTGATTAAGTTTCCGCCCTTCCCTATGCAAAAATAGACTCTCGAACGTAATCTCTTTAAAAAACCAACTTTTCCAAAATGAAAGGTTTTTTTTTTAATTTTTTCGTTAAATAAAAATTTGTGGCGACTACATTGAATATTTTTTAGTTATTTTTTTATTGCCTCTCATTGCAGTGTCCTTCGGGTACGTTGTGACACCCTTCACTAAAATAATTTTATTTTTTAAGGGAATTAATTATTTTATTTAAAAATAAATGGTCAAATAATTTAAAAATATTTTTATTTCTAAAAATACTCCTCTTACCACTTTCTTCCTTTTTCCCCTTAATCTTAATTGTCCATTTGATGTTCCTTATCGCAACAACCTTGACCTTCTTTTCTCCTCAACAATCTTTGCTGCCCACTTGTACTTCTTGTCAAACCCAATCTTCTTTGCTCCTTTAATCTTCGCAGTCCACATGTACTTTTGATCTTTGATGCCGTTGCAACCAATCTTCCTAACGGTGAGCCAATCGAATCAGTATCCCTACTCGGCAACTTGGTTCGATAATCTCTATAAGAAACAACTCAGTGTTGAACCTGCCAAAGTGCGATTGCCAGCGGTGACATGACCAGATCAATAGTGGTGTTAAAGGTATCATCGAAAAGATCGATATTGAAGGAGTCTTTGATGAAGGAAGAGAATGTTAGGGTTTTGGTTAGGACAATTATGGAGGTTACATTGAAGAATAATAGGGATAATGGGGGTAAAGTAGTAATTTTAAATTATATTCCACTAAAACCTCTAAAATAGGGGAACTAAAAAAGAGCATTATGGTAGACTTTAGGGGGGGGGTTTTAAGAACCTTTAAATACCTTTTCCCATTTAAATTAAAACTACCGAACATGTTAAAAGCTCCTAATGCCTTCCTTTTCCTTCCCTTCACCCTCTAAAATGAACTCCCAAACAAAGCCTTAAAGTACATTATTCCCTCTTAATAAGAGGAATCTCCTTGTAACAACCCTAGATAACCTTCAGCATCCTCATTTTTGGCCAAATGATCCTAGCTTCTAACATATCCTACACTAACTTTTCAATCTTTTCTTTTCTTTTCTTTTCTTTTCTTTTTTTTTTTTTTTTTGAGGGCAGGAGTTAACCAATAAGAACCCAATTACCAACAAGGTTTTTGTTAAGAGGAACAAAAGGGGGGAGGGGACTAATCAAAAAATTAGGCCCACTTGTATACACCCAATACTCAATAGTGCATTAAGACTCACGTGCATTATGCATATCTGGGAAAAGATTTAGCTTATAATAGATGAGAGAGAATGGGATTTCATCCCCTACTTGCCCTTCCTTAGCATTATCCCATTCATAATCATTACTATGCTTAGGCACCCCTTTAATAATCATGAGTTTTTATTACTGTTTATACATATGGCATGCTACTTCCCTTTGCTTAGGAGAAAAAGGCATGCTACTCTCCTATGTGGCATGTTCCTTAGAAGGGTTTTCATTAGGGCCTAGTTACCATTGATGGACACAAGGCACATAACAAATGGCTATTAACAACAATGAAAACCTTCTCAACCTTGGGTCTAAAACCTCAAGCTTTAGAAAAAGAGAAAAAGAAGAAAGATTCTTCTGACAAGAAAACCAGTGCACAGAAAGAGAAATCTAAGCCTTCTGGTAAAGAAAAGAAGAAAAGGAGAAAAGATAGAAGCCTATCTCCAATCCCTAAGGAGAGAAAGACCAGCAAAAGAAGGATTATGATGCTTGTTGAAGAGTCCTCTTCCTTATTAAAGGCTGAAGATGAGGTTGTTGTTATTGCTGTAAAACCCATCAATTTGGTTGAACCTGTTATTTATCAATCTGCTACTCAAGCTGCAAGACTGGCTCGAAGGGAAATAATCATTCGAGAACCTGTGCTTCAAGAACAACTTGCACAAAAAGTAGTTCCAAAAGGAAAAAGGAAGAAGAAACTAAAGAAAGCTCCTCAGCTCTTTCTAGAGATTAACTCCTTTCCTCCTGAAAAGTGCTCAAAGAGAAGTAGAAGAAAACAAGTTAAGAGAGAAAGCTTAGTTATAGAAGCAAAGGAATTTGCCTACTAGAGTTGGAGCTTCAAAACCAAGAAGCTCTTCTATCTCTCAAGAGGTAGAATAACAATTTGTGGTGATTGAAGAAGCCAATCCACCATCTGGTATAAGAAAGGTAGTTGTACCCCTAGTGTAACAATTTGGACAAGCAGTATAGGATGCTACTCAACCTCTAAACCCACCATTAGTTCCTGTTGCTCAAGAAAGAACAAAGGTTGAGAGGCATGAGATTGCAACAATAGTTGCTGCACCAGAAAGGACTGAGACTGAAAAAGCTTTAGCTCTAGTGACAGATAATGTTTTTACTGATCCTGAGGCTGCACCTACCTCCAGTCTGATGCCCAATCCAGCCTCTGTGATTGTATCCCAAGCACCCTAACCGCTACTAAGACTCTGTTGTTGTTGACTTCTAGTCCTAAATTTGACAGAACATCAACTTAAGTTAAATCTAAATATGCAATGTCATCAACTGAACACATTGAGAAGCTACCTTCTAGAGAACCATCTATTATAGATGTCCTTCAAAATGCTATTAAAATACAAATGGACTTGATTTTGGCCAACCAATAATCAATTATGGCAAATCAACATGCACTTGAGAGGAAAATGGACAGGGTGGAAAACCTGCTGCTACAAATGCTCAACGTTCTTCAAAAAGGAAACTCCAAAGGCAATCAATGATGGTCTTCTGTGATCCCTACTCATCTTTTGATGATGTCAAAAAAAGGAGAAGAATAAGAAAAGATTGGTTAAGGGGGAGCTAAAGTTGCTATGGTTCATTCATAGAGCTGCGTCATTTACATCTCATATATTACATTTGTTTTACATTCGAATATAGTTTTGCTTAAGTTTACACTTTGAGAACAATTTTTTTCCTCTAGTTACATTGGTATTAATTTTAGAACATTTCATTTTATCTGGTATTATAGTTTGGTTCATTTAATCATTTGCTCTGATATTACACCTCTTTTTTGTTTATTTGTGCTCTGATATTATCATTTTGCATAGATATCTTATGTATATTCAAGATACTCTTATTCTCTAATACTTATCCTAGTATATTTCACTTTCTACTTTGGTGCTTATATTATAAGTTTTTCCCTAATATCTCTCCTCCAATATATGTGTTGCATATCCTATTCTGATAATTATTACATTCATGATGATTACTCAATCGCTCTGTTTTTGTCTATCTTAGTGAAGTTGAAATTCTTATTTCTACAATACTTCAAACTACTCAAATTATTTTCTTATCATTATTGCTATGATTATTTATCTTTATTATTACTTTGATATACCATATATCCCTCTTTAATTGTTATAATCCTTATATGCTATTCTCTCAAAACACTTCATTTCTTTTCTCTAATCAATCATGAACCTTTTTGAACCTTACTGTAAAGTGTTGACATCGCTCAACTTCCTCTAATATATCATAATGATCAAAATTTTCTCAATGGTGAATATTAAAAAAAAAAAATTGCTCTAATTACCTATATTTTCTTGAAGTTTCTGGATAACAAATTGTTTATTGTCAATCAACTTCAGAAAGTATAATTTCATTTCAGAAAGTTTAACTTGACACAAATTGAATGCTTATGCGTTTTCAACTTTTTACATATATATAAAACAAAAGCTTTTCTTAAGTATTGGTTTGCCATTATCAAAAAGAGGGAGATTGTAAGCTCTAATTCCCTTAAGAAGCCACTAAGTGGTTGGGTTTTATCGAGCTAAGAGTTTTGATGAGTAACAAATCAATTCTTAATAAAATCTTTTGGGTGGACTAACGGTTTGCTCAAGTGCTCATGTACATTTATAGTAGATCATGCATATGAGCCAGAATGAGAATAGAATCATACAAGCTAAAGGTTTTCATATATATCTCTTGGATATGTATCACAAGAAAAGAACCTTTTTGACATAAAAGTCTATGATCTATCTCTCAAGAAATGTATCAAGAAGTACAGAAAGATGCATTTATGTCATCAGAAGGAATTAAGCCACCAGAAAGGTCACACGCACTTCAAAAGGATGAACTATCCAAAAGATTATGTCCAAAAGGGCAACCTCTAGAAAGTTAATTCACATGAAGAATCTCACCCTCAAAGCTTCTTCTACACAATTCATGGATTGTTCCTAAAAATCAAACTTGACAAGATAAGATCCAAAAGAAGCGTTGATAAATCTAAAAAGTTGGTAAACCATCAATGGGTAGTTTTTTTTTCCTTTATGATGATATTTCTACTTGCTAAGAAAGAAAGCAACCTCTTCTCTCTCCAGTCTTAAACCAGTGGATCAAAAGGCTCTAAGTTTGAGCTCTGAATTTTCAATAGCTAGATTTTGAAGCCTATTTAAACCTAGAAGACGATGAAGAAGAGGTTTTTAGTCAATCAAACACTCTGCACATTTGAATATCTTTCAAGACTTCATCTTTCTCAACCATCTGAACGTCCAAAAAGTTACCTATTGTAACTTATGAAAAGAAAAATCTTCTCATTCACTTGTATTAGCCAATATCCTCTTATTGAAAGTATTGAGAAGTAACTCATTGAACTTTAGTGCTTATACACTTTAGAGTGATTTAGTATGAGTGTTATCCAAAAACAAACCTTTCAATCTTAATATCGTAACCTGACTCGGTAGTGGTCTTTGTGAGTTTGGAGTGGCTAGAATAAAATACTACTCATTTGGCTAGCTTGGAGAGGCTAAGAAGAACTACTCGATTGTAAAAGCATGGAGAAGCTTGGATAAAGAATACTTAGTTTATTAAAATCTCATCAAAGTGTTGGAGACTGGATGTAAACACATGATTTGGCTGAACTAATATAAATTTCTTTATGTGATTCGCTATCCTTATCACTATTACTGCATTTCTTAGCTATATTATTTTACTGTGTGCATTCATTCACTTGCTACTTTGCAAAATTGTTGTGAAAACAACACCTTTTAATATCTAACGTAAACACTTCCGTATTCCAAGTCCAAAAACTTGAGAAAAGTGTGTTTAATAGAAAATTTTACAAGCATGATTCAACTCCTTTTCTCGTGCTACTTCTTCCAACACCTGGGACACTAGTAATGTTATTTCTTCTATTCTTTTTAGTGAACCCTCCCTCATCAAAACTCATGTCCCTACTGAACCCCTTAATCCCAAACGCTACAGGGTTGTCCCCTTTCAATAGAACCCTATTTTGATTGTTAATTAACTTGGACAGTTCCATCAATTCATCTAAAGAGCCTACTAAATGTAGCTTTAGTTCGAACCTTGCCTCTTCTATCAAGCTTTTGAGAAATATGCTTATAAGATACCTTTTCTCCTAATTGTTGTTATTGGGAAAGCTTATAAGATCCAAGAATGCGAGAGACACTATGTACTCGAGAGGAAGTTTGAGGGCTTCTCTATCTTTCCAAGTCTTATCAATATCTGACTCCTAGCTAGTCTCTTCCTCTCCTTATTTATATTCAACTAACTCTTCTAACTAACTAATAGAATTTTCCTTCCCCTCCTATACAATGTGTTAAATGTGATTATTACAATTGGACTTATTGGTCTCTGGCCCAAACCCACTTTTTTTATTCCTCACATACACTTGTTTAATAACTAAGCCTCTAACATTATCTCACAATAATGCCCATGATGACAACTAAGTCACAGACTTAAAAAGAAAGAAAGAAAGTAGTTGAGACATTAGCTTAGTGGTGAATCTGTCTATCTCTCACTAACTACACCTGGGTTCGATACCAGGTAGAGCCTGGCTTGTGGTGTATGAACTCTCCCCCCTTCCCATGAAGATGTGCATGCATTAATGGAAAAAAAAAAAAATGAAAAGAAAAGAAAAGAAAGAAAAATTAGAAAGAATACAAGGATAGATCATACTCCAAAATTCTACACATATAAGATTAGATAAGAATTTTCTTGAAATAACTATCACACTACTTGTCCAAAACCAGAAAGAAATTGAGATATGTAGCCTTAAGTTTGTGATGAAAGTGTCAGAATTGAATTAAAGTTTCAATATGTGCAAGGAAGAAGTTCAGCCAACAGCAAAACTGACAGTAACAGCAACACAACCAATAAAGTAAGTAGAAACCATTCTATAAATGTAGAAACAAAGCTGACAAAAGAAAGCACTCATAACAACGATTTCAAACAAGACACTATGAATGCTCTAACTGATAACATCAAGTACCTGAAATCCAGGGTAGAACAAATAAGGGAAGTTCAGCGTTGATCGTAGGTCTCCTCTGAATGTGGACCATAGCAACAAAATTGGTCCACAAATCACCACTAATACAAAACAATAATCGGTACAATTTAGTGACTAGAACAATCGAACTCGAGGATTAAATAACAATTCTTCATCGCTTAATCTTACCGTTACACCACATAAGGCCAAAAACATTAAGGCCGGTGGATTTTCCTATAAAAAATTGAATATAAGTCAAATATTGTAATAGAGGTCCTGAAAACCAAATGAATGATGCAATAAGAAGAAATAATGGTCATCTTACCAACACGAGATACAGAAGCAAGGTATACTGCCTTACACATGTTTTCTATGAAAACAATTAAATAGGCATAGGCATCAAACGCAAGGTCTCGAGCTCCAGCAACAAATGCACCAGCTACGACTATTCCAACACTAATAAATCCCATAGATCCATCAGGCAAAGCAGGTAATGCAGAATAGTTGCTCAAAAATTGATTGGGTTAGAGACCTGAACTGCTCATATTTATTGTGTAGCTTATATAAGTTAAGAAATGATTAAACCTCTTTCAATCTATCAACAATATAGTATCATACACAAACTAATTAATAAGACAACCCCAGAAAAGGGCAACAATTGACTTCTCGCTTCAAAAATAAAAGGGAAGCGGGAAGTAGGAGACTGGAATTGTAAAATGTAATGGTCAAATTTACATAGAACAAAGATTAAACAATAGGTAACCAAAATAGTTAGGGCTTATAAAACATATAAACAGTCTTTATAAATAAAGAGTCACATTCTCTATCAAACCTCCAAACATGTTCACAACAAAATAATATTTATTAATTAGTATCAATCTATAGTTCTAGTTGGCAGTATGCTGGTAATAATTCTTCATTCTTGAAGATTCAAACAACTTTTTGGTGGATATGTCATAGAAATGATCTAATTTAAAGTTATTAACGCTTGACATGGAATTCCTTTTCTACGCATTGCGAAGTAATACTAGAGCAATACCAACTAAAAGTTCAAACATTTATGTCACTTTCACTAATTCAATTAGACTTTAGATAAACGACAAACTTATAACTCCAAATTTCATTCTTAAGATAGTCCTTGACAACTTGTTTAATTCAACTATAAATGGACTCTCATTTTCCTCTGAAAAGCCTCCCGTAAGTTATTATCCTTTAATTCCAACCACAGATTAAATGAAAAAGATTGTCTGTGACAATTTTTTAATTCAATTATAAGTAGAGTCTTTATTTTATACCTTTGGAAACTATTGCGCTAGTTATTCTGCTTTAAATCCAAAATTAGAATAAATCCAAAGATATATTGATAGGTATTGCTAATTAAGAGTAGAAATAGAAGAAATAACACTGGTATAATGGTATACTTGAGTCAATAATATGGTACTGTCAAGTCTGGTAATGGAAAATGGAAATATCGACAAAGAAAAAAGCAAAAACATCCAAGAGGCTCATATCTCTCTCACTAAGTTAGAATTAATTTTCCATCTCTCCACCCTTTCACTCGATGCAAATATCCCACAAACCCGAATTCCACAAAATCCTCAACTCGATACAATTTCTCTTGCCAGCTAAGCAGGTTGGTTACACACTAAAAGACCAATATTCTGTATTCTTTTTCCATCAATTAAGCTCTTCTGAAATTTCGTCTAACATATACATTGGTCACCATCAAGATCCTATTACTAATCCTTCATCAAAGTCCATCTTGTCCTTAAGGCGGGGTTACAAGTACATATACTGGACATTAAAAAAGAGTTCTGGCCGGCTAGAATCCCATTGATTGAAGCATAGTAGCTTGGACCTGCTTCAAAAGTTTAGTCTTTGGCTGATTGCTAGTATTTACAAATCTTGTAACTAGTGCCTAGTGGGCCTTCGCGATAATTAATAGCTAGAGTTTGGAGGACATCACAATGTAAAGCATTCCTGCAAATATGAGAACTACACAAGAATGATGGGATCATCCAGCAACTTTCTCATACATTGAAGGGCCTAGAGTCTAGCTGTATTGTTAATGACAGTGGTTGTTTCTCTTTCCTTTCCTTTGTGAGACCCGTATACATTATTCCATTTCAAAGTGTAAGTTCTAAACTCAATGAGATGTGAAAGCGCAAGATTATAATGTCAACACAAAACACTCATTCGATGCAATATTAACTATGCAATAATAGTGACTAAAATTGAGCTAAACAGAGGACCAATAGTGATGAAACTCTTTCAATATGAGGCCCGTTTTAGGAGACTGCCCACATGTGTCAGGATATGTCTTGCCATTTGCCACCCAAAGTCAACAATATTAGGATGAAATTTTCATCCCTTGGCAAAAGACCACCGAAAGCAATAAACCCACTGAAATATGGTTGGATGGTGGTGAGTTGCATTTATTGCAAGTGGCTCTTGGGGCTCTATAAATAGAGCCATCTCCAAACCGTGAAATCCGTCCGAGCTAAAGCACTGGTAAGAAGCATACAAGCTTCTTGCAGTGACAGTAATATAAGAGAGTATGTGAGAAATTTCAAGAGTGCAGTGAGCGAGTATATCCTATGGATTTTGGTATATTCTCTAGGTTTCTACAATATTACAAATTGTGGTAGAAGAGAGTCTTACTAGAAAAACACTATATTTTAATTATCTTTAAATATAGTGGATATTTTTCAGAGTTTGTCCCGTGGTTTTTCCATCATTATTTCAGAGGATTTTCCAATTAAAATTTGGTTTGAAGTTTTCTTGATATATTTAATTGGTGTGAATAGTGATAAGTGGGACTCAATATAAAGTACTATTCACAATGCTTTATTTTTATCAGTTACTCTCTACATAATTTGGGCATGCTTCTGCTCATATCCATAAAGTGTTTAATACACTTGCGGTGTACCTAACTCTGATATCCCTAACGAGTGGTATCAAAGCCACTTGGTAAATTTGAAGTGGAGAAGTTCGACGAGTCTAACGACTTTAGTTCGTGGAAGTTGAAGCTGCAAGCATTGCTAAATCAGCAAGGTCTGGCAATGGGATTGGAGGGCAAGGACAAATTGTCAAAATCATTATCTGCTAAAAAGATGGACGAGATAATGGTGAAAGCATGGAGTACAATATAGCTAAGCCTTACAGACAATGTGCTGCGAGAGTTTATGGAAAAGAAAACAACTAATTCACTATAGAAAGCTTTGGAAGAAAAATATTCCAAAAGACTCCATCAAACAAACTTTATCAAATGAAGCGACTGAACACATTCAAATATTCAAGAGAAAAATTAATTCAAGACCATATAGATGACTTCAATCGAATGATCTCTGATGTTAAAGCGGCTGGAATAAAAGTAGAAGACATTGATCAAGCTATAATCTTGTTGACTTTACTACCTTCGTCCTATGATAATTTCTATGATATGATACTCTATGGTAGATATGACATCATAGTAAAAAATGTGAGAAAGGCTTTGATGATAAAGGAGCATCAAAAGTTAGTATCCAAACCTAGAGCTGACAATCTTATAGATGGGTTGTTTGTGATGAGAAGGCGTAGTCAAGTAAAAGGATCGAGAAGCAAGTGTAAGAAAAGGTCAAAGTCCAAAAAGCACAATTCTATGGCATGCTATCATTGTCACCAATAGGGCATATTAGAAGAAATTGCCTAGAGAGAAAGGAGAAATCAACAAATTTTGCCAAGGTAATAGTTGCTAATTCTAATGGCAGTGATGTTAGTTTTGCCTTAGCAGTATCCACTAGTGACTCAGGAAGCAAGTACATCTTGGACTTTGGTGCATCTTTTCACATGACACCTAATAGAAGCTTTTTCAATTCCTATCAAGAATATGAGGGAAAAGTTAGATTAGGAGACTACAGAATAATTTTGATTGTATGTGAGAGAAAGGAGCAATTCAGATTAGATGATGGTATTGAAAGGACATTTAACAGCATGGCGTGTACTAGAATCAAGTAGGAATCTGATCTTGTTAAGTGCCCTAGACAATCGAGGGTACATGTTCTTTGAAGAGGGTGGTTTCCTGAAGGTGATCAAAGGCTCAATGGTAGTGATGAAAGGAAAGCTGCAAGGCAAGATCTATTTATTGCTTCGAAGCACAATCAATGGAACTGCTGCTATTTTATCCTCTAAAAGAAGTGATGATGTTGCTACACGATTGTGGCACATGTGGCTTAGTCATATGAGTGAGAAAGGAATGACCATACTTGCTAGTAGAGGCTTGCTAAAAGGCTTAAAGAGCTGTAAACTCGGCTTTTGTGAAAAATGTGTCTTTGGAAAGCAAAATTGGGTGAAGTTCAATACTGCTAAACACATCAGCAAGGGAATATTAAATTATGTCCACTCAGATGTTTGGGATCTAGCCCCTATTAACTCCTTAGGTGGAGCATGTTATTTTCTTACTCTAATAAATGATTATTCTAGAAAAGTCTGGGTTTATTTCCTAAAGTAAAAAGATGAGGTATTCGACAAATTCAAGTAATGGAAAGCCATGGTCGAGAAGCAAACCAGGCAGTCAATCAAGAGACTGAGAACTGACAATGGTAGAGAATTTTACAGTTAAAAATTTGCAGAATTTTATAGGAATATTGGTATAGTGAGGCACCATACTGTACCTAGAATACCACAGCAAAATGGAGTTGCAAAACTGATGAATAGAACACTTCTGGAGCATACAAGATGCATGCGAATCAATGCTGCACTTCCCAAATCATTTGGGCAGAGGCGGTTAATATAGCTGCATAGCTGGTAAACAATGGTTTGGTTGACCTGTAAATTATTCTGATTTGAAGATATTTGGTTGCCATGCATTTGCCCATGTGAGTGATGGTAAACATAAGGCAAGGGCAAGAAGGTGAATATTTCTAGGGTATGCACGAGGGGCGAAAGGCTATAAACTATGGTGTACAAAAAAGGTAGGTTAACCCAAAATCATTATCAGTAAAGATGTCACTTCTAATGAGCTAGTAATGGTAAATCAAAAGCAGGAATTGTAACATCCCCATATAACGTTATAGGAAATAATAAAAACGTCCTTGGGCAAACTTTTATTATTTACAGCCTTGCCCCTGAACATTTTTAAAAATGACATTTAGGTCCTTGTATCAATTGAATTAGCAGAATAAGGTTTTAAACGAAGCAGAACCACGTAGCCGAAACGTTGAAACCCAATTCTTGGCCAATTGGGCCACAGAGGTATCCACATGTGAAATGATATGCGAGGCCCCAGACTTGTTTAAAATTATGAAAATACCATTAGCCATGGAAAACAGAAAACAGAAGGCTCTAAATTTGCAAAACATTTAAGTTACACTGTTAATCGATTTATTCGATTTTATTGAGTTTGTAAAGTTAATTAAAAGTTAATTAAAGGTTAACTAGGAGTTGATTAGAAGTTAATTAGAGAGATTAGGACTAAGAAGAATTAAAATAGACATATAGAAACTCTTACAAAACTATTTAATAATGTTTTGCCAGTTTGAAGGAAATCGGTAGAGATTTGGTATTTTAAACCGCCGAAACCAAATCAATAAAATTATACATCAAAAACCCTAAGGTTTTGTGGCTAAGAATTCAGCCACTTCACCCCTCAAGTGGCATTATTCATACCATAACAACATAAGCATTGTTGGCTCACTTATGAGCCAATTGAGGTAGCAACCAATAGGAATCAAAGGAGCCAACTACCACTACCATCAAATCAGATTTTTTCTTTTTTCTCCTACCATTTCTCCTACTCCTTTCAGTAGCCCTCTTTCTCTCCCTTTTTCTTCTTCTTCTTCTTCTTCATCTCCTCATCCTCATTTCTTCACCCCACTTCCATGCCTTCACCAAACTTTGCTTCCTTTCCACTCCAACCCAAGTTTTGAGGTAGGAAGGATTCAACTTTTGTTCTTGATTTCTATGGATTGTGGCTATTTGAAATTCTACTTTGCTTCATTTATTTGGTGATATATTGGATATATTTGATGGTTTATGGTTGGATTATCATGAAATTTTGAGTTGGAATTGAAGTTAGAAGGAGAAAACTAGAAGAAGTGGAGAATTAGGATGCTGTCTAGGTAAGAAACCCTACGGCAGTCCGTACGGCGGAGTGTACAGCTCTGTCTATAGCCGTTTAAATTTAATGAAACTATTTTTATGTGAAACTAGATATCTAGGGCTTTCCAACCATATAAATTATAAGGCCATTGGATTAGTATTGAGGGAGATATGAATTTTGGAAGTTTGACCTAGGTTTTTGAGTTTAATTCTAGGCAGATAAGCTTGTTCAGGCTAAAACTTGCCCTATACAACTTGGAATTAAGTAAAACTAACTTTTTTAGAAAGACTACACATAGAAGAACACTCCATAAAAATTTTAGAATTAGATTCGACCCCAATTGCTCCCAATAGTTTAAGAAAGTCACCTAAGTCCAAACCGGGCTAAAATAGGGTAGTCGAGAGGGGTCAAATTTCGGAGCTTATAACTCAAGCTCTACTCAAGAGAATGAAATGGGACTTATTGCAAATGAAATCTTGTCCTGTTAGCTTTAATATGGTGCAAATTTCATATGATTTCAACTAGTTTTCGATTTTTAGTTAATTTTTACTTTTAGGTGTACAATTTTGGCCAGCTAAAGGGTAGGCCAAGATAGAACCCTAATAACTTAGGCTACATTTATCCAAATTAGATGGGACTAAAGAGGTTAGAAAATAGACACATAACATTCCAACATATCCAAAATTTAGGTCTAAATGAATTAAATAGAAATTATGGCTTATTTATAAAAATCGGGTAGAGTGAAGGTAAATAGGCAGCAACTAAAATTCAAGTGCAACTATTATTTCTATGAGATTGATATTGATATGTGAATGTATTGTTGTGATTTTTCTGGATAATTGATTATCTGAGTATTGGCATTATTCACGGGGAAGCGGACTCGATCCGTTATGCTATCGAATTTTTAGCAGAAGTCTATGAAACTATAAGTGTTTATTTTATGAGAAATTTATGATATGAACAGCTATACAATTATGAATATGTTATGGTGATATGATCATGAATTACTCTTATGAGAGCGTGCATATTTGCATATGAATGAAGGAAGAATATATGAGATCCCTTCACTTGGAGGCAGTTATTTGGGTCCCTCTGGGTGAAGTCAATTAAAAGATAAAGATATGGGTCCCTTCACTCGGAGGCAGTTGCACATTGGGTCCCTCCTTGTGAAGGCAGCTAAAACTTTTGGGTCCCTTTATGTTGGAGGTAGTTGGCCAACTGAGTCCCTCCGACCTAGAGGCATGTAGGTCCCCTTACGGGTCAGTACTATATGATGACGGTCACGAGTTGAGCTCACTCCTAGATCAGGCTACGCAAGGGCAGCAAAGATTAAAGGCAAGGACGAATGTATGCAGACATCCTAGGGATGGCGATACGTAACGCCTAGGTGTGTCAAGTAAAGAAAGCAAAGAAAACACAAAAGCATATGCATGATTTTATGATAATGGTGCATATACACAAATAATGTTTGTTATTATCATCATTATGACATTGCAAGTAGGCTCTTGTTATCAATATTATTATTATTATTATTATGAAATATTGTTGTACTCATGCTTGAATTCTTACTCTGTTTAACAAGTGCATGAATAAAATTAACTCTGCTTCAGACTATATATTTTCAAACTATAAAACGAAACCGTTCGTATAACATGTTCACTTTTTTTAATAAATCGAAGCAGCTGGAGATAATAACGATGACATGGCATGAAATTTCTTAGTGAATCCTATTGAGAATTTAAAATTCTCACTCCTATTTCCGTGTTATCTCCAGATAACTCGAGAAGTTTCGAAGACGGTTGAAGTTGCTATCAGAAAAGGTCCGCTCAGGTAATAATAACAACTCCTGAGTATAGTACTATGGCTTAAGCATAGTACGATCCCAGGGAGGACGTTACAAGAATCAAAGTAGATCAGGCAGAAATAGATCATCATGTAACAAAGTAGGTGGAGTTAGAGATTGATTGTGGGAAGATGAAACAGGAAGAAGATGAGACAAATCAGCAAAGTACTTTAAGGACTGCTTAACCTAAAGTAGAACAACAAGATGAACATGATGATAGGAATGTTGTTGAAGAAGCGGAGATATATAGTATTGCTTTTGGCAGAGAGAGGTGACAAATTCAGAAACCACAGAGATATCTAAATTATGTTGCTTATGTAGTTGACTCCTTTGCCTTGGATATGGCAAATAGTGCAGTTGGTAATGAACCATGTACCTACCGTGATGCAATAGACAATAAAGAGTCGAAGTAGTGGCTAACAACAATGAATGAGGAGATTGAATCTCTTCAGAAAAATTAGACATGGGAGCTAATACAACTTCCAGAGGGAAGAAGAGTAGTTGGTTGCAAAGGGGTCTTCAAAAGGGAAGAAAGAATCCCTAACATTGAACCTCCTAGGTTCAAGGCAAGATCAGTAGCAAAGGGTTATACTCAAAAAGAGGGTATTGACTTCAACGAAGTATTCTCTCTTGTGGTTAAGCATAGATCTATTTGAGTCCTATTAAGTATTGTGAGTATGTTTGACTTGGAACTAAAGTAGCTTGATGTGAAGATGGTGTTCTTACATGATGAACTAGAGGAGTAGATCTACATGAGTCAATGGGAGGGGTTTGAAGTTCCTAATAAGAAGGATTATGTTTGCTTGTTAAAGAAGTCATTATACGGCTTGAAGTAGTCCCCAAGGCAATGGTACAAAAGGTTTGATGCATTTATAATTGCTACTGGATATAGCATAAATCAATATGATAATTGCATATACTCTAAGGAGTTTCTAGATGGTTCACGAATTTATCTGTTGTTGTATGTAGATGATATGCTAATTGCAGCCCACAGCAAAGCTAAAATTAGTATGTTAAAAACTCAGTTGGGAAAAGAATTTGAGATGAAAAACTTGGGTGTAACAAGGAAGATTCTTAGAATAGATATTCATAAGGAGAGGCATCATGGTAGATTGTGCTTAACATAGCAAATCTATATCATGAAAGTGTTACAACGCTTCAATATGGATTTGTCCAAACCAGTTGGCACTCCGTTAGCTACAGATTTCAAGCTATCTTCGAAGGAATGTCCAAGAACTAAGGAAGAGGTGGAGCATAAGTCTCTTATACCTTACTCTAGTGCAGTTGGCAGTCTAATGTATGCCATGGTATATACTAGACCAGGTCTTTCACATACAGTAAATGTAGTGAGCAGATTTATGAGCAAGCCTAGAAAGGTAACTAGGAAGCTGTAAAATGGATCATGCGATACTTGAGTGATTCCACTTATGTCTTTTTGGTGTTTGAAAGTCAGAAGAATCGTGGAGTTGTAGGCCATATAGATTCTAATTATGCAAGAGATTTAGATAAAAGGAGGTCATTAATAAGCTATATCTTTACAGTCTTTGGATGTACAATTAGCTGGAAGGCAACATAGCAATCTACAGTGGCATTGTCAACTATTGAAGCAGAGTATATGGCATTGACTGAGGTTGTTAAAGAAAGCATGTTGGTGCAAGGTCTTTTAGATAGTTTTGTGTTGAATCAGCATGTATCAATTGTACATTGTGATAGCCAAAGTGCAATTTATTTGGCTAGAAACCAAGTTTGTCATGAAAGGACTAAGCACATTGATGTTAGACTTCATTTTGTCAAAGACAGTGTTAGTAATGGCACTATTGCAGTTCAAAAGATAGCCAAGCTGAGAATGCAGCAGATAGGATAACTAAATCGTTGCCAATTGATAAGTTTAAGCATTGCTTAGATTTGATCAATATTTGCAGAGGTTGAAGGCTGTTGCAAATGCAAGCCAAGATGGAGAATTGTTAGGATATATCTTGCCATTTTCCATTCAAAGTCAACAATATTGGGATGAAATTTTCACCCCTTGGCAGAAGACCACCAAAAGCAATAAACCCGCTGAAATATGATTCGATCGTGGTGGCTTGCATTTATTGCACCGTGGCTCTTGGGGCCTAATAAATAGAGACATCTCCAAACTATGAAATCCATCCAAGCTGAAGCATTTTAGCAATAGTAAGAAGCATACGAGCTTCTTGTAATGAGAGTAATATTAAAAAGTGTGTGAGAAATTCCAATAGTGTAGTGAGTGAGTATATACTAGGGATCTGGATATATTCTTTATGTCTTTGTAATACTACAAATTGTAGTAGAAGAGAGTCTCACTATAAAACACTATATTTTAATCATCTTTAAATATAGCAAATATTTTTTGGAGTTTGTCCCATAATTTTTCCTTCATTACTCCAAAGGATTTTCCACGTTAAAATTTAGTTTGTAGTTTTCTTGATATATTTTGTTGGTGCGAATAGTGACGAGCAGGACTCATTATAAAGTAGTATTCACGTGTTTTATTTTTGTCTAATACTCTTCACATTTGGGCACACTTCTGTTCACTTTCATAAAGTGTTTAATACACTTCGAGTGTACTTATGCACATATCATTATGCACAATTGTGAATGTAAATGCACATAAAGACATAAGCTTTCCAATATTTTCAAGATGAATATAAATTTTATTATTACTTGGGCTAAAAAGAGTGAATCCAATTAAAGTCAGAGAAAGTAAATCTGAATTCTCTTGAACTAAGTCAAGGAAAGTAAACTTGACTAAGAATAGGTCTATGTGAGTGTCGAAGAATGTAAATCTGACAATCGCGTATAAGAACAAGCTAGGTCTTGATAAGCAACCTATTACCGAGAACTAGGTAAGACCACTTATCTCAGGGTCATCAAGTATAAGTGCTCATGCTAAGATTTAAAGGAAAGAAACCATGAGATCCAGTATGTGACATTGTATTTGTATAATTTATTTTTCTACATTATTGCTATTTTTATCATTCATTCTTTAACCAGAAGTGTGTGACTAAAAGGAACCTGCTTTGGGGAAAGAGTTTTGAAAACTATGTAAATAAACTCCACTCCTTTACATGTTACAAACATGTTTTTTTTTTCTTTTAAATAAATCGAAGTGGCTAGGGACGACAACAATGACAGTGTATGTGATAGTTTAGGGATCCGTACTACGAATATGGCATTCTCATCCCTATTTATGTGTATTTCTGTATTATCCTTAGATGCCACTGATGGCCTCGATAGTGTTCTTCATAGAGATGCCTGACTATTGGTGATATTACGACCAAGCCCTAGACTCTATGTTTATCATGGGCTAGGCCCGGGTGTGTATGTACATATTTTTCCGTCGATCCTTCTCTATTTTCGTCTTCGCTAAGTAGCTTGATCCAGATGCCCCTTTTAATGGGATACCACTATTTATGGGACACCCAATGGTTTTGGCACCACCTCCACCTTTCCCCATGTTAGCCATGGAGACAGACCCCTCCGAGGCGAGTTCATCATCTTCTTTTTGCTCTTCTTCAGGAAGTGACAGGCATCCGCCAGTCAACCTAAGAGTAGTCGGCATCTTAGAGAATGGTTTCCTTGTCCCCGAGTAGATTACGGAGATGGTGTAGGATATTTTTTTTGAAGCCTGCTAGCTATGTATAGTTTTAGTAGGACCAGTGCTGTATTTATACTCATATGTAGTTTTTTGTTCTCATGTATTTCTTATCCACTAGTAGGGAGTCCCTATGCTAACTTTGTTCAGGTTTTTTATTACATTCAATATAGGCCTTGTACTAGGAACACTTTCGTATGATAGATATCGAGATCACTCAATTAAATTTATTGAGGTACATAGGAATGTACATATAATGATGGACCTTATGTCTATATTTCTACAAACTATTATTAGTACTCCATAGTCATTTCTCTTGATATTTTGTTGTATGTATTCTACAACATAATTCCCCAACTTGGGCGGTATCTTTATCTACACATGTACAAAATTATTGCAATTATGTCCTAAATATAGGCTCATATCCTATTTCAAAAATTAGTTCACGATTTTAATAAGGAAATCTTTATTACTTTCCAACAACTTTCCCTTATGTATATTAAAATACCCCAAGTAGAGAAAAAAAAAAAAACAAGAGAATATCCATGATATCCTCTAACAATAATGTTATGACTTAAGCATAACATTATGATTAGAAGGGTGTTACACTCACATGTAAGGATACCCCCCATAAAGCAAGGCACATATGAAGAGTGCTCATGGACAATGGGAAAGCACATAGAGCAATGTGTTAAGAAGGCACCCATGAAGAGCACTCACAAAGTGCTCGCTTATCTATAAAGATACCACTTATAAAGGAGGGCACCGATGAAGAGTGGTCATGGACGATCGAAAGGTGCCCTGGAGTGAAGCATTCTTGAAGATAATAATGGAAAAGTAGATGACAAATAAAGCTCCTTTTTAAAGCAGATTCTAAGTGCTGAATAGGTGAAACAAGGAGCAAAGTGATAAAGCACCCCTTGAGTTAAGGAGTAAATGTGCCCGGCTGGGGGGTAGGCCACCTAGCAAAAGCACACCCCAAAGAAAGATGAATCACTTAGCTAAATCATTAATAAAGTGATATTTGTACACTTTTGTCATTTTATATATTTATTGTACAATGCATGTACCAAAAGACACGTTATAGCTGTCTCTGATGAAAAAAGGACAATCATTTGATGTATTTTGGATCTATAAATACCCAATTCCCCCAAGAGAATAAGGACAAAACATGAATTAAGGGAAACATCCTCAGCTTCTTTCTCCCCATTCTCTTTAACTTCTTTTTTCCTTTCTTAAAGATTAAGTTCTCTCATGCCTTTCTATGTCTAGAACCCTACTCTAAAACAAGGTTATTTCAAGTAATAATGTAGTTTCATAGCAAAGTCTAGCTCAATAGAAGAAATCTCTCAAAAGGATATCAAGGTTCTCACCCAAATACAAGATGAATAGTTTTGCACTCTCAGGTTCTAACCCCATTGCAAGTCAATTTCGAATGCTAATTATAAGGAGTTATGGAGGAAAGAAAAGTGCTAAATTTACAAACATACCCTTCTCCCCCACCTTGCTTCTCCTTGTCAAATCATAATCCTACTTGGTGCGTCCCTTTAAGTGCGATCACTTGGTTTAGCAGATAATGTGGCAAGGTAAGCAAATACCAGGTCTCTTACACTATACAAGATGGCAAGAATTTTCCTTGAGCTTTGTTGAAGTTCATCCTTTATATATCATTGAGCTACTTGCAGAAGGTTGACAAATCCTACTTGACGATTCTTCCTTTGTCCCAAAGCAACTTCTTTCTATGCTTATTGGTGATGCTAAGGCCATAGTGCTTTTATATTCAGTTTTTCTTAGGAAGCACTCTTCTCTTCTTTTCTACACACTTGTTCTTATTGTTCATGTTGCTTGTAGGGCATTTTCCTTACTCGCTCTGGTATGTCAGCTCTGCCATATGAGCTACTCTTACTAATCCTTGCACGCTCACCTTATTACATTGTCAATCATGGGGTATGTTGACTTCTTAGTGAATAAGTCCAAAACATATGTTAATCAATGACTCATTAGATACATCAAGTCCATAGTCATGAATGAACTTCTGTAAAGCAATGATCTCCTCTATTAATGCATTTGACACATCCACATTAGAACTAAACAATTAGAATCTGAGCCCATCTAAGTTCTGGAAGCAAATGACTCGGTGGAGGAAGAAATCCCAAGTTCATCATCATTGGGGTTATTGAAAAAAAAAAAAGCCTTACCATAGACTTCTACCAAGATTGTGATCTTCTGCATATGAATCAATAATTCCAAGAAGTTGCACTGAGTACCCTCTTCTATAACATCAATTTGCTTATTGTTTTAATCAATTGTAGGAGATACTAATATATCATTGTTTTTTTCTTGGTCACTCGGGAAAATAACTTTAGCATCCACTTCCCGAGAAGGATTACTATGTGCGGTGCATATATATGTTGAATTAGTATTGTTGTGACATATGGAATCCATCTCAACCCCATTGATAGTAGAATAACTAATGTGCCCACAACAGCCTAATTTACACAAGGATCATCACTACTCCGACCACTTCCAATGTCATAGGTGTAACGACATGGTCATGAATTCCAAAATCCC
This sequence comes from Pterocarpus macrocarpus, assembly GCA_031439585.1. Classification (NCBI taxonomy): domain Eukaryota; kingdom Viridiplantae; phylum Streptophyta; class Magnoliopsida; order Fabales; family Fabaceae; genus Pterocarpus; species Pterocarpus macrocarpus. The sequence goes on from CM062514.1 coordinate 9,038,752, forward strand.
CATTCAATCTATTATGCAAAAAGTTGTCTATGTTATTAAGTTCGCTAGCTTCCCAAACTCCATTGCAATTCTTCCTAATTAAATTAGTAGGAATGTCTAAAACACATTATTGAAGCTTCAAAGTTTCTACTCTCTTGACTTCCCCATCTATAGAAGCAAATAGGGCTTTATGAAGATAGTGCCAAAGAGAAAGATTCCCTAACTCCTGACATCCCATTTCACCCTTGCCTTGATAGGCCAATAACTATCAGGTTTCCCATCAATTTCAGTAATCTCCTCTCCACATTGTGTCATCATAGAAGCTATGCAATTAAAATAAGGGTTAATGATGATATCCTCCAGTGCATAATTTTTAAGACATGTGGGACATTACCATCTCCTTATATGCCCACTCTCCCTTCAACTGCAAGGCAAGGTTAATCACTATTTTGTGGATTCCATGTCCTATGTTTGTTAACCACATTAGCCCTATTTGATGGAAAATAACAGGTTCTATTATTTGGTTCAACAGTTATGGAAATAATGCACAGGCCCTAAGCTACAGGCTAATTAGATTACTCATGGAGATTGTCTCCATTTTAATCTCCTTTTTTTGCCTCTCACTTTTGGGTCTGGCCCATCATGTAACATCCCCAATTTTTTCTAAACTAAATTATCTCAGTAACCTTGAGTAATTAGGTACTTAATGAGAAATTAAAAAATAAGAGCTTAATCAAGAGTTAAAAAGAGTAAAAAGAGAATGCTTAACTAAAATTGGAAACTTACTAATCAAGGAAACCAAACCTTAAAGAGACTAGTTAATCATTAATCACTAAGAATTCACTTAATTAAGGTTAATTGAGCATAATTAAGATTCTAATTACATTAATTATGGAAACATGAGTTAATCACTAATATTTGATTAGTTAACTCACATAAGTAGTAAGGATGCTTAACGTCATCATCAAATTCAAATTAACAAAGTCAAGGAGAAAAAGAAAATATGGTGATGTCATTAAAGTAAAAAGCAGGAGACAAAAATACATTATAGTAAAAGTAACTATGCATTTGCCTATAGTAACATTAAAAAGTGGTAATAAATTTTTAAACCCTAATCCTAATACCCCAAATTGTCCCCCTATATTCGAAAAAAAGAAAATGAAACCCTAACCATTCCCTTAAGTGGTCAAAAGTTTCTCTCTCTCACATCTCTCAATTTTTATTTTTCAAACACTCCATTTTCTCCATCTTCTTCTTCCTCATTCTCTCAAAGTTTCCTCTTCATCTTCTTCTCCACAACTCCACCCTTTTCCCAAATACCACTATGAGAGTTACCCTCTTTAGCTCTCATAATCACAAACACTTGAACGCATGAGCCAAGAAACCACAAATGATACCTTCTCTTTGGTGGTGAAACCCATGGCCAAAACATATCATCGAGGATGAGTTTCTCTTCCAAAAGGTGGTGTCTTGGATCTTGAAGTAACTCTTCAAGGAACCTTCTTCTCTTTGGTAAGGTTCTTCTCTCTAAAAGTTTCTTTCTTTTGAGACAAGAGCTCAAAAACTCAAGCCTTCCCATGGTTTAGAGTGATGACATTGTCTAGAGTTTTCCTATCTCTCAAAGTTGTAAAAAGTGTTTCTTTTTATTATTGATATGCTTCTAAAAAGGTCATGATGTCTTCTTGTTATAAAAGTTCTCACCTTGTTCTTGGAAGACAAGAACACTCTAGCCCTAACCATGGTTATAAGTGTCTTATCTAGTTTCAAGTTTCAACTCTCCTTTATGTGCATGAAGTTGCTTGCTTTAGACTCTTTATTATTACTCTTAGCTTGTTTTCCCTTGAAGAGTTAAAATGTTACTCTCTTGAAGCTTGTTGTTAGTGAGATTGTGTTCATATTCACAAATATTAAAACTCTTAAAAGATATGAACATAATAGGCCCTTCATGTTTAAATGCACCTCATAAAGTTTAAACCTTTAAAACTTCTAAGTCTCATAAGCCTTAAAAAACAAGTTTAAGAACTTTCATAAAGAAAAGCAAAATAAAAATGGGTGCTTGAACAAGTTAATGGCTTCAGCCATATAAGAAAAATATGAATGGAAAATAAGTTTGAAGCTTCTAAGGGTTGATTTTGAATCTACGTGCAATATTAATACACTTTGTAACAAAGAAAATAAAGATAGAACTTGGGAACATTTTAGGGTATAGGTTTAGCCTTGAAAAGAAGAAAAGAAAAGAAATTGTTTTTGGCTAAGTTAAGAATGAATCTTGATAAAACTAAGTGATTAAACCAGGTTTCAATAAGAATAAAAATTAAAAGAAACTTAAGGGTCCTATGTGTAGTGGTTTCGGCCATGACACAAAAAGAAAAGAAAGAAACATTTTAATTAACAAATATGAGAATTCTAAGCCTCTAACTAGATTAATTTGATAACCCCATTGAAAGGAAACAAAAATGAAAGACTTAGAACCCTAACACAAGAGGTCACAACCTCATCATGTAACAAGGGAGAATAAAATGTTTAATTCTTGCGAGATGAATTAAAGTTCCATAACACTTAACTAAGAGATTTGAACAATATCGCCAAAAGAAAAACAAAGCAATAGACTTTATAAACCTTAATGGACAATTCAACCTAAGCATGCAAGAATGTAAGAAAACATGTTTTAACCACTTAATTGAACTTAAAGAATAACTATGAACAATCACAAGCCACTAAAGCCAACACTTTAATTTAAAAATTGACTTAAGTGAAAAATGTAAGCAAAATCTCCCTAGAGACTGAATAAGACTTAGGGGTACAATTTAAGTCAAAAGCTTGCACATAAGAACTTAATGATGTCATAAGAGTTTTGAGTGTGTTTATGCACCTTATCTTTTATGATATGTAATGTGATCATTCATATGATTGATGTAACCATGATTAGGATTGAGTGATAGGATTCTTGAGGAGGATTCCTCAAGGATCATGAGTTTGCATGTGATCGATGAGTTATGAATACATAATTATGATGTATATGTTAGTATGTTGTTGATTGATTATTTGCAATTTTGGAGAATCTCCCGATCTAGTCGTTTTGTTGCCAGATTTTCACCAAATTCATGAACTTAGAATATTTTTACCGAGAATAATGATGATGACATGTGTTAAGAGAAAGAAAGACTTAAGTCCTTTATCTAAAGGCACCAATGTCATAAGATTTAATGTTAACCATGTGATTAATAAGACAGTCGGGTGTGATCCTTCAACAAGGGAAGATGACCCACAAAGAAACCCCTTTTGCCTGCTAATTTAAGTTGGGTGTAATGAATAATGACAATCATTATAGGTGTCAACTCATGTCCTAAAAGAAACCAATTTTATTATTATTATTATTATTATTATATGATGGTGCCCTTTTGTCTGAGATACAGTTATATATCTTGTAAGCTCTAATACCTTTCAGAAGCTACTAGGTGGTCTTTGATATACCTCTTTAAGGGTTTTGATAAATAACACACCAACGCTTGTGAAAATCTTTGGTAAGACAAACGATTTGCTTAGGTGTTTGGTTTGATTAACAAATATCACTCCATATGCTCAATTGAGAGAATTAGATCATGCAATATTTCATTTTCAAACAGATTTTGTATGTCTTTTTCACATCTTGAACAAAATCTAAAAGAAAGAGCATTTCACAAAAGAATCTATGCTCTAAAAAATCTTATCTCTCATGAAAAGCTGTTTAGAAATATCAGAAGGATATCTTTATAACATAAGAAGGAAACTAAATCACCAAAAGGCACACGAGCATATTAGAAGGCTTATCTGTTCAAAAGGCTTGAATAGAAGGGTAACCTCCAGAATGTTGGTCTAACTGAAGAAGACCTCACTCAGAAAACTTGCCCTACACAATTCATAGATATTTTCTAAAGATAAAACGTGACAAGATAGATATTCAAAAGAAATACTGACACTCTTGAAAGCCGGTTGACTCAAATGGCTGGTTTTCCCTTTTGATGATGTACTTGCGTGTTGAGAAAGAAAGCGGTACCTTTCTCTTCAGGTTAAGACCATTGGATCTAAAAGCTCTAGGCTCAAGACATGAGGTTACAACGGCTAGATTTTGAAGCCTAATAAATTTTGAAGATGAAGAAGAAGTAATTGAAACTCTACTGATTGAAAATCTTAAAAGCTTTCATCTTTCTCAACCTTCTGAACAATCAAAAAGTTACTTTATGAAGCTTTTTAAGAGAAAAATTTTCTCATTGCATTGTAATAGCTAACACTCTCTTAGTAAGATTTGTGGGAAGTCACTTTACTCTATACTAGATCGATTTATACACCCTAATCGTTTTAGTGTAAGTGTTTATCAAACACAAACCTTAAAATCTTTTATTATAACCTGACCTGATAGTAGTCATTGTTAGATTGAAGAGGCTAGGACAATAATACTTGACTTGTTTAACTTAGAGAGACTAGGAAAAGACTACTCTACTTGGAGAAGCTTGTACAAGTGTACTAGCTGATATAAAATCTCAACTAATTTGTTGAGAACTGGACATAGGCAAGTGTTTTTGCTGAACTAGTATAAATCTTCTTAAGTGATATTCTATCTCTATTTCTCATTTATTGTCCTCATTTTGGTATTTTAAGTTCTATATACTTATTTTATTTGCTATCCAACAAAGTTATTGTGAGCACAATAACTTTAACGTTTCCGCAAGGACTTGAGAAAAGTTGTTTAAAATTTTTAAGCTTCAAAAGTTTTTAAAAGGCACAATTTAACCCTCTTCTCATACTAATTCCGCCTTCATATCTTTCATGTATGTTTGCTTTCCTGTTATTGTTTATTTTATTATGCGATCATATATCTGCGTATGTTACGCATACGTATATCTACGTATTAACAGCTTACAGTTTTTCAATATAAAATGCGCTATGTTTAATAGGAAAAATAAAAAAGAAATCACCCCTAATTTCACTTAAAGTATTTTCTAAAATGAGTCATGTTTCGCAAAGTATAAGGCAACAAACTAATGATGTGCCATAATACGATTTAGGCATAGTATGAGCTCATTAGGTGTTATATATTAAGTCAAAAAAGCAACAAAATTGTTAACTTTTCCCTTTTACCCTTCTTTTTCTCAACACTTATGATATCAATGGGTGGCACTTTTGTCACCACTTTCCACCCGTTCACTGTAACTGTCCTATCAACCATTGGATGAAGATTGGGTCAAAGCTTGGTGGTCAACGGATGGAAGCTTGGCAATTGAAGACCCATTTGCTTCCATTGATGAACTTGGGTTCAACAAGTCCTACTACAAAAGCTTAGCTAGCATTCTAGAACCCTAGATCTCTGTCACAAAAATTAACCCCATATTTTTCTCCCTTGCCATGAGCTCTTCTTTCTTTTGCTTTTTCATTGCCAAACCCAACCTTTCTTTCTTCTTAGTTTGCATTTTTCTTCCCTAGTCAGATTCAATCTCCTCTCCATCTAGTGTCTATGTTTTCTGTCGAATCTTGGGGATATAAACAATCCTATCCACTTTGAATGACCTTTTTGGTCTCATGTTTCTCCAATATTGATTCATTTCCTATCTCTTCTACATCCAACCCCCTTTTTTCTTCTCTTCCCTAGTCATTCTCCTCTGCCCGTTCTCATCCATGATGGCACCTAAACATGCCTCTTGTGTTGTCTAGGCTCCCTACCTCTTAACAACCTCTTGATTGCTTCCAACCTCCTCTCCATCATATTAATTCTGACTTCCATGCTTGCTCATGTGGTCACTATCCAAAATCCTAAGAGTTCTGACATCAGTTGATAGGTACTAGCATTCTATTAGGACTCCATTGCAAGATATGGGACTTGAGTCCCACATCAGAAGTAAGAAATTCCGATAGGGGTTTATAAGGCATTAGGCTCTTCTATCACAATAATTAGTTTTTGTGTTGTGGTTCTCCCAAAGTTCTTATCAATTGGTATCATAGCCTTCCACAATCTTTCTCAGCTGCAATCGAGTGGCACGGGTGGTGACGCCAGCATTGCAATATTTGCCCGGGACTAGTCAAAGGGCCTAGTGCACTACCAACCCACGTGGGCGCTAGGAATGCAGAGCGTGGTGGGATGTTAGTACTCAATTACAAGGTATGGGACTTGAATCCTACATCAGAAGTATGAGATTCCAATGGAGGGTTTAAAAGGCCTAAGGCTCTCCCATTACAATAGCTAACTTTTATGATGCGGTTCTCCCAAGGTTCTTATAATATTCCAAAATCCAGAGTAAAAATTGGAGAAATAATTGCTTGAGATGATACCAGTATGGTACCAATCGAGTATGGTAATGGAAAATGGAAATATCAGCATAAAAAGGAAAACACCCCTAAGCTTTCCAAAGGCTCAAGTCTCTCCCACAAAGTTCCTACTAATTTTCTACCTCTCCACTCTCACTCCCACACAGATATCCAACAAAATCCTCTACTCTCTCCAATTTCTCTTGCCAGCTAAGTAGGTCGGTTACACACTAAAGGACCTCTGCATTGGTCACCTTCGGGTTTAATCATATATATTCATTTACTATTTACATTCTACAATTCACCAACAAGCGCAACATGGCCAATTTGCTCAAATTCATAACAATATTCTCGTGATGTATGTATGGTTCATATTCTTCAGCAGATTTTTCAATTAATTGATAATGTTCACGTATAGGAACATGCATGGAATAGATAAAACAAATAATCGTTCTCCTCATCACTTATCGGTTTCATTATCATGAATCATTCCACAACCAATGGGTAGAAGAACAACGTGAGAATGCCATACCTTCCAATAACAAAATTTGAATGTGTCTTTCCCGACAGAAAATACTCCACAATCATTGTGAAGGCAACAGTAGTTCGCCTGAGGGTTGTGTACATGGGAACATTTATGCCACGCACAGCTTCCATGGTTACCACCTTTTACCAAATAGCAATGGTTAGAGGAAACCCGTGTCCTTCTTGTCTATAAAAAAGTCAGAAAATGTATCTAAATACTCACTACATATAGCATATATGCCAATGCAAGAGGAAGGGTTTGAGCTAATGTCCTCGAAGGCACAAACATTGCTGGGTTGTAAGAACTGCTCCGGTTTTCAACAGTTGTGAAAGAAACTATCGTCAACGATTTCATCACATAGAGAACTATAAATGCACACAACATCTGAAACCAACATGAGATGTGAATTTTCAGTGATTTAAAAAAAAAATAAGAATTATTGAGAGAAATGACTGAATTAGTTAGTAACTGTAAGCTTGTTGCGATCTACGTATTGTGTGTCAGCCGACTAATAGATGGCAAGGAATTTGGTCAATAATAAAATAAAATGCAAGAAATTTAAGGCTGAGTGTTTGCTGAGAAATTAAGTATGACCAAAAGCATTAGCAAAAGGATAGTCACAAACGATAGCGGATAATGAGATACCTGAGACAGTGACACTACAGTTGCAAATGGGAACTTGTATGAAGAGAGTGCAGCTTTATTGAACATGACCAAGAGAACTGCATTAGAGTCAATGAAATCATTACAATAAACATTAAAATGGCATATCATCTTACTAGAACCATTAATCAAGAAAGCTCTAAATAGCAAAAGAAAACTAGGATGTTACAAGTCCCATATTATATTAGGGAACTATGTCTTTCAAGTGTATTATTTAAGTCTAGAAATTCTCCCACTTAATATGCTAATTTTTTGGGTCGAATACTGCATTGAGTTTGATTCCATAACATAGGCACATGTTGAAACAAAAAGAAATTACTCCTTCAATTATTGAAACATTAAAGTTGTAAAGGACTAGGAAAACCGTTCTGAGAAGAGGCCTAGTTGTTAGCAAGCTGTTGAGATTTCAACACAAGATCAAATAAGGGTGTGATCCCTTTACATTAATAACACAGAATCCTTACTTTCTAGGAATATCATATGAAATTCTCGCAAGATCCCGAGTCATGTAAAACATTTCAACTACTCTAAACTTTTATATTTGAGCGTCGTTGAAATATATTTATAAATTTTACCAAAGCCATTCATTACCAGCAAGGACGTAACCGACCTCCTATTCTCCATATAAGGTCAATGTATAATACAAAGAGGATTTTTGTTTTTTTTAAGTGTGCAGTTGACCCAACACTATAAGATAGTTGTACCCTAAATGTAAATCAGAGCATTATTTTAGTGTTTTTATTATAAGATGTGCCATCTTAGTAAAAAATATTTCACTTTTTTCTCTTTTCATTTTGAATTATAATTTGAAAAAAGAAATATTATCAAATACTTTTTTTTTATTTAATTAACAAATACTTGTTAAAGATTCAAAAAGTAGATTATGTTACATAAAAACTTAAACTTTTGTAGTTTTCATTTAACAAATTTGGACATTGTCAAAAATAGCATCGTTGGTCCCTAAAGAAAAAAATTATCCCATCCTGAAGATTAAAAATATGGGACAAGCTGATCTCTTCTCTGTATTTCGATGGATTTATGTCCTATTTGTGTGTGTGTGTGTGTTTAGCTTATAGTCCTATTTATGTTTTTATTAGAGGTCAATTTAAATTATTTTATAAAAATTAGAGATGAATTTGTTTTTCAAATCCTTCAAAAATATTAAAGAGGTACTAACTTGTCTGATATTTAAAATTGACATGAACTATAGGTTAAGTTGTTGTTCTACAGACCAATTTACCTGGCACAATAATTGAAAAGGATCAATTTGAGAGTTTTGCCAATTTTTAATAAATTTCCTCACTGCAATCCTTTTAAATAATTCCTCACGATAGCTATCCATTACATTTTAAGATATCTTTATCTATAACTAAGGCACACCATGCCGCTAGGCCAGCTGTTGTCGACCCGTCACTTTGAATCAAAAAAATCGAAACTAGGGTACAGTTGCTTACCCTTATATGCATGCGCGGCAATAATAGTGCCCGTAGGGTCACCTCAAAAAGAAGCAATATGAAGCCTATGGAGAAGTAAACCCCTAAAAATCATAATACAATCAAGTTCTGGATGAAAGAACTACCATATTTAACTACTTTTCAATAAAGCTAATGCCTAATTTTTGTTTTTTGAAGTCGACACTTGTAACTAATGGAGCACTCGTAACCATGATACTGACTTTCAATCCTCATACTGTTAACTTTTTTCCCGCAAGTTCATAAGAGCTTATAGATCACATCCTAAAAGGAGACAAATTGTCTACTGTTCATATTGTAACAAATAAGTAGTGGCACGATTTCTTCATCCAAATCCTCAAATATTTCACACCTGGTCCCCAAGTCTCCAACCATCTGCTTGTTTTAAATTGATATCTGAAACTAATATTCCCAGACCCGTGCAATAAAGCAAAAACAAATATAACGATCACTAAAAGACATTCAAACTAATGTCTTCCTACGGGGAGCGGAAGCTGTCATTTCCTTAACTCCCTTTCTTTTGCTCTACTTAATTAATCTTTAGAGCCAGATAACTGAGTAAATCGCAGATAACCTTGGACTAACCCCAAAAAATAAAATAAAATCATAAACTCTATAACATCAATTCTCAACCTTTTGGGAGTAAGCGCGAGACTATTTATCATTGAAAAAAAAAGAGGGTGGGGGGATCCAATTCAAGTGTTTATTTCGTCCACATTCCAAGTCAGATCATTCGGCCAATACCAGAATACAAAACAAACAAATAAATAAATAATTTTTTAAAGTAAAACAGCAAATTCATTTGCGTGAGTTATACTACAATAATCAACCTTATTCATAGTTTGAGGGAAAGCTGACGATCGATGTTAATAACATAATTACCAAAACAAAAATCCTTAACAAAACATACTGAAAAAACGTTGAATAATAATGTAGATAACAAAGCACATAATGCTATAGAAGAGCGAAAATGGAACCTGAAGCGGCCATGTAAGACAGTGCAGCGTAGACTCCTTTTCTGGTCATGGTTGAACCTTTTTGTGGTCTTTCTTCACTCTTTCTGGGATCAGAGAGTGGCAGGCTCGTATTCTCCACAGACTCCATTAATGTGATTTGCTTCCTCTCTTTGAATTTTTTCCTGAGAATTTGAAGGTAAGAACTGATTGTTTTGTATAGCTAGGCAGAGCCACAAGTGGAGGAAGTGGAGAGAGGGAAAGGACTGTGCTTAGGTGACAACCGACGTAACGCCTGATTTTATCATATCCTTTTTTTTTTTAATCATATCCAAAGGCAGAAACAAAATCGCCAAGATTTGGTTATTTCTTTACTTGGTTATAAATGTAAAGTATATTGAAAAGGATTTTTTTCAATAATAAATAACATAAAATTATATATAACAAAATTTAACAATAAAAAAATTATTTATCTCTAAGTATATATATATAGTCAAATGTTACCGTTAATGTGGTCAAGGATCTAATATTGTGGTCAAAATGTTAACAAGAAAATTATTAAATAAACAATCTCTAAAAAAATATTAAATAAACATAACAACATATAATCAAATTAAAATTAACTTTTAATATTTTATTCAAACAGTTTCATAAACTTCACTTGTTGAAAATAACTAGTTATTATATTAATGGCTTTTGTAATTCACATATGGGTTACGATTAAATCCTAGTTTGATAGTGTTTTCTCAATAGATGCCATACCTTATGAAAAGTATAAGTCAATTTTTTTATTTAGTAAACTAAGAAGATGGGATAAGCTCTCATAGATTGCTTTTTTAGGGCTGATTTATACTTTCTAATATTTAAAAAGCTAATATAGTCTTACTCTTTTTAATGATATTAAAGTAGAAATTATTCTCTCTAGTATTTATGTCTATTAATAGTCATTTTAAATATTAAAAAAAATTTTACCAAATAATATTTTTATAATTTCTACTTATTGAAAGCAATCTTATCATTATATTATCAAATGGTACTCTTATAACTTTATATGACTTTTACATTGGTGTCATTTGATTCTAACTTATAAAATTAGAGTTTAATTGGAATACACTGACAATGTAAAATTTTTTTACACTGTTATCCAATCAAAACATTTCATTTGCATGACCATTCAAGTAGTGGGTAGTTATGTCAAAGACTTTTGTTGATGTGGCAATATATGATTGGATGTCTGTATAAAAGTTTTTTACACTGACAGTGTATTCAAATTAAATCCATAAAATTATATGACACAACTTTTATTTTGTTTGAATCTAAGAATATTTAGATTAGGGATGTTAATGGGGCAAGTGGATAGGCCCCATCCCTCACTCATGAATAAATACCCGCCTCGTCCCTACCCCTATTCGCACGGATACCCTTTTTTATTTCCCCGTAGGTTTATGGGTACCCGTGAATACCCGTTAGAATATTAAAAATTTAAAAAATTTAAATTAAATATAAAGATTCTAATATCGTAAAATATTTAAAATAAGCATAAATAATAATCTAATTTCATAATTGAAATTCTAACAACTTAAAATACTTAAAATAAATATAAACACAAAATAAATACAACAATCCAACTCCATAATCTAAATTCTACCAACTTAAAATACTTGATGTAACATCCCAAAGAAATAGTGCTTCTAATTAGCACTGTTGATTGAATCATTTCGCTTCATTAGAGAAATATGCTTAATTAGGGTTGGAATGTAAACATTTGAATTTGAAAAATTAACTTTGTTAAATAAAAAACTTTAAGAAGGTCATTGGTAATGTTTTGAGGATTTAAAAGAATTTATAACGTCCGAAAATTTTTAATGTTGTTAGCTCATTAATTCGGTTTTATTGCCTAAGTGAGATTAATTAGAAATCAATTAAGTATCTATTTAGAGCCAACTAGGTATTATTAGAGAGATTAGGATTAGAGACCATTAGAATAGAAATATAGAACACCTCACAAAATTCTTCAAAATCATTTTGCAAATTTGAAGGAAATTGGTAAAGATTTGATACTTCAAACTACCAGAACCGAATCAATAAAATTATACAACCAAAAATCCTAGAACAAATGACCACAAACCCAGCCACCTACCCCCTTGATGTGGCGCCATCCAAGCCCTTAAAATGGGCAAATTTTGGCCAAGTTTAACTAAGGAAAAGAATCCACCAATGATACTTCAAGAGTCGCTTTCATTCATTAAAACATTAAAATAAAAAATCTCTTTTCTCTCTTTCTCACTTTCGGCTGACCAAAGGAGCAGAGCACTCTCCTCTTTTTCTTCATTCTCTCATTCTCATTCACTCTCTTTCATCATTTCTCATTGAAAGCTGGCTTTATTGGTTCAAGTCTCAACATCTAGGTAGGATTTCATGGTGCTCTTGTAGATATAAGTTGTATGATTGATTTGGGTTCTTGTTTTCTCTCTTTGGGGTGATGATATTTGTTGTTCTTATGATTGATTTTGGTTGAATAACTATGGAAACTTTTGATTTGGGTTGAGGAAGTGAGTGAAACTTACAAAGAGGAGAAAACAGATGTGGTTAGAGATAAATCCCCTAGGGTTGTCCGTACTCGTGTGATGTACGGAATCACATATGGCTTCCAAAGTTTTATAAACTTTTTTTTTTTTCTTTCTAAAACTAGACACCTAGAGCTTTATAACCATATAAATTATAAGGTCATTGGATTAGTATTGAGTGAGTTATGAATTTTTGAAGTTTAGCATGAAATTCTGGGTACTCTCATGGGTAGTATGAGTTGAGAAAGTGTAACTCACCCTACATAACTCTAAATTGAGTGCAACTAACTCCATTTGAAAGCTAACATGTAGGGAAACATCTCATAAAAATTTCAGAGTTAAATTCATTCCCATTTATTCCCAGTAATTTGATGAGGTTGCTCTAAGTCCAAACCAGACTAGAATAGAGCAATCTAGGAGGGTCAACTTGCGGGGTTTATAACCCAAGAAATACTTATGTAAATGAGGTCAACTTATTTCATTGAAAATCTTGTCCTATTAGCTTTAATTTGGTATAAGTTTCGTATGTTTCACCTAGGTTTCTATTTATGGTGATTTTCTACTTTTAAGGGTGCAATTCTGGCCAAGAGTAGGATAGAATGAGGTAAAATTTAAATAACTTGATTTACAGAAGTCAAAATGAGATGGGACTAAAAGGGTTGGAAACTAGACACATAGCACTATACATATCCAAAATTTAGGTCCAGATGAGTTGAATAGAAATTATGGTGAATTTTAAAATATCGGGCAGAATTGAATAGAATGAGCAGAAAACCTAAGTTATGTACTTATGTAGACAAATTACATGATTGATATTATTGTTATAAGACTTGATGGTCTATGTTAGCTTTATTGCTTGATTGATCTTTCTAGTAGTCTAGCACTATTCTTAGGGAAGCGAACTTGATCCGTTATGCTGCCAATTTTCGGTAGGAGTTTATAAGGATTTATATTATGAATAATTGTGCTATGATTATGAGGATACATGTGTTCATATAAATACCATGTCTATGAAAATCATGCATGCAAATAGGATTGAGGAATGATATGAGATATATGCATAAACTCATAGAGCATTCACATGCATGATTATATCTAAGAGCTAGTAAAAGATTATAAGGACTTGCAAGAGGAATGTACTAAGCTACCACGTGAGGCATGGCCTAGACCACTACCAAGAAAATCCAATTTAACAACGGAATTTAGAGACGTAAACAATCCATCGCTAATTAGTGATGGAATTTGTGACGGAAAACGCAAATTAGAGACCAAATTGTATGTTGGTGATTTAGCGACGAAATTAGAGACAGCCAATTTTCGTCTCTAAATCCGTCACTAATAAGTCAAATATTCATTCTCAAAAAGTCAATTTATTTTAGCGATAGATTTAGAGATGGAATTTGTCTATCTCTAAATATTCCATCTCTAATTAGTCAAAGATCAAGTCAATAGATTTTAGAGACAGATTCCAGATCCGTCTCTAAATATTTTGTCTCTAAATCCGTCAACCAATGATATATGATCTGTCTCTAAATATTCTGTCTCTAAATCTGTCACTAATTAGTCAAAAATCAAGTCAATAGATTTTAGCGACGGATTCAAGATCCGTCTCTAAATATTCCATCTCTAAATCTGTCTCTAATTAGTCAAAGATGAAATCAATAGATTTTAGAGACGGATTCAAGATCCGTCTCTAAATATTCTGTCTCTAAATCCGTCTCTAATTACTCAAACAATTACTTCTGTATAGTCAATTATTTTAGAGACGGATTTAAAGTCCATCTCTAAATATTTCATCTCTAAAATCCACCTTTAATTAGTCAATTTGTGTCAATTTATGGTAATCAACATCTTTTATTTGGGTTTAACCAGTGTCAATCAAATCCAATCTCACAATCAGCATCAATATAAATTATTTTGTCATTAATGTTATTCATTCCCAAAGCATTTATAAATAGGCATTAAGCACCAACAATGAGAAGAACTAGCAACAATAATCATAAATCAGAAAAAACCATTAGCTCATATCCTCTCTGTCAATCTTTGTTCAAGTATCAAATGTTATTATAGTGTTCTTAGTTATCTTCTTTGTTCTCTCGAAAGTAAATCTCTTGCTCCATAACTCAGTTTTTGTCACAATGGTTAGTAGCTCTTTATCTTGTTTGTTCATTTATTTTTTTATTTTTTTGTGATCACTTTTATCTATTTGTCATCATCAAGCATGTGTCATCTTGTCATAGTATTTATATGCAATGCATAAAGGGAAAAATCAAAAGGTACAATCCAAAAAGTTCATAGCATATGCTATTGCATAGCGTTCTTACTTTTATTCTTAATGTGTATTGTATTTGTCTTGGCATTATTATGATAGATTTTTAGGACTAATTATCTCTTTTTCTTTTCATGTGTGCTGAACTCTTTTTATTTTTTTTATTCTTTGGTTGATTCTTTATTTGCATGGGTTTGTTTGGCTAGACTTTTTTTTATTGAAAGAATGAAGTTGTTTTATGTGTGTGCCAAAAAGTAATAAGAAGATTGAAAAAGATAAAAATAAAAAAATAAAACATTTGAGTTTTGAATTATTTTATGATTCTTATTAATAAAGTTTTGTTGATAAAATACAAAATAAAAAATCTTTTTTCATAATTTTTTTCCACGCAACAAACTTATAGCATTGACGTATGGTTTAACCATCTTCAAGTGTTGTAAAAATTACAAGAGTTTATTATATAATTGACACTATCCTGAATCTTATACAAGAGTGGATTTGTGTCTTTTTCTTAAAAATAAAAATAAAAATCTTTTCATAAGTAAAATCAATGCAACTTGTAGTTATTTTCCACAAGAACGACAATGGTTTTGAATTCTTTATTGCATCAGAGAATACGCAGGAGCAACTAACCTCCGTCAAGCCAAAATTAAATTTTCTTAAATTTTGTTTCTTTTTTTTTTTGTAAATAATTGTTGTACAAATCTTGCTTTATTTTCCTTGTGTAGATAATTATTATATTCTTAAGGGAAAAAAATAAATATTATTATAATTATTCATTAATTTGCATAACAAGCTCTAGGGTAACTATTACAAAATGAATGTATTAGGGATGTAGTGAGATTAAGTTTTCACCCTTTCCTATACATAATTGGACTCTCAAACTCAATCTTTTTAAAAGATCAGTTTTGCAAAATTAAAGGATTTTTCTAATTTTTTTGTTGCCTCTCATCGTGACACCTTCCGGGCATGTTGTGACAGTTTGACAACTCCACTGGGGATTTTTGGAGAGTCAAGCCCATTAAAGTAAATCATGCAAATTATATAACTAAAATAATATTTATTTTTCACTTTCTTGTTGCTTTTCATTTTTGGTTGTAAATAATTATTTTTGTACATAATTTTTA
The DNA here is from genome assembly GCA_031439585.1 of Pterocarpus macrocarpus. Lineage (NCBI taxonomy): Eukaryota > Viridiplantae > Streptophyta > Magnoliopsida > Fabales > Fabaceae > Pterocarpus > Pterocarpus macrocarpus. The sequence continues at coordinate 9,054,587 of CM062514.1, forward strand.
TTTGTAAGTGTTTATTTTATTTGTAATTATTTGTCACTTAAACCTTAAGGTAGCAAATTTCTTTTTGTCTTTTTCTATAAGTTTATATATCTTAGACTTTTAGATAGTCGGCTTTTTGTATATATTGTTTGAGCTTTATTTTGTAGTTTTAGGACTTTAAGGTTGCTATGCTCCTTGTACGTACTTCATCCTCACTTTCTTCTCACACCATTTGGGCTCTATGCCTAAGCCTTGGAAAGTCATAAGGCTAGAACGAGTTTTGACGAAGTTATTGTGAGGCTTATGCTTCCCTAACAATCATTGACTCCTTACTCAAATTGTTACCGGAATTGTGAGCTACCATATTGTGACTTCTATGTCCCTATGACTTTACTCATAAGTCCAAATTTTTATCCTATGGATAGAGGTAATCTAGGGATCTTGACTTTTAGGGTGTCTAGATCCATCCCAAGAACCATACACTAATAGATTGAGCTTAACAGCTATCCAAATTAAGGTCTTGATCTTAGAAATTCTTAACCACTAGGTCCCACCTTACTAAGACACAAAGGAGCATACTTTTCCTTCCTCTTATCTTGTAATTTGAATTTCAAATCATGCATTTGCATAACATGCCATGCATATTCTACTTTTAGCTCTCTTGAGTTTCCCTCTTCCACATCATTCATTGCAACATGCATAGCATTTTCTTCTTCATCACACATGATAGCATACATAAATAAGCAAAAAAAAAAAAAAAAAAAACAATGAACATTCATTTTCTATCTTTCCTTTCTATCCCTTCCATACATTCATGACATGCATAAGAAAAGCCAAAAAAAAAAAAAAAAATCATAACATTGCGTCTTTCTTTCTTTCCCTTTATTCTTTCAGACATTCATGGCATGCATAAAAAGCAAAAAATGATTTAAAAAAAAAAAAAACTCATTCATAACATACACCTTTCTTTCTTTCCTTCTATCACTTCATTATATTTATAACATGCATTCATATGTCCAAAAAAAAAAAAACCCTCATTCATAACATTGCATTTTTCCTTTTTCCTTTTTCCTTCTATCCTTTCCATAAATTCATTGCATGCATAAATTAAAAAAATAAAAAGAAACTTCTAACTTGCATTTTTCCTTTCTTCCCCTTCCATACATTCATGACATGCATAGAGAAGAAAAAGCCCAAAAAAAAAGATAAATCACAACATGCATCTTTCTTTCATGACATGCATTAAAAAAAAAAGTCCATATAAAATGCATTTTTCTTATGCCCTTAAGCACTCATGACATGCATTAAAAAGCAACAAAAAAAAATCCATTTAGCATGCATTTTTCTTATAACCTTAAACATTCATAGCATGTACTTTTTTCCTCATATTTCTCATACATGATAGCGCACATCAATATGCATTTAGAAAGAATTTATCTAACTTGCATTTTTTTCTTTTCTTTTCCCTTATCTCTTCTATATTACTCATGAATATCATACACCTTCTCTCATTCCTAACATGCATTTTTTCATGAAAAATAACTTTAAAAAAAGGTTGCACCGTTTTGTCTCTAAACATCGCCTACTCAAGGAAAACTTTGTTTAATCCAAGTAGCTATGTTTGAGAGTCATGAGCCAAAAAAGAACAGAGAGAGAGAGAGAGAGAGAGAGAGAAAGGAAAAAACCTTTAAGGTTGAAGAAAGAAAATTAGAAGAAAGGGATATGACCCAAAGAATCACTGAAAAGAAGATCTTGCATATTTGAAAGTTGATGGTGAATATTTGGAAGTTGTTCCTAGCCTTGGTAGAAGTTGTAACACTCAATCTTGATGAGTCCATCAAAGCTTTGGAAAATATGAAGAGATGTGTTTATTGCAAATAAAGAGGCATTAGAAAATTAGTGATGCAAATCTTAATCTGACTTGATGTATCTTGAATATTTAATAATAGGCTTTTATTGCCTTTGTTTTGCATTTGAGATCCACTAAAGTAATGAAATGATTATGCATATTTTCCTCTTTCAAATCAACACATTATCTTTCATGTCTTATCCATACACTCTCTCTTTCTTTTGCATATTTTACAAGGTCATTTCTTCCTTTCAGAATCTTTGTCCCAAAAACTCATCAATTGATTCTTCTGTTATAGTGGGCATGAACTATCGTGAACATGATAAAGGTCCTTAGCTAAGCAAACAATTTGTTGAGATATTGAACTTAGTGGCAAAATATCAAAGTAGTTGTAACTGGAGAGCAAAATGTTGCCCCACTCAGTCCAATTTAATCAGCAACTGGGGCAATTTTATGTTTGTTATATGAAGGCGAGAACACCGAAAGAGATTAATCAAATTAAGAAGAAAAATTGATCTACCAAATGTACCAAAGATGATGGGAAGAGCATTCTAGCTCAGTCAGTTTAGTTAGATGACTTCCCAATCAAGAAGACGACCAAGGCAAGAGGGCACCAAGAACTTCACAAGCTAGTCAAGTCAAGTGCAATGAAAAGTGTCTCAAAAAAAGAAAAAAGAAAAAAGAAAAGGCTAGCTAGATCAAAAAACTCAATAGCTCGGGTCATGGCAAAAATTAAAGCCCAAAAAATATAATAAAAAAATGAAAAAGGCTCGTTAGATCAAAAATGAAAATATGGTCCAGGCAAAAATTAGAGCCAAAAAATAAAAGAAAGAAAAAATAGGTGCTTGCTAGGTTGAAAACCTGAAAGGGCGATCTAGGCCAAAGTTAGAGCAATAAAAATATTACTAGGGTGACCTAAGCAAAGTTGTATCACTTGAGAAGCTAAACAAAAAGGTACATGAACAAGAAGTTTCAGAAGAATACTAAACTAATCGCGAGGAGTCAACTATCAAAAGCAGATTTGTTTGTCGTATAGCAAGGGATCGCAATCCTGGTCATGAGTTCATGTCTAAGTAACTAAAGGATCAATGAAATGGGTCAATCATGTGAAATTTGCTATGCAAGTCTTTTAAACCTCTTTGTTCTGCATTTATCTCTTCATACTTGTCCATGTCTTGTAAACAATTCCAGTTTTGAGCTTAATAAATTTGTCTTATTCTTTTACTTTCTCTCTTACTTTCATTCTCTACTCTCTCTCTCTCTATCTCATCATCACCATCAAAGGGTACATTTTGCTTGGTTCAAATGTTCTCTTTTAATCATGCATAATCAGGACATTAGATTTAGAATCCACATTGCAATGGTTTCAAAAAAAAGAGCTCGCTAGATTGAAAACCCGAAAGGGTAATTTAAACAAAAGTTAGAACAAAAAAAAAAAAAAAGAGCTCGCTAGATCAAAAATCCGAAAAGGGTGATTAAGGAAAAAAAAGAAATAAAAAATGCTCGCTAGATCGAAAACTAGAAATGGTGGTCTAGGCAAAAATTAGAACATAAAAGAAAAAAAAAGGCTCGCTAAATCGAAAATAAGAAATAGCGGTCTAGGCAAAAGTTAGACCAAAATCAAGAAAGAAGGAAAAATCCAAAGCATAACAAGACCATGAATCAATTGAAAATGGAGGTCAAGACATAAACTTATAGGACAAGCAATTACAAGAGAGGACAAATGTAATGGCTACTTAGCATGCAAGGCCATGCATCAAAAGTCAAATTGGAGTCAAACAAAGGAGGATAAGATAGCTGACAAGCGTAGTCAAATGCAGTGGCTCTTTAAATGGAACAATTATTTGGATCTGACAAGGATTTTCCTAAGAGTAAGATGTTTGGAAACTACAAACTGGGGCAAATTTTTTATTTTCACTTTCTCATCATATTAATTAAATCATCTAGGTCTTATAGTCAATATGCATGTCATTCTGACTATCTCATTCTTCATATCATCATCACCATATCATTTACTTTTTATATCATTTCATAAATTGGGGCAATTTTCTTTGTAAAGTTTTCTTATCATCATTGATCATTCAATTTTTATACACTGCCAAAATCATGACATCATTCATCTTATCATCGTCACATTATGATCCATAGGCATTTTTCACTTCACAAATCATTTTCTTTTCTGTAAATAGGGCATGAACATTCATTTTCAATAGTCACCATAAGTCATTTCCTCTTCTATAAATATCGTATATCATGGATCATTCATTTTCAATAATCGTCACAAATCATCTCCTTTTTGTAAGTATCCCAGTCATTATCACCATTATTTTACCTTTCAGCAACTATCACTATCACTTTACTTTTCTGTAATTATCAACATCACTTTACTTTTCTTATCACCAGTATTTTACTTTTCAGCCATCATCACCATCATTTCACTTTCAAGTAATTATCACAAGGCATTTACTCATTCGCATACCTTTTGCAAAGGCTATATTTTTTCATTCACAAGGTTGCATCTCATTTGCAAGGCCACAAGTGTAACACCCTAATAGTCCCATACATATTATGGAATTACCAATTGTTACTTTCGCTCACGGAACTAACATTACCATTGGAAAATACTTTTGTACGAAAATGGGGGTAATTTTTTTTTTAGCAATAAAAATTAAACTATTTTGAAAGCCAAGAGCCATGAGCGCATCATGAACGCATAAAATAAACAATGCTATCTCATACATACCGCACCAATAACAATAAACAGAAGCAACAAGAATAACAATAACTTAGATAATTATAACATTTACTCCACGGCCATTCATAGCTAATATAAAGCTAATAGTGCAATAAAAGTCATATATATAGATAATGATAGGTTTGATACCTACTGTCGGCCCTACATATGAAACCTACGAAGTGCATCATAAGGAAAATACATTAGAAATCCCTACAGCCCAAGCATGTCATACAATAAGATGATAACCCTATAACTACAACCAAAAAGGGCTATCCTTGTGCTCGGCTCTACATGCAATCACCACATCACTCGTTAGGCGGGAGGAAACCATTCCCGAATCCACCGGGAGTAACATCAACACATCCCTCTCCTCGAGCACGCCCACGTCCTCGAGGCACAACACGAGTACGAATGAACCCGCGACAGCGAACTGGGGGTGGAGTGTGACGAGGAGCTACTGAAGATGAAGATGAGTCAGACGTCAAATGTATCATAGAAGGGTAATAGGGCTCAGATGGGTCCGTCTCCACATGGTAGTCGGATAAGACAGCTCCGAAGGATCGAAATCCAATGAAACGGTCAGAGTCAGACGGGTATCTGAGTCGGTCTCATCGTCAGTGGGGTACCTCGGCAGCTGAAAGTAAGAATGGATGTCATCTAAGGTAACCTCGCCAAATGGCTAATGTGGTCAGAAAAATGGGCTCATCATTGGAGTCTGAAATGGACAGTCATGGAAGATGATGACCTTCATCGATGTACTCGCAGACATCACTAAGACATTCAGCACCGGGTCGAAGCACCAATGCCATTCTCGGAACTCAATGAAGATCACCACCGTGCCCGACATCGACATCCTTTGAAGATGACACGGAAACGTAATAGTGAGAAATACTAAATTTCTCAGTAGGATTGTGACTAGACAAACACTGCGCCATCGTCATCGTCCCAGCCACTTCAGGTTTGATTATGAAAATAGTGGACATGTATAGGTTCAATTTTAATGATTTTGAAAACTTAAACCCCGAAGCGGGTTGCTTTTAAACTTAACACCATAACTATATCATCATAACTAAACATACATACTAAAGCATAGAATAAACATTCATAATGCAAATGGACAATATAAATACGTGCAAAGACATGCATCATCATAGACTTAACCATGGGTATACTTGACTTTACTTTCGTTTTTAGCACGTGCTTAACATTCTTTACTTTTCCTTTGAAGTAGATTACTTTTGGACATGAACTCATTCCATGACTGTTGTCACGCAGTACTAAACCAAATCAGACTAAGCCGATATTAGTTACCCCTAAGTTAGAGGGTCCTCCATGTCACCCTTGCCTCCCTCATAGAGGTTCCTTGAGTCTTTATGGATCACCGTCTCTCACTTCCCTTATCGAAGTAATTGAAGGGTCATGTCCCATTATTCTTTTCTTATCATTATACTTTACATGCATGATACTTCTTTGATTAGACACATGCAATGATATGACTAAGTCCATAATTTTGACAGAAATCTGGCAGCATAACGGCTGGACTGGAGTTTTCCCCAAAATGCCAATCATAAACTTTCAACCAACAGTTTATCATATTACAATAATCAATCAATCATGAGACAAAGCTCAATCAAACTCATCATTCATCATGTCGAGTGGCATCACAAATTCGTACCCTAAAGGGGTTTATAGTTGTGTTATTCTTTGTGAAGAATCTTATGAATCATCACATGATTTCCCATGATTACCCATGAGAGAATCACATAGTTAAGATATATGTACGTGGTCTTTTAGTTGCTTAGTTCTCATATGAAATTATTCTTTACTTGAGTTCATGTCTTATGGAACACTTGTTCAAATTAATTAAGTTAAATGATTATTTCCTTTCCTTGAGATAATGCATGTAGTGATTCCTAGGTTCATGGTATGCTCAGAGGCCCTAATCATAATTATGTTCCCAAGGAGTTCGAGATCCCTCTAATCCTTAGGTCATGACAATGCATAACCACATCATGAACCCAACAACACCATGTTCACTAAACACCAAAGGTGATTTTTAACTTAACCAAGTTACAAAGTTTCAAGCTTTTATCATTAACATAACGAGATCTTAGCTTAAGTATGATAAAAGTTATCATTCTTTATAAAGTAGTCATAAAGCTTTATTCCTTTTGAAAGTTGACACTTTTATTTACTCTAAGACCATCAAGGTCTCAACTTTATGATTTAAAGTTGTCTTAAAGTCTAAAAGATTCCTATTTTATGAACTAGGAATATAAAACATTAGCTTTAGAGTTATAAAGTCTTGATCTTTATAAAAGTTAACACGTTTATGACTCAAAAGTGCTATTTTTTGCTTAAAGCTTGGAACTTTACTAATATATTCATCTCAAGATTCCAGCTTTACAAGACTTAGTATGCAAGCTTATAACTTTATGACTTAACGTCACCTTCTTGATTAAAGTTTAAAACTTTATGAAAGGACTTACATCCAAGAATCAATCTTTACAACATAAAGTGACAAAATATCATTTTTATAACTCAAAGAGGCTTAATATTCCTAAAAACTTAAACTTTTACATGTAGTTTTATCCTCAAAACAAAACAAAATAAGACTTTTATGAAGGCACCAAACTTGCGCCACCTTTTATGCATCAAGAAGCAAACCTTTAAAGCTTTAAGCTTTTAGGATGTTCATAGTCTTATCAAATCATGAAAAGCATGTAAAGATGAAACTTTTCTAATCATAAACTCCTCATAAGAAAAAGAACAATTTAAGTAAAATACCACCAAGAACATCAAGAACATTCAAGAATAATAACATGAACATAGTTTTCCAAAAGTAGAAACATCAAGAACACTTGAAGAAGACTAAGAACATATTTTTCCAAAAGTAGAAACATCAAGAACAATTAAAGAAGAACAAGAATATATTTAACCAAAAATAGAAACTTTTGCTCATGAAGAGCATGAAAGATTTTCTCAAGCTTTCACTCAAAGATCTTGGTCATGAGAAGAACCAAGCTTCAAAATGGCATTACAACAAAGGAAGAAGAAGAAGAAGATGATAACGATGGCTCCTCTTGATGATGATGGTGGCAGTTTTGCAAGTAGGAAAGAGGAGCTCTTGAGTTCTCTTGAAAATGAAGATTATAGTTTTGGAATCTCTTCTTCAAAGACCAAAAGATGTGGTCCTTGAAGGGCTAAGTGAAGAAGGTTTGGTTGTGGAGGTGGAGAATGGAAGAAGAAGATGAAGAAGAAGGAGAGAGTTTTAGAGAGAGGTTAGAGGATTTAGTTTCAAAAGAGAAAATAAGATGAGTGAAAATGAAAATGGATAAGGGTGGGAGATAAAGAAAGTGGCATCCCCAACACAAAGGGAAGAAGGGAGATATTTTCTTAATTTTGTGCTAATTAAGGTTTAGGGGGACAAAATGGATGATGGGGCAACAAATCAAGTATTTACTCTTACATAAAGCACTCTTGTCTAATGATTTATACTTTAGTGACATCACTCTTTTACTTTATTGTCTAGTTGACTAAATTTGAATTTAATCATGTAATTAAGTGCTCTTGCAACTTAATTAAGATAATTAAGCAAGGATTAGTGATTAACACACAAAACATGATTAACAAAAATTATTCTTGCGATTAAGTTTAATTAACCTTAATTAAACTCAATTAAGCTAATTAAGGGCTATTAGTGCTCAACTAAGCTATAAAGGGTCTGACTTGCTTAATTAGAGATTATCTAATCTCGATTAAGCATTCTCTTGACTTATCTCACTCGAGTTGACTCATAAACTCTTCGCTAATCCCCTTAATTAAGCCTTAATCTCATAATTTCTCATTAAGTGCCTAATTACTCAGGATTACTAAGATAATTTAGCACGACAAGAAATTGAGGATGTTACATTTCTCCTCACCTTTAAAAAGAATTTTGCCTTCAAAATATGTTACCTACAAACAATTTTGGATACTCGTTCTTCATCTCGAACTCTAGGTCCCACTTATACTCTTCCATGTTTCCTCTACCTCAAACCACCTTAACCAAGGGTACCGTCTTATTCCTCAGCTGTTTTACCCCATGATCCATGATCCGAGACGGTGGCAAATTGAAGGTTAGTCCTCCCTTAACTGTACACTTTCAGGTTCAAGTAGATGACTAGGATCGGAATGGTATTTTCTCAACTGAGACACATAAAAGACATCATGAAGGTTTGACAAATTTGGAGGTAAGGCCATTTGGTAAGCAACTGACCTGACACATTTGAGAATTTGAAAGGGGCCAAGAAAATGGGGGCTCAACTTTCTAACCTTCATGGCTCTACCTATACCAATCGTAGGAGTGATTTTTAGGAACACATGTTCTCCTTCTTGGAACTCTAGAGGCTTTCTCCTCTTACCCGCATAACTCTTTTGACGATTCTGGGCCGTAAGGATTCTGTCCCTAATCCTTCTGACTTGCTCTGTGGTCTGCCTTACAAGATCAGGTCCTAATAGGCTTTGCTCACCTAGTTCAAACCAACACAGGGTAGATTGACACTTCCTACCATACAAAGCTTCGTAGGGTGCTATACCAATACTTGCATAATGACTATTGTTATAAGCAAATTCAATCAAAGATAAGTATCTATCCCAACTTCCTCAATTAACCAACACACAAGCTCTCAACATTTCCTCTAAAGTGTGGATAGTCCTCTCTAACTATCTATCCGTCTGAGGGTGATAAGCTGTACTTAGGTAAAGCCTCGTCACAAATGCCTTTTGCAAGGCTTCCCAAAATCTAAAGGTAAACCTCGGGTCTCTATCCAAGATTATGGTTGAAGGTACATTGTGCAGCCTTACTATCTCTTGAACATATAGCTAGGCAAACTTTTCCAAAGGATAAGTAGCTCGAATGGGCAAGAAGTGAGTAGACTTAGTCAATCTGTCAACTATTACCCATATCGCATCAAATCCAGCTTGCATTTTGGGTAAACCTATCACAAAGTCCATAGAGATGCTTTCCCATTTTCATTCTGGGATTTCCAATGGTTGCAACATACCAGAGGGCTTTTGGTGTTCAATCTTCACCTTTTGGCAGACTAAAACACCTGCTTACTAACTCCGCAATGTCCTTCTTCAATCCTAGCCACCAAAGCATCTTCTTAACGTCTTGGTACATCTTCGTCATAGCAGGGTGTATGGTGAAATGGCTCTTGGAGCCTCCTCCAAAATCCTTCTTCGGGGGTCACCACTTGCGGGTACACATACCCTTCCTTCGAACCTCCATAGTCCATCTGTACCTCGAGCAAAACCCTTCAACTTTCCTTTGTCCACCAACACTAGGGTTTTCATGAAATCCTCTTCCTTACTCTGGGCTTGAGCAATTTGACTCTTGAAATCGCTCGTTACCCTAAGCTGATTCAACCTTAAATTATGGGGGGTCAACACAACTCCAAGGTAAGGTCTTTAAAGCTGCGTACTAGCTCATCCTCCTTGACCATCATCCATGACGCATACAAAGACTTCCTACTTAGAGCGTCAACCACCATATTGGCCTTCCCAGGATGATAGTTCAACCCAAACTCATAATCCTTCAAAAACTCCATCCATCTCCTTTACTTCATATTCAACTCCTTTTGATCAAAGAGATACTTCAAACTCTTATGATCAGAAAACACCTCAAACTTCACACCATACAAATAATGCCTCCATATCTTTAGGGCAAACACTACAGCTGCTAATTCCAGATCATGGGTTGGGTAGTTTACTTCGTGAGACTTCAACTACCTAGAGGCATAAGCCACCACGTTCATGTGCTGCATCAAGGCACGACCTAAACCTCTCTCAGAGGCATCACAATAAATCTCAAATGGTCCGCTTGGGTCAGGTAATACTAATACTGGGGTTGAGGTTAACTTCCCTTTTAGCTCTTGAAAGCTTCTATCACAATCCATAGTCCACACAAATGGGGCATCCTTCCTTGTCAACTTGGTTAAGGGCAAGGATATCTAGGAAAATCCCTTTATAAACCTACGGTAGTAACTGGCTAAACCCAAGAAACTCCTTATCTCAGTTACTGAGGTTGGTCTCTCCCAGTTTATCACAGCCTCAATCTTACTTGGATCCACAGTGATACCTCCTTATGACACCACATGTCCTAAGAACTTTACTTCCTCCATCCAGAATTCACACTTAGATAACTTAGCATAAAACTTCTTTTTCTTCAAGATTCCCAACACAACCCTTAAATGCTCTTCGTGTTCCTCCTTTGTTCTTGAATAGATGAGAATATCATCTATGAAAATAACTACAAACTTATCTAAGTAGGGTCTAAAGATTCTGTTCATATAATCCATAAAAATAGTAGGGGCATTAGTCAATCCAAACAACATCACTGTAAAATCATAATGCCTATACCTTGTCCTAAAAACCATCTTGGGTATATCCTCCTCTTTCACCCTTATCTAATGATATCCGAATCTCAAATCAATCTTAGAGAACACAGCTGCACCTCGCAGTTGGTCCATGAGGTCATCTATCCTAAGCAAAGGGTATTTGTTCTTAACTGTCACTTTGTTCAACTGCCTATAGTCCATACATAGCCTCATGCTCCCATCTTTCTTTTTGACAAACAACACCAGGGCTCCCTAAGGTGAGGCACTAGGTCTTACAAACTTCTTTTCCAATAACTTTTCCAACTATCCCTTCAACTCCAACAACTCCATTGGGGACATCCCATAGGGTGTTATAGAGATTGGGCCCATTCCCGGCACCAACTCTATAGAAAACTCGATTTCCTCTCTTGGGGAAATTCAGGTATATTGTCAGGGAACACATCCTAGTATTCCCTAACTACGGGGATCTCTTCCAATACCTGCTCGAATTCCACTTCACTTGCCATAAGGAGAACATATCCCTGATTACCAAACTCGCTAGTCCCTATCTTAATAAAATTCAAAAACAAACTAACAGGTTCAATAGGCTTAACAGGTATAGGAGGAAGAATAATAGATTTCTCAGAACAATTTATCATAGCATGGTTATTCGAGAGCCAACCTATGCCTAAAATCAAATCCAAACCAGACAAAGGCAAACAAATCAAATTTGCTATGAAAGACCTACCATCAATCTGGAACCGACAATTCAAACAATAATGACAAGTCTTAACTAGTTTTCCAGCAGGAATAGAAACAATTAACATGTAAGGTAATTTAGACACAAATAATCCCAGTCTATCCACAAAATCATGAGAAATAAAGGAGTGTATAGCTCTAGAATTATATAGTACAGTTAAGGCTCTACCGTTGATCTCGCACGTACCTTGAATTAGATCGTTGGACTAAGTGGCCTCCTTAGCATTAAGGGCAAAGACCTTTCCTTGGTGTTGGGGTTGTCGGCAAGGGACAATAGCTTGATAGTGCAGTCTCTAGCCATATACCTAGGCTTTCTACATCGAAAACACGCATTCTGGCTAGCTAAACAAGGGCGTCCTCCATGGTATTTGCCACAGGTAAGGCAAGCTTAACCATTCATAAGCTTAGGTGGATTCCCAGTAGGCTTCTGGGGTTAATTTCCTTTGAAACCTCCACCTCGAAATGGCTTCCTCAGGGGTTAGGGCTTGAACTTCTACCTTTGCGGTGCCAACTTCTTCTTGTAAGCTTCAAACCTCGCCACAGACAGCTTGCGGTTGCAGTCCTCTACCAGACGACACTTGTTGACCAGTGCAGCATAATCACGAATCTCCATAGGCCCTATAGATGCCAGGATTTCCCCATGCAATCCTCCTTCAAACTTGACACACTTCCAGTGCTCATCCAGGTTCCCTTGATAGATCATTGAGAACTTGCACAGTTCCTCGAACTTGGCCGTATACTCAACAATATTCATGGTCCCTTGTCACAAGACTCATGAATTCCAGCTCCTTTGTATTCCTCATGGATGCAAGAAAATACTTTTCGTAGAAGTGCAACTTGAAAATCTCCCAGGTGATCTAGGTTTAAGCACCTTTCAACAGCCTCTTGGTGCCCACCCACCAGAACTCAACATTAGCTTCCAACATGTAGGTAGCAAAGGCTACCTACTGTTCCTCGGTGCAGGCCAGCACCATGAAAATCTTCTCAATAGCCTTGATCCATTCATCAACTCGATCGGGGTTGTATGTCCCTCTAAAGCTCGATGGATTTGCCTTCCTGAACTCAGCAAATTTGGGGTATTCAACATTTACTTTAACTCCTCCATTGTGCCCTTCAGGATTCTCCTCATCCCTTTGCTCCATTCGCTCCATCATATGATGGGCTGCAGCAACTTGTTCCCTCATGGTAGCAGCCATTTCACAAAGCATCCCTATAACTTCCTCGGGACCATCCGGCTCATTACGAGGCCTACTACATCTCCCTGATGCCATTAGTTACTAGTACACAAAACAGAAGACATTGAGTTGACAAGTCTCAACATTTACGTTCAGCGAACCAGCAACTAACCACATTCAGAACAGACGATCATGCATGTCTAATCCCTATGTCCCATCATACAGATGAGACTCAAAGCATGACTTAACTAACACATATGCTTAGAAGCATAGTCAGTCCATCCCTAGACTCTTCAAGGACGAATTGCTCTGATATCAAAATATAACACCTTAATAGTTCAATACTATGCTTAAGTCATATTATGGAATTACTAGTTGTTACTTTTGTTCATGGAACTTTTGTTCATGGAACTAACATTACCATTGGAAAATACTTTTGTATGAAAATAAGGGTAATTTTTTTTTTAGCAATAACAATTAAACTATTTTGAAAACTAAGAGCCATGAGCACATCGTGAGCGCATATAATAAACAATGCTATCTTATACATACCACGCCAATAACAATAAACAGAAGCAACAAGAATAATAATAACTGAGATAATCATAACATTCATTCAACGGCCATTCATAGCTAATATAATGCTAATAGTGTTACCAAAAGTCATACATATATATAATGATAGGTCCGATACCTACTGTCGGCCCTACACATGAAACCTACCAAGTACATCATAAGGAAAATACATTAGAAATCCCTACTACCCAAGCAAGCCATACAATAAGATGATAACCTTAAAACTACAACCAAAAAGGGCTATCATCGTGCTCGGCTCCGCATGCAATCACCACATCACTCGTCAGGCGGGGGGAAACCATTCCCGAATCCACCGGGAGTAACATCACCACGTCCCCCTCCTCGAGCACGCCCACATCCTCCTCCTCGAGCACGCCCACATCCTCGAGGCATAGCACGAGTATGAATGAACTCGTGACCGCGAACCGGGGATGGAGTGTGATGAAGAGCTACTGAAGATGAAGATAAGTCAGACATCAGACATATCATAGAAGGGTAGGAAGGCTCAGATGGGTCCGTCTCCACATGGTAGTCGGATAAGACGGCTCCGAAGGATCGGAATCCAATGAAATGGTCAGAGTCAGACGGGTATCCGAGCCAATCTCATCGTCAGTGGGGTACCTCGGCAGCTGAAAGTAAGAATGGATGTCATCTACGGTAACCTCGCCAAATGGCTAATGTGGTCAGAAAAATGGGCTCATCATTGGAGTCTGAAATGGATGGTCATGGAAGATGAAGACCCTCATCCATGTACTCGCAGACATCACTGAGACATTCAGCACCGGGTTGAAATGCCAACGCCAACTTGAAACTCAATGAAGATCACCACCGTGCCCGACATCGACATCCTCTGAAGATAACACGAAAACATAGTAGTTAGAAATACTAAATTTCTCAGTAGGATCGCGACTAGACAAACACTGTGTCATCGTCATCGTCCCAGCCACTTTGGGTTTGATTATGAAAATAGTGGACATGTATAGGTTCAATTTTAATGATTTTGAAAACTTAAACCCCGAAGCGGGTTGCTTTTAAACTTAACACCATAACTATATCATCATAACTAAACATACATACTAAAGCATAGAATAAACATTCATAATGCAAATGGACAATATAAATACGTGCAAAGACATGCATCATCATAGACTTAACCATGGGTATACTTGACTTTACTTTCGTTTTTAGCACGTGCTTAACATTCTTTACTTTTCCTTTGAAGTAGACTGCTTTTGGACATGAACTCATTTCGTGATTGTTGTCACGCAGTACTAAACCAAATCAGACTAAGCCGATATTGGTTACCCCTAAGTTGGAGGGTCCTCTATGTCACCCTTGCCTCCCTTATAGAAGTTCCTTGAGTCTTTGTGGATCACCGTCTCTCACTTCCCTTATCGAAGTGATTGAAGGGTCATGTCCCATTATTCTTTTCTTATCAATATACTTTACATGCATGATACTTCTTTGATTAGACATATGCAATGATATGACTAGGTGTAACATCCACCAAAATTCTTTTATCGTTTTTTGCCTAATTATTCGGTGTTATCGAATAATTGAGAATAATTAAAAATTCGGTTAAATAATTATTTAGGATCAATTGATTAGCAATTAATTGAGATTAGATACAAGTTAATTGGGTTAGAAATATAGAAGATTTCATAATAATTTTCATGAAACCGATTTACCGATTTAAAGGAAATCGGAAAAATTATAGTATTTTAAACTGTCGGAACTGAACCAATAAAATTCCAATTCTTTTACCCTACCTTGAGTGGCTGATAACTCAGCCACTTAACACCCAAATGTGGCACCACTTTGGCCACAAATCATGGGGGAGGCTTGGCTGAATTTCAGCCATACAAGAAGCCACCAATCACAAGCTAAGAAGCCACCTATATATATACTCCTTCAATCAGATTTTTCTGCTCCTTCTTCACCCATTAGACTGCGCCTCTTCTCCTCTCCTTTCAGCCCTCTTCTTCTATTCTTCACTCACATAACTCCAGCCAACCATCAAGCCTAATCAAGTCTTGCACATCCAAGCCCCAAAAATCAAGCAAAAATCACATATAACAAAGGTAGAGGTTTGACTCTTGCATCAATTCTATGGTCTTGGCTGGCTAAGGTTAGATTATTTTCACAATCTTTGATGTGCTAAATGAATGATTATGATGATATGTGACTGGTTTTGGGCTGTTTGTTTGGTTAAAACCGAATTGGAAGCAAGAAAGAATGGAAATAAGAAGAGCTGAGGGGCCGGAGAACCAAAAACCCTCGGCAGTCCGTACGGTGGAGTATACGGCTCCGTCTACAGTCGATTAAATTTGATGAAACTATTTTTATATGAAACTAGACATCTAGGGCTTTCCATACATATATCATATAAGGCTTTTGGATTAGTATTGAGAGAGTTATGAATTTTTGAATTTCGACCTAGGGTTTTGACTCTGATTCTGGGCAGACTGGGTTGTTCAAGGTAGAACTCGCCCTATACTACTTGAAAATCAGTGAAACCAACTTTTTTAGAAAGCTTACACATATTAGGATGTCCCATAAAAATTTAAGAATTAGATAGGCTCTCGTTTGCTCCCAGTGATCCAAGAAAATTTCCCTATGTCCAAACCGGGCCAGAACAGGGCAGTTTAGGAAGGTCAGAATTTGGCTTATAACTCGAGCCCTACTAAGTCAAATGGAATGGAACTTGTTGTAAATGAAACTTTACCCTGTTAGCTTTAATATGAATCCAATTTCGCATAATTTGAGTTAGTTTTCGATTTTTAGTAGATTTTTACTTTTAGGTGTCTAATTCTAGCCAGTCACTAGGCAGACCGGGATAAAACCTAAATATCTTGAGCTATAGATATCAAAATTAGATGGGACGAAAGAGGTTAGAAAATATACACATAACACTTTAATATACCCAAATTTGAGGTCCAAATGAGTTAAATAGAAATAATGGCTTGAATTATAAAAACTGGGTTGGTTGACCATGCTGAGGCAGAAACTCTGCCTTGATGAGATTAATGTTATTATGAGTTCCATATTGAAATATGTGTGTAATATTGTGATCTTATTGATAAATTGATGTTCTGATGTGCTGGCACTATTCATGGGGAAGCGGACACATTCCGTTATGCTACCGAAATCTCAATAGAATCCATGTATAAGTTATGAATTACATATTAATGCATGTGTAATTTCAAGAAAGCTATGAAAGTTATGATAAGAATTATGTTACTATGAAAGTTCCATGCTACTTGGGCCAGCCCCGGATAAGAAGTTAAGGGGAATAGATCGGTAGGAAGGTCGGGGAAAGTAAACCCGGCATTCCTGTATAGGAACGAGCTAGATCCTGAAAAGCAGACTATTACCCAGAAGTCTAAATAGCCAAGAACTCCCAGGGGACCAAGAGATGGAAAAATGATGAAAAGTAATGAAAAAGTTTATCAAGGAAGGTTCAAGAATGAGTCTGCATGATTACATGAATGCATAAATAGATGGAATAGTTATGTCAAGATGTTTACAGTTATCTATTATATTTGGTTACTGCTGTTTATTTATTTATTTACTGCTGTTTATTTATTTATTCTGTTTATCATGCTATGTGTCATTATTAGTAATCTATTTTGTTTCTTGTGCCTTCTAAAGTAAAACTGGACCTTGCCTCGGATCAGACGTTTCCTTAAACTCATTAAAACGGATAGTCTAGTTTGAGCACATGCTTTTGTAATTAAATAAAAACCGAGGCAACTAAGAATGTATGTGACGTTAGATACCCACTATACACGAACCCTACTGAGAATTTCTTTAAATTCTCACCTCGCTCTGTATTTTCCGCATCATTCTCAGACGCTGGCGAAAGGCTCAACGGCCACTCTTTTCATTAAGATCCTAGAGCAGCAGCTTCACCATGACTCCGACGTTGGACTCGTTGCACACAACCTCCTCCTGCTAGTTCTGCCTCTGCTTTTTAGCAATAGGAATTTTGCTGTTCCTTTATTTTATCTACTGTTAATATATATATATGTATATATATATATATATATATATATATATATATATAGACTAAAGCGTTGGCTTCTGACCTACATATGTACGTATATAGTTGATAATATATCACTTATTCGTATCTTTTCTATTATGTTATATTAAACTTTATTACGTTTTATAATGCTATTCACGTCTATTATATGACAAATGTAGCCGCTTTTATTATTTTTGTGATACTAATCACAAAATTTAAGCAGAATGTTAACATGGTAACACAGACTACCTAATTTCATGCTATGACTTAAGTATAACATTAAGTTAGTAGGGTGTTACACTAAGTCCATAATTTTGATGGAAATCTGGCAGCATAATGGTTGGACTGGAGTTTTCCCCAAAATGCCAATCATAAGCTTTCAACCAACAGTTTTACAATAAATAATCAATCATGAGACAAATCTCAATCAAACTCATCATTCATCATGTCGAATGGCATCACACGTTCGTACCCTAAAGGGGTTTATAGTTATGTTATTCTTTGTGAAGAATCTTATGAATCATCACACGATTTCCCATGGTTACCTATGAGAGAATCACATAGTTAAGATATATGTACGTGGTCTTTTAGTTGCTTAGTTCTCATATGAAATTATTCTTTACTTGAGTTCATGTCTTATGGAACACTTGTTCAAATTAATTAAGTTAAATGATTGTTTCCTTTCCTTAAGATAATGCACATAGTGATTCCTAGGTTCATGGTATGCTCAGAGGCGCTAATCATACTTCTGTTCCCAAGGAGTTCGAGATCCCTCTAATCCTTGGGTCATGACAACGCATAACCACATCATGAACCCAACAACACCATGTTCACTAAACACCAAGGGTGATTTTTAACTTAACCAAGTTACAAAGTTTCAAGCTTTTATCACTAACACAACATGATCTTACCTTAAGTATTATAAAAGTTATCATTCTTTATAAACTAGTCATAAAGTTTTATTCCTTATGAAAGTTGACACTTTTATTTACTCTAAGACCATCAAGGTCTTAACTTTATGATTTAAAATTGTCTTAAAGTCTAAAAGATTCCTACTTTATGAACTAGGAATATAAAACATTAGCTTTAGAGTTATAAAGTCTTGATCTTTATAAAAGTTAACACTTTTATGACTCAATAGTACTATTTTTGCTTAAAGCTTGGAACTTTACTAATATATTCATCTCAAGATTCCAGCTTTACAAGACTTAGTGTGCAAGCTTATAACTTTATGACTTAAAGTCACCTTCTTGATTAAAGTTTAAAACTTTATGAAAGGACTTACATCCAAGGATCAATCTTTATGACATAAAGTGACAAAATACCATTTTTATAACTCAAAGAGGCTTAATATTCCAAAAAGCTTAAACTTTTACATGTAGTCTTGTCCTCAAAACAAAACAAAATAAGACTTTTATAAAGGCACAAAACTTGCGCTACTTTTTATGCATCAAGAAGCAAACATTTAAAGCTTTAAGCTTTTAGGATGTTCATAGTCTTATCAAATTATGTAAAGCATGTCAAGATGAAACTTTTCTAATCATAAACTCATCATAAGAAAAAGAACAACTTTAAGCAAAATACCACCAAGAACATCAAGAACTTTCAAGAATAATAACATGAACATATTTTTCCAAAAGTAGAAACATCAAGAACACTTGAAGAAGACCAAGAACATATTTTTCTAAAAGTAGAAACATCAAGAACACTTGAAGATGACCAAAAGTAGAAACATCAAGAACACTTAAGAAGAACAAGAACATATTTAACCAAAAATAGAAACTTTTGCTCATGCAGAGCATGAAAGATTTTCTCAAGTTTTCATTCAAAGATCTTGGTCATGAGAAGAGCCAAGCTTCAAGCTTTCTTGAGTAAACAAAATAAAAGAGTAAAAATCACTACCTCTACTCAAAATGGTGCTACAACAAGCGAAGAAGAAGAAGATGATGATGGCTCCTCTTGATGATGATGGTGGCGGTTTTGCAAGGAGGAAGGAGAAGCTCTTGAGTTCTCTTGAAAATGAAGCTTGTAGTGTTTGAATCTCTTCTTCAAAGACCAAAAGATGTGGTCCTTGAAGGGCTAAGTGAAGAAGATTTGGTTATGGAGGTGGAGAATGAAGAAGAAGATGAAGAAGAATATGAAGAAGGAGAGGGTTTTAAATAGAAGTTGGAGGATTTGGTTTCAAGAGAGAGAATGAAATGAGTGAAAATGAAAATGGATGAGGGTGGAAGAGAGAGAAAGTGGCATCCCCAACATAAAGGGAAGGAGGGAGATATTTTCTTAATTTTGTGCTAATTAAGGTTTAGGGAGACAAAATGGATGATAGGGGAACAAATCAAGTACTTACTCTTATATAAAGCACTCTTATCTAATGCTTTATGCTTTAGTGATATCACTCTTTTACTTGATTGTCTAGTTGACTAAATTTGAATTTAATCATGTGATTAAGTGCTCTTGCAACTTAATTAAGATGACACTTAATCACATGATTAAGCAAGGATTGGTGATTAACACACAAGAACATAATTAACAAAAATTACTCTTGCTATTAAGCTTAATTAACCTTAATTAAACTTGATTAAGTTAATTAAAGGCGATTAGTGCTCAACTAAGCTATAAAGACTCTAACTTGCTTAATTAGAGATTATCTAATCTCGATTAAGCATTCTCTTGACTTATCTCACCTGAGTTGACTCATAAACTCTTCGTTAATTCCCTTAATTAAGCCTTAATCTCATAATTTCTCATTAAGTGTCTAATTACTCAAAGTTACTAAGGTAATTTAGCACAATAAGAAATTGAGGATGTTTCATTTCTCCTCACCTTTAAAAAGAATTTTGCCCACAAAATTTGTTACCTTTAAACAAGCATCTATAAATAGGCGTCAAGCATCCATAATGAGAAGAACCAGCAATAATAATCAGAAATTAGAAAAAATAAAAATAAAAAACATTAGCTCCTATCCTCTCTATCAATCCTTATTCGAGTATCAAATGTTGATATAGTGTTCTCAGACATCTTCTTTGTTCTCTCAAGGGTAAATCTCTTGCTTCACAACTCAGTTTTTGCAACAAAGGTCAGTAGCTCTTTATCTTGTTTGTTCATTTATTTTTTTATTTTTTCGATCACTTTTATCTATTTGTCATCATCAAATATGTCTCATCTTCTCATAGTAATTATACGCAATGCATAGAGGGAAAAATCAAAAGGTACAATCCGGAAAGTTCATAACATCTGCTGTTGCATAGTATACTTACTTTTATTCTTATTGTATTGTATTGTATTTTTTTTCCTTGGTATTAGTATGACAGGTTTTTCGGACTAATTATCTCTTTTTCTTTTCATGTGTTCTAAACTCTTTTTATTTTTTTTATTCTTTAGTTAATTCTTCATTTGCATGGGTTTGTTTGGTTAGATTTTTCTTTTTTGAAACAATGAAGTTGTGTTGTGCGTATGCCAAAAAGTAATATGAAGATTGAAAAAGATAAAAAGAAAAAATACAAAAAAAAATTGAGTTTTGAATTATTTTATGATTCTTAGCAATAAATTTTTTTTGATAAATTAAAAAAATAAAAAATCTTTTTTCATAATTTTTTCCACGTAGCAAACTTACAACATTGATGTATGGTTTAACCATCTTCAAGAGTTGTAAAGATTGTAAGGGTTTATTATATAGTTGATGCTATTTTGAATCCTGTGCAAGAGCGAATTTGTATGTTTTTCTTTAAAAAAAAAATCTTTTCATAAGTAAAATCAATGCAATTTGCTATTATTTTCTACAAGAACGACGATGGTTTTGAATTCCTCATTGTACCAGAGGATACGTAGTAGTAAGTAACCTCTGTTAAGCCAAAATTAAATTTTCTTAAATTTTATTTCTTTTTTTCTCTCTCATTTTTTGTAAATAATTGTTGTACTAATCTTGTTTTATTTTTCTTTTGTAAATACTTTTTATATTCTTAAGGGGAAAAAATAAATATTATTATAGTTATTCATTAATTTGCATAACAAGATCTAGGGCAATTGTTACAAAACAGATGTATTAGGGGTGTCTGGGATTAAGTTTCCACCCTTCCCTATGTATAATTGAACTCTCAAACTCAATCTTTCTTAAAAGATCAATTTTGCAAAATTAAAAGGTTTTTTACAATTTTTTTCCATAATAAAAATTGGTGGCGATTTCATTGAATTATTTTTTCAATTTTTTTATTACCTCTTGTCACGACACGCTCCAGGCACATTGTGACAAGTGAGAGGATTAGTTTTTCTTGGATTTTCAGTAGTTGTGGTGATGATTATTTATGGATGCTTATAACAATTATAATGTTCATCTTCTTGTTTTCTTTACAATTGTAATGTTCAGTGGAATCGTGGATTTGTTAAGTTTATGATGACCTATTTATCTTTCTTTAATATGTTGTATTGTTATTTAATTTTATCGTCTTTACGCTTTTATCAGCTTTTCTTATGTTTAATGCATCGAATACACAAACTACTCCACAATCATGGATCATGTTTTCAAAAAAAAAAACTACCTATTATTTTCAAGTAAAGTAATTTAAAGAAAAGGTTAAGTTTTCTGGAAAGCTAAAAGGTAACAACTAATAGAATTTAAATGGGACTGAAGCATAAGTTGGAACTACTTGGGTGTTACATTTTGGTATCAAAGCAGTTTATCCTAATAGAGCCTGAGGATGGGGAGTAACTATGCTTCTAAGCTTAATTCCATGTTTGATAGTTATGTCATGCCATGAAACTTATCTATAGTCTATTTCCACTATATAAATAAAAAAAAATTACCCTTATTTTCAACGTAAGATAATTTCAAAGCAAATTAAATTTCTGCAAAGCAAAAGTAACAGCTATTAACTCTCATAGTACGACTTAACTGTTGTATGGGATTATTATTAGGGTGTTACAGGGCCCACTTTCCTACTGTGTCACTAGCTAAGAGCATGCTCATTTCTGATTGGGTAGAGAATATACCACAATCCCTTTCTAGGATGACCTTCGAGGTAGTTTATCGGAGGTGAGGGTGTTGGCTGCCACAATCCTCAAATTTTTGTTCGTTATCCATTGTGATTGTTAGTCTTCACATCCTTATCTTTCTCACCTTGGGGAGAACTGAAACTTTACTAGGATGAAAGCCTCAACCAAAAAGACTTTCCCTAAGCTTCTCTAACCATTCTTTAAGTCCTTTAAGCCTGGTCTGAGGGTCTCTTATTCTTGCAACAGTGATTGCATCAACCTTTATTTCTTGGCTTCGGTAGAGGCCCAAAGAGGTCTTCACAACACGTATCTCATGATTTCTAGCTCCAACTACCCTGCTTGGCTCTGCGTCAACCCTCTAAGCTTCCAGGGAAAAATCCAAGCCTAGGAGTATGGCATTACCACATCCCATTATAATAAGCTTATCTAACCTTGCCAATGGGTTTCTCTAGGGGTAGCATTACTTATAAAGAGAGATAAGGGTGCTTGCTGCCTTACCCATTTTATCCCTATCAATAGATAGTTACCCTACTCATCTCAACTATCCATTCCAATACTTAACTGGTGCAAATCCTAGGAAATTTTCACCTTCTTCATATAATGCCGAAGTCTTGCCCTTGACAATTTAAGCTTTTGGCTTCCTAACAATGTTGAATAAAGCAATTCTTTCCTCTTATGGTCGAATTCAATAAGTACATAACAAGCCAGTTAATGGAATCCTCCCAATCAAGCTTTCCAATTTCCCTGCAATTCCGAGCATAATAGCTATTTGCCCTCCAAAGGCATGGCTAAAACTAAAACAGTTTCCTACATACCTACTAAACTAGCAATTCCTATGTCAAGAGGATTCCTAACAAGCCCGTTGGATGTCCTGCCCATACAAAACATTATATTGAGGTAATTAGGCTCAATATGCAGTTAAGTGCAATAGATAAACTACAACATACACAACAAGGCTATCATGCATAAATCTCTATATCCCTATCATACAAGGACCTAAAAGCATGACATTTCTAGACTCTCAAAGTATGTCTCAAAAGCATAGTCAGTCCATCCCAAGTCCAAATTTGGATGAACTGCTCTGATACCAAAATATAACACCATCCTAAATATAATATCATGCTTAAGTCATAATATCACACTTAGAAGTTGCTACCAATCAGTTAGCGGATCTTGCTTGATTAATTATTGCACTGTTGAGAAAATAGTGTGCTATCGATTACGTAGCTTTGAGCAAACATAAGCAAGCAAATAGAGGGAATCGAAAAAGTTTTTTATATATAAAAACATTTACATCACTTGCTTATGTTAAACAACAAGACTCTTAGTCTTGCTTAACAGTATTTCAGAATACATCAAGAGCTTTATTAAGAGCTTCCACTAGCATAACAGCCATCTAATGCCAATATCTGTAGGTGAAATCTTCAATAGCTAACCTAGCCTTAATCAAACTCTACCAAGAAAAGCACCATCTAGGTCTTCCGAGCTATCTGGGGGCTACATGAGAAAACATATGGGTGAGAAACATAATTTCTTAGTAGGTAGTCTTGGACAAATAGCAATAGTCACATCGTCATCGCCCCGCCACTTTGGTTTATTATAAAAAGGTAAGCATACCAAAAACGAGATTCATTTTAACAGTTTCAAAACATAATCTTCCAAAGTGGATTTCTTTTATATAGACACCTAATTCAAGACATTTTAACATTCATAGAATCTACATCAGTACATAATTGGAAAAACAACATAACACTAGAAATGAATGAATAAAATATTTCTCCTAAATTATGTCACTATACTCTTTTAGCTTTCTTTACATTCTTGTACAAGCCCTTGCTTTTAAGTATCATCGTACCCTTATCCTTAAGCATTATTGCGCCCTTGCCTCATGCAAGGGGATCATGTTAGATTTACTTTCTTTGACTTGTGTAAGGGGATCTAGTTCATAACATTAATAATTCATATAGCAAAATAATGGAAGATGCATATGCAAATGCAAGTGTGATGAGTTATGCAAGTGCACTTATCTTCTTGTTCTTATTCTTTTTTTAAATCTTGACATGAGCACCTATACTACGTCCTCTAAGATAGGTGGATGGCCTCTTCCACTCCTGGTTAATAGGCTGCTTATTAAGACCGAACTTGTTCCTATATGTGATTATCAAGTTTACTTTCCTGATGCTCACACAGGCTTATTCCTAGCCCATTTACTTTTTCGACTCAGATTAAGGGAAGCTAGCTATTCATTCCCTAACTTAACCAAATTCACTAACTTAACCAAATGCACTTTCTCCGGCCCAAGTAAATTAAAAAAATCATAATCATCTTTGCGAGCTCATGTATTCATATATTTTCTTAGCTTATATCTTCATATGCATTCTATATTCATAATTGTGCATAAGGATGCTTGATGCACTTTTGCTCATACTCATATTCATAATTGCTCAAAAAGATGTTTGATTCACTTCTGGTCATGCTATAAATTACTCATTCTAGGTCCAATTGATCTCGCATTTTGTAGGCATACTCTTCTATGAGTTAGTTATCATACAAAATTGGTTCCAGCTCATTTTGAATTTTCTAGCTTGGGTTACAATCCACGGATTCATGACTACCTAGTTTTACTCTCCAACTAGAATTTCTATTTTGTGCTCCTTTGATTTTCTAACTTAATATTACTCACTATCTCAACTTCACAAACTCTAAAACACTATACTAAGATCATATAGCTTCATATTCAGTGACCATTAAGTATAAAAAGTGAAGAACATGAAACCCTAGCTTCATGGCACAACTTAAGATAACATAAGTTCTAGGCTTCTGACCTTGATTCCCAAGCTTCCTATAGTTGAAGTTGATCCTCCTAAGCTCCCAAGTGCTCTCAGATTGATCCTCCTTGGAATCGCCTTGTATGATTAAAGCTTCTAGGGTAAAGAGGAAAGGTTTTTGAGCTTGGTTTTGGTGTTCTTGAGGGCGGTGGAGGTTGATTAAGTTGTTGGCTTATGAAAACCCAAGGAGGTAGCAAGGTTTTGAGGAGCTGGAGAAGTTCAAAATGGAGATGGTTTGGAGGAAGAAGGTGGCAAGTTTTTAAGGAAGACAAGAGAGAAAGTGATGAGCATAATGTGCTCATCTTTCTCATTTTATTGAATTTAAAGTAAATTTGACTTTCTTTAATTTTTCTGGTCATAAAATTAACCTTAGTGGTCAATTTGTGGCCACTAGAATTAGTTTGCCTCATGTATGGTGTTGGTAAGGCCATATAGGGGTTAGGTGGAGGGTGTGGTGATGGTTGATCCGGAGCCACTCACTCTACCTAGTATATGGTTCAGTACATTCTTAGCCATTTAATTTATGTAGAACTATTTCCTTTGGTTTACCATGCTCAAAGGGATAAAAAGTTGTTTCTAACCTTATCTCAAACAATATAGGACCTTTGAGGATCAATTTAAAATGTCTGGGGATTAATTTGGGCATTTAAAGTTACCTAAGATATTATTTATATATGTGAGTAATCTCACACTTTTATTTGAAACTATGTGCATAAAACGTCACTCATAAGGATATTATGTAACACCCTCCCAAGTACAGTACTATGCTTAAGTCATAGTACCACACCCTGGAGTTGTTACTACATCTGAAATCTTGACCTTATCTCGATGAAGAACTTCCGCTGTGCTACTCTGATACCTCTTGAACTTTCTGGAGACAACACGGAAAAATAGGGTGAGAATCATAAATTCTCAAGAGGGATTCTCTATGATACACATGTAATGTCATCGTTGTCATCTCCAGTTTGCTTCGGTTTATTATGGAAAAGGTGAACATGCTGCACAAACTGTTTAATTTTATATTTCAAAAAAATGTCTTATCCGAAGCAAAGTTCATTTTTACTCATATACTGGTCATTTGGGGAAGTCTACACAAGATTAATTCATGAATAATACCATGGATATTAACTTCAACATATAAAACGCACATAAAGCATTAATTCTACCGGGAACATAACCTGTACAACTTAACTCGCACTTGAATTCATACACATATATAAAATTTTACTTTTCTTTCAATCAACACACCTAGGCGTGATCGCCGCTCCCCAGGAATGCTTGCATCCGCTCACACTTGAGCGTTACGGCCAGTCCTCAAGTGCAGCATCATACCACATCCCTGCAGTATGATCGCCATGTCATACCCCATCGAGCGTGATCGCCATGTCACGCCTTAGGAATACTGATCCTCATGCTATATTCCAGAGTATGATCGCCATGTCATACACCGTCAGGCGTGATCGCCATGTCACGCCCTTAGGAATATAGACTCATCATCATATCTTTGCACGCCACATTCCGTAGTACGATCGCCATGTCATACACTCGTGAGCGTGATCGCCATGTCACGCTCCTTAGAATATGGGATCTTCATGCTATATTCTAGAGTATGATCGCCATGTCATACCCCGCCGTCGAGGCCGTGATCACCATGTCAACGTTCCTTAGGAATATAGGACCTTCATTCCTGTACTTACACTAGCTGGTCATGTCATGCCATGTAGTCCTACCACTCATATACTCACACTAGCTGGTCGATGCCATGCACTGATGTGAGCTGCATATACTTAAATCTTTGGTCTTTAAGTCTTTACTCTTTAACCTTTATCAGCCTTGGGTAGCCTTTATTGAGTGAAGCTTGTCACCAATCTCAACCGTGACCATTGTCACACCGACTCACCCACAAGGGGATTCACATCTTTATATTCACATTCTTTCATTCTCATACATATTCAAGCATAGTCATACTGAGTGTACTCATACATATACTTCATTTATTTTCATGTATCATTGCACACATGATTTTCACGTACATGTTCATTACATATAAAGGCCCGTAGCCTCCTTACCAATTTACCGGTACTCATGCATATGCTACATCACTTACCCTCACATACCTCTTAACATAATTATGTCATTCTTGAATATAGGGTTTCTATATACCCATTCATACTTTAATTCATCCTTACATCTAAACATTCATAGCTTCTTAGACTTCTGCCGTAAATCTGGCAGCATAACGGATCAGCTCCGTCTCCCCATGAATAGTGCCAGTCTTCACAGACAATTCAATCATAGCCATATAATCAATTTAACGCATATACATCAAGGTCTAACTGGCAATTCTCGACTCATACCTTATATGTTTTTCTGATACCTGTGAAATCACCAATTGGATCACTTTTGCCCATCTATTCAGTTCTGCCCGAATTTCATATGATCCACCTTTATTTCTATTCAACTCATTTAAATCTAAAATTTGGGTATATCATAGCTCTATGTGTCTACTTTCTAACCTCTTTGGTCCCATATCATTTTGATTCATAAAACTCAAGATATTCAACTTTTACCTCAGCCTGTCAGCCACTAGCCCGAATTACACTCTTAGAGGTATAAATTCACTAAAAATCGAAACTAAGCTCAAATCACACGAAATTGGTCTCATATTGAAGCTAACAGGACAACCTTTCATTTGCCACAAGTTGCATTGCATTTGCTTAAGTATACCTCGAGTTATAAGTCCTGAAAGTCGTCCTTCCTGAACTACTCTATTTGGGCCTAGTTTGGACATAGAGTAACTTCCTCGAACTACTGGCAACAATTGGGACCATAACAAACTCGGAATCTTATATTGGGATGTTCCCCTATGTCTAAGCTTTCTAACAAAATTGGTTTCACTCAATTTGGAGTTGTATAGGATGAGTTATACCCTCCTCAAGTCACCCTGCCCGGATGAAAGTCCTGAACCCTAGGTCAAACTTCAAAAATTTATATCTCACTCAATACTAATCCAATAACCTTATATGATATATCTATGGAAATCCTTGAATGTCTACTTTCATCTAAAAATGGTTTCATCGGATGTGACCGATTGTAGGTGGAGCCGTACACTCCACCGTACGGACTGCCGTGGAATTCTTCATCCAGACAGCATCCTAATCCTTGGTTCCTTCTAACTTTCTTCTTCTAACTTTAATTTCAACTCAATATTTCATATTAATCCTATCATAATCCATCATAATTTATCATATACATATATCATCAAACAATCATCAAAGAGTAATCTTTCATGCATCCTCAATTTAGAGAAATCAAGATTAGAGATTGAATCCTACCTCTTTGAGTACATGACTTGAGCTAAGTCTTGAAACTTGGAGTGTTAGAACCTTGCTAAGCTTGGAGGAATGATGGAGTTGATCGGTATAGAAGGAGGAGGAGGCTGGAACCAGAGGAAGAGGGAGAGTGGCATAGATCAGCCAGAAATGAGGGGAGGGGTCTGACTTAAATAGATGGGGGTAGTTGGAATTGTGGGTGTTGATTGGTTGAAGTTTTGTGATTGAAGTTCGGCCATGTCACCGCTTTTGCTGGTGAAGTTGCTTTCCACGTCACCCAAAGTGGGATATGCTGCTTTACCTGAAATCAGAAATCATCCCCATAATACTTTAAGTCGGAAGTCGTGACCTTTTACATTGCTTGGAGTTGAAGCCGGATGTCGAATCCTGCACTATCCGCTTGTGACTTGAGGAAATCTTGTCTGGTCTATTTTGAGACTTAGAATCAAGGTCTGAGGTCTCAAGTCATGCAGCCGACAATCAATCGATCTCTGAACTCCAAGTTCAAAGTCGGACTCCTTGTAATAAGCTCGAGTCTCCAGACTTGGTCCATTTTAATTGAGTTCAACTCCAAGGCCGGAACTCACATGAAACTTCGGAGTTCATCTTGTATCATTGTGTTAAACTATAACTTCCGGTCGGATGAAGCATGAGGTATGAGGTCTTAATGATGGTTCTTAAGGAACTCGGGTGATTCGAATCACATTTCCAAATCCAAGTACTTAAACCCGGAAGTCGGTATCTTACATTTGATGATATCGGAAACCGGGCACAATATCTTTCTGACATGAAGTGACACGCTGAATCACGCTCATGTTGTTCTGACTCAATGTTAAACTCTAAGTTGTAGAAGTAATTTAGATGAAGCTCAAGTCGTTGACATAGGTGAGACGAACTCGGAAATCGGAGAATATATAAGATGAAGTCGGAAATCAGGAGTAGTCAAGACTAGATGAAATCGTATGTCATGAAGTCGGAAATCATGTACTTACGTTAGACGAACTCGAAACTCGGAATTTATCCCACTTTGTGTAGAATTCGAAGATGAAGTCGGGAATTGAAATTGATCCGCCCCAGGGCTAATGATCTCGGAAATCGGGACGTTACATATTATATGTATATTACTTATCTATTACTATCCTGGGATCCACATATTCCCAGAATCAGGATTTTTTCTATAATGTCCCTCCTGACAACCTTAAGCCATTATTTACAATTTTGTCACTCTTCCACTATACTCCAACTATCTACCATTTTGCCACTATCTCGGGATCGACTTCCTTTCACATCAGCTGCTCTCAGAATTGGGGATGTTACACTTTGCAATCTAAGAAAAGCTTTTTATTTGATTTCCTTATAAAAAGGAAATTGATTTGAGAACATGTAACTCTACTTTCATACATGATAAGGTGCTCTTTTCTCTTCTTAGAACAACTATTAGCTATTGTAAAATCAAAAGTCAATGAACGATATACGATGGCTTTATCCTATACATTTGCTTCCCCTAAACTATTACCCTTATGTAAACCCTTGTACCCTATAGCTTCTCTCTCCACATGACCATTTAGATCATCACTTAGAAAAAAATTTGCTCCCAATGGTATTCCCCAACTAAACTTTTTAAGTCCTCACACAAATTTTTACCTTATGGCGAGCTTCTAACATCACCTGTGGTGTATATGTACTTAAAACTTTAAAAGTGTCTCACTCCGCTGCAAACTTTACCTTATCTTCTATTATGCCTAGTCCATTTCTAGATTTTACCTTGTCAATGTACCAGATCTTAAAACTTAGAGTCTAGTTCCTTTGTCTTTTCTCGTAACCACTTAGGATATGTTCACGAATTTGGCTTAGAAAGGAATGGGAGGGAAGGGAAAGGCTTATGGAGGTCATGCCTTGTACATAAGTCTTACTTGGCAGGGAAAGGCATATGGGTATTTTAACTAACCCCTTAAAATCCTTCAAAACCCTTATTGCACAGTTCCCCCAAATTGGGGAGTTTTATTGAAATTTGAATTTAATTTACTGTTTTATCCCCATTAAAATATAAAATACTATTTTATCAATTTATTCTAATTTTATTTCAATTTTTCATAGAAATTATATTTCCTTCCTAATTTTTTATCAACTTCCATCAAAATTTGTTCCCTCCTAAAAATATTTAGTAGGGAAGAATTTTTTAATTTACATATATATATATTCTAAATTTTTTTAAATTAATATTACTATAAAATATATTAATTATACTCAATTATTTTAGTAAAAGGCAAAATTATAAAAATACATTATAAATCATCCATTTCTTTTTTCTTATCAATTTTGAACTCATGAATAAGATTAACTAAAACCCTCTAAACCTCTTCATTCCCTTTCCCTTTCTTTTCCTTTGATGCCTTCTCTTTTCTTTCCCTCATAACTAATTAACACACACTTAGTGTCTTGCAGGCACGTAAAGTTAATACTCTTCCTAATCATTGTGTCCAATATTTTCATTGATTTATCTGTAAGTGTGCCTGGATTCCACATTCTAAAATGAACTGTATCTTGTGAATTGGCTTCTTTAACCACACTCATTCACGAAGATGCGGGCTGCTTATTTTTCGCTACATCCAAGCATGAATGGAGTTGCTCTTGCTCATTTGGTATAGCATTCGAACTATATATCACGTTTCTTGCAGGCAACAACCTAGCCTTAACCCAATCACATCTTTAATCCATGTCCTAAGATTTGACAAAATTTTATGTTAGTCGTTGACTTCCTAACACAACCATTCTCTTTTATCTGGGCTTGAGAGCAACTATATAGAGATTTAGAATAAACACAACATGGGTAGAGTTGATCAAACCTTTGAATATACAAGGAAAAAAATTCATGAATAGTAGACAAAACCAATGAGGAAACGTGATGCTTCATCCTTAAGAGAGTCAAAGAATGTGAACTTTTGTTTTTAGTTCTCACACATGTTCTCCCTTGAAGGCAATCTTGTTTGAGGCACTATCAGATACTAAATGTGGACACTTCTCAGCTAGGATTCAAACTGTAATTCGCCACATTGTGGGGGACTAGCCCCTTTCACTAAACTCAATATCTGTTGGTCAAAGAATGTGATAAATAAAAAAGAAAAAGTAATGTGACAAGCACTAAATTGGAAACATACAAATGGAAAGTTGAGGAATGCTTGATGCAAGAAAAGGAAAGCACTCGGCTCAGTTTCTGTAACTAGACTTTTGTGAGATCATGAATATTTATCAAAGATCTGTAACCTTAGAAACTCTCTTCACACGACAAATAGAGAATAGTAAATAAATTACTGTGTTTATGTGAACTGCTAATGCTATCTGGGGGAAGGTTCTCGTGAAACTACGACGATATGAAGTGTCAAAACAAGTTTGCCTTCTTTGCCCCAGCCCCAGCTACTTGTCAAATCCCTTTGTCCAAACGGGCACACAGTATATTAAGATTCCAGCAGAGAATGAGACACATATGGTAATCATAGCATAGGCATACGCTCTCCAAGGATGACTGCTTTCTCTCATTGCATTGAACTCAGCAGCGAAAGTCGAGACAGTACTCAAACAGCCCATCAGACCAAACCGCAGTCCTGCTACAACAATATCACAGTTCCTGGTCTTCACCTACATCAAATTAACAATAAATTCCGGTCATGACCTCCAAAGTATGCAGATTCTCTTTAGCCTTTTTTCTTTTTGGAATTCGGATTTAAGGTCCAGATTATCAAAACTAAAATAAAAATAATTAACTGAAACTTGGGTGGGAATCTAGATATATACTATTTAAGTACAACTAGAAATTGAACGAGAAATTCAATTACCCAAAAGTAGGGGTAAATTTGTTTTATTTTTTAAAAAACCAAAAAGGTAGTTTTTTGACTTAAAATTTATTTTTATAAAAACTATTTATTTTAATTTCTACTCAAAAATTAAAAAAAAAATATTTTTAACTTCTGAATAAAAAGCTAAAATAAATAACTTTTATAAAATGTGCACATTTGACCCAAAAACAGTTTTTTGAAGCGAACCCACCCTAAATCTCATTTACAAATCTAATTATGATCCTTTGATTACTGGCTTAGAGATTGCATAATGCAGCTAGAAGTGATGGGATTCGTTAATGACAAGAATGATGTTATAGAAACTTACTGCTTTTTCTACACTAGCAAGTGCAGCCGTAACAATAGCGGCAGTTACATTGGCAACAAGAGTCCCAAATGGAATCCATTTCAACAGCCCTGCCCTTCCCAATCCACGTCCATTGTGCCGCGCTAAGAACCATCTAGTCCACACGCCTACAGGTCCAACCATGCAAGCAAACCATAACTGAGCAGCACTGCCACCGCGCTTGAATTCGGCTTTTACTAAAGCTCCACTGACACCCCATAATAAGCCTAATAGCATCAAGAACACCAACATAACTGCCAATTGACATTTGCAGCTATCCACCTTCCAGTTGATCTTAGAGTTACTATTTCCTGAGCTCATATTCAGCCTGTTGAGAAGCCACCTGAAACCCTTGGCTGTCTCAACCCCAAATATGATGGAAAATGCAACAAGAAACAAGCCTGAAAATTTCCAATAATGATTCAATTGAGCCATGATGAGGAGAATTACAAGAAGCAAAGAATTGCTTTGGTTTAGACAGATATAACTCTAGAACACTCTTTTCTAAATGCTCTTATTTACCAATCAGAAATCCAAGTGCAGAGAAGAGCCAGTGCCCAGAAACACTGAGTTCAACCATTTGCTGGTTCCAACCGCTAAAAGTTGTAAGACTCCCTAAAAAGCCCGTTGTTATTGCTATGGCTAGATGCTCCGACACATGAGATATGTCTACTTTGAATACAACACCGAACCATCCCATCAGAAAAGAACCAACCTGAAAGAATATGTAGAAGTTTTGCATCAATATGTCAGCTTCCTGATGAACGAACTTTAGCATAGATTTTAAGTGTCACTTAATCGGATTAAAACTTGAACCAAAACTAAAATGCAATTGTTCAACTCCCTAGAATAGATTAGGGGCTTAAAGATGTATGCAATGCAAAAGCAGCTGCTGTTCTGCTATGGGAAAGAACTATTTTAAGCTTATAACCAGTTATGAGACACCACATGAACTCCTTAAAATCAAAACCATTCATATATGACCCCATCT
The DNA here is from genome assembly GCA_031439585.1 of Pterocarpus macrocarpus. Taxonomy (NCBI): domain Eukaryota; kingdom Viridiplantae; phylum Streptophyta; class Magnoliopsida; order Fabales; family Fabaceae; genus Pterocarpus; species Pterocarpus macrocarpus. The sequence goes on from CM062514.1 coordinate 9,088,367, forward strand.
CCATCCAAATGGCACAAATTTTCTCTTTCTATAGAAATGCGATACTTTTCTATAATTTCACTCATGGAGCTGCTAAGAATGCTATCACAATAATAAGCATGCAGGTTACATTTGCCACTGGTCTCATGGTCTAACTATTTTAGAGTTCACCATTCAGTGCTTAATTGTACAATAGTAGCACTAGAGTCCACCTCAGTCACAGAATCGGTATCTTATTGGCACTATGGTTCTATTCTTCTGCTCCTGTGTAGCAAAAGCCTACCATGTTTTATGGCATGTCACAGGAATTATATTCTTTATCAGACAAGTTTGAACCCACTGGCATATATTGCAAGGCAGAAAAATTGAGCTAGAAGTTAGGGGCAGACCATATTGGAAGGAAGGTCAAGATAAAGAATAGTTTCGTCACTTGTAACACTAGCAATCCCTGGGCCAAATAACTTTTGCAATAAATATCTTGTTAACACCTGCATGCCAATAGTGCATTAGAGTCTCGCTGATATTAGCACCATGTCCTAACATGAAATTTGACAATAGAGAAGATATCAGAGTGCTAATCGCAGATAAATAATTTCCATAAGCTCACAATTAAAATGAAACAAAGCATGGATCAAAGCCGAGGAAATTATCTTAATCGACTCTGCTCCAACAGTGCAGGAAAACTTTGTATGCCTATCATTGCTCAGCAGCATCCTTGACAATGAAATCCAGGTGGTAGCGGTATTTTACAGTATTATTCCATCTTTGTTGAAAAGAAGTAATATCAATGTTACGAAAGAATGTCAACTTAAACCAAAGCATTTGTTATTGACCGATTAATGCATCTTTATGAATTTCACTCCTGGTCAGCTATCTTCATACATATTGCAACTTAGAAGGTATACTTTTCAGATATTTGGTGTTATAAACCAAAAGCAAAATATGCAGTGTTGTTTCAGCCATGACATTTCAACAATTACTGCAAGGAAACCCCTTGATCTGCTCAGTCCTATCAAAGCAATAAGGCCTTCAATCCTTCAGTGTTGGTACAGATAACTCAATTCTCACTTCTGAGATATTGAAAGAAATCATAATAGTATTGTATATGAATTACTAAATGACCGTTTATTCAGAGGGAGAACAATATATTAATGTCAGTAAACCCCTTCGGCATTTCGAGTCAAATATCAGTTACAGCAAAACTAGCAGTGTTATATTACATGGCAGTGATGGCACTTGGTCGGAACTTCCAGATAAAAGTGCTTTCCTCAACAAACCACATATTACAATATTTTAGTTACTGTGCCTTTTTTAACATTGTTGTTTCGTAAGAATGTGGAGCTGCTACATTTGGAAATTCAATGACAAAAGCCAGATATAATCCCAAGAGTGTATTTGGATTAGCTTATTTTCGATTTAAAACAACTTACAATAAAAAGCTTTTTGAGAGAGCTTTCAAAAAGAGGGGGAAAAAAAGGAGTAAAACCTTAAATTAATCATCGAAAGAGTTGGTAGATATCAATTTAGTTTTTCAAAAAGTTGTGATATTAGTTTGGTTTTCAAAAGACTTATGATATCAATTTGGTCTTTAAAAAATTAAAACTTATTTCAAGTTAGTCCAAAAAACTAAAAAAAACTTGGACTAACTTAAATTAAATTTTAATCTTTCGAGGACTAAATTGATATTACAAGGACCAAATTGAAATTTTGCACAACTCTCTCCAGGACCAATGTCACAAATTTTTGGAAGATGAAATTAATGTCAACTCTTTGGAGAACCAATTTGAGGTTTTACTCATTTATGACAAAAAAAAAACATGCTGTTGAAAACGTCAACCTTGCACTACAGATAATGCTTCGACTCACAAAGGAGGACTTCAAGACGAATACTGCTTCTTAGACTGGCTAACTGACGAGGAATCATAGATATATATCATTAAGATTTCAAAGGTAACCTGATACAATAAGGAACTAACAGAAGATAACAATGACGTGCCTTGAGTAAATAAGATAATGAGAAGATAGTGATAACGATTTATCGCTAAAAAATTTGCTGAAGTGTCGTAGACTTGTATAAATATATCTTGTCGTCGCGTTTGGACAAGATATAAATATATATACCATTAGCACTTCAAAAGAATAGAATACTAATGCGTTAAAAGGTTAGGATATTACCCCAAGAATTCCAAAAACTGCTAAGTGAACCATACATGAAGCATAATCCAGAAACTCTGGCAAACGTTTACCATGCTCCTGAAAGCAGAAATAGATCATAACAATGTGTAAAGTTGAATGATATGACCATGAGGAACTTCAAACAATCTGAACTATCCTCCACATACAATAAATTAACAAGATTTATGTTATTTAAACATTTAGATACTCCAATTGACTTTCAGCAATCACAATTCAAATAAGTGAGTTTTGGTTATATAAATGTTTGAATTGGCAATATGTGATGATTGCAGTTCAAATAAAAAAGAACTATAGTTTATACTGACTTCATGAATAGTATATGTTCATTATTATCAGTTAACATCACAATCAATACTTACATACCTCAAATCTATACTTATTTATACACCAATCACCATATATCAATATCTATGTTTAAGTGTAATGTATAGACAATGTTTCCCAAAGAACAAACACAGAAACCAAAAACCCCGATCCCATAAATAGTGTTGAAACTAGAAATAGAGCCTACTTACTGCTTTTGTGCTTTCAGAACGCTCTATTGCATCGGCTGAAAGAGGGGATGTGAGTTCAGGTGGTAAAGGCCTAACAGCCACGTTGTGATGAGAGGAGGAAGGGCATGGCTGCAAATTGTGCTCATCTTGGATGGAAACAACAGCTCCATTTTCTTCTGACCTGTGGTCAAATGACAAGCTGAAGCTGCTTCTACCGCTGTACCTTCTGCTTGGAAGAGCTCGGTCTCCAATGTCTCCAGCCTCTGAAACACTCTCACTCTCAGCATCACTATCTATCTGATGAGGGCCTCTATGACTTGATATGCTCAGTGAACACCTTCTCAGTGAAGAAGCACCACTGGCCGTTTGCTCCATGTGAACACAAAGAGAAACTCACACATGAATTGTTTCTGCTTAGTTAGCACTGACGACCGAACCAAATATCAGTATGGCTCATATATGCAGCTGCTACCAACGCCGACCTGTTTTTCTAATTATTATTAGGGTGGATTACATTTACCGTTTGTGAAATTCACTGTAATTATATTTGATATTTTTTTATTTATAAATAATAAATTAATTAAAATAAATTAAAGGAGTATGAAATATAATTATATCAAAACTGAAGAGAAGTTACTGTAATTTATCTTTTTTATTATTATTATTATTATTATTATTTTCTTTTTTATACGATAGGAATGAATGACACTCTACAACGAATAAATTATTATTTGACAAGTTTGGTGATTGATATTCAACTAATCCACCTCGTGAAAACCAACAAAGGTTTAGATGATTCAGATTCGACCTAATCCACTCTAGAAAGCGAATAAGAACTAAAATACTGTGATCAGAATCCCCTTAAGTATGGTTGATTAAGTTGTGAATACACTAGATTCGAAGAGAGCATTCCTAACGAACTGCATTGGGTTGGACATGCAGCCCAGAACAATAACTTCTTAAGTAATTAATTGCATTATAAATATCATCCCAACCTTATCTAAAAGAAAGTCTTCACTAATTGTTTCATTTCTTTATTTTTTTTTTTTGGGTCTGGAAGTCTTCACGAATTTAAGTGTCAGAGCATCTTACAAGTAATATAAAAGAAAAGAAACTTGCTATTATAGCCCGTCTGTTTTTCCACCCAAAAAAAAAAGTCCGTTTGTCTGTGAATTTTAAAAAAGGACTAGTTTTTTGTTAAAATATAAATGACACAAGAGTTAAGATAATAATTAGATAACTTTTCAAGACAATTAAAACCTTTAAAAAGTTATTTTAGTGCATTTTAATAAATTAGAAAAATAACTTCTTAAAAAAACTCTAAGAAAACTTATTACATAACACATTTTTGTGTATACAATTAGCTTAAAAAGTGTATAATCCATTTTTATATAACACCTTCTTATTAAAAGTATAATTCATTTTATAATTTTTTTTTTCAATTTTAAAGCGAAAGCCGAACAATGGAACAAAAAAAATTCCTTCGTCGTATCCATCTCCTTCATTGTTCAAATTGTAATTCATTTCATAAGGTAAAGAATTGGAACTTAGGATGTAAGAGTATTGTTTAAATAATTACATTTCTAGCAACATAAGCTCTGATGCGAAAAATTAGATGCCCACAAGACGAACCAAAATGCAATAGAAAAAGTACCTTCACAAAATACTAATTCATCTCTTAATGGCCTATTAAGTTGCAACAATGTAAGTATTGAATATGCTAACTTAATTATATTATGAAAAGCGTGTAACCAAAATGAAGAAATGATTGTTTGCACACCATCCATACCGAATGTTTTCGTCTCTGATTTCGGATAAAGCTGGAATAAAATTTAATAACATGCTTTACATACTACATGAATATGTTTGTGTACTTAGTACACTATAATGTAGCAAGTTATTCACTCGGCAAGAGCTTTGTGGAAATATAATAGTCGCCTGGTCTTCGGTGCACTACCACTCTCATGCTTAATCATGAAGCCAAATAGGTAAGGATATTTCCAGTCACATCTCTCCGCTAGGAGCTGATAATAAAAACCACAATTTCTTCACATCATAAAATAGCAGGCAACTCATGTCAATACTTGAGTGATGTCCGTGGTATCTTCTAGTCATGGATGGGCCTGAACAAATAGAAGATTGAAATTAGAAATGCCTGAATAATTTTTTTAATGAGTTCACAAAGCAAGATCAAAGAAAGTCCTTTAGTTCCCCCCCCCCCCCCTTTTTATTTTTTTTCCTTCTTTTTATTTTGATAATTCATAATAACTCAAAACCCTTCAACATGAATAGGCGCAACAAAATATCATACAGTTGGTCCACAACATAAAATCTGAAAAAGCCTACCCTACATCTGCAAGTACCAGGAAAAACACCAGCATCTAACATATACACCTGCAATAAGAGAAATAATGCTAAGAAAAAAACATTCCTGCAAACGAAAGTTAACTCAACACCATTTGACTGATCTTTCTCCTCTGTTTCTTCTCTCAACTTATCTGTATCTGCTTTAAAGCATTTTGCTTAAAAGTCCAATTATTAAACATTAGATTGCTAACCTCTTTTTTTATGGATGACCCCAATTCCACTCAAATCTAATATCCCAATATATGTTGCTATTGGGTTTCAGTCACGATATTACAATAGGGGATTTGCACTACTAGAAATTCGTCAAGTTTTGTCCATAAAATAAAATAAATCATTGACATGAGAATATACTGACGGAAAAATTATCCATCAGTAAAAATGTCGATAAATCTTCCCACCATTCTGTACCAAAAAATTACTGATGGAAAAACCATCAGTAAATAATAATCATTATTTTTAGATGAATTAAAAATATTGTTATAAATTATCCATCGGTAAAATGGAAATAACTTAAATTTTTTTAATTTTTGTCATAAAAAATTTGTATATTTATATTACCGATGGATTATCTGTTGGTATTTGAAAATTGATATTGACTGCCATAGTTGGTTCATGTTCCATATTACTGACAGATTTTCAGTTGGTAATATATGATTAATGAAACGATTCGTTTCATTAATTCTATTTTATCGATGGAAAATCTGTTGATAATAATAAAATGAAACGAATCGTTTCACTAATTTGTTACCAAAAAAAAATAGATCATTAAAACGTGAACCCGCTTCTTCTTCTTCCTCACTTTGTTGTTTTCCTCTCTCTCTCTCTCTCTCTCTCTCTCTCTCTGTTCTCTCTCGCTCTCTCTGCTATTTCACCACCACCAGAGCCTCCATTTCGCGATCCGAGACTGCCATTGTGTTGCTGATATGTTTTTTAATATTTTAATCAATTTAATTTTTTTAGTTTAGCCTTTTTTTAGTTCCATTTCTTTACTTGAAGTTTTATATTTTTTAGTTAGTTAACTAAGTTATTTTCTTAGTTAGAGATTGAAATTTTCTTAGATAGAATTGTAAGATCAGATTGCATGACTGGGGGAAGGCTTAGAGTTCCTTCCTATTATTTGAATTATGTGTTGTGATATTATGTGCTCTAGAATAGTTATTACGATTAATTTTAGAATGCTATGATTATGTAATTTATTTTGGTTGTGCTGTGGTGTTGAAATACTGAATTATATTTTGAGTTAAAATACTGAATTAATTTTTCTAGATATTCCAAATTTAAGGGGAAACTCTGCCCAAATTTTTTAGTCATCTAAAATATTATTAGAATTAAATATTTATTGATAATATAAATGTGTTATGCCATTATTTAGTTAATATATATTTTATATTTTCAATTTTGTATGTAATACAAATCAACTATGGTAGGACGAACACCTAGTTCTAGACAAGGTAGGGATAGACCGAGGAAACATGGTCTGCCCCTTCACACCCGAGCCCCACCCACCACCTCCACTGCGCTTGCATCCACCACTGTCGCAAGTGATGGCTCCTCTGTTCCTCTTGGTCCACATGCCCAGATTTTGTTATGATACCCAACCCTAGGTATCATAACTTAGATGATCGACCTTCATTCCCCCAGCAGGCTTCTCCACCTCTATCCCTATCCTAGGAGGTGAAGCACGCAGTCAACTTGCTTCTACACCTTCCCTTACCCCTAGTTAGCCTGGTTCACAAGGTGCCCAACCATCCTTGTCCACCCCCTCACAAGGCTCCACGAACTAGCAAGTGGAGCTTAGATACAATGGTAAATCCTAGTAAATAATTTAAAATCTAAATTGACTATAAATTTTTAATTATGATAGAAAATTTAACTAATAGATACATGAATTAAATGACTTTTATATCCACATTATAATTTAATGGAATAAAATTACTTATTAGTTTTTATTTTATATTTCTAACTAGTTTCTTATAAATTATAAATAAATCAGTAAAATTATTATTTTACAATAAATATTAAAAATTATGATTATTATTTTTATATAAGTCAATATTTTAATCTACTTTTTTTTCTTATTTTCGTAAAATAGCCTTTATTAAAATTTAAGTTTTTTTTCATTTGGTTGTTATATAGTTACGCGAAACCAATGTTCTATGTGACTTGTATATCTATCTATTTTAGAGTGCATACTATGCCAAATAAAAAAAATAGTGTGTATAGTGAACAGAGAAATTACATCAGACAAGCAAGGACCAATACAATTCAAAAAATAATGGGGGTCTTATGTGGTTACAGAAAAGGGCAATATTGAAAAACTAAAAGTGAAGCCATTCTTCTCTCCGTTTTCTTGGCAATGGAGCGAAGAAAATGTAAGTGTGGGTCCCATGCCCCAAAAGTTTCTTTCCCTTCATTTTCTATACATAACCAAATAGGAGAAAACACTCATTTCTCTTTATTTTCTTTCTATTCAACTTCCTTCCACTCATTTTCTACCAAACCAAATGAAGGGTAAGCAATGCTTAACAGACCCAATCACCAGAGCCAAGCACAACAACACTCAGCTCAATCCTGCTAAGAAGAAGTCCAACAACAAAATCTACAGTTGCACTCATGGACTTACAATTCATGCAAGGGAATTAGTTATAATAAAATTATTTAGAATGCCTCCTAGAAGATGTGGATTCGTATTCACCCTTTTCCATCATAATGTTTCTGTCAATGCCAAAAATACTACAACAAAAAGGCGCCATCTACAGTACTCTTCGCTGGTCAAGGTCAAGGAGCATGGTGCACCTTGCAATCTAATGGTGAAGTTTGTGAGGTGCATCGATGCTCCAATTGTAACGTCCAAAAAATTTTAATTGTTTTTAACCGAGTTGTTCGATTTTTAGCAAATAATTATGATTAATTAAGATTGGATTTAGTATTCACTTAAATCTAATTAAGTGTGATTTAAAATGATTAGGCATAATGGAATTAGATTAGAACCATAGGAGATTTCATAGGATTTTTTCTAAAACCGATTTACCGATTTAAGAGATAATCGGTAAAATTTCGGTATTCTAAACTATCGGAACCAAACCAATAGAAATTATACTGTGAGAATCCTAGGATGGATGGTCAAGATTCAGCCAACACACCCTACAAGTAGCGCCACAATCAGCCTTCAAGAAGGCAGCCAAATGAAATTGGAAAAGGAAAACACATCCACCAATCACATGTAATCTTGCTCCAAAAGTTTCCAATTATTTCCTTCCAACTCCCTTGATTATTTTCGGATTTTATAACCTGCTGAACCCTCATTATTTCTCTACTATCTCAACTCATCTTCACTCCATCTCCATCTACTCTTCAAGCTTCATCAAGATTTCTTCAATCCAAGGCACCAATCTAGCACAACAACACCTAGAAGAGGTAGGAGTTCAATCTAGCTTCTTGTTTTCTTTGAAATGGGCTGATTAGGCTCCACTTTCTTCCCACTTTCTTGCATGATTCTGATGTTATCTTGAGTGATGATGATGAATTAAGATTGGTTTAAGGTGTATATGTGAGTTTGAATTGAAGATTGGATGGATTGATTTAAGGAAAACATGAATCCAAGAAGAATTCAAGAAGCTATTAGGATTTTTTACCCGATGGTCTGTGCTGCGGAGTGTACGGCTCTGCCTACAGCCATTTAAATTTGATAAATCCATTTTTATATGAAACTAGACATTCAGGGCTTTCCATACATATAAAATATAAGGTCATTGGATTAGTATAGAATTAGTTATGAATTTTTGAAGTTTGACCTAGAAATCTAGATTCTCTTCTGGACAGTATGAGTTGAGAAGGGTGTAACTCAGCCTACACAATTCTAAATTGAGTGAAACTAATGTTGTTTGAAAGCTAACATATAAGATAACATCCCATAAAAATTTCAGAGTCAGATTCTTTGCCAATTATTCCCAGCACATCAATGAAATTACCTTAAGTTTAAATCAGGCTGGAATAGGGTAGTCCAGTAGGGTCAAGTTACGGGGATTATATCTCAACATATACCCATGCAAATGATATGAAACTTATTTCATTTGAAAGCTTGTTCTGTTAACTTTAATTTGATATAAATTTCGTATGATTTCACGCAAATTTCTATTTTTACTGAATTTTCACTTATGAGAGTGCACTTCTGGCTAAGTACAGGGCAGTTTAAGGTAAAATGCTAATAACTTGAGCTATACAAATCAAAATGAGATGGGACCAAAAGGGTTGGAAACTAGACACATAGCACTATAACATATTCAAAATTTAGGTCCAACTGAATTGAATATAAATTATGGTGAACTTTACAAAAATCGGACAGAATTGAATATAAGGGTCCAATCCCTACATGATTAACATTATTGTGATATGTTTGCTAATCTATGTTGAACTTTTGCTTGATTGGTTTTACTGGTAGCCAAGTACTATTCATGGGGAAGCGGACTCTATCTGTTATGCTGCCGAATTTCCGACAGAAATTAGTGATAGTTCTAAATGTTGGTGTGTTAATATTGTTATGCGACATATATGAATACTAAGCAAGTACTATTATTTGATAATAAGGTACGAAGCCTATGTATTTATGATTCTATAATAAAAGATATGATAATGAGTCCATATTCCAAAAGAACGTGACATGGCGATCACACTTTGATGGGGTATGACATGGCAATCGTACTCTGGAGTGTGGCATAATGATTCCACCCCTTAAGGAATGTGACATGATGATCACACCCCGAGGGAGTATGACATGGCGATCATACTCTGGGACGTAGCAGGATGAATATATTTTAATGAGTGTGACATGGTGATCACACCCTGAGGGAGTATGACATAGCGATCGTACTTTGGAATATGTATGACAAGTAAAGGAAGACAAAGAAAGAGAAGAAAATTATGTATATCTACATAAATTCAAGTACAAGTAAAGGTAGACGCAAATTTCAAGTTTCCAGTATATTGGTGTTATTATATTTTAATATGTTGCAATTATTATTCATAACTTTATTATGTATTGGCTCTCCCAAATGACAAACGTATGAATAAAATGGACTTTGCTTCGAATAATATGTTTTCGAACTATAAAATTTAACAGTTTATATAATATGTCCACCTTTTTTATAATAAATCGAAGCAGCTGGAGATAATAATGATGACACTATATGAAATTTCTTAGTGAATCCTACTGAAAATTTAAAATTCTCACTCCTATTTCCGTGTTATCTCTAGATAGTTCAAAAAGTTTTAAAGACGAAGTTCTTTGTCGAGATAAAGTCCGCTCAGGTAACAGTATCAACTCCAGGGTGTGGTACTATGACTTAAGTATAGTACTGTACAGAAGAGGACGTTACACCAATCACCTATGATACACTGTAGTAATATCTAATTTTAAGAAATTTTAAAAATATGATTAAATACATTTTAGAAATTAATTGTGATATACTGACAATGCAAAATTATATTGGCAGTATAATTTTATATTGTCAGTGTATGATAATTAATTTTTAAAATATATTTAATTATATTTTTAAATTTTTTTAAAGTTAATATATTATTACAATATATTTTAGGTGATTAATATATTGATACACTTCATAAATCTAACTTCTCAGATGCACTATAGTCACAAAATGCATTATATACCTTTGACTGCGAAGCGCATTGCAGTAGAAGCCCAACAAAAAATAGTACAATCTAGTTGCCAAAAATGAATCTCTCTTTCAAGTGCATAGCATCAAGCAGCGCTAGATTATCCAACATAAAGCACATGCCACAAAAGAAATTTTGGGAAAATTAAAAGAGAGTTTGAGAGAGACAAACACGCTGAAAAGAGAGGTTGGAGTACAATGTCATGTAGTCCACTTTATCGCATTAGGGAGCTCAGAGGTAGGTTGTCCCTGTTGGCAGCGGCCAATCGAGAGGAGGCAGTCTTGCAGGACTCAAACGAAAAAAATTTTAAATACACTACTTCAAATTTTCAATTTGATTACTCGATATGGAAGCTTGATGAAATCAAAATTTAAGATTTTTAAGATTTAATTTTGTAAATTTGAATATCATCTCTTTTGTTTCAACACAAAAAAATGCGTACAATATAATTGATTACTCAATTATTCAATCTATGGAAAAGTTATTAAAGATACAATTGATTATTGATTTATAATGTAACTGTAAAATTATATTACATCCAAAAATAAGAGATCAAAGCATAATAAAAGGATCAGATTTTAAGCCACTAAGATTGATCTCATGGTGAGGATTTGAGTAATTTGTATGAGATTGTAGATTTAAATCCCATTACCGTCCCTCTAAATGAATCATATTTTAAAATATAATCTAGAGTAAATTTATAGAAGTTGAAATTTGAAGATCTTTAAAAATTTTTAAATAAAATGCATAAAATTTAAAATCTAATTATTACACGTAAAAAATTCATCGAATCAAATTTTAAGATTTTCGAAGATTTAATTTAGTGAATTTTAATTTTTACAACTTCTAATCATAATTTTAAGTTTGATTAATAAAAAAATCATGCTTAGATTGTAAAACCACATTGTTATCGAAACTAATAAATATCTAATTTCATATTAATTTTAAAGTTTTAAATTTTATAATATAAATTTAATTTTTATTCACTAACAGTATCATTTTATATGTTGTTATCCAATCATGAGTTCTTACATCAACAAACACAAATTGACTATCATTTTATTTATTCCAAAAATCATGTAAATGAGATCATATACTTAGATGGCAACAGAAAATAAAATTTTAAAGAATTTAGTGTACCAGAATTAAACTCATACATAAAATTTTAAAGATTTAATTTTGATAATGTAAAGCTTTAGATATTTGGGGAAAATATGATTCATGGGATCAAATTTTAAGATTTTCTACGATTTAATTTAGTAAATTTTAATTTTTACTACTTCTAATCATAATTTTAAGATTAATTAATAAAAAATATGCTTAAATTGTAAAATCACATTTCCATTCGAAAAAATAAATACCTAATTTCATATTATGGATTTTAAAGTTTTAAATTTTATAGTTTAAACTTAATTTTTATTCACTAACAGTACCATAATTTTGTACATTCATGCTTAGATTGTAAAATCATGTTGCTAACGAAAATGATAAACTAATAATTTCAAATTATGAATATTAAAATTTTAAATTTTATAGTTTAATTTTAATTTTTACTTACTGACAATGTCATAATTTTGTACACTGTTATCCAATGATAAGTTCTTACATCAGCAAACAAAATTGACTTTCATATATATTATTCAAAAAATTTTGTAAATAGAAGTATATAAGTACATGATAATGTAAAATAAAATTTTGAAAAATTTAGTGTATCAAAATTAAACTCAAACATAAGAATTTAAAGATTTAATTCTAATAATATAAAGCTTTAGATATTTGGGGAAATTATTCATGGGATCAAAATTTTAGATTTTCAAGAATAAATTTATAAATCTTAATCATGTTTTTAATTTTAATCATATTTTAAATATTTACAAACTATTAAATGTTGACAATTTAAAGTTTTTTATGGAAAAAAATAAATACAATTGAGTAAAAAAATTTCGTAAATAAACAGCAAAATCACATTAAATTCGGAAATTAAAAAAAATCCAATTTTAAAGTACGAATAGATTAAAAATTTTAATCCATATATGAACTAAAATCTTTTAAGATTTAAAAGTTCAGAAAAGAAATTTAAAATTTAAAATTTAACGTCTTTGTAAGGAAAATTGCATTACTGACATTTACATTAATAATTTGATTTTATGACATCTATTAATAATTTGATTTGCATTTACATTCTTCTACATTTAATTTAAATAAAAAGCAGACTAAATGCACATATGGGAAAATCGTGAAATTAAAACATGTGACTTATTGAACACCAATCAAAAAGGGAATTAAAACTCCCAATAACACCACAACCGGCCAATGAATATGCCCCATGTAGTGGGCAAATTTTTAGGCGGGAAAACAATAGCTTATAGTGCTGACACTTATACAAACCCAACACTTCATCAGCTATGTTTTACATATAGGTGCATTCTCACCTGCACCTTATCATGATGCATTTGTTGGTGCAACAGAGCTTGTTTTTTACCTGCATTTAAAAGATGTGGCCAAATAAAGATAAAAATATGACTAACTAAATTTATAAATGTGGCTAAGTGACCTTTTTATCATCTCCTCTCTCTCCAATGATTCACGTCGTGACTCCTCCTTTACACCTGGCCACTGATGGCCTCCATAACATCCACCATCATTTGTCCAATCACCGAACCATGTTCCCATACAACAATATCTAATTTAATACAAGATTCAATTATTCCATGAGCATACAGTGGCCAACACAAGTGTAGGGATGGAAACAAAGCAGCCGCACTGTGAAGCTTTTTTGGCCTTAACAGCCAGGCCCAGATAGTAACAAAATGGCTCGAGCCTGGCTCGTGGGCCTGCAGGCTTTGTTCTTGGCCTAAGCCTGGCCTGCTCTCAATACCTGGCCCTGGGCATATACAGCTTACAGCTGAATTTATAACACTTTAGACAAAAGCCAACAAAGCTAACAAAAAAGCATTAAATGTGCCAAAATCAGCTTTGTCTCAGAATCGTGCTCGTGCATCATACAGGCCTCAAAACAGGCCAGACCTACAAATATATCTAGAAAGGCCACTAAACAATTATGTACCTGTCGATAATAATAAAATCAAACTACTTCCAATATATAAAATATAACAATTCACCCAGTTATCCAAAACACTAATTTAACAAGTTAGCTAAAACCAAATTATCCAAGACAATATCTAAAATCCAAATTATCCAAATACAACAACACATAACAATTCAAACCAAGACAAAGTGAAGTTGATATCTCTGAGCAAAGTATCAAATCTTTCAATGTAATTTCTTCTTCTTGTTCAACACCTTAAAGAATAAGAAATCAAATATATCATTAGATCATAGCACAATTTAACAAATAATAACTATATAATAAAGGTAATATCTAAACAATGGAAAATATACCTTTGGTTTTTTCTTTAAACCATACTTGTTGCCAATCCCCACCACAAATAAGTGCTTCAATTGAGTCTTCATTTAATCTGAACGAGATATTCATCTATAACTCTTCCTCCAAAGACTAAATGTGGACTCCGATACATCAAGTGAAATAGGAATAGCTAATACATCAAAGAGCCCATTTTAGATAAAAATCTTATACTTGAGGCTATTGTTTTTCCACCATTCCAAGGCAATCAAGGAGCTAGAACTACCATCGGGAATGTAAACACCTCCTCAAGGTAAACTTCCACTCTGATTTCATTGAGGGATTGCTTGCTTTTCACTTAACAATGCTCATGATTTGGTCAAATCCAAGAACTATAGAATTAGTCACACTGAGGCGTAATCTGTTGCTACTAATGTCAACTTCCCGATTAGTAGTTGTCTCTCCCCTATACTTGTCAAAGATACTCCTCATACATTAATTGCAAATTTCATCACTTTATCCACATTCTAAGCCACATAATCAGGTTTATAAATCAAAGGAAAGCAATAATTAATAACATATAATTTACATCTAGGATCCAAAATGCTTGCAAGTGGCCATTACCATATTGCATTCCCCAATATTTGTCAAATTTTTCCTTCATTGAAATTGCCATGTCTCTCATGAAGAAATCATCATCCTCTGTGGCATTGTCAATTACTTTGTTTCACTCTCCAAACTTCGTGAAGATACAAATTTGCAGAGGATAATCACTAATTCCGAATGACATGAGTGGCCAAATTGAACACCTCTGAAGTTTACAAATCTTCTCAACTTTCTTCCAATCTCGATGGTGCATAGTTGTAATGTGGCTCCTCCTTATAAAGGTGGAAAGACACTCTTGAACTTCAATGCAAAGACATAACATCTTATATGTAAGAATTCCACCTTGTTGGACAATCAATGATAAGCTTCTTCTTTCAAACGCTTTTGCTCAACAATGTCACAAAATGCTTTTAGCCTCAATCATTATAGTTGATATACTTGACACTCTCACTAACATTATAAATAATGTCCTTAATTCTACTAAGGCCATCTTGCACCAACAAGTTTAAAATGTGTGCACAACATCCGACATGAAACAAGCTACCACCAGCGTGTAATGAACTACTATCCGATATGCTATCCTTAAGAGCCCTTAGACATGAATCATTATAGGAAGCATTATCAATCGACATCAAACACCTTATTTTCAATTCCCAAGTCTTCAAACACTTGAAAATAGTATCTCGCCACATCAATTCCACGCCTTGGAGCAGTAACTTTCACAAAACTTAAAACTCTTTTTGAAGATTCCATCCTGCATCAATAAAGTGCCCCTGCGGATAACCATGTATTCAGCCTACTTGGTGACTTGATCTCCACATATCGTAGAGTCAAACCGATCTTGCTCACACTTTGTAACAAGACCTTCAATTGTTTCTTCTCGCCTCATAAATAGCTAAGCAATCACTTCTAGTCGCTTTATGAAATCTTTGGAATTCGGGATTTGCATACCGAAGCCCCACATCCAAACTTCATCCTCAACAATGTTAAAAGGATGCTCATACCATGATTGCAGTAGAGCAATTATTTGTCTCATCTTCTCATTAGAATATCTAGCAACCGGTCACAAATGGATTAATACTCAAATTGGAAGGTTGAAATGGAATGGTGGGTTGTTTCTCAGAAGCAAGATGCAATCTCCTTTGTAAGCAAACTTTGAATGTCTCCTGAGATGTGCAGCATAGCTCCTTTCCCGAGTAAGAAAATACATGTTTGCAATACTTGCAAACAGTTTTACCCCTTCAACTTTCAACTTGATCAAATCATCCCAAATTGGTGAGGTTTTCCTCGCTTCTTCTGATGACACTATCATCGCCATCATTTTGATCATTAGTTTGTTGACTTGAATCTGCTAAGGCTGGTGTTGGTGTTGGTTGACTAACCTCATTAGCATTGGGAGGAGTAAGTAGATGACATTGTTTCACTCTCAAAGTTAGATGACATTAATTCAGACTGCACGTAATATAAAATTCGAGTACTATTTGTTAGCACTGGTAAGATTTGAAAAAGCAAAAACATCATAGAATAAACATCATATGCTTAAAGAAAAAGCAAAAACATCATAGAATAATGAAGATTTGAAAAAGCAAAAACATCATAGAATAAGTAAACCTCATATGCTTAAAGAGAAACATAAAGCTAACATTTTGATAAGCATTCAGATGCTAATTCAAGAAAGATCACTGCCATTTTAAAATTTATAGTGAACAATGAACCACACAACTATTGATAGAATGGTAAGCTTTTATAAAAAACCTAAGTTTGAGCTTGGAAATTCTTTTAACTCGATTACTATGTCTGCTTGAATTTTGATCTTCTTTTAATTGGGTTGTGAGGTTTAAAAAAAAAATTAGTTTTGATTCCTTTTTCTATTGCTTCCTTGGTTATTTTCCATTTTCATATGTTCAATTCCATGAACCAACTCTAAGCATGATCAAATGCTAAGCAAGGTAAAGCATGTTGAATTTGAGGCATGATGCTTTAGAATGCTCCCTGAACAAAGCACTTATGGGTTGCAAGGATTGAAAACATACTAAATCCAATCTAACACTATCGTACTAAAACAAAATAAGTAAGCCTTACACACGCTTAATCAGTACATTAGAACAAAGAATTAAACATCAAAACTGAATGGACTGAGATAAAAGAGGCAACAGCACCAACCCTCTCAACTCTCAAGCAATTATATTGTACATATGAACAAGAAGTAGCAAAAAGTAAAGGATTCATATTTTAGGATGCAAATAACTAAATCACTAAATGAAACCTATGTCAAACAATAATGCATAACAATAAGCCAGAACTGAACAACTCAATGACAGTAATTTAAGGCTTTGAGACATACTTAAAACAGATGCAAAACCAGCAAGACAGCAAGGATCGATAGTGCAAAGAGGTCCAATGATGTGGTTGGTAAAGCTTGCAGCTCCACGACGAGATTGCGGGCTTGCAGCAGCCCGGACGGATTGCAGCCTGCGCAGCAGAAGACGCAGCTTCAGCAGGAGGGTGACACGGGTAAATGATGACGCGGTGAGCAAGGCAACGCGGAGCAGAGGAGGACGACGCGATGGCGGTGGTCAGCAGAGAGGACGACGCCCAGGTGGTGGAAACAAATGAAAATGGAAGCACGCTGTATCGTGGAAGTTGCTGGCAAAGGAAGAATGAAGCAAGGGATGATGACCGTATGGAGTGGAGTGGAAAGAATAGGGTTTGTTTTGAATGATATTGAGATAATATGAAAATATAAAGTTATAAAATGTGTGTATTATGACTAA
Organism: Pterocarpus macrocarpus; assembly: GCA_031439585.1. Classification (NCBI taxonomy): domain Eukaryota; kingdom Viridiplantae; phylum Streptophyta; class Magnoliopsida; order Fabales; family Fabaceae; genus Pterocarpus; species Pterocarpus macrocarpus. Next base: position 9,105,820 of record CM062514.1, read on the forward strand.
AAGAAAGTGATGGTGTAGTGGTAAGTGTAGAGTCTAATAAAATTTTTCATGTGAGAAGGCATGGGTTCGAACCATGCATTAGATGTTTTGATAATTTATATAATATATATATATGTATCTAATCTTAACAGCCCAAACTACAGCTTGATAGTCTTTATATTGAGCCTGGGCCTGGCCTAATAAGAAAAATAGGCCTTAAAATAGGCCTGAGTATTATTTTATTTTTAAATAGGGCCAAAGCCACACACAAAGCCGCTCAGCACTCATCGGCCTATTTCCACCCCTACACAAGTGGCACACATTACTAGTTCCCAAGCACTTCTTGTGAAACACATGGCTGCAAGGTATTGCCAAAAGCTCACTCTCATTGTAGCTACTATAATCTGCCTTCGCCCCTTCTCAAGTTTCACCACTTCTTCAGATACTACAACAACACTCTAAGGACGTCTCTCTCCCTCGATCCACCTCCGTGACTCCACCTTCATGGCCTACGACTCCCCCTCGTCCCACTGCAAATGAAGCAGCTCCAAGATGCTATTTTCACCTCAAAGGATGACCAAGAAGGGAAAAAGGGCAGCTCATCACCTCATGGACGTGCTCACCGTGGTCAAGTGGTGGAGCTCCGACGAGGAACAACACGTTGAAAAAGGCCATGAAGATTTTGGACGATCAGAGGGAGAAGAACCCTGTTGCAAAGATTGTTCAGAGGTGGCACTGGAAGTCACGAATCACCATCCTCCCACCAAGCCTGGCATCAACAACAAGAAGAACGGCATTGTTTTGCAACATCGCAGTGGCCTGACATGGTGGCAGTCGAAGCAGACATGGTGGAACACAATGAGAAAGCTGGAGCTGGGTGGCATAAGCGGCAATGCTTGGTTGGGTGGAAGAAAATTGAAAAAAGAGAAAATGGGGAAAAGGAGCATAATACACCCAATTTTGTGCATAGGGTGTACACACACACATATATATATATATATATATATATATATATATATATATATATATATATATATATATATATATATATATATTATGATGGCATGACCAAGAAGAATAAAGAAGATGCTTATGTAAGTTTTGAAGATGATGCTATAATGTATCTTGTTAAATAAGATGCACCATGCACCTTCATTTATCACTTCAAAATATGGTAAATATATTTAAAGTATGGCTAAATGTATTATCATTTATCCACACTTTCGTAAATATAGCTAAATAGAAGTGCATGATAAACTTTACTTGATCATGACGCATTTTAGACAGCCCTTTTGAATTCATATGCTAGTTGCTAACATATCGATCAGAAAGGTATTATGAAGTTGGACCGTTAAGGAGAACCTTTAACCCCGTTTCCTGTGTGTGCTTGCCTTATTAGTGTCCTTGCGGACCTCACCTATTTTAATTGAAAGTCTCGTGTTCTCGTGCGTTTTTGCCCTGAGCAATGAGGAGTCTAGAGTAATGTGTACGAGGATACTTGGTCAAAGACCAAAAGTATTGGAAGAACAACAAGTTTGCTTCTTTCTTTTACTACTACCAGATCACTTTAAAGAAGCTCAATTTCGATCTGTCGTTGGCACATAACATTTTTTATTACCTTTTTTCATCACAGTATATTTCGTGTACTCTGCAGATTGCGGCCATGTTCTACGATGTTCTGTTAACCTAGATGCAAAACTCGTGCACCCCTGTCCCCTGCCATGTTCCCTTGTAAAATGCATACTTGTTTTTAAGGTCATTGCTAAATGCTAAGCCTTAAATGCATAATAATTTTGTTAGCACAGACAAAAAAAAAAAATGGATGGATAAGAATAACCTCACATGCACATCACAGTTTTACTTAAGTGGTAGGAAAAGAATATCAATAAATTGTTAAAATATCGCAGTAAACTTGAACAGCTTCCCGTAGACGTGAGGAATAACCTTGTCCACGGGTTATAGACCCTCTTCAACATCCTTAGAAAAAAAAAAAGGTAAAAAAAATCCCAGCTGGTTCCACATATACAAGCCCTTCAAATTCATTAAATTTCAAATGAACTGGATTATTGGATTCTCAGTTGGACCGACTTTTAGCGTGGTTTAGAATACAGTCCATGAACTAAGCACTGAAAATCCTGTTAGCAATACGATCCCCCATCTTCCAATCGATGGCTTCAAGCCTTGTGATCCACTGCAGTGGAGCTTGTTATCATGGTAAGTGCATACCTGTCGTTTCCTGAAGCCAAAAAGACAAGAGTTTGTTCAATTTAACATTTGCTTCACTGCCTAAAACTATGTAACAAAATCGCATCCTCTAGGGAAAAAAAAAACGTTATATGATGTTAGAGAACATATAATGCATGCTCTAAGAAAGTTCTTCATTATTGATTTAATTAAACTTAAATAAAATTTAAGCCGCTAACTCAAAATCAATGATATAAATCTTTTCTAAAACATGTATTAAATGTGTTCTATAAGTATATATAATAATCTCTCAACCTCTAGAATCCGAAGGGTTAATTTACTTATTGATAGAATGACAATCGTATCAGTTATTGAATGCAAAAACCTGGAAGAGCAGAAGGCTATCACATAGTCAGTCCCTGAGCAAGTGAAGATACTAGTTGGATCATCATATGCATAACTATATGAAGTTGGGCACGCCTCCTTAAACTTCTTGGAATAATACGTAGGTTTGCAAGTAACTGGGTTCCCATAGTTCCCTCTGCAGCAGTACTCATCAGCATCGAACACATCACAGGCGCTCCGGCACCCCACGGTCTTGCCGTTTGCCTTGAAGGAAAGTTCTTTGGGACAATTGAATCTAAGGTCAGAATCACAGCCAGCAGTGGTGCAGTTTCCCTTTCCGTTGATGGGCTTAACAGACAGTGGCACATTGAAGCCATCAACAAGGCTAACATCATAGAAGTCCACTGCTGCAAGTGTGAACTCTGCTAGTGAAGCAGGGGGTTTTCCTGATGCTGAACATTTCAGAGTGCTGCCGCATGATCCGGTTAGGCACGAACCGTTGCCGTTCGAGTCGAAGTTGCAGCCGGTTCGAGCCCAGATCCGGCCACTCCAACTAACTGGTGCTGTGAACACCCTGGATTGGCCTGGTTTTAGAGCAAAGCCTCCACCATTGAAAACGTCCCCTGGTGTGATTGCTGGCCACAGTGTCTCCTTGCAGTGGTTCACTATGGTGAAAACTCTAGCTGACTCGCACGTTCTTTGCCCTGTCCCAACAAAGAAAATTTGAACACAGAATTTGAAACGCAAAGGGATGATGAAACTATTGGTAAAGAAATATTAATAGACAAATGCTTGTACAAAATAACTTGAGTTTGAGCATGTTAAAGAATTATTTAACACACAATTACAAAAATACATGGAAAATATGGATCAAATATGTTTCTTTATTTACATCAATCATGTAAAGAGAGACATAGGAAAAAAGTATTTGAAATGAGTGAGATAATGTTAAAAAATGTAGAATCTAATTTAAGTAATTGTGCCTCTTATTATTATTATTATTTTTTCACTTGACATGGTCTTAGAAAAAGGCTAGTGCAAATTTTGCTATGTTACAATCTCTATACAAAATGACAACGTCAAGCCATTGTTACCTGACAAAATTATTGCTAGAACCAAAGAGATTGGTAAAATCATTTGAAGATGCAATGCCATCTCTGTCTCTGTTTCTCGGTTGAAGGATTAAGATACACAAGGAAGGGTGTGACAGCAGATGCGGATATAAAAGGAGGGGGTTGAAGAAAGAATACGTGCGAAAAGAAAGTAAGTAAATCGAAGCAACAAAAGGTATGAATTTTGTCAAAAGAATGGATTATTCTTTTCCTAGTACACAGCGGCAAGTTTGACGAGGTTCCATACTTCATACGTCATAAACTTCCAAATGTCGCAGCAGACCTGCAGGCTGTAGACATGCGACTGTGGCACGTGGCAAAGCTATGCAACTTTGCGTTGTCCTATTCACATCTCACATCATTAAGTCTTGAACAAAAATTAACAGCTGGCACAGTTGCCTATGATATGGTTGATTAATAATTGTATGGGCTACATTAAGCATGTTTGCTTAAGTTTGGACGCTAGAATTTAAATTGTAGCATAGAATTTTAATTTTAATTTTAATTTCTATATAATTGGAATTGATTTAGAATTTTAAATTTTGCTTTTAAATTTGTCAAAGAATTAGAATAAATGTTGATTCCAAATTGAAATTGATAAAAATATTAATATGATAAATATTTTTATACTAGCAATATTTTTATTATAATTTTTTTATAAAAATATTAGATTTTAATAAATATTATTGCTAGCAAATAAATAAGATAGAGAGATTCATATAATCGAGATTAAATTTTGCAATTGATCATTCTTAAAGTATAGGTAAAAATTATGAAGAGCTCGTTTTAATTGTTTTTTAATTTTATAGAATTTACTTATGAAATTATAATTTCAATTATATATATTATGCCAAACATGAAAAGTGAAATTGAAAAGTTGAATTCCAAATCCATAGTGTAGCTCCATGTCGAACACCAGATGCCAAAAACAAAAAGTAGAATCTATAAAACCACGTATTCAATGATACTGAACATCAATGCACCTAGATTTACTATGAAAAGTAGAATTCTTAGCAAGATGTATAGCACATTTACTATCACAAAATAACTGAGCAAAACCAAGTTCTTGTGCAAATTTTTTTTATCTAAAGCAACTTTTTACATGTCCTAAGAATATCAATGAACTTAGCCTCCATTGTAGACAATGTAACGCACTTTTGCAAACTAGAGTGTCGAACAATGTATTAATAATATATATTTTTTTATGTTTGAATAATAATACTCAGAGACAAAATTAATATTATTTTTATATTTAAGAAATTAAATTAATGTTAACTATTAATGATTAAGAAAATAATTGGATGATTTTTTTTGTAAATAAGAGATTAAATTAATGCTATTCATTTTTCTCTCTTCTCCCTTTCTCTGATATTTCCTTGCCTAAGTAGCATTGAATAGGGCTGCCATCTTTCTTTTTTGGTGACAACCTCTCCATTTCATTTTCCTTTTCTTTTTGTTGCTTAAGTTTTCTAACTTTTGTCCTATTTTTGTTATCCCCTTTTTAGGGATTCTTGTTATCCCCTTTATGGCTATGTTGATTTCTCTTTCATGGATGTTTTTGATTTTCCATTGTAGATATTTCTATTTTAATACTCTTATAGATAAAAAAAATTGTTTATGTGGTGTAATACAATCTTCAAATTGTAGCACTGTTCATGTTTGTCCCCGATATAAAAAATGTGTAGATATCGATAATCTTCAGGTAAGAAAAAGAGTCACCGAGTGTTGATTATTTTAAAATGTAAAATAGATTTGTTAATTTGTTATTAAATTTGGATTTGATATATCAATTTGTAAGTATTATTAGACTTTCTTGTGAATGAAATTTTCTTTCCCGTATATATATATATAACCTAGAAATGAGCATGAAGTTTTGTTCTTCTCCATAGTGGATTTGGAAGGCTACCTAGGAACAAGGACATTTTAAGCAGCTCTCACATGAGTTAAGACACTTGCGCCATATCCTCGGTCTAACTAAGGAATGTCACGATTTCCTTATAGCAAAATCGGACTATGTGTCCGGACCAAGGTGGACTAGCTAGAAGCACCCTCAAGGCAAGGTTTAAGTGAATGTTGACGAAGTTTCTTAGGTAACCTATGGAAAGCTAACTTTGGAGGCATCATCAAAGACCATGCTGGGTCTTGGATACAGGGTTATGCTGAAAGTGTTTCCAAGCCACAAATCTTCTTGTGAAGTATATGTGAATTCTCAATGGCATCAAGCTAGCTTTTCGGATCAAGTAATCAGCGAAAGTGACTCATTAGATGCTATTAAACTAGTGTTCAGAGACAATCCCTTCCTTCACTTTTATAGTGTCATTATCAAGATCAAAAGCTATCTTGTGCTCCGGTGGGATATATTGAAATTATATCATGTTCTTCGATAAGCAAAATAATGTACAAATATTATTGCTAAGGAAGGAGTAAGGGCCATCGTGAACTTGATACTTTGGGAGTCTCCTCCTTCATCACTCAGTCTCCCTATGCTTGTGGATCCCATGTATAAGCTCTCTTTTGAGACACAAGTTTGTTTCTTTATTTTCTTTTGGCAGATGAACCGAAAAAAGTAAAGATTATGAGAAAAGAAAATTAAAATACCTTTAAAAGAGAAAGGAGGTATTATTTTTAATTTTTTTAATAGCTTAAAATCATAATATACATTATTAGAATAAATATAAGTATACATTAGTTTTTAAGAGATTAATTTTGATATGAAATTAGTATAAAGAGTTTTATGCTATCTAATCATATTTTATTATATGTATAACTTTTGAAGTGATGATTCTAAAAATCAAGTGCTTTTTCGGATGTGATAATACATGGGTGAATGACTATGTAAAATTCTTTTACGCAGATAGCATATCAAAATCAAATTTTTTTATTAAAAGACAAAATTACATAAGAGAGTAATTTTAGGACAATATATATCTAGGTTCTAAAAGAATTAAAACATCAACTTAATCAATAATAATAATAATAATAATAATAATAAATGAACGTAACCTTTAGACACACTCAACTCGACATGTAGCGAACTAAGTGTGGATTTTTTTGGGTGAAAAATAAACATAAATTTTAATTATATAAATATAAAATATAATATCAATAAATAATGGATCTACACTATTATTGAAAGGTAATATATCAATTTATCTTTTACATAATTGAAAGATGTACTTATTTAAAAATAGTTCACTACTTATTTGATAATATTTGATTAGTTGAAAGTATAAAGATATTTTTATACTGACTTTATATTAAAATTACTCTCAAATAATTATTTAATTTATACTAAAAATAAAAAATATGAATTAATAGGAGGTTAGCCTATAAATCCACTAGTAATAACAATAGTACTAATAAGGATTGTTAACCTCCATACATCCATGTGGATGTTAGCAAATACCACATTTTATTTTGGACATAAAACTCACTCCCCTCTTTTATTAATCAACATATGATTCTTCATAAATTTGTAATTTTATTGTATTTACATTAATTACTATTTTAATATTTTTTCTCTCTTCTATTTTCTCTACTTAAATAATATTATTTTTTATTTTTCTTTCTTTTATATACAAGTGATTAAAAATTCAAGTAATATACTAACATTTGATTGATTTAAGTGGTTTGATATGTATCCCTTTTAAATAGGGTCTTGAAATATTAAATCAAATCTTGTGAATGAAAAAGCTTAGCATTGGGAGAATTTTACCTCCTGTAATAGGTTGACTTAGCTTCCATTTGAATTGAAGTCCAAATGAGCTTCCATATTAATAGTTTAGACCCAAAAAGATTTAAATAATATTATTATATGTTGGGTAAAAATATATTTAATATTAATTTAACAAAATATTTTTTATTAAATTTGTAAAATATTAAAATTCAACTAATATTAAACAATTCACTTAATATATCATGCATTTAATATTACTTAAATTAGTATTATTTTTTATATTATTATACTTTTTTTTATATATTAATCATAATGAGGTTTGAATCTAAAACTTCATGTAAATTATCCAAACCATTCATCACTACAGTATTGCTACTATTTTTTGAATATCTCTCAAGAATATTATTTTAATTTATATATTTTAATATTATTTGAATGTGTGAATTATATTACTTGAATTTAGTATTTCTCTAAAATATATAAGAAATTTACTTGAATATATCTCATAAACAACTCACGTTTCTATGACTACCCTTTTAATTATATATATATATATATATATATATATATATATATATATATATATATATATATATATATCATACAAACGTGAGTTCTCATGATTTTAATCTTTTACAAACTTTTTATAAAGAAGTATTTTATTTAATTAACATTAAATATATTTACTCAACATATAATAATATTACTTAAAATTTTAATCATTTATACATTATTTAGGTAAAAGAAAAATAGAAAAAGAATAACTTTATTCAAATGAAAGATAATATTAGTTAGGAAATAAAAATTAAAAGAATAATTAATATAAATAAAATGAAATTACAAATTTACCCAAATTCATACATTGATTAACAGAGAGGAAGTGGGAGTTTTGTATCCGAAACAAAATGTGAAATTCACTATCCTGGTGCGGATCTGAGCAATCCCGGTCATAATAAGGACAAACATGCGATCTTATAACATTGCCTATTCCTCTCTCTATAGGCCGTAGAGCAGCTCGACAAAGAGGTCGTTGTTACTGGTTAGGAAGGTTAGGATGGCGAGTGGCGGAAAGGTGTCGTTCAAAGTAACCCTCACCTCCGATCCAAAGCTACCCTTCAAAGTGTATCTCATCTGATTCTAATTCCTTTTCATATTTTGCTCCTTTGTTTCTCTTGTTATTATTCCCAATCTCCCAAAGATTCCAATTTTCCATTTTCACAATTTCAGGTTCAGCGTTCCAGAGGCCGCACCTTTTACTGCTGTTCTCAAATTCGCAGCCGAAGAATTCAAAGTGCCTCCCCAAACCAGCGCTATTATCACCAATGGTAACTGCTTTTATCCACCCTTTGATTCGGATTCTTCTAAATTATTGCTGTTATTCGGTATAGAACTATATAGATTAAGCTTTTTGATCTTTATGGATGTGATTATTGATCAGATTAGGGATGTTTATTTTGCAGTTTTGCGGATTATTCAGAGTATTTTTAAATTTACATAGAGCTTTCCAATTCAGAAATGTACTTTGATAGTGTGGTGGATACTGCATGCTGGAAGCATGATGCCTTTTGGGGAGAGATCATGAAATCTAAGATTATCTCTCACCAGTTGTTTTTAAGCTCTAGGTGAAATCTAAGATTATGGAGCCTTTTTGGAAATGCTCTGTAGTGGGAAAGAGCTTGATCATTATTTCATAATTCATTTCTGTCTCTTAACACCCCTGGCCTCTAAAAAAATGAAAAATACGAAGGAAGAAAAGAAGGTAAGGTGAAAAATAAAGTAAGGATGGAAAGGTCATTTTAGTTCATAGTTTGTTCAAAACTTTATGCATGTCAATACTCCGACAATTCTAAATTCTCCAAAGTATTGCCCTCTTATCAATGTATCATACTGTTGAGGACTAAGTAGTGTCTACCTTATATGTTTAGCATGGTTCTAATTGTTTTTTTTCTTTAGACGTTAAGAGCCTCTCCCTATTGGCCTGTCTTTTTCCTTTTACATGTTCCTTTTGCATTGGTACACTTTTAGCTCTAGAATGATATGGGTTATTATTTTATTGAGTTTGATTCATGAGCCCAGTTGCTGTCTTTGTCAGCAGATGTCTTGCTACTGAGATTAATTATCATGAGGATTCTTGAACCATTATAACCAACCTGGATCGCACATAACCTAAAATATAGAGGAATTTGGGCTATATAATGAGAATGAGTTAATGTATGTTTATCTTCTTTTGAAAGTTTTGTTTATTTTAAATGTGATACAGTTTTACTCGATGGTGTTACTGGATATTAATGTTTGTACTTGAGCTTAATATTTGTTTTCCTTTCTTTCCTTTTCTTTTGTAATGTTTTTGAATTGTTTACAAATATGATCTGATCACCTGCTTTTAGCTTTTCCTCTTTCCATATGCTAGTATATTGAATTTCAATGCGTTTACTTGAATCAATTCAGTTGTCTTCCAATTCAGATAGGAGAGTCTAGGCTTTGAAATCTTCCCTCCTTTTATTTAATTATTTTAAGTACTTTGTTTAGTTTCTAACACGCTTTCCCGACCACCAAATATATCTTGATGAAAATCATATTCAAAAGTCGAAATCTTCATCTAAGTTTAGTAAAAGTTACTTGTTGATTTTATTTGGCTAATGTTACCCTTAGCGCCTATAATGGGTGCAACGCCTTATGCTAAATGTGGGTTTGTGAAACTTTAAGGAAATAAAGTTGCACATTTGCCATCAGCTATAGTTTTTTGCTTTTTGGTAAGCACTTGATCCAACAAGTGATATCAGAGCGAAGTCATGGAATCAAATCCCTCGGCTAACACTAGGGGGAAGTTGTTAGCTTTGTTTGACTGGTGCCACTTTTAGGATTTGATGGGCTTAACATCCTAGCCCATGGTGCCTGAAATTAGTGCAACTCATGCTAGATGTGGTTCTATGAAACTTTTAGGAACTGAAGTTGGACCCTTGCCATTAGTTATACCAAGCACTTGATCCAACACTACTGTTTGCAAATTCATAGATCTCACATTAGTCTTTCTCTGAATAAATGTGGTTTAGAAACAATAGACAACTTGGTTCTGCATAGCAAGGCAGCCATTTTCTTAAAATTATCTTTTGTGCTTCTTGTGAGCATTGAGCGTGTCCCTTCAGTTTTAACATTTTGTTGTTGGTTATTTATTATTATAATGGTTTTTAGTAAAAAACGGAGACTGCATTTTATGGTAGGATGCCATGTATGCAACTCCTTGGTACACCTAGTTGGAGCATAATGCTCTCTTTTTCAAAGGATTCTATCTTCCCCTAAACTTGTTACAAATAGGATTTTGCTTTTGGCTTCTCCTTGGTGTTTGCTCATGATTTCTTTAAGGGAGTTGCTGTTTCTGATAAAGAGACTGGGTAGCATTGTTGCATTCCTGAGTTCATTCATTTACCTTGTAGTTTATGGTTTGAAGGATGTCTTGTATCCTCCTCTAGTTGCACTTTCTCATGTTTTTCTCTAATAAAAATCCTTTTTCCTATAAACAACCAAAAAGGTGCTATCCCATAGTGCTTTTGTGCCATCAATCTGGTTCTTTTAGGATCTAGTTCTAGAGAGAAAAAGGATCATAAAGAAACCCTTAATTTCGATGTATAATGCAGAGTTTAACACAGTACATAGCTGACCTTTATATTGGAGTAAAAGAGAGTTAAAGTTGTAGTACAAAAGCATACATATATATAACAACAAATAAACTAACATCTCAACACCAGTCATAAAACTTTGCTACTTGCACTTGGGAACTAAAGTAGCTCAAGTGTGCACTGCTAAACTTATTTATTGAACATATGAGCATTGGAGCTTAATTACTGAGCCATTGACATGCTATCTCGTGTATGTTTGGTGTCAAATGTCATTCTTACAGTTATTTGGCTTTATACTTTGACTGTTGAGAAAAGGAGGAGCAAATATTCATTTGTTGCAGTTAAGCATTTAACCATGAAAACATCTTTGTTGACCATGAGCTAGTGGTTCAGTTTAGTGCCAATGAGGATTGACCCAATAGGTAGGATCAAACAACACTACAGAAAGGTCGCGAGTTTGATTCTTGTTGTTGGCCCTTCATTGTTAGGTCATTTGTATGTACCGAGCCCTCAATGAGGCTTGTGACATGTTTAGATCTTGGAATGGCGTAACCTCTTCTGCTTCTAATACCAATAATAATAATAATAATAAGGTTCAGTTCAGACAATGAACCTGTCAGACTTAAAATCATTTCTGGACTAACTCTGGTGCATTTTATTAATTCAAGGGCTTTTGTGGGGCCTTGGGTGTTTTCATAAAGGACTGCAGATTTGTATAGTAAAAACAAGGTACAAGGAAGGGGAGAATAGTTTGCTCTATATTATTTCATCTTCTTGTTATGTTACCATCTAATTCAGATTTGCTTAGTCATTTATTACTTGCTATGCATGCAGATGGTGTTGGGATAAATCCTCAGCAAAGTGCAGGTATGTCAATGCGTAATTTTTCCCCTGCCTACATTTGGTTTTTGTCGTATGTAACATGTTTGCATCTTTTCTTTTTGTTTCCCCTTTTTTCGGTACACTGCGTATCTTTATTATATATCTTTTTAAACTTTAAGCTGTGTTCGAAAAATAATCCTATTTTCCTTTCCAAACCTGGCATGCTATTACAAATTTTTTTGTGAAAAACTTAATAATTCTTTAACAAACCAAAATCGAAAAATCCATTTTGCTTAAACCTTTTTTTTTTCATGGTAATTTGCTTAAATATCGCAATAGTCCAATTAAACATTACGACATTGGTTTTAGCGCTATTCACAAAATGGTTTTGTGGAGATTGCTTGATTCAAGTGGTTACTTCTGAGTTGCGCTTTATTGATTCGTATAGAAGGAGTTTATCACGACAATGAATCTACTAAATATATATATAATAATAATAGGTTGCTTACAATTGTTATCTTTGATTTGACGTACAATACGATGGCATTCTTCAGGTAATGTCTTCCTCAAGCATGGTTCAGAACTACGTCTGATTCCGCGTGATAGAGTTGGTGCCTCCGAGATGTTACAGGATGTCTGAGTGGATATTGACCCTATTCTTTATTCATCTCGACTACTGTAGCTTCATAGTGAATATTCAGAATTGCTGATATCATGTAATAGATATTAACCGTATATTTAACAGGAAGTCTATTTGACACATTATTGAGAAAATAATGTAGTCTTTCCTCCTTTAAATTTTCTATTTGCTTCCGATTTTTGTTCGTGTTTGGCTGCTCAAATCCTGAAAGTGTATTTGATCGCAATGGATATGAGTAAGCTCTTTCGACCGGTATACACCAAAACCCACATTTCCCAGAAGCACAGCAAAGGCTCAATGGAATTCTGAAGATCACATCTATATACATAATATCAATTGTTGAATCTTGTGTCTGCTACATGATATCATGATTTAAATCTTAACTGGAAGGGATGCTCATATTTAGTGCCCTATCATATCTTGAACAAAATTGTTTTCAATAAAGGATGCTTATGGGAAACCAAAAAAATCTTGTGTCTGCTAGTAGTTCATTCGGTTTACGTTTCATTACAATCGCTAATATATACTCGGGTTCCAGGTTCTATGAATAGAATACATTGGACGGTGTAATTTGTCACTGCCTTTTAAAAAGTATGATCACATCTTCCTGAAAGTGAATAGAGTGTGAAGATTATGGCCCAAGGAACCGTAGTAGTGACCTTATATGTGATGGACGGTCCTGTCAAGAGGTTAGTAGAAATGAAGACAAACGCATTTAGGATGTTTTAGATTCAGCAGAAATGGTTCTCATCATAAATTGGCTCCTGTGCTACTTATTGCCCTGGTCCCATAACATTTATGTACATTGTCCCTCAAACTATTGTTCTAACTTCGGACTTATGAACACAAGATGAAGTTAGCCCTACCCACGTTCGACAAGGTACTTCAATACTCAATTATATGATCATTCAATTTTCAGGTATTGAGGTGTTTGACTTCTACTTGTTCAATGATATTTTCTATCAAGTTACAGTATCTGAATTCTGAAAGCTTCCAACTTGTATGGAAATCTTTCTTAAACGGCGGAAACAAGCATTTGTATATCTTAGTAACTAAGTTTGAGAATCAAAGAAAAAGATTTATAATGAATTTAATTCAAAGTTGTAAACCCGTCAAAAAAATTAATCAAAAAGGGATCGGCCGCAGTAGAAATAGAACACCTAAACCTTAGATTTGAAGTTATCTGAGCAATTCTTAAGACCCAAAAAAAAAACCCCCACAAAATTAACTTCATGACAATATGCCTTAAATCTAAAAAACAAAAAAATAAAATAAAATTAATGTGTAACCAAGGCCCACCTCAATGAACACAAGGGAAGTGAACATTGAGCCAAGGTCTATTAACGATAACAGAAAATAGTTGGCACGATGAAATCGAGTAACTACTTGATTAGTGCTTGCATCCCTTTCTTGTTTGTCTAAATCATTGTTATCTCGAACTCACCGGGATACAATAAATCTAGTTTGAGTTAAATTAGTCCACTATAAAAATAAAACTCTTTTAAAATTAATTTTTTCTATTCACAAGACTCAAACTAGTGATTTTATTTAAAAAAATAAGTATCAAATCACTTAAATCATTACTTATATCTCTTAATAGCCTGAAAAATAGGGTGTACCCAGGTAATAGATTTAATTGTCTTCTATTAATTTTCTGACACAAATTCATGATAGTTACCTTTTAGTATTATTAAATGAATGAACTTTCATCTATAATCTAAGTATCTATATCTATATCTATAATCTATAATCTAATAATAAAGTGGTTCCAGTGGCAAGGGCACCCTTGCACTATTCATGTTGGCAGGTCTTATGTGGTATTTTAGTAGTGGATACTTGACTCCATGTTTGACAATGTTTATTGTAGTTCCTTTTGATGTTATAACAACTACATGTAATTGATTAGAGATGATTCTTAGGTCCTCTCAACTTCCTCAATTTCCACAAAATATTATCAACATTATGAGTGTGTTTGTTTCATATTTTAAAAAAAGTAATTTTAAAATTTAAATTTTATATATAATTGAAAAAGCTGAAAACTGATTTTTTTCAGAAGTTACTTTTTTCAACTTCCCCAAAAAAGTTGAAAACTGATTTTTTTGAAAATCTAATTATCCAAATATATGAAAATTGATTTTTTTTTAGTGAAAAAAATAATTTTTTACCCCAAAAAAGTACAAACAAATGTACTCTATATTTGGTACACGAATAAATAAGAATACAATTTGCTCAACCAACTATCATCATATATACTGCTATTTTTTTTCTTCTTTTTTGTTCTTTGTAAACTAGGAGAGGTCGATTAAAGGTTTTTTTTTTAATTGAAAATCGATTAAAATTATGATGATAAGCTAAAAAGGAATTTAGCTTAGACGTAAATAAATTAAGTAATTCATTTATTAATTTACTTAATGAGTTTTTAAATACTAGAATAACAATTGAAAAGAAATGTTAATAAGAAAAAGCAACATGTCCACTACAAAAATAACACTTCATACATACGACACCCATCTCAATACCACGGTGGTGGAAACTATGTGACCTAAGAAACTATGTGACCTATGAGCAGGGAGTTCATGTATATGATTGCAAAATCGGGGCATGTGGTAGTAAATGATAATATTATCACTTGATTTCTTAATTATATACATAAAATATTTGACCAACTCTCCTCTTTCAGCTACCTTTTGGGATAGAGTTAGACCCATAATTTTAAGATGGTATTAGAACCTATCTTATAATTGATATTAGGCCATCTGCAAATATTCAATCCTGCAAACTTTACACTTTAGATGTCCGGTCATGGATATGAGAAGTGTTTAATTCCAACATTTTCTCCCTTGAACTAGCTTTTGAGATGGAGCAGACCATAATCTTAAGAAGTTGAAATGAATGATCAAGAACATGCATTAATGAGCTTAACTTATGTTGTATACAAAAGAAATTGTTACTAGTCTCGTAACTAACTTTAATGGTTATTAACAGAGATACAGCTAAGTAACTAATTCCCTCAACTCTCTATTACGGCACGCCAAGATTGGAGGCAGATATTTTGAACACCCATCATGGATAATAAAGAATGAAACTGAATTGCTAGTAAAACCTTACCGAAAGGTGATGAACAACTTGCAAGTGAGGCATACGAGGCTAAGCTACATACTGATTGAGTTTATTAACCGAATGTGCAATATCAAGCCTTGGTACGGTCAAATACAAAATGTAACCAATCAACCACTTATACCGACAATTATCAGGCAATAATTTGCCTTCTGAATTGGACAACTTCTGATTGGGGTCCAAGGGCAATTATACTGGATTGGAGGCCAAGAAACCATTATGTTCAAACATGGAAATGGCTTACTTAAATTGGGAGAGGAAGATGCCACCCTTGGACCTAGCAATTTCTGAACCCAAGAAGTATTTGAGAGATCCCAATTCCTTGAGCTTGAATTTACTTTGTATCAATTGAACATCAGAACTAGCAAGGATAATATCATACACATATACCAATAAAGCTTTGACAAAAAATAAGTAATCAATCCTTGATTGAGTGAATCCATAATCCAAAAGTGCAATAGCAAACATATTGAACTATTGCCTTGAAGCCTGGTGCAAACCATAAATGGACTTATTAAGTTTATAAACCAAGTTATCCCCCTTTCTAGTATGCCTCGATGGCAACTCCATATAAATTTCTTCAAAGAACTCACCATTCAAAGAAGCGGTATCAATATCGAATTGCATCAAAGTCCAATTGTTCACTACAGCAAGAGAAAGAAGAATCCAAATGGTAGGTAACTTAGCAACCAGGTAAAAAGTTTCCACAAAGGCCAAACTAGTCTGTCGTGTGTTGCCTTTGGCCACCAAACAGGCATTATACTTGTCAACAGACCCACGAGGAAGATATTTGACTTTATACCCCCATCGACAACCTGTGTTTCTTGAGTGGTAAAGGCACCAGAGTCTAGTATGTTGGCCTCCACTGCCTGCAATTCCAGTTTCATGTCCTCTTGCCACTCAGGTATCATAGCAACCTAATAGTAATGTTGAGGTTCAAAGATGGAGGAAACCTGCATAATAGAATTTTCATATGCAGGGCTAAAGATGATTGATTATGGGATACGTACAGGCTGTGTTATGAGAAACTTGATGATAATGGTAGTCTCTAAAGTAAGAGGGTGGGTCGTGAGGCCTTGAGGATTTTTGGACTATGGGAAGTGAGGTCGAATCTGAGTGGCAATTAGATGGTGGTTGTCGAACGACACTGTTGAAATCAAATGATGAGGAATCTGACTCAATAAGACCATGTGGTGTATCTGTGGGAGGATTGAGAGGTTACTTTTTTTAGGTTTTACTAAAAAGTTGAAATCAATTTTTTTTTAAATTCTAATTATTTTTAAAAATTTATCTAAATATGTCAAAAGTAATTTTTTTTTTTATAAAATAAATAATTTTTTTATTAAAAAATCTCATCCAAATCCACCCTTCATCCATCCATAAAATTTGAATTCGAGACTTTATAAGGGGAATAAGTTTCAAATCACTTGTTATATTAATATATTTAATTTAATATAACTTTTGTTTATTAATATATTTAAATATTATATTAAAAAATCTCTAACAAATTAATTCGTTTTAGTTATAGTCAAAAGCCAAGTTTTTATATAATATTACTCATCCAAAATTTCTACATATAAAGTAATAAAGTGCGTGTTAGGTTCTACTTTTATTCTGCTTTTCTAGAATTAATTTAGTTAAAATTGATTTTAAGGTAAATTAATTTATATTTGGCAGTTCTTCTAAAAATAATTTTGATAAAAAATAAAATTTTTTTACTTTTCCCAAAATTAATTCTAGAGACTAGAATTGATTCTAGAAGTCAATAATCAAACATCATAAAAGATCCCCAGAATCAATTCTAGGGGGTCTACAATCAATTCTGGAGCTCAGGCTCCCAAACATGCTGGAAGTTTGTTATAACTCTAGCATTATCCTTATCTTCCCATATTTTAGGATGATTCAACTAGTACACATAAGTTAGATTTAATGCAGGGTTAATTTTTCAATGAGTCATTAAATTTTTGAATTATTACAACTTCATTATTATTATTATTATTATTATTATTATTGACCTTCATTCTCAATATAACTTTAAATTTGGCCACCATTATTATTTAATTTGCCAAAGATGTTACTAACATTAAAATTCTTTGGAAGTATTTTGTTTATCATTATATTTAAATACTATATTTCAAAAATTCTAACAAATCAATGTGTTTGAATTACAAGTTATATACCAAATTTTCAAATAATATTATTAATTAAAAAACTAATAAAATTAATGAAAATTATTTAAATTAATACAAATATTGTTTTTATAACAAATTTACATGTTCGAGTTTTCCCTCGATGAACAACAATGATTTAAAATCAATTCAAGTTGTTATGATTGGTATTACAATCAAAAGAACATAAGGCTACTACTAATCATCATCATCATTATCATTATATTCTATAAAAGATAGTTTATGCATAGTGCAATATGTCAGTCATCATCATTTTGTGCTTCCATTTCCCCTCCAAAATGCACCTGGAGCAATTTCATTAGTGCATCACTTATCTTATTTGCTATATATATGGCGTTACTTATGTGGTTGTGAAATCCCTAAAATGACATTAGGTCGTTGGCTATGCAGGAGGTGTATCTTTATGTCATCCAAATGAGAAAGCTTACTTAATAAGCTTTTTAAAAATAAGAGAATACTTTCTTCAAAAGCTTTTACGTCTCTCAACTCTTATATTATCTATTCTTATTTTCTATTCTACCCAATTCTTTTTTTTTTTCTCCTATTCTGGTTCTGGATAACTTTTCACTTCTTTATTTATTTATTTATTGGTGACATCTCTTCATCTTCTCTCTTCTTTCTATTTTTTTCTTTCAATATTCTCTGCCACTGCCTTCTCCTTCTCCTCCGTCTCCTCCTCTTCAATTTCCCTTTGTTCATGGCCATCTTGCACAAGCTGCTATTTGACATTGGTAAGTTCTTACTTTCTTTTACCTATTTAGTTCGAGCCATCATTAAATTTCATGCATATATTGTTCATGTACTTCATGTTTTCCTATTCATTTCTAGTTTCTATTATGTTTATTTTTTATTTGCAGAAGTGATTTGGTTTGGGATTTTGTGTAGTGTTTCTTTATTTGGTTTCTATTTTCCACTCATGTTCATGTTCTTCGTATTTTTTTCATTGTCAAGTTTCATGATTTTAAATTATTTTGTCTTTGCTTTCTTTCTTTTTTTTTTCTATTAATGATCAAATGGTTTTTTTTTTTTTTGGTATTGGTTTTGTTCTTTCATATGTTGATATTTTACTGTTCATGTTAATATGCTTCATCTTTTTATTGTCTCTTTACTTCATGTAATGTTTATTTTGTAATACCCTAGTTAAAAATTAAATTGTTGGTAACAAGAAATTTAAAATTTTGTGTAAGTCTGAGTCTTTGGGGGTAATATCTTTATTCACATTGAGTCATATAATGATAAAGGAACTAAAACTAATGAAATGAAGGGGTTTTGTAAAATAAGAGTGTGTAATTAAGTTGAGGCCATGCAACACCCTCATTTGTGATGAACATACCAAAGCTCTTTATCTTTTTTGCCACCGTCTAGAACTTTCCCTCTTCCACTATTGTTCTCTCCCCCTAAAATGTTCTGTTCTGTTTTTCCTTTGCTTAGCTTCCCTTTGTCGCGCCACCCTCCACCACCAACCACGATTTGAGTTCCCTCTCTTCGTCACTAGCACCACCGCGGCTTCTCTTTTCTAGTCGCTCTCTCTGTCTCAGGTCTCGCGACCTCACCTCGCCACACCACTACCGTCGCGTCTATCTCACCTTGCCACACCACCACCATCATAGCAGAGCCTTTCTCCATGAGGCACCTTCTCTTTTCACCAAGCTCTCTCTCTTCCAGCGCAGCTCCCTCTCTGCTTCTGCCTATCTTTGTTTCGCTTCCTTCATTGGAGGCTGGGCAGTTTCCACTTCTTCAAAGCAACCCCAGCCCTTGGGTGAATTCCTTTCTTCTTGTTTTGTGTCCCTATTCCCTAACAATTTGATTAACTTGCTTGATGTTGTTTATTGTTGGAAAATTTAGTAACCTTGAGTGGAATTGGGGCTTCAGAGTCTTGACCTTTAAATTGAGAGGATTAAAATGTTGGACGGGATAGCACAAGAAGAGGGGTTGAATCATGCTTTCAAGAATCTTTATCCTTTGAAAAACTTTAATAAAACAATCTATCTCAAGTTCAAGACTTGGATTGCGAAGCAATTAGTTAGTTTATAAAACTGTTTAGTTCTATATAGAACGGAAATAAGTTTTATTTCAGATAAAGTTTTAACAGAAAATAGCTTAAGTGATAAAATAAAATAACAAGATAAGAGACAGAAAAATCACACAAGAGATTTTTATATTGGTTCGGCCAAACCACTTGCCTACTTCCAGCCTCCAACTCTATGTTGAGATTTTATAAACTACGAGTATTCTTTGTCCAAGCTTCTCCAAGCTTCTTACAAGCGAGTAATATTTTCCGAAGCCTATCCAAGCTTTCCAAATGAGTATTGTTTTTCTAATCTTTACAAGCTCACACTGACTACTACTGGGTCCAGATACAATTTTATATAAACAATGTATTTTTTGTTTGAACACTCACAATGACTCTCTTGACAGATAATAAACAATAAAGTTCTATGTATGTGACTTCTCTAAATTCTCAAAGAGAGAATAATATCTAATACAGAATAGAAGATAAGTTTTTCTTATGGATAGAAGTTACAATCAGTAACTTTCTGGTGCTATAGATAGTTGAAAAGGATGAAAGAAGGAAGCTCTTTTTACATAAGAAATATTCAAACAGTCTAACTATTCTTTCTTTGACTTCCAGCCTTATATAGACTTTGAGATATGACTATTGAAACTCGCAGGCCTTGATTCTTGTGATTCTTTTGGTCTGCTAGTCTATGACTGGACAAAGAAGAAATAGTCTTCCTTTTTCCCATTCTTCAAAGATTACATAGAAGTGGAAAAGTAGTCGTTTGTTGGTTTACCAACTATTCAGACTTGTCAGCGCTTCTACATCTTGTCATATCACCTTTTTGATTATTTTGAATATGTCTATGTAGCGTGTAGAGGAAGTTTTGAAGGTATAACACTTCGTGAGAAGTATGTTTTTGGAGATATCCCTTATGGACGGAGTCATCTTTCTGAATCAACAGTGTTTGTTTTCGAGACACGTTTTCCCTTCTGATATTGTAGCTTCATCCTTCTGAACTTGTCTTTCTGTTTCTTACGTGATAGCTCAAGAAGTACACAAAGCATATATTCCATATCAAGTATAAAAAAAAGTATCGGTGGAAAACAAAGCTTTGTTGTTTCTTAAGCAGTTAATGCACACAATTTAGATCTTTTATCACAGAAGAAAACATTTCAAGGAACAAATCATTCATGTACAAGAATACTATCTTAAACTCTGATTTGGTATTCATCAAAACCTTAAAGCTTGTTCTGGTTCACAACCATAGAACGGTTTTTGAAGGGCAATGGAGCTAATGATCTCCTCCTTTTTTATGATAACAAATCAATATTTAAGAAAAGTTCTTGTTACCAAAAATACAAATTAAAGAGTATGATTTGTTGTCTGGAGTATGTTACTGTTTAAAGAGAGTATTAACACTCATGATGTCAGAAAAAAAAAAAATTGAATCCTTTCTCAAACTAGATGGTTGTTATTATAATGCAGGTAATAGTGCATGAAATTCTTTTGACATACAAAATCATGTCCAAGAGTTATATGATAAAGTGAAAAAAAATGTTTTTGGAATGTAGAAAAAATAAAATAAAATGAGTCCTAAGACTAATGTTCCTAAGACTGATGTATGCTTGCTCATGCTCCTCCTCGATGTATGCTCCCCCTCAGCTTTGGCTTTTCTTGAAATATGTTTTCCCCCTTTGACATCATAAAAATAATGAGGATGTGGGATCATGAAAGAGCCATCACTGATTGCCTTTCCATTTCTGAAGAGTCTTCAAAATCTGCAACATGAGCGTTTCTAGTTTGGCCAATCTTCTCTCCATGTTACTTTGATTTAGCATGATGGAATTTTGATGTGACATGAGAGTGAACATGTTTTCTTGAAGCTGTTCCATTTGAATTTGAATTAAATCAGGAGTTCCTTTTGCTATAGATGGGGATTTTGAGAGAGAATGAGCAGAATGATCATGAGATTCTAAAGCAGGAATGGGTGTTGAAGTAGGAAGGGGTATAGTTTCTGGTACTATATCTGTGTTTTCAAATACAAGTTCAAGAACAATGGTTTTGTCTGACCCTGATCTTTTTGGCATATGTCTTTGTGCATTTTGATGGTGCATTTCCAAGGAGGTAGAGGGCCTTCTGAAATTATCAAATGAAGCACCTATTCCAATAGTTTTATTTCTCTGCTACTATAACCATTCCTCTTCTCTGAATCTGTGTTCAACAGCTTCCCTCATTGCTCTTTTTAATGTTGAATGAGCTGAGTCTCTTGTAGGATCATCAGATGAAATCTTTCTTTTTCCTTTCCTTTTGTAATCAGAAATTTTATTTACACCATAAGCTTCTCCATCAGCACGAATGCTAGGATGAGTCTGAGGTAGAGGGTCTCTGATAGTAATATCCTTTTCAAGAGGTCTTGAGACTCCTATTTCTAGTCTACCAAAGGAAGGTTCAACGGAGTCTGTATGACCAACAGATGTTGTATCTTTAACTCCAAAAGGGACCATTTTCTCTTCTTACTTGAGAACTTCTCTTTAGAAAAGCGAGATAGACTTTTCTTGATCTATCCATGCTTTTCTTTTTGTTCTTCTTTCTTCTTTTAGTCATAGCTCGAAAATAGTATAAGGAACTCAGGAGATGATCTTGAAGCGACAGAGATAGATAATGATTATAGATACGATACTGGACAAGGTGAATGGTTTAAGCTTTGATCAAGAAGGAAGTGGAAGATATAGAATAGGAAAGGTTTTAAGAAAAAGTAAGTATTTTGAAAGAAGACGGTTTCTGAATGAGATGAAGATAAGCAATTAATTTAAGTTGATGAGATAAAGGGAAGTGGATGGTTAAAGTATATGAGTGGTTTCAAATGAAACGCTACCATTTCAGGTTAAGTGGGTCTTTTGGTTTTCTCACTTCTTTAGATCGTGGCAATCATGTAGTAGTGGAGGCAACCAAAATGACGAACGTCACAAGATAGTTTCATTTCTCCAGAAACCAGACATTGATAAGAACCTTTTATCACCTTTCTAAAGAGATATGACAATCTGTGCTCATGAGAAAAATTAATTCTTGAATATATCATTTTGAAGCTATTTTTCTCAATCTCATTTTCACCCTATTCTAAAGTAATCTTTCTGAAGTACTTTGATCTTTATCTGAATCCTTCTTTCTCAACTTATACTGCATGTCATCTTTCTCAACCCAGTAGATAACCAGTTCTAAATCATCTTTCTGAACCATTATGAGGAAACATTCTGAGCTAGTTCTTCGAATCTTTTCTTGATTTGATCTTTCTAAGCCACATATTTATGTTGAAGAACTTTATCCAAAAAGAAAATCCATTTTGGATGCAGCAATTTCAGCATTTACTTTTGCTTAAGAGAGAGAGAGGTACTAGATGCAATGTATATGAATGATTAAAAGCTAATCATGTTTAGAAGGTTTCTTATATGACGGAAATGATCTTCAGCTAAGGGTTTTGTGAAAATGTCAGTAATCTAACTTTCCGTAGTGATAAATCTTAGCTCGATATCTCATTTCTGAACATGATTTCTTATGAAATGATGCTTGATGTCAATATGTTTAGACCTAGAATGCTGAATTGGATTTTTTGTGAGATTAATAGCACTTGTATTGTCACATAGGATAGGGATCTTAGTATATCCATAGAATTTGAGTATTACAATTTTTAGCAAACACATATTCAGCCTCTGCAGTTGAAAGAGCAATAGTATTTTGTGTAATACCTTACCAGACAAAATACTATGCTTAAGTTATAATATATTACCTGATAAGTTATTACATTCAGCTGATTAATTAAACTTTCATAACGGACTCTATGTTAATTACCCATATAGAGTTAATTGTTCAATTATTCATTTATTTTCAACCATAGAATAAAAAAAATGGGTTAACATTGTAACCAAAAGAAAACTACGGAATAGACAAAACTACTGAAACTGCATCATATATATATATATATATATATATATATATATATATATATATATATATATAGACGTTTATTTTGAAAGTTTGCCAAAAAGATACATAAATAGTACAAGGTAATAAAATGAGGCTGCTGAAGCAAAATAAATCGGCTTGTCTCTATGAACAGTACCCTAACTGGTCCCCACGAGACATTTCATGTACAACTCCTACTGCTACTGCACATACGCTATCTAGATGGATTTCGAGGAAAGGAATCCATTGGCCATGCCGGCATCTGTCGGGGCATAGCCGCCACTGGATGCAGAGGATGATTGATGATGGAAGGGATGATGATGAACTCGTCGCCTCAAAGGTGTCCTCCTTTTCAGAGAACGAGATGGAAGAAGCCTGTGGAGGTGACACCGTCGATGGTGCTGCAGGAGCTGTGGCTGCTGGTGGTGGTGGAAAAGGATGTGCCATGTATAGCGGGATAGCAATATAAGGTGCGGTGGGGTCAAAGAGTGGGTGAGTTAGGGGGACAGCAAAATCTTTACGGAAGAAGAAGTAAAAACGAAACTGACATCTACCGGATATATATATATATATATATATATATATATATATATATATATATATATATATATATATATATATATATATATATATATATATATATATATATATATGTAGTCTAAAAATGGCTCCAGGTGAATATGCAACTCGGGGAACTCAATATAGAGGAGGCCAGTTACTGCATTCACCATGATCTGAGAATGACGCGGAAACATACAGTAGGGTGAGAAATAAAAAATTCTCAATAGGATTCCTAATTCTATACACTTCTAGCATCACTGTCATTCTCAATTGTTTCGATTTTTCTTAAGTTTAAATAATACACTAAGACAATAATATTCAACTTTAATTTGTATTATGAAAAGTGTAACCCGAAACAAGCTTTATCTTAAATTAGAGTAATAAAAGGACATTTAAACCAAGCATGTCAATATGACTTTGAGAGCCTTCAACTCTTATAACTTACAATTTCCATTCTTGGTCCCCTGGGAGTCTTTGGCCATATACTTCTGGGTAATAGTCTGCTTTTCAAGACCGAGCTCGTTCCTATACAGGAATGCTGGATTTAATTTTCTCGACTTTCCTACTGATCTATTTCCTTTAAACTTATTCAGGGGCTGGCCCAAGTAATATGGAATCCTTTATATCTTTCATAAATTGCATGCACAACTAATATTGTCTTACTTGAACATCATGTGTTCATGCAAGTATAAATCACACAACATATGAATTCTTTCTCGAAATTTCGATAGCATAACGAATCGAGTTCGCTTCCCCATGAATAGTGCTAGACTACCAGTAAAATCATTCAAACATGCAAATTAATATAGAACAGCAATTATATATTCACAATATCATTCATCAAAGTCGATACAACCATCAATAGAGTATTATGCTTATTTCATCCTATTCTGCCTGAATTTTGTATAATCCCCCTTTAGTCCAATTCAACTCATTTAAACTTGGATTTTGGATATGACATAGCTCTATGTGTCTAGTTTCCAACCCTTTTAGCTTCATGTCATTTTGACTTGTATAACTTAAGTTATTAGTATTTTACCTCAAACTGCCCTATACTTTGCCAGAATTGCATCCTTATAAGTGAAAATTCACTAAAAATAGAAATCTGGGTGAAATCATATGAAATTTATATCAAATTAAAGCTAACAGAACAAGCTTTCAAATTAAATAAGTTGCATATCATTTTCATGAGTATATTTTGAGATATAAGCCCCATAAGTTGACCTTACTGGACTACCATGTTCTAGCCCGGTTTGAACTTAACACAACTTCATTGATGTACTGGGAGCAAATGGCAATGAATCTGACTCTGAAATTTTTATGGGATATTTTCTTACATGTTATCTTTCAAACAGAGTTAGTTGCACTAAATTTATAGTTGTATAGGGTGAGTTACACCCCTCTCAACTCACACTGCCCAGATGGAAATCTAGGATTTTAGGTCAAACTTCAAAATTTCATAACTAATTTTATACTAATCGAATGACGTTATATTTTATATGTATGGAAATCCCTGAATATCTAGTTTCATATAAAAATGGATTCATCAAATTTAAAGGGCTGTAGGTGGAGCTGTATACTCCGCCGTACGGACCATCGAGTGAAAACCCTAACAGCCTTTTGAATTCTCTCTATTCTTCAAGTTCTTTCATATCAATTCCAATTCTAATCATAACATACATGCAAAATCAACCATAATCCATCCTTATCACTCTAAATCACATTAGTATCATGAGAAAAACAAGATCCCCATACAGCCCCATATCTTGCTAGAGTTGTGCTTTGGGTTAATGAAATTTTGGTGAAGCTTGAAGAGTTATTAGAGATGGAGATGAGATGAGATGAGGAGGAAGAAGGATGAAGAGAGCTTAGTAGCATATGGCTGAATTTTCAAGGGAGTAGGAAAGAAAAAAAGTGAAAACTTTTGAAGCAAGTTTCATTTGATTGGTGGATGTGTGTTGGTAATTCAACTTGATTTGTGGCTGCCTTCTTTGGGCTGAAAGTAGCGCCACATATGGAGATGTTTTGGCTAAATCTTAGCCATCCATCTTAGGGCACTCATAATATAAGTTCTATTAGTTCGGTTCTGACAATTTAAAATACCGAAATCTTACCGATTTATCTAAAATTAGTAAATCGGTTTTAGAAAAATTCTATGAGGTTTCCTATATTCCTAATCTAATTCCATCAAAGTTAATCCTTCCAAATATTACTTAATTGGCTTTGGGTAAATACTAAATTGAACTCTAATTAATCTCAATCATTCGATAAAAATCGAACAACTTGGTTAAAAACAGTAAAAATTTTTCGGACATTACATTTTGCTTCTTTCTTGACCATGTTATCAATGACTTTCCAAGAAAGCAGCAGCAACCGCTAGTACTTTTCTTTCAACTCTGTCTCCAGCAAAATCAGCATCACAGTAGCTTGTAATAGTGCAAATAGTACCTTTCTCGTACCAGAAACCAAGATTAGTAGTATTAACTAAATATCTCATAATTCTCTTGACAGCATTCAAGTGTGATTGTTTGGGATTGGATTGAAATCTAGTACAAAATTCCACACTTAATTGCAAGTCAAGTCTACTAGCAGTAAGATACAGTAAAGATCCAATCATACATCTGAAAAGGGTTTCAGAAACTTTTTCACCATCTTCATCAGCTTTTGTAACTTGAGAAGGTTGCATGGGAGTACTGATGCACTTTGCATTGTCCATATCAAACTTTCTAAGCAAATCCTTAGTGTATCTTTCTTGATGAATCAGGATTCCATCCTTCTGCTATTTAATTTGTAGTCCAAGAAAGAATTTAAGTTCTCCCATCATACTTATCTCAAATTCTCCTTACATAAGCTTAGAGAAATTCTTGCACAAATTTTGATTAGTTACTCCAAAAATAATATCATCAACATAAATTTGAACAATCAGAAAATCATTTTTATCATGAAGAATAAATAAAGCAGTGTCAACTTTTCCTTTTTTAAAACCATTTTTAAATAAAAAAGAACTGAGTCTATCATACCAAGCTCTGGGAGCTTGCTTTAGACCATATAAGGCTTTTGAAAGCTTAGAGACATGGTAAGGAAAATTTTTATTTTCAAAACTAGGAGGTTGATTGACATAAACTTCCTTAAATATGAAGCCATTTAAAAAAGCAAATTTTACATCTATTTGAAATAACATAAATCCTTTATGAGAAGCATAGGCAAGTAGCATTCTGATAGCTTTCAGTCTAGCTACAGGGGCAAAATTTTTATCATAGTCAATTCCTTCTTGCTGATTATAACCTTGTGCCACTAATTTTACTTTATTTCTAACAACCTTTCCATTTTCATCAAGCTTGTTTTTGAACACCTATGTCGTCCCAATAGCATATTGTCCTTTTGGTGGAGGGACTAGAGTCCAAACTTTGCTCTTCTCAAACTGAGATAATTCCTCCTTCATTACTTCAATCCAATTTTGATCTGTCAATGCTTCGTCAATACTTTCTGGTTGAATTTCAGAGATAAGAGCAAGATTGGATTTGCTTCTGAGTGAATATCTTATTCTAATTCCTTGAGAAGGTTCGCCAATAATTTGGTTTTGAGAGACAGCTCTCAAGTCTCTTACACCAATATATCTTCGCTTCCGAAGGGTACCTTTTGGTTTTTAAGAAATATCATCAAAAACATGTTGATGAGAAGGAAGTTTAGAAATATCATCATCATCATTAGTAGCGACAATTTGAAGGTTTTGCTGATTTTGGGAATTGTCAGTTAATGACAAATTTTCCATTTTTTCTTCTAGATCTGCAACCTTCTGATTTAGGTCATTTTTATATTCCATGAAGCTTATATGAATGGTTTCTTACACAGCTTGAGTCTTCTTATTGAACACCCTGTAAGTATTTGAAATAGAAGAATATCCTAGAAAGATTCCAAGATTAGATTTGGGATCAAACTTTAAAAGTTTGTCCTTGGTGTTGAGTATAAAACATTCAGATCCAAAGACATGATAATATGAAATGTTGGGTTTTCTTCCTTTCCATAATTCATACGGAGTTTTCTTGAGAATAGGCCTTAAGAAAATATGATTTTGAATATAGCAGACAGTGTTAATTACTTCTGCCCAAAAGCCTTTTGATAAACCACTTTCGAGAAGCATAGTTCTGGCCATTTCTTGCAACGATCTGCTCTTTCTCTCAACTACACCATTCTGTTGAGAAGTTCTAGGAGAAGAGAAGTTATGAGAAATGCCATTTTCATTGTAAAAGCTTTCAAAAGAATGATTTTCAAATTCTCCACTATGATCAGATCTGATAGAAGTAATAGAAAAATCTTTTTCATTTTGAATTCTTTTTGAAAACGTTTTGAAGGCCTCACAAGCTTCATTCTTATGAATAAGAAATATAACCCATGTAAGCCTTGAATAATCATCCACTATTTATGAATCAGAAATATAACCCATGTAAGCCTTGAATAATCATCCACTATGACTAGACCATATTTCCTACTGCTTAAGCTAGTAGTTCTTATTGGTCCAAATAGATCAAGATGTAAAAGCTCAAGTGGTCTGGTAGTTGAAACTACATTTTTACTATTAAAGAAACTTTTGGTCTGTTTGCCTCTGAGACAGAAATCACAATAAGAGTGATTTTCAAAATTGATTTTAGGCAAACCTTTTACTAACTCCTTCTGACAAATCTCAGAAATCAAGCTTCATATGAGCATGACCAAACTTCCTGTGCCATGGCCACTTTTTGTCCACAAAGGAAGCTAAGCATTTTACATTTTGATCTAGAAGATCATCTAGATATAATACATAAGTATTATTATGCCTTTTAGCAGTAAGAATAATTTTATCAATAGTGGAATCTTTAATAATACACTATGAAGCAAGAGACTTGGAATCATCCAAGAGTTCATCATATGCTTTTTGAAGATTTTCAAAAGTGAGTTCAGGTTCAGAATCATGTACTTCAGTTTCTTTATCTGAAATAATGTCAGCCATGAAGCAGAGATTTGCTATAATTTCTTCTTCATTTTGTGATTCTGCATTTTCTTGTTCTTCATTCAGATCCTCCCATGCAGCCATCATAGCTTTATTCTTTGTAGTCTTCTTTCTTGAGACTTTCTTCAATTTGGGACATTCAGATCTAACATGTCCAAGTTCCTTGCACTCAAAGCAGATGATCTCATCTTGCTTGGCCTTGCCCTTTTGTCTTTCTTGGGAGCAACGTTCTTCTTCTTCCTCTTAATCCATGCTTTTTAGATCTTCCTCACTAAGTGAGCAATTTCATCACTATCATCATTTTCATAAGAGGAATCCTCTTATTCTTCTTCTGATTCTTCTGAGGCTTTCAAGACTTTGGAAGATTGAGTCCTTTTCTGAGTGGATTTCAAAGCAATTGATTTTCCTTTCATGACAACCTCATCAGCGGCTTCATTTAGTTCAATCTCATGAGTCTTTAATGACCTAATGAGAGCATCTAAGCTAAGCACATTCAAGTCCTTAGCTTCTCAGATAGCCGTGACTTTTGGACGCTGAGCCTTTGAAAGACTTTTCAGAATCTTTCTCACCATCTCTGCATTGGTGTATCTTTTACCTAAGGCCTTTAACTAATTTATGATATGCAAAAATCTAGTTGTCACTTCATCAATATTCTCATGATCTAGCATTTCGAACATTTCATATTGATGAACTAAGATGTTGATCTTGGTTTCTTTGACCTGATCCATTCCTTCATGCAGCACTTAAAGTCTATCCCAGATTTTCTTAGCTGAATCATAGGATATGATCTTGTCATATTCACTTTTGCTCAAGGCATGTGAGAAGGTACTTTGCCTTGGCATTCATTTGAACCTTGGTTTTGTATTGATTAGTCCATTCATTTTAAAGGATGGTTCTGACTATAACAGGTAGAGGTTGCTCTGGATCAACAATTATGTGAGGTGCTGGATACTCAACTGTGGGTATATAGTCATCATTTTCTATTATCTCCCACATATCTAGACTTGTGGACTTGATGAAAAGTCTCATTCTACCCTTCCAATAAGGATAGTCTTCACCATTAAAGTATGGGGGACGATTAATAGAGTGACCGTCTGCGATATAATTTATTTTTTGCGCCATTTGATGTATCTTTATCCTCTGCAACTATTAGGAAGCTCAACCCCAAAGTTAGGCTCTAATATCAATTGTTGGATGAGATAGCACAAGAAGGCGGGTTGAATCGTGTTTTCAAGAATCTTTATCCTTTGAAAAACTTTAACAAAACAATTTATCTCAAGTTCAAAACTTGGATTGCGGAAGTGATTAGTTAG
This sequence comes from Pterocarpus macrocarpus, assembly GCA_031439585.1. Taxonomy (NCBI): domain Eukaryota; kingdom Viridiplantae; phylum Streptophyta; class Magnoliopsida; order Fabales; family Fabaceae; genus Pterocarpus; species Pterocarpus macrocarpus. The sequence goes on from CM062514.1 coordinate 9,136,324, forward strand.
TTTATAAAATTGTTTAGTTCTATATAGAAAAGAAATAAGTTTTATTTTAGATAAAGTTTTAATAGAAAAGAGCTTAAGTGATAAAATTAAATAACAAGATAAGAGATAGAAAAATCACATAAGAGATTTTTATACTGGTTCGGCCAAACCACTTGCCTACTTCTAGTCCCTAACTCTATGTTGAGATTTTATAAACTACGAATATTCTTTGTCTAAGCTTCTCCAAGCTTTTCAAACGAGTAGTGTTTTCCTAGCCTCTCCAAACTCACACTGACCACTACTAGGTCCAGATACAATTTATATAAACAATGTGTTTTTTGTTTGAACACTCACACTGACTCTCTTGACAGAGAATAAACAATAAATCTCTGTGTGTGTGACTTCTCTAAATTCTCAAAGAAAGAATATTATTTAATACAAAATAGAAGAGAAGTTTTTCTTATGGATAGAAGTTACAATGAGTAACTTTATGGTGTTATAGACAGTTGAGAAGGATGAAAAAATGAAGCTCTTTTTACATAAGAAATATTCAAGTAGTCTAACTATTCTTTCTTCGACTTCCAGCCTTATATAGACTTCAAGATATGATCGTTGAAACTCGCAGGCCTTAATCCTTGTGATTCTTTTGGTCTGCTGGTCTATGATTGGACAGAGAAGAAATAGTCTTCCTTTTTTCCATTCTTCAAAGATTACATAGAAGTGGAAAAATAGCCATTTGTTGGTTTACCAACTATTCAGACTTGTCAACGCTTCTTTTACATCTTGTCAAATCACCTTTTGACTATTTTGAATATGTCTATGAAGCATGCAAAGGAATTTTTGAAGATATAACACTTCGTGAGAAGTATATTTTTGGAGATATCCCTTCTAGACAGAGTCATCTTTTTGAATAAACAGTGTTTGCTCTCGAGGTATGTTTTCCCTTCTGATACTGTAGCTTCATCCTTCTGAACTTGTCTTTCTGTTTCTTACATGATAGCTCAAGAAGTACACAAAGCATATATTCCATATCAAATATAAAAATAAAAGTACTGGTGGAAAACAAAGCTTTGTTGTTTCTTAAGCAGTTAATGCACACAATTTAGTCTTTTATCACAGAAGAAAACATTTCAAGGAACAAATCATTCATGTACAAGAATATTAGCTTAAACTCTGATTTGATGTTCATCAAAACCTTAAAGCTCATTCTGGTTCATAACCATAGAACGATTTCTGAAGGGCATTGGAGCTAACATAAAAGAGTTGAGTTAGTTAGCTTAATTTTACTCTTACATTAGGGGCTAATCAATTTCACTTGTTAGTTTTCTTGTTATTTTACTAGTAATCGTAATTATGTTGTAATTGACTAGATTGTTAGTATGGGTATGTTGTTAGCTTTCATAAGTATTCTTATTTCAAGAGGCGGCCCAATAGTTGGTGGTCATATGGTATTCATGCTTTGATAGGTTAGGTTGTACCTTATATATCTATGAATAACAAATAGAAAAATAGATAAGGGCTATGTTAACTTGATATGTTTGGAGAAGATTGAATTCATGATTATGCTTACTAAAGATAAAAATGGAAAAGAGGATTAGGGTTTAGTTTCTAAACCATGAGTTGTGTTCAAAGTGGTTAGGTTCTGGTTTTAGATTTTCAAGGCGATAACCCTTAAGTGTGGTAGCCCCGTAAGGCATTGACTTGATGTTCTATGAGTGGATAGTGCTTCTATGGCATATGTGATTTATGCCATTAGTATTGGTTTGGTTTCATAATATATATTGGAAGTTTATTTTCTATATATATTTGGTCAATTATAAATACTTTGCTTAATTAGTATAACTACTATACAGTTCGATGTGCTCAATCTTTTATGAATGATTGTCTTGATTCAGCTTTGAAAAATAAACTAGTATGAACTTATTGAAGATCTTAAAGATGTCTGGAAACAAACTATAGATTTTATAAATGAAAGGCCAAGCTCTGATCTCTTATTGGATTACTAAATTGATTTATTGAGCAAATTATATTTTAGGATTTTTGAACTTTGATGAATAGTTTTGTTCTTTGGAAATTTAATTTGATATTTATTACTTTAGCTTTTATTAATATCTATTACTTTAGTTTCTATATACTTTGTGGGAGGATTCTTGTTAGCCAATTTTAGCAAATCAGCTTCGGCAAGTATAATGGGTCACAACTAATAAAAAAAATGAGTATGAGATTGTCTTTCCCACGAGGATTGTAATCAAGTATCAATTCGTTTAGAACAATTACTATTTGAGCAATCAAAAATATGAAAATTGAGAATAAAAATAAAATAAAATGAGCAAACTATAAAATTAATAAATAAAAAGACAGGTGTTAGGATATGATTTCACTTGATTTCCCAAACTATGTATTACCTGATTAAAATCTAATTCCTAATTCAATTAAATTGCTGGTCGAATTTCTCAAACTTGTAATTACAATTCAATGGCTTGATATTGTAATCCTCTTAAATTAAATTGAATAAATTAATGGCTTAATATTATTCTAAATTTATCTAAGGATGAAGAATAGGAATTCCGATTGCCACACAAATAAGTACTTCTATTTCTAACTACTTTAACTCATGGCAACTTTTAGATTGGCTTATTTTATACAGTGAATTGGCATTTAACAATAGAAAACCATAGAACATTCAAAGGAGTGGCCAATTCCTAGAAAGCATTAAGAACACTAAAAATTACTCAATTAATTGAAAAAGAAAATTAAATTAAAAATCAAGAATACATAATTTATTCTACCAAGATACATCACCCTAACACCTAAAGAAAACTAAAGAAACATAAAAAAGAAAAGAACCTAACCGTAGAAAGTCATCATTCCTTGTCTCCCTCTCTAGCTGTCCTTCTCTCAACAATTACAATTATTTATAAAAGAATAAAAAGATTCAAATCTTTAGAATCCCTTAATTTTCTCTTCAAAACAAATTCTCTTCAAAACAAATCTTTAGATTAATCTTTATTTGCTCCTTTTCCAAATGTTTTTCAAATCTTCAAATTCAAATATTAAAATCTTCAAATCTGCATCAAAATCTTTTCCTTTTATCTTCTCATCAACTAATGCTATGTTTATCCTAGATCCAAACAAATCTTATGAGAATCTTTATCTACTAAGTACAAAATAATTATGTTTTAACTGATAGCACTCATAAAATAAATTTATTGAAAATAATTAGGGAAATCATCATGTTAAGAACAAATTTGAAATAATTAATGCACAAATATGGGGTTAAAATAATATATTTTCACAAGTTATCAATTCTCAGTTAATCGGTAGTTAGCAGTCACTGATGCTAGGCTTAATGCACCTTGGTTCGAACCCAGCTAGTAGAGTTGTTGCTAGCTCGATGTGTGTGTGTGTGTGTGTGTGAGGCCTACGCACATCGTTGGCTTAGTCAAATGTGAAGGGATTAACTCTTATTTGGAAATTTCTCGGAATTGGAACCTCCTCGCTATGGTAATTGCATTTGAGAAATTTAATTTTTTCCAGTTTATGAAATAATGTTAGTTCCTTATATATATGCATAGTTCTAAGGTTGATTATATATATTATTTAAAATGATGAAGTCTTAGTTATGCTTAATTCATACTATAAATTCTTTATTTAAGCATAGTTGCTTTACTTCTAGAGTTTGTCCTCATATGTTATAGTTTCATTGCCCCTCACTAAGTTAGTTGGACTCACTCCTCATCCTCTCCCTGCTTCAGAGTTAGGTATAGGTTGGCGAGTGAAGCGTCCTAATTAGAAGAAGGTTGGAAGCTTTGAGAGCCTGTCATACTTGTCCATGCTGGCCGTAAGGTTGTTTTTTTTTTTATTTTAATTAGAGCGATATCCATTATATATTTGTTGTGTAAAATCTTAGTGATGCTCCTTAATCCACAGGCAGGGTTTGGCTTTTGTTGTGTTAGAATGTTGTGATAGATTTAGTTATGAATCAGTATACCAATACTACTTGCTATGTTTATCTTCCTAGTTCTAGGCTTTAAAGGCATTCTAAGCATGGGAGTTGATTTTGAGATTGTGTTTTGGATCCTTTTGACCTATTGATTGTAACGTCCCGATTTCCGACCTCCGTACCCAGATATTCCGATTTCCGACTTAACAATGGACTGGCTTAAATTTCCCGATTTCTGACGTTATGCGACTCCAACAACGGACATCCGACTTCACCTTCAAGTTTGATCAATTCTCATTTCCGACTTTCTCTTTGAATTTCATATAATATGGATAATTTCCGATTTCCGAGTTAGGCTCACGTTAGTCTACGACTTCCGACTTCATCTGGATTATCTCTACAACTTCCGAGTTTAAGTATTTGGGATTGGTATTGTGATTCTAATTCCCGAGTTCCGACCTCAAGCATCCTTATTCTGACTTCGGACTTGACCCAAGTTGATGCTTTAAACAATGTTACAAGTAATGAACTCCGAGTTTAATGTAACGAGTTCCGGCCTTGGAGTTGAACTTAATTAGAATAGACACGAGTTCGGATCTTTGAGTTGATTTCCAAGTCATACACGAGTTACGATCTCCGAGTTTATTCAAAGAGGCTTTCCACTTCTATTGTTGTTCCCGAATTTGAATGGGAGTTCTGAGATTATGTGATTGTAAGCTGCATGACTTCCGACCTCCTACCTTGCTTCCAAGTTTCGAATAAACTAGACAAGATTTCCTCAAGTCATCAACAAGATGGGACGAGTTCTGATATCTGGCTTCAGCTCCAAGCTCAAGTAAAATGGCACAAATTCCGACTTTACACATAAAAGATACGAGTTCCGATTTCAGAATACAGTGGAAACGAGCTCCACTTTTAGGCGACGTGGAGAGCAATTTTGTCACAAACAAAGGGCGACGTGGAGAGCAATTTAGCCACAGAAAGAGGACGACATGGAGAGCAATTGTAGGGGAAGGTTGGCTGAAATTCAGCCTTGTGTTTTTAGGGCAATCAAAGCCCTCCAAGTTAACCACCACCTCAAGCTTATAAACTCATCTCTTTCTCTCCTTCAGCCTCATCTTTACATTGCCTTCTTCCTAGTTCAGCTTTCTTTTCTCTTTTCCACTCACCCAACTCCATCACTCCTTCAAGCTTAACAAGGTTCTAACAACTCAAGCTTCACCATTTAGCTCAAATCACACTCCAAAGAGGTAGGATTCTATTTCTATTCTTGAATTACTTGCACTATGATAACATGAAATTGTACTCTTCTCCATATATTTGATGGATTATTGGATGTATTATGATAGATTATGATAGGATTAATAGGAAATCTTGAGTTGGAATCATGGTTAGAAGGAGAAAATTAGAAGGAGTGGAGAGTTAGGATGCTATCTTAGTGAGGAATTTCATGGTAGTCCGTACGGGAGAATGTATGGCGCCACCTACAGCCAGTTAAATCCAATGAAACTATTTTTAGATGAAAGTAGACATTCAGGGATTTCCATAGATATATAATATAAGGTCATTGGATTAGTATTGAGAGAGATATGAATTTTTGAAGTTTGACCTAGGAATCAGGACTTTCATCCGGGCAGGGTGACTTGAAGAGGGTATAACTCACCCTACACAACTCCAAATTGAGTGAAACCAATTTTTTTAGAAAGCTTACACATAGGGAAATATCTCAATATGAAATTCCGAGTCTGTTATGGTCCCAATTGATCCCAGTGATTCGAGGAAATTACCCTATGTTCAAACCAAGCCAAAATAGGGTAGTTCAGGAAGGTCGACTTTCAGGACTTATAACTCGAGGTATACTTAAGCAAATCAAGTGAAACTTATTGCAAATGAAAGGTTGTTCTGTTAGCTTTGATATGGCACAATTTTTTATGATTTGAGCTTAGTTTCAATTTTTAGTGAATTTATTCTTCTGAGAGTGTAATTCGGGCTAGTGACTGAACAGGCTGAGGCAAAACTTGAATATCTTGAGTTATATAAATCAAAATGATATGGGACCAAAGAGGTTAGAAAGTAGACATATAGAACTATAACATATCCAAAATTCAGGTTTAAATGAGTTGAATAGAAATAAAGGTGGATTATACAAATTCAGGCAGAACTGAATAGATTGGCAGAACTGACCCAATTGATGATTTCACAAATGCTAGTGAACATATAAGGTTTAAGTTGATGGTTGCAAGTGTTACATGGATAGATATTTTAGATTGATTATACTGTTATGACTGAATTGTCTATGAGAACTGGCACTATTTATGGAGAAACGGATCTGATCCGTTATGCTGCCGAAATTACAGCAGAAGTCTAGGAACGTTTATATGCAAGGATGAATCTAAGTATGAATATGTATATAGAAACTTTGTATTTAAGAATGACATAAGTATGATATGACGTATATGAAAATAAAGGATGAAGCATGAGTATAATGAATGTAAATCCCTTCACTCGGAGATAGTTAAATGAGGTTCCTCCCTGTGAAGGCAGTTAAATGATAAAATGTGAATCCCTTTACCTGGAGGCAGTTGGACATTGAATCCTTCCCGTTGAAGGCAGTTAAAAGACAAAGATATGAATCCTTTCACTTGGAGGCAGTTGCACTTTGAATCCCTCCCTGTGAAGGCAGCTACCCTCTACCTTGGAGGTACGTGGTCAGATGAGATCCCTCTATATTGAAGGCACGTGGTCAGATGAGATCCCTCACTTTTGAGGCACGTGACTAGAAGAGATCCCTTCAATTAGAGGCACGTAACCAGAATTAGATCCCTCCAAGACTAGAAGCACGTGAATCCCCTTGCAGGTGAGCCGGTGTGACGACGATTACGGGTGAAGCTGACGAGCTCACTCCAAGGCCAGGCTACCCAAGGGCAGTAAAAGTACCCTAGGGACGGCGATACGTAATGCCTAGGTGTGCCAAGAAAAGACTAAAGACTAAAGATTAAAGTATATGCAAGCACCCCACTCACATGAGGCATGGCATCGACCCAGCTAGTGTGAGTATAGGGGACAAAACTTACATGAGGCATGGCATAACCCAGCTAGTGTAAGTACCGAAGGAAGGTCCCATATTCCTAAGAAACGTGACATGGCGATCACGCTCTAACGGGGTATGACATGGCGATCATACTTTGGAATGTGGCATGTAAAGATATAATGATGAGTCTATATTCCTAAGGAACATAACATGGCGATCATGCTCTGATGGGGTATGACATGACGATCATACTCTGGAATATAGTATGAAGATCCCATATTCCTAAGGAACGTAACATGGCGATCACGCTCTGATGGGGTATGACATGGCGATCATACTCTGCAATGTGGTATGATGCTGCACTTGAGGACAACGATACGTAATGCTCAAGTGTAGGCAGATGCAAGCACCCTAGGGACGGCGATACGTAACGCCTAGGTGTGTTGGATGAAAGAAAAGAAAATTTTATGTATATGCATAAGTTCAAGTACAAGTAAAGGCATGTGCAGATGCTATGTGTATTTTAATATGTTGCAGTTATTATTCATGGTATCGTTCATGAATTGATTTTTTTATGGGTTTCCCCAAATGCCATGTATATGATTAAAATAAGCTTTGCTTCGGACATTATATTTTCGAACTATAAGAAATTAAACTGTTTGTATACCATGTTCACCTTTTTATAATAAACCGAAGCAAACTAGAGATGACAACGATGACATTATGTGTGTTATAGAGAATCCTACTGAGAATTTGTAATTCTCATTCCTATTTCCGTGTTATCTTCAGATAGTTCAAGAAGTTCCGAAGACGGCTGAAGTTGCTGATAGAAGAGGTCTGTTCAGGTAACAGTAACAACTCCACGGTGTGGTACTATGACTTAAGCATAATACTATACTTGGGAGGGTGTTACATTGATTCTGTGATTGAGCTGTATGGTCTGAGTTGTAACAGGGATTATTTTTATTTCGAGAAATGTCCAATTTTAAAGGAAAACTCTGTCCGTATAAATATTTTTGAAAATTCAAAATAGTTGAAAAAAAGAAACATATAACACTTAGAAAATCCTATTTTGTACTAACATATTCAATAGCAGATACCTACAAAGAAATTATATATATATATATATAGAAAAGATAAGCTATTAAAAAAAAAACTCTAGATCTTTTTTAACAAAGACACCGAAAAATCCCAATTTTTTGTTCTATGCCTACAAACACATATTGGTGAAAACAGGTACCAATTTCACTTAACTCTATCATAATAATATGCTAAACCATTACTCTATCTAAGTACTTTCTCCGTTTTAGAAATACTTGTAATTTTAGGATCTAAACATACATTAAGAAAATCAATAAAATATTTTAATAATTATAATGATAGGTAATTTAATTTTATAAAATTATTCTTATATCAGAATTATAATCTTAGCTATGTTTGCTATTGATTACTTTATTAATAAATAATTATAATTAATATAAAGATAAAATTAAAAAAAATTCATAATGTATAACAAAAGTGTAAAATTATAGTTTCACCCCTAAAAATATTTGTATTTTAATATTTTAATACTTAAAAGGTCAACTGCAAACACTTGAATCCCCTAAAACTAAAGTATTATAATATTAAATCTTTGGGGGATTCAAGTATATGTAATAAATTTTTTGAGGACCTAAGTGTTAAAATAAAAATCTTTTAGGGATCAAAGTGTAATTTTACTCTTAACTGATTTTTATTTTCTGAACTCAGTTGATCTCTTACAGTTTCGTTATTTGCTTTATGCATTTAGTAAACTTATATTGCATATTTGTTTTTATGAAATATGGTTATGTCTCTCTTCATTGTTTTTTTCCTATAACTTTTAAGTATATGCATGTTCATGTGTCTCTTCATGTTCATCTTCATGATCTTCAAGTTAGCCTTTGCAGTCTACTCTCTACTATTAGTTTGTTATATGCATTGGAAATTTTGTGTTTGATTTGTAGCTTCCATTTTGCTTTAGATTAGTGTAATACTTCCTTGATCCCAAATATGTTGGGCATCCAGAGAGTTATTCGTATCATATTTTGACTTGACACGCCTTTCTTTAATTTTTGTAGTTATATAGCCAATTTATATATATAGCCATTCGCATCTAGGATTGTTTCTATTGATAATTGAATCAGAGGTCTGTAAATATTATTTTAATAAGATGAGATAATATGCTATGGAATTATCTTTGTATAGGTAAACTTCCTTCTTGACAAAAGAATCTACCCGCCAATATAGGTCCCTAGAAGCTAGTTCAATGCTGGGACTTTTCCTTTTCCTATCCTTTATATCTTAGGTTTTTCTACATTTAGCCATTACGGTTTATAAGGGGTAAAATAGTTAGAACTGTGGGGCCTAAGACATCAACAAGCCTCAATCAGCAAATAGAAAGACGAACACTACTAAATTAAACCAAGCATAATTAGCTAACCTAGGGTTCACATTATGGAGAAATAGTGACAACATAAAATGGAGAAGAGGAGAGGCTTACTTGAAGATGGAGGAAGATGTATTAGCATAGAGATTGAAAAGTAAACATGAGCATTGGAAGCAGTGAACTGCACTAAGGATACTACGGATGTAAACAGGTTGGTTTGCATCAAGTTTGAGTAAAAGATAAATTCGAACTGATCAAATTTAACTGAGTTAGTTTGATTCAATTTTAATTTTTTTTTGGTAACAAATTCGAGCCAAACTGATCCGATCAAGATCGAGTTGGTTTGATTTGAGTCATCAGGTTGAATTATAAAATAAAAAATTATATTTTTTAAAAAGTTTTTGTTCTTATGATAACTATCAATAATATAAAATTTGATTATGATATACTTATTAATGATGTAAATAGAAAATTTTTTTAAATAAATATTAACAAAAAAAAATAAAAAGTGACTCTATTATTATAAGAGTTTAATTGATATATACTGATAGTGTAAAATAATTTTACACTGTCAACTAATAGAAATAGGGGAAAGTGAGAAATCATGGTGGATCCCTTATTATAATAAGTAATTATTTGTATGAGTTGATATTTTTTATTATTTCTATTAATTGATAATGTAAAATTATTTTACACTATCAGTGTATTTAAATTAAATTCTTATTATAAACTTTAATGCAAAACTTTTAAAGATTAGAAATTAATAAAAATTAGTTGATTAGGTGATCAGATTAAATATTTGAGTGGTTGGATTAAAAAATTATAAATCTAAAACTAAATTAATAATAATTAATTTGATTTTATTCTACCTTAAAATAAACCAATCATCCAAATCAATCCAAATCAAATCTATTAATTTGATTTAGATCTTTAAATTTATTGGATCAATTTGATATGCTTGTATCCTGAAAGAAAATGTGATAGATTTTTGTAGCAGAAGAAAGTGAAGGAAAGAAATGAGACAAGATGAGAATATAGCCTGAGTGTCTTTAGAAACCATTTGAATAATCCAACGACCCATGAGCTTTCCCATCAAGCCAGGTTTCATTGTGGACGTCATTCTGATCAATGGCTGGGGGCTCCACTTGCTTGATCTAACAATGAAGAATATGTCGTGTGAGTCAAAAGAATTGTTGGACGACTAGAAAGGTGCCACGTGTATGAGCACAATTATCAATAATTATCACATAGCAGATGAAGAGTTGCAAAAAGTAACCGTTTTAAGCTTGGTCCAATAAACTTGGCACATCATCCTCGGATGATGACTAAGTTTGGGGATTCTGAACTGAACCATTTTTTCGGGCATGCAGCTCCAATTGCTCAAATTTATCTAGAAGGTCTCAAAACAAGTACTCTTTGTTAATTGCTTTACCATTAAAGTCGAAAGGGGGTGCTTGGTGTTTGAATTTGAATGCTGCCTCAATCTTCAGAACTGCTCGAGATGCTCAGAGTAAGATCACCAGACTTACAATGACTAGCTAGTATCCCTTCTTGATTTTAAATACAAATAACCCTCTCTGAACGAGGTATGCAAAACAACCATTTTTGAATACCCACTAAGTATTACTTATTAATAGACTTGGGCATCGAAGCCTGCTGTAAGTTTTCCACCGGAATCGTAAAGAGCTTAAACATGGATCTTACCAGCTTAAGGCAAACAAGTCAAAACACCATCTAATTTAGAAAGACAAAAAAAATAGAATCTTTAAGTAGTAAAGGATGGAAAATTATTTCATTCGTTTCTTTTAAATTATTTCTAAATAAACCTTTAACAAAATTGTATATTCTCTTTCTTATTACTCGATTACTTGTCATCCTTCTGATTAAGCGTGTACAAAGAACGAGTTGGATCGGGCTCAAACTCAACTCGATTTTGTATTTTTGGATCTAAATCCTACCTTATAATGACTCGATTAATAACCGGATCAGCATAACATTTACACAATCTATAAAGATTTATATATTATAATAATAAAATCACAATATTTTAGAATTAAAAAATAAAATTTAAAAGATATTTTATAATATATATTTTAAAATAAATTATATCAAAATAACAATAATGTCATATTTATATAAAATATATTGATTAAAGTATAAAAATATTATAATTTATTACTAATTTTTTTAAAATAAATCTTTTAAAGATGTAGTTAACTTTGAGCCGAATTGAGTCAACCAAAAGTATGAGCTGAACCCGACTCGAAAAGTGTATCGAGTTTAATCACATGACCCGAATCTGATCCAATAAACTTCAGGCCTAGCCAGATTAGTGGGCCAAGTCGGATTATGAACACCATGTTTTTTTATTATAACTTAATAAATAGAATGTTTATTTCATGTTTCAGGAGTAAGAACTTTTTTCTTACATAAACCATCTTAACCCATGATTTAAAGATGAAAAAAAAAATAACACTGAATATTATTTGTGACGTTGGAAAAATTCTTACACAAAGAAAATATAACACTCTTTTTTAGTGAGGGTGAGTTCGATAAAGAGATAAAAATAGGTGAAAATTTTTTATGAATTAATTTTATATAAAATTAATTCATAAAACTTTTGTACCATTTTTACCCTTCTTCCTCTAATTTTGAATTAATTCATAAAAAATTTCCAGTATTTTTACCCTTCTTTCTCTAATCTTCATTTTGATAAAATTAAGGTTATTGTTTATTTGATTGATGAAAATATTTTTTTATTATGACAAAATTTATTTTTAAATATTCTTCGTCCTTGGACTTCGGCCCCTTTGTAAACCAAGAAAGAAAAAATCTTTGTCCAGTACGTACATGCCCTCCTCTCTCCTTTTGAGATTTACTATTTGTTTAATTTTTTCTTCTTTCGCTATGTTCCATATTCTCCTAGTTGGAGCGTTTGCTGCAATCTCCCTCGTAGAAGGAGCAGAGCGATGAGTCCCTTCCCCGCTTACGCCCTCTTACATTATTGCATTCATATTTATTTGCTCTTGGATTTATTTATAGATTTTAATTTTTAGTTTTGTTCCATTCATTCTGCAACGCATGTGGCCCTCAATTGATTGACATATGATATGACAGTAATATCTATGATCAATTTATTTGAAATCATTAGCAAATTAGCGCGCGGACTGTCTCTTTTGGGTATAAAAGAAGTTTTCTTGCATTTTTTTATTTTTTTAATGTGATATCTTATTTTTAATTTTTCTAATTTATTCTCATATGTTATAAATTATTTTTAATTTATTCTTTAATTATTTTCGATCACATAACTAATAAAAATACTGACATAATACAAATAATATTAATATGACATATGATAGGAATTATATCACATCAGTATTTTTTTTAATTACGTAAAATAAAAAAAATTAAAAATAAATTAAAATAAAAAATTATAAAATTAAATAAAAATAAGAGAACAAAAACTTATTCCTCCTTTCTTTTAAAATAATGATATGTCGTAAAGTTTTTTTAAGTTACAATTTTAGATTTTTTCTTAAAAAGAGTTAAAAGTTACATATTGGTTTTTGTTATTGCTAAGTTTTAAAAAGGCGCGATTATGGAGTGCTCCTTAAAAAATTCAGTTTTCTCGTGTAATTTTTAACTTATATTATAATTTATAATTATAATGAATACTTTCAATATATAACTTTTTTTATCATATTAAATGATTTTTTATTTTAAAATATAAATTTTAAGCAATATTACAGGGTACTATTTCTAAAAAAATAATACAAAAATAGGCGCTCCCAATTGGTTTCTTTATTAAATTTGGATCAGAATTAGTTACAGTTTAAAGACAGAATTGTATCGTTTGAATTGATTAATTTAAATATTTTATACTGTTTAAATTTTATTTACAATTTTTATTCAGTAATTTTTTCAGTTATGTTTTAAAACTAAGATATTGTGCAGTTAAATACAAACTTCTGAAATTTAATTTGTATATGATAGTAGCTGATACCCAGCTAAGGATTACAAAGATACCCAGCTAAAGATTATGATAGTAGCCAACGGCCAACGGCAACAATCAAGTCATTTCCATCTTTTAATTATAGTATGTACTTTGTAGTCCACGGGTCCCAAACAAGTTGTAAATTTAACTCAAATTTAGTTGGCTTTTATTTTAATGCACATGCAATACATAAATGTAAAGTTTAAAATTGCAGTTAAAACTGAACGGGAAGTGGATAGAAATCAACATCGATATGACAGAAATGAGCTTCGAACAAGTGGGGAAAAAGCTAAAGAAGATGACATGGGAAAAGGAAGTGACAAACCGCAATACGTGAGGGTGGAGTGCACGGTATAAAGCTACACTGACGAATTTTAGAATATTTCTTTTTCTATAATAAAATATAAATATAAATATTTATATTTATGATTACGAAAAATGTTTAATTTAAAATGGCAATAATGCTTTATGATTAGAGGCGGACGCACTTGCTGACCCGAGGTGAATTGTATGAAAAAGAATCGAAGAGATTGACCAGCCTTGTACGCACGATATACCTGATGGCTGATATTAAATTAATCTTTAAAGAAAATTTATACTGAGAGTGTTGAAGAGAAAGGAAGGAAAAATATATTGTTAATCTTATAACAATATATGTGAAAATCTCTTGATCAAATACAACATATATATATATATATATATTCTTAAAATAAAAAACTTTTTCTCTATTATTATAAAAGATTTTGAACATCAATTTAATTTTTTAATATTTAGTTTAATTCTCCAAAATATATAAATATCGATTGAATCCTCTAATATATTTAAACATTAGTTTAACTTTTAAGTTGATGATTATTTTATACTATAAGAACCTAATTAATATAAAAAAATTGAAAGGGCCAATTTCAATATTTACTCAATTTAATTTTAATATATATTCAATTTAAATTTTTTTATATAATCACTTTAATTATATACAATTATATTGTTAAAAATATTTAAGTTTTATTATAATTATATAAAATAAGATTTAATTAGTATGCACTGACAGTATAAAACTGTTTTACACTGTCAACCAATAAAAATAAGGGGAAGTGAGAAATTATGGTGGATCCCTCATTATAATAGGTAGTTATTTGTGTGAGGTAGCACTTTTCACTATTTCTATTGGCTGACATTGCAAAATTATTTTACACTGTCAGTGTATTTAAATTAAATTTATAAAATAAATTTAATTAATTAATAAGATATAATATTTTATATACATAAGATATCAAAATTAATCTTATTAAAAAATATTTAACTTCATTCAATTGTTGGATTATTTTATTAGTGAGTCGTCTACTATGTTTTGAAGGAACTAGGAAAGGAATTCCCCTTAACTAAAACTTTTTGCAAAAGGAGATAATGAAAAAGGAGATCGACGATAGTAATTAAGAATGGAATACGCATGTAATCGTGCATGTAAATATATTTGTTTATAAACAGTAACTATTAGAAAAATTATTGCATAATTATAAAGTATTTAAGTGAATGATGCTTTATCTAATAATGTAATAATAGGATTTAATTTGAATACACTGTCAGTGTAAAAAACTTTTACACAGACATCCAATCATATATTGCTACATCAGTAAAAGTCTTTAATGTAATCATCCACTACTTGAATGGTCATGTAAATAGAATGTTTTGATTGAATGACAGTGTAAAAAAATTTTACACTGTCAATGTACTCCAATTACACTTATAATGATATTTCAGTATTAGTTGTGATAAGACCTATACTTTTATTTGAAATGTCACTCTATCATTAGATAAAATACAATCCACTTGAGTGTTTCATTACCATATAATAATTTTTCCAAGCATTATCTATCTATGAAATTAAACCATAAAAACCCTAAAGTATTTGAAGTTGTATTAATATGTTTCATAATTGCTTTGAGCTTGACCATTTAGGAGGAGGACATATTTTCAAATTATGGAGATAATTCATTATGATAATCCTTTTGTCTCAAAGGAAGATTAGTTTTCTGAGCAATTTGAAGGGGTTGAACCTGTAAGAGTATTTTGTGGTCTAAAACAAATTTGATTTGAGTTATTTTAACATATTTTATGGTCAAGATATTTTTATAATAAAATTATGTTTTAGTGAATTAACTATTAAAAATTCTTGATTCTTTTATAACCTAAATTAAACTATTGAATCTAAGAATATTAAAGATTATTACTTAAATGACATAAAATTATGTTATCCAACATAAACTTATTCTTGTGGACACTGCACTCTGCAGACTTTGAAGGATTTAGGAAGGCACATGTCAATCTTCAGATTTGGAACCTTCCTACCAACTTTATGCTCCCCATCTTACTTCAAATGCCATTCTGGATTCCGGATATGCATATTGTTAGTCATAATCAAGCCAAACACAAATTTTATTCATATTTAACGTTAATAGTAGTTCAATTAAGACTATGATCAATTTATCCATCAATCAATGAAGATCAAACAAAAAATTAACTCGATTCTTTTATTCCTTACTTCACGGAGCTAATTCAAGTGGACCTATGCTTTTGCCAGCAATACCGCAATCTTATTTATCAAACTTTTATTTCCTCAACTAGAATTCCCCCCCCCCCCCCTTTTTTTAATAAAGAAAATAAAACATAAATAATTCACACATATGATTTTGTCAATATTTCTTTTTTCTTATAGCTAATCTCACCTAACTTTTCTGCATATTTATTGTATCATTTCATACAAATTTAAAATAATATATAATAAATATTATTTTTATCAATATTTAATGATTAGATGTAATAAATACTTTTTTTTGGTTGAAACCACAAATATATTTCTATCAGAGGTAATTTTACTCGAATAGCAAAGCTTCCTCTTCCAAATTTTAACATAGTTGCATACTCAAAACTCAAATGTAAAATTTCTGGTAAAGTTAGAACAATTTATCACTAGCAAATTTACATGTTCATTAATAAAAACGTTTAACTCTTTATGATGAAAAATACAAATTTAGATTTCAAATAATTAACTTTTTATTTAGAGAATATATTGCTTCAGTACTTTGGTAATTATAAAATGAACTTTATTAATGAAGAAACCCTAAAAAAAAATGTTATCATTAGTTACAAAATAATAAGGAGGAAAATAAGAAGATATTTTTTAGATTATAATATCATCTAATTATATATTATTATATATATAATTTTTGATATAATAATTAAGAGAATAAAACATTTTAATTGATATAAAAATATATAATTAAATAATTATATAAAAAATTTTATGCACATAATATATCAATATAAAAAAAAATATAATATATCAAAATATATATTATTTAAATTTAAATTTCATTTTTTTTAATTTCTAGATATAGATTATAATTAGATCCTATTTCTCCGACAATGGAACACGATAGCACTAGCAGCTGGCGATTCCAAACTATATCATGCCAGTAGAATACTATACTCGTCCCGTAGATTTTCTTCCTTTTCCCCAACTGTCCCTTTCGTCTTCTCTGCCTCTCCCTGCTCTGCATCAAGAGAAGAAGGGTGCCCAAAGCTTCTCCGCTTCTCTCTCCTCTGCTCCTGTTCACAGCACAAAAACAAAGACCTTCATTCACTCATTCACACTTTCACACACTTCGCACTTCACAATTCAGTGATCCACACTGCATATACTAAACATTAAACAACACCCATCATTTTCACCCAACATCAAGCCACTCTCTCCCATTCATAACTCTCTCTCTCTCTCTCTCTATGTTACAAGCCTTGCCATGAAATCCAAAGCCCACGCCCACAGTGGGAATGGCCACGACACCGACGCTTCCGGCGGCGGCGGCGGGAGCAGCAGCTCTCCGAGCCCCCCGCCGTCGCCGCGGCGGCACTCCGGCATCTCGCGCTGCCGGCGGCGGCTCCGCCCGGCCAAGTCGTTGTCGACCCGGAGCCTGGGAACGTTGGCCGCCGGCATCATGACCCGGCGGAGCCTCCGGTACTTCTTCCTGCTGCCTGTCCTGTACATCTCCGGCCTGCTCATGTGCGTCGGCCCGTTCTCAGCCCTCATCGGCCACCCTCCTCTTCCCGGCTCCGTTTATCGCAGCCATGAGGTCTTCCGGAACCTCTGGCAAGAAATGGAGTCCGATAATTCTTCTGCCATTGAGGTTCGTTCGTTGCGCTGATTCCCTTTCGATTTCGCTCTAATTTGCACCAAATGGAGGAGAGTTAGGAAAAAGAGTGGGTCTGGGAGCATTCTATTTATAAAATTACTGGAAGTTTGTTGGGTTTGGGAAAACGACGTGTGAATTAGTTGAGGTCAATTTTCAGTTGAGTTCAGTGAGTGTAATGTAGAATAGGACGTGCTCGAAAAAAAGTGTTGGTCTTATGATCAAACTAAAGATGAAGAGGGGAATTGGAGGTTCTATTAAGCTTTTATGTTATTTTATTTTATTTTTCTTTTGTTTGCTTCTCTGTTACTTTATTAAATTTACTACATTTTTTTAGGTCAAGTTGAGGAAGGTAAAGTTATGTATTGAGTAGTTGAGGAGGTGATGTAGGTTGTTTTGGAACGTGTTTTTTCTTGTTTAGCATTTTCCTTGTTGGTGACGAATGCCCTACGATTCTAAGTCTATTGTAGTGAAGAATTTCACGTGTCATTGGTGTCGAATGAAATTTTGTTTCGTTTTGTGTTTTACTTTTTAAATTCAATTCTATTTAATGCTTAAAATAAGAAAATCATTCTCTTCCATAGAGGGCATTGATTTTTCTTTTTTCTTTTTTTGCAGTTGTCTTCTGTGTGGAAGTACAAAAGGAAGTTGAGAGAGCATAAACCTTGTCCAAATTTGACTGCCTTGCATCACGAACATTTTGGTATGCACTTAAATAACATGGTATCCCGTTGGCATGGATTTAGTTAATTTAGGTTATTTGAGCTATTTTCTATTGCCTTTATTACACAATATCTGTTATCGGTCCACATCATATGCTGCTAATGTGAAGTTTGGCATAAGAATAAACTAAACTTCATGTAAGACATTAAATCAGTGCTTTCCAACTTGATGTAAAACATTAAATCAATGCTTTCCCTTAATTTCAGCATCCGCTGGCCTGAATGGTTTTTTAATTGTGGAGGCCAATGGTGGTCTTAACCAGCAACGCTCTGCGGTATGATAAAATTCTTCCTTTCTGTGACTTTCAGCAGTTTTCTTTTTAAGACATGAACTATTTTTCAAATCATTGTGCTTCTTAAATTGTCCTTCTGTAGATTTGCAATGCTGTGGCTGTGGCTGGGCTCTTGAATGCAATACTAGTTATACCTCACTTTGAGTTCCACAATGTGTGGAAAGATCCAAGGTGACCAATTTACTTATTGTCTTAAGCTTTGAAACTTAAAAGATAGGTCCTAGCCATTGTTCTTATGAATTTTTCAAAAATGAGTTTGCCCAATTTCATTGTTTGGTTTTGTAATTATCAACATTTTTATGAATTTCGGTATTTCGCAACTCAGTAACATGTGGCTGAGGGGAAAAAGGAATTGTTTGATCACTTAGTTTAGTTGGTGTGTTTGGTTCACATTCCTATCAACATGCTGCCAATGCACTTTTATATGAAGTGCATTGTGTCTAATTTCAGTCAAATGCCTGTTTAAAATAATTTAAAATCTAAAACAAACAAAACATAGACAGCTGCCTCTATTTGAGTCTACTCATTCCATATGGTAAACAAAAAAATCCAATTTCATTCCGTAGTTCTGAAGAACTTTCTGATTATTGTGCTATTACTCATCAATTATGTAAACTTTCATACCTGCTTTTGTAGTCCGTAAATTATTTAATTTAAACATGTCCCGTATGTTGTTTAATTTAATTAAACATGTTCCCCTAAACAGCCCATATTTCCTTTGCTTTGTATGTTACAAATAATGAAACAATTACACAGCTTGTATAACCTAGGACCAGAAGTAGATCCTCCTGCAACCTCATTTGTTGAGCCAAATTAATTGGCACTTTTGACATTTTGGTATGTCTAGCTTGCTTGATATTGTTTCCAACTAAGAGTGATGGAATTAAAGTAGACCTTGTTGGGTGTGTGCTTTCCCTTATAAAACAGTCCACACAAATAATTAACAATTAAAAATCTGATACAATGAGCATTGTGATGCTTCTTATATTTCTTTATTCCTGATTTGTTTCTCCAATCGTACTCCATTTAAAATAATACCATTTCTTTTACAGTGAATTTGGGGATATATATGATGAAGATCATTTTATATCCACACTTGATGGTTATGTGAAGGTGGTTAAAGAACTGCCTGAGGCACTAATGGAGAGGCATAATTACAATATAAGTAATATCACTAACATCAGAGTTCAAGCTTGGGCTCCTGTCAGTTATTACATGGGAGTTGTTTATCCAATCTTGCAAAAGGAAGGGTAGGTTTTGAGCCACTTTCTTCTCATTTCTTATTCATCATTTTATATTGCTTGAAATGGGAAATATTGAAATTTCAAAATGGTGAAACTGAACCGTGAATCCAAATTGGACATTTGACACAACTTGATTTTATGTAAACAATTTGATGAAATTTATTTTTGACTTTGGTAACCTGATGCAGGGTTATCCGAATAGCTCCATTTGCCAACCGTTTGGCAATGAGTGTCCCTTCGCATATTCAATTTCTAAGATGTCTTACAAATTATAAAGCATTAAGGTTCTCTTATTCAATATCAACACTAGCTAAGAAGCTGGTTAACCGAATGATTGAGAAGAGCTCAAGGACAGATGGAAAGTATATTGCTGTGCATCTTCGCTTTGAGGAGGTACTGATATTCTTTCTATCATATTGAAAACTAGTTATTGGTGTCATTATATGTGTCTCTGTAAGTCAAAGCGATATGAGATTTAATCAGCTTTATGTAATGGTTGACTAAATCCTCTCAAAATGCAGGACATGGTAGCATTCTCTTGTTGTGTATATGATGGAGGAGAGGCAGAAAAGTTGGAAATGGATTCAGTTCGAGAAAAAGGGTGGAGGGGAAAGTTTAAAAGAAAAGATCGCATCATTGTACCCAACCTCAATCGTGTCAATGGGAAATGCCCCCTAACTCCTTTAGAGGTATTTATTATTTATTTCATTTAGTGCTTGTCAGATCTTAAATTCTTTTTTATTTTTCCTGATTTAAATCTTGCCAGTTTCATGTGCTAATGTTATTGACTTCTTAATGAGAAGCCATCATTATTTTTCTATATATTACCATTTCCTGATTCCCTAGTTTGTAGCCTCAACATATGTACATATTTTTTAAATTAATTTTGGGGGAAGAGTGGCATGATGAGAGGAAAATCACAGTAGTGTATGCAAATTGAAATTGTGAGATGGCTAATAGTACATGGAAGATTGACTCATGTTAACTGCATATTGTTTTCCTCAATGTAGGTTGGGATGATACTTCGTGGCTTGGGATTTGACAACAATACGTCAATATATTTGGCTTCCGGGAAGATATATCATGCAGAGAGATATTTGGCTCCCTTAATAAAGATGTTTCCCAATCTGCATACAAAGGAGTCTCTTGCAACATCAGATGAGCTTTCTCCTTTTATGGTAAAGATCCTTACCGATTGAAGAAAATAGAGCAATAATAAATGCTATGCCTAATTCTGTTGAAGTGGATGGCTACAAAGCTTATTTTGAGTTCAAAACAACTTATAATCAGAAGTTTCTTGAGATAGCTTTTGAAAAAACAAAAAAAATTATTTCCCCAAAATAATCAAAACCTAACATGCCATTTTTTGTTTAAATTTAATTTATTATTATTATTATTTTTATTATAAGAGCCCATAGACTAAAGCATGTTAACTTGTTTTTCTAGTAGACCCATCCTATTTGTAGCTGTTCTGCAGCATCAATTTGTTCTTGTTTTGTGCAGCAATTATAGTTTATCCTTGCAGTGATAAAATAACTATGTATGAAGTCAGTCAAAGCTATAATTGGCTTCCAATATATGGAATATGGATGTACCATCTATAGCATTGAAGTAAGAAATTTTGATAGCTAATGACTTGGACTCAAGTGAGTGGTACATAATTGTAGCAACCCTTAACACTAAATTTCTCAAATCCTTTTTTCTTTTTGGGTTTTTCATGGGTTTGGCCATTTGGGTTGGACCTGGGAACTAAAGCTCAATGTATCTGAAAAGACGATCAGCAGTTTTAAACTTAAATTGCAACACTCCTTTTTAAGTTCTACTTTTTATACTCTCAAACGCCAAGAATGCATTGGTGGATAGGAAACTTCAATATTATATTTTATAATGATCATGGATGTAAGTGACTTTATTCTGTGGTTCTCTCTTCATTTCTCATCATAGACAGGTTTAATTTAATTTTGTTAATATTGTACACTTTGATTGAGTGTACGGTATATTTTTTGGAAGTTTCCAATAATCCCTGATGCTTAATTTCATCCTTTTTTAGGGCTATTCCTCTCAGTTGGCAGCAATAGACTACACAGTATGCTTGTTTAGTGAGGTTTTTGTCACAACTCAAGGTGGTAACTTCCCTCATTTTCTGATGGGCCATAGAAGATTCCTTTATGAGGGGCATGCCAAGACCATTAACCCTGACAAGCGCAAGCTTGTTGTTCTTTTGGATGATGTTGGTATTAAGTATGTTCTCTTTCTTCTTGTCCCTCTCTCATCCTTGCATTTATAGACATTCTGCACTACACTAAAACATTTGAAACCATTTTTGGGAATATTTAATTTTTTTCCATGTATTATTTTATGTTATCTGATAGAAAATTGATAAAAATTAGGTAGCGATAATATTTGTTTTTCTGAGGTTCATATTATAACTTACAGCCTGTTCTATGAGATATATTACTTTTTTCCTATTTGGTGAACACTGAAGAGGTTTGAGGGTAGTATATAAGCTTATATCATTAGTATATAGGCTATATTGTAAAACGAGTTAAGTATCATTTTGGTCTTGAAATTGTAAACGTGCTTTACTTTAGTCCCTGAAATTTGGAAATTAACTCTCTAGTCCTTGAAATTGTATTTCGTCAGTCACTTTAGTCCCTGAATAGTCAACTGTTACTGTTTTACTGATGTGTCATGTTAAGTGGCACTCCAGCATGCCATGTGGCGCGATCTCTAACATAGCATGCCACGTGGCACAGAACTCTGACGTGTCATATCACATGGTATGCTGACGTGACATCGATTTTAAATTAGTTCAAATTAGTCCCGGATATTTCTAAAATATGTCAAAAAAGTCCCTCAAATTTTTTAAAATGTGTCAAAAAAATCCAAAATTTCCAAATTTCTTCTCTTCTCTTTCACAAACTCTAAATCTTTAATCTTTCTTAAACCCACTAATTTCTCTCATATTTTCATATCCTACTTAGACTAGATCCTCCCTACATAGAATGATAGGAAGAGAATATATATAAATGAAATAATAAAATGCAATAAACAATTTTAATGTAGCTCATCCTAGTTCAAGTTTAAAATCAAGCTCATCCTCCCCACTAATTATAATGAATTATGTTTCATATTTATAGGAAACTCAAGTAGAAAGATAGGGTGTTGATGCCTTTTGAAATCAATTGGATTTAAAGTAGCAGCATGAACTTGAACAAGTACTTGATTATGCTGAAGAGTAGAAATTGGTAAGTTCCCCTGCTTGAGGACTTCATTAGGGTCATACTCCTCGTAGAACCAAGTCTTCTGAATTTTCATATTAAAATTTAGAAATTTTCTTCTAAAATATTTTTAGACAATTAGACCTAACAAATACTATATCAAGTTGAAGAATGTGCCAAAGGCATGTAAAGGCCACCGATACTAAGTTTTTAAAGTGAAATCATTCTATTGGCTACTGAGAGGTTGTTAATTATGGCTTGTGTACAACCTAACTTTCGAAGTTATAACTAGTGCATAAATAAAGATGAGCAAGTTCCATTTATTAGGAATGAAACTGTCTTAGCAAACGTACGGGATTAGTTTACCTAATTGGTCTTTCAATTAAGTTTGATTTTCAGATTTCTTTGATGATGAGTTATTCATAAGTACGTCTCTAAGTACTAGTTAAGTTTGGAGGCATTCTTTGATCTTGAACTAGGATGAACTGCATTAAAATTGTTTATTGTATTTCATTATTTCATTTCCATATATTCTCTTTCTCTTATTCTATATGTGGGGAGAATCGAGCCTAAGTAGGGTGTGAAAATGGGAGAGAAATTAGTGGGTTTAAAGAATATTAAAGATTTAGAGTTTGTGAAGGAGAAGAGGAGAAATTTAAGAATTTTTGGACTTTTTTAACACATTTTAAACAATTTCGGGGACTTTTTTGACACGTTTTAGAAATTTCTGGGATTAATTTGTACCAATTTAAAATTGATGCCATGTTAGCATACCATGTGGTATGACATGTCAGCGTCCCCACCACATGGCATGCCACGTCAGAGGTCGCGTCACATTGCATGCCATATGGCATGCTGATATGTCACTTAACGTGACACATTAGCAAAGCAGTAACAGTTGATTAACGGTTGACTAGTCAAAGACTAAAGTGACTTACAGAATGCAATTATGGGGACTAAAAAGTTAATTTCCAAATTTCAAGGACTAAAGTGAAGCACACTTACAATTTCAGGGACTAAAGATATACTTAACTCAATTGGTTTGATATTTGTTGCCAGAACACTAATAGTAAGTTGACACTAATGTAACAAGGTTCAAAAACATTAGTTGTTCTGTGGAACTAAAATTGTCTATTTGAAGTCATATTTGTTTTGGAAAGGGATTCTAGAGTTTGGAAATGTTTCTGGTGCTTTTTTAACTTCAGGCCCACCATGGTTTTGTGTTGTGTGGTTAGATGCAATATCACCTTTCAGAAACAGTTTAGTTTTGTCATTAGTAAATCCTGATTTGTTAGAACTGCTACAAGCACCATGTTTCACAGTTTGTTGTTTGCTTTGTACTTACTAGGTGATTCATGTTTGGCTTGAATCAAACTGCCAATTGGTTTGTGACTGTGGATATTGCCTATCCTTGTATGCATCTTATTCTTAAGTGTAGTTGTCATTTGGCTTCAGTAAGGGCTTAACAGTAAACATGATTCATGCTAGAGCTTTATAGTGTTGTCTGATCCATGTAAGTGTAGCCGATCTCGCCTAGTGAGACAAGGCTTAATTGTTATTGTTGTTTTTTGTTTTTGCTGTTGTTCATCATTTGGCTTTAGTGTGTAGACTTAGGCTATTGAATCTTTGGAAAAGACAACATGATAAGAAATATATGTGCATTGGTTTTGCAGTTGGAGAACTTTCAAGGAGCAGATGGAAGATATGCTCAGTGAAAGTGACCGGAAAGGAATCATGGTACCCAGAGTTAGAAAAATCAACAGAAAAACTTCGATCTACATGTACCCCCTACCTGAATGTAGGTGCCTACAGCAGTCCCTTGCTAATCAAATTGACCATATCTAGACATTCCCAAAAATCACAGCTGAAGCAAAGCTTAGATGGATGACATGCTCAATTTCTTCCAGCATCTCTGCCACGGCCATAGATTTAATATTATTTCCAGTTGCATGGCTTTGGTGTTTCAACTTCCACTTCAAGGTTTCTTTGAAGTTGCTTCTTTTTGGTTGGCAAGATGTGGGTCAGTGCTGATAACACGAGGGATTTCCAATTTTGTGTGATTGGTTGCTGCGACTGCATGAAGATTTTGTGTGTATATTACATGTTTTTCATGGCGGGACAGTTTTCTAGCCTCCAATGTAAAGGTGGGACTGCAACAACTCAATGTTTTACGGAAAGATATAGTATAACTTAAAAGAGTCAAGTGTAGAGTTGTATTTTTGTTTTTCCTACAGATCAATGTTCTTTGAAATGACGTATAAATTTTTTAATTTCTTGTGTAACATTCTTAGGCTAGAAATAAAAGACTAATGTATTGAGTCAGTGAAAACCGTAAAGTATCTTTATTTTTGCCAAGTGTCAGAGTGAGAGATCTTTTCGGACCTGTTAACGAGTGAGTGGCTTTGTTTTTTACTCAGATTTTTAAATATGTATTTCATATTTTCATGTCTTTTGTATGCTTTTTTCTTTTATATCATTAGCACCTGATCGATTCGGATTAGCTGCAGTTGGAAAGGGAATTACACCTTTTTTTTTTCGATTGATAACAAAGGCTCAACCTCAAAACAGAGGCAGCACAAGCAGTTCACAAGACAAGAAAAGAAAGACAACTCCAAGATGACAATCTTAAAAAACAAAAGCAGAGCTACATACTAACACCCGACCAAAGATAACCCGTGACTGATATTCTGTTCCTGCACCAAAGTTGGGAACACCTTGTGCATTCTAGCAGCAACAGTTACAGCACCGAAGAATGATCCCAGAACACCCATTCCTCAGTTAGCTACACCATGCGCTTGACCATAATTGCCACCTTGTAGATTCTGCAATTATGGTTGATCTAAGAACACCAAGTTTTGGACCAAAGCTGCCACCTATGCCAAAAAATCAGCTTGCGTTTATCAACAGAAAAAGGTTCTTTTTGAAAAATAATTTTGTTCCTTGCCTCCCAAATGGACCACACCACAGCAAAGAAGCAAACACACCATTTATTTTTCTCAGTTTTGCTTAGTCTAATGTCAATCCAAGACTCAAACGCAGATCGAGGATCAGCCGGCATCAGCCAATCAACTTTCCATTTATTTGAACAGAAGCACCATAACTGCCATGCATATTTGCATGAGAAAAACAAATGCTCTATACATTTCTCTTTTTCATTGCATAGAACACACATTGTTTCAGCACCATTAACTACATTATATCTAGCCAAGCGGTCCTTAGTATTGAGTTTGCCGAACACCAGAAACCAAACCAGCAACTCCACCTTTGGAGGAGCAATCTTACGCCAAACTTTTGCAGCATGCTTGAATAATTCTTGATCACGCACTTGTAGTTAAACCACGCCTCAGTAAAACATTTAGTAGAAAAAGTGCTAGAATTTTGTAAGCACCAAATTCTTCTATCATTTCTATCACTGTTAAGTCTAGCTTGATGTAAAACATCAACCAATTGCTTTTCTAATTGTAGTTCCCACACAAACAAGTTTCTTCTCTACAAAAGGTTTCAGTGCCAAACAAAGCCATCCCACACACCACACTCCTCAATCTTCGACATTTTCTGCAATGACAAAGAATGCAACCGTGGGAAATGTTCTTTAAGAGACACATTACCGATCCATAAATCCTCCCATAGAAGTACACAATCACCCTTGCCCACTTCATATCTTACCCCACTTCGGCACACATGATCGACATCTTTATCAAGATTCCAGACATTGCAAATCGCCTTCCAGAGAACCAAACCCCTAATGTTAACCTGCTGGTTTATTGACCTCTCAATCTGCATATTATTACAAGAACATACTACCCTTTTCCATAGGGAATTATTTTCATCCGAAAACCTCCACCACCATTTCAATAGTAATGCGGCATTTTTTATCACCAAATTGCCAACACCCAACCCACCATACTTCACTAAAGGATGGAATTTGTCACCCTCCTTTTTTCCCCAAAAGAATCTCCGCTGAATAGAAATAATTTCCTTTGCAACAGAATTGGCATTTTAAAGAGTCCTAAGTAGTACATAGGAAGATTATTTAAAACAGATTTAATTAATACCATTCTGCCCGCCTTTGATAACATATTCATTTTCCAGCAACTCAATCTTTTCTTTATCTTATCAATAATTGGCTTCCATGTCACCACCCTATTCAGGTTAGGCCCCAAAGGTATACCTAAGTATGCAATAGGTAAAGACACCACCATACAGCCTAAAACACCTTTCATTTGTTCAATCCAACCATTATCACAGTGAATTGGAACCAAGGCAGATTTATCATAGTTAATTCTAAGGCCCAACATTACTCCATAGCAATCAAGAATACGTCTATAATTAACTATGGTTTCATACTTGGCTGGGCAAAAAAGAATCGTATCATTTGCAAATTGAAGATGAGAGATATTCACCTCTTTACTCCCAATCTGAATCCCTTCAATCATTCCATAATCCTTAGCTTTTGAAAATATCCGGTTCAGCGCCTCAGCGACTAGAACAAAAAGAAAGGGGGATAAGGGGTCCCCTTGTCGCAAACCTCGCTCCATTCGAAATGGTTTTATGGGAGAACCATTCACTATTATAGACATCTTAGCCGTCGATAAGCAACACCTGATCCAAGATCTCCACATGTTGCCAAAACCCATCCTATCTAGAACATGATCAATAAACACCCATCTGCCCAGGTCATAAGCTTTGCAAAAGTCAAGCTTCAATAGAGCCACTGCATAATTCCTTTTCTTCAGCCAATGTACTGGGAATACACCTCTTGCCGTTGCTGATAAACATTTTATCTTATTACTAGTATTTGAAATCTATCGAATTCCAACTAATCTCGAGTCATGCTAGTCCATTATAGGAGATAAA
The DNA here is from genome assembly GCA_031439585.1 of Pterocarpus macrocarpus. Lineage (NCBI taxonomy): Eukaryota > Viridiplantae > Streptophyta > Magnoliopsida > Fabales > Fabaceae > Pterocarpus > Pterocarpus macrocarpus. The sequence continues at coordinate 9,164,202 of CM062514.1, forward strand.
ATTTTGATAGCATTAATTTTTTCTATTCATAAGACTCACTTAATATTTTGTTTAAGGAAAATAAGTTTCGTGGTTGGAGGCTAAGGTAAAATGGCAGCTTAAGGAAGCAAATTTGACTCTCAATTACCCAAAAAAAAATTCTAAATTATTTAGACAAATCAAACGTTAGTAAATATTTTATATCTGTAATTCTATGAAGTTATTATATTAGATGATATAGTTCAAAAAACAGTCCAAAAACTAAACTTGAATACAAATTATCGTCTAACAACTCCCCCGGGTTAAAAATAAAGAGAATAGGAAGTATCGCCCATTTACTATCCGCTCCCATTTTAAGAAAATTAATTAAAACATACAGACAAGACACGTAAACAAGACACGCGGTTAGAATATCGAGCGTACTGTTAGTAAAGTTGGCCATGTTGGCGCGCCAAAATATCCAACGAAATGGGGACAAGGATACTAAGCTCAATGCGACCTTCGTTTTCAGGAGCAATAATTTTTTAATCTTTTGACCTTGGCAAATGAAGTGGCAATACGCATTAGAAATGGTGATTCTGTGTCTGTTTCCACAGTTTTATCGATGATAATATGTTAGAACTTAGCGAGGGATTTAATAAAGAAAAAAAATTTGAGCGCTTCCAAGTTATATAATGTGCCAGGTTAATCAATTCTATTTAACAACTATTGAATGTACCTAAAGAAGCTAATCTCCTTCTTTGTGTCAAGTCTTAGAAGATGCACCAAGCCTTTTCGACGAAATGCCTTATATGGAACGGAACGAGCTTTGATGAATCCTGTGTAGAAGATCGACTTCATGGAAACACACTCATATATTATGGATAATTCGTCCTTGCCTCTTCGTGAAGTTAAAGGTCTCCGATAAAAATAATTTAATGAAATTACATTTTTAATCTGTATTCTTTTTTCTATTCTACGTCCCTTTCCATGCTCAAACTTGATCATATCAATTCTTCAAGAACACTCTTGTTATTGAAGGCCTGGCCGCTTGGCAGCGGGCTCCTGAGTTTTAAAAGCTAGGTGTAGTCTTAGGAGTTTTTAGAGGATATTTTTTAGAATGGACTTATGTTTTTTAAAATTTAAAAAATTAATATAATTTTATTTTTTTAATAATAATAATAATAAAAATTATTTTTTTAATATTTATATTTATTATAATAATTTTAAATTTTAAAAATAATTTTATTAAATATAATTTTTACTTATTAAAAATAATTTTATATTATTTTATCAAATAAAGTTACTATAATTTTTTAAGTACAATTTTTAAAAAATCCAGCAAATTAACTAGCCCTCAAAAAGTCATAATAACATTAAATTAAGCCTCAATCTAACTATCTATACACCTCATTTTGGTCCACATTTTAATTCCTAGATATACATTTATTATGGCTTTTATATAGGCCTGCTTTACCTGGAGAACGTGAAACTACAATCTCAAGACTCAAGTGCACGGTTTGATAATCAGTTCGTTAATTATTATTATTATTATTATTATTATGAGACAAGTAAAATAATTTTGTTCAAATTTCTAAAAAGGACACTAAACTTCAAATATATGAAAAATAAGACACTTCACTCTATTATAAAAAAAGTTAATAATTAAAATAAAAGTAATATTATTATATATTGAATAAATATATTTTCATAATATTTTAATGAAATATTAATTTCTTTACAAAATTCATAAATAATTATTATTAAAATTTTTTAACATATATTTGTTTCTTGATAAAACATCTTTCCATGGAGATCACATTCCTGAAAAAGTAAATTAGTTATTGCTAGTGCATCTAAATATTAATTATGTTTAAATAAGTTGTATTAACATATGTAAATAACTCCAAAATATATGAAATATGAGATTTGTTAAACTAATTAGTAATTAAGATTATTAGAGTTTATTGTTACAACAATGCTAAAAAGTTAGTATCATAATACCTTAGTCAAGAATAAATTTTTATAATATTAATATAAGACAAATTTAAGAATTTGATTTTAATATATTTTCAATATAAATAAATATATATTTTGATAATAATTTAATAACATATTTTTCATAAAACTTATAAAAAATTTTCATTAAAATTTTTTAATATATATTTATTTTTCAAAATACATCTCCCCACATGGGTGACAATCCTTAAAAAGCAAATTAATTATTTATTAGTGCATCTAATATATGAATTATGTTCAAATAAGTTGCAATAATATATCTAAATAACTTAAAAATATATGAAACATGAAACTTCTTAAACTAATCAGTAAATGGACCAAACTGGATCTTTGGGACTCGGAGCTCGGCCCAATGAGACTTGGTGAGGAGCTTTTGGAAGGGGCATACTTGGATAAGTCACTGAGAAGCTTCTTTTCCTTTAGAGTCTCAACCATTTAGCACAAATAACCTACAACTAAGGGATTCCCTGACAAGTGGAGGAAGTTAGGGACCTAGCTAGTAACTGAATTCTATCTTAAATATGAAGTCACATTAGAGTCAAAAGTAAGTAACTAGTCCATTTTCACTTGCACCCAAGTGAAAATTTATTTTTGATTTGAGCATCAGAGTGGTCCCCTACCAGAGCTATGGATTCGTAAAGAGCTTGGACTAGTGAAGACGTCATCAAATGATGGCGAAAATAGGTTTGAGCATTGATGCCTACTGTGGGGCCGGAGCTATCCCTATGATTGGTGAATGGTCACCAAAAGAATTCAGAGTGTCAACATGGCTGATCATACCAACAACCCAAACAATCCCAGTAACAGGAACAAGGCACACAACAATCTGCCACCTCTCATAGTTGAAGAGTTGTATTGCATAATATGCCAACTGCAAGAGCAGAATTGGAAGCTAGCAAATTAAGTGAAAGCCATGAATAGAGAGAATGCAAGAAGAGAGAATGAAACCAACAGTCATCGGAACAACAATGACCCCTCCCAAGACAGGAAGGAGACCAACAATCGCCGACCCAAGAGAAGAATGAGACAAATTAGACAATAACCACACAAGGTCTCCCAATCTATTTCGAACTAGTCTCAGAGCTTTTCATGTCAGTGGCTTTCTTAGACAATTTCAAGTTCTGATGACCCTACAGCCATATGATTGAACTGAAGACCCCCAGGTACACGTAATTATGTTCAATAAATGGAGCTACTGATCCTTTTTTGTGCCGAACATTTCCAACATTTTTGGAGATAGTGGCCTTCCTATTGTTTTCTTCATTACCCGTAGGGTTAACCATGACTTCATTGAGTTCTCCCATGCATTCATCAATCATTTTTTGTCTAGCCAAGTCTACAAGAAGATGCTGGACTCCCTAAACATAGTAAGATAAGGGCCTTAGGAGGCCTTGAAAGATTATTTGGATAAGTTTAACTTTGTGGCCATGCAGATTTGGGACCTAGATCCAGCTGTGCAACTACATTCCATCAAGAAGGGACTTTGAGCTAGCCTATTTGTAGACTTCCTAGCCATCACACTACCAAATATGATTACAAAGTTCTGGGAGAAGGTCATGGGATGCACCAATATGGAAAAGATTAGGAAGATGAAGAAAGCAGAAGCTTAGTGATGTTATAATGAATCTTTGAGGAAAAACAGAAAAGAGCAGGAACAGATATATACCATGAGGTACACATGGCAGAACTTGATCCAAAATCAAGCATTATGAAAGACCTTAACCCATGGGAAGAAGATGGAGCACAACTTGAGTCGAATGATAAACTCAAATCGGTCCAAATTAGTCAAAGCCCAGACAAGGTCATATTCATTAGAAAAATCTTCTGATAGATAAGGAGTTGATGAGTTTACTAGTGGAAAACTCTGAACTTCTCTCATGGGCACAAGAAGACATATTGGGAATAGAATATTGAAAGTTATCAGTCACAGGCTAGCTATTGATCTTAGAGTTTAGCCTGTTGCATAGAGAAAAGGAAGCTTGGTTCGGAGAAACCAAGTGTAGCAACTCATGAAATAGAGAAATTGTTGAAAACTGGCTTCATCCAAGAAGTTCATTTTGTAACACCCTACCAACTCAATGTTATGCTTAAGTCATAGCATGAAATTGGATAGGTTGCGTTACCATGGTAGTCTTCTGTTTAAAGCTGTATTCATTATTTTATATTCTGATATATATGTATATATATATATATATATATATATATATATATATATATATATATATATATATATATATATATGTATATGATTGACGTATGTACTTACGAAACAAGGCGCTCTATATAATAAATGTGATTAGCATAGAAATATCATTAGTTGCATATATACATATATAAGTTGGAAGCCAAAGCTTCAGTTTATAAATATACATATCAAAAGCAGAGTGAAGTAAGGGGATAACAAAAATCCATATAGTTAAAAGTAGAGCTGGAAATGGCGGAAGCCAGCTAGGTACAGCGAGTCCAACTCGGGGTCCTGGTGAAGCTGCAGGTTTGGAATCTCAATGAAGAGGGTAGCTGTCGAGTCCATCGCCCACGTCTGAGAATGAGGCGGAAATGCAAAATGAGGTGAGAATTTGAAGAAATTCTCAGTAGGGTTCGCATGTGGGGCTTAACTGATGTCGCGTTCATTCTCAGTTGCCTCGGGTTTTATTTAATTATAAAAAAACATGAGATCAGGCTTAACTATTCATATTTAATAAGGTTGGGAAAAATGTTTAGTCCGAGACAAGGTCTAATTTTACTTAAGGCAACATAAGGAACAAAATAAACTAATATCAACAATACATAGAATAATGAGCATACGGCAGTAAGTGAATGTAACAAATAAACTGTAAATGACTTATAATGATCATTCAATGTAATTATGCATTTAATGCAATCATGCAAACATTGCTCTTGAACCTTTCTTCATAAAGTTTTCCATTCCTCATAAACTTTTCATCATTTTCCATCACTTGGTCCCCTGGGAGTTCTTGGCCAGTTTAGACTCCTGGGTAATAGTCTGCTTTTCAGGATCGAGCTCGTTCCTATACAGGAATTGCCGGGTTTACTTTCCCTGACGTTCCCACCGATCTATTCCCCTTAACTTTTTATCCGGGGCTGGCCCAAGTATTATGGAACTTTCATCATAACATATTCTTTGGGTTCATCATAACATAATTTTCATAGCTTTCTTGAAAATACACATGTCTCTACATGTATCTCATAACTCATGCATATATTTTACCACAATTTTGGCGGCATAACGGAACATGTCTGCTTCCTCATGAATAGTGCCAGTATATCAGAATACCAATTTCTCATAGAAATTACAATATTGCATGCAGAATTCATTATCGAACTCATAGAAGCATTAGTCTCCTTAAGGCAGAGTTACAGCCTCAACATAAATCATTCAACCCAGTTTTTGTAAATTATGCCATAATTTCTACTTAACTCATTTGGACCTCAATTTTGGATATGTTAAAGCGTTATGTGTCTATTTTCTAACCTCTTTGGTCCCATCTAATTTTGATAATCATAACTCAAGTTATTCAGATTTTATCCCGACCTGCCCTGTGGCTAACCAGAATTGCACACTCAAAAGTAAAAATCTACTAAAAATTGAAAACTGGCTCAAATTATACGAAATTGGTCTCATATCAAAGCTAACAGGACAACCTTTCATATGCAAAAAGTTCCATTTTATTTGCCTTAGTAGGGCTCAAGTTATAAGCCCCGACACTTAACCTTCCTGAACTGTCCTGTTTTGGCCTAGTTTAGACACAGGGTAACTTCTTCAAATCACTGGGAACAACTGAGATGATAACAAACTCGGAATTTCTTTGGATGATGTTCTCCTATGTGTAAGCTTTCCAACAAAATTAGTTTCACTCAATTTGGAGTTGTATAAGGTGAGTTACACCTTTTTCAACCCATACTGCCCGGGTGAGTGTCCTGATTTTTAGGTTAAACTTCAAAAATTTCTATCTCTCTCAATATTAATCCAGTGGCCTTATATGATATATGTATAGAAAGCTCTAGATGTCTAGTTTCACATAAAAATGGTTTCATCAATTTTAAACAGTGGGAGGCGGAGCCGTACACTCTGCCGTATGGACTGCCGAGAGTTTTGAATTTTCCAGCCTCTCAACTCTTCCTATCTTCATCCTTTCTTACTTCCAATTCAGTTTTAATCTCACAACAGCCAATAAACCAGCCATATATCATCATATTCAACCAATTAACACATCAAAGATTAAGAAAATAAGCCACCACCAATCATCCAAGAATCAGAAAATCAAGCAAAACATGAACCTCTACCTCTTATTATCTGGTTAGGCTTGAGTTTGTAGCTGGAACTTAGCTGAATTTTGAAAGTTGGATGGAGTAGGTGAGTAGAGAAGAGAAAAGAGAGCTGAAGTGAGGAAGAGAAGGCAACGTAAGAAATGGGGCTGAAGAGGCAGGAGGAGAATATATAAACAAGACTTTGAAGTAGTAGTTAGAATGGGTGGCTTTGATCGGGTGAAATTTTTGTGGGCAAAGTTCAGCCATGTCTCCCTCTTTTGTGACAAAATGCTCTTCACGTCGCTTAAGAAGTGAAACTCGCTTCCAGCGCATCTAAACATGACATCGGAACTCGTACACTTCTTAAAGTCGGAATTTTTGTATATTTATCAGATGAAGTCAGAACTCAGAATTATCGTCTCGTTTATTCAAAACTTGAGAGTAAAGTCGGACGTCGGAAATCGTAAGGCACAATCACCTTAAAATCGAAGGTCAAGGGCCAGAATGTGAAACCGAAACACTCAAACCCGGAAGTCAGGGGAATTATGTAAAATTGAATCGATTATAAGCATAACACCGGATATCGGGATTCAAAACACTAATCTAGTGTACCAGGAAATCGGAACTTATAGGACCTGGCACTCCAAACTCGATCTCGGAACTCGGGAAAATAGAGAAATGAAAAGCTCTTGGTAATGAGCTCGAGATCGGAACTCGTGCAAATTTTGCTCGAGCTTGGAGACCAATTCAGAGATCTGATCTCGCGTCCATTTCTGGTTGAGATTAACTCAGATGTCAAATTTCGTGCTAAGTCGAAAATCGTGTTGCATAATGTCGGAAATCGGAAAAAATCCAGCAGTCCATTTATTGAAATCGGAAATCGAGAAATTTTTTTTTTACCTTTACTGATGAGGTCGGAAATCGGAAATGGGACGTTACACATTTCACTACCTAGCTGGCCAGCATAGTAATGGTCTTTAAGTCCTTAGAAAAGTGGAGAATGTGTATGGACTTTATAGACCTCAACAAAGTATGCCCAAAGGACATATACCAATTACCAAGCATTAACAAGCTAGTCGATAGAGCATCAGAGGCTCAATTCCTTAGTTTCATGGATGTCTACTCTAGTTGTGACCAATTTGAATGCATCTAATGGATGAAAAAAAGACAACCTTCATAACAAAAAGTGTAAATTACTATTATAAGGTTACGCCTTTTGGATTAAAGAATGTAAGAGTTACTTACCAGAGGTTGATGAATAAAATCTTTTTCATCAGATTGGACGAATTATGGAAGTCTATGTGCATGATATGATTGCCAAGATTATAGGAAATGGTGATCATTGTGAAGACTTAGGGAAAATCTTTATGCAACTAAGAAAGTACAACATGCACCTAAATCCAAAGAAATTTGCCTTCCGAGCCCGTGAAGGAAAATTCCTGGGCTTCTTGTTAACTAGACAAGGAATTGAAGCAAATATAGAAAAAAGTCAATCTATATTTGAAATACGGAGTCTGAGCACCATTAAGGGTCCAATAGCTGATAAGATGAATTGTTGCCCTTTCTAGATTCTTATCTAGATTAGCAGAAAGGTCACATCCTTTCTTCTAACTCTTGGGGAAACAAGTGAATTTTGAATGGATAAAGGAATGTGAAGAAGTCTTCTAGGATTTAAAGAAGTTCTTTTCAACTCCTCTGATCCTGAGTAAGCCAAGAAATGAAGAGTCGCTCTATGTTTATTTGTTAGTAAATGAGAAAGCCATTAGCTCAATACTCATAAGAGAGGAGCAAAGGTAGTAAAAGCCTATTTATTTTGTGAAGTATTGCAGGGAGTTGAGTCTTGTTACTAGAAGATTGAAAAATTAGCATTTGCCCTAGCAGTCACTGCTCGAAGGTTACGACATATCATTGTCATGACTGAGCATTTTGTCAACAAGATTTTGAAAAAGCTCGACTTGGCAGGAGGATCTGGTTTGTAGAGCTCTTAGAATTTAGCATAGGATACAGGTCGCAAGTCCTTATCAAAGCTAAAATATTAGCTGATTTTATTGTTAAATTACCCCTTGCACTGCTAACCATGAATAGGAAGGAGATTGGATTTTGTATGTGGATCGATCGTCAAGTAGTAAGGGAAGTGGAGTCGGAGTAATCCTAGAAGGAGCTAATAAGATAGCTATCAAGCAGTCCCTGAGATTTGCATTTAAGACTAGTGACAACCAAGCCAAGTATGAGGCCCTGATTACGGGACTCAAGTTGGCCAAGGAATTAGGAGTTTGAAGATTAGCAATCAAGGGAGATTTGGAGCAAGTAATCAAAAGGAGAATTCCAAGCTAAGGAGCCATAACTGATTAGGTATCTGCAAAAGGTGAAAAACATGATAGGAGGCTTCGAGGAATGTACCATTGACCACTTTCCTCGGGAACAAAATTCCAGAGCTGATTTGTTATTGAAACTGGCAAGCACTAAAGTGTTGGCTAATAATAGATCAATAATTTAGGAGGAAGTAGAAGATGCAAGTATAAGTGAAAGCACTGACTTGACCATAAGTATAGTGGATCAAGGTTAAAATTGGCAGAAGTCCATTATAGGAAAGCCTCAAGAGGAAGGAAAATTGGCACCCAATTGGGAAGGACCTTATCAAATCATCCAAAAGGTTAGAAAAGGTGCATACAAGATAGCTAAACTTGAAGGAAGAGAGTTGCTGAGGACTTGGAATATGTCCTCATTACAAAAATATTTTAGTTGATTGTAACTCTTTAATTTATGTTGGTGGGTGTACCTTTTTTTATATATAAGGTTTTAATGAGGCATGACCTACATAGGCCGAGTATTCACAAGACTTGGTAGGTTTAATAAAGTCAAGAATTCTCCAAAGCTCAATGTTGTAAGCTTATGATTCTGTAACAAATTCCATTCTCTTCAGTTAAATAAATCAGCCCACAAAAGGACTTAAGAGGAAAATCCTAGCCTATACGCAAGGATACTTGGAAAATAAAACAAAATGAAAGTCTTATCTGTAGGTGTAGATCTCAAGAATTCGAAAATAGGATTGATAATTAAATAATCTAGAATTAAGTTTGTCACAAAAAAGCCCAGAGAAAGCTTCATATTAGGTGTAGGCCTTAAGAATCTAGAAATAGGATTCATAATTAAACAATCTAGAATTAAGATTGTTTTAGAAAACCCAAAGAATAGGTTAAGGGAATTAGGAATTTTGAAAGAAAATAAATTGCTATAATCCTGGAGAAAAGGCCATGGAGATTATCAAATTATCACCATAGGAATTAGTAAATATGGCTAAAATTCCAAAAGACCTACTTAGAGTTAATCCACAATAAAGAAGTATCCTTACTAAGAAACTAAGTAGACAAGCTTGAGATACTACATGTAAGGCAAACATAACTTGGAAATTATCAAAGTACAAAAAAAAGCCAAAAATAAAGAGTGAAGTGCATAAAAGTACAAAGCAAAAAGGAAGTACAACTGAAAATACAGTCAAAACAAATGAAAATAATGTTCATACAGCCAAAGGAAATGAAAATAGCCTATTTGGCAATAGGAGGATTATCATTGCTTGGAGGATCAAAATGAGGAACTTCATCAGTGACATCAATGATCTTGTTTGATTAGTTCCTCGATCATCGCTTGGTTGGAATCGAGAGGAACTTTCTCTTCAAGCTTGTCTCCTTTAATCAATTTGAAATATCCATATTCAAAGATGTCTATGCCTTCATGCAGGAAGAAAACTTGATCCAGGGTAGTAAACCTTTCTGAGCATTGATGGCAACTTCCTTAGTTAAAGTTTCAAGGTCCCTTGTTAGAGGTTGTACCTTTTTTTCTACTTTCAAAGTGGATTCCTTAAGGGCCTTTATCTTTTCCTCAGCCTCCATCAACTTCTTCTAGTCTTGCAACCAGGATTTCTTATTCAAGTTGCTTTCCTCTTCCACTTTTTTCAATTTGTCTTTAAGAATTTGAATCTTCTCGGAATGTGTGTCCTTCTACCTTAGAAGTTCATCCTCATGTGATTTTTGGAGGTTGGAATAAGCCTTCTTGAGGTTCTATTCTTTAGCTCCAAGTGTTGAGCCATAGCGCAATGTCGAAGACTAGTAGCTTCCATTGCCTTGTATACCCTAGCTATGCTAGCTTCTTTAAACATTTTTGAGTTGAACTTGGATTTTAATAGCTCATTCCCAAGTTAGTGGGATAGAAATTTTGAATTCCACAATCGCCAAGAAGACGAGTAGGGTAGGAAACCGTAGAGCCTAGTAGAACCCTTGAAAGTTTCGAGCCTAGACCTCTTGAGTGGGCAAGCAGTTTCAGCACCAGAAAGAGGAGTGTATAGAAGCTGCTAAGAATCCTCAACATTGATAGTATCGTCAGTAGACCTGTTTTGGTTCCTTCTAATAATAAAAGGCTGAGAGCCTAAAGTAGTTTCTGAACTGTCTATGTTTGGATCTTCGAGAGGAGGAAGAGGAGTGGAGCTTTTGCCTCGCCTTTTCCCGATGACAAGGAAGTGTGGCATGAAGAGAATCCTTGGAAAGCTTGGGAGCCATGTCTCTTGTAAAAAGAAGAAGAAGCGGACTAAAGATAAAGTCAGAAACCATACTAAGCTAAGAAGAGTAGAGAAAGGGAAGTTTGAGAAAGAACTCACTAAGGTACTAAGCACCACGGTCCAGGTAGTGTCCCTATCCTACTTTAATAGTTTAGTATAAGAAAGAACCTTCTTTCTATCACTTAAATATTCAAGAAAGAGGTCCAGAACAACCTGGTCATATAAAGGAAGGCTATGATAATCATTACTGAGGCTTCTTTTCAGGAAACAATTCTAGTAGAGGGTAAACTTAGCATGATCTCTTTCATCCAAAAAGAAGGGGTATTCATGCTCAAAGGCTTTCACTTTAAAGGATTGGTCCTTGAATTACTTGAGATTTGAGGTGTAAAGCTTAAAAGTCCTCTTCCAAGGCTGACTACTAAGAGATGAATATTTTCCTTCCTCCACATCTCTAACTTAAAATAAGGAAAAAAGAATTCTTGTTGACACAGTGTCATTTAGAAAATTCATCAGAATCTCAAAAGATTGGATGAAAGCCCAGCTGTTGGGATGGAGTTGAGAAAGGGAGACATTGATGAAGTTGAGGCATTCAATTTCAAAATCAAAAAATGGAAGTCTAACCCCAAAAAGGATGTCAGACAAAGAAAAAGGTCAGTTGTTTATCATTGGACTTCTTGCCTAAATGGCAAGCTTGATCTTAAGGAAGATAGGGGAAACACTGAATATGGCTCTCTTTCCCTAGACAAGCTATCCTATAGTCACTCGTAAAATGTCCAAGAATGTCCTCATTTGTAGGCATTTTTAACTTCTTTTGCTATCTAGAAATAGTAATTTAAGCGACCCCCATTTTGGAAACTTGATTTCTCTTTGTCCTTAGCTTTTTCCATGGATTTGGTGGTTTCTTCATAATCTTTTGCTATCTACACAAATCAGAATTGAGGAACTCAAGGCACCATCTAGAAATCTAAACTCTTAAAAGAAAAAGAAAAGGAAAATATGGAAGACTAAACTAGAGAGCATAAGAGGGGGAAGAGAAACTGATCTTCTACTACCTTAAGGCTCCAAAAGCATTCGCTAAGAATCAATAACTAGAAAAAAGGAAAAAAGAATAAGGAAGCAAGGAACACTTATTGGCGAGAATTCGAAGGAGAGGCAAAGTCGCAGAACTGCTTGGAGAAGACAAAAGTTGTAGAAACAACGGAAAAATGTGATGGTGGAAACACAGGAACACACTAGAGATTTTTGAAACAAAAAAAGAAAAATAAAGAAAATGAAGGATAAAAACTGTCTTTGAAGAAGGATAATGAGTCCAACAACATGGGCCGTTTCCCACCATTAGATATAAATCCTTGCCGTCAAAGAAATCAATAGTTGGGGCTGAATCTAATGGTGGAAATTCAAAGTAGAATCTATAATGATAACATGATAGTAATGGGATGATGTTGGGAGTTTCACATAGTGACATGTGTCCAAGCATGCATCCTAATACCTGCTAAGAATATGAAATGTTCTAGTACAATGGTTGGCAATAGAGGAAAGTTTAAAGTACGAACTTGGAAAATAAGCTCAGAATAAGAGCTCGGAGATTCAAGCTAGGCATTGAAAGCCAGGTAGGCTACCATGAAATGTAAACTCTGATTATTATTTCCAAAAATAACCAAGCTTGGGGGCCATAGACCAAATTGGATCTCTAGGCCTTAAAGCTCGACCAATGAGACCTGGCAAGGAGCTTTTGGAAGGAACATACTCGAATAAGCCACTAAGAAGTTTCTTTCCCTTAAGAGTCTCAACCGTTTAGCATGGATAACCTACAGCTAAGGGATCCTCTGAAAAATGGAGGAAGTTAGGGACCCAGCTAGTAACTAAATTCAAATTTAAATATGAAGTCATATTAGAGTCATAGGTAAGTACTAGTCCACTTTCACTTGCACCCAAGTGGAGTATGGTACTATGTTTAAGTCATAGTACCACACCCAGGAGTTGTTACTGTTACCTAAGTGAATCTTATCTGACAGCAACCCTAACTATCCTTGAAATTTCTTGAACTATCTGGAGATAATACGGAAATAAACATAGGAGTGAGAATTTAACATTCTCAGTAGGATTCTTTAAACTGTCACATGAAGTGTCATCGTTATTATCTCAAGCTGCTTCGGTTTATTGTGAAAAAAAGTGAACATGTTATATGAACTTTTCAATTTTATAGTTAGGAAACATATTGTTCAAAGTAGAGTTCATTTTATTCATATACTTGAGTCATAAAAGCTATCAAATAACAAGCTCACAATTCATAAATAGAATGATAGTTGTAGCATATTTAGATGTAACAACTCCAATACACTAGGAAACATGAAATATGCATATGCAATTACTTATATTTGAATTTATGTGAATACACATAACTTCCTTTTCTTTCTTTAGCTTCCTTGAATCCTTATTGCCCTTGGATAGACTGATTTAGGAGTGAGCTAAAATCGTGACTGTCGTCACGTAGTACTGACCTGTAAGGGGATCCACATGCCTCTAGATTGGAGGGACTTAACTGGCCAACTACCTCCAACATAGAGGGACCCCATAGGTTTAGCTACCTTCATAGAGAGGGAATCAATGTACAGCTGCCTCCGAGTGAAGGGATCCACATTTTCCTCTTTTAACTGCCTTCATAGGGAGGGATCCAAATAACTATCTCCAAGCGAAGGGACCTCATATATATATATATATACTTTCTTTATTCATATGCAATTATGCATGCTTTCAAAAGGATAATCATGACCACATCTTCATAAAATGCTCATTTTAATTTTTCCTAATCCTAATCTTTTAATTAACTTCTAATTATCCTCTAATTAAATTCTAATTAACTTTACATATTCAATAAAATCAAATAAATTGATTACTAGTGTGAATTAAACATTTTGCAATTTAGAACGTTACAAAAATAGTTATCATTTCTCTTAGATTTTCAAAACATTGCCAATGGTCTCTTTTAAATGTTCTACATAATAAACCTAACTTTTCTAATCCTAATGTTCACATTTAATTCCTAATTGCTCTTATTTTGCTGACACAATGGAATAAATTAACTAACAATGCTAATTTGACACATTGTTCTTAGGGATGTTACATAATTGAGTTTTAACTTGAGCGTCGGAGTTCGTTGCAAGTCCTTACCATAGTTGTGGATTCATAAAGAGCTCGGACCAGTGACGACTTGATTAGACGACAATGAAAATAAGTCAAAATAGTAACTAATATTATTGAAAAGCTATTCTTAAGAAGATCTATTGTTATGACAATACTAAAAAATTAGTTTTATAGTAATAAGATATCTTCATCAATATTAAACCTGTATAATATTAATATAAGATAATCATAAGGATTTAATTTTAATATATTATCTAGATAAAAAATTAATATACATTCAACGTAAATAAATTTTAATAGTTATTTAATCATGTATATTGTAGAATATAACAATATTGTTTCAATTTTTAATTATTAATTTATTATTTGGATAGAAGAAAAATAGTAAAAAAGATAATATTATCCAGGTAAATAGAAATAGTTAGTAGAGAGTAAATATACATTAGGTAAGAGAAAATTAAAGTATTACTTATTGTGAGTAAAATTAAAGTATAAAATTGTCCACAATCATAAAGTGGTTTACAAAAAGGAAATACATTTTTTGTCCTTGAGAAGTTATAAAGGTTAGCATTCCCTATATATATAAATACTTTATTTTGTTTTGCATTTTGTCCATTATATACTTTTATTATTATATTGCAACTTATTTAAAAATAATTAACATATTAAATACATAAGCAATAATTAATTTTTTTAAGGATGTGTTTGAGAGATAAATTTTTCGAGAAATATAGATATATTAGTAAAATATATTTATTTAATATATAAAAATATTACTTTTATTTTAATAACTAATTTTTTTTATAATGAAATGGAGTGTCCTATTTTTCATAAGTTTGGAGGTTAATATTTTTTTTCTATTATTGTACTTTTCTCTATTAACGTTGAGATATGTGGAGAATTAACAGGGCGATATTAACTTTGCTATTAAGATTGTTCGAATGGTTGGTAGATATAGATGTTGTGGCTTGTGGTCTAAGTTCAATTTATTATTTGTGCTAGATTTAGTATAGGTATGATAGTCTCTCAACTCTTTATGTTTAGACTATAAGATTTAGTATCATAAGACACTGGAATTGGATTAGTGGTGAGAGGCTTGAATAGTTTATATAGATCATAGGTTCAAATCTCATTGTCATCAATATATATAAAAAAATTATTTAATACACTTTGTCACTACAAACTAATGTCCTAATTAAAACTTTTGTCAAGCATTACTTCAAAATGGCAACTAGGTCCACACTTTCTGTCTTAAGACGTAGCTGGAATTAGAGAGAGTAACTACACCAATGTGTGATTTTTGGATTACTAGGTCAGAGGGAAATAAGTATAGAACATTAAACCTGCTCATTTTATAATAGACAAATTTATGGTACTCACAACTAGGGGTATAAGTGGATTGGGCCAACCCGATGAACCCGACCAATCTGAATTGAGCCGGTTAAATTAGTGCAGTTTGGTTTGGATTATCGGTTCAATCGGGTACAATTCGATTCGAGCCAATCAGTATATGGTCCAGTCATTGGATGTCACGACCCTCCATGGTCGTGACTGGCACATAGGAAATTTTTATTCCCAGCAAGCCTAACCAAAAAAACTACATAAAAACTGATGGAGTTTCCCCTAAAATTAGGACATTCCCAATATACAAAACCTGCAAAAAAAATTATCCAAATAATCCAGCACAGCTTAAACATATATATATATATATATATATATATATATATATATATATATATATATATATATATATATATATATATATATATATATATATATATATATATAGTTTGAAAACATTTACATATACAAGGCTATCAAGGAGCTAATTAGTCCACATGAAATTCAACAAAATATACACCTTTGCTTTACAAATTCAAAATGAAAAGCAACAACTTAATGCTAGCCAACTGATAACCCAACAATTAGACCCTACCTGTGTTTCAAGGAGCACAATAGCAAAATATACCATTCTTGACTATTCATAGACATTCCAAAAAAAGAATCTTAGGCCCTTGAAGTGGACTCACCAAAACAAGATGAGCAGAACTCTACTAAGCAGGTGGGGCAAGAGTTGCCTCTACAGCCGAGTCTAAAAAAGATAAGGAAACCATAGAGTGAGTTATGAAAACTTAGTAAGGAATACTATGTTCATAGTTAATATGAGACAAGCCTTTAGATTCAACATGCTCAAAATACATAGATATAGTATAACATAATATGACTAAGGGGAGGGCTCTTGCTTAGAATCTATATCAAATCCTTTCCACATCTGGGTGTTACGTATCGCCGTCCCCAGTGTGGTTTTCTTATGAATCACCTCTGGGCGTTACATATCGCCATCCCCAAGGTGTTCTTATTTGTTCTGAACATGTCGGCCAAATATGCCGGGCTAGCAACCACCCTGCTAGCTAGGCTTTCAAGGTGCACCAGGGCTAATGCTAATTGCCATTAGCAAGCAGTTTCTGATATAGTTTCCTCTCCCTTTTCCAAAGAAAACTTTCTAGTTCATCACTTTATGCATATAAAAATTTTCAACGAGAATTTCCATTGATAGCATATGAACTCAATAACATAGTTATGTAGCCTTATCTCATACTCAACATGCATAATATCAAGTCTAAATTTACTAAGTGACTAATGAAATAAGAGCTTCAAGTGTAAATATATAAGTAAAGACTTCCCAAATCTTAGAGATAAATTAGTTTATCAATTATTTCGAAAACTGGCAATATGAATATACATATATACCTATAACCATGCATAATTTTTACTTCAAGGTTAACTACAAACATAATATTCACTTACAATCAAGACTCCCAATCTAGAGCTCATTTGGGTGATGCCTCTTGGTCAGTTGATAACCCCCGGGTAGAATCCAAAGCTACAAAATGCACTAATCTATCACAATTAAACTTCTAGAAACCAAACATAACCTTAGTCTACCCAAAAATCTCAAAATCCCCAATTGAAAACCTAACTATACATCTCAATAATCCCAAATCTAATTCTATAGGCTAAACAAACAATATATAGCTAGAAATGGATAGAAAGTACCAAGAATTCACTTCAAAACCTTGGAAGAAGGATTTGAGCAAGAGAGAAGTGATGGGTCACTTCTACTCTTCACTTTCTCTCACTACTAGAGGAGAAAGAGAAAGAGAGAGAAACTTAAGCGAGAAGATGATGGTGGGGATGATAAAGAAGAAGAGAGGTGATTTGTGGAGGATTCTTGGGGATGAGATTGATAAGCTATGGATTTGAGAGATGAGGGACAAAACTTAGAGAGAGAGACATGAAGGATAGAGAAATTATGGAAGAAGAATGAAAAATGGGTCAAAAATCTCTAACTTATTGTGCAGCGGGTGCTCGAGCGGCCACTTCATGGCGCCTGAGCGCCCAGCTACCTGAAATCTCCAAATTCTTTTTTGACATCTGGGTCTCGAGCGGGCAATTCCTGGCGCTCGAGCGCCCAACGACCGGAAACATCCAACTTCCATCTCGCAGCGGGTGCTCGAGCCCTCACTTTCAAGCGCCTGAGCGCCCAACCATCTCAAACTCATCCAAACAGCAAAGTTGGCGCCTGAGTGCCCAAAGCTGGCTCTCGAGCGCCGGTACCCTTTTTTTTTTTTTTTTTAAGTTTCACACACATTTCTAAGAATATATCTAATCCAATAACTTCTAAATACACAAAATTTCTAATATAAAAGATTATACAAAATCCTAAGGCATGACATTGGATGAGGGGATTTGAGACCCTAACCTGACCCAACTCGAAGAATCCTTATTCTTTTTTTTTTTAAACACCTTAGCAGCCACTAACATCAAAGCCCCCCTTTAATCCTCATTCTATTTTTGAATACTGAACAACGTCACCTACAAGCCTTAGCCGCTATAGGCACCATCATCCACCACCATTGTGCCATTAACCACCACCACCTTCAACCCTCATTCCTTGATTGGCCTCTGCCATCTCCTTCATAACATCAAGCTTTAGTTGTGTCATGTAACACCCTCCCAAGTACAGTACTATACTTA
The DNA here is from genome assembly GCA_031439585.1 of Pterocarpus macrocarpus. Classification (NCBI taxonomy): domain Eukaryota; kingdom Viridiplantae; phylum Streptophyta; class Magnoliopsida; order Fabales; family Fabaceae; genus Pterocarpus; species Pterocarpus macrocarpus. The sequence continues at coordinate 9,182,182 of CM062514.1, forward strand.
AGTCATAGTACCTCATCCTGGAGTTGTTACTATTACCTGAGCGGACCTTATCTGACAGTAACTTCAGCCGTCTTCGGAACTTCTTGAACTATCTGGAGATAACACGGAAATAAGAGTGAGAATTTTGAATTCTCAGTAGGATTCCTTAAGTATCATACATAATGTCATCGTTGTCATCTCCAGTTGCTTCGGTTTTATTATGAAAAAGGTGACCATGTTATACAAGCTGTTTAATGTTATAGTTCGAAAATATATTATCCGAAGCAAAGTTTATTTTACTCACACACTTGGCATTTGGGAGAGTCCATACAAAATCAATTCATGAATTATATTATGAATAATAACTGAGACATAATAAAATACAATAGCATCAATACCCTGGAGACATAACATCTATACATAACTTTACTTGTGCTTAAATTTATGCAGATACATAAATTTTACTTTTCTTTCTTTACCTTCCTTTTTATCATAGAATCTTTACATGCCACATTCCAGAGTATGATCGCCATGTCATACTCCATCAGAGCGTGATCGCCATGTCACGATCCTTAGGAATATGGGACCTTCATTCGGTACTTACACTAGCTGGGTCATGTCATGCCTCATGTAAGTCTTATTCCCTATACTCACACTAGCTGGGTCGATGCCATGCCTGATGTGAGTGGGGTGCTTGCATATGTTTTAATCTTTAGTCTTTAGTCTTTAGCCTTTATTGCCCTTGGGTAGCCTGATCTTGGCGTGAGCTCGTCAGCTCAACTTGTGACCGTCGTCACACTGACTCACCCACAAGGGGATTCACATGCCTCTAGTCTTGGAGGGATCTCATTTTGGTCACGTGCCTCCAATTGAAGGGATCTCTTCTAGTCACGTGCCTCAAAATTGAGGGATCTCATCTGACCACGTGCCTTCAATATAGAGGGATCTCATCTGACCACGTGCCTCTAAGGTAGAGGGTAGCTGCCTTCACAGGGAGGGATTCAATGTGCAACTGCCTCCAGGTGAAGGGATTCATATTTTATCTTATTTAACTACCTTCACAGGGAGGGATTCGAAGTGCAACTGCTTCCAAGTGAAGGGGTTCACATTTAATATACTTATGTCTTTTCGTTCTCATGCATAATCAAGCATAGACATGTTGAATACACTCATACATATGCTTCATCATTTATTTTCATATACTTCATATCATACCTAAATTCATGCCTGCATATAAACATTCATAGTTTCATAGACTTCTGCCATAAATCCGGCAGCATACCGAATCAGATCCGTTTCCCCATGAATAGTGCCAATTCTCACGGACAAATAAGTCATAATAGTATAATCAATCTAACGTATCCATCAATGTAAAACTTGCAATTGTCAACTCAAGCCTTATATGTTCACTAACACTTGTGAAACAAGCAATTTGGTCATTTCTGCCAATTCTATTTAGTTCTGCCTGAATTTTATATAATCCACCTTTACTTCTATTCAACTCATTTCAACATGAATTTTGGATATATCATAGCTCTATGTGTCTAGTTTTCAACCTTTTTAGTCCTATCTCATTTTGATATGTGTAGCTCAAGATATTTAAATTGTCTCAGCCTATTCGGTCACTGATCCGAATTATACTCTTGAAAGTAAAAATTCACTAAAAATCGAAAGCATGTCAAATCATATAAAATTAATGTCATATCAAAACTAACAGGACAAACTTTCATTTGCAACAAGTTTCATTCCATTTGATTTAGTATAGCTCGAGTTATAAGTCTTGAAATCTGACCTTCCTGAACTACCCTGTTTTGGCCTGGTTTGGACACAAGGTAACTTCCTCGAACCACTGGGAACAATTGGGATCATTACAATCTTGGAATTCCATTGGGGATATTCCCCTATGTGTAAGCTTTCTAACAAAGTTGGTTTCACTTAATTTGGAGTTGTGTAGGGTGAGTTATACCCTTCTCAAGTCATACTACCCGGATAAAAGTCCTAATTCCTAGGTTAACCTTCAAAAATTCATATCTCTCTCAATACTAATCCAATAACCTTGTATTGTATATGTATGGAAAGCCCTGAATGTCTACTTTCATCTAAAAAAAGTTTCATGGGATTTAACCGGCTATAGGCAGAGCCGTACACTCCGCTATCCGGACTGTCATGGACTCTTCACCTAGATAGCATCCTAATCCTCCATTCCTTCTAGTTTTCTCTTTCCAACTTTAATTCCAACTCAAGATTTCATATTAATCCATCCATAATGTATCATATACATCCAATATATCATCAAATACATGAAGAGAGTAAAATTTCATACAGTCATAGTTCAAGAATTTAAGAACGGAAATGGAATCCTACCTCTTTGGAGTGTGATTTTGCTAGGTGTTGAGCTTGAATTGCTAGAACCTTGTTAAGTTTGAAGAAGTGATGGAGTTGGTTAGGAGAAGAGAAGAAGAAGGTTGGAACAAGAGAAAGAGAGAGAGAGGCATAAATTAGCTAGAAATGAGAGGCAGAGTTTGACTTAAATACATGAGGGTAGTTGGAATTGTGAGTGTTGATTGGTTGAAACTTTGTGATTGAAGTTTGGTCATGTCTCTCGTTTTTGTGGCTAAATTGCTCTCCATATCGTCCCAAAAGTGAAACTCACTCCCATTTTATCTGAAATCGGAACTCACCCCGATTCTGCTTAAAGTCGGAACTCGTGCCATTTATTTGCCCCTCGGAGATGAAATCAGATATCAGAAATATTGTCTGGTTTAAGAGAAACTTGGAAGCAAAGTTGGATGTCGAGAATCATACAGCACACAATCACATAATCTCATAACTCCCCATTCAAACTCAGGAACACCAACAGATGGAAAGATCCTGGGAATAAACTCGGAGATCAGAACTCGTGTTTGACTTGGAAATTGACTCAAAGATCCAAACTTGTGTCCATTCTAGTTGAGTTCAACTCTAAGGCCGGAACTTTTTACATTCAACTCGGAGGTCGGTACTTGTAACCATTGTGTTACACTATCAATTCGGAGATCAAAAACTATGTACACTATTTTGAACATGAAGTATGAGGTCAAAACTCGCGTACATCTTGCTAAAAACTTGGAAATAAATTATGAGATCAGAAATCGGGTCCATTTTCTTTGAGACATAAAGTCGAATATCAGGAATCACGTCCATGTTGTTTGGACATGAAGGTTAAGTCGGGAAGTAGGAAATTATGCCAGATGAAGTCGGAAGTCAGAATTATGCTGAAATTTGAAGACGAACTCGGAAGTCAGAAATTATCCCATTTTATGTGAAGTTTGAAGATGAAGTCAGAAATCATGGAAACTTGAAGGAGAAGTCGGAACTTGGAACTCGTTGCGGATGTTACACGTGATCTCTACTATGTGATCTCAACCCTTATTGTTCACGTCATCTCCATCGACCACCATCGCCTTTAGCCCTCATCCGTTGATCAATCGTTGTCAACCACCACTGCACGATCTCTGCTATGTGAGCTCCATCAGCCATGCTATCCTTTCTGCCATTGTCTGCACACTCATCTTCTACCTGTCACTCACAGCCACCCACCACTATTGTAGATGCAGTCAGCCAATCGCCTAGATTTGGCCTGCTTCTCCATTGCTGCACCTGCTCCTGTTCTTCCATGCAATCCCAGTCCCTTGTTCTAGCTATATTATTTAGTTTAACTCATATTTTGAGATTGGAGATTTTGGCATTTACCTTTATTTCTATTGATTTTGATGGTTCTAAGAGCATGGTGATTGAAAGGTTTTTTAGCATGGGGGTTCATAAAATTTATTTAATCCATACAATTTTAATGATTTTTCTTTGATTTTGCTGTTTAGATTCTAGTTTTGGTGCTTGGGGTAGGTGAACACCGAATCGAACCAACTCGATGTTAATTGGTTCAGTTTGATTTAGATTTGATCAAAAAATGTTATCAACCTGAACCAAACTGTAACATCCTTACTTTTGTAAACAGAACGTAATGGAAACTTTGAATTATTTCCCTTAGGTAGTGTGAGAATTCCTTAGGCAGCATTATACCATAACGATCTTCACACTCAGAAGTATAGGGTACTGTAGCACTGCCATTGAAAATATGGCATTGTCATATATTAAAATTAAGAAATGACAAAAGTGCCCCTGTAAACTTTTGCTAATTGTAGTGATACCCAAAAATTTTAGAAAATGTATTTTGACTCCAAATACTTATTCCCACAATACCCCTAGAACTTTTCATGAAATGACCTTTATATCCCCACATATGTAGAATTAGCAAAATGGGATTTTAAATAAAGCAAAATCACGTGATGAAACTGTAGAAGTTTAAATCTCTGTCGATTGGGCCATGGAGGCAGTCTGGTGTGAAATGATGTGGGTTGTCCTTGGACTTGCTCAAAATTATGAAAATGCCATTCGTTACAGAAAACAGAAAACAGAAAACAAAAAGGCTCTGAATTGGCGAAAATGTCTAATTTATGCCGTTAATCTATTTATTCGATTTCAATAGTAAGTAAAGGCAATTAAAAGTTAATTAAATATTAATTAGGAGTTAATTAGCTGTTAATTAAAGAGATTAGGATTAAGAAGAATTAAAATAGAAACATATAAAACCTCACAAAATTCTTCAAAACCGTTTTACCGATTTGAAGGAAATCGATAGAATTTTGGTATTTTAAACTGTCAGAACCGAATTAATAGAATTTCACACCAATCACCCTAGTTTAAGTGGTTGCTATTCAACCACTCCTAACCCCATGGAGAGCACCACTTGTTACCCAAGTTGGTGGGGAAGCTTGGCTCAATAACCACCAACCAATCCTTGACCAATCACAAGCCTTCCCTTATGTTTTAAGACACCAAAACCCCCTTCAACTCCACTTAGATGTTTGCCCCTTTCTACAGAGTAATCTCCTCCATTTTTCTTCTATTTCACCTCCTCCTTCTTCCATCTTCAGCCTTCATCATCTTCTTTCAATAAAAACTTAAGTTTTGCTAACGTACACCTCAAATCTAAGGTAGGAATCTTAACTTTCTCCTTCTTTTCTTTGAATTGGGGTTGCCTAGGGTCCCTTGTTCATCCATGATTCTAATGTTGTGATAGGGTGGGGATGATGAATTAAGGCTGGTTTAAGGTGTATATGTGAGTTTGAATTAAAGATTGGATGGATTGATTTAAGGAAAATATGAATCCAAGAAGAATTCAAGAAGTTGTTAGGGTTTTTCCCCTCGATGGTCCATACGGCGGAGTGTACGGCTCCGCCTACAGCCCTTTAAATTTGATGAACCTATTTTTATATGAAACTAGACATTCAGGGCTTTCCATAAATATAAAATATAAGACCATTGAATTAGTATAGAATTAGTTATGAATTTTTGAAGTTTGACCATAATCCTGGATTCTCCTCTAGGCAGTATGAGTTAAGAAGGGTGTAACTCACCCTACACAACTCTAAATTGGGTGAAACTAATGCTGTTTGAAAGCTAACATGTAAGGAAACATTCCAAAAAAAATTTCAAAGTTAGATTCATTTCTATTTATTCCTAGAACATCAATGAAATTACTTTAAGTTCAAACCTGGCTGGAATAGGGTAGTCCAGTAGGGCCAAGTTATGGGACTTATATCTCAAAATATACTCATGCAAATGATATGCAACTTATTTCCTTTGAAAGCTTGTTCTGTTAGCTTTAAATTGATATAAATTTCATATGATTTCACATAGATTCTATTTTTAGTGAATTTTCACTTATAAGGGTGCATTTCTGGCTAAGTATAGGGCAATCTGAGATAAAATACGAATAACTTGAGTTATACAAGTTAAAATAAGATGGGACGAAAAGGGTTCGAAACTAGACACATAGATCTATGACATATCAAAAATTCAAGTTTAAATGAGTTGAATTAGACTAAAGGTAGATTATACAAAATTCGAGCAGAATAGGATGAAGTAAGCAAAAAACTCTATCAATGTTTGTATTGAATTTGATGAATGATATTGTGAATATATAATTGTTATTCCATATTGATTTGCATGTTTGAATGATTTTATTGGTAGTCTAGCACTATTCATGGGGAAGTGAACTTGATCCATCATATTGTCGAATTTTCGGTAGAAACATATGAAGTTATAATAGTTTGTGTTATGAAGATTTAAGTTATGAATATGAAATTCTAAAAGCAAGAGTGTTCGAATGTAAGTGCACTATAATGTATATAAACATTGCATGATGATATGATCATGATTCCTTTTATGAAAGATGGCATCTTTACATGCAAAGAAAGAGATATATAAATATTTGAGAATGAATCCCTTTACTCGGAGGCAGTTATTTGGATCCCTCCCTATGGAGGTAGTTAAATGATATGATGAAGGTCCCATATTCCTAAGGAGTGTGATATGGTGATCACACCCCGATAGGGTATGACATGACAATCATACTCTGGAATATGGCATGATGAGCACATCCTAAGGAGTGTGACATAGCGATCACACCCTGATGGAGTATGACATGGTGATCGTACTCTAGAATATGACATGATGAACACACCCTAAGGAATGTGATATGGCGATCATACTCCGATGGAGTATGACATGGCAATCATACTCTGGAATGTGCATGACAAGTAAAGAAAATTAAGAAAAACTGTACTTTGAGGATGGTGATACATAACGCCTAGGTGTACCAAGAAAAGAAAGCAAAGAAAGTTAAAGAAAAACACTAGTGCATTTGCATGAATTCAAGGATGAGTATTTGCATAATTATATCCCATGTTTTATTGATGCGGAGACTATTCTATCTACTTATACTGTGATTATTATTCTAAATATGAAATATTGCCAATGTGACTCAAGTGCGTGAATAAAATGAACTCTGCTTTAGACAAAATATTTTCAAACTATAAAACTGAACAATTTATTTGGCATGATCTCCTTCTTCATAATAAACTGAAACAACTGGAGATAATAACGATGACATAGCATATGGTGGTTTAATGAATCCTACTGAGAATTTATAATTCTCACTCCTATGTTTATTTCCATGTTATCTCCAAATAGTTCAGAAGTTTCGAAGAAGGTCCTCTGAGGCAGAGTTGACTACTAAGATTGAAGGAGGCTGAAGGTTGCTGCCAAACAAGGTCCGATTAAGTGATAGTAATAACTCCTAGGTGAGGTATTATGACTTAAGCATAGTACTGTACAGAGAAGGACGTTACACAAACCAACCCAATTACACCCCTACTTACAACCATGCTTCCAAGTACCATACTCACAATTTTTTTTAATGAGTATTCTAATGTTATAGATCGATGTTCAATTTTTTGAGAATTTTAGTTATGCAATGGGATCTAAAAACTATTTTCTCTCCAATTTTTTTTATTCTATATAGTTATTTTACTGGAGAAACCATATATAAAATTTTGAGGATTTTAGTGTATTGATCGAGAAAATGAATCACCTCTCTTTATCTTCTTTTGTGTTATCACACTTGTGAGGCCCCTAGTAAACATTGAATTTCATAGAAATCAACACTCGAATCCAATAATATCATAGTGTAAAAGTCATAGAGGGAAAATTTTAGTCCCTAGTCGATACACTAAAATTCCCAAAGATTAATACTTGGATTTCCAATGTAGAAGAGTATGGAATAAAAAATGTATAGAGAGAAGTGATTTGGTTTTAGTCATAAACAAAAATCCTGGACATTTGCACTAGCATCCATACTTACATCTTTGCGCCAAAAATTTTTTCACACCAATTGTGAAAATGTAATACTACTTGCATGCTTTGTGAGAATTGTAGACAAATCCTTTTCTAATTTGCCAACAATAGGAAGGTCATTTCTGCATAGGTTTTACATTTTAGGCATTATGCTTAAAGAAATAATTATTAAGGGGGAAAAACAATTTATTTGTCCAAACTATAGGCTATGTGCACTTTAATTTTTTTATTTTAAAAAGATATAAATTGATCTCCTAAACTTTTCTAAATGTGCATTTTAGGCAAAATAAGTGTAATAGACCCCCCTAAACTTTGTGTTATGTGCAAATTAACTCTCAAAACTTTCCTAAACGTGCAATCCAGTACCCTAAACTTTATTGAATACACTATTTTTGTTAACAATTGATGGAAAATTTAACAGAAGGGTCAATTTGCATATTTAGAAAAGTTCAAGGGGTCAATTTGCACCTTTCAAAATGCAAGGGTTAAAGTGTAACATCTTCCCAAGTATAGTACTATACTTAAGTTATAGTACCACAGCCTGGAGTTGTTACTATTACCTGAACAGACCTTATCTGACAGCAACTTCAGCCGTCTTCAGAAACTTCTTTGTACTATCTGGAGATAACACGAAAATAGGAGTGAGAATTTTAAATTCTCAGTAAGATTCTCTAAATATAGTGTCATCGATGTCATCTCCAGTTTGCTTCGGTTTATTATGAAAAAAGTGAACATGTTATACAAACTGTTTGATTTTATAGTTCGAAAATATAATGTCCGAAGTAAAGCTTATTTTAATCATACACTTGGCATTTGGAAGAATCCATAAAAATTAATTCATGAATGATATCATGGATAATAATTGCAACATATTAAACTACACATAGCATTTGCATATAACTTTATCTGTACTTGAATTTATGCATATGCATAAAACTTGCTTTTCTTTCTTCATCTTTCTTTTCATCATAAAATCTTTACATGCCACATTCCAGAGTATGATCACCATGTCATACCCCATCAGAGCGTGATCGCCATGTCACGTTCCTTAGGAATATGGGACCTTCATTCGGTACTTACACTAGCTGGGTTATGCCATGCCTCATGTAAGTTTTGTCCCCTATACTCACACTAGCTGGGTCAATGCCATGCCTCATGTGAGTGGGGTGCTTGCATATATTTTAAATCTTTTGTCTTTAGTCTTTAGCCTTTACTGCCTTTTGGTAACCTGGCCTTGGAGTGAGCTCGTCAGTTTCACCCGTGACCATCGTCACACTGACTCACCCGCAAGGGGACCCACTGCCTCTAGGTTAGAGGGACCTAATGTGCAACTGCCTCCAACATAGAGGGACCCAAGTTTTAGCTGCCTTCACAAGGAGGGACCCAATGTGCAACTGCCTCCAGGTGAAGGGACCCATATCTTTATTATTTAACTGCCTTCACAGGGAGGGATCTCAAATAACTGCCTCCAAGTGAAGGGACCCACATTCAATATATTCGCATTTAATATATTCATGTATTTTCATTCTTATACATGATCATGCATAAACATGCTGAATGAACTCATATATACGCTTCATCATTTATTCTCATATACCTCATATCATACTGTTTCTTGATTTATTCTTATATACTTCATATCATACTTATATTATTCTTGCATACAAACATTCCTAATTTCATAGACTTCTACCGTAAATCCGGCAGCATAACGGATCAGTTCCGTTTCTCCATGAATAGTGCTAGTTCTCACAGACAATTCAGTCATGGCAATATAATCAATTTAGCATATGTATCAATGTAAAATTGGCAATTCTCAACTCAAACCTTATATATCCACTAACACTTGTGAAACCATCAATTTGGCTATTCTGCCAATTCAATTTAGTTCTGCTCGAATCTCGTATAATCCATCTTTACCTCTATTCAACTCATTTAAACTTGGATTTTGGATATGTCATAGTTCTATATGTCTACTTTCTAACCTCTTTAGTCCCATATCATTTTGATGTATATAACTCAAGATATTCAAATTTTGCCTCAGCTTGTTTAGTTACTGGCCCGAATTACACTCTTGGAGGTATAAATTCACTAAAAATCGAAAATAAACTCAATTCATACGAAATTGATCTCTTATTGAAGCTAACAGGACAACTTTTCATTTGCAATAAGTTTCACTTCATTTGCTTAAGTATACCTCGAGTTATAAGTCCTGAAAGTCGACCTTCTTGAACTACCCTATTTTGGCCTGGATTAGACATAAGGTAACTTCCTTGAATCACTGGGAACAATTGGGACTATACCAAACTCGGAATTTCATATCGAGATGTTCCCCTATGTGTAAAATTTCTAACAAAGTTAGTTTCACTCAATTTGGAGTTGTATAGGGTGAGATATACCCTCCTCAAGTCACCCTGCCCGGATGAAAGCCCTGATTCCTAGGTTAAACTTCAAAAATTCATATCTCTCTCAATATTAATCCAAAAACCTTATATGATACATGGATGGAAAGCCTTGAATGTCTACTTTCATGTAAAAATATTTTTATTGGATTTAACCGGTTGTAGGCAGAGCCGTACACTCCGCCGTACGGACTGCCGTGGACTTCTTCACTAAGACAGCATCCTACTTTTCCACTCCTTCTAATTTTCTCCTTCTAACCATAATTCTAACTCAAGATCTCATATTAATTCTATCATAATCCATCATAATACATCCAATATATCATCAAATACATGAAGAAGAGTACAAGTTCATACAGCCATAGTGCAAATAATTCAAGAATAGAAATAGAATCCTACCTCTTTGGAGTGTGATTTTGCTGAATTTGAGTTTGGATTGATGGAACCTTGACAAAGCTTGGAGATTTGATAGAGTAGACTGAGAGGGAGAAAGGAAGAAGAAGGCTAGAGCAAGAGGAAAATAGAATGGTATAAATCAGCTGGGAAGAGGAGGGGAGTCTGACTTAAATACATGAGAGTTGTGGTATTGATTGGTTGGAGTTTTGTGGTTGAAGTTCGGCCATATCTCTCATTTTTGTGGCCAAATTGCTCTCCACGTCATCCCACAAGCTGTTCTCCACGTCGTCCCAAAAGTGGGATACACTTCCGTTCTACCTGAAATCGGAACTCATCTCTATTATGTTTGAAGTCGGAACTCGTGCCATTTTACTTGAGCTTGGATCTGAAATCATATGTTGGAACTCGTCCTATCTTGTTGTGACTTGAGGAAATCTTGTCCGGATTATTTCAAGACTTGGAAGCAAGGTTGGAGGTCGGAAGTCATGAAGCTTACAGTCACATAATCTCAGAACTCCCATTCAAACTCGAGAACAACAATAGAAGTGGAAAACTTTTAGGAATAAACTCAGAGATTGGAACTCGTGTATGACATGGAAATCAGCTCAAAGATCTGAACTTGTGTTCATTCTAATTGAGTTCAACTCTAAGTCGGGGAACTCATTATATTCAACTCGAAGGTAGGTACTTGCCCCATTGTGTTAAACTATAACTTCAGATGTCAGAAACCATGTATACTATTATGAAGCATGAGGTATGATGTCGGAAATTGGGTACATTTTCTTTGAAACATGAAGTCAGATATTGGAACTCGGAATCCACCCATTTAACTCGTAACTAGAACATGAAGTCGGAAATCAGGAATCACACCATGTTCAGACTTGAAGGTTAAACTCGGAAGTCATGGAAATAATCCAGATGAAGTCGGAAGTCATAGACTAATGTGAGGCTAACTCGGAAATCGGAAATTATCCATATTATGTGAAATTCGAAGATGAAGTCGGAAATGGGAATTGATCAAACCTGAGGGTTAAGTTGAAACTCGGAAATCGGGATGTTACATAAAGTGCACGTGACCTATAATGTACGAGGATAAAGTGCTTTTTTCTCTAATTATTACATGTTACTGGAACATCATTCTTATACTATACAATAGTTTAATTACCAATGTGATGCATGGGTTTTTAACGTAAATATAACATACATAGGCAACGTCTTTAATGAACCAAGTTAAACTTGGTGCATTAAAGGTGGGATGATAGGGTGTATTTAATCGTATATAGTGCGATATAGTATTTTTTTTAATTTAACCGAATTTCAAAAATGTGGTTAAATACATTTTAGAAGTGACTCAGGTGCCCAATTTTTTTCTACATAATACTCGACAAAATTTTATTTATTTATACTATTACACAAATAAAGTCTAATAACTTCTGAATTGATTAGATTTTATCTATATTATATCTTTTGTATTTTAGAAGTGACAAGATTTTATCTACGTAATATCCAAAAAAAATTTCAGTTAGTATTAGGATCATGCAGAAAAAAAAAAAAATAGCCACTTACAAAACATATTTAACTACATTTTTTTTTCAAAATCAGACTAAACTGAAAAAATACTATAGCACACAACATGCAATTTGGTGTATGAATATGCCACCTCCATCCCACCATTCACTTTAGTTGATGCATGAAGAACCAAGTTCAACTCAGTTACTATAGTATCCAACATATACACAAAGCAACATCCTTAAAAATATATAATCTTAACATCAACTATAAAAAGTAACATGAAAATGAATGTAGTAATAAGTAGTACATAATTGAAAATAAGGATGCGTTTAGTTCAACTTATTTTGACATAAAAAGTGACTCTTTTAACTAAAAAAAATATAACTTTTTATAGAAGTTATTCATTTTAGCTTCTATGCAAAAGCTAAAAAAAAAAAAGAAACTGAAGTCAATAACTTTTGTAAAAAGTGATTGTTTTTAGTAGTTAGAGAATCACTTTTTATCCAAAAAAGAAAAAAGAAAAATGAAACAAACGCTCTTTAAATAAGAAAATAAATGATAATATTCTTTCACCAAGATGTACAATTTTAATATGACAGATAGAAATGATATTGCAAATTCCTAAAAAAAAATTGTTAATAAAACTATAAATAATCAAAGAATGTATAAATTATTAACTTATTAGTATTTTGAACCCATGTAATGCACGGGATAATATAATTTTTTAATTATATTATAATTAAAAAATATTTTTTATAAAGAAAATTATCATAGTTAAAATTAATTAAAAATTGCCCTTGGATAGACTATTATGGGATATAAGCTCATTCTATGATCATTGTCACACAGTACTAATTTCAAATCAGACTTTAGTTGATAAGGGGATTCACATGTCTCTAATTAGAGGGATTTCATCTTTCAATTAACTGCCTCCTATTAGAGGGATCACGTAGTCCTAATATAAATGCCTCTAAGTGGAGGGATCTCATTTTCTCATATTCTTAGTATGCACGATTTGTTCACATGGCATAACATGTACTTTAATCATGCCAAGTCAAGAATGAATTTATTGAGAATCTGGCAGTATGACAGCTATAACATGGGACTACCAAAATTCAAATCGCTCATAATCTAGCTAGTAATCCAGAAAATCAATCTTATCAATGGTATATCACAAAATTTCAACATAAATATAGCTATATCAGATGCAACGTATCCTAGTTTCAGAAATTTCAAGTAAATAGCTATTGTACATTATACATATCCAGATCATACAAAATCAATGCATCATACAAATTGGATTTGGCCCCAGGTCCTTTGGAGACCTCTAGCTTGATTTATGACCACTTGTATTATAAGTTAGATTATGATACCTCAAATCTGTCTAGAAATTCTAAAATGAACTAAAATTTTAGTTTAAGTCATTTTGATCTCAATTTTACGAGAAAGATGCTCTACCAATCTATTTTTAAGCCTTTTTGGTCCTACTTAGTTTTAAAGTGTATAATTTATGTTATTTAGGTTTTCCTTACTGCTGCCTTGTTATGAGATAGAATCAAGCAACCAAATGTGGAAAATTATAGGCTTTTACCCATATGAACCCTTTTTCAAACACAAGAAATCCCACTCAATTTAACTAAGCAAAGCTTAAGTTATAAGCCCTACGCTAGGGCTGTCTTGTATTGACACTATTATTGGGAGTTTCAATCTAAAATTTTACAGGCTTATTCCGTACTTGTTAGCTTGCTAACACAAGTGATTGCACTCAAATTGAAGGTCTACAGGGTAAGTTATACCCATTAGATTACACTACTTAGGTTTATCCCTCTCAACTCACTGCCCAATTCAAAAATCCATGACTTATTCGTTTTAGGTCTAATGGATCTCAAATTTTGTGGGTATACTCTCCTATGAGTTAAGTTTCAATTAAAATTGGTTCAACTTCATTTTGAATTTCCTAGCTTGAATTAAAATTCACAGATTAGTTGTTGTCCATGGTTGCTTAACATAGCCAAGTTTCTATTTTGTGTTCTTTTGATTCCTCAACGTAATATTCTTCACTAATCAAGTTTTGGTAGTTATAAATAATTGAGACAAGCTCATATATTATCATATCCAGCCCTAAATAGGTGTGGTGAAAGAAGTTGGAAACCTTAGTTCTATGGAATCTGAATCAACATAAGACAAGTTCTAGGAAACCTACCTCGGTTTCGAAGCTATAAACACCTCAAGACTTGGCTCCTCGAAGCTCCAACCCTCTTAAATCAAGCAAGCACCAACATCCTCTTCCTTTCCTACTAATGGCCAAAACTTGTAGGATCAAAGGGGGTTTTTTGTTGTGTTTTTTAGCTAAGTGATGGTGATGAGACTTGGTTGTGGTGGTACATTTAGGAAGAGCAACAAGAAGAACTTGTTTGAGGAGCTTGAATAACAAAAGTGGAGGAGAGAGTTGGAGAAAAGGGTTCAACCCTTGGTGGTAGGAAAGAGAAGAAGAAGAAGCAAAAATTAGGGCTTCATCTTTTTATTATAATTTTTTAATAATTTTTGTAAAAACATAAAGTGATTTTGCTTTAATTTTGTGATTTATACAGCTTCTTGAGTTTTTGGCCATTGTGGTTAATTCTAACCACTTATAATATGTGTTGTCTCATAATAATTAGACTCTTTTGTATTTTAATTCCCTACCAAATCAATTTCTTGTGTTCTACGGAATCATTCTAAAAATTTTTACGGTGCAGTTAAAATTCTAGTACCAAAAAAATTTTAATTATATTACGTTATCATTTTATTATTCTACATTCTCTTCTCTACTTATAAATTTACTATTAGTTGATCCCTAATATTTATTATAGATGCGGCGAAATTGGGATGTTACAATACTACTCACCTCTTAAAAGAATTTTGCCCACAAAATTCACTATCTATGAACAAGTTCAGATAGCCTAACAACAACCTAGCACTAGCGAATTCACATACAAGCACATGGATGTTGCAGGTTCGACAGGTAAGGTAGAAGAAAACACAATGGACCTATTTGAACAATTCAACATAACACGGTTTGCTGAAAGCCAATCCATGCCTAAGATTATATCTAATCTAGACAAAAGGAGATAAATTAAATAAACAATTTCAATCTAACTACCTGAGTCGCTTAATATAGTTAAATTCCTACCATTTACTTCATACTCACCTTGTATCAGTTCCTTAGATTGTGTAGTTTCTTTAGCATATAAGGTGAAAACCCTTCTTTGATGTTGCAGCTTAACGGCTGGTGGCTGGTGCTTATTTGGGCATTCTTTAATCATATGCCTTGGCTTCCCACATCTGAAGCACACATTCTGTCCAGCTAAATAGGGTCTACCCTCATGGTCTTTTCCATATTTTGGGCATTCTTGCTTCATGATCAATTTCTGCGACTGCTTACCTTCATACCCACTTGGTTGAAACTGCTTCTTTGGTGGTGGGGTGTGCTTGAATCCTTAGCTGTCGGGTGCCAGCCTCTTCCTATAGGCATTAGGCTTGGTGTTACTAAGCTTTTTGTTGTATTCCTCTACTAGTTAGTGCTTATTCACCAATGCAACAAAATCTCTTATCTCCATTGGTCCCATCGATACTAGGATATCCTCTATTAGTCCATCTTCAAACTTGATGCATTTCTAATTTTTATCAGGATTACGCTGATAGATGGTGGAAAACTTGTAAAACTCCTTAAACTTGGCACTATTAAAGCCTCATGAACTCCAACTCCTTAGCATTTCTCACTAATATTAGGAAATACTTCTCATAAAATGTATTCTTGAAAACTCCCCAAGTGATGAGAGTCTGAGCGCCCCTAACAGTCTTCTGGCGATGTCAGCTTCTAGCATATAGATAGTAAAAGCCACATTTTACTATTTAGTACATGCCAAGATAGAGAATATTTTGTCCATTGCCTTAATCCATTCTTCAGCTTTGTCAGGATTGAAAGTTCCCTAAAAATTTGGTGGATTCAATTTTCAAAATTTAGCAAAATTTTAAATATTCTGGATCTAACCCTACTTGCTCAACATACCCCCAAGATTTTTCTTAGCTTGCTTTTCCATCCTTTTCATCATATGATTAACTGCAGTAGATTGTTCCTTCATGGCATAAGCCATCTCACAGAAAATGTAACGTCCCCGATTTCCAATTTCCGACCTCATCAGTGAAATGTTCAAATTTCCGACTTCATCTCCAAGGCTCAACTGGACTGGCTAGATTTTCCGATTTTCGACCTCATATACGTAATACACGAAATCCGACATCCGAGTTGAGCTCAACCAGGAATGAACACGAGATCAGATCTCTGAATAGGTCTCCAAGTTCGACCCAAAATTTACGCGAGTTTCGATCTCCGAGTTTATTCCCAAGAGCCTTTCATCTCTATTGATGTTCCCGAGTTTGCCTAGACTTCCGAGATTAAATTTGGAGTTTCGAGATTCTATAAGTTCCGATTTCCTGATACATAAGATTAATGTTTGATTCCCGATCTCCGGTGTTATGCTTAGAATCGATTCAAGTTTACATAATGTTCCCGACTTCCGGGTTTAAGTATTTTGGTTTCACATTCTTGTCCTCGACTTTCGATTTTAAGGTGATTGGGTGCGGTATAATTTCCGACATTTGACTTTGCTATGAATAAACCAGACAATATTTCCGAGTTCCGATTTCATCTCCAAATTTTGAATAGATTTGGACGAGTTCCAACTTTAAGGAGAGTATGAGTTCCGATGTCATTTTCAGATATAATGGAAGCGAGTTTCACTTTTTAGGCGACGTGGAGAGCAACTTTGTCACAAAAAGAGGGGTACATGGCTAAACTTTACCCACAAAAATGGGGAAGGTTGGCTGAAATTCAGCCTTATGTTTTTAGGCCAATCAAAACCCTCCATTCCAACTACTATTCCATGCTTTTATAACACATTCCTCTCCTCTCATGCAGCCCCATTTTCTGCGCTGCCTTCTCCCTTGTTCAGCCCTCTTTTCTCTTCTCCACTCACCCAACTCCATCTAACTTTCAAGTTCAACCAAGTTGTATTCCCAGACTCAAGCCTAATCACATAACAAGAGGTAGAGGTTTAATTCTTGTCTTGATTTTTTGATCTTGGATGACTGGTGGTGGTTTAATTTCTCAATTTTTGATGTATTGATTGAATGATTATGATGATATATGGCTGGTTTATTGGCTATTTGTGAGATTAAATTTGAATTGGAAGCAAGAAAGGATGAAATTAGGAAGGGCTGAGGGGCTGGAGAACCAAAAACCCTCGGCAGCCTGTATGGCGGAATATACGACTTCACCTACAGCCAGTTAAATTCGATGAGACTATTTTTCTATAAAACTAGATATTTAGAGCTTTCCACATATATATCATGTAAGGTCATTGGGTTAGTATTGAGAGAGATATGAATTTTTGAAGTTTGACCTAGGAATCAAGACATTCACACGGGCAGTGTGGATTGAAAAGGGTGTAACTCACCCTATACAACTCCAAATTGAGTGAAACTAACTTTGTTAGAAAACTTACACATAGAATAACATCCTAAAAAGAAATTTCGAGTTTGTTACTATCCCATTTGTTCCCAGTGATTCAAAAAATTTGCCCTATGTCTAAATCGGGCCAAAATAGAGTAGTTCAGGAAAGTTAACTTTTGAGGCTTATAACTCGAGCCCTACTAAGTCAAATGGAATGAAACTATTTGTAAATAAAAGACTGTCCTGTTAGCTTTAATATGAGACCAATTTGGTATGATTTGAGCTAGTTTTTGATTTTTGGTAGATTTTTACTTTTAGGTGTGCAATTCTCGCCAGCCCCAGGGCAGGCTGGGATAAAACCTAAATAACTTGAGTTATGGTTATCAAAATTTGATGGGACTAAAGAGATTAGAAAATAGACATATAATACTTTAACATATCCAAAATTGAGGTCTAGATGAGTTAAGTAGAGATTATCCTGATTTACAAAAATCGGGTTGAACGATGGAGCTGAGGCAGCATCTTTGTCTTGATATAACTAATATTTCTATGAAGTTAATAACGAATTATGAATGTAATAATATGATTTCTTTGATAAGTTGATATGTTGAGTACTAGCACTATTCATGGGGAAGCGGACACGTTCCATTTTGCCGCTGGAATTTCGGTAAAGCATATGCATGACTTATGATATACATGTAGATGCATGTGCATTTTCAAGAAAGCTATGAAAGTCATGTTATGAGGAGCCTAAAGATTATGTTATGATGAAAGTTCTATGATACTTGGGCTAGCCCTGGAATAAAGTTAAGGGGAATAGATCAGTGGGGAGGTCGGGGAAAGTAAACCGGCATTCTTGTATAGGAACAAGCTCGATCCTGAAAAGCAGACTATTACCCAGGAGTCTAAAGTGGCCAAGAACTCCCAAGGGACCAAGTAATGGAAAAGTTCATGAAGAATGGAAAAGTTTATGAAAGAAAGTTCAAGGATAAGTTTTGCATTACATTAAATGCGTGGTTACATTGAACAGTCATTACAAGTTATTTACAGTTTGTCTGTTATATTTATCTACTACCGTATGTGTATTTATTCTGCTTATTATCCTGTGTATTACTATTAGTAGCTTACTATGCTTCTTATGCTGTCTTAAGTAAAACTGAATCTTACCTCGGACCAGACATTTTCTTAAACTTATTTGAATATGGATAGTTCAGTTGGATCCCATGTTTTTATAATTAAATAAAAACCGAGGCAACTGAGAATGAACGTGACGTCAATTAAACACCATACGTGAACCCTACTAAGAATTTCTTCAAATTCTCACCTCATTTTGCATTTTCGCCTCATTCTCAGACGTGGACGATGGACTCAATGGCTACCCTCTTCATTGAGATTCCAGACTTGCTGCTCCACCACGACCCCGTAGTGGGCTCATTGTATATAGCCAGCTTTTGCCATTTTCGTCTTTACCTTTTCAGTGATAGGAACTTTGCCGTCCATTTACTCCATCTTGCTTTTGATCCTACTGCCCCTTACTTTGCGGTCCCTTTACATGCGGCACACCCTCCCCCAGCACCTCCCGCACTCGTAGCACCTGCAGCCCCTGTTGATTCTACACCAGAGTCACCTCTACAGGTGGTACCAGACGTACCGCTCAATTCTGAGAGTGACCTTTCTGAGGCCACCGGCTCATCACCTTCCTCCTCCTCGGGACCCAGTGCAGACTACTCTCCGACCGGGCCTGGCATGGCCAACGGCTATCTGACTGAGTAGGTCAGCCACAGGTGGCGTTATGCGGATGACCTCTTTTGACAAGATCGCAATTTTGGGTCATAGACTTAGCAGCAGGTTTAGCAGTAGGTTTGAAATGTCCTCTGAGGACCCCATAGGATCATTTTGACTGATACGGACCTTATGTCTTTTTGGTACACTGGCCCCACTTCTATATCCTATTTTGAAATTTATACAAAAACTGAAGCAGTGGCTTCCTCTATATATATATACACACACATATACAGTTGACAGCATATATGTTATTGGTTCTTATCTTTTCTGTTGTGATGTATTTAACTCTGTCACGTTCATTATACAGCGCTTTGTTTCTTCTGTTACAAAAAAAAAAAAAGTGATACGGAAAAGGAAACGTAAGCGGAGTATTAACATGGTAATACAATCTACTTAATTTCATGCTATGACTTAAGCATAACTTTAAATTAGTAGGGTGTTATAGAAAAGTGTCCATTATATTTGCCATATCCTCTTGGGCATGTTTGCATCCTAGCCTACCTCGCTTGCTAGAAGCCATTAGTTCCTAATCACACAAAACAAAAGATATTGAGTTGATTAGGCTTAACACTAAGCTAAGTGTGACAGCATTAATTGTGTTCACAACAAGGAAGTCAAGTCTATACAATTTCTATATCTTATCCTAAGCTAGTAGATAAGATTTAGTGCATGACAACATACTAATTTTTTTAGAGTATGCATTGGAGCATAGCTAGTCTAATCCTTAGGTCCTACTAGGACGAACTACTACTAATAATATCATGCTTAAGTCATAGCGTCACACTTAAAAGTTACTACTAATAAATTAGTGGACCTTGCCTGATTATTTATTGTATTATTGAGAAAATAACGTGAAATCTATTTGGTAGTTTTGAGCAAATATAAGTAAACCAATAGAAGGAATAGAAACTTTCTTATATATACAAACATTTACATCATAGCGGCATTCACCAAGATATATAATAAGACTTATAGTCTTACTTAATAGTATTTCAAAATAGATAAAAGAGATATACTAAGAGCTTCCATTAGTGTAATATCCATCTAGTGCTAATATATATCTGACAGTAATCTTTAGTAGCTAACCTAGCCTCAGTCAAACTCTAGCAAGAAGGCCACCATCAAGGTCTTCTGAGCCGTCTGGAGACGACATAGGGAACACATAAGAGTAAGAATTTGACATGCTCAATAGGTATTCCAAGCTAACAGACAAGCAGTGTCATTGTCACCATCCAAGCTGCTTCAGTTTATTTTAAAAAATGTGATCTCATACATAGGGATAATGGTTCATTTATGAAGTTTAGGAAAACATATCATTCTAAAGTAGGTTACTTTTAATCATACACTTGTAACAATCAAGTTGTCATGTGGAAACTAATCGTAATGCCTTGGTCATGATAGATTATGTTATCAAATAAAGGCAAATAAGCTACATGCTTATGAATGCATGACTTGATGCATTTTTCTTATTTACTTCCTTACTTAGCATGTGCTTTTAATCTTTACTACCTTTGGATAGATTATTCTAGGATATAAGCTCATTTCATGATCGTTGTCACACAATAATAATCTCAAATCATAATTAAGCTAACAAGGGGATTCACATGTCTCTAATTGGAGGGATCTCATCTTTTAATTAGTTATCTCCTAATAAAAGGATGGTATAGTCTTAATATAACTGCATCCAAATGGAGGGATCTCATCTTCTCATGTTCTTAGCATGCACAATTTATTCACGTAGCATAACATGTACTTCAATCATGCCAAGTCAAGAATAATTTTATTGAGAATCTAGCCACATGATGGATATAACATGGGACTAACAAAATTTAAATATCTCATAATCCAGCCAATAATCTAGAGTATCAATCTTATCAATGATATATCACAAAATTTCAACATAAATGTGGCTATATCAGGGGCAAGTTGTCCCAATTTCAAAAATTCCAAGTAAATGCCTATTGCAAGTTATACATCTCTAGATCATACAAATTTTATGCATCATACAAAACTTTTCGATTGGATTTGGCCCCATGTCCATTGGAGACCTTCAGCTTGATTTACGACCACTTGTATTACAAGTTAGGTTGTGATACCTCAAATCTGTCTAGAAATTCTAAAATGCATTAAAATTTCAATATAAGTCATTTTCATCTCAAATTTTACAAGAAAGATTCTCTACTAATATATTTTTAAGCCTCTTTGCTCCCACTTTGTTTTGAGGTGTATAATTTAGATTATTTATGTTTTCCCTACTACTGACCCCTGATATAAGATAGACTTGAGCACCAAATGTGAACAATCACTAAAAATTCATCTTGTATTAACTTTCTCTAATATTTTACAAGCTTATACCAATATAAATCCTCTTTCAAATGCAATAAGTCCTACTTAATTTGACTAAGCAAAGCCTAATTTATAAGCCCTACACTAGGGCTGCCTTGTATTGACATCTATAATGCATGGGGTGATTTCATGGATTTACTGGGAACAAGTTACTAGGAGTTTGAATATGATATTTTACAGGCTTATTCTTCTATTGTAGCTTCCTAACAAAAGTGGTTGCACTCAAATTGAAGGTCTATAGGGCAAGTTATACCTATTAGATTACACACTACTCAGGTTTATCTCTCTCAACTCACTATCTAATTCAAAAATTCATAACTTATTCATCTTAGGTCTAATAGACCTCAAATTTCGTGGGTATATTCTCCAATGAGTTAAGTCTCAATTAAAATTGGTTCCACTTCATTTTGAATTTCTTAACTTGAATTAGAATTCACGGATTAGTTGCTATCCAGGGTTGCTCAACATAGCTAAGTTTCTATTTTGTGTTCTTTTGATTCCCTAACTTAATATTCTTCACTAATCAAATTTTACTAGTTATAAATCATTGAGACAAGCTCATATATCATCATATCCAACCCTAAATAGGTGTGATGAAAGAAGTTGAAAATTCTAGTTCTATGGAAACTAAATCAACATAAGACAAGTTCTAGATAACCTACCTTGGTTCCAAAGCTATAAAGACGTCAAGACTTAAACCTTGAAGCTTCAACCCTCTTAACCCAACCAAGCACCAGCAATCCTTTTCCTTTCCTACTAATGGCCAAAACTTGTAGGATTAAAAGGGGGTTTTTTGTTATGTTTTTTGTCACATCCTCCCGAAATGTCATACTATGCTTAAGTCATAGTACCACACTCTGAAGTTGTTACTGTCACTTAATCGGACCTTGTCTGGTAGCAACCTTCGACCACCTTCAATATTACTAGTCAACTCCGTCTCGGAGAATCTCCTTCGGAACTTCTGAACTATCTGGAGATAACACAGAAAGAAATATGGGAGTGAGAATTATAATTCTCAGTAGGATTCATTAACTATCATACATACTATTATCATTGTCATCTCCAGTTGCTTCGGTTTATTATGAAAAGGGTGAACATGTTACGTAAATTGTTTAATTTTATAGTTCGAAAATATATTATCCGAAGCAAAGTTCATTTTACTCATACACTTGGCATTTGGAAGAGCCCATACAAAACAAATTTATGAATCATACAATGAAAAATAACTGCAACATATTAAAATATGATAGCATCAATATACTGGAGACATAACATCTATACACGCCTTTACTTATACTTGAATTTATGCAGATACATAAAATTTACTTTTCTTTCTTTATCTTCCTATAATATTTATCTTTATTTTCTTCATTCGACACACCTAGGTGTTACGTATCGCCGTCCTTAAGCGCAGCATTACTCATCTTCCCTTACTTGTCATACATATTCCAGGGTACGATTGCCATGTCATACTCCATCGGAGTGTGATCACCATGTCACACTCCTTAGGAATATGTTCTTCCTGCCACGTCCCAGAGTATGATTGCCATGTCATACTCCATCAAGTGTGATCGCCATGTCACATCCCTTAGGGCGTGAAATCATTATGCCACATTCTAGAGTATGATCGCCATGTCATACCCCATCAGAGCATGATCGTCATGTCACATCTTTCGGAATATGGACTTATCATCATACCTTTCGTCATAGAATATTTTTATGCCACACTCTAGAGTATGATCGCCATGTCATATCCTATAAGAGCGTGATCGTCATGTCACGTTCCTTAGGAGGTACTTATCATGTTATATCTCAGAGTATGATCGCCATGTCATACCTCATTAGAGCGTGATCATCATGTCACATCTTTCGGAATATGGGACCTTCATTTTATCTTTTAACTGCCTTCATAGGGAGGGATCCAATGTGCAACTGATTCCGAGTGAAGGGACCCATATCTTTATCCTTTAACTGCCTTCACCTGAAGGGGCCCAAATAACTGCCTCCAAGTGAAGGGATATCATATATTCTTCCTTTATTTATATGCAGATATGCATGCACTCATAAGAATAATTCATGATCATGTCATCGTAATATATATTCATAGTTTTACAGACTTATGCAAAAAATTTGGTAGCATAACGGATTGAGTCCGCTTCCCCATGAATAGTGCCAGTTTTAGCAGACAGTCAGTCACAGTAAGAGATCAAATACAATGCATTAATCTTTCAAGTACCAACATGGAATTACAACACTTAGACTTTACTTGAACTCATATGTGAATTAAGGTGCCAAATCCTTTAACCTTGGGAATCCTGCTCATATTCTTCAACTCTGCCTGCTTTTAGAAATTAAGCCTTAAATTCATTTTAACTCATTTGGACCTGAATTTCAGATATGTCAAAGTGTTATGTGTCTATTTTCTAACCTCTTTGGTCCCATCTAGTTTTAATAAATATAACTCAAGTTATTTAGGTTTTATCTTGGCCTGCCCTGTGGCTGGCCAGAATTACACACCTAAAAGTAAAAATCTACTAAAAATCGAAAATAAGTACAAATTATACAAAGTTGGTGTCATCAAAGCTAACAGGACAAACTTTCATTTGCAACAAGTTTCATTTCATTTACTTTAGTAGAGCTCGAGTTATAAGTCTTGAAATTTGACCTTCCTGAACTACCCTATTTTGGCCTGGTTTGGACATAAGGCAACCACTGGAAACAAATGGGATCATAACAAACTTGGAATTTCATTATGGGATATTCCCCTATGTGTAAGCTTTCCAACAAAGTTAGTTTCACTCAATTTGGAGTTGTATAGGGTGAGTTACACCCTTCTCTAGTCACACTGCCCGGATGAAAGTCCTGATTCCTAGGTCAAATTTCAAAAATTCATATCTCTCTCAATACTAATCCAATGGCCTTATATTATATATGTATGGAAAGCCTTAAATGTATATTTTCATATAAAAATAGCTACATCGAATTTTAATGGCGGCAGTCAGAGCTATACACTCCGCCATGCGGACTGCCGTGGGGCTTTTTACTTAGGCAGCTTCCCAATCCTCCACTTCTCCTAGTTTTCTTCTTCTAACTTTAACTCCAACTCAAGATTTAATATTAATCCAACCATAATCCATCATATACATCCGATATATTATCAAATACATGAAGAAGAGTGAAATTTCATACAGCCACAGTTTAGAGAAATTAAGGATAGAAATTGAATCCTACCTCTTAGTATGTGATTTTGCTAAGTTTTGGAGTTTGGATGGAACCTTGTCAAGCTTGGAGGTTTGATGGAGTAAGTTAAGAGGAGAAGAGAAAAAGAGAAGAAGAAGACTGAAACCAGATGAGAATGAGATGCCAGTCAGCAAGGAGAAGAGAAAATCTGATTTAAGCATTGAAGAGGTGGTTAGCTTGCTGTATTTTGATTAGTTGAAATTTTATGATTGAAGTTCAGCCATATCTCCTTCTTTTGTGGCTAAATTATTCTCCACGTTGCCTAAAAGTGAAACTCGCTTCCATTGTATCTAAAATCGGAACTCGTCTCGATTCTGCTTAAGGTTGGAACTCGTGCCCATCTATTTGAAACTTGGAGATGAAATTGGATATCGGAAATATTGTTTGGTTTATTCGAAACTTGGAAGCAAAGTCGTATGTCGGAAATCATGGACAACTTATTTGAAACATAAGGTCGGAGATCGAAAATCATACAGCACATAATCACCTTAAAATCAAAAGTCAAGGACAAGAATGTGAAACCTAAAATACTTAAACTCGGAAGTCGGGGATGTTAACATAAACTTGGAAGTTGAGAACTAGGACGCTTTAAAACTCTTATTATACGAAATTCTAAAATTCGATCCAGGATCAATCTCGGAGATTGATTTTAAGCATAACACCGGAAATCAGGAATCAAAACCTTAACTTATATAATCTTGGAACTCCTAATTCAATCTCGGAAGTTGGTCATAGGCAAACTCGGGAACACCAATAGAAATGAAAAGCTCTTGGGAATAAACTCGGAGATCGTAACTCATATAAAATTTTGATCGAACTTGGAGATCAATTCAAAGATCTGAACTTGTGTCCATTGTAGTTGAGTTCAACTCTAAAGTCAGAACTCGTTACATTCAACCCGGAGGTCAATACTTGTGACCATTCTGTTAAACTATCAACTAGGACTTCGGAAACCATGTACACTTTATTTTGAACCATGAAGTCGGAAGTCAGAAATTATGTACAATATATTTGAAACTCGAAGTCGAAGTTTAGAACTCGGAAACCACTCCATTTAATTTGAAACTTGAAGACGAAGTTGGAAATCGAAAATAATCCATTTTATCTGTAGCTTGAAGATGAAGTCGGAAATTGGAACTCGTGGTGGATGTTACATTTTTAAGCGAAGTGATGGTGATGAGACTTGGTTTTGGTGGTAGCTTTAGGAAGAGCAAGTAGAAGAACTTGTGTTGAGGAGCTTGAATAACAAAAATGGAGGAGAGAATTAGGGAGAGAGGGTTCAACCCTTGGTGGTAGGAAAAAGAAGAAGATGAAGAAAAAATTAGGGCTTCATCTTTTTGTTATAGTTTTTTAATAATTTTTGTAAAACTAAAAAGTGATTTTGCTATAATTTTGTGGTCTAAACTGCTTTGAGTTTTTGGCCATTGTAGTTAATTTCTAACCACTTATAATATTTGTTGTCTCATGATAACTAGACTCTCTTGTATTTTAAATCCCTACCAGGTCAATTTCTTATGTTTCACGGAATTATTCTAAAAATTTTTACGGTGCAGTTAAAATTCTAGTACCAACAAAATTTTAACTATATATCACTTTTATTATTCTACATTCTCTTCTTTATTTACAAGTTTAGTGTTAGTTAATCCCTAACAATATTAATTATAGATCCAGCTAAATCGAGGTGTTACAATACTACTCATCTTTTAAAAAATTTTGCCTACAAAATTCATTATCTATAAGCAAGTTCAAATATCCTTTGTGCATCACCGATTCTAGCCTGACAACAGCCCGACACTAGAGAATTCACATACAGGCACACAAATGTTGCAGGTTCGATAGGTAAGGTAGAAGAAAACATAATGGACCTATTTGAACAATTCAACATAACATAGTTGGCCGAAAGACAATCCATGCCTAAGATTTTATCTAGTCTAGACAAAAGGAGATAAATTAAATCAACAATTTCAATCTAACTACTTGAGTTATTATCCTGCACTCCCCTCTTTATTTATAAATTTAGTGTTAGTTAACCTAACAAAATTAATTATAGACTCAGCTAAATCGAGGTGTTACACATAGATTGAACAACTAAAAATTTTTTCCTATCCCTCCCATTTCTTTATTTACTTACTATTAAATATGTAATTTATTTTATAAGAATATCTGCATTCAATTTTTAAGTGACTAATGCAATAACTAAAAAATTAATTTGTTTCTCATCATTCTCATTCTTTAGCTTTATAGAAAAGTGAGTTTAACGAAAAATTTCAAATAAGCATTTTATTTCACAACTTCTTGTTAAAAGTGTAGTTTACTTAATAAAGATATATAATTGAATTGTTTAAGTAAGGATACAACAACTCATAAAAAACAAAAATCAATTAATTTTCGTTTGCCTTTTTATCCAACCTCTAGTAAAGAAATTTTAAAAAAGATTGCAAAAAGTTTTTCATATGACTCATTGTTAAACATGTAATTCTATTATAAAAATATTCACTTTAAATTTTTAAATAGGAATTGAACAATTAAAATAGAATTTACCTTTTTCTCCCCTGTAAAGTAATTTCTAGAAAAAAAAATGTAAAAAACTATTTCATATATAAGAATATATACTTTCAACTTTTAAGTGAGAAATAAACAACTAAAAAAATTAATTTTTCTCTTCTCCCTCTTTTTTCAATCAAACTCGTAGTAAAATAATTTAAAAAAGAAATTTTACAAAAAAAAATATTTCATATAAGTTATTATTGAAAAAAATAATCTTTTTATAAGAATACTACAAAATAATTTTTTAGTGAGAATTGAACTCACGAAGAATTTATTCCATTCCCTTTTCCCTCCATATTCTTTGATCTCATATAAAAGTAATTTTAAATAAAAAAACAAAATTTAGATTCATATGATAAATTAATGACTTTTCATATCACAACAGCCTTTTAAATTACATAAACAATTGGAGATAGTTGTTTGCAATTTAAGAATATTTTCATATTATATTATTATTTGAAAAAAAAAATTAACACACACACACACAAAAACATTTTTGAAAAATTAAACTTATTTATCCGAAAAAATTAAGTTATATGTTTAAAAAAAATTAAAGTGCAATTATATTTAAAATCTTAAATTAAAATAAACCAAATGTGTTAGTAGAATTAGTAATCATATTTTAATTTTGATTGAAAAAAACGTTAGTGAAAATAGTGGAGATAATAAACGTAGTGAAAATTTCAAGAAAGTGGGATGAAAAATAAATAGGTGGTACCTCCTTCAACTAATGAAAAAATAAATAATATATTTAATAAAATTTCCATAAGAGGAAAGATTTTCAAAATAGTGATGAGGCAAATATATAGGAAAGTGATATGTGTAAAATTTTCCATATTACCACTTCTGAATTATTAAAAGTATAGATATAGATATCAAAGCAGAAGATGCTGAATAAATTGTCTATTTATCAAATCATGATTATTAAGGTTGTATTTGATATACTATATTAGATATGATAAGATAAATTAATATTATATCATATATATTATATGCTTATCTATTGTTTGGTGCATGTAACTTGTTATATAAATTTATCTATTATAACTTCCTATATATCAAAATGATAGATAACTTAATCAAAGTTAGCAAGTTCTGATTAGACCTTATTAACTTTTAATGTATAAGGTATATTTCATAATTTGATTTTTTTTATATATTACTAAAATAAAAATATTTATTAAATAATAATAAATATAAAATATCATTACATATAAAAAAATAAAAAATATTTCAAATAATTGTAATTAATAAATATTTTAATTTTAATTTTTTAAAATTTATATGTAAATGGTTAATAAAATTATTACTTTAATATATTTACTTTTTTTTCATATTACACGAAAAGTACAAGAACTATTAAAATGTATAAGAGAAGGAAAGTCTTATATATATTTTTATTTTTTTCATATTTTATGAAATAAAAAAGAATTCTTAAAAAATATTGATTTGAATAATAAATAACATTCAATTTAAATTGCAATTTCATATAGTAAAAACTAATAAATGTTTATAATCATTATAATTAAAATAATAATTATTTAAATAATAATATTTATTTTTGAATGTATAATTAAATGATTAATAAAAATATTATTTTATAATAATTTTATTTTTTTGTTAAATTTTTTTCATAATTAAAAATATTTTAAAAGCGTGGCAATAATATTATAATATATATCATAGTATCTTATAGTAGCATATCAAATACTGTACAATATGAAAATTTTAACGAGTCTTATACTATTAATTTTTATATTATCAGGTCTTATCCTATTATGCATACTGTAACACCCTCTATCATATAAGCCATGTTCGAGTCATGGAATTACATAAAAAGGTTGTCACAGTGCTGAAAAATTCTTTAAAATAGGGAAAATATAATACATGGCCCTTTTATTGTCCACTTTATTACTAACTACTAAACTCTAATACATAGAGAATAAAATAATTACACTTTAAAAGCAATTTGTGACCGACAGAGTAAACAGTGCGTACTTCCGACTAATCATTAGCTAGCTTCGATGGTCTCTTGATCTGGCTAGTGCCTGAGTCGTGCTCAATGAGTGACCCTGCATTCCGTCTTGCACTGGATGTCCAACTTAGGTCTTTGGAATGTTTACTTTAAAAGAAGAACATACAAGCAGGCAGTGAGAACCTAGGGTTCTCAGTAGGTAAATTTGAACAAAACTTATGATGTCATCATAAACATTCCAGCCGCTTCGATTTATTATGAAAATATGAGCATATATAAACAAATAGTGGTTCAATTTTAAGTTGAAAATACCCTTCTCG
This sequence comes from Pterocarpus macrocarpus, assembly GCA_031439585.1. Taxonomy (NCBI): domain Eukaryota; kingdom Viridiplantae; phylum Streptophyta; class Magnoliopsida; order Fabales; family Fabaceae; genus Pterocarpus; species Pterocarpus macrocarpus. The sequence goes on from CM062514.1 coordinate 9,211,915, forward strand.
AAGCGGGTTATATTTTAACCATCACTTACCATATTATATTACAGACATAGAAATATGATTAGTATGATATGCTTCGACCAGAATCATGATAATAATAATATGACTTGATGAGATAACTAAGGATGCGCTCATAGATGCTTATGCTTGACTGTATGCAAGTGCACTTGACTTAATTCATATTTTTCTTTAGCTTGCAACTTAATCTTACTGTTCTGTGCTTGGTCCCCCGGAGGTGAATGGCCTTTCTCACCCCTGGGCAATAGCCTGCTTTTCAGGTCCGAGCTCGTACCTATACATGAGTGACGGGTTTACTTTCCCCGACCCTCACACCGGTCTATTCCCACTAATCTGGTCGAGGGCTGGCCCAAGTCTTAGACAAGACTACCTGGCCCACGCTAGCTGGGTCTATGCCATGCCTGGCGTGGTAGCTTAGTACGTCCCTCTTGAAAGTTCTTATCATCTTTTCTTTCCATATCTTATCATGCGTACAGATGCTTTGTGCATACATGAATATGCCTCGTCTTATTTCTCATATCATATTCTAATTATGCTTGCATGCATGGCATACATGAACATTTTATGTGAATGTAATATATTCGAGGTATAACCTCTCATAGCAAAAGCTCTCATAACTCATATCATGCATAAAATTCATCCTTGATAACTCATATCCTAGTTTCCTAGACTTTTGCCGTAAATTCGGCAGCATAACGGATCAGCTCTGTTTTCCTATGAATAGTGCCAGTTCTCACAGACAATTCAATCATAGCAATATAATCAATTTAACACATATATATATCAATGTCAAACTGGCAATTCTCAACTCATACCTTATATGTTTTACTAACACTTGTGAAATCATCAATTGGGTCACTTTTGCCCATCTATTCAGATCTGCCCGAATTTCATATGACCCACCTCTATTTCTATTCAACTTATTTAAATCTGAAATTTTGATATGTCATAGCTCTATATGTCTACTTTCTAACCTCTTTGGTCCCATATCATTTTGATCCATATAACTCAAGATATTTAAATCTTACCTCAACCTGTTCAGTCACTAGCCTGAATTACACTCCTAGAAGTATAAATTCACTAAAAATCGAAACTAAGCTCAAATCATACAAAATTTGTCTCATATTGAAGCTAACAGGACAACCTTTCATTTGCCACAAGTTTCATTCCATTTACGTAAGTATACCTCGAGTTATAAGTCCTGAAAGTCGACCTTCCTGAACTACTCTATTTTGGCCTAGTTTGGACATAGAGTAACTTCCTCGAATTATTGGGAGCAACTGGGACCATAACAAACTCGGAATCTTATATTGGGATGTTCCCCTATGTGTAAGATTTCTAACAAAGTTGGTTTCACTCAATTTAGAGTTGTATAGGGTGAGTTATGTCCTCTTCAAGTCACCCTGCCCGGAAGAAAGTCCTGAACCCTAGGTCAAACTTCAAAAATTCATATCTCTCTCAATACTAATCCAATAACCTTATATAATATATCCATGAAAAGCCCTGAATGTCTACTTTCATCTAAAAATGGTTTCATCATATTTGACCGATTGTAGGCGAAGCCGTACACTCCGCCGTACGGACAATCGTGGAATTCTTCATCCAGACAGCATATTGGTTCTTCTCTCCTTCTAATTTCCTCTTCTAACCAAAATTTTAACTCAAGATTTCCTATTAATCCTATCATACACATCCAATATATCATCAAATAATCATAAAAAGTAATCTTTCATGCATCCTTAGTTTAGAGAAATTAAGATTAGAGATTGAATCCTACCTCTTTGGAGTGTGATCTTGAGTTAAGTGTTGAAGCTTGAATTATTAGGACCTGGCCAAGCTTGAAGGAGTGATGGAGTTGGGTGAGTGGAGAAGAGAAAAGAGAGCTGAAGTGAGGGAGAAGAGAGGGCGCAGAAAATGGGTCTGAATGAGGGGAGAAGAAGGTGTTATATAGGCATGAGTTGTAGTCAACTTGGAGGATTCTGATTGGCCTTAAAACACAAGGCTGAAATTCTGCCAACCTTCCCCTCTTTTGTGACAAGTTGCTCTCCACGTCGCCCTAACAGTGGGACTTGTTTCCAGTATATTCTGAAGATAACATCGGAACTCGTGCACTTCATGAGATGAAATCGGAACTCGTGGATGATTTGGAAACCAGCTCAAAGATCCGAACTCGAGCCCTTTCTAACTAAATTCCACTTTAATGCGGGACCTCGTGACATTTTACTCGGAAGTCGGTACTTGCACCATTGTGTTAAACTATAACTTTTGAGGTCGGAAACCATGTACACTATTAAAGTTAGATCGGAACTCGGGTAAATTTTCTTTGAGACATGAAGTCGGATATCGTGGAATTACGTCATGTTGTTCGGACTTGAAGTCCAAGTCAGAAGTCGGGAAAATCGGAGGTCGGAAATTATACTCGCTATACTTTAACTCGAATATTGGAACTCGGAAGCCACTCCAGTTAACTCGAAGCTAAAGCATTAAGTCGGAAATCGGAAAGGCCATGAAGTCGGAATGAAGAACATGCTGGGATAAGGTCGGAAATCGTAAATTGGGCTGAAAACTGAAGACAAACTCGGAAATCGGAAATTGTTCCATTTCATGTGGAATTCGAATGCGAAGTCGGAAATCATAAAACTAATGAACTCGGAACTCGGAACTCGTTGTGGAGGTAAAATGGAATAATTTAGCGCAAAGAAAATTGGGATGTTACACATACCAAACAGAATCTGAGAATCACTATTGTCATTTTGCATGCATTGAGATTGCACTTAAAACATTGATAATATTGTTATAAAAAATATGAAAAATTAGCATGAAAACCATATATCAGCAAATACACCTTGAGCATAGTTGCACCCTCCCCACAAAAACAAAAAAAAAAACAAAAAACAACACACACACACACACACACATCTTCAACAAAGGCCAACACATCAACAACCCACTAAAATGGGTGAAGAAAACATGTCATTACATGGAGAACCATAAACAAAAATAATTTCAACTATCCATATCAAGAACCATTTCATATGTGTATCAGATATAACTTTGCCTTCATTCAGCCAGTTGATGAAAATAGGGAACAATTATGCTAATAATAGGTAATAAGATCATAGCCAAAGCCATTGTCTAAAACACCTTTGCAAAAACTATCTTATGCTTTTAATGTTTTTTTTAAAGTCCCAAAAAGCCTACTTTCAGAAGGCATTACTAAGTTGACATCCATCAAAAGCAACAATAGGAGAACTGTAATGCCCGGGTCAAGAGTCACACGAATTGTGACACTTTGTTCTGTCGAACCCTGTGAAAGCTCTAAGTTTGGACCCTATGCCCCCTTGGAGGGCTATAGGTTTGGGACATTTTCATGGGATCAAAAGTCCCGATAATTATTCCTTAGATATCAAAGAATTGAAGAGCGATTTTTAATGAATTTTTGGAAGTTATTAACCCTTTCGTTTTCAAGCTTGAAGTTTAAGAAAATGTAAGTTTTCAGAAGTTTGTGCTAAAATCCAAAAGTTGGATTTTGATTCTTAAGGAGTTTGATTTTTCCAATATTTTTATTAGATTCAAATGGGGGATATTCTCTTATTTACATTTATGTTTTAAAGTTAATGGAGAATAAAATAAATGAGGACATTAAGAAATGTAAATAAGTATATGATGATGTTTGAGAAGTGTTTGGAAGAGGAGAAAAAAAAAAAAGCAGGGATTGGGCACCTAGGCCCCCAAGACCAGCGCCTAGGCACTGGCTGTGCTGCAGAAGTGATGCAGCTTCAGGTGGGCTGATGCCCAGGCGCCCGTGGACGTAATTAAAAGAAGAAGCTCGAAGCTTTTCTCTCATTTTTCACCAATCCCTCTCTCTGTTCCTTCCTCTCTCATCCTTCTTCTTCCTTCATGGATTCCATCAATCTTTCACCCATTTTTACTCAATCTATCACCAAAATCCATCATTTCCTCATCATTATCCAAGCTTTGGGGGTTGATTCTCTCTTTGGAGCTCTCTCTCTCATCTTCTAGTGAGAGAAAGTGATGGTGGGAGAAGACCCACCACTCTCCTCATGCTCCACCACCTTCCTCCACTCTCTAAAGTAATTTTTGAGCCCAACCCTCCTTATTAGACTATAGATTAGCTAGTTTTTTCATAAATTCCATGTTTAAGGTTATGAAGGAAGGGTTAGGGTTCTAGAAACTGGGGGGGGTTTTTGCCTTATAGAGCTCATCCTAGTAAATTCTTAGAATAGTTATGTTGTGGAAGCTTAATAGTTATATTTGTCATGTTAGACGCTCTCCAGAATCTCTTGGTGGCTCTAAAGCATTGCAGAGTTTGAGCTTCTTCCTTTCCAAGCATAGGTTGTGAGTGGATAAGATATTTATAGCTAGTTTATTTTAAGTATATGTATAATTTATAGTTTGTTTTAAGTATATCCATGATTTCATAAATGTTATGTTGTGGTTTAAGTTATTAAAGATCAAAGAAATTGAAATAGCATTTTAACAATGACCTTAGTGAATTCTTGAACAGTTTGATAGAGAAAGATATGGTTTGAAGTTATTAGATGTTAGCTATATAAAGGCTTGAAGTTGATATGACGTTTAGAAATTATAGATTTCTATGAAGTAAGCTTAATATTGATTTCTATGAATCATTTTCACATTGATGTTTGTTTTTTAAAAGCTTGATATGTTGGGAACTATGAAATGTTAGTGTTTTAAAAGCTTAAGCAATGTATTTAGAATCCAGACTTGATGTCTGGAGTAAAGTTATAAAGGAATTTTAATGATAACAAATTAGAAATGAGCAAGGGTTTTCAAGGGGAAGGGAATTATAGCAGAACTGTTTGCTAATGGCAGCAGCATTAGCCTTGGTGCACCTCGAGTAACCCAGCTAGCAGGGCGATTGCTAGCCCGGCATGTTTGACCGACATGTCCAGAATATATAGACACGCATAGGCATGAAGTTATCATTTACTGCTGGAGTTAGGCCACAGGGCCACCCAGTCAGGCAGCTATTTTTGAAATAGGATCTTCCCTTAAGCTTTGTTATGATTTATTTCAGCTAGATTTAAAAGTATTATGCCTATATATATGTTTGTAATGAAGTTATTATCTAGTCGAATTAAAAAGGTGATTTAATGAATTATATAGGTTTACTGAAAATCTTACGGTATCTGATATACATAGACGAAGTATTTCCAATAGCAAATGTGATACAAGGTTTTTAAGAAACTTATAAAGTTATTGTTTTGCAAATGTTGTGCATCGGCCTGTCCCACCCTTGTTATAGATATATTATTCTTCACTGAGTCGTATGACTCACTCTTTCTTCCTTTTCATGTTTTTAGACAGGTGCGTAATTGTGCTCAAGCTTCCACAGCTAATTAGAAGTTTCAGCATCTAAGTTTAATTGTAAAATCTCTAGAAATGCTCCATTAACCTACAGGCAGGGTCCTCCCTATGTTGGGTCTTATGTTGTTATATGTAAATTGTTTTGAGTTGTAATTAGTTTAATCTCAATGATTATAAATTTAAGCTTCTTGAATAGTTATGTAAACATATTTTTTTTATAAGTGATTATGATTTAAATTCTCATTTTGTGTGCTGTGGGGTACATTCGAAAAATGCCTGGATCCCTAATGAGTTTGCATATTTATGTGTTTTATGCAGGGCAATGATCCTTATTTGGAAATAGTCCTAAATACAAAGGAGACTCTGCCCGATTTTCTATTAGAATAAAGTCTAAAGTAGGCTTGCTAGGAACGTATCCCTATGCGCTGGTCACGACTTGGGTTAGGTCGTGACAAAAACAAATCTAAATATTCACATAAATAGTGTTGTCATCTTTACAAGCAACTCCAAAGTGAAGTGCTGTCCCACTGCGGTTAGGCCATCTAATACAACGTGGAACAGAAGTTCCATCTTTTGTCAAAACGCTACATGTTTTCCTTTTCCTTTTTTGTGGTCTTTTTTAGGGGGGGGGAGCATTTGCACACTATTCAACATGTAAGTTTTGCATAAAAATAAATTATGACAAAAAATCAATCAGGACGAATATTGAAGTTGGAAAAGAAGAATATTGAATGACAATGAAATACTAACACTTATCAAGGAGCTACTATTGGCTTGGTAATCAAATAAGGTCTTGTCAAAGGTATGTATCAATTTGGGCACTTGTATGAGAGAAGAGGAGTAGTTCATCGGTGGGTCTTCATCATCAACTTCCAAACTGACATCCACCTAGAACTTCCTTGGGGGCACTTGGTAGGGAGGTTGGTAGAAGATTTTGCAAAATTATGCCTAGAAATGTTACATTTTTGGGATTAATTTTGGGTCAATATTTCCACCAAAATATTTCCATCTCACACATAAGATTACAACATTCACATAAGATGGGAATATTTTTCTTATAAAAAGACCAAATTACCCTTATTATCACCTACCGCTCTCCGCCAAAGGCATTTTTGGAAATATACAAAATATTCCCAAGAATTCAATCTGTCTACCAAAAGCTCTAAAAAACACATGTCTAGGAAAGCTATTTCCAAGAATAGCATTCTCGAAAATCTTATTCTTAGGAATAAAATTCAAACCTTCTACCAAACGCCCCCAAAGGAATAGGACACTCAATGGCCAAAAAGTTGCAGTGCTGCAGATAACTAATCTAAACCTACCCACATCCAATGTAAAACATTTAAGTCTAAGCTCCATAAGGAAGGTCATAATAACAAAGATGTCCAAACATTCTTTAGTAAATGAAGGTGGGATAAGGATACAATTTTGCATAGAGACAACAAATATAGAGAAGTCAACATTAAACAATATATCATGTAATTATATCAATTTCCAAACTGAATGACAACATAAAAACACCTCAACACTTACTTGAGTTGGGTCTATTTTCATAACAAATCCTCAATACTTAGAATATCCAATAGACGATCGTGAAGCAACATACCTAATAAGTACGGAAATGATTATAGCCAACCAAAAGTGTGAACATTTAAAAAAAATTACATCATATGAAACGACACTGACGGGCATTGAACTTCACAAATTTAGAAGGAATTGACCATTAATATAAAGAGTGAAATGTAAAATATATAAATATAAAATAGAACAATTCTAACACACTAAAGAGAACCTCCGAAACGAGGAATTGAGCATTGAACTTCACAAATTTAGAAGAACATAAGAAGTTTGTACTATAGAGAAAAAAAAATACATAATTTGAGAAAGAACGTAAACCATAAGAATGTGTTTGGATAGAGTATTTTTAGAAGGTAATGTGCTTTTTTAGATGATTTCAATTGATTTAATCTAAAATTCTTTGTTTGGATAATAATATTGAAGAATTTTAAAATTTTAAGTATTTTTATGAGGTTTTTTCTAAACTTCAAAAGAGTGGATTTCAATTTTCACCTCTTTATAAGGATTTCTACTTCTTCGTAAGGATTTCAATTACCAAAAAAAGATTCCACCACTTTACAAGGATTTCTAAAATCCTTTTTCTTCTCTATCTATTGTCTCTTAACCCCTTCCACCTACAAGTCTATCATCATTAGCTGACCGCCAACTGCTCACCCCAATCGCCCACCGGCAGCCGCCAACCACCCATCAACAACCACTAACCACCGATCGTCCACTAGCGACTGCCAACTGCCACCTAACGACCGCTACCTGCCATCCTCGAGCAATCACCTAAAGAGAATGTAATATAATTTTGTTATACAAACAAAGTGTTTTGCAAATGAAGTAATATAATTACTTTATCCAAATAAAAAATTTTAAAAATGAAAAAATTAAATTGACTATTTAAATTTCTTTATATTTTAAATTGCCTATTTGCGAATACTCCTTCTAAATATACTCTAAAGATTAGCAAAGAAATGTAATAGACATAAGATGTTTTCATATTAAGTAGTAATTATAAAGATATGTAATAAACATAAAAAAAAAAAAATTTCACATGCAAGAAGCGTAGTCTTTATTATTGAAGGAGCAAAACACGTTAGAAATAATGAAAAGGGAAAGATGAAGGATTAGAAAATAGATAAAAATAAAAAATACTAAAGTACACAATCCCAATCCTAATCCCAATCACATTGCCACTGATGATAAAACATAATTCAAAGTCAAGTAAAAGACATTAGAAATAATGAAAAGTGAAAGATGAAGGATTAGAAAATAGATAAAAGTACAAATGGTTAAGTACAAAATCCCAATCCCATTGCCACAAATGGAAAAATAGAATTCAACAAACATTGATAAAAATCAATAGGAATAACTTGAAATCAATAATAAAAAATAAATACTCAAACTACCATGCTTTATGGAAACAAAGTTTTAAACCAAATAAATGACAAAACCATAGGAACAAATCTTTTTGATAACTAGCAATCACACCTCTTGAGATTTCAAGATATAGCACCAAACCCCAAACTTGTGTAAATATTGCACTCACCACCAAACAAGTGACTTTTAATGTGGGAGCACAATGTTTGAGTTTATGATGGATCCATTCAATATTAACTTTTAGATTTTATTAAAAAAATCAATGGTTGAGATTGTATTTTAAGTTTTCCATATCTTTATTATTCTCATTCCATAATTTCATTCTCCTAGTTACTACACTGCCACACATATAACCAATCCAACACCAGCCCTATTCATAGCAACACTACCCTGCTACCTCACAACTTAGCTACCGTAATGATGTTGCCCCCTCACCCCTCCTATCTTGGTGCCACCCTCGTGACAGCTGCTACCAAATATTCCTCCTCTCATTGCGACCCCACCTTCCTGGCCACCTTTCACTAAGGGCAAAGATTGTATTCCAAGTTTTTCTAGCTTTATTTCTCTTATTTCCCAATTTCATTTTCCCTCTTTTTATTTACACTACCACCGGCTTTACCCCCTCTTAGCCACCATTAATCCATTTCTTTTTTGTGCAAATTATCAAATTACATGTTTATAAAGGCGTGGGTGGCTTTTCGTGGGGTTTTGAAGTGAAGATATAAGGTCTTATATGGGATGACAATGCTATAACACTAAGTATTAAGCAACCTTTAACTAATTACTATTTCACACAAAACTCCCATAGGAACGATACCCCTCACAAATTTTCATACTATTTTGTAGAGCATACAAAACCACTTTTTGTCAGAAAATCTAACTGAGAAATCAAAAATTAGAAAGAAAGTTTGAGTCGAGAAAAGTAAATGAGTAAATAAGCAATTCTCATATTCTGATGAAAGAGGTGCTTGAATTATGGCTTCGTCCTCTTCAATGGTGGCTTCGTAAGTTGATTTGAACCATCATCATTGTTTTTTTTATGCATGTTTGCTTAGCCATTAGTGAAAGGTGGCTGAAAAGGTAGGGTAACGATGATGGGAGGCAGAATTTTTGGCGGCTGCTATCATGTTGAGGGGGCTACGGAGAAAGAAGAGCATAGGAATGTAGGGGGTAACGTCATCATGGTAGTTGAGTTGTAGGGCAATAGGGTCGTGTTGCTGCAAACAAGGCAGGTGGTGGGTTGGTGGTGTGTATGATGGTTAAGATGCAAAAATTTAAAATGCAATCTCAATCACTGATATTTTTAAATGAAATATAAGAGTTAATATCGAATGGGTCCATCATTGACCTAAATATTGTCTTCCCATGTTAAAAGCCACCTACTAGAGGTATAGTGCAATATTTATAAAGGTTTAGGGTGTAGTGCAATATTTATACAAGTTTAAGGTTTAGTGCTATATCTTGAAACATCAAAGGATATGATTGCTAATTACCTAATTTTTTTTTAATAGCTATTGACTACAAAAGGGTAACAAAAGACACAGAATAGATACATTATAATGTATGGTAAAAACTAGATAGAAATAACATAAAAAGCTAAAAACAAAATAAAAAAGGATATCAAACGAATATACATTAGATAACATTAAAAATAGAGGGTAACCAAAAACATTGGTAATTATAGAATAAAAAATGTCTAGAAGGGAACTAAAAGTACAGATGAAATTAAAGTATTTGAAAAATTAAGAATTAGATGAATGAAGAAATAACATGAACCCTAAATGATAATAAACAAGTACTTTAACCAAGATCCTCACAATACTAACAATTAAAAACAACTATTGAAAAAGGACAAAAAAGAAGATATATGATTAGCAAAGAGAGCTTTGCTACTATGACTATAACAAACATAACAAAGTTTTGTGGTTATTTTTAGGAAAAGCTTTGTGATTGTGACAGTAACAAGCATAATAAAGCTTTGTGAATATATTATTATTTTAGGATAAGCTTTGTGATTATGATGATAACAAACATAATATATGATGACTTCGAATGATATAGTTTATCTTGGAAAGGTTTATTTGTATGTGTGTAGGAATCAGAAGAAGCTAGTAGCAAAGTAGTAGAATGACAACAGGATATCTAATAAGGTGCTAGTAGATAAAACTATTGTCCTAGAACAAAATAAGAAGCACAAAGATTGAGAATGTAGTGTCATCTTATTGGCTACATTTGAGTAATGCTTTAGAAAAGAGAAAATTAAAGTGATATGAATACAATACCAAATGCACTTTGACAAAGGCAAAGCACAAAGCACGTTGGAAGGATGGCAACACTAAATTAAAAAAAAAAAAATTGGTGGAGACCAAGAAAGAGAAGGAAACTCTCATGCGTATATTTACAAGGAAACCCATTTAGTTTAAGTATTTGTCACACAAGAGTTCTTTGTGAGCTACATATAAAACTGTGTACTTTGTTTCTATTTTTCTAAGAGCTGTGTGTTTTGTTCTTCCTAGTTCAAAGGGTTATGTGCCTAAGTCTTTGTAAGTTGTGTACTTAAGAGAGTTGAGCTCAAAAAGCTATGGTGAGAGTTTCTTTATGTAAGAAAATCATTATATCACCTATATCCAAAACACTTGTAAAGAGGTTGAGTCTAGCTTAGAGAGGCTAGCAAGGAAAACTACTTGGTTCTAACTTGGAGAGGCTAGCGGATAAACACTACTCGGGTTCTAGCTTGGAGATGCTAGTGTAGAAAACTACTCGGGTCTAGTTTGAAGAGGCTAGTAAGGAAAAACTACTTGATGTAAAAGTTTAGAGAGGCTATTGTTGTAAAGTCTACTCAACACAGTGAAAAAAAATCCCATAGGTGGTGGGGACTGGATATAAACTCTGGATTTTGGAGATTGAATCAAGATAAATTGTGTTTATAAGCTTATCTCTACCCTTCACTCTTTATATTTAAAGTTTACATTTTATATCTTGCTATAAATCTAGTTCTACATTTACTTAGCATCTTACTGAGTCATATTACATATTTAATAGTCTATGAAATTATTCTATGAATGCCTAAATTCGTTAAGTCCATTTGTCTAACTCTGTGGTGGTAGATATCTAATAAAGTGTCATTAGACATTCGCTATACAAAGCATTTTGATCTATTTCTATTTCCAAGAAAAGGTTTTATTGCTTGAATAATTTATTGATAATATTTTTTGCAAGCTCTTCTAACTCTCTTTTATTTACGTGTGTGCTAACTAGAAAATCTTTTAATGGAGCTTTATTGATTAAATGTACCGCCATTCACATTCTATTATTACTCTGTGCAAGTTTTAAAGATATATCTAATACTGTCTTATAAGATATCTACTCACTGTCTACTAGATGTCTAGTGTCGAGAAAATTCTAACTTGTCTATTGAGTATGTAGAAAAAGTTTTAAATCATCTAAGGACTTAATTCAATCCCACTTCTCAAGTCCTCTGATACCATCAAGAATTAATCGCCATACCTCCAAGCAGGCGTCAACATCGAGCTAGTGTTTATTGTTGAAGTTAACTAAAGACAACTACATTATAAATAATGAAAAAGAGATAGATGAAGGAATTAAATATTTATGTAAAATATAAATAAAGATAAGAAGCGTTAGCTACGTAATCCTAACCCAAAGTCCAAAGTTAAATAAATTTGCAACCAGTAATACACAAACAATAGAAAATTAGTGAGAAGAAGAACAAATAAAGAAGATGAAGAAGAAATCAAGGAGAATAAAAGATGGAGAAGATGAATACTTGTAGTAGGAAAGATCGAGAACAATGGAAGACAAATCCATTCAAAGAGCATGCATAAACAAATTGGTTAGTAGAAACTGGGAGTTGAAGTAAAAAAAATGACATGGATCAGAAAACTAAAAAGGAAAGAAAAATGAAACACTGTCTTGAATGCAAAATGGCTTGTGCAAAGTGCCCACAATCCAACATTTAAAATCCAAATGAAGCAAGATTAAGCAGAATCGAAAATCACATATCATGAAGGGAAAAAATTAAGAAAATTGAAAGTAAAGAATATACAACATAAAGGAAACCAAAAATATTAGAAAAATAATATATTTTCTTCTTTTCCTAAATTATTTTACAGGAAAAAATATGTTTCATCGATGTCATGTCTATTATGACAGCTATTGTGTTACAAAACTATCATCCAAATATATCAATAGTTAGAAACCATGATATTTATTATATCAAAGTCACTTTTGGCATAAATGTTTCCAAACACAAATCACGTTGATGCCAACTCACTTTTGATAAAAATCAATTATGGTAGAATTAAGTTGATGTAAACTCCTATTTACAAACTCTAATTTTAACCCATACATAAACTGATATGTTGAAAATTGAAGAGACACAAAGATAGAAAGATATGAATGAAAAGAGAAAGAACAAACACATGTGAAATTTACAAATGAAGTTGAAAAAATAATTAAATAAAGGAAATAGAATATGAAGAGATATAGAGAGATATTAAAAGGAGGTAGGTGTAAAATGTGAGATATTGAAGAGGACCACCAAGGTAGGAATTCAAATCGTAAGGCTAGGATGCAAGGATTAATTAAAAAGGCTTTCTCAAAGGACAATGTTGTGGAGACCGAGTTAGCTCTCCCAAAGAATCCAAAATAGTTGACTTTGACCACCATCACATATTTGGGCTAATTGGCGTGATATAATGTTATTTAGGCTCCAGTCATATTAATTGATTATTATTAATGCTTTGGGCCCATATTAGTATTTATTAGTATTTTATATTTTTGTTAATTATTAGTTTTGGGCCTTGACCTTTTTTCTTAGTTGGGCCTAGTTAGGATTAGTTTATGATGAAATGTTTTACATATCCTTTTTATTGATTTCCTATTTTATGCTTAAATAGGGATTGGCCTAGCAACAATTCATATTTTTCCAGATTAATAATATTGTAAGGTTTATTCCTTTTCTCTCATAATTTGAGTTCTTGATAGTCTTGCATCTTATTTTATCTATAAATAAAGGGTTAATAATCCAATTCCTTATCCCAAAGTTCTCCATCATGGGTTGACTAAGAGCTGTGGGGGCATAATTTCAAGTTTCTTATTTACGGGTTAAGTAAGGCTTATGGGCATCACATAACTCCAAATCTCTTATGGGTGTTACGTCATTACATGGGATTCGTATCAAAAACATTGTGAAAGATCCAAGCCACACACAAAATTAAAAAAAAAAAAAAATTATTGGCTGCAGAAGGTGGCTGAAATTTTTGGAGGGAAAGAGGATTCATCAATGTGACACACGTAGAATTCCTATTTGAAGAAGAGTTATGTTTTTTAACATAGTGATTTAGACATTTCAATTGACATTTGTTGATCATACTTCAAATAAGCATGCATCTCAATTATATAAATATTGAATCGACATATTGACTTCAATATCAGACATGTGGTAATTGCATTTCAAATAAGTGTAGATTTCAGTTATATAAATGTTAAATCGACATATTGGTTTCATGAACAATGTATATGCATTATCAGTTAACATCACATTCAACACTTACATAACTAAAATTCATGCTTATTTATACACTTCTCATCATATATCAATATGTATGTCTAAGTGTTATATGCAAATAATTTTCTCTTTGAAGAAATTATGTTCTCTTAAAGTATCCAAAACTCTAATAGGGATAATGACCATTAGGACTAATTAGAGAATTTTAAGGGATTGATTAGAGAATTTGGATTTGTAGGCAATATTTGATTTTTACAAGTTGTTAATAATTTCTTCGTTTCTTGTTGTCAAGGTCAAGCTGGTGATTTGGGTTGATTTGACCGTCCACTATATGGTTACAAATTACAACTCTTTTTTGAGTAAAAAGAAATTCTTTTTACTAATAATATTTTGAAGTTAACATCAGTTTGATCTTGAAAAATTTGTTGATATCAATTTAGTCATAATATTTTGAATTTTAGCATCAATTTCATCATTCTATCAAATAATAAGTAACTTCAATTGCGATTTATCCTAGTTGACATGTCAATGCTAAGCTATATTACTTATTTGTCTTCATTTAACTGATAAGGGAGACAATTTAGGAATTAAAATTTATCTGCAATGATATTTAAGAATTTAGATGACAATATTTTAATTTCTAGTTTTTTTTCTATTTTCTATTTTTATTTTAAGTTGAGGTGAAATTGTCCCTTTTAATTAAATTAGTCAAGCAGGACAAATAAGCAATATAGCTTAGTACTAAGGTACTACCTAGGATAAATCCTAATGAAAGTTACTAATAATTTGGCAGAAGGATGAAATTGATGTAAAAATTCAAAATGTGTCAAAATTAAAAGTGTCATGACCAAATTTATATCAATTTTTTTCAGGATCAAACTAATATCAACTTTAAAATATTAGAAGTAAAAAAGATATTTACTCATTTTTCCCCTTTCTTTTCCTAATGGTAATACCATTATTGCATTACATGTTTTGTATTCTTGGTTGACGCAAGGTTTTTTTTTTTTTTTTGGTCTTTAGGGTATTTCTACTCTTAGATATTGTCACGACTAAGTGGCCCTCTGAACAATTGCTTCCTCCAAACCCATGTCTTCTCCACCTGGAAGTGAAGCTCGCTTATCACTTCACCCAACTCTTGTTGGTCAAGTATGTAACACGACTAAGTACCTATTCTATTTACTCTTAAATTGCTAGAGATGGCAAACGGGTCGACCTATTATGACCTGCCACAAGTCAATCCTAAAATGAGGTAGGGCAAGCCAACTCGCTTTAGTAATATGGGTTGGCATTCCCTACCCCTGTTTTTGCACGAGTTGGCGGGGCCATAAATTTAAAAATAATTAAAAATAAAATAAAAATAAGAAGGTTAACTGATCAATCCCAAAAAATAATAATAATAAAATCTATATCCAATCAATACTCATAAGTCAAGTGAAAAAAATTAAAAAAAAAAACTAGGAATGATAAAATTTTAACATACAGTGGAAATTTAAGACTTTAAGAATAGCGATTTTTTTACTAGACCTCCAAGGGAACCTGTCCTTAGTAACTTAGATCAAAAGAAAGGAATTTCCCTACTAGACCTCCAAGAGAACTTGTTCTTGGCAACCTAGATCAATGAAAGGATAAACGAAATTGAAAGAACTACTGCTAAGAATTACCTTGTGATTGAACCTTTTAATTTCTTAATGCAATAAGCAAAACAAATCACTTAAACCTTACTTAAAGCATAAAAGATAGAAAATTCTGCATCACACAAAACTAAAATGAGAAAAATCTCACAATTGTATTGATAGTAAAACTATGGAGTGCTTATAGGCCAATTTGCCTATTTATACATGAATCCTAAAATTAACAAAAATGAAAATTATTTAATCTTATCTAAAAGATTTGATTTGAAACAAGAATTAAAAAAAATCTAATCTTAAATAAAAAGATTCACTCCTAAAAATTCTAATTTGATCCTATAAGGATATGGATCATATTTGAATCAATCAACTAAATCTAAACTAAGTCCAAGCAATCAATTTAGACCAACTCCTAATTTGTTGCACTCTAATCAAAATCAAATCAAATCAACAAATTAATTTTGATTTGCTCCAGATATGTAGCATTCCTGTAACACCCTCCCAAGTATGGTACTATGCTTAAGTCATAATACCCCACCTAGGAGTTGTTACTATCACTTAATCGGACCTTGTCTGGCAGCAACCTTCAGCCACCTTCAATCTTACTAGTCAACTCCACCTCAGAGGACCTTCTTCGGAACTTCTGAACTATCTGGAGATAATACGAAAATAAACATAGGAGTGAGAATTATAAATTCTCAGTAGGATTCATTAAACTACCTTATGCTATATCATCGTTATTATCTCTAGCTATTTCGGTTTATTATGAAGAAGGTGATCATGCCAAATAAATTGTTCAGTTTTATAGTTTGAAAATATATCGTCCGAAGCAGGGTTCATTTTATTCACGCACTTGAGTCACATTGGCAATATTTCATATTTAGGATAATCATCACAGCATAAGTAGATAGAACAGTCTCAGCATCAATAAAATGTGGATATAATTATGCAAATACTCATACTTGAATTCATGCAAATGCACTGGTGTTTTTCTTTAACTTTCTTTGCTTTCTTTTCTTGGCACACCTACGCATTACGTATCGTCGTCCCTAGGGTGTTTGCATATGTTTTAATCTTTAGTCTTTACTGCCCTTGGGTAGTCTGATCTGGAAGTGAGCTCAATTCGTGACCGTCGTCATATAGAACTAACCTACAAGGTGATCTACATGCCTCTAGTTTTGGAGGGATCTCATTTTGGTCACATGCCTCTAAATTGAAGGGATCTCTCCTGGTCACATGCCTCAAGAATAGAGGGATCTCAGCTAACCACTTGCCTTCAATATAGAGGGATCTCATCTGACCACATGCCTCCAAGGTAGAGGGATCTCATAGTTTTATACTGCCTTCATAGGGACGGACTCAATTAACTGCCTCCAAGTGAGGGATCCAATCTTATCTTATTTAACTGCCTTCACAAAGAGGGATCTCATAACTACCTCCAGGTGAAGGGATCCATATTTAATATATTCATATCCTTTCATTTTCATACATAATCATGTATAGACATACTAAATGCACTCATACATATGCTGCATCATTTACTTTCATATATCCTTGCATATAGAATTTCATGTTCATATCATAAATATACATAACATATATATGCTCATAACCTCCTTACAATTCTACCGAAAATTCGGCAGCATAACGGATCAGATCCGTTTTCCCATGAGTAGTACCAATTTCAACAGACAGTCAATCACAGTAAGAGATCAAATATAATGCATTAATCTTTCAAGCACCAACATGGAATTGCAACACTTAGACTTTAATTGAACTCATATATGCATTAAGGTGCCTAATCCTTTAATTTTGGAAACCCTGCTCATATTTTTCAACTCTGCCTACTTTTAGAAATCAAGCTTTAAATTCATTTTAGCTCATTTAGACCTGAATTTTGGATATGTTGAAGTGTTATGTGTCTATTTTATAACCTCTTTAGTCCTATCTAACTTTGATAAATGTAGCTCAAGTTATTCAAGTTTTATTTCAGCCTGCCCTGTAGCTGGCCAGAATTGCACTCTTAAAAGTAAAAATCCACTAAAAATTGAAAACCAGTTCAAATCATACGAAATTAGTATCATATTAAAGCTAACAGGACAAGCTTTCATTTTCAATAAGTTCCATTTCATTTACATTGGTAGAGCTTAAGTTATAAGCCCCAAAATTTGACCTTCCTACATTGCCCTATTTTGGCTCGGTTTGGACATAGGGCAACTTTCTCGAACCACTGGGAGCAAATGGGACCTTATCTAATTCTAAAATTTTTTATGTGATATTCTTCTATGTGTAAGCTTTCTAACAAAGTTAGTTTCATTCAATTCCAAGTAGTATAGGGCAAGTTTTGCCCTGAACAACTTAGTCTGCCCAGAATCAAACTCAAAAATCTAGGTCAAAATTCCAAAATTCATATCTCTCTCAATACTAATCCAATGGCCTTATATGATATATGTATGGAAATCCCTGAATGTCTAGTTTCACATAAAAATGGTTTCATTTAATTTAAAAGGTGGTAGGTGGAGGTGTACACTCCGCCATACAGACTACCGAGGAATTTTGGTCTTCTAGCTCCTCCTTGCACTCTACTTTCACTCCTTTCTACTTCTAGATCAATTTTAACATCAAAAATAGCCAACAACCAGCCAAAGATCATCATATTCAGTCAATCATCACATCAAAAAATAAGAAACAAAAGCCCCAAATCAGTCACCCATACCCAAAAGAACAAGAACAAGGTTGAATCTCTACCTCTTTGTATGTGATTTTGCTAGATTTTGGAGTTGGGATTGATAAAACCTTGTTAAGCTTGAAGGTTTGATGGAGTTGGGTGAGTGGAGAAGAGAAGAAGAAGGCTAAAATCAGAGAGAAAGTGGCACAATTAAGCTAAATGAAGAAGGGGAAGAATATATTAATAAAGCTTGATGAGGTAGTTGGCTAAGTGGGTGGTTATTAGCTGAAATTTTGTGGTTAAATTTCAGCCATATCCCCCTATCTTTGTGGCCTCCTTTGCGCCACTAATGGCTAAATGAATGGCTGAGTATTTAGCCATTGGGTTATAGGGTTTTGGGCAAATAATTCTATTGATTCGATTCTGACAGTTTAAAATACCGAAACCTTACCGATTTCCTTTAAATTGGTAAATCAATTTAAGAAAATTCTTATGAAATCTCTTATACTTCCAACCTAATTCCCTCATATCTAAACTCAATTAATTGCTAATTAATTTATCCTAAATAAATATTTAGTCGGATTTTAATTAATTTCGATTATTCGATAAAAACCGAATAACTAGGTGAAAAATGATAAGAAAATTCCGGTGGATGTTACAATCCCCACATAATTGTTTACTCTCCAAGTAATCTCCAATTCAGGACTAACTAAACTAATTAATTAATATTTGGTCTTGATTTGTTGAGGTCCTCATGATTGCTTGCTCTCCAAATCAATGCCAACTTACTGGAAACAAGCTCTTAGATTGCTTGTTTTATAAGTTATCACCAACAAGCTCTTGATGTATCTTCTCTATACATGACTTGGCCAAATTCCCAAAACCTTCTCTTAAATCGAAAGAGAAGCTTGCCCTTGTGATAAGACCCACAACCATGATAATATTCCCATTTTACCCTCTAGTGTTGGAATGACCAAATTGTTTGCCCTCGTGAGCTCGCTCGTATCATCAAGCAACAAAAATCTAATAACGAAAATCCATCACAGTACTCATAATCATCAATGTAAAATTTTTTATTGAATAAAACAAAATTAAGAAAAAATAGCAACAATTCATAGATGGAGATAGAAACCACTCACGAGCGACTACTACTTCTATCGCACTGTCACTGTTGCTTCTGCCAAATTGTTGTTATTGCTTCTATTTCACCATGTCATTGCTACTTTACTCCGATCGTGTCGTTGCTGCTAGTTCCGCCGTGCTATTGCCACTTCCACATGGGTGACCGTTGCAATGCGACTTCATTAAGGTGTGGCTGTGAAGGTTGTCCAACATCAAGTTGTAGAGTGGTTATGGGGTGCTAGAGGGATAAGGATGAAGATGAGAAAATCAGTGAAAAGAGAGGTAGAAGGATGAGATGATGTATTGAAGTGATGAAGATTGAAGAAGAAAGGTTGAGAAAAGGCACTCAATGAATGAGAAACTAAGAATGAAAAAGATGTAACCTAGATCAATTTGGGGTTTGGCTTTCTGGGCATGGGTCTTGGGCTAAGTGCTAGAAACTAGATTATGCACCCCTCCTCTCTTAAAAATAAAAAAGGAAAACTCAATCCGCCGGATTGGTAGGCATTGACCTACCTTAACTTGGAGGCTAAACAGGCAGCTTGGACGGGCCAAAATTTTTTAATGGCTTATATATGCAATCCAACCCGCCAAAAATGGTTAGGTGGGTTGACTTGACGGGTCAAACTCATTTTGTCATCTCTATAAACTGCGATATAGTATGGGCCAAGACATAAAGTGATCATAGCGGTTATGCAACCATATATACAAGTCAAATCCATCATTAGTACTATTGGCTTTAGTTGGTCATCATCGCGATCTTATCATCTTGCTCATGGCTTTTGACTTGGTAATTAAAGGCTTGATGTTACTATCAGCTCCGGGTAAACTTAATTGGGGTTAGGTAAGGTCGTATAGTGAACCCCACCTCCTCATTAATCATTAGGCTGTTGGTTTCATATGGCCTACTCATTGCAGTGCAATAGTATAAGCCATAAGGTCTCCACCATGCAAGCTATTGGCAGTTTGGCTATATATGTCTTTCATGGAATTCATGCTAATGTTATGTTGCTTTCTTTCTGACATTTCACCCGCCATGTCTCCCGATTCGTTTTTATTTCTGACTTCATATACGAGCTTTTCTTTTGTTTCTTCATATATAAGCATGGCATACCAAATTTTTAATCGTTCAATACGTTTCCAATAACTAGAAGCACGTTACAGAAGTTGCCGCATACTTCCATGCCAAAATTCTTTTGGCCCATGCTTTTGGCGATTCCCGAGCTAGGAACAAGAGCTAAACAGTCACTAAGTAAATAATCAAGAAGACCTATTTGGTTACATGCATTAATATCAAACTAAAGCACTTCTTAAGGCCGCAGTGCTATTAATTAATATGCCTACTAGAATTTTCGCACAAGTTTTACATATGTTAATATAATAATATTAATTTTAGTTTACAACCTGTAGTACCAACCTTAGGTTGGTTGAAGTGGTTAGGTACTTCAGGTATGGTGTTTTGGATTCAAATTCTAGGAGTGGAAAAAATCCTGTCCAAAACTCTCTTTCGGATCTTTACGGGTCGAGTCAGATTCCTAATAATAGGACCCAATAAAACATCCCAAAAAAAAAAAAGTTAATAATTTGTAGTGTTTGGTTAACGAGTTAGTAATCAATTACCATAAAATTACTAATACATTAACTTAACAATACTATTAAAATTTACGTGTTTACTAGTGATAAATTTGTATATTTTTCTTTTGTCGAAGATAAATTGGCATATAAATTTGCGCAAGCACCATTTTCCCTTTTTCCTAACGCTTTGTTTTCTTTTGTAGTTATTTTATGGATTTTGAAGAAAACTTCTAATTTTTAAATTCATAATTCTCTTGATATTGCAGACGGTGCTTGTTTACCCCATGCTGAGCTGTTTAGGAAACGAGGATCAAGACAATCCCAAATCATGATTCAATGAGTACAAAACAGGAGTCAACTACTAGTTATAACTGGGTGAGGGATTCCATGGAAACGCCACTAATCCAGACCCCACGTGCTACGAAGCACCTACATTCTGTTACAACTATATATAGCATGTATAATCATATTTTATTGCCTAATTATATAATCTCTTCGATTCATTTTATCCGTTACTGTAGTCACATACATAAAAAAAATTTAGAATTCCAAAATCAAGACTTAATTATGAAATATTTTTATTGAAATCTTTATTTATTTTTTAATATTTAATTAATTTATTTATTAAGGTTACACTATATTTCTTAATTATTGATATGTTTAGAATATTATAAAGGATAAAATTAAAAATTTAATTACAAATACTTTATTGATATATGAGAATAATAGAAATTATGAACTATATTTTTTTAAAGTGACAAATAAAATGAACCAAAGAGAGTAATAACTTGCTACCTTATTTAAAAGAATTTTAATTCACCATATATAGTAGATTGACATTTTAATAATGCCTTGTTTTATAATTTAAAAAGGTTAATAACGTATTAAAAGTTAAACTTATCAAATAATTTTATAATATACTATTAATTAATAATGCATATCAATTAAACTTTATGTAAAATATAATTAAAAATGTTGATATAAAGAACTGTTATAAGTTAACAAAAAAAAATTAAAGAAAGAGTTAAAGAAGCTTTCTCAAAGGATTCAACTTTAAAACAAAAATTATATTTTTTGAAGTAAATTTCCTTCTAAATGCATTTAAATAAAAGGAAAATATAATGCGACATTGATTTATTTAATATCCTTGAGTTTGAAAGGTGGTTTTTTTTTTTCTAAATTTAGATAACAAATTGTTTTAAAAAGTTTATAAATTCTTTACCAAACGTATATAATTTTTTGCAAGGTATGTAAATCTCTGACAAAAAAGAAAAAGTGACTCTGATCTGACAAAAAGTTGCAAACTTAACAATAAATTCGAAAAAGTGAAAACTGCATGTTTTTCATAACTACGGGAAAAATATCTTGTACCATCCACAAAAGAAAGTTTCTTCTTCTTCTTCTTCTTTTAACAACGGCGTGGTTTTTCCATCCAAATACCGAAATATAGACATTAATTAGCACTCATGTGATTGTGCGCCAATTAAACGGTATATAAATTACTCACCCTTAAATTTTAGAAAATTTCTATTTGCAACACCACAAAAAAGTAATACTTTCTTATTTATCTTTAAATAATTGACATTAGTGGATGCATTTTGATTCTATCTTCCTTTCAAAATAATTCAGATTATGTTAGATTTTACGATCTTTCAAATTTTGCTCATTGGGCTGGGGATTACAGAGTTGACGCTATGGCAGGTGAGTGATCTATTCTTCTATACTCGCACTTTTATGGTAATGAAATTAGACTTTTAAGACTTCTTAAAGTTAAAATTCTGGGCATATAAATTTTGCTTTATTATTTTTTTACCTTTATAATTGCTCACGTAATTTTAGATTAAATATAATTATTAAACAAAATGTCTATTTGAAGTAATAATTTTAACATTACAATTTTTAATATTAAAGATGAAGTTCGACTGCATCAAAATTCAGAAATGTATTGTGGATATAAGTTGATATCCAGTTTTTGTGTAAAAATAAAGAAAACAATTATTTTTGTTCTATACTTATTGTAAAACTTCTGTAATTTATATATTGCATCGTTGAAAAGGGTCGATTATGATAATAGGTGAAGTTTAGGGTTTAGGGTGAAACAAAATGTGAAACTTTTAAAGAGAATAAGATGTATGCTTTATGGCAAAAAAAACAAAAACAAAAAACAAAAGGCAAATGCTGTAATTGACAATTGTGGGTTAAGTCAGCCATAGATATTGAAGAGTGAGGAGGGAATCCCATCAACACATAAAAAATTGACAGCTACCCTACCTTTCCCCACAAAACACCAAATTGGCTCAGAAGAGTATT
Source organism: Pterocarpus macrocarpus (assembly GCA_031439585.1). Lineage (NCBI taxonomy): Eukaryota > Viridiplantae > Streptophyta > Magnoliopsida > Fabales > Fabaceae > Pterocarpus > Pterocarpus macrocarpus. Next base: position 9,235,061 of record CM062514.1, read on the forward strand.
TCAATTTAGCTGATGATGCCCAAAAAATTACAATAAGGTTAATCTAAAATCAACTCAAGTAAAAGCAATTCATTGCAGGAAAAATGTTCACCCCCTAATAATCCAACCAAAACCAAGACACATCAAAATCCTCTGTAGATGACAACAAAGCAAGGCAATATTGCTCTATGGTTGAAAACATACAACTCCTCCAAATTTGAATGAGCCCCGACAGCACCACCCGCAACCGAATCATACTCCTCCACGCCACCTTCTGCGTTGTTGTTGTTCTTCTTCTTCACCCTCCCTGCAATCACCCTGCAAACCAGCATTGCCCTCTTGTCGTTACCGTCACGCTGTGATGACACCACTGCTTTGTCATGTGCCTTCCCACTTGTTGCCATTGTCAAGATACCCTTTGCACCGTTAATGGATGATGATTCGCCAACTACTGTGACCTTGAAACCGTTCTTTATTATGCTGCACACATTGCATTGTGGTGTTGAGTTGCAAAGGTTTGAGGACCCGTTTAGGCCTAGTGAGCACATTAAGGTGGCGCAGTGGAACCTTAGAAGCTCGTTGCCATCTGCTATGCAACGAGGGTGTTTCTTGGAGAGCCTTGTGGCTTTGGCTTTGATGGAGTCTCTGTACTGTTCAAACTTGCTGATTGTTCTCTGTGTGTTGTGGACCTTAAGGATGCGGTCTATTTTGCACATTGGGGTTTGTTTCTTCAGCCAGCTAGAGTGGAATATGATTTCCACTATGTTCTTGCTTGTGTCTTCTGGACCCAGTTCAGAAACTGAAATTTTTCTCACGGGAAAAAATTAATGAAACATATATATTCAGTTATGGTAAGTGACATATTAAAATGGGAAATTAAGCTTTATTGTAATCTTTGTCAAATTCAAAATCAACATCACTAATGGGAGAGGTGATTTTGGCATTGAAACTAGAGATGGGAAAAATAATTAATGGAGCATTGACAAGGAGTAATTAAAACTATGTTCTTTGAATTTGATAAACAAAGAGTCTAGATCACCTAGCTTGAGTTAAGAACATGATAAGCCTAAGAATTAAAAAAATATCAGGAATTTCTTTGAGAAAACAATTGAGGTGCTTGTGTTATATGAGTCATTAAAATTGGAAGGAGATGTGAAAAAAAGAAGCGTAATTACCCGCATGTTTAACAGCTTGATGGTGCTCCAAGCTTTCAGCTTTGGCGAAGATCTCACCACAGTCAGGGCAAGAACAAATGCTACAAGGGTCTCTGGTGAAACCAAGGACAGGGTCAACCACCATTCGACACTCATAACAACCAGAGAGCCTCCTGAATGGCATGCCCCTATAAGAACCACTGGCAGAAGAATTGGTAGATGAAGAGGCAGACACCAAAACTCCATTGTTGGCTTCGTTCTGAGGAGCAGCTTTGGTGGATCTGCTAGAAGAAGCATCAGTGTTGTTGCATGCACCAGCCAGTGAGACCCTTTTCTTGTGGACATCAAGGGCTCCTGTTTCTGCACCAGGCCTTGCCGTGACCTTGGTGTTGTTGCAAAGGGAGCCAGAACATCTCATTTTCTTGCACGTCTTGCTGTTCTCTTCTGGAACTCGTTCCTCTTGTTGAAGCTTCTTCTGCTGCTGTTCCTGCCTTGGGTTTTTCTGTTGAGGCTGAGGCTGAGGCTGCTTCTGCTGCTTCTGTTGGGCTTTGGCATGTTTACAAGTCAATAGGCCTCTTAACACTGTCCATGAGGGTTGCTTCTCTGCCTTCTGGGGCTGTTGGCTTTGGTTTTGGTTGACATGCTTGGATTTGCTCATTGTAGGAAAAATGATGAAAGTTGCCCTTAGCCAGAAAACAAATGGATGTTGGTTAGTTTTTTGAGTTTATTTCATAAGATTCAAAAAGGGTGTTTATGTGATGACATGGAGCTTGGCATTTGAAGCAGGGTTTGTCTACTGTAGAACTAGGATGTGATTCTGAATTTGGGTGTTTTGGGACTTGAGAAGTGAGTAAGGGCTCTACTTTTTAATTCTTCATAGTTTGAGATGTATATACTTATAGATTATAGATTATAGAAACAAAAACCTCTGCCTGTGGGGCACATAGATGGTTTGTAATGAGTATCTCAACGTTGATTTTTCTGAAGTCTTGAGGGGAAATATTGAAGAGAAATGACCTTGTATTGTATTGGTCCCCACGCTTCTCAATGTTGTGCCAGTCCTACATAATATTATATTGGACATTCTGCACATATTTACTCATCTTCTTTACTGCCACACGAGGTTCCCGCTTCACACAATGAGTAATTACTAATTAAATTTCGTCTTAAACTATTATTTACTTCAAATTTTGGATGGTTGTGAACATAAAATTTGAGTTGAGTTCAAATTTGATTTATTTGTAGTGTAAATTTTATACTATTATTTCATTAATGTATGGGTCATACGATTAATTGTTTTTTTCTTTTACTACAATAACTGTTACTTAGGAAGTCAAAATGTGAAAATACGTTATTGTGTAATGTAATAAATAAATGTATATTGAGAGTTGACTAAAATTAAAATGGTTTTAAAAAATTAATTACATTATTAAGTACTCTTTATTAAGCAACTCAACTGGTGCTGTCAGTCTTTAATTAAATGTGATGTTAATGGTATTAAAACTGCTACGGTTCATGACAAAAACATTAAATAGACTAGCTTTTTTTCCCCCTCCCTTTGGAAGCATTCAATTGCAATTCTTATACCCCCTAGTTCAAATTAACTGATACTTTGAGTAAAAAAATTTAGTTCATTTTATGTCACTTTTATATTTCAATAAATCATTTGTCATAAATTTTTTAAAATTTATCCTTCATAATAAAGTATGAAATGTTAAAATAATAAATTAATTAATTATTAAATAAGTGTATTTTGATAAATGCTATTATGATTAACCCTTGGTGTTGGGTAGTGATGGCATAGTGGCTACTCATTACCAAAAAGGCGAGGTGGGTCTAATCGAAAAATGACTTAATATTATGCTTGTCCGTTTAAGGGTGAATTGGCGAGTTGGCTCATCAAAAAAATAAAAAAATATAAATAAATTTATTTTAATATTTTTTATGAGTTAAATTACTTTAAAAATTAAAAAAAATATCGAATGAAAAATCTACTTAAATAAAATAGAACAAAATAATTAAATTACATAATTTGTATCCAAATTTAACTCAAATACAAATATAATGAACTAATTAGGATATATAAATAAGTTTATAAATAATAATTAACTATAAATTTATAACATAAAGTCTATAGCATAAAATTCACAAATTAATAAAAGTATAATAACAACATAATTTATAATAAAAACCTAAAATTTTCTTTGAAAAATACTCTTGTACCCAAAAAAAAAAAAGAGGCAAGATTGGCTCAGCGGGCCAACCCGCCCCGGCCTGCCAAAGCCTGTGGGTTAGATGGGGCGGGTTAGGTGGGTCAAAATATTTTGGCGGGCTAAATATGTCAACCCAATTCATTATTTTTGGCGGGTTTGATGGGCCAATTCGGCGAGTTGAGCCCATTTTGCCATCTCTAGTGTCAGGTTCCATAATTAGTGTATAAATGACTAAAGTGATAGATATTTTAAATTGGATGGAATATTAATAAATAAAATTGATGAGTGCAAATTTCTTACAAGAATTTGACCTCATAGTCATGTTAATGAGTTAACAATATATGAGTAAATGGTAATGTATAAGAAGTGTACAAAGTAAATAAAATTAAATCCATAGACAATCAATAACTCTTAATTACCTAATTTGAGTCTGATTTTAAGGTTTTCTTTCTTCCCCCTTCCTTTGTTTCATGACAGAGGCTATGGTGGATTGTGTTGAGTTTTGATCCATAGTAATGACTGGTTATTATTAAATATGTGCCATTGAAAAATGCCTTGTGTGCTTGTGTGTGGTGCACATTAGACAAGTATGGTGCGAGTTCCAAGTTTCGAGGTCTACTTTGATACGAGTTCAGAAGATAAGGAAGCTAAGGCTGGATAGGTGGAGAATAGTGGTGGCGAGTTTCGAGTTCCACTTTAATGCGAGTTCCACTTTGATGCAAGTTCCGAGTTCCGAGTTTACATAAATTGAGGCTGGAGAGGTGAAGAACAGGAGTGGGTGAAGAACAACGATAGTGAGTTCTGAGTTTCACTTTTGTTGGCAACAGGATGGATGAAGAACAAGGATGAGTTTCTATTAGTTGAGAATTTTTTAATATGTACCATACTTTTCTAATGTATACCGCTCTAAGAACACATATCACAATACTAACCAGTCACCAACTTGAACTAAAACTCTACACGGTCCATCACATACACCGCCTTGTTTCGTATATAGAATTTGTCAAGTGGACTTTCAGCTTCCAAATTTCCTTATGTGAACAGTTTTGATTTAGCTAGAAGAGACAAAACAGAAATGGTATATTAAGGTAAAAATTCAAAGACCTTTACATTTGGGTTCGACATTTGCCAACAGAATGAGAAACAAAATAAAAGCCTAACAGTGACAGCTAAACCCAAAAAAAGAAAGTGACATATAAGCTCAAGAGTCACACTTCAATCAGCATTAAATTCTTTTGGGGTTTTAGACTTGAATTCTAGTCTATAGTTCTGCGCGTATTTTTATATCAAAAAGAAGTTCTGCACGTATTTTAACCTATCTTCATCCTTCTTCTCACAACTCAACAATGTTTGGGAGATGCATAAATGCGCTATACATACGCGACGTATATGGAAAAGTAAGAAAAATAATGAAAATGCTTAGATGATTGATCCCTACATAATTATTGTTCCTTTTGTCATTTTTTTTTTTGTCTAAAAAGTTGATAATGTATTTTTGAAAATACTGATAAGTAAGAGTTTTTTCTTAATTTTTTTTTTATCTAGAAATTGAAAATGTTGGTAAGAGTTTTTTGTCCATTTTTTTTGTCCAAAAAATTACCAGCGTATTGCTGAAAATGCTAGTAAGTAAGAAGCAATGCGCTGATGAGTAAGAGTTTTTTGTCAATTTTTTTTTTTTTGTCTAGAAAGTTATCAACGTATTGCTGAAAATGCTAGTAAGTAAGATTTTTTTATCAATTTTTTTTGTCCAAAAGATTACTAGCATTTTCAACAATATGCTAGTAAGTAAGAGTTTTTTGTCTCTTTTTTTTTTTATAAAAATTTACTAGTGTATTATTGAAAATGCTAATAAATAACTCTTACTTATTAGTATGTTTAGCAATACGCTGATAAGTAACTTTTGGATTAAAAAAAAAACTGACAAAAAGAACAATGATCATATGACTAAGCGTTTTTGTCACTTTCCTCACTTTTTCCGTATCTATCGCGATTTTATATGCCCCTTATCATTACTCCTTCGTAAAAACTTACAAATAAGATTAAGTGAAAATAATCCTATTTTAATTTGTTTCTTTTGAAAAGAAAGCCAGCAGCTTATATTGTTCCTATAAAAGGTACATCATACTGGTCCCCAAATTTCAGCGAAAGAAATAATTCCATATTTGTATAAATGTTCGTTTTGTGACTCCAAGTATATATTATATGAATTATATTTACGATTTGCTTAAATTCTTTTCTTAACACAATATGTAGCTGACTAAAGTAGCAGTAAATTTGGACTCAGCTAGCGTTTGGGAGATTTTTACATTGTTAAGAATTGAGACTTGTGAAAAGCACTTATACAAAGGATTAGTCTCAAATGTTAAACTAGTCACACGTACAGAATAAAGAAAAATGTTACAAGATAAAAGAATCTTCATAGTGATCAATAATAATATTTGAGTTATATTAATAATAAAAAGTATTTTTTTTTCAAAGAAAAAAACAGTAACTTTCATTCAATTAAAATGTTGGAAGTATTTTCTTACCAAGTAAAGTTTGTGCAATAAATACTTGTATTTAAGAAATTGTTTGAGCTATTGCGAGAAATTTCATTAACTTGAGATGTTTTCTCATAAGTAATATGGCCAAAATTTTCTTAAGTATTGTGTATTTATTTTTTATTAGTACACTTATATAAAAGTAAAACATCTAATTAGCCCTCAAAATAATTGTAGAACATCAATTTAATTCTTAAAAGATTTGTAACATTAATTTAATTTAATTTTTGAAATATTAATTTTCATTTCACGTTAGTTCAAACCTTAAGCCTTCGTGATCAAGAAACCAACCACTGGTATCAGATCTGTCACATTATATGATAATATATTGTATTATGTGATGATGTGACATGTTATCTGTTAAAATAAATTCTAAATTGATCTTCAAGAGAGTTATAGGATATCAATTTAATTCTCAGAATAAAAAATTATACTTTTAGGGTGTGTTTGATATGTATAAGGGTAAAAATAAGGAAAATTTTTTCATGTATTAATTAGGTTTATCTGTAAAATTACACATAAACTTAATTTGTGAAAATTTTCTCCCTATTTTTATTCTTATACTAAACGCACCCTTAATGACCAAATTGGTATCTTGCAACTTTTATGAGGACTAATATGAAATTCATCTTAGTAAAAAGGATGTAACACATCACATAATATGACATATCACACACCAGTTAACATCTTCTTAATAGAGACTAATGTTTAACAGGAAATGAAGATTAATCTTTCGAAAACTAAATTAATCTCACAAATTTTTTGAAAACTAAATTAATGTCCCGCAATTCTTTAGATAACCAATTTAGGGTTTTAGTCTTTATTTTATTGTGACATGCATTTATAATAAACAGTTATCAAAATATGTGGCAGGGAATTTGTTTCCAACAACTAATAATCAGTTATGCTACCACCTCTACAATATGCATGTCTGTCAGTTATGAAAGAATTCGTGCAATTCAATGCAATGCAGCATTCAGGTTGATTCATACATTGTTGTGTCCTTTTTGTGGATTAAAACCTGTCACTGATTTTTTTTGGGTGAAGCCCATAGGTTTACTGGACCTTATTACTAAGAACTTGATTAATTTGGCTTGACTCATAGAGGTTCTAGAGGAATGGGAATTTTTTTTATTTCCAGGGTTCGAATTTGATACATCTGGTTAAGAGGTCAAAGCACTTACCAGTTTGACAAACCGAATAACTCAATAACAAATGACTTTTAAGAAATGTTGAGTTAAAAAAAAAAAAAAAACTCGTGAAACTAATGAAACCTCTATTCGTGTTCTTTATCTCTGTGGCTTAGTCATGATCATTCTCCTTTGGGTAAAATCCCATTTTGGTTCCTGACAAAAGTTATGGGGGATAAATTAGTCCCTCATAATTTAAAAGTCTAATAATAGTCTTTCAACATTTAAAAAAGAAAAGGACATATTAGTCTCTCTGTTAACTGATCATTATAACACTTAATGAAAAATTATATATGGCACATTAAATCTCCGTTAAAAACTCCTCTCTCATCAAAATGACACCAAATTCCTAGTCAAGTTTAACGTGTCACTTACCATCCCAAGTTTCCGAGTTTCTAGTTCAACGTGTCACTAAACCAAGATAGAGAGAGTTCAAAATTTCCAAGTTTCGGGTTTCGGGTTTCGAGTTCAATCAGAAAAAGTTTGAGTGAGTTCAACAATGTCGTTTTGATAAAGAGGAGCTTTTAACGTTGAATTAAGGTGCTATGTATGCTTTTTCGTTAAATGTGATAACGGCGAGTTCACAAAGGGACAAATGTGTTTTATTTTTTGAATAATGAGAGTCTATTATTAGATTTTTAAATTTTGAGAGACTATTTTGTCCCTTGCTATTTTCGTCAAAGATTGAAATGGGGTTTTACTCTTCTCCTTTTAATAGATTGAAAAAAATAATTTATAATTAGTGACTTTTCAATCCAAATAGTTAAAAATAAAAAATAAAAAAAAATAAAAAATGACCATGACTATATGACCCTTACTTACTCCACGGTCTTGCATAAAAGGAGCCTGGATTATCATTATCTCAGGAGCTCTCAAGCCATTTGTTATCGTCATTTTTGTTTGATGGACTGACTGAACCTTTCTACATCGGAAATGTTAGTTTAGGCTTTATGACAAAGACCTGGGCTAAATTTATCTGTCAATCACCGTCATATATATCTTGACAAATCTAAATATCAAACTAATAGATAAATACGACAAACAAGTTATATAAAGTAGTGATTAAAACACATTTTTAGAGTATTCAAATCCTTTTTGGGGTTACACTAAATATGTATCTAAGTCTACTTCTTTTATGTCTTCTATTTTTCATTTGAGAAAATGTGTTCCATTATGTCTATTAATATAATTATTTAAATATTTTAATAAAATAATAATTTGATTAAATGTAATTATTTTTACTTGTAATTTGAGATTTTTTATCGAACTTTGAAAATTTAATCTTTTCCTTTTTATAAATAGGTGTATTTCGAACATGACTGGCACGATTACTAATTGTTAATTTAAGTTGTGATGACAGAAAGTTCTTATGTAAGAATTTTTTTATTCAATATACCAAGCACTAAATTTAAAATATTTAAATTATAATTTAAGTATTTAACATAATATTTTTTTTTTTATTTTTCTCAAATCATAATTTAAAATTTAAAATTATATTTGAATATAACTGAATCACAACTTTTGTCAATGTTAACCGATGTTTTTAAGACGTTGTTTATTAAGAAATCAAAAATTAAATTAACTAAAAACTTCGACATTTCAATACATTGAAATTTAATGCAGTATAAATCTCAAAAACTACTCTTTTTTGTTTCTTTTAACTAATTTCCTTTAAGATATTGATCAAGAAAAAGGTGGATTTTATGGTACCCAATCAAAAATAAATGATTCCAAACCTTTTCTTAGGTGACTCACTAATCTAGTCATATGCTTAATTTAGTCCATTTGAGTACCTATGCGTCAATACTTTTAATTTTATGTTTAAACCTACAGTATTTTTATTTGGTTACAAACTTACCGTAGTCTCTATTACTTCAGTCCTTATTCCAATATCAGGTTAATCTAAACCCTAAAAATAGGAGATCAGTCTCCCTTGTTCTTGACACTCATCGGCAGACGCCGTTGACCACGACCCATTCCTCCCTTCATCTTTTTTCTCGTGTCTTCGACCACGTCCCCTCTTCTACCAGTCACGAGCCTGTTCCACCCGCGGAGCATCCCTCTTCAACACAGGTGCAATGCTCCAGATCGCTAAGGTTTCCCCGCCATGCTGAAATTTGAATGCAGGTTGAGAAATTTTTTCGAGCCCATTCAAGCACATTGCTTACTACTAACTTTTTCAGCGTACAGGACATGGAAAAGAAAGGAAACATGCATGGACGGTGCTCCTCCACCCATACTCATGTATTTAGTCATCACTTGGTACAGAACTAGTAATCAGCTGGTACAGAACCTGGACGCGATTAGGTCTAGATTCAAAATTAACTGATGCCGAACTTGACAGTAGTAAGAAAGTTGACAGCCCATCTAAGGGGATATACTCTTATCTACCATAACGCAAAACCCCTCCGCGAGTGGCGGTTTAGGCAGAAGAGGGGTGGCAGTCAATAGGGGAGAACAATCTCCTTTTATTTTTTAGGTTTTAGATTCATCTAAGATTAGAATAAAATTGTTTCGTGATTGAAATAAGGATTGGAATAATTGAGTACGGGGTGAGTTTGTAAACAAAGCAAAATATTGCGAGTTTAAATATAAAATTAAAAGTATTAATATGTGGGTATTTAAGTGGATTAAATTAAATATATGGCTAAATTTTATTGGGCCATTTAAGAAAGGTTTGAAATCTATTATTTTTGGGTGGGTTTCAAAGAAATCACCAAGAAAAATACTTATTCCATGGTCATTTCTATCATTATTTTTTTAAAATTTATTTTGTTCCAATTTATTTATTAATTCAGATTAAGGAAACATTAATTTTTTTCAAAACTCTACCTTGATTAACTTTTTTAAAACTCTACCCTGATCCTTTATAATCCCAAAGAGCAAGAAAATAGGTGAGGTTTATGAGAGAGAAATTATTAATAAGAGTAAATTATAGTCTCCTCTGTGAGAGATTCCTTTATTTTTGAAGTATATACTTCCCTCATCTTAAAAATGAAAATGCGCTATACTTTAATAAATTTTTATGTTTTTCATTGAATTTTTGTTTTTCTTATATTTATTACCTTATTTTTTCAACCAAAATGCACCTTTTTATTAATGTTTATACTTATTGAAGTCTTTTTTAACAAAGTAAAAAATATATGTGACAAAAAAAAATTATGTGGCTAATAATAACATAAAAATATTGATATAATGTGTGTCTATACGTCACGACACGACCCAGGACGTGATCAACGCATAAAGGACACGTCCCCTAGCAAGCCTACACTAGACCTTTTCTGAAAAAGAAATTGGCAGAGTCTCCCCTGTATTTATGACTATTCCCAAATACGAATCCTTCACCTGCATAATAATCCAAACACACAAAATCATTGGGGATCCAGGCATTCTCCGAATACACTCCACAACACACAATATAAGAGTTTAAAACATAATCATAGTTATGAAAATATATATGCATGTATATTCTTGATGCTTAATTCATAAACATTAAAACTCAAGTTGGTCATAACTAAATTAACATACTATTACTATAAATTATAACTGACACGAGAAGGACCCTGCCTATGGGTTATTGGAGCATTACTAGAGGTTCTATCAATTTTACTCAAATACAAAAAAAAAAAAAAAAATATCTGAAACCCCACACGAACAAGTGTATGAGTTGCTAGGAATCCAGCACTTCTAGCTAGCTGTAGAAATCCAAGGACAACCTGGCACCTGACTAAAAACATGGAATGGAAGAAAGGGTGAGTGGTACAGACTCAATGAAGGATAATATATCTATAACAGGAGTGGGACAAGCCTAAATATACAATTTTAGTAACATATAATTTTATAAGCTTTTTCAAAAACTCATACATCATTTCTCAAGTAAAATACTTTATCTATATAGTAAAATTACTATAAAAACTTCTGGTAAGGCGTATAGGATATTTAATCTATCTTTAAAACTGCTCTATGGCTCATTAGAGCACCTTTCAGTTCAACTGAATATAAACCTCATTATATCAACTCATATGTATCATTGCTCATGACTTCAAACATATGATAACTTCAAGGAATTTCCTTAAATTTCAATTTCAACTAAATATAGTTTCAACTAGTAAATATGGATCTAAAACATAAATGCATAATATAGAAATACTTTCTCAAAACATATAAAATAAATACTTGTTCAATCTCATGAAAAACTTAGGGGAGGATTCTATTTCAGAAAATAACTGCCTCATTGGACTTCCCTAGCAGTAATTGATATCACATCTATGCGTGTCTATATCTACCGGACATGTTGGCCGACATACTGGGCTAGCAATCACCCTGCTAATTGGGTTATACGAGGTGCACCAAAGCTAATACTGTTGCCATTAACAAATAGTTCTGTTACAATTTCCCCCCTAGGAAGTCACTCACATGAGGCATGGCGAAAACCCAGCAAGTGTGAGTGAAGAGCTCATAACCTAGGAAGGCACTCACACTTACTGGGTCTTCGCCATGCCTTATGTGAGTCCTTGAAGACACATTTCCTTTCTAACTCCTTGACAATAACACTTTTATTTATCCCAAATCAGATAGTTTCTTACCCATAACTTTAAATGCATAATAAGGTTCAAGAATCTTCTATATTCATAGCAAACTAAGCTATTAGACTTTTCAAATATCCAAAATAACTGTACTATCAAACATAGGTTCAAGCATAGCATTTTCAAACTATTTAGTACTTAGAGAGCTCTTTCTCAAATTATTGAAATGTAACTATTTCTTTCTATCAAATACTCATAACTTTTGCCTTAAGAACATCACAATATCTATAAAGCTTGTCCCACACTTCTATGCTCAAATAGACATATACATATTCATATGCATAACTAACATGATTACTTCAAGAATTTTATAAATACGAAGTAAAATACATTAAATCTATTCTTTCATAGAACTTTACTAAAATATAATTTAGACATGTATTTAGGAAATTAAGGATAAGAAGCATGCTATAGATATACTATCACTCACAACTTGAAACCATGAGGAGCAGATTCAAGCTTAACATATCATAGAGCCCATGGTTGATCCTTCACAAGCATCTAACGCTATAAAGAACACAAACCAAGCATGAATTAGTTTCTAGAGCTAATGATTTCCTTAAATCACCCTTCCATAACAAAACCCCTAAATCAAAACCCTCAACTCCACCTCCACTACTCCCTAACCAAAACTTAAAGGAAAAACTTAATCAACTCTTGAAGTAGGAATACATATGAGTTCAATACTTACCCGTGGAAGCCAAAAGGAATGAAAGAAGGGAGTGGGTCACCAATGGAGCTCCAAAATCATCGAGCCCAAGCTCCCCCAAGTCATAAATCATGCCCTCTCTTCACTATGAGCATTTGAATGGCAAGAATGTCATATGAGGGTGCCAAAATGATAAAGAAATGGAGGTTATAGATTGGGGAATTGACATGGAAGAGTGGGGAAAGGAGGAGGAAGAAAAAAGAAGGAAAGAGAATGAAAAATGGACGAATGGGGGAGAAGATTCTCAAGACAGCTTTTTATTCACGTTGCCACCGCCTAGGAACTCCCTGGCCAGACAGCATGCATTTTCTGCATGTCCACCGCCTAGGCGCTGCATTTGGGCGCCTGGGTGGTGGTTCCTAAGCCCAAAATTCTTCAAATTTTTCATACCATTGTAGCATATAATCCAAAACTTCAAGAGACATTTCTAAACATATTTTCACTTCAAAGACTCCCCCAACATTCAAGGAAACATCTTCCAGAGTAAATTTTTCTAAGACCAAACTGTGCTAGACTTATAAATTGTGTTGTCAACTTTTGTTTCCTCTATTAATACACAATATCCCTCACATCCTCAAGGCTCAAAACCATTCTTAATCATGTTCCAAGTCTAGAATCAAAGAAATATATGATGAATTGAATTACAAAAATATCCCTCTTAAAATCTATACTGAACAAGCTTAAAAATTACCTCTATAACACTTAATCTTTGCATCAGGTATTACACTATATATAATATTTTGTTAAAATTTTTAATTATCATTATATTAAGGGAACAAATTCTTAACAATAAAAAATAATCTGTGATGATTATTTTAAAAAGTAAGACGTACGTACTTTTACAAAATTTTTAGACTATAACATAAGATAATCATATATATGAATGTTGATAAATTATTTTTTGTATTAATTTATTAAAACAAAAAAAATGTGAATTTTATATTAAATTTTATATTTTAAAAATTATTAAATAAGGATTAAATAATCATAATAAAAATAGTGTCATTAACATTAACATATCAATTCTCAATAATTTATAAAGATGTAATATTTTTAATAATATAAGTAATTAAAAAGTAATAATAAAAACTAATAAATAATTTAAAAATATATTAATTCTAATTCTAATTAATAAAATACTTTGTTTAATAATTAGTTTAATAAATTTACATATATATTTTAATTAATAAAGTACTTTGGATTAAAGTATATATTTTGAAAATAGAGGATATGGTTGTGTTATAAGAGCATCTCTCAGGGAGGGGAGTGTTATTTACTCTATTAATAAAAAGAAAAATAATAATAATTTAGTCATATTTAAGCTTATCTAATATCAATCTTATTTTACTAACAAGATGTTGGTATAAGTGGAGGGGATTCAAGCTTATTAAGTATGTAGTCTTGGATTTGATTATGAGATTTATATGTGGTGAAAAAATATCATTGGGAGGGCACCTTGCTTAGGCGCTTGATCATATCCTGAGAGATTAATTTCTCATCTGTCAAGCATGGACAGATCCAAAAAATGTCTGAAGGAGGGGCCAAACTAATATTATCAAGTCAATGTTATAATATGTGCTAATAAAACATATTTTATGTATATATCACATTTTTACCAAAGTTGAACACGACACTTTTCAAATCATAAAACTTGTCAACAATAAAATCTGTGCTAAATTTTTTAGCATGCTATTAAAAAAAATTTACCTAATAGGTTTTTTTCTCTTGAGCACATTGCAAATCACAAATAGTTAGTTACTCGACAGTTTCAACTAACAATCTTTTGTCGTTTTGTGCATCGTCTCATCTTTATCACAACCTTATTCTGAGTTTGGTTGTTAATTGATGTATAATGTGTAGAATCCTTCACTCAAGATAAATTATATTAAAGGATTTTTATCACAGTTTTTTAAATTTTATCTAATGAACCATCTCATTTATTTAGAAGAAATTAATAAAAGTTAACCTAAGTATATCTAAAAAAATAGACATAAAAATGTGATGAATCTTTTGTATTTTTTTAATTATATATTTATAAACTTAAAGATATATATATATATATATATATATACAAAAACAAAAAATTATCAGCCTTATTTTTTATTTAAAAAGTTTTGAAAAACAGATAAATAGAACAGCGTGGAGTACTATTTATGGGGTAGGAAATCCCAACATGCTATCTACGGTGCTGGGAGTATTAGCCTTGTCGTTACTCTAAGCCCAAGGTGGACCTTTTTTGATCTGAGCGCATTGCCGTTGCATTGCACCATTTGCGAGGAACTCTACTAATTACCACATAATGGTGTCTCTTGTAGGAAAAGGTTGCTTTGCTTGATTCCTTTAGCCTAAAGATCATGCAAGCCCATGCCATGGAATAAAGCTGTGTACTTTAAAGTAACATTAAAATCAGCAATTTCGCCCAAAATTTTGAAAATATGTTTACTGCTTACTCGTATTCTCAATTCAAGCAAGAATGTTCTAAGCATAATGCACTTGAACAAAACATATACAGATGTTGCTGAGTAATGTTTGTGTTTGATCTTATATCAAAGTCCTGTCAGAAGCAGTGTAACGATTACTGTTAAACGTAAACTTGAACCATAATCCTTTTGAGTAGCCAATTAGAAGATAAAGGCTTTAGAGTTTGGATTTGGATTATGCTTATCGTTCGCTAACCCAAACGAAAACCTCTTTTAATCTGGAAAGCTGGACAGTGTCACATATCCTTTATTGTTGCCCTTTTAGTGGGACAATAAAATAGAAACTCAACAGAAGCACTACCATTGAGCATATCACTGATTTGAATTTTAATTTAACCGGCAATGTGAGTATGGTAAGTTAGCGTCCATTTATCCTCAACTCATGAAGGTAACAACTTAAAAGAATAAGTTAGTACATGATATGTTTCATAAAAAACAGGGCAAGTTTTCATGATCTTCGATACAATGGTGCACATGTCATGCAGGCCGCTTGTGGTCATTTTGGAGTGCTGCGTTTTTGGAAGGGGAAAAAAAAAAGAAAAAGTAAATTTTATAATTTAAGTAAATATTTTAATTTAAGACATTTTCAAATAAAAATAAAATAATAGATTACTATAAGATTTCTAATTATTATAATTTTTAGCTTTTCAGATAATTTATAGTTGTCTTAATATTAAACATTAAAAATTATTATTATTATTATTATTATTTGGGTTAATCTTCCATCTAAACATTTCTTAATAGGAAACGTCAAATATTGGGTACAAGCCGAGAGGGAGAGGGAGCACTGTCAGAGAGAAATAATTTCAGATCAGGACAATAAAAGAAACTTGTGCTTACCAAGGAATAAAAAACTTTGTTTAACGACTGACAGACCTGACAGTTACGGACTAATACAAAACTAACCTTAACTAACTGAAATGGCTTGTTAGTACTCTTCTGATTTTTTTTTAATATGGAATTTGGTTTTAAAATATACCAAAATATGAGAATAGGAGGGTTTTACATAGTTATGGGTTTTATATGAAATTGGAAATTTCAATTTCTATTTAATCGGAATTTCCGATATCAATGCAATAAAAGATCCTGTTAAATAGAAATTGAAATTAAAAAAAATATTTTTAAAATAAAATTAGAATTTTTGATTTCAATTTGTCACCTCCAACACCTAATATGTAAATTTAGTTGTTAAATTGTGTTAACAAAACTAAAATCAGGATTTACGATTTTATTAAAAACCAAATAAGTGTAAGTACTGTCCAAATTCCATATTAATAAACATATGAAACTCAAATCCCATATAAAAAATAAAATCCCAATTATTCTTCCAACTTGTAACCTAGCACTGTGTCTAAATGTGAGACTGCAAACCAATATTCTAAAAATTCGATTAGATATTCGATAAGTGACGTCACTGGTTTAAACAAATTGAATGTCGATGAACTAAACTAATAAATAATTAAAAAATAAATGTACAATATAAAGAGAAAAATATTATTTGTATATAAAATTTCTGAGACACCATACTAATATACTTCTATTCACTATTGAATGCAGTATAGGACTCAGATCAAGTGGGATTTATGCCCTATCCAATAGTGGATGGGAATATATTGGCATGGTATTCCACAAATATTATATACAAATAATAATACTCATATAAAAATATCAAATCATAGTAAAATATCAATAAAAATTTAAACCAAGGTTTTGAAAATCGATTGGCCATTAAATCGGATAAGATATTAGTTCAAAATTTATTAGTTCAACCCTTATTTTAACCGATGAATGTGTGTGTCATTACATATACTTTAAATATTTGGACGTGGCTTGGGTTTCAAATGAATTAAAATATATATTTTTAATATGATATTTTTATATATTTTAAATATCCATTACAATACAAATATTGTATTTCAAACAAAACATTTTTTCTTTACATGGTTGTAAAACTCAATGTCATCATTGACCACATTTGATTTTCAATTCCACATGCACCATTTAATGCCACCAATAAAAATAAAGCCCACCTTGTACTAAAATAAAAAGCCACCCATAACACTGCCTTAATGTCTTATCCTTTGTTTGGTTGTGGAGAAAATGGAGATAAAAAAATGAGAAGAAAAAAATTTTGATAATTTTGAATTTTTCTCTTGAATGAGGAGAGAAAATAGGGAAGAAAGGGGGAAAAAGGCGTAAGGCCCACAAAAAAGTTTTCTCTCCACTTTTGGAGAGAAAAATAGAGAGGGAGTGTGATATTATTTAAAATGAGAATTTTATCCTCATTTTTTTTTTTGTTACTCTTCATTTGTAATACGGATCAAAAGGTCATTTAATATGATTTCATTTTGCTCATCAACCAAGCAAGAGATAGAAAAGTTTTTCATTTTCTTTCTCTTTATCCAAACAATAAGAGAGAAATGAAGTTTTCTCTTAATTTTCTCTTCTCTCTATTTTTTTTTTCATTTTCTTTGTCTCTATTTTCTCTTCTCATCCAAGCAAAAGGTTAACCTCATTTCTAAAACTCCTTATTTCCCATAGAACCCTCACTCACTATATTTAGTTGCCTTGGTCTCTCACCCTTTACACCAATGGTGCACTCCCTATCCTTCCCTCCCATAACTCTAATTTCCTAAACTCTATTCAAAGCATTGAAATGCCAAAGCCCAACTTTCCAAGAGCTCATTTGACTACAACTCTTCTATCATCTTCTACCTTGGCACAATTTCAATGTCAACAAACATCCACCCATGGTGCCACAAACCATTAGACCACATACCATCTAGTTTCACTAGCACGGTTAAATGGTGAAAGCAATGAGATAGTGTAATGGTGGTAGTGGCTATGTGAAACGCTATTGTAAGAGTAGTCTAGTCTGGTTCTCACCAAAGAAAAAGAGAGGAGAAATGGTGCCCACTTAAAAGTTCTCCCCTCACACAATTATATACTAGCCCAAAAAAAAAAAAAAAAAGAAATAGCGAGAGCATGAAGAAAAGCAATTTGAATGATAACCACACCCCTAAAAGTGATATAAATGATGTTACTAATTGGAACACATATGTGATTTTGTGTTATTATAATTTAGGAAAATTGCAATAACCTCTTCTGAAGTCATTCAAAATTGCATTTACCCCATCATTGATTTTAATATTACACCAAGTACCCTTTAGGCTAAACAGTGTTAACACTATTAAGTCACTTAATCAAAATACTAAAAAACCCTTCACCCAAAGTTCTTTCACTTCACCCATTCGTTGCCTTTCTTCGTTTTTCATTGCTTGTTAACTTCACCCATCCCCTATCTTCGAGTGATAGAGTCAGCACATTCACGCATGTCCCCTTTGCTTACGATGCCTCCCCTTGCATTTGTCTCTCTCTCTCTCTCTCTCTCTTCTCAAAAGCGTTGCCTTTCTCTGCTCGTGACTTCCCCTCCCTAACTCAAGTACAACCAAAATGTTATAAACCCCGAAATCAGATCAACCATCATTACCCAAACTTCTTTAAAAGTAAACCAAATCAAACTAGAGAATTTACCCAAACCAAAGACACCATAACCAAATGTATAATATCCCAAAACCACTCTCAACATCATCCCAAATCAAGATCAAAAAACAAAAAATAAAAATAAAAATAAAATAGAATAATAGAACAACGGGCTGTCTGCATTTGTGTATATTGTCTCCCATCTCTATAGGTGGTACTGTACATTGGTTGGCATGTCGGCTTCATCTTCATCTACTTCACCAATCTCTAAAAACAACAACTCAGTTGCAGCAGTTATAGAGTAGGTGCAGCAATGGTTGTGGGTAACAAGGAAACATAGCGGCCATGACTACCATAGGTGGAGGACAAAAGTGGTGGTTTAGGTGCAGTTCAGGTGGGTCATAGCAATTTCATCATGTGTTCCATAGTAGCTCACTGATGTAACACCCTACCAAGTATAGTACTATGCTTAAGTCATAGCACCACATTCAGAAGTTGTTACTGTTACCTGAACGGACCTTGTTTGATAACAACCTCTAGCTATCCCCAATATTTCTTGAACTATCTGGAGATAACACGGAAATAAACATAGGAGTGAGGATCATAAATTCTCAGTAGGATTCATTAAACTATCATATATAGTGTCATCGTTATTATCTCCAGTTGCTTCAGTTTATTATGAAGAAGGTGGTCATGCCAAATAAATTGTTCAATTTTATAGTTTGAAAATATATTGTCCGAAGTAGAGTTCCTTTTATTCATATACTTAAGATATAAGAGTTATTGTAAAATAAATTTACAATTCATAACTTAAATAATAGTTGTAGTATATCCAAATATAATAATTCCAATATAATGACGAAATAGAATAGATCATGCATATGCAAATACATTCACTTGAGTTCATGCAATATGCACCTATGTTTCTTTAACTTTCTTTGACTTCCTTTCCTTTGCACACTTAGGCGTTACGTATCGCCATCCCTAGGGTACTTGCATATATTTTAATCTCTTGTTTTTACTGCCCTAGGGTAGTCTGATCTAGGAGTGAACTCAACTTGTGACCGTTGTCACACAGAACTAACCTACAAGGGGATTCACATGCCTCTAGTCTTGGAGGGATCTCACTTTGGCCACATGCCTCTAAATTGAAGGGATTTCTCCTGGTCACGTGCCTCAAGAATAGAGGGATCTCAATTGACTACTTGCCTTCAATGTAGAGGGATCTCATCTGACCACATGCCTCCAAGGTAGAGGGATCTTATAATTTTATACTACCTTTACAGGGAGGGACCCCATTAACTGCCTCCAAGTGAATGGACCCAATCTTGTCTTATTTAACTACCTTCACAAGGAGGGATCTCATAACTACCTCCAAGTGAAGGGATCCATATTTAATATATTCTTATCCTTTCCTTCTCATACATATGATTTTATATATCCTTGCATATAGAATTTCCACATACGTATTCATAACATATAAATGCTCATAGCCTCCTTTCCTATACAGGAATGCCGGGTTTACTTTTCTCGACCTCCCCATTGATCTATTCCCCTTAACTTTGTTCAGGGGCTGGCTCAAGTCACATGAAAATCCTCCCTCATTCTTTTAAGGGTTGCATTGCTTGTCTAATACTTTGATCAATGCATGTATAACTAATAAATTTACATTAATTATAATCTCTGCCGAAATTTCAGTAGCATAACGGATCATGTCCGCTTCCCCATGAATAGTGCCAGACAACTAGGAAATTTTAATTAAATAGCAAACCCCATATAGAACATCATATCTTCATTAGTTATCACACACAACAAAGTCTTATGAGCAAAGCTTAGGTAGTTAGGTGCAAGTTTAAAATCTTAGGTTTTAATCTATCTTGAAAGCTTTTAATTTCTATTGATGTTCCCGAGTTTGAGCTTAGGACCGACTTCCAAGGTTGAATTGTCTGAGTTCCGAGATTGTATAAATTTCGACTTCAAGGTATATAAGGTTAATGTTTTGATTCCCGACTTCCGGGGTTATGTTTAGAATCGATCTTCGAGATTGATCTGGGACAAGTTTCGAGGTTATATGTTGAAAATCCTCAACCTCCGGGTTTAAGTGTTTTATGTGCTTGTGATCTCAATCTCCGACATTAAGCCACAATTGGTCTTCCAAGAATTTTATGAATATGTTTCCTAATTTCCGATTTCTGGCATTAACTAAACATGATCTAGTTTTCTATTCACTAAGTTTCGAGTTTCGATATTAACTAAACTTGATCTAGTTTTCTATACACGAAGTTCTGAGTTCAACGTTAAGTATACTTGATCTAGCTCTCTGTTTGCTAAGTTTTGAGTTTTGAGTTTCGAGTTCTGATATTAACTCAAGTTATTTGTGTTTTATTCCAGACTGCCCTATTTCTAGCCAAAATTGCACTCTTATAAGAGAAAATTCACCAAAAAAAGAAATCTAGGTGAAATCATGCGAAATTTATATTAATATAAAGCTAACAGAGCAAGCTTTCAAATGAAAAAGTTGCATATCATTTGAATGAGTATAATTCAAGATATAAGTCCTGAAACTTGACCCTACTGGACTACCCTGTTCCAGCCCAGATTGAACTTAAGGTGAATTCATTGATGTACTGGAGATAGTTGGCAGCGAATCTGACTCTGAAATTTTTATGGGATGTTTCCTCATATGTTAGCTTTCAAACAACGTTAGATTCACTCAATTTGAAGTTGTGTAGGGTGAGTTACACCCTTCTCAACTCACACTGCCCGAATGAAAGTCTTAATTTCTAGGTCAAACTTAAAAAATTCATAACTAAGTCTATACTAATCCAATGCCTTATATTATATGTGTATGGAAAGCTCTGAATGTCTAGTTTCATATTAAAATAGATTCATGAAATTTAAACAGCTATAGGTAGAGCCGTACACTCCACCGTACGGACTGCCGAGGGATTTTAGTCTTCCAGCCCCTCACTTCTTCCTACTTTCACCCTTTTTTACTTCTTAATCGATTTTAACATAAAAAATAGCCAACAAACCAGCCAAGGATCATCATATTCATTCAATCATCACATCAAGAAGTAAGAAAATAAAGGCCCAAATCAGTCACCCATACCCAAGAAGACAAGAACAAGTTGAATCTCTACCTTTATTTTGATGTAACAACTAGCTAGTCTTGAGTTCTAGTGAAGGATATGAATGCAAGAGGCTTGATGAAGGCTGAAAGTGAAAGAACGAGATAAAGGAGATGAAGAAAAGAAGAGAGGAAGGCTACTGGAAGGAGGTGCAAGTTAGCTGAAATAAAGAAAGAAAAATCTGATTCATGTATTAAGAGGGTAGTTAGAAACTTGCAATTTGATTGGTTGAGAACTTAAGGCCAAATTTCAGCCAACTCTCTTCATTTTTGTGGCCTTTGTAGCGCCACCCTTAGAGGCTTAAATGGCTGAGTATTCAGCCTTGAGTCATAGGGTTTAGGGAATACAATTCTATTGGTTTAGTTTTGACAGTTTAAAATACCGTAATCTTACCGATTTCCTTTGAATCGGTTTAAGAAAATTTCTATGAAATCTCTTATACTTCTAACCTAATTCCCTCATATCTAAATTCAATTAATTGCTAATTAATTGATAAATAAATATTTAGTTGAATTTTAATTAACTTCAATTATTTGATAAAAACCAAATAATTAGGCGAAAAAGATAAGAAAATTCTGGTGGATGTTACAACGGACAGAGCAAAGTGCAATGCTGGTGGTGAGTTGGGATCCAGGCTATGGTCCTGCATAGAAATGATGGCAATGGGTGGTTGGTGGTGATGGAGCTAAGGGTTTGCGGCTGTTCGTAGTGGAGCACTAACAGAGGGAGCATGATGGTGGCTTTGGCATGACAAAATAAAGGCGCTGGTGATCCGAAGGTGCACTGTTCTGGAAGTCTCAAATGAAGGTTTTGTGTGTTGGAGGAAAGGAAGAAGATAAAGAATAGGGGAAAGGAAATAAACCATGGGACAATGTTATTTGTAACACCTTACCAAATATAATACTATGCTTAAGTCATAATATTTTACCCGATAGCTTGTTGCATGTGGATATTAACTAGATGAAAATCGTGTGTATGCGATAGATAAATATTTGTACAAATGTGGCACGATAGCAATATATAAACAACTCAGTGGGAAACTAAAATAAAATAACATAACATCTTTTATATACACACACACACACACACACACACACACATACACACATACATATATATAGTACAGAGTCTCAAGACTTCGTATACATGTGATGAGGTAAGTACATGAGTTAGGATCAACAAATAAAATAATCCGATCCCTATCTATGAAGTGCTTCTATATATGGTCCTAGAAGGACATTTCATTTAGTGCTACTGCCTGACAAAATAAAAATAACTATGCCTATGGCCCAAAGTCATAAAAGCTTCAAAAGAGGGCCATTCTATACACTATGTCAGGAGGGTGGATGCTTTATCTAATCAGATGCTGAAGACAGGAACCTGTTAGCCATACTAAGCTCTACTGGGGCATAGTCGCCACTAGGTCCGGAGTACGAGCCAGAGGATGACTCTGCTATCTCTGAAGGATCATCATCATCATCAAGGGAGAGAAAGGGAACTACTTGAGGGGGTGAAATGGGTGGTATAGCTGCTGGTGCTGCTAGAGGTGGGACAAGGTGTGCCATGTATGGTGGGATGGCTATGAAGGGTGCAGCGAAATCGAACAGAAGGTGAGAGAGAGGAACGACAAAGTCTCTGCTGAAGAAGAAACATAAACGGAAACGACAGGTACCGGTAATATACACAGAGTCTATCACCAGGTCGATGTGGAACTGCATGTCAAGAAACTCAATGAAGGGGATGGTCATCACTGCCTGGTCCATGGTCTAAGAATGACGTGGATACATACAGTAGGGTGAGAATATGTAAAATTCTCAATAGGATTCCTAAAACTATACTACACTGACATCGCATTCATTGCTAGTCGCTTCAGTTTTTGTTTAATTTCATGAAAATGTGATTGAGATCTAAATAGTTCCATTTCTCATTGTTTGAAAAATATAACCCGAAGCAAGGTTCAATTTTACTTAAGATAGGAAGAGACAAAATAAGCATCGCACAAAATATCAAATGGAATAAGCATCGCACAAAATATCATACAGAACAATACATAGTGCAAGTGAATAATAATAGTCATAAAGAGGGGCATATGATAATAGTCACATGGAACTACATATGTAAATAGCGCAATTTAAATCATAAACCATCATCACATCTTTACAATGTATTAATGCATGTACTTCATAAGCTTTCCATACTTGGTCTCGTGAGAGTTTTAGGCTATATAACTCCTGGGTAATAGTCTACTTTTCAGAATTGAGTTTGTTCCTATATAGGATTGTCGGGTTTACTTTTCTTGAATCCCCCACTGATCTATTCCCCTTAACTATATTTCTAGGGCTGGCCCAGTAAATGGAATCCACATAGTCTTCATAGATCATAGGATTATAAGCAATTCAACTTGAATGACATGAGAAATATATGCAAAATACATAAATTTTGCCGGAATTTCGGCAACATAAAGGATCGGGTTTGCTTCCCCATGAATAGTACCAGCTTAATCAGAAAGTCAGTCATGACAGTAGAGCAAACATGATAACATCCTCAATTTCTTGTCGTGCTAAATTAGCTCAGTAACCCTGAATAATTAGGCACTTAGTACATGTTTTGGAGCTTGAAAAAATAGCTTTTGTTAGAAAAAAAGCTATTTTTTAAAAATCAAGTATGTTTGATAAATTTCTAAAAATAGATTAAATTCTAAAACTGATAATTTTAAGCTGAAAATAGCTTATAAGCATAAGCAATTTTTTGGAGCTTATAATTATAAGTAGAAGCTGATTATTTTAGAACTGTTATATTTTTACCAAATTGACTCTAAGTATTACATATTATATAATATAAACAATCATTTTGTACCTTTTTTAGTAATTTTACCATACAAAAGTAACATTTTTCATACAACTCAAATAAAACAGATTATCTTAAAATCACTTTTCAGCTAAAGTATCCAAACATAAATTGATTTTCATATAAGCGATTATATAAATAAGCAATTATTGAAATAATTTTAATCTTTCAGCTTTTCCAAACACACATTTAATGAGAAATTATGAGATTAATGCTTAATTAAGGGATTAACGAAGTGATTATGAGTTAATTATGAGGAGAAAAGTTAAGAGAATGCTTAATTAAGATTAGAGAATATTTAATTTAGTAAGTCAGACTCTTAATAGCTTAATGAAGCATTAATCACCCTTAATTAGCTTAATCAAGTTTAATTAAGGATAATTAAGCTTAATCACAAGATTAATTTTTGTTAATTATGGTCACATGAGTTAATCACTAATCCTTGCTTAATCATGTTAATTAAGTTGCAAGAGCACTTAATCATATCATTAAATTCAAATTTAGTCAACTAGATAATAAAGTAAGAGTGATATCACTAAAGCACAAAAGCATGAGACAAAAGTGCTTTATATAAGAGTAAGTACGTGATTTGTTCCCCTATCATCCAATTTGTCTCCTTAAACCTTAATTAACACAAAATAATACAAAAATATCTCCTCCCACCCGATTCAAACTTACGGCCATGCACATGCACACAAACCTTACTCTCCAACTTCTCTATACATTCTCTCTTCTTCTTCTTCATCTTCTTCTCCATTCTCTACCTCCATAACCAAACCTTCTTCACTTAGCCCTTCAAAGACTACATCTTTTGGTCTTTGAAGAAAATATTCAAACACTGCAAGCCTCATTTTCAAGTGAAATCAAGAGCTCTCTCTGCTTGTTCTTCCAAAACTACCACCTTCATCCACTTGGAAGAACACCATCATCTTCATTTTCTTCTTCTTGGAGGTGCTAAACTCATCACTAGGTGGTGATCTCTACTTATCTCTTTTAGCTACTCAAGAAAGCTTGAAGTTTGGCTTCTCTCATGACCAAGATCTTCAAGTGAAAGCTTGAGAAAAACTCTCATGCTCTTCATGAGCAAAAGTTTCCTTTTTTTAGCAAAAAGTGTTCATATTCTTTTTAATGAGTTATTCTTGGTCATTTAAAAGTTTGCTTCTTGAATGCCTTAGAGTTTCTATTTTTCTTTCTTGATGCATGAGATATTGATGTTTCTTATGAGTTGTTTGAAAAAGAATGATGTCCTTGGTGGTATTTTGTTTAAAGTTTGTTCCTTTTCTTATAATGAGCTTATGAGTGGAAAAGTTCTCATCTTTACATGTTTTTCATGACTTGATAAGATTATGAACATTTCTAGAAGCATAAAGTTTTAAAAAGTTTGTTTCTTGATGCATGGAAAGTGGCCAAACATGTATGCTTCCTTAAAGTTCCATTTTATTCTTTTTAAAGACAAGAATATGTGTAAAGGTTCAATCTTGTTGGAACATGAAGCTTTTTAAGTCATAAAAATGAAAACTTGTCACTTTATGTCTTAAAAATGGAATCTTGAAGACAAGACCTTTCATAAACTTTCAAACTTTAACCAAGAATGAAATTTTAAGTCATAAAAGTGTTGACTTGTAACTTTTAATTTATAAAGTTTGTATCTTGAGTCAAAATAATGCATAAAGTGTTAACTTTTACAAAGAACAAGACTTTCTAATTCTAAAGCTAATGTCTTGTATCATTATTTCATAAAGTAGGAATCTTTTAGACTTTAAGACAACTTTAAGTCACAAAGTTGAGATCTCGATGGTCTTAGAATAATTAAAAATGTCAACTTTCATAAAGAACAAGACTTTTTAGTTCTAAAGCTAATATTTTGTATCATTATTTCATAAAGATTGAATCTTGAAGACAAGAGCATAATTGTAAAGGCACATACTTTCTTAAAGAATATTAATTTATAATTACTTTATATAGAATGATCACTTTTATAACAATAAAGGAAAAATCTTCTTATGTTAATGATAAAAGCTTGAAACTTTGTAACTTGGATAAGTTAAAAATCACCCTTAGTGATCAGTGAACATGGTGTTATTGTGTTCATGAGTGTGGTTATGTGTTGTCATGACACAAGGACTAGAGGGATCTCGAAATCCTTGGGAACAGAAGTTTGATTAGGGCCTCTAAGTATACCATGAACCTAGAAATCACCAAGTGCACTATCCCAAGAAAAAGAAAAAATTATCTAACTTAGTTAATTTGAACAAGTGTTCCATAAAATATATACTCAAGTAAAAAGTAATTTCACATAAGGACTAAGTAACTGAAAGACTACATGCACATTTATTTTGACTATGTGATTCTCTCATGGGTAATCATGGGAAATCATATTGTGACTCATAAAACTTTCCACAAAGAATAACACAACTATAAACCCACTTTAGGGTATGATTTTACGATGCCATTCGGCATGATGTAAGACAAGTTTGATTGAGCATTGTCTCATGATTGAATGATTGGTGTGATGATATGAGATGGATATAATGGACTGTTGATTGAAAGTTTCATGATTGGCATTTTGGAGAAGCTTCGATCTAGCCGTCGTGCTGTTGGATTTCTGTCAAAATTATGGACTTAGTCATATCATTGCATGCCCACATTTGTCTTGTCAAGAAGTACTAAGCATGTAAGGTATAATGATAAGAAAAGAAAAAATGAGATATGACCCTTCAATCACTTTGGTAAAGGAAGTGAGAAATGTAACATCCCCATATAACATAATAAGAAATGATAAAAACGTCATTGGGCAAACTTTTATTATTCACAACCTTGCCCCTAAACTTTTTAAAAAATGATATTTAGGTCCTTATATCAATAGAATCAACAGAATAAGGTTTTAAACGAAGCAGAATTACGTAACGAAAACGTAGAAACCTAAACCTCGGCTGATTAAGCCACGGAGATATCCAAATGTGAAATGACATGGGGTGCCTCTAGATTTGCCCATAATTACGAAAATATCATTAGTTACAGAAATCACACAGAAAATATTAAATGATTTACGAAAAAGCGAAAAAATAACAATTCCAAATAAACAGTGCAATTGATTTATGCTGTTAATCAATTTATTAGAAAAATAAGAATAATTAGGGATGAATTATAAATACTAGAGCTAAAGAAAATTTAGATTGTTGTGTAAAAGACTATGAAAAATTATTTAGTATAATGCTCGACATTACAATAAGTTTAATTTATGTCGTTAATCGATTTATTCAATTTTATTGGATAAGTAAGATTAGTTAAAAATTAATAGAGATTAATTAATATTTAATTAAGTTTTAATTAGAAGGATTAAGTTTAGAAAAGATTAAGATAGATACATAGGAATTATTACAAAACTATTTAATAATGATTTGCCGGTTTGAAGGAAATCGGTAGAGATTCGGTATTTTAAACTGTCGGAACCGAATTAACTGAATTTATTACACCAAAACCCTAAGTTTAGTGGCTAAAAGTTTAGCCACTTCATCCCCTAAGGTTGGCGCCATGTCAACCACAAAGGGAGAGGAGAAATTTGTTCAAACTCATCACGACTCATTTCCAACCAATGAGAACCAAGCCTTCCAACTACCAATGCTTCACAAAACCTTATTTATTCCCTCTAACTCTCTCATTTTCGTGCTACCCTCTTCAGCTAACTTTCCCCCCTTCATTCTTCTTTTTCCTCACTTCTTCTTCCTCAAAACTCCAAGCCTCATCCACTTCCTCTACCAAGAGCTCAATTCTAGCTAGTTTCTACATCAATTTGAGGTAGGATTCCAATTCTATTCTTGATTTTTCTGAGCTGTGGCTGCATGAAGTTTTACTTTTCTTCATTTATTTGATGATGTATTGGATGTATTTGATGGTGTATGGTTGGAATAACATGAAATCTTGAGTTGGAATTAAAGTTAGAAGGAGAACACTAGAAGAAGTGGAGAATTAGGATGCTGTCTAGGTGAGA
Source organism: Pterocarpus macrocarpus (assembly GCA_031439585.1). Taxonomy (NCBI): domain Eukaryota; kingdom Viridiplantae; phylum Streptophyta; class Magnoliopsida; order Fabales; family Fabaceae; genus Pterocarpus; species Pterocarpus macrocarpus. Next base: position 9,263,364 of record CM062514.1, read on the forward strand.
AACTCTTCGGCAGTCAGTACAGTAGAGTGTACGGCTCCGCCTACCGCCATTTAAATTTGATGAAACTATTTTTATATGAAACTAGACATTCAGGGATTTCCATACATATATCATATAAGTCCATTGGCTTAATATTGAGAGAGATATGAATTTTGGAATTTTGACCTAGGCTTTTGAGTTTGATTCTGGGCAGACTAGGTTGTTCAGGGAAAAACTTGCCCTATACTATTCGAATTGAATGAAACTAACTTTTTTAGAAAGCTTACACATAGGAGAATATCTCATAAAAATTTCAGAGTGAGATAAGGTTCCATTTACTCCCAATGGTTCGGGAAAGTTGCTCTATGTCCAAACTGAGCCAAAATAGGGCAGTTCAAGAAGGTTAGATTTCGGGGCTCATAACTCGAGTCCTACTAAGGAAAATGGAATGGAACTTATTGAAAATGAAAGCTTATCCTATTAGTTTTAATATTACACCAATTTTGTATGATTTGAACTAGTTTTCGATTTTTAGTGGAATTTTACTTTTAGGTGTGTAATTCTGACTAGCTATAGGGCAGGTTGGGATAAAACTTAAATAACTTGAGCCGTATTTATCAAAATTGGATAAGACTAAAGAGGTTAGAAAATAGACAAATAACACTTTAACATATCCAAAATTGAGGTCCACATGAGTTAAATGGAAATTATGGCTTGATTTACAAAAATCAGGTTGAATGTAAGTATTGAGACAACAACCATGTTTTAATTGCAGAATTTGTGCCATGAGTTTGATGTTTAAGATATGATTAAAGTGTTATGATTTCTTTGATAAATTGTTGTTTTGAGTACTGGCACTATTCATGGGGAAACGGACCCGTTTCGTTATGCTGCCAAATTTTCGGTAGAATTATAAGGAGGTTATGAGCATTTATATGTTATGAATATTCATGACATGAACATGAAATTCCATATGGAAGGATATGAACATATTAAATGTGAATCCTTTCACTTGGAGACAGTTATGAGATCCCTCCTTGTGAAGGTAGTTAAATAAGATAAGTTGTGGGTCCCTTCACTTGGAGACAGTTGCACATTGAATCCCTCCCTATGAAGGCAGTATAAAACTATGAGATCCCTCTACCTTGGAGACATGTGGTCAGATGAGATCCCTCTACATTGAAGGCACGTGCTCAGATGAGATCCCTCTATTCTTGAGGCACGTGATCAGAAGAGATCCCTTTAATTTAGAGACACGTGGCCAAAATGAGATCCTTCCAAGACTAGGGCACATGAATCCCCTTGTAGGTCAGTTCTGTGTGACGATGGTCACGAGTGGAGCTCATTCCTAGATCAGACTACCCAAGGGCAATAAAGACTAAAGATTAAAACATATGCAAGAAGAAGAAAAGATTGAACTAAGGGAGTGATCCTTCAAAAGGGAAGGTGACCCAAAGTAAGCTCCCCTCACCCACAACTCACATGAGGCATGGCATGACCCAGCTAGTGTGAGTATAGGGGATAGGGCTTACATGAGGCATGGCATGACCCGGCTAATGTAAGTACCGAAAAGTTATGGTAGCGACGGCCATGGTATAAGCTCATTATCACTTATGTTTAGTGGGTGAAATGATAAGACTTAAGATAAAGTCAAGTTAAGAAAAGAAAAGGGTCTTCGGTCTAAACCCTTGAAAGGAAGAAGTTAAGAGAAGCTTATAGCATAGCCATGCATGTTTTATGAAATTATATTTATGCCCATGTATGTTATGATCTAAATGATTAGAGGGTATGTTAGAATTGAATCCGCTTCGGATATTCACATTTTCGAAAATCTAAGAATTGAACCTAAAGTAAAGGAAGTAAAGAAAGTTAAAGGAAAGTACCAGTGCATTTGCATGAATTCAAAAATGAGTATTTACATAATTATATTCTATGTTTTATTGATGCTTAGACTGTTCTATCTACTTATACTGTGATTATTATTCCAAATATGAACTATTGCCAATGTGACTATTATTATTCCAAATATGAACTCTGCTTCGGACAATATACTTTCAAACTATAAAACTGAACATTTTATTTAACATGCTCACATTTTTCATAATAAACCGAAGTAGTTGGAGATAATAACGATGACACAGCATGGTAGTTTAATGAATCCTACTGAAAATTTATAATTCTCACTCCTATGTTTATTTCCGTATTATCTCTAGATAGTTCAGAAGTTCCGAAGAAGTTCCGAAGAAGGTCCTCTGAGACAGAGTTGACTAGTAAGATTGAAGGTGGCCAAAGGTTGCTGCCAGACAAAATCCGATTAAGTGATAGTAACAACTCCTAGATGAGGTATTATGACTTAAGCACAGTACCATACTTGAGAGGGTGTTACAAGAAACGATGATCCATAAAGACTCAAGGAACCTCTGTGGGGGAGGTAGGGTGATATGGAGGACCCTCCAACTTAGAAGTAACCATTATCAACTTAGTCTGATTTGGTTAGTATTGCGTGACGACGCTCACAAAATGAGCTCATGTCCAAAAGTAGTCTATTTCAAAGGAAAAGTAAAGAATATTAAGCATGTGCTAAGAATGAAAGTAAAGTTAAAGTAAAACCATGCTTAAGTCTATGAGGTTGCATGTCAGTACATTTATCTATATTGTCCATATGCATTATGAATGTTTACTCCATGCTTTCATATGTATGTTACTTATGATGATATGATTATGATGTTAAGTTTAAAAGTAACCCGCTTCGAGATTTATGTTTTTAAAATCATTAAAATTGAACCTATGTATGTCCACTGCTTTTATAAATAAACTCGAAGTGGCTGGGATGATGATGATGACACGGTGTTTATCTAGTCGCGATCCTACTGAGAAATCTACTATTTCTCACTCCTACATTTCCATGTCGTCTTTAGAGGATGCTTGTCTCGGGCACGTGGTGATCTTCATTGAGTTCTTGGTATGGTATTGGTGCTTTGACCCAATGCTGAATGCCTCTGTGATGTCTACAAGTGCAACCATGAGGATCTATATCTTCCATGACTATCCATTTCAGGTGCCAGTTATGAGCCCGTTTTTTCGTCCACATTAGTCGTATGGCAAGGTTATCTTGAATGACATCCGCCTTTACTTTCAGCCACCGAGGTATCCCACTGATGCAGAGTCTGACTTGGATGCCTGTCTGATGCCAATTTTTTCTTTGGATTTCGATCCTTCGGAGCCATCCTATCCAACATGGAAACTGACCTATTCGAGCCCTCTTCCCCATCAGTGATGCGCCTGACTTCCAATTTGTCTTCTTTTTCTGCAACTCCTCATCACGCACCACCCCCAAATCGTGGTTGTGGGTTCATTCATACGCGCGATGTGCCCTATGGGCGTGGACATGCTTGAGGAGGAGGACGTGAGGATGTTGCTCCCAGTGGTTTCGAGAATGGTTTCCTTTGGCCCGATGAGTGACGTGTTGATTGCATGTGGAAGCCCCTTTTGTTTGCAGTTATAAGGTTATCATTTTATTGTATGGTATGCATGGGCAGTAGAGATTCTGATGTATTTCTTTATGATGTATTTGGTTAGGTTGCTTTTGTAGGGCCGACAGTAGATATCAGACCCATTATCTTTTTATGTATAACTTTTGGCACTATAATATTACTATATTAACTTTGATGGCTGTAGAATGAAAGTTATGTTTACTTAAGATAATTGTTATTCATGTCACCTCCATTTATTTTTATTCGCACAGCTTATTTGAGATAGAGACATTTGACTTTAAATGTTCATAATGTGTTCATGGCTCATAGTTTTCAAAATGTTTTACTCATGTTCTTATCGTTCAAAAATAAATAATTACCCCTATGTTCATTTATAAAGAAATTTCAAAGTGTAATGTTAGTTTTGCGAGCAAAAGTAAGAACTAATAATTCTGTAATATGACTTAAGCATAGTATGGAACTATTAGGGTGTTACAAACATCACACATTAATGCCTCAATATTGTCATAGGTTTGCTATATCTAGCACCAATTTCAACTTACTCATGCATTAAGGTAGCCAATTACTTAATTAGCAATTCTGCTCATATTATTCAAATCTGCTTAGTTTTGTGATTTATGCCATAATTTCCACTTAATTTGTTAAATTATGAATTTTTACTATGTTGAAGTGTTGTTTGTCTAGTTTTTAATTTCTTTCGTCCCATTAAGTTTTGATAAGCCTAGTTCAAAATATTTAGAATTTACCTAGGTCTGCCCTGTGTTAGATAGAATAAGGGTCAAAAATGTAAAAATTTGCTAAAAATAGAAATCTTATTGGATTTGAGCAAATCTTATATCATTGTAAAGCTAATAGAACCATCTTTCATTTCCATTAAGTTTCATTTCATTTAAGTGAACAGAGCTCAGGTTATACGCTCTCAAAGTTGGTGGAATTGGTTTGCCTTATCTTTATTTAGTCAGGACATAGGGCAACTTTGATGAATTACTGGGAGCAACAGAATTGAATTTAACTTTGAAATGTTTATGACATGTTTCCCTATGTATAAGATTTTTAACAAGACTAGTTGCACTTAAATGGAAGGTGTATAGGTCGAGTTATGCCCTGTATAACCCACATTGGTCAGGTCTAGAGGCAGAAATCTAGAGTAAACTTCAAAAAATCATATCTCACTCAATACTAATCCAATGGCCTTGTAATTTATATGGTTGAAAATCTCTAAATGTCTAATTTCACTTAAAATTAGTTTCATGAAATTTTGATAGTTGTGTGTGAAGCTGTACATTTCATAAGTATAGACAGTGTAGGGTTTTCACTTGATTTAGATTATGTTTTGCTACTCCTTTTGTTTTTCATTGAAGTTTCAATCCAAACCCAATAGTTTCATGCTAAACTAGCCATAAAACATCACGTAAACATAATATATCATCTAATAAAATATTGGAATTAAAACCCTCATCAGCCACAATATAAGAGAAACCATGAGATATAGTGAATCCTACCTCTAATTTGATACAAAACTAGCTAGATTTGGGTTTCTTTTGATTGAGGAGGTGATTAAGGCTTGAAGGTGGAATGAAATGAGATGAAATGGAAGAAGAGAAGATGGAGAGGGAGCTGCTGAAGTTGGTCGAAAAAATGAAGGACTTAGAAGGAAATAATGAAAATTTAAAATGCTTGGTAGTTAGAATCTTAACTTTTGATTGGTTGAGATTCAACCAACATTTCTCCTCATATATGGCTGTTGTGGCACCATTTAGGGTGGAGGTGGCTAAGTTTTTGGCCACCCAATCTAGGGTTTTAGCTGTATAAAATTCTACTAATTTGATTTCGGCAGTTTAAAATATCGAATTTCAACTGATTTTTTTCAAATTGACAAACTTTCACTAACAATTTTGTTAAGATTTTCTACATGTTTATTTAAGTCTCTTTTAACCCTAACCTCTTTAATTAACCTCTAATTAACTTCTAATTGCCCTTTTGATAATTATTAAAATCTAATAAATCAATTAACAGCGTAAATCAAACATACTACAATTCAGGATGTTACATTATTAAAGTCATTAAACATAAAGAAAAACATGTCCCTTCTAGATGGTATTAACAAACCTCATGATCAGTTAGAGAGAAGGGTTGGTCTTGTAATGTGTTTAAAAGAATCAGGGATAGCGAGTGTAATATTAAAACAAAGAAGGGGGTGACTGTAATTTTGAATGATCTCATGGGAGGTTATTGTAATTTTCCCTTATAATTTTTCTTTTCTTATATTTTTATACAACTCACATTTTCTTTCTTTCTTATATATATATATCAACACATGTTGCGATGTGCACACACCCCCGACGCTTGGTCAAATCAAGTGGTTTAGTATTTATTCCTTTTAAGCAAAATCTCATATTCGAGTCTCATGGATAAAAAAGAAAATTAGCATTAGGATAGTTTTGCGTAGATTAGGTAGAGTCTTGTGACTTTTATATATCAATGGTGTGTGTGTGTGTGTGTGTGTGTAAGGATCAAGCTATATATACAGCATGCACACGCACACACACATATCAATAAAAAGTTATTTAATAATGTAAAAATTATTTTTAAAATTACATCAGATTAGCTTGATCCTTACACACACACACACATATCAATAAAAAATTATTCAATAGTGTAAAAAGTACTTAAAGTTACATTAGAGTAGCTTGATATATATATTTTATATAATATTAATATAAAATTTCATGTCCATTAAATTTCATATTAATATAAAATCATTTGATATATTTTTTATATACATCAATATCAACATAATATCTATGTTAATTTTAAAATGTATAAGAATAAAAGTTATTTAATTACATTCTAATTAATACTCAATTCTTATAAAATTTGACATAAATGATCTTTATGATAGGTAATTATAATTCAAAAATTAGATCGATAAAAGATATATTATATAGAAAGTTTTTAAGTGGTGTAAGTATACTTAGAGTTACACTATTATAACTTGATTCTAACCATATGTATCTATGTATATGGACCAGACTAGTCCCTTGGACCCGGCTACTCGCCCATATTCATCTTGTTCAACCTTGGGATCCATACTTAGATGCTCATGGGTGAGTATAAGCTTGCTCGGGAGCTTACCTTGCCCCATTTTAACTAATTCTTATATATTATCTTTATCACCTTGTTACTTTTTTTTCTCCTTCTCCATGCAACATTGATAGATTATGCTAAATAAGGAAACTAGATCGTAGTCATTAATGGCAATGGGTCAACCTTAATTACTTCCCCAACATTCAATGAAGAATCCATGATTGATTCTCTCTCGCAATCAAGGAAGATTCTGTGCACGTAGACTATCTCCTAAAAACCCTGGAGAATGAAAGGGCCTTGCATCTCCAAGTTACAATCGAATCCCTTCTTCCATACATATTGCCTCTTAGATTTTTTCTAACTTGAGCGTTGGGTGTCTTTGTAGGTACCCTTACCACCATCAACCACTGTGCCATTGAAGGACTTGCACCACAGACCATCAGGCAAGATCATTTTGGCGCCCATCGTGGGCCGAGTAAAATTTACCCCAATATTTAACACCAACTGAATTACCACCACAAATATGACTAATAACCCTCACCAAAACAACCCCCAGCAGAATTCAAACCTTAATCCCAACCCTAGAAGGAAAAGAAACAACCAGCCCACCAAGGACGAAGTCCAACACATGCTCCAAGACCTTAGGGAGTAGAATTAGTGATTGAATATATGCATCGAAGATCTAGAAAGAAGCAACTACCATATAGTGACGATTATCACCATGATCACCCATTAGAACAAGGGGAAAGCGACTCCTAAGAGAATGAATAGACCTCCATGGGGAAGCGTAGATCCAACACTTCTAAAACCACCCGTGGTGCTTACTATCTACCCATCCATTCAGGCCTCTTTCTGGAGTCCATCATTACGATAGAGCTCCCCAACAATTTCAAGCCATCAACAACCCTCACTTCCTGGGTGATCCCAATGTTCATCATGCCAAATTCAGCTCAATAATGCTGCTCAATAGTGCACTAATCAACTCTCATCCCAAGCCTTTCCTATTTTTGTGTAAGGCTCTACCCTCTTATGGTTCTCTAACCTTCCTAAGGCTCAATCCATAACCTCAAGCAACTTTCCAAGGCCTTCACTAATTACTTCTCCTCATCCATGATTTACATCTATTCTAAGGATGCCCTAAACTACATAAAATAAGGACAAAGCAAGCCTTTGCAAGACTACCTCAAAAGGTTCAATGCAATTGCCATGAAGATCCCCAACTTATGCCTTAGCATGGAATTAAATCTAATCAAACATGACCTCAAGCTTGGCCACTTCTCAAACCAAAATGTTTGCAATAAGTCGAAGCCCTTTTTAAGTTCAAAGAATGAATTGCATGTCATATTGAGCTTGAAGAGTTGAGAAAAGTGAGAAAGGCCTAAAGGCAACACGCTAACAATCTTGTGCATAACGACAAACCACAAAGGAAGAAATTAGAAAAGAAAACTGATAGAAGAGACAACAATAGGAGAGAAGATGATAGAAGAAAGAGATCAACCCCTCTTCTACTTCCCTCAAGGTATGGTGAATATACTCCCCTCAACACCAAAAAGGAGCATATTCTAAGGGAAAATGCAGATCGAAGAAAGAAGTGTGAGTTTCATAAGTCTTTTGGAAGCCATACCATTGAAAATTGTATCCGGCTTAAGGATTAGATCAAATGGCTAATCTGCGAAGGTCACTTTGATATATACCTTGCCAAGAGGAAGACACGTCATAGTCGAGGTAGCTGTAATCAGGATGAAAGATAGTAGAGCCAATTTCAAAGCCTGAAGAGAGGTCAGAATGATGAAGACCAGCACAATAAGAACAACCAGCATGGTAATGAAATCTGTGGTATCCTCAACTACGTTGCTGGAGCTTTTGCAAGAGGAGGGAAGATTAGCCCTACCAGAAAATAATCTCTCTGTACCATCATGGTTGTAAAGGGCACTTCTCGGCCTCAAAGACCACCAACTCTCTACCCGATAATATCTTTCTTAGATTCTGACTTTCACAGCATAGACAAAAACTTGCACGATCCTATACTGCTTTTTCTTATTGTTGGCAACTTTATCATCAGGAAAGACCTAATAAATCACCGAAGCTAAGCGGACATTCTCTTTTTCTCAACTTTCAAGATAATGCAATTGGGTGAATCCACGTTACACTCCTACAATGGTGATCTTGTGGGCTTCTCAATGTAGAGAGTCAATGTCCAAGGCTATGTTTGGATAAGGACCACTTTTGGTGCAAAGCTAAGGGGCAAAATAATTGATGTATAGTACCTAGTGATTGGCTGCTTGACCCCTTACCACATGATCATAGGGTGACCCTCGCTAAACACAATATGGGCTATTATCTCAACGCTGCACCTCACCCTGAAGTTCCTTGTCTCTAAAACATAAGTCGCCACAATACATACTAACTAGAAGGAAGCCTGACTATGTTACAATGAGTGCCTGAAGCAAAGATCAACAACCCAAAAAAAATCTCCTAATGCTCCTATCATCATGTAAACACAATCTTCCATACAAATTGCATGCCACAAATGTAACACCCCAATTTTCTTAATATAGCATAGTAGAAACTTTGAATTATTCCACATAGGCAATGTGAAAATTTGTCAGGTAGTGCTATACCATGATGATCCTCACACTAAACTCGTCACTTATGTATAGGTACGAGCTCGGACTTGAGAAGCAGGCTATTACACAGAGGTGAGCAAAGCCATTCACTTCCAGGGGACCGAGTATAAGAAAGCAAGATCAAGTTACATGTTAAAGAAAGACGTAAGTAAAGTCAAGTATGAGCATTTGCATGTACATATTGAAGTATCTTATGTTATTATGGTTATGAGTGACATATTATATTGTTGTTGTTAATATATTTGTCATGAAATTTGTTAAGTGTTTGGTAAAATATAATCCACTTCGAGAAAGGTATTTTCAAACTTAAAATTTAAGCTATGCTATGTGTATGTGTCCATGTTAATAAATCAAAGCGTCTGTAATGTTTGTGATGATACATTAAGTGAGTAGTAGTTTGAGTTTACCTATTGGGGACTTAAAGTCCTCACTACCTGTTTGTGTGTGTTTTTCATAAACATTCAAGTATATAGAATAGATTTCAAGTTGATACCAGAGGTCACGAAATACTATGAAGATGTAAGGCCTGAACTGAGCCCAGTCCTGGAGACTAAAGTGGGTGGTGGATAGCCACGGAGTGAAGACAATAGGCCAAGACAAGATTGATATACAATATTAGTTAAGTTCTTTTAAGTTGTAGTTATTGTACCTTATATGTATGAATATTTGGGATTATAAACCCTTATTCAATAAGGAATTTTGAAGTTTTAGAGCCATATGTATAACATTTTCTTAATTAAAAGTCTTTTATAGTAGCAGTAACAACCTCTAGATATAGATCTATAACTTGAGCATAGTTAGGCATGTATGTTTGGAGGATGTTACAACTACCATATAATAAAATAGGAAAAATTCGAGTTTAATGGTTGTGGACTATTACTCCAACTCAAAAGCCAGAAACCGAAAACCGGAAATCAGAAACCAAGACTATGGTTAAAAGATGCTGGAGTCCGACTTTTGGTATCAGATTTTTGAATTCATATTCTTCAAAACATTTGATGCGGCTCTAAGTGAAGTCTACAACCTTCTAGAAGTTCCGATTTCCAAGAACCGACCTCATGGTAGCAAAGCAACTCTAGGCTTACTGACTTTTGGGCTCATATGAAATGGAAAATCTCTGGCTTTAAGAGTAACTTACTTCAAAATAAGAGGTGTTCTGAGTTCCAAGGTCCCATTCACTACTTCCTTGTTTCCCCGAGTTTACAAGTTCCAAGTTTAAGTAGAATAAGAGGTAACTAGGTTTCCGAGTTTCGAGCATAATAGGAAATATTAAGATTTCAGGTTCCGAGTTAAAGTAGAATAGGAAGTACCAAGTTCTGATTTAAGCGCACTGTAGTTTTTCGTTCACCACTTGTTCTAATGACACTGAGCTCCAAGTTACTGGGAGTATTCACTAAATTCTGAGTTCTGAGTTCATAAGAAGTGTTCACTTCTTACTTGTGCCCAAGATATTGAGTTTGGATTTCATAATGTTCACTTCTTCTTTGCCTCCTAGACTTCGAGTTCCAAGTTCCAAGTTAAATAACCACTGAGTTCTGAATCCAATCCCAACACATGCAAAACCTATGAAAGACACTATTTCATGCTTTCCTTTTTACCTTCAAAGACAACATTCCATTATTTTTAACATTTAACTTTTGATATGTTTACTTTCACTTGTATTTTGGTCATAGAAACCTAAATCTTAGCTAATTGAGCCACAAAGGTATCCAAGTGTGAAATGAGATTGGATGCCTCTTGACTTTCTTAAAATTACAAAAATACCATTAGTTATAGAAAATAGAAAATACAGTAGAAACTTTGATAAAAAACAACTAGAAAACACTAAAAGACTTATAGAAGACTAAAAATTATCGAAAGACCCTAAAAATTTCCAGAAAAATTATAAATATATTTTTAACATATTTTTGAAAACAAATACCAACTTTTAGTAAAATTGAGCAATATATACATAATTAGACTAAAATAACCTCACCGGCATGCAAAATGGGCCCCGAAAACCTTATAGGACCATTTTAACTTACAGTACGACAAAGAATCAGTGAAGGTCCAGACTTGGGCTTGAAGGACCATGTAATTGGGCCTCAAAAACTCCTTAAACTACAGTGGCCTTTTTGGAGACGATTCCTTGGTCAATTGCCCAAAAAAGATCAAAAACCCAACATAAAATATAAATAAATTAAATAAAAACTAACTAAACCCTAACCCTCAACCTTTGGATGCCTGGAACAGCCCATCCAGCCCCTGGTTCAGTTTTAACCAAAATGAAGTGTGAATTGGTTGAATCCTAACTAGATTGTCATATCAAGTTAGATTGGTAATAATTAACTTTTACTAAATCTACTTTCTTTTGGACCTAATCATCCTTGAGGGATTTTGTCCCCTGCAAGTTGAAGAAAAAGCATAGCATAGCACATGGGGAAGGCAGTAGATTTAATCTAATTAAATTAATTATATTAATTAACTCAAAATAGGCATAACTAAGGTAAAAATGCACTAAAAATACTAAAAATTGTAGAAAAAATCCTAAAAAATTCTGAGATATCATATAACACATATTTAAACATGGTTTTAATGATTGATTAAAGAAATCAATTGTTTGCTAATTATTTTGTTAATTAAAGGTAAAATTGCCTAATCTAGTTTTAAGATTGCTAATTATACAATAAATAAGCACTAAACCACCTTAATATTTTCTTAAACCTTAATCGACATATAAGATGAGTATTATGGTGAGTATAATTTAGTTTTAATTAGTTGTTAAATTAATTAATCATTGGTGGCATAATTAACAAATTAAACTTCCTAATTAAGCTAAAACTAATCCTATGATTAACTCTAACTAAATCTACCCATTTTTCTATAAATATACCCCACTAACTGACTTCCCCACACTTTAGACACACACTTTCAGGCCCAAGCGCCCTATTAATCGAGAACCACTTCAACCACTTTCATCTTCATTTTCTCTCAAAAACAAATACAAACCTTTGTTAAAATATCTTCAAGTTCTCATCTTTTCTCATCACCCTAGAGCACCGATTCTCACCTTCCAAACCCATATTCCAGCCTTCAAATAGTACCAAGAAGCTCGTGTAACTTGCTGGTCTAGGTTTGTCTTCATCGATCAAGAGTTTATATCAAGTAGGTTTTTTTTTTTTTACTCCTTAGGCTTCATTCATGTGTTCTATGTATTTCTATGTGTTACCTAAAGCTAAAATCTCTATTTTCAGAACATGAGCTTACTCTTTAAGGTTCTAAATATTTATGATGTTTGGTACTTGATGGTTTTTTTGTAAGGATTTGAAGCTCTATTCATGTATACTTATGTTTTAATGCTCTAGAGCATGTTTTCTGAAATGATTATGTGGTTTTCCCTCATCTTCCTTGTTATGTGCCTCATGACCTCACCATGGTAGTGGGTGTACTTTGTGCCTTTCATGTGATATGTGTAACATCCACCAAAATTTTCTTATGCTTCTTTTTTGCCTAATTGTTCAATTTTTATCAAATAATTGAGATTAATTAAAATTTGACTAAATATTTATTTAGAATCAATTGATTAGCAATTAATTGAGTTTAGATATGAGGGAATTAGGTTAGAAGTATAGAAGATTTCATAAAAATTTTCTTAAACCAATTTACCGATTTAAAAGAAATCGGTAAGATTATGGTATTTTAAACTGTCGGAACCGAACCAATAGAATTACATGCTCAAAACCTTATGACTTAAGGCTGAATACTCAGCTATTTAAATCTCCAAGTGTGGCGCCACCAAGGCCACAAGGAGAATGAAGCTTGGCTGAAATCTAATCACAAAATTTTAGCCAATCAAAACCCATGAAGCCAACTACCCTTCTACTATTTGAATCAGATTTTCCTCCCCTTTTTCATTCAGTTGACTTACGCCCTCTCCTCCCCTTGTTCCAACCTTCTTCTTCTCTTCTCCACTCACCCAACTCCCTCAAACCTTCAAGCTCAACAAGGTTTTATCAATCCAAACTCCAAAATCTAGCCAAATCACATACAAAGAGGTAGAGGTTTAATTCTTGTTCTTGCTATTCTGGTTATGAGTGGCTGATGGTGGCTTTAATTTCTCAATCCTTGATGTGCTGATTGAATGAATATGATGATATTTGGCTGGTTTGTTGGCTGTTGTTGAAGTTAAAATCGGTTAAGAAGTAAGAAAAGGTGAAAGTAGGAAGCGGTGAAAAGCTAGAAACCCAAAATCCCTCGGCTGTCCGTACTGCGGAGTGTACGACTCTGCCTACCACTGTTTAAATTCGATAAAACCATTTTTATATGAAACTAGACATTCAGGGCTTTCCATACATATATCATATAAGGCCATTGGATTAGTATTGAGAGAAATATGAATTTTGGAAGTTCGACCCAGGTTTTTGAGTTTGATTCTGGGCAGACTAGGTTGTTCAGGGCAAAACTTGCCCTATACTACTTGGAATTGAATGAAACTAACTTTTTTTAGAAATCTTACACATAGGAGAATATCCCATAAAAATTTTAGAGTTAGATAAGGTCCCGTTTGCTCCCAGTGGTTCGAGAAAGTTACCCTATGTCCATAAAAAGTTGAGCTATATTTATCAAAATTAGATGGAACCAAAGAGGTTAGAAAATAGACACATAACACTTTAACATATCCAAAATTGAGGTCCAGATGAGTTAAATAGAAATTATGGCCTGATTTACAAAAACTAGGTTGAATGCTTGTATTGAGACAATAACCATGTTTTGATTGCAATAATTGTGCCATGAATTTGATGTTTGGAATATGAATGAAATGTGTTGATTTCTATGAGAAATTGGTGTTCTGAGTACTAGCACTATTCATGGGGAAGCGGATACGTTCCGTTATGCTGCCAAAATTTCGGTAAAGTCTATGCATGAGTTATGATATAAATTTAGATATATGTGCATTTTCAAGAATGTCATGAAAGTTATGTTATGATGAACCTAAAGATTATGTTATGATGAAAGTTCCATGATACTTGGGCTAGCCCCGGATTAAGGTTAAGGGGAATAGATCGATGGGGAGGTCGAGGAAAGTAAACCCGGCATTCCCGTATAGGAACGAGCTCGATCCTGAAAAGCAGACTATTACCTAGGAGTCTAAATGGCCAAGAACTTCCAGGGGACCAAGTAATGGAAAAGTTTATGGAGCTAAGTTCAAGAATGAATTTTGCAGGATCACATGGAATAGTCATTACAAGTTGTTTACAGTTTGCCTATTATGTTTACTCATTGTTGTATGTTTATTTATTCTACTCACTATTCTGTGTATTATTATTAGTAGTTTATTCTGTTTCTTATGCTGTCTTAAGTAAAACTGAACCTTGCCTCGGACCAGACATTTTCCTAAACTTATTAAATATGGATAGTTTAGTTTGAACCTATGTTTCTATAATTAAATAAAAACCGAGGCAACTGAGAATGAATGTGATGTGAGTTAAACACCATACGCGAACCCTACTGACAATTTCTTTAAATTCTCACCTCGTTTTGCATTTCCGCCTCATTCTCAGAAGTTGGTGATGGATTCAATGGCCACTTTTTTTATTGAGATTCCAGATCTACAGCTCCACCATGACCCCGTAGTGGATTCATTGTACATAGCCAGTTCCTGCCATTTCCGTCTTTACCTTTTTAGTAATAGAAATTTTGATGTCCCTTTATTTCATCCTGCCTTTGACCCTGTTGCTCTATACTTTGCGGTCCTGTTGCACATGGCACACCAACCTCTAGCACCTCCAGCACCCGCAGCACCTGTAGCTCCTACTGACCCTGCGCCAGAGTCAAACCCGTAGGTGGTTCCAGACATACAACTCAGCTCTGAGAGTGACCCTTCCGAGGCCATCAGCTCATCATCCTCCTCGGGACCCAATGTAGACTACTCTCCGGCTGGGCCTAGTATGGCCAATGGCTATCTGACTGAGTAGGTTCCAGTAGCAGGTGATATTGTATAGCATGACCCTCTTTTGGCAGTGTGCAGCATTGGGTCATAGACTTAGGCGCATGTATATCAGTTAGTTTGAAATATCCTCTGAGGACCCCATAGGATCGTTTTGACATGACACGGGCCTTATGTCTTTTTGGTACACCGGCCTAACTTATGTATCCTGTTTTGAATCTGTACATAAACTGAAGCGTTGGCTTCTGATCTATATATGCACGTATACAATTGATGATATATTACTCATTCTTATCTTTTATGGTGTTTTGTTAAACTTTGTCACATTCATCATATACAGTGCGCCATTTCTTTTGTTCAAAAGAAAATAAAAGAGGATGTGTTATGATAAATGAAAAGTAAGCAAAGTATAAATATGGTAACACAATCTATTTAATTTTGTGCTATGACTTAAGCATAATATTAAATTCATAGGGTGTTACAATATGTGGTATATAGACGATGAATGCCTTAATATGTTGGAATTGATATATGGAAACTTGTTTCTTACATAGTTGCAAAATATGGCATGAAACTTGTGATTTCCTTGGATATATGTGCACTACCTTCTTCTGGTGTGTAGCTACCAACTATTTCTCTATGTATTAAAGTGTGTAAAATTGTTATTTTGATGTCACATGATTCATAGTTTCATACTATTAGGGGTGTAAGTGGATCGAATTAATCCGATGAATTCGAAGATCTAAACCAAGCCAATGGATTTGGTTCATATTGGTTCAGGTAATCGATGTATTTTAAAGTGAAACCAAACCAAACCAAACCAATTATTCTTGGTTCGATTTCGGATATTTTATTTTCCAACTTGATCACCTAAATAGCCAACTCGATCACCCAATCAACTAATTTTTTTTTTAATTTTCTAGTCGTTCAACATTTTGCACTTAAGTTTATAGTACAAGGTCACTTTTTATCTTTTTTATTAATATTTGTTTAAGAAATTTTCTATTCATACCATGAATAAGTATATCATAGTCACATTTTGTATTATCATTAGTCGTTATAAGAACAAAAACTATTTAGAAAATGTAATTTTTTATTTTTAAATTTAATTCGATGACCCAAACCAAATCAACCTGATATTGATCGGATCAGTTTGGTTTGGATTTGTTGGGGAAAAAAATTTACAAAATTGAACCAAACTAACCCATTGACAGCCCTACATACTATATGCCTACATGTTGATTTTACATTAGATAGATGCATTAAAATTGTGTTTAAGTTGGTTTTTAAGGGTTGCTCTGTTCTGGACAGCACCATAACTCATATTATCTTACTTATGTTTTGCATTCAAGTGATCAGGTTTATGTCTTAGATAGTGAGTTTTGATTAAGCTTTTGAATTAGTATGTGCAAGATATATGCTTATGTCTTTAATATATTTACTTGAAAAATGTGATCAAGTTGAATTGTAAATTCTATCTTATATGAACCGTAGCTATGTTATATGATTTTGAAGTCTTTTAATGTCCTCAAATGTTGGTTTGATGCTATATGATTTTGAAGTCTTTTAATGTCCTCAAATGTTGGTTTGATGCTTAAGAATGTATACTATCATGTTATGTGTTTGTGTGTTAAGTTCCTTAAATATTTGAGTTGGTCTCATATATTAAATTTTCAAATCTACCCTATTTTGGATAGCATGTTTCCTTCAATTTTTTTTCCTATTTTAGGATTTTATAAACTTGATTTGATGTCTTACATCATGTATCTTCTCTTGATAAAGTTTTGTTCACAAGATTGAGAAGTTTTGAAGCAAAATACCTTGTTTATGGTCATAAGCATGTCTTTAGCCATATGCTTCTTTGTAACATGAAAAGTTGTTTTAATTATTTTGCTATGATGGAAGGTTTTCAAAACTTTGAGCATGTTTGAATTAGTGTGGTTTACGTGATAATTTCTTTTGGGACCATTAAGACTTAATAAAACACTAAAAGACACTCAAAACTTAATAAAATGAACTATGCCGTATGCATTGAAGTTTATGATTTTTTGGACTTGACCTATACTATTGGACCTTGTTTGGACCTACTTGAACTATTATGAGACTTGTTTGGACCTATTTGAGACCATTTATGGTCATACCTATACATCAGAGTACTTATGCTTGGACATTGGACTATGGATATTGGACTTAATCACACTTTTAAATCACACTAATAAACATTAATCGTGAAGATTTAAGTTAAAGGTTCTATTAGAAATGTCATATGAACTTGCTATTCCATGCTTAAAGTGATTTTTCTAAAGTTTGCTTTTAAAGAGAAATGTTTTCTTGGATTACCTTCGGAAAATGGTTTTGAACCTTTGGTTGACTCAAGTTTGCATCTCTAAAACTTGCATGAGAATATGTCTACTCATAGTTTATGTGTGTTCGAATATGAGCATGAGAATTGGCTATAAACATGAGCTATTATATGTGCACTTGTATTATGAGTTACTAGAAAAAGATGCACTATAATATTATGCTTTGAATGATACTTGTTAACAGTTGAATGATGATATTTGTCATGGTTTGAGTTAGAAAGGAGTATATTGGAATGTGCATATGAACATGCTTATGGTTTGAATTTAGAATATGATATTATGTGCTCTTAATGAAAATGCTAATTCTTAACTGATAGCTATGAGATCATGTACACTATGTGATATGAATGAAATTATATGTGCGCACATTGTGAATGACTGCAATATGAGAATTTATGAATAAGTGAGTTTGTGGGCCCTACTGTGTAATGGATAAGCCATGCATTTCACTAAGTGACATTTTGGACCCTATCATGCTAGTAGATCAAGATTTGGTGATCACTAAAGTCTGGCAGTGGATTAAACGACACCTTAGGCCCCGCCATGCTAATGGACAAGGACTTTGTGGTTGTTAAAGTGATGCCTTGGGCCTTGCCAAGATAGCAAATAAGGACTTTGTAATCACTAATCTGACTAGAGGACCCTCTAATAATGAGAGCTCTCACAGATTCGAACAATTGGTGCAGACCCTGCAGACTTCAACCATTAGAAAGGGAAGCAATGAGTAGTAAAATGACTAACAGTATACTTGTTATTATTCTTGTTAATTATTGTGATTATATTACTATTTTACTATTTTCATTATTATGATATACTTCTATCTTGCTTGACACTAACAACTGGCTGGGATTGATAATTTAACTTATTAACTATCTATGATTGATTATGTCTCATTTTGCTACTAAATGTTCTACTGATTATTCATGTGATATGTTTACTTTACAATGTATTATACATATTGTTACACTCCTACTTTCATTCTTAGCATTTTTAGGATGATACAAGACTTCCTGGAAACAACACCCTACTGTGAGACTTCTCTTACGCCTTTTTCTTTGGTGTTTCCAAATAGCGCAGGTCATTCTCAACATTGAGATGGACGTGGCCATTGAGCCAGATGTGCCGAATAATAGGATCTTACTGCGTATTTTAGATCGTACACTTGTTATTACTATTATTAATGACTAGATCTTAAAATGCTTGTTGTAGCATAGGATACCCTTTTTGGCATCTTCATCTGACATGTTTTATTTTAGGATTTGGTGGGCTATCCACGGGTCGGGTGCGGATGATTAGTAGTAATATAGGCCTCCCTTCCCTTATTGTATTTTGGGCTATGTATTTTGGACTAGTACTTGTATATTGTATGACTTAGTATTAATATTGTATGCTTTTTGTAAATGGTGGTTGTCCTTAACTGTGGATTATATCGACTAGCATATGTTAGTGTTACTTCCATCATGTAAATTAATTAACTAATGACTAAAATTGGAAATAGCAATTGGCAAAAAAAAAAGAAAAAAAAACTTACCCGTGTAAAATTAACGTAGAAAGTTAGTAGCGTGTTATAACAAATCTCGGAGCTAGATCCCTAAGGCAATATGCAAGAGCGACTTACTCTGCCGATGAGTTAAAGCTAGTCCAAATTGGGGCATTGCCGGACCAGAACACATTTTATCAAGGTTGATATCCCTATAGAGCTAAAGGCCCATCTCAGCAAGCTATTGAAAGAGAACATAAACTTGTTCGCCTGGACACCTCCTGATACACTAGCCACAAACCCTAAAGTCAAATGCCATAAGCTCACTATCGACCCTTAAGTGAAGCTTGTAGCCTAGAAGAAATAAAGGTTAGACAGAGAGTGTCAACAATCCTCCTCGGAACAAAATGAACAAACTCTTGAAGGAAGGTTTCATCAAAGAAATTAGATTCACCACATGGTTGTCAATGTGTTGATGGTGAATAAGAGCTCGAGCAAATGGAGGATGTGCATGAATTTCACGAACTTGAATAAAGCATACCCCAAAGATTTGTACCATTTTTGCTTCAACAAGCTAGTTAATAGTGCCTTCGGGTACCGATACCTCATTTTCATGGATGCTTACTGTCACAACATACCCATCCGGCACGGCACGATGCAGAGGCGACCGAGAAAAAATATAAATTCCTTTTCTGATGGTTGCACGGATGGGATGATGAGAGAACCATGTGTTAAGATGGAGTCGCCACCAATCAATTTTTCCATTGAAAATGAAATGGCAGATTGGACGCCAAAAAAAAGAAAAGGTCTGCAATACCAGAGTTCAAGTTCGGGGGTTGATTACGAGTAGGGAAGGTGTTAGCATCCTACAATGTCCGTTCCAAGAACGGTTACCTGTTAATCTAATGCTATTTGAATATTTGATTATATTGGTCCTTTTTTTTAATAAAAAAAAAAATTGTTTTTCTTTTTTAAATGTCCCATTTTGTCAACATATTATCAAGGATGATAAATGATTAAGACAGAGAATGGGTGGTTAAACAACCATTTTTATGGAACACAATTCAAGCACACAATATATTACATAAAAATAGTGAATTAAGAATATAAAAATTTTAAAAATAATTCTTGCAAAAGTATGTTTATTTATTAGAAAACATTCTTTGGAGAGAAATAAAATTAAAATTTAGAAACTAAATTTTTTTTATCATAATAATTATTTTTATTTTTATTGAGTTGTTCCTTTTGTATTTTTTGAGCAAAAAGAAAATTCAAATTCACCATATTATAATTGTGGCTATATGAATTTGTTCACCATTTTTTTTATTTTGAATAAATATGAAAAGATTTTTAAATTATTTTTTTACTAAACTCTGATTTTGCCAGCGCTCCTAGCAAAGCCAGATATAAAATTTTAGAAAGAGTTTATTTAATCGGTGCTCAGATTCCCTTCTGATTTTTCTATCATCAACCAGTTTCAAATTATTTTTATTATTATGAAATCCTAAATGGAATAATAAACTAAAAGAAACTACCATTTAATTTAAGTGGGCAAAAATGAATAAATAACTAAATAAATAATATTGTTAGGATTATATAGATTGGTTTACATAAACTTATGAAAATATTTTATTTTATTTTATTTTATTGTTGAAGTCAAATCTCACCAACACTCATAGTAAGACCTGATATATAGCCTCAAGAATTTCAGAAAGAGTTTATTTGATCGGTACTCCAATCCTCTTCTGATGTTTCCATCGTTGGCCTATTTGAATTATTAATATATAAATCCCAAAAATAATGAAATAAATTGAAAAAAAAAAGAAATTATTCTTGTAGTATTTAATTGGGTGTTGAAATATTTCTATAATGGTATCAAAACTATACAAATCAATTTTATTTTGCATATAATAATATCATTAAAATATTTTTAATTTAATTTTCGCTATTAAAATCAGCTTTCATCAGCGTTCCTGATAAAACCTGAATTTCAGGAAGAGTTATTTGGATTAGCACCCCAATCCTCTCCTAAATTTTTTTATCATTAAATAATATGAATACAAATATGACTTAAATGGGAACCATAAATAAGTAAGTAAATGAATGAATTAAAAATCATGAATTTGAATAGATAATTATCAAAATAGAACATACAATATTATTGTAATAAAATTTTATTGAGAAAGTTTATAACTCCACCAATGCTCCTGGTAAAATTATAACAATTCTCATGTCTCAGGAAAGCCAACACATTATCACTAATACAATTAATTTTGATTTCCATCATCGCAATATAATCAATTTTGTTCTTCAAAATGCGTAACTAAAGGAAAAATGCACACAAAAGATTTGAATATATACATATAATAAGAGTATCATGAAAACATCTTCAAAATACGTATATATGACAACTTTGGGCAATGCTGGGCTTTAGAAGTGTCTGAGCCCCTGGGGGTTATTTAATCAAACTTACAAAAAAAGGAACTCATTAAGCTTAAAAAAAAAAATAATAATAATAATAATAAAAGGGAAACAATAAAACTTAAAAACGAAAAGAATAAAACGTAAAGACCAGGGGGATGTGTCAAAACTTGTCATTTAGAGCAGAACTCTTGGGGAAGCTTCCAGTGACTTTTGGGGAAAAGGGGTCTGGCAAATAGGGAGAGAAGCAGAGAGAAAGAGCGACGGTGGTCAGCAGTGTGCTGACAAAGAGGCACAGTGCTATATCCGCGAAGACAACGCAATCACTGCAGAGCAACAATGAAAAGGCACATGCGGGGGTCTGAGGTGGAGTTGTGCATGCAAGCTTGAGCAGCTAGGCGTCGCTCTAACAATAGCGGCAGCGACAGGAATAGGATGGTGGTGCTGTAACGGTGATGATGGTGGCTAATGGTCACTTCGTTGACGGTGGGTCGAGGTGGAGCGAGGTGGATTGCGTTGATGAAGGAAATGGTATTCTGATGCTTTCCTGGGTTCTCTTTATTATTATTTTTTTTTTTACTTTTGGCTGTGTATTTGGTCTATGTGGGGTTGAGGATGGGTTTGTGATATGGCGAATAAATCAACAGTCAGTAAAGGAGATGGGTGACAAGTTCCATGTTTTGGCTGTTTATTTCAATTTTTGAATGGTTACTAATGTTGTTGATGATTCCTTTTGTACTTTAATTTCAAGCTTGTTCATGGTAAATGCAATGAGAGGTATCTGTTTCAAACTGAATATACAATTGATTCAAACTTAAATTCTTTTTATGTTACAGGACATGGGGTGGTGTGGATTTATTTTGCTGTTGGAATTATGGTCTTTTATTCATGATTTGTGAGTTTTCTGCTTTAACATTATGTATATACTATGTGTTTTATTCAAACTTAACAAGAGAAAGTGAGTTTTGATTGTTTACTCCATAAACACAACTTCGAAAACCATTTCCATCATAGCAGATAAGCATAATACAAACAAAACATTATCAGGTAGAATAATCAGATCAAGGATTGAAATAGATCAAATTCAAATGAAGTCAATTGAAACTATTTTCTTACCCTTTTGAAATGTTCAACCGTTTCATGTTGTGGAGCCAAACTGCTTCCTTTCCTACTCTCAGCTTTTCCTTTTATTCTCACTTCTCTGTTTTTGGGTGTTTCTATATTGCTTTGTTCTCCTCCTTTGTGTCTCATTACATGTCTCTATTTATAGAGCAAACCACCGTCCAAAATTGATCAACTTGCACCTATTCATGATGAAGCCTATGGAGCTATTGATGGCAGGGATCAGAGCAGAGCAAAAGGGGCGGTGATTTTTGATGGATGTAGGCAGTGAATTTTTCGCTTTTCACCGTTCTGGATTTGGGCTCAAATTCTTCATGGCTCTGTGGACTTAGAATGAATAGAGCCGGCCCTTTTTGGGTCTTGTATCGACTCTCTCTTGTTATGTTTTATTTTTTTTATTATTGTTTGGATCGTAAAGATCCCCTTTTGGTTGGGCCTCTTCTTCTTCAATAAATAAAACAAATACTTGGCAGAATATATCTATATACATATTTTTTTTTATGTGATTTTTAGTTTCCTTGTGAAACAAATAAGCAAATGTGAAAAAAAAAATGTGACAATAAACAAACAAATTTGAAAGCTATTGGAGTGTTTGAAATATTGAACATTAAACAAATAAATAAATGTAAAACCAGAACAAAATAAAGTTTGAAATATGGACAAATTTGAGTATCATCACTTACTCTAGGCATAACCAAATCCGGATGCACTTGGATGATGAGGAAAAGACAACCTTCATAATAAAGCATGCTAATTTTTGTTACAAAGTCATTCCTTTTGGTTTGAAAAATACGAGGGAGGGGCCACTTGCAAACACCTTATAAATGAAGTCTTTGAAAACCAAATTAGTAAGGACTTAGAGGCCTATGTAGATGACATGGTTGCCAAGACTGCGGCTGAGGCGACCATTGTTCCAATCTTTCCAAGATTTTCCAATAACTCCAAGAGTACAACATGAGACTTAACCCTAAGAAGTATGCCTTTGGAGTAAGTGAAGGCAAATTCCTTGAATTCTTGCTCACACACAAAGGAATGGAGGCCAACCCAGAAAGGTTTCAAGCTATTCAAGACATGTGCACTCCATAGAGCGTAAGATAAGTACAAATACTCACAGGGAGGATAGCTACACTTTCCAGGTTCCTATCCAAGATCAGTGCATTATGCCTTCCCTTTTTTTAGGATATTGAGCAAGCAGCAAGAGTTCCATTAGGATGATAAGTGTACGAAGGCCTTCCAGGAACTAAAAGAATTCCTGGTTTTCGCCCCAATTCTCACCAAGCCAAATTGCAACACCCTCTGGACATATACACCATGCTCAAGTTATGAGATTATATTTAGAGGTTATTACAGGTGTTGTGAAAACTCTTTGGATTGAGTAAAACATAACATATGGTCTTTAAAGTATAGTATTCCATTAATAAATAAGGATTTACAATCCAAATTGTGTGATGGTGATATAACTCAAAATACAATTACTCAAATCTGACTACTTCTACACACAAAATATTTCTAATTCTACATTTTTTGCTTCGTTACCCCGATAACCCACCTTGACACTCAAGCTAGAGTTCTAGGTGCTGGACTCAAGCCAATATCCCGCAGTTCATAGAAGTCCCAAAATTCCGCCGCAGACTTGAAGGCCTATTTCTTTGTATTGGAATATTTACATAGACATATAAGTAGGTAGTGAGAATTTAAAATTTCCAGTAGGTACACTCAATCCATTAAGCATATAAGGTGTCATCATAAGTCTTCCAACTGCTTCGGTTTATTATGAAAATTGGACAAGTACACATAAGCACATGTTAAATTTTAAGTTTGAAAATGTGATTCTCAAAGCGGGTTGCTTTCAACAATCACTTGGCACCTTCCAAGGCAAGTATATAGCAATAATAGTATAATCTCCAATAATAATAATGTTAGTTGTGCAATATAACAAAATAATGAAACATGCATATGTAGTTGCACCTAAACTGAATTATGTAAGTGCACTTGTTTTCTGGTTCTTTCTTTAACCTATAACATGAACACTTGTACTTAGTCCGCTGGAAGTGGGTGACCTTTCCCACTCTTGGGTAGTAGTATGCTTTTCAGGACCAAATTCATTTCTATACGTGATTGCTGGATTTTCTTTCTCCGAAGCTTACACTAATCTGTTCCCCTTAATCTATTCAGAGGTTAGCCCAAGTAATCATTTATGACAATATCACCCTAACCCCACTACTAGCTGAAGGCCTGATATGTCTCTTAATTATCTTGCAAGTTCACGTTACCCTATATATTATTATACTTGGTCATGCATGAGGATGCAGTATAAACTTATGCACATGCTTCATAACTTTACTTTCAAAATATTCTTTCTTCAGATATCATGTATGCTCATGACATTAAATATCCATTCAATGTGACTATATCGTCTTAGCCAACTACTTGGTGGAGGCCTGATACATCATTTCTTTTATAAAATTCTTACATGCATTATGTTCTCAAAGAGTAAAGGCACATAGTATACTAAGTAATATATAACCTTATTATGAACATATCATTAGTGGCACATCAATCATAGGGATT
This sequence comes from Pterocarpus macrocarpus, assembly GCA_031439585.1. Taxonomy (NCBI): domain Eukaryota; kingdom Viridiplantae; phylum Streptophyta; class Magnoliopsida; order Fabales; family Fabaceae; genus Pterocarpus; species Pterocarpus macrocarpus. The sequence goes on from CM062514.1 coordinate 9,288,434, forward strand.
TGATGTGCATTCACTCTTAGGTCAAGCTTAGTTTCAAGACTTAAGTCATTTACTTTAACTCTCACATACCTAAGGATTGTCATAACCTAAACTCAGCACTGTATCTTGATTAACACTTGGGTTATAAGCCACTAGAAATTGTCCTTAATTTAGAAATTCACCATAAATCCATTTCTTGTCATCTGGCCCTTGCATTTTATAGAGATGTTCTTTATTATATCCTTTACTTAACCTTCTTGGTCCCATTACATTTTAACAAGTATAAGTTAAGTTATGTTGTCTCAATTGAAGCTATCATGTTTCAACTTCAAACTTGGGCCACAATGTTACAAAATTCATTTAGGTTAATAAATACCAAAACTTTACAATTTAGTTCTACTTAGACCAAAGCTTCAAATGAACTTGGTTTCACTCAATTTCAAGCTATAGGGACGGAGTTATTAATTCCACAAGACAGTTCACGAGTTGACTCTATTTCTATCCAACTTAATTCTAAAATTCATATATAATTCAATTGGAATTATCTAACACAATTTTTAGTACACATGCTCTACATGCCTTATACTTTTAGGGGAAAATAGTTTCATGTCCAAAAACTACTCGAATTGCTCCAGTTTAGTAAATAAATCAACTACCTTGTTTTGACTCCTAAATTTGGACTGTCAAATAATAAAATTTCTTAAAAATTCATTTTTGATTAGATTTTTCACCAAATTTTAAATGAAGGTAACTCTATATGTTAGCTTTCAGATAAAATAAGTTCCATTTAAATCTAACATATGCAGCTCTAGAAATAATTTTTGTAGCACAAGGAGTTCAGGATAGTGGCTTATTTGCCTTTCTTTTGATGTCTAGTTAGTTCAAAGCTATTTAACCCAATTCCTATCGACTCCCCTCACTTTAATCTTCCATAGGGACCTCAAGAGACTTATTTAAGATTAACTAAGCATTTACTTCTGCTCATATAAAGTTTTAACTTAATTTAACTAAGGCGTAACTTTCTTAGCTACTTAGTGATTTTAGAGGTTGTCTGTGTTGGGCTCTTAAATTATTTATCGCCATTATCAAATTAACTCACATTTAATAAACTTAACAACTTACAAAAGCCAAAACATGCACACCCTCATTATGGTCATACATAGCCTAACACAAGTAAACAAAAGTCACAAGCAACCAAGGACACAATCAAGCCTAAACCAACATTTCCAAGCATAACTATCACCTAACCACTTCATCAACATCATCATTCCTTCAACAAAAAATTTTCAATGAGAAACCTAGGGTTTAGGCATAGTTTGTGGCTTTAGAAATTGAGAGGAAATAACCTAGGATTTGAGCTACTTACCTCAAGGTTCTTAAAGTTATAGAAGCAAAGAAGCCAAGAACAACTCCTATCCTTCCACTTCTCTCATGGTTGTAGCCTTCAAAGGACTGGAAGAGCTCCATAAGTGACTTAAATCCTTTAATCTTTTAAGCGATTTTGATGAAGAAGAAAAAGGGATTAATTTTCATATAAGGAGCAAAGTGTTTTGGGGGCCAAAAAGACCATCAACCATGATCTTGAAGCTCATGGCTATGGTGGTGGTGAGGAAGAAAATGAAGAAGGGGATGATGGTGTGTGTGGGTGCGTGTATGGCCGAAAATAAGGGAGAAAAAGAGAGGGTGAGAGTATTGTGATATTTTTTGGAAGGAATGGTGGTAATTAATCCACTAATTGGGGCCAACACAATGCTTTTACATCCACTCGTTTACCTAACATAAGTTATGGCTCATTTTTGGCCACTTACTTTGACTGCTCTCATGACATGTCTATCTAAAGACAATATGAGACCCTTGAGGATTAATTTAAAATATTCAATAATTAATCTGGGTACTCGAGGTAATATTCATGTATGAGAGTAATCCCACACTTATTTAAAACCCTGTGCATAAAACACCATTTATAAAGTTATTACATGTAATTTATCTACTAGGGTCGTGGGGCCCACCTATACCAGGAATTAGGATTTTTCTTCTAATACCTCTCTTGACAACCGTAAGCCTTTATTTATAGTTTTGCCATTGTAACCTAGTAATTACAATTTTGCCCTTTCTTTTACTGTAGTTTACCTATTTATTGTTTTATCCTTACCTCAAGTCCAAGCTTCCTTTTATACTAGTTTATCCTCAGAGTTGGAGACATTACAAGGATCAAGGGAGCCTTTCTTCATCTATCTCTTAGTGACCTAGAATGTTGTTAGTGCAACATTAATCTAGGAGAAAGAGAAACATCATAAACTTGTATACTTTGTCAGCAAGGTATTGCATGGACTAGAGCTTAAGTACCAAAGGCTAGAAAAACTTGCCCAGGCATTCCTCACTGCAGCCAAAAAACTAAGACCTTATTTCTAGAGCCATCACATCATCATGAGGACTAACCAAGCAAGTAGATAGGTGTTAGCCAAACCTAAGCTCACAGGAAAAATGATCCTTGGTCTATGGAGCTCTCAGAATTTAGCATTGAGTACAAATCCCAAGGAGCAATCAAAGTGCAAGTCCTCACTGATTGCATTGCCTAGCTCGTAGATAAAGGCGACAAGCCAAGTGGGAGCAGAACCTAGACACTTATGTAAATGGGGCCTACAACCAACAAAGAAGTAGGGCCAATGTCATACTTGAGAGTGGCAAAAGGGTGAGCCTAGAGCAATCTTAGAAGTTTCAGTTTAAAGTAAATAACAACTAGGCCAAGTATGAAGTGTTGATCATCGACCTAAAGCTCGCCTATGATATGGGAGCCAAATGGGTCCTCATCAAGCGAAATTCACAATTGGTAGTCAAACAAGATAATGGCAACTTCTAGGCTTATGACCCATCCATAGAAAAGTACCTCCATCTTGTACAACAGTTGAGATTAGGTTTTGATCATTGTGTCTGTAACACCCTACCAACTTAATGTTATGCTTAAGTCATAGCATGAAATCAAGTAGATTGTGTTACCGGATTAACACTCTATTTACCTTTCCTAATTCGTCCTTCTTTAGATGATGATACCAAGGGCGAAACGAATTTAACAAAATATAATAATAATAAAAAGAAAAATAAGAATAATACAATACCGTTACTGTATAGGTGCATGTATATATATATATATATATATATATATATATAGCCACTGCTTCAGTTTCGGTACAAGTTTCAAAGTGGAACACCTATGTGGGCCAGCATACCAAAAGACAATAAGGCCCATATTTGTCAAAAAGAGATCCTATGGTCCTTAAAGGACATTGTATAATCTACTGCTAATCCTACTGTCAAGTGTATGACCCAGAGCCACGTGCTGTCTAAAAGAGGGTCATGCTATACAACGTCTCCTGCTGGTCGAGCTACTCTGTCAGATAGCCATTAGCCATGCCAGGCTCGGCTGGTGAGTAGTCTACACTGGGTCCCGAGGAGGAAGAGGGAGATGAGCCGGTGGCCTCAGAGGGGTCACTCTCTGAACTAAGAGGTACATCGGGAACTGCCTGCGGAGGTGACTCCGGTGCAGGGTCAGCAGGTGCTGCCTGTGCTACAGGTGCAGGAGGAGCTGGAGGTGGGTGCGCCATGTGCAGCGGGACGGCGATGTAAGGACTAACAGGGTCGAAAATGGGATGATGTAAAGGAACATCAAAGTTCCTGTTGCTGAAGAGGTAGAGACGGAAGTTACACGAGCCGGCTATATACAGGGAATCCAACTCATGGTCGTGGTGGAGCTGTAGAGCGGGAATCTCAATGAAGAGGGTAGCAGTGGAGTCCATCGTCAGTGTCTGAGAATGATGCGGAAGATACAAAACGGGGTGAGAATTTTCAAGAAATTCTCAGTAGGGCTCGGGTATACTGGTTAACTGACGTCACATACATTCTCAGTTGCCTCGGGTTTTATTTAATTATAAAAACATGTTTTCAAACTGAAATATCCATTTTAATGAGTTCAAGAAAATACCTGATCCGAGGCAAGGTTCATTTTTACTTTAGACGGCACAAGAAACAAGATAGATTGCTAATAATAATGCATAGAATAATAGACAGAGCAAATAATAAACAGCAGTAAGCAAACATGATAGACAACTGGAAGCATTTTGACATAATTATTCTATGTAACCATGCAGTCCTGTGATCATGCATACTTTATCATAAACCTTTCTTCATATGCCTTTTTGCATCACTTTTCATCATTTTCTATCTCTTGATCCCCTGGGAGTTCTTGGCCATTTAGACTCCTGAGTAATAATCTGCTTATCAGGATCGAGCTCGTTCCTATACAGGAATTGCCAGGTTTACTTTCCCCGACATTCCCACCGATCTATTCCCCTTAACTTCTTATCCGGGGTTGGCCCAAGTAGCATGGATCTTTCATAGTACATAATCCTTATCATAACTCTCATAACTTCCCTTGAAATGCACATGTATTAACATGTAATTCATAACTTATGCATGGATTCTACCGAAATCTTGGCAGCATAACGGAACATGTCCACTTCCCCATGAATAGTGCCAGCATATCGAAACATCAATTTATCACAAGGAACACAATATCTCATACATATTCCAATATTGAACTCATATCAACATCAAATTCATATAAGCAGAGTTCCTGCTCCAGCATAGTCAACCAACCCGATTTTTGTAATTCAAGCCATAATTTCTATTTAACTCATTTGGACCTCAAATTTGAGTATGTTAAAGTGTTATATTTCTATTTTCTAACCTCTTTGGTCTCATCTAATTTCGATATCTATAACTCGAGATATTTAGATCTTTCCTCGGCCTGCCTAGTGGCTAGCCAGAATCAGACATCTAAAAGTAAAAATCCACTAAAAATAAAAAACTGACTCAAATGATATGAAATTGGACTTATATTAAAGTTAACAGGGTAAAGTTTCATTTACAAAAATTCCCATCCCATTTGGCTTGGTAGGGCTCGAGTTATAAGCTCCGAAACATAATCTTCTTGAACTGCTCTAATTTGGCTTAGTTTCGACATAGGTTAAATTCTTCAAATCACTGGGAACAATTAGGATAGTAACAAACTCGAAATTTCTGAGTAGGATGTTCTCCTATGTGTGAGCTTTCCAACAAAATTAGTTTCACTCAATTTGGAGCTGTATAGGGTGAGTTACACCCTTTTCAACCCATATTGCCCGGGTGGATGTCTGGATTCCTAGGTCAAACTTCAAAAATTCATATCTCTCTCAATATTAATCCAATGGTCTTATATGATATATGTATAGAAAGACCTAGATGTCTAGTTTCACATAAAAATAGTTTCATTAATTTTGAACTACGGGAGACAGAGCCATACACTCCGCCGTACGGACTGCCGAGGGTTTTGAGTTTTCCAGCCTCTCAACTTCTTCATATCTTCATCCTTTCTCACTTCCAGTTCAAATTTTAACCTCACAAACAGCCCATAACCCAACTATAATTCATTATAATCATTCAATCACATATCAAAATTAAGAAATTAGACCACCGTCCTTCAGGAATCAGAAAATCAAGTAAGAATTTTGAACCCCTACCTCTTACTATGAATGATTTGGCTTAAGTTTGTAGCTGGAACTTGGTGGAATTTCAAAGTGTGGTGGAGTTGGGTGAGTGAAGAAAAGAAAAGAGAGAACGTGGAGTGAAGTCGGAACTCGTGCACATCTTGCATATGAAGTCAGAACCCGGGAAACATATCCAGTTTATTCGAAATTTGAAAGCAAAGCCTGATGTGAAGCCAAGCACTTAAAGTCGGAAGTCTGGAATTATAGCTTGATATCGGAACTCGTGAGGATAGAGAAATGAGAGCTCTTGGTATTAAACTCGAGATTGGAACTCGTGAAAATTTGACTCGGACTTGGAGACAAGTTCAAAAATCTAATCTCGCATCCATTTCTGGTTGAGATAAAATCGGACGTCGGATTTCGTGTTAAGTTGGAAATCTTAAGATCGGAAATTGGAAACATCAGCCACTTGAAACGAAATCAGAAATCGGAATTTTTACTGATGAGGTCGGAATTTATACACGCTTACATAAGGTATGAAATCGGAAAATGCAAGGCAATCCGTTTGAGCCTTCCTAAAGTCGGAAATCGAAATTTTAAAAATTCACTGAGGTCGGAAATCTGAAATCATTGTCTGTCCAGCCTTGAAGATGAATTCGGAGGTCAGGAATACTGATGGGCTCGGAAGTCGGAAGTCGCGGACATTACAGTGTCAACCAGCATTTTACTCGGGAAGAGGACCAACATACGGACCTTCTCTCTAAGCTCGTCAGGCTAAGGAAGCCCAAGAACAACAAGTCAGTCATACAGCTAGTCCTCAACAATCCAAGCACACAAAACGAGTAGGTCCAAGCGATAAAGCAGTCCTTGGATAAGAGGGCGCTATACCTCATATACTTAAGAGAAGGTAAACTTCCACCAAACCTCGCTAATGAAAGGAAATTCAAGAGAATAGCCAACTACTACACGATCTACTAGGATCAACTGTACCGAAATGGACACACCTTGCCATTACTCAAATGCATCAAGCAAGGTCAAGTGGCACTTGTGGTCAAAGGCCATGTAAAGGCCTATGGCAACCACCTAGGAGGTAGGTCACTGGTAGCCAAATTCGATGAATAGGTTATGTAACATCCCCAATTTTTCCTAAGCTAATTTTCTCATTATTAATGAGTAATTAGAGTAATTAGTAAATTAATCCTTACTAATTAATCAAGGATTAATTCACTAATTAAAGGAGCAAAAGCTTGGTAATTAGGATAAATCAATAGAAAAGCCAACATAGTGAAGTAAAGGGCAATAAGGTAATTTTAATAACTAAATAAGCTTGCTAAATTAAATATTAAAAAATTAAAAATATGATGATAGAACCTTAGGGGTACCCACAGTTAAGCTATGAAGGAACATGCAAAAATTTAAATGGTTAACATTCTAATCGTGAAAAACATTCATCACACTTAATCACAGTCAATGACACTTAATCATACTTAATTGAAAATGTAACTCTTCACTAAAAACCCTAATGTAACTGTCCCCATGCTAACCCGTGGATATAAAGATCCAAAAACTCTAGACACAGACTTTGATAAAAAAACAAGATTTAGAATAAAAAGTCTCCCTATTAAACCCCCAAGAAATTTACCCTTGGAAGTGTAGATAACAGGGAAAAGATAGAAGATTCTGCATCACAACAAAATGAGGAAAACCTCACAATTGTATTGATAGTTAAACCATGATAAACTATGAATTATCCATAGGCCAAGTTGCCTATTTATACATAAATCCTAAAATTGATAAAAAATGGAAATTATCTAATCCTATCTAAAAGAGCTTATTTGAAACTAAAATTAAAATTAAAGATATGATTCTATCCTAAAAGACTTATTTCTAACCAATTTAAATCAGGTTTGATCTTGATAGATTACATCAGATTTGATTTAAATATTAAAAGATAAACTAATTCAATTTAAGTCTAAACAAATCTAGACTAAGTCAAAACAAATAAAAAATAAATCTAGACAAAATCTAAACATATCTCCAACATGATCAGATTACTTGCTCTCCAGGTTACTTTAATTAAGTTTGATTCCTTGATCTCCAAGTAATTTGAAATAAGCTTGATTCCTTTGTCTCCAAGTTAACACCATTACACTTAAAATAAGCTCTTGGGTTACTTGATCTCCAAGTTATCACTAACAAGATCTTTTCCTGTGTTGGAATGACCAAATTACCCTCTTGAACTCGTATCACATGCACATAAAATTGATGGTGATTAAGACAAAATAGGAAGAATCATAATTGAAATGAATGCAAAGTCATCAAATCAAGGAAAAACAGCTCAAACCCCCTAAACCCTAGAGCACAGCCATGGCCTACCCCCTCCCTTTCACTCATTCACTTTCAATTTCTCATTTTCACTCATTTCCTAAACACTCTCAAAGCAAAAATGCATCTCTCTCTTGTACTCGCAGCCCAACTCTTTGTTGGAGGAGAATCGTTTGACACTCAAAGCTCAAAGACTATAGTTAGAGCTACACACTCTAAGGTAGGATTCTTCTTTTCTTCATCTTTTTGTGTTTTCATGACACAAGTGTAGAAAACTCAAGGCCTTACATGGCTACGAGTAACTACCTTTGTCAAAAGCCTATTTATGGTTTAAATCCTGATGTTCATGTCTTTAAACAAATTTTAATTGGTTAAAATTATTCTCTATATGTTTTCAAGTGATCTAATCAGCTTAAAACTTTTCTTTCATGTTTTAAAGAAGTTTAATCAGTTAAAAGAATTTTCTTTATGCTTTTAAGAAATTTAATCGGTTGAATTCATACCTAATATCTTTAATTGGTTAAAAGTCCCTAAAACACTAAAACTGCTTATCTTGCTACTCCTTCTTATGTTAACTCACCCTCTAAGGGTAAGAAATTAGAGGGTCATAAGTAGGAGGTGCCACATATACTTGACTCTTCTCCTCCTCTTCTACACCCTTATTGCACTTCATAGGGATGTTATATTTCTTTCTCTTTTGTGATTCTGCCTCAGCTTTAGTAGAGGATTTTTCTTTTTTTTCTCAAGTTCTGTGAACTTTTCCCATTTCTTAAGGTGATTGCCTTTACATGTGCTCTTGGATTGGCAACTATGTTTGATGAGCAGTTTCTCTTCTTAAATTAATTTACCCTATTTTATAGGCAAGCATATCAAGCCGATCAAGTAATAATTAGTAAGTAGATGGTTGATCCCACCAAGATTGAATAAACAAACTATCGCAATTGCCAAATAGAATCTATTTAAGCTAGCCGAAATTATTATGAGAACAATTGAAGGCAATAAACAAGAAAATTAAAGAAAATAATTAATCGCAATAAAAGGTTAAGAATTTAATCGAAAAGCATGCTAAGGGGTCGATTTCACCTATGTTCTTAATGGGTATTGACTTTTTGAAATTTATCTGAATCTATCTATTTTATTGAAGGGCAAGGATCCTAAAATGATTATTAGCGGGTTCCCCTCATATAGTAATCCTATTCTACACCTTATAAGGCAAGAGATATTATGGTTCTGTGATTCCCCTTTGACTAATGTCCCACACTATCCCACACAACTCATAAATAGATAGGTACATAATAGTTTTTATTCGATGTTCCAAGCGTGTACCTAGATTCCTCATAGTTTACACAACTTTGATTTCATCTTATAGGTGATCAAGCCAAGGAAAGCATTAAGAATAGAAATAAAAACTCACTATAAATAAATAAGATTCAAATAAATTCAAACAAAAGTTAATACATTATCATTCACATAGGCTACATCTCAGCCTTAGCATACAAGAGTTTTGGCCACTCATGGATACAATATTAGTACTCAATGAAGAAACAAATATCTTAAATATAAGAAAAAAGAAAAGGATTGCTCGGTGATATGGTTGATCTCTTCTTCTCCAAACTTCGAATCCTTTTTTTTCTTCCAAAATAAAGATTCCAAGATGGTAGTATGATAGTGTTTATATGTGTAAACTATTAGAACCTCCTTTTAGCCTCTAATCTCCTCTTTTTAAATCAAAGAATAGGGTTAAGAGAATCTTATCTTTGATTTTTGTAGCTGAGGGTGAGTAGAATGGGTCCAATTAGCTCTTGGTTATATCCTAATTGGGTTAAGAAAACTTAATTCATGTTCAAGTGCAGTCTCCAATCTAACTATCAATGTGTAATATCCTAATTTTCGGGTTCCTACCTCATCTTCAAGTTTGATTAATTCCCATTTCCGACTTCATCTTCGAATTACACAGAAAATGGGAACATTTCCGAATTCCGAGTTCGTCACACGTTAACCTACGACCTCCGACTTCATCTGGAATAATTTCCACGACTTCCAACTTAACCTTCAAGTCCGAACAACATGGAAGTGATTCCCAATGTAGGACTTCATGTCAGAAAACGTACCGACTTCCGATCTCATAATTTATCTCATCACGTTTCAAGCGATGTACCCGATTTCCGACTTAATATTTCATGTTTCAAAATAGTATACATGGTTTCCAACCTCCGACTTAGAGTCTCAAACAAACTGTATATAACTCCCAAGTTCCGATCTTAACTATACCAGCATCCTCATTCCGACTTCCAACTTGACTCCAAGTTCATAGTTTAACACAATTGTACAAGTACCGATCTCCGATTTTAATGTAACGAGCTCCGGCCTTAGAGTTGCACTCAATGGACATGAGTTCGAATCTTGGAGTTGATTTCCAAATCATACTCGAGTTTCGATCGCTAAGTTTATTCCCAGGAGCCTTCCATTTTTGCTGGCGTTCCCGAGTTTGAATGGGGAGTTCCGAGATTACTTGATTGTAAGCTGTATGATTTCCGATATCTGAACTTACTCCCAAGTGTCAAATAAGGATTGGACGAGTTCCAACATCCTGCTTCAGCTCCAAGCTCAAATAAAAGGACACGGGTTCCGACATTACACAATAAATACGAGTTCCGATTTCCTGGAACATAGGATTAATTATTTGATTCGCGATCTCCGGTGTCATGCTTAGCATCGATTCAAGTTTACCAATGTCCCTGACTTCCGGGTTTAAGTGTTTGGTTTCACATCCGACTTTGCTTTTGAGTTTTGAATAAACCAGATAATATTTTCGAGTTCCGATTTCATCTGACTGGATGTACACGAGTTTCGAGTTTAAGAAGCGTACGAGCTCCGACGTAATTTTTCATAATACGGTGGAAACGAGTTCGACTTTTAGGTGACGTGCAGAGCAATTTTGCCACAGAAAGAGGACGACGTAGAGAGCAATTTTAGGGGAAGGTTGGCTAAAATTCAGCCTTGTGTTTTTAGGCCAATCAAAGCCCTCCAAGTTAACCACCATCTCAAGCTTATAAACTTATTTCTTTCTCTCCTTCAGCCTCATCTTTACGTTGCCTTCTCCCTGGTTCAGCTCTCTTTTCTCTTCTCCACTCGCCCAACTCCATCACTCCTTGAAGCTTAACAAGGTTCTAACAACTCAAGCTTCAACACTTAGCTCAAATCACACTCCAAAGAGGTAGGATTCTATTTCTGCTCTTGAATTACTTACACTATGATTGCATGAAATTGTACTCTTCTTCATGCATTTGATGAATTATTGGATATATTATGATGGATTATGATTGGATTAATAGGAGATCTTGAGTTGGAATTGTGGTAAGAAGGAGAAAATTAGAAGGAGTGGAGAATTAAGATGCTATCTTAGTGAGAAATTCCACGGCAGTCCGTACGGTGGAGTGTACGGTGCCGCCTACAGCCGGTTAAATCCGATGAAACTATTTTTAGATGAAAGTAGACATTCAGGGCTTTCCATACATGTATCATATAAGGTTATTGGATTAGTATTGAGAGAGATATGAATTTTTGAAGTTTGACCTAGGAATCAGGACTTTCATCCAGGTAGGGTGACTTGATGAGGGTGTAACTTGCCCTACACAACTCCAAATTGAGTGAAACCAAACTTTGTTAGAAAGCTTACAAATAGGGGAACATCCCAATATGAAATTCCGAGTTTGTTATGACCCCAATTGATCCCAGTGGTTCAAAGAAGTTACCCTATGTCCAAACCGAGCCAAAACAGAGTAGTTCAGAAAGGTGGAATTTCAAGACTTATAACTCGAGCTATACTAAAGCAAATGGAATGAAACTTATTGCAAATGAAATTTTGTCCTGTTAGCTTGGATATGGCACTAATTTCGTATGATTTGAGCTTAGTTTCGATTTTTAGTGAATTTATACTTCCAAGAGTGTAATTCGTGCCAGTGGCCGAATAGGCTGAGGCAAAAGTTAAATATCTTGAGTTATATAAATCCAAATGAAATGGGACCAAAGAGGTTAAAAAGTATACATATAGATATATAACATATCCAAAATTTAGGTTTAAATGAGTTGAATAGAAATAAAGGTGGATTATGCAAAATTTGGGCAGAACTGGAAAGAATTGGCAGAATGACCAAATTGATGGTTTCACAAATGTTAGTGGACATATAAGGTTTGAGTTGAGGATTGCATGTCTTACCCTGATAGATATGTTAAGATTTATTATACTGCTATGATTGATTTGTCCATGAGAACTGGCACTATTCATGGGGAAATGGATTTGATCCGTTATGCTGCCGAATTTACGGAAGAAGTCTAGGAGACAATGAGTATTTGTATTATAAGGAATTTATAATATAAACAGCTATATAATTATGAATATGTATGTGGGAATTTTAAATGCAAGGATGAATTTAAGTATGATATGAGTTATGACGTATATGGAAGTAAATGACGAAGCATATGTATGAGAATGAAAAGACATGAGTATATTAAATGTGAATCCCTTCACCCGGAGGCAGTTAATTGAGCTCCCTCCCTGTGAAGGCAGTTAAATGATAAAATGTGAATCCCTCCAAGACTAAAGGCACGTGAATCCCCTTGTGGGTGAGTCGGTGTGACAACGGTCAAGGGTGGAGCTGACAAGCTCACTCTAAGGTCACGCTATCCAAGGGCAGTAAAGGCTAAAAAGTAAAGACTAAAGACCAAGATTAAAGCATATGCAAGCACCCTGCTCACATGAGGCATGGCATCGACCCAGCTAGTGTGAGTATAGGGGATAGAACTTACATGAGGCATGGCATGACCCAGCTTATGTAAGTATTGAATGAAGATCCCATATTCCTAAGGAACGTGACATGGCGATCACGCTCTAATTGAGTATGACATGGCAATCATACTCTGGAATGTGGCATGTAAAAATATGTTGATGAGTCTATATTCCTAAGGAATGTGACATGGCGATCATATTCTGGAATATAGCATGATGATCCCACACCCTAAGGAATGTGACATGGCGATCACATTCTGATGGAGTATGACATGGCAATCATACTTTGGGACCTGGCAAAAAGAACATATTCCTAAAGAATGTGACATGGCGATCACATCCCGATGGGGTATGACATGGCAATCATACTCTGGAATATGTGTAACAAGTAAAGGAAGAAAAAGAAAGAAAAGCAAATTTTATGTATATGCATAAGTTCAAGTACAAGTAAAGGCATGTGCAGATGCTATGTGTATTTTAATATGTTGCAGTTATTATTCATGGTATCGTTCATGAATTGATTTTTACGGGTTCTCCAAAATGCCAAGTGTATGATTAAAATAAGCTTTGCTTCGGATATTATATTTTCAAACTATAAAATAAAATAGTTTGTAAAGTATGTTCACCTTTTTCAAAATAAACCGAAGCAAACTGGAGATGACAATAATGACATTATGTATAATAATTAGAGAATCCTACTGAGAATTTTATAATTCTCACTCCTATTTCCGTGTTGTCTCCAGATAGTTTCAGAAGTTTCCAAAGACGACTGAAATTGCTGTCAGACAAGGTCCGTTCAGATAACAGTAACAACTCGAGGGTGTGGTACTATGACTTAAGCATAGTACTGTACTTGGGAGGATGTTACATTAATGGTATCAGAGCAGTTTGATCCTCCTCGGACCTAAGGATTTGGACTGACTACGTTTCCAGTGCACTCTGGAATCCTTAGAAAATGTCATGCGACAAATCTTATCCGCTCAGATATGATATAGGAAATTAGATATGCATGACCGCCTAACCATGATTGTTATTAGTTGCTGTCACACTTAACTTATTATTGAGCCTGATCAACTCAATCTTTTGTTGTGTGTGATTAGGAACTAATGGCTTTCCGGGGGCGTGGTAGGCCACAAACTACACCCACTTCAGAAGACCCTGTTAACTTCATGGACACTCTACGAGAGATGGCATATGCCATGTGCGAACAAGCTGCTGCAGCACACCAAATGATGGACCGGTTGGGAAGACAACCTGGAGTTGGTCACGGTGGAAACTCAAGTGGCCTAGGATTAGACCTAGAATACCTCAAGTTCACGGAATTCAGAAAAGCAAACCCACCTAGCTTTAGAGGAGCTTTCAACCCTGACAAGGCTGACAAATGGATTAAGGTGATGGAAAAGGTTTTCTCTGTTTTAGATTGTACGGATTGCCAAAAAGTGGCCTTTGCCACCTATATGCTAGAAGCAGACGCAGAATTCTGGTGGAATGGAGTGAAACGGCTATTAGAAGAGTCCTAGATAGAGATCACCTAGATTGTGTTCAAGGACACTTTTTACCATAAATAATTCCCTCCATTAATTTGGAACGCCAAGGAGTCGGAATTTATGCAACTCTGCTAAGGAAGTAGTAGCATGCCAGAGTACATCGCTAAGTTTGAAGAGTTATGTAAGTTTTCTACAATCTATCAGCAAAATCTAGATGAGGTGTGGAAGTGTGTCAAATTTGAAGGCGGACTGAGGGAGGATATCCTTGCAGCAATAGGCCCTATGGAAATCAGGAATTTTCCTACCTTGGTAAACAAGTGCAGTCTTATGGAAGACTATAACAAGAAATTGGAGAACTCCCAGTCTGATATTTATGGAAAGAGGTCTACACCTGAAAACCAGGAACCTGAATATGCCTCACCACCAAAGAAGCGATTTCACCTTGATAAGTATGAGGGCAAGCAGCTGCAAGAATTGGTGGTTGAACCACGATGTCCGAAGTGTGGAAAGAATCATAGAAATAAGCCTTGCCTGGTTAAACGGTATGTGTGTTTTAGATGTGGCAAGTCAGGACATATGATTAGAGAATGCCCTGAAAATCGACCACCGACTCCTAAACCGTAACGTTCAGGAAGAACCTTCACTATAAATGCGGAGAAGGCGATACCCCAGAAGAGCCATCACGAGAATTAGGAATAACCTTGGGCAAGGATTCACTTTTTGCTAACTATGTTATGTTAAATTAAATAATTAGGTTTACTGTATTTTCTTTGACTATGTTTATTCACCTTCAGTGTGCTTATGTGCAAAAACTCCTATGATAATAAATAATTAGTTTTATGATTAAATTTTGAAGACAAAATTTTTTTTAAGGAGGGTAGTAATGTAACATCCTGATTTTCGGGTTCCCACTTCATCTTCAAGTTTGATTAATTCCCATTTCTGACTTCATCTTCAAATTACATATAAAATGGGAACATTTCCGATTTCCGAGTTCGTCACACGTTAACCTACGACCTCCGACTTCATCTGGAATAATTTCCACGACTTCCGACTTAACCTTCAAGTCCGAACAACATAGAAGTGATTCCCGATGTAGGACTTCATGTCAGAAAACGTACCGACTTCCGATCTCATAATTTATCTCATCACGTTTCAAGCGATGTACCCAATTTCCGACTTAATATTTCATGTTTCAAAATAGTATACATGGTTTCCAACCTCCGACTTAGAGTCTCAAACATACTATATATAACTCCCGAGATTCGATCTTAACCATACCAGTATCCTCATTCCCACTTCCAACTTGACTCCAAGTTGATAGTTTAACACAACTGTACAAGTACCGATCTCCAATTTTAATGTAACGAGCTCCGGCCTTAGAGTTGCACTCAATGGACATGAGTTCGAATCTTCGAGTTGATTTCCAAATCATACTCGAGTTCCGATCTCCAAGTTTATTCCCAGGAGCCTTCCATTTCTGCTGGCGTTCCCGAGTTTGAATGGGGAGTTTCGAGATTACTTGATTGTAAGCTGTATGACTTCCGATATCCGAATTTACTCCCAAGTGTCAAATAAGGATTGGATGAGTTCCGACATCCGGCTTCAGCTCCAAACTCAAATAAAAGGACACGGGTTCCGACATTACACAATAAATACCAGTTCCGATTTCCTGGAACATAGGATTAATTATTTGATTCGCGATCTCCGGTGTCATGCTTAGCATCGATTCAAGTTTACCAATGTCCCCGACTTCCGGGTTTAAGTGTTTGGTTTCACATCCGACTTTGCTTTCGAGTTTCGAATAAACCAGATAATATTTCCGAGTTCCGATTTCATCTGACTGGATGTACACGAATTCCAAGTTTAAGAAGCGTACGAGTTCCAACGTAATTTTTCATAATACGGTGGAAACGAGTTCGACTTTTAGGCGACGTGGAGAGCAATTTTGTCACAAAAAGAGGGCGACGTGAGAGCAATTTTGCCACAAAAAGAGGACGACGTGGAAAGCAATTTTAGGGGAAGGTTGGTTGAAATTCAGCCTTGTGTTTTTAGACCAATCAAAGCCTTCCAAGTTAACCACCACCTTAAGCTTATAAACTCATTTCTTTCTCTCCTTCAGCCTCATCTTTACGTTGCCTTCTCCCTAGTTCAGCTCTTTTTTCTTTTCTCCACTCGCCCAACTCCATCACTCCTTCAAGCTTAACAAGGTTCTAACAACTCAAGTTTCAATACTTAGCTCAAATCATACTCCAAAGAGGTAGGATTCTATTTCTGCTCTTGAATTACTTACACTATGATTGCATGAAATTGTACTCTTCTTCATGCATTTGATGAATTATTGGATGTATTATGATGGATTATGATTGGATTAATAGGAGATCTTGAGTTGGAATTGTGGTTAGAAGGAGAAAATTAGAAGGAGTGGAGAATTAAGATGCTATCTTAGTGAGGAATTCCACGGCAATCCGTACGGCGGAGTATACGGCGCTGCCTACAACCAGTTAAATCTGATGAAACTATTTTTAGATGAAATTAGATATTCAGGGATTTCCATACATTTATCATATAAGGTTATTGGATTAGTATTGAGAGAGATATGAATTTTTGAAGTTTGACCTAGGAATCAAGACTTTCATCCGGGCAGGGTGACTTGAGGAGGGTGTAACTTGCCCTACACAACTCCAAATTGAGTGAAACTAACTTTGTTAGAAAGCTTACACATAGGGGACATCCCAATATGAAATTCTGAGTTTGTTATTACCCCAATTGATCCCAGTGGTTCGAGGAATTTACCATATGTCCAAACCGAGCCAAAATAGAGTAGTTCAAAATGGTGGAATTTTAGGACTTATAACTTGAGCTATACTAAAGCAAATGAAATGAAACTTATTGCAAATGAAAGTTTATCCTGTTAGCTTTGATATGGCACCAATTTCGTATGATTTGAGCTTAGTTTCAATTTTTAGTGAATTTATACTTCCAGGAGTGTAATTCGGGCCAATGGCCAAATAGGCTGAGGCAAAAGTTAAATATCTTGAGTTATATAAATCAAAATGATATGGGACTAAAGAGGTTAGAAAGTAGACATATAGATCTATGACATATCCAAAATTCAAGTTTAAATGAGTTGAATAGAAATAAAAGCAGATTATGCAAAATTCGGGCAGAATTGGAAAGAATTGGCAAAATGACCAAATTGATGGTTTCACAAGTGTTAGTGGACATATAAGGTTTGAGTTGAGGATTGCAAGTCTTACCCTGATAGATATGTTAAGATTTATTATACTGCTATGATTGATTTGTCCGTAAGAACTGGCACTATTCATGGGAAACGGATCTGATCCGTTATGCTGCCAAATTTAAAGCAGAAGTCTAGGAGACTATGAGTATTTGTATTATAAGGAATTTATGATATGAACAACTATATAATTATGAATATGTATGTGGGAATTTTAAATGCAAGGATGAATTTAAGTATGATATGCGTTATGACGTATATGGAAGTAAATGACGAAGCATATGTATGAGAATGAAAAGACATGAGTATATTAAATGTGAATCCCTTTACCCGGAGACGGTTAATTGAGCTCCCTCCCTGTGAAGGCAGTTAAATGATAAAATGTGAATCCCTCCAAGACTAAAGGCACGTGAATCCTCTTGTGGGTGAGTCGGTGTGACAACGGTCACGGGTGGAGCTGACAAGCTCACTCCAAGGCCAGGCTACCCAAGGGTAGTAAAGGCTAAAGAGTAAAGACTAAAGACCAAGATTAAAGCATATGCAAGCACCCCACTCACATGAGGCATGGCATCGACCTAACTAGTGTGAGTATAGGGGATAGAACTTACATGAGGAATGGCATGACCCAACTAGTGTAAGTATAGAATGAAGATCCCATATTCCTAAGGAACATGACATGGCGATCACGCTCTGATTGAGTATAACATGGCGATCATACTCTGGAATGTGGCATGTAAAGATATGTTGATGAGCCTATATTCCTAAGGAACGTGACATGGCGATCATACTCTGGAATATAGCATGATGATCCCACACCCTAAGGAATGTGACATGGCGATCACATTCTGATGGAGTATGACATGACGATCATACTCTGGGACGTGGCAGAAAGAACATATTCCTAAAGAATATGACATGGCAATCACATCCCGATGGGGTATGACATGCCAATCATACTCTGGAATATGTGTAACAAGTAAAGGAAGAAAAAGAAAGAAACGTAAATTTTATGTATATGCATAAGTTCAAGTCCAAGTAAAGGTATGTGTAGATGCTATGTGTATTTTAATATTTTGCAGTTATTATTCATAGTATCGTTTATGAATTGATTTTTATGGGTTCTCCAAAATGCCAAGTGTATGATTAAAATAAGCTTTGCTTCGGATATTATATTTTCAAACTATAAAATAAAACAGTTTGTAAAGCATGTTCACCTTTTTCAAAATAAACCGAAGCAAACTGGAGATGACAACGATGACATTATGCATGATAATTAGAGAATCCTACTGGGAATTTTATAATTCTCACTCCTATTTCCGTGTTGTCTCCAGATAGTTTCAAAAGTTTCTGAAGACAGCTGAAGTTGCTGTCAGACAAGGTCTGTTCAGGTAACAGTAATAACTCCAGGGTGTGGTACTATGAATTAAGCATAGTACTGTACTTGGGGGGGTGTTACACAACGTGTAAGCGCTGTAGCAATCTCTGCGATCAGAATTAGTAAATCTTCATTAGAGACAAATTTGTAGAGAATTTTGTTAATAGAAGTGTTCAAAGCCAATCCAACCTAATCAGAACCACCAAATCAATCCAATCCAAACTAAAACTGATCAAAATCACAAAAGTTTGGATTGAGTTAGATCCTGTTTTTCACAAATCGCATAGATTGGATCAAATTTTGGATTTAATTTTCAAAACTGATCAAATCTAATCCAAATCGAATAATAATATACTATATATTTTTTAATTATTAAGTTTATACTTTTTACTTATAATAATTTTGTTCTATTACATAATTTTTTTTATTTATATATCATTTTCATTTAAATAACATTTTATAAATATTAAATGAGGTAATTTTATTTTTTTTTAATTAACCGAAGTTATTTTTATTTTATCATATTTTAAACTTATAATTTTCTTTTGTCAAAAATCGATCAAACTGATCCAATCCAAACTAATAAAAGTTGGATCGGATTCTAAATTTAAATTAAACCGATCCAATCGAAACTTTAATAATTGTATTATTTAGATTGCATTATTTTTTACTCAAAACCGATCCAAACCGAACTACGACCGCCCTTACTTGTTGGCTTTCAAACAAGAACTGTGTCAATCTGAGTTCCATAGCTCGAGATATTGGTGAAATACTAGGCAAAAGTCAGGCTAGACACCATCAGGACAAATTTGCTTATAAATTTGCAACTGATTTTTCTTATAGATAAGATTTGAATCCAAATTTGGTGTCAGCAAAAAATTTGGAAATCTCCTTCTTATCTTTCTAGATCATCTTGAGTCATTCAAATCCAATCTCTATAAAGAGAGAAACAAATTTTTCTTCATCAACCTTTTTTATAAATCTTCTCAATTTGGTCCCAATATACTCTAATTAATGCAATATCTATCTTTTTTTGCAAGTAAAGCTAAAATCAATCATAAAACCTATAAAATAACCAAATATTCACCAAATAAACATTAATCGCTTAATAAATGCAAGAAATAGGATTTTATAATAATTTTGCCTAAAAACTCAAAAATCCATAAAAATAGCATTAAGTTTATGTCAAATTATAGTAATAAATGAGTGTATTTTGACACTCATTAGTGTTACTAAGGAAAGGACCCTATGCCCTCTTTGTAAGCTGCTGAGAAATTTGCCCCAAGTGACTCTCTATGTTCTTGATTAAAACCACATGGTTTTTGAATTGAGCTTCAGTCCTCTCTGTAAATGCAGTGTAGGTCTTCATGAACTGCTAGAACATATTGTCCAAATTTGGCTTCTTTTCTCAAGGGGCCTAGTTAAACTGCTGCTTGGGTGCATATTTGCTCCATGAAAAGTTTGAATGATTCTTCCATCTCGAATTGTAATGTTAGAATAGGGTTTATTCCTTGGAAAATTTCCCATGTAATTCACCTACTTTTCTAAAGGAGGGTCCATAGTGTACTCCCTATTAGGATGATTTCCCTTGTAGAAATCATAACTCATCACCTATGGTTAAGAGGCATTAGTAAGCATGCCTAGTTGCTTCTGAATGCTTGCATTCTAAACAGTGAGGGCCTACATCTATGCTAGTAGGGCAGTCATAATGTCAACCTCTAGAACTCTCCTCTTTTGAGTTCTCTCACTAGGTTGCGGATAGTTATTGCTAGCCATAATCTCACAAAGCTCCCAAGACTACTCTAGTGTCTTGTTGTTCAAAGAGCCATCGGCTACTACATTAACCATAATCTGTGTGGAGAGTAAAAGACCAATGTAGGATGTCTGAATTTGCATCCATAAAAGGATATCATGATGAGGACACTTGGTCAACAACTCCTTATACTTCTCCCAAGCCTCACAAAAAGATTCTCCTTTTGATTAAGTAAAAGAGGCGATGTCATTCCTTATCTTAGCAGATTTGGCAGGGGAAAGTACTTCTCCGAAAATTGTCTAGCCATTATATCCCAAGTAGTAAGTGTCTCCTAAGGTAAAGATTTGATTCAAGCCTTAGGCTTATCCCTTAAGGTGAAAGGGAAATGCCTCAATCGAATAATGTCTCCAATGGCCCCATTGATCTTAATAGTGTCACAAATCTCTAGAAAATACTAATGTGATTGTCAAGATCTTTACTCGATAATCTTGCAAATTAAAAATTTCTGTTAGACAAGCTGAACGCATGACATCTTCAACTCAAAATTGTTGGCTTGGATTAGTGGCCTCACATTGCTAGCTGAGCACCTCTCAAGAGTGGATGCCAGATAGTCCTTCATGGCCTATTGTTCTACTCATTCTTATTAGTCATGTTGTTTTAATTGTCTTCACAAGCTTGCCTCTCTCCTTATCTGATTCAAAGTTCTTTCAATCTCTAAATCAAAGAATAACTCCCCAAGAGATCTACTTCTTCGTATAAACTACAAAAATTAATGAAAATAAGTGAAGACACAAGTAAAAATAAATAAATAAATTATAATAAAATAAAAAATTCAAAACATGCATGTAAAATTAAATTAAAAATAAAAATAAAATATGATCAAATCAAATCAAATTAAACAAAATGAATAAAATAAATAAAATAAAAGTCCAATCTAGTATCCTATTTGTTAGGATTGATATTGGTATTATCCTTGGTAATAGTGCCAAAACTTGATGGGGACTAGCAAGTATACTAGGAATTTACTGAGAACTCATCACGCTAAAAAAAACCCAATCAACCCGACTATTGATCCATCGGCATTTTTCTTAAAACCTTTTTTCACAAACACCTTTTTGGGCTAGGTCTAATAGCTTCACAAAAAGGTTCCTTTCTTCAGACTCTTTACACGTTTCCTTTGATTTTGGGCTAGGCCTAATGGGTCAAAAAACACAATCTGAATCTAGATGTGCTCTACCCAAAAAACTTTTCCCTTTCCTCTCTTCGGCAATGATAATGCAATAACCATGGCTGCCAACACCTCCACTGTGGAAGGCCTACCAGTAACTCTCCAACCTTTCCGTTGCAAGCTGCCAAGATACTCCACAAAGACGAATGACAACTTAACTAAGATCGCCATTGCTGCAACTCAAGCCGAAGCTCCGCCTCCACATGTGACCGATTCGTCAATAGAACCACCTCGTTCAAAGAAATGGCCCGAGGTCCAGACACACCTATGTCTCTATATTCGAACCCAAGGAAAACACCCACTGCAAAAAAAATAGAAACTCATCGTGTTACAACGCCACCGCTAAAGCCATTGTCACCAACATCGACAATGAGCTGACACACTCTATTCACTTTGCACTTGATAAATATGTAGGTGAGGGTGAGGCAGAAGATAAATAGGTTGAGGCAATGTCGACCTAAGGTTGGGGTTTGGGGGTTGAGAGATGGGGGAAGCGAATTGGTTTGCTAGTCTGTGGGCTAAGGATAAGGGTGGGGGTTTGAGGGTTCAGAAGAAAAGGGTGTAGAGTATAGGGATGAAGACCATTTTTTGGGGTTAGAGAATGGGGTAGACGGTGCTTAGGGTTTAGGGTGTAGAAGGGAGAGGAAGTGGCACTTCATTCTTCCTAGGGGAAGTGGCGCTACTAGCAACGTAGATAGCCCCCATCGAGCTGTCTATGATTACTACACATATTGTAACCCTTCCATTTCTTTTTTTTCTCTTTTGCAAAAATAACTTGAAACCCTATCTGCTTCCATCCCTCTCTACAGCCTATCAGGGGCCTACGGCCTAGCCTATTTAAAACCAAGATCAGGCTTAAGCTTATCAGACTAGAATTTAGCACCTTACCATGAGCTGCGTGCTATATTACCACTAAGCTACCACATGTTGTTGTTATTATTATGCATAACTTTTAACTTTGAACCTTTAAATTTTCTCATTTTAAAATTCAATTTGACACCCTAATTTCCCTTTCTCTTTCTCTCTCATTTAGTTGTGCGATGTGTATTTCTCATCCCCTCCATCTCCCTCTCATTCCATCCTTTCATTCCATCATCGCACCTCTCCTTTTTCATCTACCACAACCCATTGGATGCTGCAGCTCACCGCACCAGACCTTCATTGTCCTAGACCACTGCAGCACCACGCAGTCACCGCGCCTAACTACCACCATTGTAGGACCAGTGCTACATTAGATCATTGTTGTGCTAGAAAGGGGGCTCTATGGAGGATGCTGATTATTTGTAAACTCACTTGGCTTCCTCAAAAGCAACCTTTGATGAACATCATAGTTCAAGTCATCTAAGAGCCATCAAAGGTTTTCTATTTGTTGCTGTGGATATTTTCGAAGTATTTGAAGTACTTCTTGGCCGTATCTATAGGTTGGTCATTTTATCAGCTTGTTGCTATTTTCTTTTAGGTGATTTTTAGTTTCTAGCTTTTTTATTTCCTTGTTTTTTTCCTATTCTTTGGACTATTCTAGGTTGCTCCTCTTTTGCCTTGGAGTAATCCTTTATGCTTATTAAAAAAAAAAAAAAAAGTCATCTAAAAGCCATGTGTTGTTTTTTATTGAATGTTATCTCATATTTCTTCTCATGAATTTGTTTTGATGAAGATTTTTTTTAATTTTTTGTGCAGTTTCTTTGTTTGTGCCAATATTTTTTTTTCTAGTGTTGCCAATTTTTTTTTTGTTTATTGTTGCCAATTTTATCACCTTGCTTTCTATGTTCTTTCTTCTTCTTCAAAGTCATATTCTAGTATTCTAACTTCTATGTGATTCACCGCAAAGAAACAAATTCTGGTAAGATGATGACTTGGTTGAAAATAGAGTTGGTGACGAAGGAAATAGGACATTATGAAAAAAGATTATCAGGTTTCATAGATAGGTTTCAGACTAAGTCAGGCTTTTAAACAAGTCAGGCTTAGGTCAAAAAATTAATCTATAATAAGCCACAGGCCAAGCTTAGGCCAAAAAAATATAATACAATCCTGGCCTGTTAAGAGTAAAGCCTGGCCTAGCCTGGCCCAGCCTGTTTTCACCCCTAATCCTTCTTAGCTTCATATCTTCTCCTCCCTTAGCTCCAACGTCTCCACCTTCTCCTATTGCCGTGTTCTCTAAAATGTTAATTTAATTTATTAAAGAATTTTTTTTATGATAGTAAAATAAGCTCTAAAAACTTCCCCTACAAGAAGGAACCAAGAGTACACAAAAGATCATGACATGAAACAAAAGGAGGGGAAAAAAACATGCCAGTCCTGAAAACAACAGAATAACTCCAAGACTTTCCACCCATAGCCAATATGCAGATTCCACCAAACATTGCCTGTCTCAAACCACTAAGCTTTAGTAATAACACAACCAAGTATTATATTCATCATTAAAGTTATTCATATTATTTTTTATAACTTCAAAATAAAATGCAGTGATAACTATTTAATTTTATTTCGAGGGTGTTTTATAAAAGATATATATTATCTAGTAATTTTTTTAATATATCAAATAGAATAATGTGAGTTATTAGTTAGATTATTTATGCATACTAAACACTAGATTGTAGCATTACCAATAATTTAAAAGTGATAACATTTTTTAGTAATAATCTGAATCATTAAAAATCTTATCAGACAATATGCCAAATTCAACTAAAGTACTAGTTTCCACTAAAACCTTAGGCTTCCCTCTTTTTTTTTTTTTTTTTTTTTGGGTTCATAGGTTTCCGGCTCTTATATGTAGGTCCATTTATTTATTTATTTTTAAATAAAACTACTTTTCAATTAAAAAACCATATTAAAAAATTTTTAATAATTAAGTAATTTTTTTATAAATTAAAATAATTATTTTAATATTTTTAAAAATTAAAAATTATTTCTAATATATTCTAAAATAAATTTTAAATTGAAACATATACACCCTTTAGGGATGTGCATAGGTCAGATTGAGTTGGGTTTAGAGGGAAAAAAAATACCCAAATTAATCAAATAGAATCGGATTAGATTGGGTCGGGTTTTTAGCTATTTTTACCCCCAGCCTGAACCAACCCAACCCGAACACTTTCGGGTTGGATTGGGTCAAGTATTCGGGTAGGCAATCAACTTTTCTTTATTTCTTTTGGTGAAAAATATATTGAAACACCCTATTTTGTAGCATTTTGAAACATTTAAATTGTACTTTTGAAATATGAATATAATCAAATATATTTTAAAAAAATTATATACATAATTCATAATTCTATAATCATAATCATGAAATATATTACATGTCATATATTATACGATATTAATCATCAATAAATCTAATTATATATTAATATATTAACAGAATCTGAGAGTTAATATATATAATTATATTTTTGTATATCAATATATAAGTAAATAAGTCATTATTTATTTTTTTAAAAAAAAATTGGGTTCGATTACTGGATATTGGACAAGTCAATCAGATTTTACTCAATTAGATCTGATTATCCAACCTGATTAGATTTTTTTGCACACAGGTCGAGTCAGATCGTTGAGTTCACGGGTTGACTTGAATCTATGCACACCCATAACACCCTTAATAATTAAGTAATATTAAATAATCCTCTCGAGATGGAAGATGAATTATTTATCACAATATGCCCGCATCTAGAATATGAATTAAAAATGAGTCAGTTCCAATTTTTTATGCTGTAGGCCCTTAGTTGAACGTACCATGTTTTTTTTTTCCTTTGCCTCGGCGGTGTGAAGGTTTCTATTACATACCAAGTTGCTTAACTAAATTATTAGTCGAAAATTAACTACCACGTTGGTTGAATATGTGACACTTTACCATATCAAGATCCCATTTTAATTTTTCTTTTTAGTCAATTATGATATATTTAATGTTATTTTGGTCATATCCGGTAAAGAAAAACAGCTTGGACATATTTTTATCGGTCATATTCTATGTTTTCACCAATGATGATAATTGTGCCAAACTTTTAAATTTTATATAATCATCAAATTAGTATATACAAACGGATAATAATGTTACACAATGAGATGTATGGCTTAGCCCTGTTTGTTTTTATAATCCTAATTTTTTATTTATTTTATTTTGAACATATTATACTGGTAACACTGTATATGTTGTCATCAAGTACGATCACTTTGTCAAACATTTTAATTTTACAAAATTATTACGTTATTATATAAAAAGCGATAACTACAGAATGAGATTAGTGGGTTAGGCCTGTTGTTTTTGCAATATTAATATTTTTATTTACTCAAGAAATTATACTTATCTTTTTTATGTTTTCTTCCAGTTTTTAATAGATGTGACTTCTCAAATAAGAAATATTGAATATAACAAGTATCAACCTTTAAAAAAAACTGTAATTATCCTTTAAACCAATTAAGTTGTTGAGTGAAAGAATATATAAGAATTTGTTAATGATAGATTGTTAATTGAAGAATAAGCTGGCTTACGTCCTTGACTTCAAAATAGCTTCAGATTATTATAAATTAAAAGCTGTATTGCTGTTGCGTATAGCTTTTAAAATTATGGACTAGTAAAAATAACTTTGGGGATTTGTGTTTTGTAACCAAATTAAATCCTAAAAAAAAAAAAAGACTCAATGTCTGCAGCACTTCCTCAAATTGAATTTCTTCTCTCCTTTCATTTGTTAACTTCAAAATAACTTTCCAGTTTGATTTCCTTTTCTTGCCGGTACGACCACTTCTATTCCTTGTTTGCACTAGCTAGTCAATTTGAAGTGTTTAAACAAAACCAATGCATTACTACGTCACACCCAAATTATTTCAAGCAAGCAATTCTGCAATTTCTTATTGATAGGGACGGTTCTATTTAACCACTGGTATTCAAAATTTATTAAATTTTGATTAATTTGGTAATTAGATTGATTGTTATGAGATAAAATTTTTAAAATTAAAAGGGTGTTTGGCAAACTAGAAAAATAGGATAATTAAGTATAATGAGGCCTAATTTTTAATAAATATTGTTTAATAACTACCTAAATATTTTTAAATTAGTTTTTATGTGAACTAATTTGGAACTGAAACTAGTTATTAAAAAATCAAGTTTAAATTAGTTTTATTTTATCATAAATTTTTCTCCTTTTATTTTATATCTTCTTACTACTTGTCAATTAATTATCCTCTGTTGCTATCCACCATCACTCACCGCCATGGTCGACCATCATCCGCCATCGACTGTTGTCGAACACTGCCGATTACTACCGCGCGACCCTATCCACCCCCATTTGCTATTATTGGCTGCCACCATCCGTTGTCGCCATCCATCACCGCCGGCCGCCACCGTTCATTAATGCAGGCTACCACCATTCATCGTCGTCGTCGCCGTCGCTACCAACCACTACCACCGGCTACCACCATGCCACTGCTAGCTATCACTGTTTGCCACTATCTGCTGAAATATGCTAAATCAGTTTCTTTAATGACGTAGTCAAAAAAGAAAAAGTACAAAAGAACAAGGAGAATAACATATGTTAAAACTAATTTTTAAGTTATGGAATCAAACAATATTTAATTAAAAGTTAGTTCATTTTTATACTAGTTAACATAATTAATTTTATTTTGTACCATATTAACTTGGTTTTTAAGGTTGCTAAACACCCCCTAAATCCTTAAACTAGAATCAAGTTTAATTAGAAACAAGTTCATAAATCGAAATATTTTCAGCAATATTTTTTTAATATATATAATTCAAATATGAGAAAACAAATTAGGCAGCTTTTTTCATAGATGTGCTACAATGTACTTGACTTGCGGTATATGTGAGCTCTTGTTTGTGTGTGTGTGTGTATGTGTGTGCGCGTGCTTTTTTCTTCCAAAAATATAGTAATTATTTTATTTAGAAGAATAGAGAAGGGACTAAGTCCCATTGTTACCGATTAATCAGGTTGGTTAGTGAAGTTAACTAATTGTTGAAAGTTGTTATGGTTAGTTACTAGACTGTTAAAATTCATTTAGTGTTAATTTCATTTACCTTACATTTAGCTCTCATCTTAATTTAATTTGTACAAAGTCATCACTTGTATATAAACCATGTTGTATTGTTTTCAGATTCATAATAAGAATTCACACTTTCTTCTCACCCTCAACCTCTCTCACTCTCCCTCACGTTCTAGTACTATTAGTGTTATTCTCAGTACACCTAAACATGCAGATTTTGACAGCGCCTTTAGGGGCTCTGCTACGCCATCGCCCGATTCTTTACTCTGATCGATCAAAGTCTCGTGCTCCATTCTTGTGGCGGATCGATCTTGTGTTCTTTTGTTGGAGATTGTTCTCTGCACGTTTTCCGATCTTGTGTTCTTGTGTTGTTTCAATCTTTGTTGTTGCAAGGTTCAGATTTCCTTTGTAGTTCTTGTGTTTGCTAAAAATTGTAGTTGAAGTTCTGCATTTTCTGGTTCAAGTCTAGTTTCTTCAATCTTCTTGTGCACAATCTATGATCTCTACTTCTTCCTATTAAGTTCTTTCTTTGCAATACCTAATGGCAAATCAAGTTCATGTGAATGATCTTGCTACTCCATTTTACCTACATCCGAATAAAACTCTAGGAGTTCTCATTTCTTCACCGATTTTGAATGGCAAGAATTATCATGTGTGGTCACGAGCCATGATGTGGCCTCTCAAAGTGAAAAATAAGCTTCAATTCATTGATGACAAGATCTTGAAACCGGATCGGGAGGATTTGCTATTCTTCTCTTGTGATCGATGTAATACATTTGCATTGTCATGGATTATGCACTCACAATGTGATGAAATCAAAGAGAGTGTACTGTGGAGGAATGTCACATTAGATGTCTAGGAAGAGTTAGAACAAAAATATTATGAGGTTGATTTGTATGGCATAGCTCAATTGCAAGAAGAGCTATTTGATCATGAACAGGGTGATGCTTCTATTGGAGCATATCATACCAGACTCTAAGCTATTGGGGAGGAGCTCGACAGTTTTAGACCAATCCCACATTGTGTGGCTAATGAATGTGTCTGTGTTCTTGGTGTTGTTAGGAAATATAGAGATTGTGACTAAGTCGTTCGTTTCTTGCACGGGTTGAACGAGCGTTGCGGCACTGTACGATCTTAGGCGATGCTTATGGGGTTAATTTCAAGACTTACCTAGGTCTTTTTTCTCCTCACTCAATAGGAGAGGCAACTGACTATAGAAATAAAGGAACCAAGGGTGTTCCTCACTACATCCGATAATGATGCTATGGTTGGAAGAGGAAGAGGCCATGGACACAACATCAAGGGTCAGATTGGGACTTTTGGAGGAAGACAATTTGCTGGCAGAGGTAATTCCAATAAGGTTTATTCTTTTTGTGGGAAAACAAGTTACTTGGTCAATGCATGTTATAAGAAACATGCATACCCTCCCAACTTCAAGCCAAGAATAGGGGTGATCAATAATTACATTGCTAAAGAGGATATTGATGACAGCAGAAGTATTGCATCCTTGGGGTCTCAAAGGGAGAAGTATGATGAACCCAGGGTCTTGTTTACACTAAAGCAGCAACAAACTATCATGGCTATGATCCAAAAAGCATCTATTTCGTAACCCACTATTAAACAAATTTCCACCTCAAACACCACTCGCCAAAACTCTTCAAGTAACTTCTTTGCCTTGTCTCCTGGTTCAGTTCATCATAATTCTTGGATTGTAGATATGGGTGCAACAGATCGCCTCTATTACTCCCTTTTTTCCTTTCAAACCTATAAAAATATTAAACCCATTCTCATAAGATTACCAGATGGAAAGCCAAGTGTCAGCAACCATTTCAGGCATAGCTATTTTTTTCTACTTCCTTATTCTTGACTAATGTCTTGTATATTCCTAGTTTCACATTTAATCTTGCCTCTATTTCATGACTTGTTCGTACACTCTCTTGTCAATTAATTTTCACTTCTACTAACCGTCATATTCAGGACATGCCTTTGTTGAAGATGATTGGTGCAACTGAGAACCAAGGAGGTCTCTATGCTCTGTATAGTCCAACTCTCGGGGTGCAAGATTTCAAATCTATTAATGTGATCTCAGATTTAGGTTGTGATCTTTGGCATTTAAGAAACTCAAATCTGAAGCATCAACACATTTATATAACTTTGTTGCACTGGTTGAAACTCAGTTTGAAAAAAGGGTCAAATCAATTCGATCGGATAATGGCTTAGAATTCTAAATGTCATAGTTTTATGCCTTTAAAGGCATCCTCCACCAAACATCATGTGTTGAGTCCTCTCAACAAAATGGCATTGTTGAGAGGAAGCATCAACATCTTTTGGGAGTAATACAAGCCTTGCTTTTTCATTCAAATTTACCTTGCTGTTTTTGGAATTATGTTGTTGCTCGTGCTACTCACCTCATTAATCGAATTCTTACTCCTTTTTTGAACAATCACAGCTCTTACTTTAAGCTTTTCAACTCTTTACCTGATTTGTCTGATTTAAAAGTATTTGGTTGCTTAGTGTTTACATCTACCCTTGCTGCACATAGAAAGAAACTAGACTCACGAGCATGCAAGTGCACATTCTTAGGCTACCAACATAGGACTAAAGGTTTTTTGCTCTATGATATGCACACCAAAGATATCTTCATTTCCCGCAATGTACATTTCTATGAATCTGTTTTTCCATTTCGGCATCAACTTTCTAATTCCACACAAAATAAATCTCACTCCTTTAAATTTTCTCTTCTCAACTAATGATGCTTGCTGACGGTTTTAAAAATAATGATCACCCTAATGCACCTGCATTTCACACATAACCACAGCTTGATGCATGTTGCGGCTTCGGCAAGTATACCAGATTGCACAAATAATAAAGTGATAAGTAAAGCATCGTTCTCATGAGGATAGATCAAATACCAAATAGTTTAAGGGATGACTATTTGGACAGAATAAATTCATAGATGTAGAAAATTAAAATAAAATTTAAAATAAATAAATAAATAAAAGAGTAATGTAGACTGATGCTGATGAGGTAGACAAATGCAATGGAATGGATGCTAAGGCTAATTAATTTAACCTATCGTAAATGCATTTATTATGAATTTCTGTTAATCAGTTTCTATCCTAATTGACTCATGATCGGTTCCCTTAATTTATTCCTAACCTCTCTCGAGGTCAAGCAATACTCTTTATCCTAAATTGATTACCTAATCTCTTAGCACAAACTAATTTAGGAAAAGGTTGAAGCTCAATGGGTTCTTATGTTGACTGCATGAATCACATTTGTCTATCTGTAGTTTTCGCTCAGCTCACGATGTTTATGTTAAAAGACTCTATTCACAAACCCTCTCTCAAATTATTATAAATCTCCAAATCAATTAATTGGTGATCAAGCAATTAAAAGCATTAAGCACAAACAAAAACACTAAGCAATAAAGATAGAAAACAACATTAACATTAATCCATAAATAAAATTGTCACACAAAAAGGGTCCATTAATGCCCTGGCAAAAGAAAACTAGTTCATAAGTAAAGAAAAAAAAACAATGGAAGAATATAAGGATGAGAGGATAGAAGAAACAAAAGCCATAAAGATTTCTGGCTAGAGACAAGAGATTCGGAAGAATGTGGATTTCTCCGTGTTGAACTTGAGCTCTGGAATCCTTGAATCTTTGCCTTCAATCTCTCTGGAAGAAGTCTTCTATCTTGGGAGGTGTTTGGAAGTGTCTAGGAATCTCCTTTTCTAACCTTACGTGGTGCCTTTTATAGTCTACGGATCCCTTTTCTCTAATTTTGGCCCGAACCAGTAAATTGCTGCAGACGGGTTCACGTTATAGCGCAACTAAAATACCTAGAGCCAAACGGTGTCGCGCTAGAGCGTAAGGCAGCACACTATAGATACAAGTGAAAGAGTGATGAAAGGTCAAACTTGACAGCATCAGAAACAACATGAAGCTTCAATCTTGTTTTGCCTTTTTTTCCTAGAAGACTCGAGAATTGGAAAAAGTGTCCAACAACAAAGTTGAAGATCTTCTTCCCTTCTTTCCAAAGAATTTTGAATCATCATAATCTGACTTCTAGAGAGCTAGATATCAAATTTTCAATGCTGAAAGGTTCTAATTTTATGCAAGCTAAACTCTCTTATAGCTCCAAATTCCAGCTTAAATGCTTGTATCTGATGACAATCAACATAAGCCCAAAATAAGTATCCAAAATATAAGAAAATAACAAAAAATAAAAATACCACCCAATCTCAACTACTTAACTAAAATAAAATAAAATAGTAACTAAACTAAACAACTACATCCTAAATTAAATAAAAACTAACTAAAAATATAACTCATGAAAGGAAGTTATCACAACCCCCAACTTAAGAACTTGCTTGTCCCCAAGTAAGACACAAATCAAAGACTCAAATACTCAAAATCTGAAATACAAAAGACTCTAACAAAAACACTTAAAACAAAAGGACTCACTAGACAAAATGGTCAAGATAGAAGTTGTTGCCTATGGAATCCTTTATCATTGCTCCATAACTTAACTCGAAATTAACCAAGGATCTAAATCAAAGTATCAAGACCATCTAATTGTACAATCATATTATCAAAAGAATGGATCAAGTGTGTGTACAAGAGAAAAGCAACAAAGAATTGATTCACCCTATGCTTATGTAATGTTTAAGAAAAGATGAAAGCATTACATTATCCACGATCCTCTCTCTCTAGTTCTACATGAATGTCACTTAATCAAAGATCAAAAGGACTTTTTCTTAGCTTATAATGGCAGGCCAAGGTAAAGGGTAGGTGGAATAGTCATTGAAGCTCAATATTTCCCTCAACTTAAGGAACCCTCACCCCTAACTCATTTTTCTTGGGTACCCCCAACTTAGTTGCTTGACAACTATCATGTTTTTCTTCTTGAACTATGGCATTATATTTTACTTGTATTGCCAACCTTTTCTCTATTTTCATTTTTTTATCATTCTTTCACTTCTTCTTCTTTTTTTTTTTTTTTTTTACTCTTTATTTCTCCTTCCTTCTTTCTTTTGTTTCCTCTTTTTTCCTTTTCTTTTTTTCTCCACTTTTGGACTTAGAAAACATGAGGTTGTGGTAGTGGAGGTATTACTTTATTCGAATAAGTTTAAAAGCTAAGGCTTGAGGGTAAATATGGGATCAAAGAAGGAAAAGAAAGAAAGGGCATTAGGCTCATGTGGTTCAATCCAAGAATAAGCTTTAAAGCTCAATTGGGGTGACTACGGATCAATGACAAAGAGTGGGCCAATAAGGCTTAAATACGGCTACCAAACATGGTCTAAATCACTTCCAAGACTAAGATTCACTCACATATATTTCAAGAGAGATTCACATAAATAAAAATGCATATCTGAACCTAAATAAGGCATAAAAAACGTAAAGGTCACCTATCCTCAGTTGCTAACTCTTATCAAAGTGCAAGAAAATAATCCTTCTCAATTCAATAGTAAAAGCACAAGAAAGTTTTTAAGACTTAAATCCAAATCCAAAGTTACTTAAGAGTTAACAAATAGAGTAATATTGCATATCATAGGCATAAGCAACAACACCAATCGACCAACAAAAAAAAAATTAAAAAAAATTAGACTAAAAACTAAAATCTTTTTTCTTTTAGTAGAAAATTGAAACTAAAAACACTAACAACTTAATGAACAAAAATATTTTTGGTTTTTTGTTTTTTGAGATAATAACAATAAAAGACAGAAAAAAAAAAAACTAACAACTTAATAACTAAACTAAAAAAAAAAATAAAGAAACAAAAACAAGAACAAATAAGAAAGTGCACAATGGACTTTCCCCACCTCCAACTTAAAATTGTACATTGTCCCTAATCCATGAAAATAAAATCAAAAGGGAAAGGAAAGGAAAGTTATTCCCCAATATATGTATCTCTGTTGCACGCCCCATGTGGCTTCTTCCTCTACTTATGCACTTCCTAATTTCTCCAATAAACCTAACAAAACAAAATAAACAAAATTAAATAAATTAAAATTAAGCAAAACTAAAATTTTACCTAAATAAAAGAAAAAACACTAAAAAGATCCTAAATAAGAAAAATTAAAATAAAAGAAAGGTTAGAAAAGTTGGGTTGTCTTCCAACAAGTACTTTGGTTTAATGTCCCTAAGTTAGACATAGTCCTGTCACTCATGGTGGTTTCTTCCTACCCTTCTTTGGTGACTTGTCACCAAGATGGTGGTTCTTCTTCCCAAAAATCAATGAGATAGAATTAGACTCGAATGGCAAGTGGAGAACTTCTAGCGACTTCTCAGGTGGCTTAAGATCATCATCCCCCACCCCTTTCTTTTTCTTCTTTGTTTTGCTCTTCCTCAATGGAGACTCCCAAGGAGGTATGGCATATGATACGGGGACTGAAGTACTCAAGTTAGCTTCCATTATATCCACTTTATAGCATTGAGCTGTCTTTGTGGTAGAGTCTATTGCTTGGAAGACTTTAAACTTCACTTTATTATTCTGAAATCTTAGAGTTAGCTCCCCTTCTTCTACATCTATCAGGGCTCTGCTAGTGGTCAAGAATGGATGCCCAAGAATTAGAGGGAGATTGACATCTTCCTCCATATCAAGAATAAAAAAATCAATCGGAACGAAGAAACGGTCCACCTTCACCAAAACATTTTCAATAATACCATAGGGAAGTTTGACAGATCTATCAGCCATCTGCAAAGATACCCTTGTAGGCTTCACTTCAGTAATGCCCAATCTATATACAAGTGACAAAGGCATCAGATTGATACTTGCTCCAAGGTCACATAGTGCTTTATTAATCCTCAAATCACCAATGATGCATGGAATAGTGAAGCTCCCAGGGTCCTTTAACATAGGTGGCAATTTCCTCTAAATGATTGCTGAACACTCCTCAGTGAGTGGTACAGTCTCATCAGCATCCAATTTCTTTTTCTTAAAGAGTAGCTCCTTCATAAACTTGGTATAGTTTGGCATTCGCTCTAATGCCTTAGCAAACGAAATATTGATGTGGAGCTTTTTAAGCACATCAAGAACTTTAAGAAATTGCTGCCCTTCTGGTTCCTTCTTTTGTTGCTTCACCCTTTAAGGATAAGGAATTGGAGGGTCATAAGCAGGAGGTGCCATATATCTTTTCTCCTCAGGTGGTGCCATATTGAAATTTTTAGCATGCTTTTCTTGTACCCTTACTTCTTCCTTTTCAAATTCAGCCAATTCTTTACCACTTCTTAGTATGGTTGCATTCACATGCTCCCTTAGATTTTCAGTGGTATTGTTAGGTAAGAAACCTAGTGGCCTCTCAGCTAACTACTTGGAAATTTGCCCCACTTGATGCTCTAGATTTTTTATTGTAGCATCATGAGCTCTAAATTGAGCCTCTGTCCTCTCCATAAAAGCTTCTGTCTTCTTCACAAAAGATATATGACTCCTCATGAACTGCTAAAATATGTCTTCTAAGCTGGGCTTCTTCTCTTGTGGAGGTTGATTGAACTGTTGCCCAGGAACATAGGTGTTGGAGTAGAAGTTGTGCTTCTGGGCATTCATGTAGTTAACTTGCTCATCAAAAGAAGGAACTGTAGTGCACTTTCCATTCTGATGGTTCCCATGGCAAAAATCACAACGCATGACATGTGTTGGTAAAGCGGTGCTGAGCAAGCCCAATTGCTTCTGAATGGCTGCATTTTGGATAGAAATGGCTTGCATCTGGGCCAAGAGGGCAGTGGTAGTGCCAACTTCTAGAACTCCCCTTTTCGGGTTCTCTCACTAGGCCTCTAGTAATTGTTGCTAGCCAATACTTCAAATAGCTCCCAAGACTGCTCAGGTGTCTTATTGTTCAGAGAACCACCAGCTGTTGCATCAACCATGATCTAAGTGGACATAAGAAGACCATTGTAGAATGTCTAGATTTGCATCCAGAGTGGAAAGCCATGATGTAGGCACTTAGCCAACAGCTCCTTATACCTCTCCCATGATTCATAAAAAGATTCACCATTTGCGTGGGTGAAGAAGGTGATATCATTCCTCATCTTGGCAGACTTGGCAGGAGGAAAGTACTTCTCTAAGAATTTCCTGACCACCATATCCCAAGTAGTGAGTGTCTCCTGTGGTAAAGACTTCAACCAGGCTCTGGCCTTGTCCCTCAATGAGAAGTGAAACAATCTCAGCCGAATAGCATCATCCGTGGCACCATTAATTTTTATGGTGTCACGGATCTTCAGAAAATTGCTGAGATGCTCATTAGGGTTTTTACTAGGCAGTCCAGTAAATTGACAATTTTATTGCGCGAACTAAATGAGTGACGTCTTCAGCTCAAAGTTGTTTGTTGGACGGGTGGCCTCACAATACTGGATGAACACCCTTGAAGAGTAGGTGCCAAATAATCCTTCATGGTCCTGTCATTTTGCTCATTTTCATCTGCCATGGTAGCATTAAAGACTCTTTTAACTGCTCTTCGTTATCTTTTGAGCTGACGCAAAGAGCGCTCAATCTCTAGATCAAAGAATAAATCTCCTATGGATTGGCTTATTCGCATGAACTACAAAATAAAACACAAGAACAAGTGAAAGTAGGAATAAAATAAAATAAAACAAAAGCTAAATAAAATAAATAACGAAAGAAAAAGAAAGAAAAAATAAATAATAAAAAAAAATAAACAAGATAAAAACAAATATAAAATAAAATAAAATAAAAATAAAAACAAAAAATCCAATCTAGTATCCCGTCAACTAAGAATGATATTGATACTATCCCCGACAACGGCGCCAAAAACTTGTTGCGGCTCTAGCAAGTATACCGGATTGTACAAGTAATAAAGTAATAAGTAAAGTATCATTCCCATGAGGATAGATCAAATACTAAATAGTCTAAGAGATGACTATTTGTATAGAATAAATTCACAGATACAGAAAATTAAAATAAAATTTTAAATAAATAAATAAATAAAAGAGTAATGTAGACTGACGTTGATGGAGAAGACAAATGCAATGGAATGGATGCTAGGGCTAATTAATTTCACCTATCGTAAACGCATTTATTATGAATTTCCGTTAATTAGTTTCTATCCTAATAGACTCATGATCGATTCCCTTTAATTTATTCCTAGCCTCTCTCGAGGTCAAGCAATACTCTTTATCCTATATTGATTGCCTAATCTCTTAGCACAAACTAATCTAGGAAAAGGTTGAAGTTCTATGGGTTCCTATATTGACTGCATGAACTATGTTTGTCTATCTCTAGTTTTCGCTCAAGTCAAGATGTTTATGTTAAGAGGCTCTATTCACAAACCCTCTCTCGAGTTATTGTAAACCCCTAAATCAATTAATTGGTGATCAAGCAATTAAAAGTATTAAGCATAAATAAAAACACTAAACAATAGAGATAGAAAACAAGATTAACATTAATCCTTAAGTAAAATTGTCATACAAAAAGGGTCCATTAATGCCCTAGCAAAAGATAACTAGCTCATAACTAAAGAAAAGAAAACAATGGAAGAGTATGGAGATGAGAAGACAGAAGAAACAAAAGATATAAAGATTTCTGGCTAGAGATAAGAGATTCGGAAGAATATGGATCTCTCCATGTTGAACTTGAGCTCTAGAATCCTTGAATCTTCGCCTTCAATCTCTCTAGAAGAAGTCTTCTATCTTGGGAGGTGTTTGGAAGTGTCTAGGGATCTTCTTTTCTAACCTTATATGGTGCCTTTTATAGTCTACGGATCTCTATTCTCCAATTTTGGCCCAAACCAGCAAATTGCTGCAAATGGCACGCTATAGCGCAACTAAAATATTCGGAGCCAAATGGCGTCGCGCTATAGTGCAAGGCAGCGCGCTATAGTGCGCCTGCTTGATAGTGCTAACTAATTTTACACACTTCTAAGCTTTGTAGCGGTCAGAATAGTTGGAATTTGGCCTCAGAGTAAAAATAGTAATTGTAGATTTTTGAGTAATCTTTCCAACGCAATAAGAATTACCTCAATCGGAGTTTTGTAGCTCAAGATACAAGTGAAAGAGTGATAAAAGGTCAAACTTGACAACATTATAAATAAGATGAAGCTTCAATCTTGTTTTGCCTTTTTCTCCTAGAAGACTCGAGAACTAGAAAAAGTGTCCAACAATAAAGTTGAAGATCTTCTTCCCTTCTTTTTAAAGAATCTTGAATCATTATAATCCAACTTCTAGAGGGATAGATATCAAATTTTCAATGCTGAAAAGTTCTGATTTCATACAAGCTAAACTCTCTCATAGCTCCAAATTCCAACTTAAGTGCTTGTATCGGATGACAATCAAAATAAGTCCAAAATAAGTATCCAAAATATAAGAAAATAACAGAAAATAAAAATACCACCCAATCTCAACTACTTAACTAAAATAAAATAAAATAGTAACTAAACTAAACAAGTACATCCTAAATTAAATAAAAACTAACTAAAATTATAACTCACCAAAGGGAGTTATCAATGCATTATCTCCTACACCCTTACCCATACTTCCCACACACTCATCAACATCTACCCCAGCTTCACCACAACAACTGCAACCTGAATTACGTAGATCACAAAGAAACAGGAAGCCTCCATCCTTTTTGCAAGACTATCATTGCACATTACTCTCTTCCCTTCATCCGCCTTCATCTTCCAACAGGCATTCCATTTCCAATTTCCAATTTCTTATCATATTCATCATTATCACCTAATCATCTCTCCTTTTCTCTTACTATTTCCACTATGCCTAAGCCACACACTTACCAGGGTCCAGGAAGCCATTCAAGATGCTAATTGGAGGCAGGCCATCAATGCTGAATTGCTTGCTTTGGAGGACAACAAGACCTGGGTTCTTATTGTCGGGTGCAAGTAGGTGTTCAAAGTTAATTAAAAACCAGACGGGACAATCAAATGCCACAAGGCACAGCTTGATGCCAAAGGTTACTTACAAACCAATGGCATAGATTATCTCAAAACCTTCAGCCTGGTTGTTAAAATGACAACAGTTCGGATGTTGCTTTCTCTTGCCATTTTACAAGGGTGGTTCTTATACCAACTAGATATCAATACTGCATTCCTTCATGGCGATCTTAAAGAGGATGTATATATGGTTTTATACCCTGGCTTCGATTGTAATGAGTCCAACCTAGTTTGCAAGTGGAACACCAAGCTAACTTCTGTCCTTCTGGCTTCAAGGTATTCCCAATCGAAGGTAGATTATTCTCTCTTCACCAAGGCTATGGTACTTCATTTACAACAATACTTGTGTACATTAATAATTTGATCCTTGCATGCAATAACTTGAAAGAGATTAAGTCTATGAAATCCTTGTTGGATGACAAGTTCAAAATCAAGAATTTGGGGGAGCTAAAGTATTTCTTGGGAATGGAAATGGCTCACTCCAAACTTGGCATTATTTTGTATCAATACAATTATACTCTTGATTTGTTAGAAGACACAGGTCTCCTTAATTGCAAGCTTGTGTCAACACCCATGGACTATACTGCCAAGCTTTTGAAATCTTGTAGTGTTGCCTATGATGATTTTTCTTCTTACCACAGGCTTATAGGGCATCTCCTTTACTGGACACACACACACCCTAACATTTCTTTTATTGTTGGTCATCTCAATTAGTTCCTTGATTCACCAATAGTTGTTCACTATCAAGCTACCCTTCACATTGTGCGATATTTGAAGAACACTCTAGCCACTAGTCTATTTTTCTCCTCCTAGTCTAATTTAACACTCAAAGGGTATGTTGATTCAAATTGGGCATCATGTCCTGACACTAGGAGGTTAGTTTCTGGTTTCTACTTCTTCCTTGGACACTCACTGGTTTCATGGAAGAGTAAAAAGCAACCTACCATGTCCGGTCTTCATTTGAAGCTAAGTACAAGGCCTTGGCTCATGTAACCTATGAAGCATTGTGGCTACTTTACCTCTTGGCTAATATTTTTTATTTCCCCGGTGGTTCTTTTCTATGACAACCACTCTACCATTTCTATTGCCACAAATCCTATATTCCATGAACAAACAAAGCACATCGAGATTAATTGCCATCTCATTCATGACAAGCTACAACAAGGAGTCATTCATCTACTGCCTATTGACACTAAGCAACAACTTGCTAATTTCCTCACCAAACCCTTAGCCCCTAGTCCTTTCTCATATTTCTAGTCCAAGATGGGCATACTGGACTTACATGCTCCATCTTCCAGGGGGTGTTACCGATTAATGGGTTGTTTAGTGAAGTTAACTAATTGTTGAAAGTTGTTACGATTAGTTACAAGACAATTAGAATTCATTTGGTGTTATTTTCATTT
The DNA here is from genome assembly GCA_031439585.1 of Pterocarpus macrocarpus. NCBI lineage: Eukaryota > Viridiplantae > Streptophyta > Magnoliopsida > Fabales > Fabaceae > Pterocarpus > Pterocarpus macrocarpus. The sequence goes on from CM062514.1 coordinate 9,328,434, forward strand.
ACCTTACATTTAGCTCTCATCTTAATTTAATTTGTACAGAGGCATCACTTATATATAAACAATGTTGTATTGTTTACATATTCATAATGAGAATTCACACTTTCTTCTCACCCTCAACCTCTCCCACTCTCCCTCACTTTCTAGTACTATTGGTGTTATTCTCAGTTTGTCACACCTAAACATGAAAATTTTGACACCCATAGTACATATGTGAGAATTTCCCAAGGCATCTTAGGCACTTAACAATAAATAAAAATGAATATACGTAAAATGGAGAACACAAAGAATAACTAAAAATGGGTTCTTGTAAGGGCAGTTATCTTATGCTTGAAGGTTGAATGTGATGGTGTTTATGGGAGCACCCATGTCTATCTTAAGAGTAAGATAGTAGATAGGAAGAGATATAGCCACACAGGGACAATTAAGAGTAACATTGCCAAGTCTAGTTGTCCATAGTATATTGTCCAACTCTAAGCAATGGTGTTGCAGCATGACTTTGTAGATTGATTTGTGCTCGTCACTTCTATGATAGAAAGGATTACTACTTAGAAACGATACAATCAATGAGGGCATACTAATGAGGAATTTCTTCTTCTTATCAAAACAATTTGCCAGATTTTCTTCTTCTAGCAAATCTTCCTCATCAGCATTTGAATCATCTAAATTATCTATTGCAATTTCCATCAACCAAATCTACTTCAATTTCCTATCAACCATGGTGCCAACAATGATGGGGGCAGTGAGCAAAGTGTAACACCTTACTAATTTAATGTTATGCTTAAGTCATAGCATGAAATTAGGTAGTCTGTGTTACCATGTTAACACTTTGCTTATTTTTCGTAATCAGTATCACATCATAAAACAGATGAAATGGCACGCTGTTATGAAATAAACGTGACTAGCACTATAAAATGTATAAGGTTTGATACAACATAACAGAAAATATATTGATAAGTGATATATTATCAGTTGTATATATACATATGTATGTCAGAAGCCAATGCTTCCGTCTATATATATATATAGATTAAACGAGAGAAGCAGAGAAAGCAGAAAAAATCCTATTGCTAAAAAGCGGGCGAGAAATAGCGAGGAGCGGTGTCCCAAAGAGTCCAACTTCGGAGTCTGGGACAGGCTACAGTCAGGATCTCAATGAAAGGAGTGGCCGTTGAGCTCTTCGCTGCGTCTGAGAATGATGCGGAAAATACAACACGGGGTGAGAATTTCAAGAAATTCTCAGTAGGGTTGTGTATAGTGGTTATCTGACGTCACATATATTCTCAGTTGCCTCGGGTTTTGTTTAATTTCAAAATCATGTGTTTAAATTGAAATATCCATCTTAATGAGTTCAAGAAAATGTTTGGTCCGAGGCAAGGTTCAGTTTTACATTAGACAGCACAAGAAACATGATAGACTACTAATAATAATGCATAGAATAATAAACAGAGCAAATAATAAACAACAGTAAGCAACCGTAATAGACATTTGTAAACATTTTGACATAATTATTTCATGTAACCATGCAGTCATGTGATCATGCAGACTTCATCATAAACCTTTCTTCATATGCCTTTTACATTACTTTTCATCATTTTCCATAACTTTTCATTCTTTTCTATCTCTTGGTCCCCTGGGAGTTCTTGGCCATTTAGACTCACGGGTAATACCAAATGCTTATCAAGGTCGAGGCTCGTTCCTATCTCGGGGAATGCCGGGTTTACTTTCCCCGACCTCCCCACCGATCTATTCCCCTTAACTTATTATCCGGGGCTGGCCCAAGTAGCATGGAACTTTCATAGTGACATAATCCTTATCATAACTTTCATGACTTACTTGAAAATGCACATGCACTAATATGCAATTCATAACTTATACATGGATTCCACCAAAATTTTGGCAGCATGAACAGTCAAGCTTCCATGAATAGTGCCAGCATACCAGAACATCAATTTATCACAAGGATCACAACATTACATACATATTCCAATATTGAACTCATATCAACATCAAATTCATTAAGGCAGAGTTTCTGCCTCAGCATATTCAACTAACCCGATTTTTATAATTCAAGCCATAATTTCTATTTAACTCATTTGGATCTCAAATTTGGGTATGTTAAAGTGTTATGTGTCTAGTTTCTAACCTCTTTAGTCCCATCTAATTTCGATATCTATAGCTCAATATATTTAGATTTTACCTCGGCCTGCCTAGTGGCTAGCCAGAATCAGACACCTAAAAGTAAAAATCCACTAAAAATCGAAAACTGATTCAAATGATACAAAATTGGATTCATATTAAAGCTAACAGGGTAAAGTTTCATTTACAAGAAGTTCCATTTCATTTGGCTTAGTAGGGCTCGAGTTATAAGCCCCGAATTCTGACCTTCTTAAATTGCCCTGTTCTGGCCCAGTTTGGACATAGGGCAACTTTCTTGGATCACTGGGACCAACTGGGACCTTATCTAATTTTGAAATTTTTATGAAACATTCTCCTATGTGTAAACTTTCTTTAAAAGTTAGTTTCATTCATTTTCACGTAGTGTAGGTCGAGTTCTACCCTAAACAATCTAATCTGCCCGGAGCCAGAGTCAAAACCCTAGGTCGAAGTTCAAAAATTCATAACTCTCTCAATTCTAATCCAAAAGCCTTATATGATATATCTATGGAAAGCCCTAAATGTCTAGTTTCATATAAAAATGGTTTCATCCAATTTGATCAGTTGTAGGTGGAGCCGTACACTCCGCCATACGGACTACCGAGGGGTTTTGGTTCTCTAGCCCCTCAGCTCTTCTTATTTCTATTCTTTCTTGCTTCAAATTCGATTTTAACCAAACCAACAGCCCAAAACCAATCACATACCATCATAATCATCCATTTAACACATCAAGAATCCTGAAAATAATCCAAACTCAGCCAGCCAATACCACAGATTTGATGCAATTATTAAACTCCTACCTTTGTTCCAAGTGATTGTGCTGGATGTTTGAAGCTTGGATGAGCAAGGCTTGAATTGACTTGGTGTTGGCTGGAGTTTTTGTGTGTGAAGAAGAAAGAAAGAGAGCTGAATGAGAGGAGAGAAAAGTGGCGTAAAGGGTGGTCAGAATGGGTGATAAAGGAGCTGAAAAATCTGATTGCTTTGAGTGGTTTTTGCTTGAATTTGATTGGCTCAAAATACTTGGCTGAAATTCAGCCAGCCTTCTTCACTTTCTATGGCCTTCTTTGTGCCATTTTGAGGGCTTAAGTGGCTGAGTTCTCATAAACTTAAAGTAGGGTTAATGGGTTGAAATTCTATTGGTCCAGTTCCAACAGTTTAAAATACCGTAATTTTACCGATTTCCTTTAAATCGATAAATCGGTTTTCAATAAAATTTTATGAAATCTTCTATACTCTAACTTAATTCTCTCTTATCTAAACTCAAGTAATTGCTAATCAATTGAGTATAATTAATTGTTTAACCAAATCTTGATTATTCTCAATTATTCGATAAAATCGAATAATTAGGCGACAAACGGTAGATGTTACACAAAGAAGTGCTACAAAGACATGTCAATGGAGTAATGTGGGTGTTAAATTAGAGACAATGCCACTTAGGGCGAAGGGAGCTACACTAGCCAGGAGTGGCTGTGAGAATTAATCTTGATAGAAAACCTTAGCAAAGCTCAATTCTATACTTTGATGATATTTTGCAAGCTCTTATGTATCTGATAACTAGTTCTCATAAAGTAATAACTAAAGAAATAAAAGTAAAATTTTTATAAAAAGTAAAAATAATTCTTAATTAATCTTATCAAAACACTTCTTGTCATTGTTGTTACTATTATTATTATTATTATTATTATTATTTAAATTTTAAATTGGATATGGTAAAGTTTAAAGTTATTTGAATAGAAAACAAAAGAGCTTTTACTTTGTTTTATTTATAATTTAATATTTTAAGTAACTCTTTTAATATGAAATATTTTGTACAATTAACCAATTATATTCTATCTTATAAATGATTGTTTGATAGAGTAAATTTTATACAATCATACAATCACGTATTGCCATATTAGCAAAAATATGTGACTCTTATATTTACTATCTCAAAAGTCTCACATATACTGTTATCTAGGCTATGGCAAAGAATTGAAAAGATAGAAAAGAGAAGAAAAAGTTAAATTTGAGAGGTAGAAAATGTGGAAGAAAGGAAAGAAAGACCAAGAATTAAGAGTCTAGCGTAGTGAGAGTTTCTTTGATGTCCTTGGGGTGAATACTGGTGGTGCTTAACTCAGTGCCATCATATGGCAATCATGGAAAAGGAATTTAGCAGGAAGGCAAAGTTGGTAATTCAAAGCAAGTTTTTTTTTTTTTATCATAACACACTCGCACACACTAAGGGAGGGGGAAGGGTTGATCCTCTAGATCAAGCCTAAACATGGCTACTATTAGAGGCAAATGATTGCTACTCAAGCTAAGGCCTCGGCCACATTCAAAGCAAGTTATTACGTGTGGATTGATGGTGATGTGGGTGTGGGCTTTAGTTGTTGGGTATAGGTATATTTTTTTTTTTTATGTTACTTGTTGGTGATGTGTGTGTTATTACGTGTTGTATGTGTTGTTAGTTATCTAGATTTTGGGTCATTTGTTCTTTGGGTTGAGGAATTGGCTAGTCTTCTTTGTTGGTGTCTTATTATTTTATAGGGTTCATTTGTTTTGATCTCCATGTTTTTATTATGTCCTTCTTGTGATAGAAGACTGTATTCTACTCTTCTCCATTTGAAGAGTTTTGAGTCGTGATCAATAATTATTGAAAAGAAAAAGTTTCACATATAGTAATATATGATTCGACACTATTAGTATATCAAAATTAATCTCTTATAAAAAATGAGATAATGTTATCTTCCTTTTTTACTTTGAAAACACTTAAAAATTTCTCTTTAATAAGCTTCCCTCCACAACAAAGAATCTACTCTTTTGCTAGAATTCCAATCAAACACATTTAGCACCCTCTACATATCCTTCTCTGATATCCTTACATGTCTTTTACTTGCTTAATATAGAGCTTTGAACCCTCGCATTCTCACAACATTGATACTTTCTCTACATATTATAGAAAACAAAGCAAACACATACAAGTGAAAAAAAAAAACAATTCTCATGCAAAAAATAAAAAAGTGAAATTTTTTTTTTACATATTCTTAAAATAAAATCAATGTAGTGTTGTTTCCTGTATCTTTTTTTCAATAATAACACTTGCTTATCAATTCCTTTTCTTTTTTATTTTCAACATAAATTTAAAAAATTACTTTTTTTTTGAAAAATTAAATATAAATTAAAAATAATATTAATTTAAATATATAAGTAGTAAATCTTTGAATTAATTTATTTAATTATCTTTAATTATTTTTTATTTTTAATTAAAATTAAAAAAATTCAACTTTAAATAATAGCTTCTTAAAAGTTGAAAGTTTTCAAGAAATGAATAAGTAACTAACCAAGAAAATGGATTGTTTAATAGACCATTACAATTCCTTTTTCAATATATAAAAGAAATATAAGAATAAAAATAAAAAGTTAAATATGGATACCAAAAGATAGTTAATTAGTGGAATCCCCTTTATTAATATAGATTAAAACCTTTTAATTTTTAATCTGAAATCTAATCCAATTTAAGTAATTTATGAAAAATAAGATCCAATCCAATCCAAATTTTTGTGATTTTAATCAATTTTTGATTTGGATTGGATTGATTTCGCAATTTTGATTGGATTAAATTAGATTTGAACACTCCTACCACCATTCCAACCACCAAGCAGGAGGGAAGATTTCTCATGGAAGAGAAAACCAGATCAAACCGACCAATTTAACCTGTCGACTAGGAAACTACCTAGTGTCCGGTCCGGTCTTGCTAGTTAAATTGGTGTCCCTAAATCATGCTATCAAACCGAATTCAACCAGTGAAAATTGGTGACCCGGTGTGAACTGGTCTGATTCTATCGATTCACCGGTTTGGTTGATTCACTTTTTTTTTTTTTGTAAATTGTTGTTTTTCTTTTTTCTTTTAAAAAAAATAAATAAATAAATAAATAAATTATATTGTATTATGTTATAATTTTTTGCATTTTATTTAATTATATAGATATTTATATATATAAATAATTAAAATTTTGCATTTTAATTATATATATAAATAATTAAATACATATATTTTATTATATCCTGGTCGAACCTCCGGTTAAACCGATTGGACTTCTAAACTTTTGAACCCCTATCTTAACCGGTTCGATACCTGGTCCAATTTTCTTAACTTGGGGATTTCTCCTTCTTCTTTTTTTCGGTTTAATTTTTCTTTTTCTAAACACTAAGTCCTTTAGTCCTATTAGAATAGCAACCAAAGAGGGCGGAAAATTTCCTAAAACTTAACCTAATTAAATCAACTTATACAAAAAGGCAAAATTGTTTCTCGACTCTAAAGATGGTAAAACAAAGGCTTTGTTCAAGTCACGGGGAAGAAGGGAGGCAGTTTGAGTTTGCCTGTTAGTATAGCAATTGTAACATCCCCCCGAGTTCCGAGTTCTGACTTAACCTTCAAGTTCTCATGGTTTCGAAACATCTTCAATTTCATGAAATAGGATAATTTTTTGAGTTGAAGTCTTCGAATTTCAGCATAATTTCCGACTTCATGTCCTGTTCGATTTCCGATTTACACTTCAATTTTGATTATTCCTAATTTCGGACTTCATATTCTAGTTTCAAGTTAAATGGAGTGTCTTCCGAGTTCCAATCTCCGACTTCATCTGCCATAATTTCCTACTTCCCGACTTAACATTCAAGTCCAAACAACATGGACGTTATTCCCGCTATCCGACTTTATGTCTCAAAGAAAATGTACCCGATTTTCGATCTCATAATTTACCTCCAAGTTTCAAGCAAGATGTACGTGAGCTTTAACATCAGACTTCATGTTTCAAAATAGTGTACATGATTTCTGATCTCCGAATTGATAGTTTAAAACACTGGTTACAAGTACCGATCTCCGAGTTTAATGTAACAAGTTCCGGCCTCAGAGTTGAACTCAACTAGGATAGACACGAGTTCGGATCTTTAAGTTAATTTCCAAGTCATACACGGGTTTCGATATCCGAGTTTATTTCCAGGAGCTTTCGATTTATGTTGTTTCTACCGAGTTTGAATGGGGAGTTTCCGAGATTATGTGATTGTAAGCTGTATGATTTCCAACATTCAATATCCGACTTTGCTTCCAAAGTTCGAATAAACCAAACAAGATTTCCAATATCCGATTTCATCCCTAAGTGTCAAATAAATGGCACGAGTTCCGACTTTAAGTAGAATCGATACGAGTTCCGATTTCATATAGAATTCAAGTGAGTTCCACTTTTGGGACGACGTGGAGAGCAATTTAGCCACAAAAGCGGGAGACTTAGCCGAACTTCAATCACAAAATTTCAACCAATCAACACTCACAATTCCAACTACCCTCATGTATCTAAGTCAAACTTTCCTTCTCATTTGAGGCTTATTTACGCCTCCCTCTCTCCCTCTTGTTCCAGCCTTCTTCTTCTCTTCTCTCAACCAACTCCATCACTCCTTCAAGCTTAACAAAGTTCTATCAAATTCAAGCTTCAACACTTAGCAAAATCACACTCCAAAGAGGTAGGATTCCATTTCTGTTCTTGAATTCTTTGCACTATGGCTGTATGAATTTCTATTCTTCTTCGTGTATTTGATAATATATTGGATGTATGTGATGGATTATGGTTGGATTAATATGAAATCTTGAGTTGGAATTAGAGTTAGAAGAAGAAAACTAGAAGGAGTGGAGAAATTAGGATGCTGTCTTGGTGAAAAGTCCACGGCAGTCTGGATGGTGAAGTGTACGGCTCTGCCTACAGCCGGTTAAGTCTGATGAAACTATTTATATATGAAAGTAAACATTCAGAGCTTTCCACACATATATCATATAAGGCCACTGGATTAGTATTGAGAGATATATGAAATTTTGAAGGTTAACCTAGGAATCAGAACTTTCATCCGGGCAGTATGACTTGAGAAGGGTGTAACTCACCCTACACAACTCCAAATTGAGTGAAACCAATTTGTTAGAAAGCTTACACATAGGGGAACATCCCCTAATGAAATTCCGAGTTTGTTATGATCCGATTTGTTCCAGTGGTTCGAGGAAGTTACCCTATGTCTAAACCGGGCCAAAACGGGGCAATTCAGAAAGGTCAATGTTCGAGGCTTATAACTCGAGCCTTACTAAGTCAAATGGAATGAAACTTATTGCAAATGAAAGGTTGTCCTCTGAGCTTTGATATGACACCAATTTCGTATAATTTGGATTTGATTTCGATTTTTAGTGAATTTTTACTTCCAATAGTATAATTCGGACTAGTAACCAACTAGGCTGAGACAAAATTTAAATATCTTGAGCTACACATATCAAAATGAGATGGGACCAAAAAGGTTGGAAACAAGACACATAGAGCTATGACATATCGAAAATTCAGATTTAAATGAGTTGAATAGAAGTAAAGGTGGATTAGACAAAATTCAAACAAAACTGAATAGAATTGACAGAAATGACCAAATTGATGGATTCACAAGTGTTAGTGAATATATGAGGTTTGAGTTGACGGTTGTAAGTTTTACATGGAAAGATATGTTAGATTGATCATACTGCTATGACTGATTTGTCCTTGAGAACTGGCACTATTCATGGGGAAATAGATCTGATCCATTATGCTGCCAAATTTACGGCAAAAGTCTATGAAACTATGAATGTTTATATGCAAAGATGAATTTAAGTATGATATGAGTTATGACGTATATGAAAATAAATGATGAAGCATATGTATGAATACAAGTATATGAAAATAAATGATGAAACATATGTATGAGTACGTTCAGCACACCTATGCTTGATTATGCATGAGAATGAAAAGACATAAGTATATTAAATGTGAATCCCTTCACTTGGAGGCAGTTGCACTTTGAATTCCTCCATGTGAAGGCAGTTAAATAAGATAAAATATGAATCTCTTCACTTGGAGGCAGTTGTATTTTGAATCCCTCCTTGTGAAGGTAGCTACCCTTTACCTTGGAGGCACGTGGTCAGATGAGATTCCTCTATATTGAAGGCACGTGGTCAGATGAGATCCCTCAATTTTGAGGCACGTGGCCAGAATGAGATCCCTCCAAGACTAGAGGCACGTGAATCCCCTTGTGGGTGAGTCGGTGTGACAACTGATCAATGGATTGGTGACGAGCTCACTCCAAGATCAGGAGCTACCCAAGAGCGATGAAAGGCTAAAGACTAAAGACTAAAGATTAAAACATATGTAAGCACCCCTCTCACATGAGGCATGGCATCAACCCAGCTAGTGTGAGTATAGGGGATAGGGCTTACATGAGGCATGGCGTGACCCAGCTAGTGTAAGTACCGAATGAAGTTCCCATATTCCTCATGGCGATCACACTCTGATGGAGTATGATATGGCGATCATACTCTGGAATGTGGCATGTAAAGATTTTATGATGAAAAGGAAGACAAAGAAAGAAAAGCAAATTTTATGTATATGTATAAATTCAAGTACAAGTAAAGTTATGTGCAAATATTATGCCTCTAGTATATTGATGCTATTGTATTTTATTATGTTTCAATTACTATCCATAATATAAGTCATGAATTGATTTTGTATGGGCTCTCCCAAATGCCAAGTGTATGAGTAAAATAAACTTTGCTTCGAATAGTATATTTTTGAACTATAAAATTGAACAGTTTGTATAATATGTCCACTTTTTTTTCATAATAAACTGAAGCAAGCTGGAGATGATAACGATAATATTATGTATGATAATTAGAGAATCCTACTGAGAATTTATAATTGTCACTCCTATTTCCGTGTTATCCCCAGATAATTTAAGAAGTTCCGAAGACGGCTAAAGTTGCTGTCAGAGAAGGTCCGCTCAGGTAATAGTAACAACTTCAAGGTATGGTACTATGACTTAAGCATAGTACTATACTTGGGATGGTGTTATAGCAATGGCCAGCACAATGACTTGCGGGTTGTAAGGGCACGGTTGATGGTGGAGTTTGCTTAGCAGTTCAATGGCAAAGGTGGAGAATGTGGTGGCATGGGTGGAGTGAGTTCAATAAGGCTGGTTGCGCAAAGAAAGAGGCCATGGCTATGAGGCTGGGTCGTGACAGTTCATCAACGGTGCAATGGTTAGTGATGGTTGAAGACAAAGACAATGGTCATGGTAGGGTGGAGTGCAATGCCATGGCTGTGAACGGAGCATGATGGCTATGGTGTACTTCATGAAGGGGTTAGGCAGCATCGGAGAAGTGGTGGTCATGTGTGACTGACAACGGGGCTAAAGGTGAAACTCCGGTAGTGTAGAGTGCTGGGTTGCAATTGTTCTATAGTGGAGGCAGAGCATGATTTTGCTATTTTGGAGTTTCTTTTTCGTTCCTCCTTTTTTTTGTGTTCTATTTTAAGCTTTGATATGGATTTGATCAATGTTGGAAATCCTATGATTTTTAGTTTGTTATCATGGTATAGCTTTTGTTTTAGTTTGAGTTATTTTGGTTGTAAGATGGTTGGGTAAGTTGCTTTAGAACAATGATTGATGATGTCTAGTTTGTGTTGACTATGGATTTAATGTTTAGGTAATTTATTGATTGTTTGAGATGATGAGTTTAAAATGTTTAATGAAAGTTGTGTGTGTGTGTGTGTGTGTGTGTGTGTTTTTTTTTTTTTTTGGTTAGAACTAAGAATGGCTAAATATTCATGAAGCATGAAAACTAATTTAGTGTCAAACATGACCAATGTGTTCGGTGAAATGTATGAGAGACATGTTGTGTCTCTTACGGCAATGGCTTCTAAGTATGCGAGGGTGGGTGGATGTTGATAGTGCTGAGAAGTTGTTTGGTGAAATGCTAGAGAGAGATGTGCCCTCTTGGAATGCTCTCCTTGTGGGGTGCACTTAGAACAAGGGAAAATAAGAAACACATGTGGAGTTTAGTGGTGGTGATGATGGTTATGGTAATAGGGCTTTGAGAAAGGAGTTAAAAAGATAGCTTGAGACTTTTAATTTTAGATTGACGATTTAGTGAGACATAAGATTAGTGGTGACATGTGACAACTTGTCACATGGTTTTCTGTTTGTCACGTCATCATTTAATAGAATTAGACCAATGGCATGAATTAATAAATGTAATGTGAGAAAAAAGAGAAACTAAAAGTTAAATAAAAATTTATGAGAAATTAAGATTAAAATGACTTATATTTATAAGAAATAAAAATATATTTATATCCTAAAATTATTAATATTTTTATAAAACTTAAAGATATTAAAAGAATTTCTACAATTAATATGCATTTTAAAAATAGTTCTTATTAATTCTAAATAAATTTCAATTTATTAAATAAAATTAATGGTGTATTTCTTAAAGTACTTATAGTGATTAATTTTAATACAATGTAATAAAAAAACTTTACATTATTATTCAATTACATATTTTTATTTAAAAAATGAATCAAATATTTTGACTAATATGGTAATATATCATAAAATATATAATAATTTCTCTTAGAATTTAATTTTGATACAATAATAGTATAAAAAAATATTATATAATCAATCAACTATTTTTTTCTATTTCTATTTGTATGATCATTTAAATAGTAAATATAAAATTTAATTATATTCACTGATATACTAAAATATAATTAGATGGACATAAAAATTAAATCCTTTCTCATATAACACCTAAATAGTCACAATTATCAATAAACATTTTTCAGTTTAAAGCAAACAGTTTCTTACCCACTAAGCTATTCAATTATCTAAATTATTATTAAACATCATAAAATTAATCTTATGACACACATTGAATTTCCTTTCCATATGACCCGTCCAAAAACAAGATACTATCCATAATTGACTTGACATATTATTTTCGAGCAAATGAGCAATTCAATTCTTTTAATTTTAATCTTTTTCTGGGCGTGTAAATAATCTTTTTAAAAGCTAAATTAAGATACAGGAAAAATTAAACCTAAATAATTTTATAATTAAAAGACCAATTCATATATAAAATTAAATTCCGAGAATAAATTACATGTTACTTCCGCAAAACAAAGATTCTATTCTGAGATTCCAAGGACAATGTTCATAGTTTTCTTCACACAAGAACGTCGAATTCCAAAACCCCGCAGCTTCCTCACCTCCTTCTGCATCTTTCCTCACGCACTGCCGTTTAGATTTAACTCTACAAAACAAATTATTTAATTAATTAATTCATTTGTTTACTCGGTCTGGAAATCTGCGTAGTTAGTCCACGTAGAACGTAACCGTTCCCATTTATTTATGTATTCATTTCTTTAATGTCCCTCTCCATCACGCGAAATTTCCGATGGAGAAAAAACGACACTCCCTCCTTCTTGACTCTTCCATTACCTTCTCACTCCGATCATGCCAATGCCATCCATCGATAACAACATGAACCTCCCAACCGCCACCGCCACCACCGGTTGCGCCGCCTCCCCCCGCCACCACTTCTCCACCCTCCAATTCACCAACTCCGCAATTACCCATCTCTCACATTAACAAACACACAAACACACACACGCATATTTATTTATTTATATGCATCCTTTCTGCTGCGTCTCGGCCATTCCCGATAACGCTTCCGTCAAACCCTCCCCGTGCGCCGGCTTCGTCATGCCCACTCTTCCCACGGCCGCCGCCTCCCCCAGATCCGACCCGATAACCCGACCCACCAACCACGGCCATAGCAACCACAGTCACGGCCACGTCAGCCACTGCATAACTAACGGCGGTGACTCAGGCCGTTCGATTCACCGGGAGATTGCTCCGCCGTCTGCTTCGGCGGCGGCGCTGGAGGTGAAGATCAAGGACCTGGTTGGGAGCGGAATCTCGGGGATACTGTACAAGTGGGTGAACTATGGGAAAGGATGGAGGCCTCGGTGGTTCGTGCTCCAAGACGGTGTGCTCTCCTACTACAAGATTCACGGGCCCGACAGGATCGTCGTCAATTCCGAAACGGAGAAGAGGTCCCGCGTCATCGGCGAGGAATCCATGCGGAGGATCGCTCGCAGCCGCAACTCTCATCATTCGCATCATCATCATCATCATCAACAACAACAGCAACAGTTACAATACCACCGGCGAAAGCCCCTCGGCGAAATCCATCTCAAGGTTTCTCTATCCGTTTGCTGTGTTTGTTGATTTTGTTCTAATCGGTTTTTGTTAGGTTTGGTTTTGGTCGTAATTTGATTTCGGTTGTTGTTGGTTGCAAGAAGAGAAGAATATCAGTTACGGAGCTAGAAATTGAGAACTGGGGGAATTAATAGGAAGGACGGTTAATAATACAGAGTTAAAGTTGAATGACCAGTAATAGTTCCTTAATAGCAGTAACCATTCAGAATGGTTAATTCACCATTTGGAATGGTTAATTGGTCCTTTAGTTAAGGCAATTTTATATTGTTAGCGGTCCTTCCCATTAGTTATTCTTGTGATTGCAGTTTTAATTGATAAATCTTCGTTTAATCGGCTATATATGAAGCTGCATTTTTTTTTTTTGGGTAGTTGAACGGGGCTAACACCCAAAACACAAAAGAACTAAACAACATAGTGGGATGCAATTAGTTATCAACTTATCATATTGAATGTTAATATATGGAATCTCTTATGTGGTACCATAATAAAGCTATTGAGATCATGTTTGTCCCATGAATTATGAATTGTGTTTGCCGCGTTCATCTCTATAGTCTTCTATGTTATTTCACTGGAACAAGGCTTTTAATGTAGGTTTCAACTATTCGCGAGAGCAGGTCAGATGACAAGCGCTTTTCGATTTTCACTGGGACTAAGAGACTCCACTTGAGGGCAGAGACTCATGAGGATCAAGTGGCATGGGTGGAGGCCTTGCAAGCAGTGAAAGATATGTTCCCTCGGATGTCAAATAGTGAGTTGATGGCTCCAGTTGACTATGTTGCCGTTTCGACTGAGAAGCTGAGGCATCGGCTTCTAGAAGAAGGTGTAAGTGAGGCAGCCATTCAGGAGAGCGAGCAAATCATGAGAAATGAATTTGCTGCACTGCAAAACCAGCTTGGGCTGCTTAAGCAGAAGCAATTGACCCTAATCGACACTTTACGACAATTAGAGGTACAATTAAGCGGAAAGTAGGAAACTTTGTGCCAATCAAACTGGCTATTCTAGCTGGATTTACACTGCTGCATGGAAAGCTGGTTATTCTTATGACTCTTCAAAATTCTCAGAAAATAAGTGCCACCCTGTGTCATGTCTTTCTCCTTTTCATTTAAAAGAAAGCAGAGGCTCTGATTCGTAATTGCGCATGAGCAAGTAAATATGTAATTTCTTAAGTTCTTCCCTTGTTTTTTTGGGTTATACTCTAACCAAAAGCCCAAAACTACTGGTAGCTTCTTTCTAGAGTTCATCTGAAAGATGTGCAATTGTGTTTTCCCCTTGTATAACAAAAGGGTTTCTTGTCCATGGAGACTGGACAGTTTGTTGTTTGATCTGTTTTTAACGCTGCTTTCTTTTCATTTGTTGTCATGTTGGTTAAGGATAAACTCTTTCTTATACTACATTATTGTAGACAGAAAAGGTTGATCTGGAGAACACCGTTGTTGATGAGAGCCAAAGACAGTTGAATGATCAAGAGGCTACCTCTAGATTAAGGCAGGAAAAATCTAGTGGTAAGTGAATTATTATCCCTTTATTAGCCTAGCTGTAAGTGCTTCCATATGTTTAAAATCTTTTTATTACTTTATGAATTAGTAGTTTGGTTTTGGTTTTGCATTTGTTTTTTCAAGCTAGAAGTAATAACATGCCAGCCATTACTGCTGATGCACTGATTTTTCCTGAGTTCTTACCATCTTACATTTTCCCTTTTTAATCTAGAAGCAAGTGAAAGTGAGTCTGAGGATGATAATGAGAGAAATGATGCAGCAGAGGAAGAAACAGATGATGATGACAATGCCTTTTTTGACACTCGTGATTTTCTATCATCCAGTTCTTTTAAAAGTAGTGGATCTGATTTTAGGGTATCATCTTTCTCTTCAGATGATGAAGGGATTTATGCAGTTGATTCAGAGGAGGATGTAGATCCTTCTATTAGATCTGTTGGGACAAGCTATCCTCGTATTAAGCGACGCAAGAAATTGCCTGATCCTGTTGAAAAAGAGAAAGGCGTTAGTCTTTGGTCAATGATTAAGGATAATATTGGGAAGGATCTAACAAAAGTTTGTCTTCCTGTTTATTTTAATGAGCCTCTCTCCTCTCTGCAAAAATGCTGTGAAGAAATGGAATATTCATATCTCCTAGACCGAGCATATGAATGGGGAAGAAGGGTAAGTCTAGATTTGGCACCTATGTTTTATATTGCCCTGCCATTTTTGTCATAGCGTGATCTTTTATGCCTATATTAAGTCAAAACTGAGCTATTTAATCAAATAGTTTCATTTAATATGAGAAAAATGTCGCACTTTGTTCAGTTTTTACTTGCTGGTAATTCTTAAACATATTACTGGTTGCAATGTTCCCACTTTTTTTAACTCATTTAAGTTGTCCTGCAGGGTAATAGCCTCATGAGGATTCTCAATGTCGCTGCTTTTGCTGTATCTGGCTATGCTTCGACTGATGGCAGAATTTGCAAACCATTCAATCCATTACTAGGCGAAACATATGAGGCTGACTTTCCAGATAAAGGCCTTCGTTTTTTCTCAGAAAAGGTCTAATCTAACTCCATATATTGATTTTGTCAATATATGATCTATTTCTTGCCCCATTTTAACCATGTATGTGCATATAATATTAATGTTCAATGTTTTTGTTTTAAAACAAATCCCTCAATCAAACCACAACCCATATTATTTATCTATAAAAGGTGGGTTAGTGGTCCCTTTTTTGAAGTGTGCATGTTATTTTGTTTGTTATTTGAGATCGTTGTGAGATTTATTGGAATTTTCTTGGTCAACATTGGAATTTTGTGTTTGAAGAAATTTCTACACATCAAAAATGATACTTATTTGAATTCCTTACTAGTACAACAACTTGCTTCTGGATGAAAAGAAACATAGTGTTCCTGATATGAAGAAATAGTTTGTGGGAACAACTCAAGTAGAACCTAAGAAACTACACCACTTAATTTGATGCATAATAATTGGTGTGCTTGAGTTCTATCCCAAACAAAAAAAAGTTGGTGTGACTGAGTGCACAAGTTCCGTAGAACCTGATGGATGCAAACAGAATTTGGATTTGGTGTCAACAAGGAATATGATTCTACCTTTTATAATCTGTATTCCGTTTGAAATTATTGATATTTCTGTCTGCTTCCTCTCAGGTTAGCCATCACCCTATGATAGTCGCATGTCACTGTGAGGGTACAGGTTGGAAATTTTGGGGTGACAGCAACTTAAAGAGCAAATTTTGGGGCCGATCAATTCAGCTTGATCCTGTTGGTATTTTGACTTTGGAATTTGATGATGGTGAAGTATTCCAGTGGAGTAAGGTATATTTGACTGCTAAAACTGCTATGGGTCTAATGCCCAAAAGAAATGCTATGTATCCAGGTTTTCTAAACTGAAAACTTGTTCTTTCAGGTTACTACGTCAATATACAACCTCATATTGGGAAAGCTGTACTGTGATCACTATGGTACAATGCGTATACAGGGAAACCGGGAATACTCGTGTAAACTGAAATTCAAGGAACAATCAATTATTGATCGAAATCCTCACCAGGTGTTTTATGTCTGTTCCACAGATTCTTTCCAGATATAACATTGCCTTTGCTATAATATTGATGTATATGGCTTAGTTGCCGTACTGCTTACAATCTATAGACTTCTATGCATACCCTTTACATCGATGTCTCAGTTTTCTAGTGAAAAACGAGGTCAATTTCTATTGGATGACCATTTCAGATTTTTTTTTCTTACTAGGAACTTACTTGTGAACTTTTGTTGCTGAGGATTCTCTTATGGTGGTTTGCCTGCTTTTTCAGGTTCATGGTATTGTTCAGGACAGACATGAGAAAACAGTGTCTACTTTATTTGGAAAATGGGATGAAAGCATGTATTATGTTAATGGAGACTCTAGTGGGAAGGGGAAAGGTTATGACTCTTTGTCAGAAGCCCATCGACTCTGGAAGCGGAGCAAGCCTCCCAAGTTCCCCACTAAATATAATTTCACTCGCTTTGCCATCACATTAAATGAGCTTGCCCCTGGATTGAAGGTCTGTTTTGTTAACTGATACTTCCTTTTGTGTTGGCGATCTATCTGTTTCTTGTATTCTTGCATCAGTAAGGTTGTATGACTATGAGTTGATTGTAACAATATCTTAATGAAGGACCGAACTAATCATATCATCATGCTATACATTTGTGTGTGTGTGTGTGTGTGTGTGTGTGTGAACTTGGCATTTACCAGACATTGATTATTATCAATTTAATTTGTGAATACATAGGAAAAGCTGCCACCTACAGACTCCAGGTTAAGACCAGACCAAAGGTGTTTGGAGAATGGGGAATACGAGATGGCAAATTCAGAGAAGTTACGGCTAGAGCAGCGACAGCGGCAGGTAGCCAATACATTTTATGTTCTCCTCTATGTATTTACTTTGTCGGTTTTACTCACTGAGAGATGTAAGTAGGCTATTTGGTGATTGATATCCCACTAGAATGCATGCAACCTGTGTCATCAAACGTCCAGTACTTGTGGAAGACAAGAAACATACTTTGCATTTTTAGCCATACCCATAAGGACGCAACCTCTTTTCAAGTTATTAGACACGCTTTTGACTAAGTTGTCCCCTATGTGTAATCTTATCCGCCCTCATATGGGATGTTATTTTCACCATTTCCTTTTCAAAAACTTAAAATCAGGTATAGTTTTGTCTGCATGACTTCGACTACTGGTATAGGATGCCACATTGTATGGGATTGGCTCCTTGTCTACACATAATGTCAGAAATTCTTCCTTTGTGGGGAGGAAATTGGAGTGATTAATATGCTAGTGGATTTCATGTTATATCCTTATTTTTTAAGTGAACTTTTTAAGTTCTGGTTGTAACTGATCTAATATTTGTTTGAATGGGATGCAGGCTCGGAATATGCAAGAGAGCGGTTGGAAACCAAGGTGGTTTGCCAGAGATAAAGCAAGCGGTACCTACCGCTACTTGGGAGGGTACTGGCAGGCCCGAGAGCATGGAAAATGGGACAACTGTCCTGACATCTTTGGCCAAATTCCTTCCGAACATCTATCTGATGAAGATCAAATTACATTTTAGTTTTTCAATTTTTTTTTTATTCCAATTTTTTTATTGATGAATGTCATATGACCGCTAGATCGCAGTTAAAGGTAGCCCATAAAATTCATCATAGCCAATCATATTAAAATATGAGCAGGTAAATGTAATTCTTTTTTTCATTCCATCCAATCGAAAAAAACAGAACATTCTTTTTCCATTTGAAGTTCTTTATTTATTTATTTATTATTATTATTTTGTCTAAACCGCTAATATCTGAGGTATACTGTTGGGATATAGCCCTTCTAATATTAGATTTTTTTCATTCACAAAATTTGAAACCAAGCATAACGAGAGTAAGCGTCAAATCACCAACTAAGTGATCCATGTATCATTTTATATTGTCATTGTCATTACTAATTTGTAGTTATATCTAATGTAACTAAATTATGAAATTTCTTTCAACTTAGGATTATATAGTTGTTCTAATCATAATTGATTCAATTGATCTTCAGATTTCATTGTTAAATCAAACTTTGTTTAAAAATGTTTGAAAAAAAAAACTCAAAAATATATTACAAAAACGTTTGAAATTTTTCTTTTTCTTTCTTTCCATGTGTAGTCGTAAAAGATGAGAGCAATGTGTAAGGGAACATGAAATCTTTTTCAGTTTACTTTCAGCACGTGACACGGACAATTTTATTAACTATTTCGTATTTATTAAGCAACAATAATGGATGTTATAGCTTTAGACAATTGTTGAGTTTGGGATTGATTGTTTAATTGAATTGTTTTTACTACTAAAGCAGTATTAAAATCAGGATTTAGGGTCTGTTTGGGTAAATAATTTATTCAAGTACTTATATAAAAGTAACTTCTAAAAACTAAGTTATGAATAAGTTATTTTATATTTAGATACATAATAATAAAAATATTTATTAAGAGTATTTTGAAAAATATTTATTGAAAAGTTGGATATTTTAACTTTTCAAAATATACTATAAACATCTTTTGAGAAGTAGTAAATTGTATAGATAAATGAGATAAAAAATAAAAAAAAATATGACTTTTGACTTTAAAAAATAAAAATCATAAGTGATATTATTCAATTGAGTCCTTAACAGCACGCAGCTAAGCAAAAGTTAGCTCCTTGTCTCGTTGTATAAGGTGCCATTGGCATATAAGATGTTACAGTAACAGCATTGTGTAAAGGAGCTTCCATCATCTAGGAGGTGTTAGCCCTTCCCGTTTCAGAGTTCAGACACTTTTTTTGGATGAAAAAAATTTTATGTTGAAGGAAATTCTTCTATCTATCGCAGTAAAGATAGGAGATTCAATAAAAAAAAAAGGATAGGAGATAAGAACAGTAAACACACAGATAGTTATATATGACCTGTTAATGGAAAGATTCAAGAATCAAACTCAAGTTGTAAGCAAGGATAAGCAGAAAGTAGTTAGTTTCCGTTAGCCTTGCTTCTTCAGACTTCTGCTCACTTTTGCATCGTTATACGTGTTAGGTGGAACTTCAAAAGCAACAACATCATGTGTATAAGAATCGGGTGTCCGCGTGCTGAAGAAGAGAAAAAGCATCATTAATGACTTTATACATCCCCATTTGCTCGTTTGATATTTCAGGGCATCCACAGCCCTCTCCCAAAGCCCAAATCTGTGCCACCGAGACCAGTCCTCACCCTAGTCTTCTAAAGTCTAATTGCTAATGTTCGACCGAAAAAAAAAAAGGTCTAATTGCTAATGAGAGCATCAGCCACAATAGCTCCCAGTCGTCTTTGGTTGTTTACAAGGAACTTCAATTGTGGAAAAACGGAGAACGATGGCGGGATTCATGTGTTTTTTTTTTATCAAAGAGCCTGGCCACTTTCATAATAGGAAGGAGGTGCATGAGTGAGCGGATGACGGGTTGTGTTGAATTATCTATTCTAAAAGCCAAACTCACTTGTTCATAGAGGTTGTCACGTCATGTCATAGGGTAATGACAGCTGGAAAAAAGGAAACCTACAAAAATTAAGTTAAGAGTAATGACAATAAGACACAAAATCACAATGTATACAAAAAAAAGTAAGGAAAGTGGCAAAAATATTTGGTTTCATATAATTTTTGTTCTTTTTGTTAGACTTTTTTTTATCTAAAAAGTTACTTACCAACATATTATTGAAAACACTTACTTACCAGTATTTTTAGTAATATGTCGATAACTTTTTGGATTAAAAAAAATTACAAAAAACTCTTAACTCTTATCTACCAGCATTCTAGCTATCAATATTTTCAGCAATATGCTAATAGTTTTTTGGATAAAAAAAATTTGAAAAAAAAATAACAAAAAACTCTTACTAATGTATTGTTGAAAATATCGATAAGTAACTCTTACTTATCGCCATTTTTTGTAATATGTTGATAAATTTTTTGAACAAAAAAAATCTGTCAAAAAAAATAATGATCATATGAGATCAATTATCTAAATATTTTTATTATTTTTCTCACTTTTTCATATATGTTGTGCATGTGTTACAAATTTGCACGTCCCTCAAACATTTTTCTTTTAGTTAATTCTATATGCGCATGTTTTAGTACATTTGCAAGAATGAATAACCTGGGTCTTCAATAATTGTTATACTTTTTTTGGGTAGCTGGATTTGTTTTTTGGGTTTTTTGTTTGGGCCGGGGGGGTTTGCGTTTAGAAACCAGTCCTTGTGAAATCCAGTGCGGATACAATATTTAACAACTATGCCTTATGCCTTGATTGATGGGTCTGCCATTTCTTTTCTTTTTATTTTCGGTCGTGGTCTGCAACCAAATTTTTTTGGGTCTTTGGCCTGCGATTACGTCAAATAAATTCATAGTTGTCTAGGTTAAGCAGGCCTTAAACATGCACATTTGGCCCAAATATGGGATCGTATCATATGTTATGCGGTGAATGAAACCAAAGCAAACAAAAAGGGCAGGCACGACAAAAAAAAAAACAAAAGAAACAGGCGTCGACCAAAAGGAAAATAAAAAATAGCCATAGTTAAACGAAACTTCCTCCGTGTACCCCCAAAAAAAGGCAAACTTCCTCTTGTTGGATAAAATAGTCTTTCATTAAAAGAATTGAAAAAATAAAATGAAAATAGATGTGATAAATTATGGAGGGTGTTTCCAGCCATTTGGCTTTTTAAGTCATTTGCTTGGTTTTGACGAGGAAATCATCTTGCTCATCCATATCTTTTCTTATTTGAGCAAGACGGTAATTTTCAATTAATTCTGTAAAAAGGTCTGGAGGGTTGAAATTTGTTGTCTGTGCCCCTACTTGTAAGGTCAGAGACTAGACATGGACATTTTGAGAATTATTCCTAATATTTAATAAAAGTAAGGTTCTAAAATCGGACAGAATATTAAATTGGATAAAATACTAATTCAAAAGTTTATTGATTCAACTGAGATTTAATCGGTTAAACCAAAATGTAATATATATATATATATATATATATATATATATATATATATATATATAAAAATAAAAAGTTTATTCTTTTTTAATAAAAAAATTATATTCATAATACAATAATACCATTATTTGAAAGTCTATTAATAGTGTTTTTGGTCAGTAGTCCATCAACACAAAACTTTAGTTGGGCTCAAAAAAAACCTAGACCGAATGATATATGAACTCAAATGAAAGAAAACCTGGCATTAATAAGCTGCACAGTTTTGCTGCTAAACACAAAAGACAAAACAACGCCCCTTCCTTCTTGCCGCTCCATTTTCTCTCTTCTCCCTCTTTTTCTTTCTAAGTCTCCACACAACCAAATCAAAACAAATGCTGACCCTTTCTCACACACAGAAGCCATGACAAAGACTAGTAGTGGTGAGGCTAAAGACCAGGGACAGTGAGGTCGAATAGTAGTGAGAACATTGTGGCTACCATGGCCGCTCCTTCCCGCTGTGGTTTGAGTGGCGTCCTCCTCATCCCTCTTCAATTTTTTTTTTTTATTTGTTGATGCTGTTTTAAGTTCACTATCTTCTTTTTAAAAAAAATTTCCCAACCACTAGAACCAATCCGGTTTGTCCAGTTCAACAGTTTTTGGGCGGTTCAAAGCTGTTCGCGTTCGAGTTTTTGAAAGGGGTTTTTGAGACTTGGCTGGACCTTCTTTATTCAACCAGTCCGACTGGCAAATTCGATCCAATTTTCAAAGCTATGTAAAAGACTTGGTAGAAAAGCAACTTTGAGAAGTCTTGGTATGCTATAGTTAGAGACTCAAAATGGTCCCCAATTAGTCAATAACATATTGAAAAGTTCATGCACATTTTATCATCGGGAACCCATTGTAATAAGAACCTAGTTATGATAAGGATCATGGGTTCTTTGACATAAGTGTTGAGCTTACTAAAATTGTAAAACTAAAATTGCAAAGCTTATGGCATAAGGTGCAATTTGGATAGTCTCACAAGGATCTTAATTGCTATCTAACTTAAGACAATGGGAAATTTGATCAAATACTATATAAGCAATAATTTAGAAGAGAGAAAAATTCATAATTATTAACAACTACCTAAAGAACTCATTGGAAACAAGGTGAAACTTCGTCAAGACACATGGCTAGCCTAAACCAAATCAAAATTTTTGCATTTAGCTCAATATTCTAGTTAGGAAATCTCCTAGAATTCAACTAGCAAACAATTAATTAGATTTGAAATAAAAAAATCTACTAAACCAATATTAGTTTATGCTCATGAATGAAACTAGCCTGGGTTATAGATCTAAAACCTAATTTCCTCAATTCCTATGATTAGAATCACATCATTGATCAATCAATATAAATTCAAACACAACCTCAATCTGAAATTTAAAATTCATAATCACAAGTTTCAAATCACAAATCAGGAAGGGAGAAGAGAATAAGAGCATGTTCTTGCACAATTTGAATTCATGTAAAGAACAAGGTCTCAAAAGTACAATCCAAGTTTTCTTTGAATCCTGAACTAGTTACAAGCTCTCAAACCTCTATGGATGCAAAGAATACACAAAGAAGGAGGCAAAAATCATGGAGGTAGCACTGTAATCGAGTCTGGTCAGTTTGGGTTTAAGTGAAAAACAAATCTAAGCCAATCAATTTTAATTAGTTAGGTTTGATTTAGATTTAATTATTTTTTTTTAACCAAATCCAAACCAAAATGAACTAACAAAATTTGGGTTAGCCCAGTTCAGGTGGTTAGGTCACTTTTTCTTTTTCTGAAAAAAAAAATTCAGTCAACAATTACTTTAAAAAAAATACCACAAAGCATCATAAATTTCAATTTGACATAAATTTTTTAAATTTTATCTACAAATTTCTAATCAATAACATACATAGCCAAATTCTATCACAACAATTAGCATAATATAGCTTATTAACCACACATAAATGACTAATCAATAGTGTAATTAATGATAACAACATCACATATCTCATCATAAATTAAATAAGGTGTGTGTGTGTGTGTGTATATATATATATATAAGATCAAGTCATTGGTTCGAATATCAAGTTATCAAGTTTAAAATTACCAAACCTGATGTTTGAAGCCATCATGTTTGAGTTCAGTTAGGTTCTACCCGATTAGACCCTATAACCCAAAACCAATCCGAACCAATTTAATTAGTTCGATTCAAGTTCATTGAGTCTACCCGATCCACTTACACCTCTACGTGGAGGACAAGAGATCAAAAATGAAACTTGCTCTCCAAGCTAACTACTCTTTCTACACTATGTTGAAATCTAAGAAAATGAACAAGTGTTTTGATATGCATGACCTAAGGCCTAGGCATTTCCAATGACTAACTTCCTGATTAGATTAATCCTCATTCTCTTAACTTTAATTGGACACCTTATTTGCTCAATTTAATGCCTTGAAATGAAAGTTATGCCCAAAATACTTCATTAATCTTCTCTACCTAGCTCGTAAAATTCAAGCATAAATAACACCTCCAAAACGCAGTCTTTTGACTAAGTGCTATGAAGAAGTTTTGTAGCACTGTATCTTGACTTTCATTTGGCACTAGTTTGATCTTAATTGGACCACTGAAGCCCAAACTATGGTCCAAATACCAAGCTTTGGCTGAGTTTCAGCAACAACAATTTTGACAAGGATTCAAAAATAATTAAATGTGAGGTATTGAGAGTTCATCAAACACTATATAAGCAACAATTTAGAAGAGGGAAAATTCAGAATTATTGTCAATTAGCTGAAAAACTCATTGGAAACAAGGTAAAATCCCATCATAGCATAGAAGCATTAAATCTCAAGAACATATCGCTAGCCTAAACCAAACCTTGATCTTTGGTTTTAGCTTAGTATTCTAACTAGGAAATCTTACAAAATTCAACTAATAAATGATCAATTAATCTGTAATCTGAAAATCTAATAAACCAAGGTTAGTTTATGCTCAAGAATGAAACTTTCCTAGATTATAGATCTAAAACCTAATTTCCTCAACTCCTACCATAGAATCACATCAATTGAATAATCAATATAAATCCAAACACAATCTCAATCTGAAATTAAAAATTCGTAATCACAAATCAAAAAGAGAGAAAAGAAAAGAGAATAAGAGTATGTTCTTGCACAATTTGAATTTATGTGAAGAACAATGTCTCAAGAGTTTAAACTACGTTTCCTTTAAATCTTGTACTAGTTATAAGCTCTCACACCTCTATGGATATAGAGAATACAGAGAAAAAAAGGAGAAAAATCATGGAAGAGAAGAAAGGGGAAATGAAGCTTGTTCTCCAAGCTAACTACTCTTTCTACACTTGGCTGAAATATGAGAAAATGAAAAAAGTGTTTTGATATCAATGACCTAAGGCCTATTTATAGGCCCTTACAATGACTAATTCTATGATTAGATTAATCCTCATTCCTTTATAACTTTAATTGAACACCTCATTTGCCCAATTTGGTGCCTTGAAGTGAAAGTTATATGCCCAAAACACTTCATTAATCTTCTCTGCCTTACCCGTGATATTCAAAACAGAATTAATACCTCTAAAACATGATTTTTTTTTCACTAATTACTCTGAAGAAGATTTGTAGCCTTGTGTCTTAACTTTCATTTGGAACTAGTTTGATCTTAATTGGACACCTAATGCCTAAGTTATGGTCCAAATACTAAGCTTTGGTCATATTTCAGCAACAACAATTCTGACAATGATTCAAGGCCAATTATAAATAAAAAAATCAACCAATTCAGCTTCAGTCTTTGCATGAAAGTTGTAAGAAATTCTCTTACCTATCCTAAAAATTAAATATCACAACTTTTAGTTGCATAGAACTCAAGATATTGCTAAAAATACTAGGGTAGTGTCAGATTAACAAGAATGCTAAAAAATGCAAATAAACCCAAATGTAACCTAATCAAGAAATATGTGTCTAATACTAAATAATTAGGCACAAAACAAAGCACTAATCCACTAAATATGAGGGCAAAACAACATATTCAAAATTCAATTATCAATTTCCCCGCACTTAATCTTTGGCGTATATTCAGACAAAGCGCAGCTGGATAACTATACTAACTGACTGAAGTCTAAAGTATAATTAACTGTAAAAATTTAAAAAAATTAAAAGAATTAAAAAAAAAACATGAATGCTAGTTCATTCATACAATTCATTTCATATTAATATTATTGTCTTTATTTAGCTAGTATCACCTTTAGGATTCGATGTGTTTAATATCCTAGTTTGTGGTATTTGAAATGAATGCAACCTCTTATGCTAGATGTGATTGTAAAAAACTTTAAAAAAATAAAATTGCACCTCGTCAACAACTATAGTTTTTGGCCTAGTAGAAAGTTATTCTAACAAATATTTTCTTTCATTTATGAAAATACTCTTTTTTATTTTATTTCCGAAAGAGAAACGTGATGTTTCTGCACAGAGAACACAATGTCGAGCAATTTGCCAAAGTCTACCTGCCAGACAAGGATTAATATATAGCTATCTGTTATCATCACTAGACCAGTTTCGTTCATGTATTTGAGAGAGGATTACCCATTTTGAAGGGAACAAAGGCCTATAGTGAGCTAGTCAGTAGGATGAAGCTCCATATATGTGCTGTTGTTTTCAGATAAGATTACATGTGATTTTGACTTTCGATCCACTGCTGATGGTGATTGCGGCATGGAGATCGATCAAGGAATACAAAGACTTCCTTCCCAGGTCCTAGTTCCTTTTTCCGGATTTTAACGCTTGAAAGAAGAATCTATCATGCGTTTCTTCATGCGCATAATTGTTTCTGCAAATCAAACTTCGCAAGATACTGAAAACACATGGACATTAAAATGGTCCATTCTGCAAATACCTCTTTCTCGCTGTAGTTATAATCAAGTAGGCATATTGCTAATTTGTTCAATCTGGATGTGAATATTTATTCGTACTTGATATAGGCACCAGCGACCTTCATGCGTTTGCAACATATGCTTGCTTTGTTACTGTAAAATCCAGTTTGTGGTAAATATTCATATGTTACATCATATTTATTATTTAATTTTAATGTATTTTCATTTATAAATATTTATAGTTTTAAATTATTTTTTGAATGATTATTATTTTAACATCATACTTTTACAGCATTTCATTCTATACAATATCACATTGCCATCTATAATGAAATTTCTGTCATAAGGAGCGACCAATATCCGTAAAATATTAAATTAATTTTAAGTTTTTTAACCTTTTAAGAATATTCAAATAAGTCCTTATATGGAAGTTTGTGTTTGAATCCTTATCAGTTATTAATTGAATTCTAAAGCAAAGACCTAATTAAAATATTTTAAAATTCTAAATATCTAATTACAAACTTTTAAAACATAAAGATTTATTTGAATTTTTTCAAAAATTATAGAGGCCTAAATTATAACTAAACCAAAGGAAAAAAGCATATCTCACTCTTTCACTTCGTCATTTTACTATTTAGCTTGGTAAAACCAATTAATATAGTTCTTTGGATTGAGAGTAAATTATATTGATATCCTTCGAGATTAGATGATATTATATAGAATACCCCTCGATTTGTCATGCTTGCATTGACACCCTACAAGGGTATTCAATGTCATGTTTACAAGGATGCTTAGTATCATATTTCACAAAATACAAGGATATCAAGAATAATATTATTAAAATTTAAGGAGAAGTTCATATATATTTTTACAAATCTGAGGTATATATGTAATATCGCCTAACTTTAAGGGAGGTCAATTAACGTGTTTGGATTTCTATTCGGGCACCGAAGAATTGATTTTAAGAGGCCAAAATCAATTCTGTTCTTTTTTGTTCTTGTTTAGTTTCTTATTTCAAAACCACTTATGATCTCAAAATTGATTTTAGGTATAAGTGAAATTTTTTCACTTTTCAATTCCACCAGAATTAATTTTGGGTATTTCTTTATAAATTATATATCTAAAAGTGATTTTGATCAATACTATCTAAACATAAATCACTTCTTAGATCAAATTATCAAACATAAATTATTTTATCTTAAAATTAATTCTATCAAAATCAATTCTATTTAAAATTCAATATGCTCAATATAATTTACCCTTAGATTAAAAAAAGAAAGTGTGGAAAAGAAGCATTATTATAACCTCTTACTTAAGTGAAGGTCATGAATCCAACGTGATAGACGCCCCCAATAAATTTAAAGTAAGTATAGAATATATAGATCTAACAAAAAATAGTTGAGGCATTGAGTTAGTGATAGATTTGATTGTCTTGTCTTTCACTAATTGCATCCTAGTACGATACCAAGCATAACATGATTTGTAATATATGAACCCTCTCCTTCTTCTTGAAAGTATGTGTGCATTGATAAAAAAAAAAAAAAAAAACAATAGATCTAACAAAAAAGAAATGTTGCATTCCTTTCAGAAAAAAAAAAGGCCAAAAAAGAATATTAAAATTGTACGTAGTATTGTAGGTGGATTGTCGTACTAAACCTTTATCATTAAGCCCAAAGTTAAAGTTGTGAGCTAAGGCCTAACATTTTTAGTTAAATTATTTATAAGTATGCTTTACAAATATTCAATCTAATTCTAGTAGTACATGGGCCTTGTTAAGGGAGGATGAGACCACAAACATATAAACCCCTCTTAGTACCTGTCTTTTTTTTCGAGAATTCAGTGTACAGCCTAATTTAACTTTGACCTAGTATTGCTGAGGTAAAATGTTGGCCTACAATCATCATTCGTTCTAACACCTTCTAACAATAATCATCCCCTTTTCTGGACCTAATGCTGACCCAAAACTAACATAACAGTAAGTAACAAAGAACATAGATATGCTAGATTAGATTAGAAAATGAGAGGAAATTTGCGTTGATGATGGTGAGTCCTTGGATCAAAATTTTAAATTAGAAAAGAAAAACTATTATTATCCTAATATATCATGCTACATTCTCAAATATCTATCACATTTATTTTTAATTTAATTTTGACACTTTCTATGTAAAATATTTTACATAGATGTTCAATTATATATTGATGCATAAGTAAAAGTGTTTAATTCTCACATCTCTTATCTCAAAAATCTCACATTAGTAGTATATGATTATGTGATATTATAAAAAAAAAAATTATATTAATATTTTATCAAAATTAACATCTTTATTTTTTTTTCACTGAAAAAATATCAACGATTGAGGGTGGATTTGTTTCAATTTAAAAAAAAAATAATTATGAAACTTAAATTTTAATATATAATTGAAAAAATTAAAAATTATTTTTTTAATTATTACTCTTTTTCAATTTCTATAAAAAAAGATAAAAGCATTTTTTTTGGGAGATTTTGATTAATTTTAAATAATTATCCAAATATATATAAATTAATTTTTTTGCTCAAATAATCACAAACAAACACATTCTTAATTGCTTATGTATATAATCCTTATGTATATAATCCTTATTTTATTAGCGTACTTCCTTTTTTCTGAAAATAAATAATTAGTATTGAGTCAAGCACTTACTGCTATATAAAAAAGTTATTAGTCAAAGTGTAACTCTTTGTTTTAAACCTATTATCAACAACTAATCATCACTGAGTGATTACAACTTGTTAGTTCAAATACTTGCCATATAAAGTCGTTGATTATATATTGTCAACTTTATAATTCAATATTATTATTCATTTCAAAGTCTTCATCTACTTATTTACGAAACCAACTCGAATTCAAGGAATTAGCTTCGTTAATAGCCTTCTCTGTTTTCTCTTCTTTTCTTTTTTGGCAAACCTTCTCTATTTTTCATAATAACACATAATGGAAATTTAAGTAGGGCATTAAAAGAACGATCTTTGTTTATATCTCAATTGATAACTGAACATGACAGCCAATCGGCGTTTGCCTACGGAAGAACTTTCCCAAAACAATGTTAACCTTTTATGCTGCTAAAAGTAAAATTATATCTGATATGTCTTCAGAGAAATTGATAAAACTGTTAGTTTGTTTTTGTATAATGCTTACTCAATTTTTTTTTTACTTCAAATTTCAATGCTTACTTTTAAGTTTCTAGGTATGTGTAACTAGTGGACATCAACATATGTATCTGTTATTTTATAATAAATAATTTATTTAAAAATAAATAAAATGCCATTTAACTATGTTATAAAAATAAATCATTTAGCTTTTATAATTTCCAATTTACTTTTGCGTATAAACATTTAATGATGTGTGATAAAAAAACTTTTAAAATAATCTAAAGTAGTTATCTATTAACATTTAAGGTAGTATATCTCCCAAATATATACAACTTTTAAAAAGCAATGAGATAAGAACCAAGTAATATTATTAGTATGTTTATAATTTATTATTATAAAAGAATTGATGCTAAAAGTGGGATTCCTTTTATTAGTAATAAACAACAATATAAATAAATAAAAGGATTAATCCAAAAAAAAATATATAATAACGAAGGTTGTTAAAGTAACTTAGAACTTTTGCACAGTAATATAACAGCGTGTATAATTCTTACTATTTTCTTTTCATAACCAAGTAAATAAGATATTGTAATATAAATATTTTCTTTGTGTTGTACAAAAATTTATATTGAGTAGAAGACTGAACCAATTTATAATAAAGACATTTTATTTAGATTTAACAAATATTTATATTTATAGATCATTTATTAATAAAAAAAATTAAATATCAAATTCAAATTATAGCTATATATAAGCACAAAATGAATCAAATAAGCTAAACCTATTACCAAACACAGAAGTTATTGATCCAAAATATCAAGCTTAGGATCACTTCAGAATATTACTGGGGTCAAGTGTGTTTATCAAAGTAACTAACAACCATTTTCTTTCCTATTCTGTTTAGGATTTTTTTGTAATTGTCGCTCTTGAAACCCTTATTGCGAAATTAAAAATAATATATTTTAAATAATAATACAGTATATAGTAAATTTTTTGAGTTCCTAATGTATTTTTAATGTTTCTTTGTTTGACGAATTTCACAAAAACCCTTCTTTTCATTTTTCAATACAGAAACTGCAGAATCAAACTGATTGATGTGTGATGGGGATGGGGCTATAATTGGAGTAAAGTGGCAGTGGAGTGACTGATCATAGCTTCACGTATTACCATTTTCCAATGGAAGGAGCAATCACGTCTTCCGCATTGTTTCAAACTCCCCTACTCATAGCAGAAGGCCTGTGTTGCTATTATAGCTTCTTTGACCTTCCTACTATTGCGTGGTGTATCCTCTCTATCGTACTCTTGAATCATCCTGAACCTCGCTCTCTCTGTATACCCTAACAATGCAATGTTTGAGTAGGAATATTTGTATGATTCGGCATCACGTGATTGTATTTCGACAAATTATGTAAGTGCGTGTGTTATATGCGGGATTGTGAATTAGTAATAAATTTTATATAAAATATATATAATTAATTGATTTAAAAATATAATTACATAATATTTTTAAATTATATAAATATTTCTCATTTTATTATGCCTATCAGGTCAGGTGTTCCTCTATGTAAAACAAGTCTCTCATTGAAACTACTCCAGTATCATCAAAAGATTGAAATTGCTCCAGTCAAAAATTATGAAATTGTTAAACTCGAAAAAGTAATATATATATATGTTTTTCTTAATAATTTCATTCTTATCGCTTACGTTAGTTTTAAATAATTTTTTAACCTAAAGAAAATTCCCATCTTTGAATTTCTTCTTTTTTTTTTTTTTTAAGGGGTTAAGTTTATCAACTCGGTCACGTTATTAATAAATATATAATGAGTTATGTCAGATGACGCAAAGTCTGAGATATGCCTATCCAATAGCCAGCACCAGAAATTGCAGTTGCAGTAAAGTGCAGATGATGCGCCGTCTCTCCAGAATCCTTTTCCTGTTTTATGGGATTTGGATGGCCGACCCACGCCACCCATCACCGAACATTGCATTCTAATCAACATCAGACGCCCATTTCTCGCGGCGCCGACTTCGATGCGCTTCGCAGTACAAGGTGCTTAGTGTATCTTGTGACTGTAACGTATTGAATGGTGTAGATTTATGAGATATATCGATATACCAATTACCTATGATGCATTATAGTAATATATTAATTTTAAAAAAATTAAAAAATATAATTAAATATATTTTAAAAATTAATTTTTATACACTAATAATATAAAATTATACTGATAATATAAAATAATTTTTATCTTATCAATATAATATTATACTGATAGACAAAGATAAAATTATATCGACAGAAAGAAAATTATATTGATAAAATTTTTATAATTTTTAAAAATTAATTTTTATATATTAGTAGTGTAAAATTATACTGACAGTATAAAATAATTTTATACTGTCAGTATAAAATTATATTGACAGAGTAAAATTATACTGATAAAATTTTTTGATTATAATGACAGTGTAAAATTATTTTATACTCTGTCAGTATAAAATTACACTGACAGAGTAAAATTATATTGATAAAATTTTTTTATTATAATGATAGTATAAAATTATTTTATACTGTTAATATAATTTTATATTATTAATATATAATAATTAATTTTTAAAATATATTTAATTATATTTTTAAATTTTTTTAAAATTAGATATTACTACAGTGCATCATAAGTGATTGATACATCGATACACTTCATAATCTCACCATCAGATTGCAAGGTGCACTAAGCACCTTGACCAGCGAAGAGCACCGAAGTCGGCGCCATTTCTCGTGCCCAAAAATTCTCTGAATCAAACCGTCCTTTCAATCTTTAGCCTGCTCAAATCAAATACAGTTACGCACATACTCATCGTAATAATTTTCGTACCGATTTGAATATCTGGCTACTCTGAAAAGAAAAACGAAAGAACGAAACTGTTAGTTGAACGCACCATGGATTGATATGGCTCGGACACAGTATATCCGTATATGCATGCGCGGTGAATATTGAGATATATGTGTGCCAAGATAAAAAAAAAAAACAAATATTATATATATTTATATTATTAAGTGTTATGTATAAATAATATAACATAAGAAAAATAGAAATTTTTCAATATAAGAATC
The DNA here is from genome assembly GCA_031439585.1 of Pterocarpus macrocarpus. Classification (NCBI taxonomy): domain Eukaryota; kingdom Viridiplantae; phylum Streptophyta; class Magnoliopsida; order Fabales; family Fabaceae; genus Pterocarpus; species Pterocarpus macrocarpus. Next base: position 9,361,288 of record CM062514.1, read on the forward strand.
TACCGTTATGACATGAGAAATTAGGAATATTATTTGATCCATAATGTATAGATATATATAAATATAGTAAATAAATGTGAATGTAACATGTGAGTATCAAAATATACATATATCGATATAAAAGAAATATTATATGTATATCTATATAAGAGATGTATTATATCAGGTGTTAAACAATTATGCACAAATAAAATAATCTTATAATATTTGCTATGTAGGAGTTTGTCAACCCTACACAACCTTTTTGTTTAAATACCATTTTAATTCCTATAGTTACACCAAATTTTGATTTTGGTCCTCTATATATATGTAAAAGTTCTTATAGTTTTCTACCATTTGGATTAGGGATGGTTAAAAAAAAACAGTTTAGATGGGTATTTGTGGAGTTACTTGTGACCGGGGCGAGTATAGGGATGGGGACAGGGTTCTCATTCATTAAATAAGATGAAGGATAATATCTTTACTCTATGAAAATTCACTAAGTCCCTGCTTATTGTGAAATTATCTAAATATCCTTATACATACACATACACACACTAATACACTACCTAAATCCTAGAGAGAATATTAATGATTTAGATTTTTATAATTGTCTTTAATAATCATAATTGTTGTTAAAACAATAAAACTATTAGATTTTTATCATGTATTTTTATTATTAATTTGGATTATGATATATTAGTAGCATTATAATAGATTATGAATATTATATATATTTCATTCAAGTTTAAGAGTTTTTTTTAATGAATTTTTCTCTTTTTAGAAATTTTTTTTATAAACCTATGAATATCCGTGAAAATTTAAATCCTCACAAGGAATGAGGAATAGAGACCCGCAATAGAGGCATAGATAGAGCAAATTTTCAAATTAGGATAGGGGGCGAGGGGCATATAATTGCCCCCATGAATATCCATTACTACCTCTAATTTTGGATTTTGATTTTTGAGGGACTAAAGTCAAAATAGATTAAACTATAGGAACCCATCATCTATAAATATATATATATATATATATATATATATATATATATATATATATGGACCAATAACAATAGGGACCAACAATTAACCTCACGAACCAACAACCAAAATTTTGACACTATAATAACTAAAACCTAAACAAAAAAATTATAGGGACTAAAATAAAAAAATTATGAAAATTATAAAGACCAAAAACATATTAAATATGTTTTTTTTTTCATAGGATAAAGCCTTATTTACATCTCTTATATTTAGCAAAGATTTTAATATTGTCCCCAAAATTTTTTTTATTCTATTTATATCCTTAATATTTCACAAATATTTCAATATTTTCATTTTTGTTGACACCGTCTAAATTAATAGCAGAAGATGATGACGTATTACGAGAATGACAATATTGAAATGTTTGTGAAACATTAAAAGGAAGTCCCAACATTTCACAAACATTCTAATATTGTCATTCCCGTGACACGTTATCATTTTCCGTCAGTAATTTAGACGGCATCAAAAAAAATGATGATATTGGAATGTTTGTAAAATATTAGGAACTCCTTCTCCCCCTCCTCCTCCTAGATGTGTGCCATAAAAATATAAAAATTGATGCTGTGATACCAAATTAAAAGTAGACTTTTTTTTTTTTCAAAATATAATTGTGTTCCATAAAATTTGTATCCAAATTTACATTTTATTATTAGCAAAAATTTATAAGGTGTTATTTCTAAGCTATTTTACATTTTATATAAATTTATTTGTTGGTTGTGGATCAGCATTTAACCTTCATAAATTCCGTGCTAAATCAAAATGAGATAAAATTATAACACTACACCAGCTGTACTCCAATAGAAAAAGTTGCACCCATTAACCCAATATAATGTGAGTGCTTATTAATTAATCTAACAAACAGTATTAGGACCAAAGATACAAATTCCATAATTCTCAAAAGGGCAACATCTTTGATGAGATCAATCAAACCAAACTAGTTGATTTGATTATTGAGGAGACACAAATAATTGGCTGACTGCAAGAACTATTAAAACGAATGTATATTCTATAAAATGTTATTAAAAATGTTTTATACCGGTATTAATGAATCCTTCCTTTTATATATACATATATATATATATATATATATATATATATATATATATATATATATATATATATAACAGGAAAAAATTGAAAGAATCATATGAGGATGACCAATGTAGAAGATTACTCAAAATGATTAATAAGAAGGTCGTCGTTGGAGGGCTAATTTTAGCATATGAAATATAGAGATGTAGGTTCTCGAGTTTGCCGGTCAAGATCAGCTATCATCTGCTAGCTGTATCAGAATTAGTTTGACTAAGCTAGAAAGGGTCGTTACAAAACCGAAATTAATCATATTATATATTCTTTGCGCAATTTAATTTCAAGATAAGGTGTGCTTAATAAATTAATCAATTTTTGTTGAGTTCTAATCGGATCCAGCTTGTTTTATATATGCTTTGTCATCTCAACAGACGATAAGCTGGTGTGCGGTTCAACTTTTGTTGCTAGATGTCTCTCGTTTTTGCCAATTTCTTGGCTGGAGTTTGAGACATTGAGGCAGTTCTGTTTGCTTGTGGTTGTGGATAAAGCATAGGTGGTGTGAGTGTCAAGGTCGGCTACGTGACTATTTTGTCAGCTTCGTTATATTGTTTTTCCTTATCGATGACCCTAACTGCACATTTCATATTACCCCAACCCCATCAGCCCTGGGTTTTTATTTGTTATTTTATTCCTCTTGAAATTATTGACACTATTATTAATATTATTTATAATTGCACGATTAATATATTTTTATATAAAATTAAACTTAACCAAAACTTATGAAATAGTGCACACCTATATAGCTAAAATATTTTTTATGATTGATTTATGAAAAATAAACAAAAAATGACACAATATTAACTATTCATTAAAATAAAAAATTTCTTTTAACTGTTAAGTGACATCCAATTTTAATGAGTAATACTAATAATGATTCTTCCAACAAACAGCAAAATCTAACTAATATATATTGGAAATAAGAATAGATGCATATGTATGACTTATGAATTAAGTTGATGACAAAATTTAATCCAAAAATGTAATTTATTAGATGAAAGATTATTAAACTTCTTAATTTTTTAAGACTATAAAGTACTGATCACTATTTGCTCTTCTAAAGTTTTTCTGGAAAGAATACTATTAGATGATGAAAATTTAACCCAAAAAAGACTATAATAAATTGACTATTTTTTCTTCTAAAGTATACCTGGAAAGACTTATGCCAACCCCACGTGAGACGGTCCCGCTTCAACCTCTTTCTACTTTGTTTGGGTCTGCCACTTCTCTTATGGCACCAGCTTGACTTTTTCTTATTCCCGTTTATTGTTGTGGTTTTTCCCCCCTTTTCTTAACATAAACTACCAGGTATTTTTATAAATTTGACCTATTTTCTCCTCACAAAAGTTGCTTCTCTAGATTTTGAATTTGCGTCTTTCTTTTGAAGATTAAAGTTACTTACCATGCATCTTTGGAACTAATAGAAACAGTTTTTTTTTTTTGGAAAAAAATATATTTGAATAATTTTCAGTGATAAAATTATAATCTAAACATGATAATTTAAACTACTTTTATAGAAATAATCATTAATTTTTTTATTATAATCAAAATATATAGTACCTAATATGCTCTAAAGTTGTCAAACTGATTCTAAATTTTAAATATTATATAATATAAATAATTATTTCATATTATTTTCAGTAATTTTATTATATAAAAATAACCCTTTTTATATAATTTAAATAAAATAAATTATCTTAAAATTACTTTTTAACTGAAATATCTAAACATAAATTAATTTTTATATAATCAATTATATAAAAATATAATTATACAAATAAAAAAATTTTAAAATAATTTTAATTTTACACTTTGTTCCAAACACACTCAGTCAATCGGTTTTGTCAAATTTATTTAGAGCCTGTTTGGTTCTTCGTTTGCAGTGGCCAGAAAGCCTTCTAGGAGAAGGAAAATGACTTTATACAATAAATGATAGTGTTTAGTTTAACTTTTTCCAAAAGACCTTCTGGAAGAAGTATCTTTGGGGTTACTTTTCATTCTAAAAAAAGATCTTTTAAAAAGGAATCTTACTATTACTCTCACATCAACAACCAAAAATAATTTTATATTATCCTATCCAAACAAAACTCATTCTTTTAAAAGGCCTTTTGACATATTCAAACCAAACAAAAATCATTCTTTTAAAAGTTTTTTTTTAAAAGGCCTTCTTTTAAAAGATCTTCTTTCAAAAAATCTTCTCCCAAAAATTAAACCAAACATTCCCTTAGATGGTTACTTTTGTATGTACCAAAAAGATGGTTCTCAATTTGTTCAAGACTTTGGCTTCTTTATAAATAAATGTTTTCCAGGATTGTCCATACATCTATCTGATTGGAGTCGAACCCGGCATTATATTTGTGCTGCCGGTGCTATTCCCATGTCATAGAGGCTATTCAAGCTGAGTTGTCTTGTACTGTTTATGTCTAGTTGGTTGAATGTGTTCGATGTATTTTTGCTTTGTCTGTCTGTAGTCCTTGCTCTCTCTATGAGATTTGAGCATTTTGATCAATAATTATCGAAAAAAAAGCCCGGTATAATAGTGAATAAAGTAAAAAACTTACAAACAAGTGTTTTAATGTATTTAATTGTTCTTTATGTGCATTAAATAACACATTATTTATCTATTTATATGGTAAAATTGCTTTAAAAAGTATTTAATGACTAGCATTATAATGCAAGTTCAATTAGAAAGAAATTAATAAAATAATGAAAATTAAAAAAGAGAAAGTGTGAGTGCTAAGAAGAAGAAATTAAAAATGTTATGATGATAACATATATAAAGTCTCCTTAAGAAGCAACACTTTATTTTAAATAAAACTATAATTTTTAAATATAAAATAACTATTATATTAATTTTAATTTGAAATTTGAAGAATATTATAGAAAAGTAACATTAAAAAAATATAATAATACTATTGTGTCTGTAGTGGTAAAACATATAATAAATTATTGGAACGTAAAATTTTACTTTTACTGAAACAATAAGTATTAAATATTAGTGCTAAACATCATGTTAATTTTAAAAGATAAGAATGGAATAATAAAATTAAAAAATTGAAAACACTGTTAAGGGAAAAGTTTTGTTAAGAAAATATAAATAAGTCACGTCGTAAAGAAAGGATATCATAAATGAATTTTTTTTTTCAAAAAAAATGACGACGTGTTAGGGTGAAATATGGGTAGGAAGAAAAAAAAGAAAACATTAATCAGATAACAATAATCAAATACATAAAAGTTATGATGAGAAATGAAAAATATTTTAATAATATTAATAAAATATAAAATATGAAATATGAAAGACACAAATAAAATAGTTAGCTAAAAAGATGACAATTTATAGCAATCAATTCTTTAGTAAATGAAATTTTTAAATAATAAGCACTTTACAAATAGGATGCATCTGTTTAAGCTTAAAAAATTGCAATATGACTTTTTTTTAAAAAAATTTATAGTTATTTTTAATTTATAAAAAAATTAAAAAAATTCTAATTTTATTTTTTTAAAAAAACATTTAATTGTTATATATATATATATATATATATATATATATATATATATATATATATATATATATATATATATATATATATATATATATATCTAAGAAAAAAATTAGAGAGCTGGAAAAATTTACCAAAATTAAGTTTCTAGAATGATATGGTATAATATTAACTTTTAGATGAATGTTGACCATGTAATGTGTAAAATTAAATTTTTCTTTTTTTTTTCAGAATGTTAAAATGCATCAACTTTAACTTCGAGAGTCAATATTAATATCTAAAGCACGTCAAAAAAATTATAATATTTAAAGGGTTATGATAATATTTATTTCAATTTCAACCAATGATATTGATGGATCGGAAAGCGTGAAGTTCCAAGTCCAACATAGGTACAGTCCTAGAGGCCAGAACTACACATTTAGTTATTTCCATGTGGAAGGCGATCAAGCCAGGACTAACTAGGTAAACGTCGCCAAGCGGAATCATAAACAGTTTCTATTGTCACTTGCTTATTTTTCTGTAATTTTCAATTTGGTGGACAATGGGACCATTATCAGGTCAAAAGTTAAATTAAAAGAAAAAAAGAAAAAACCAGTGTGTTTGGCATTTGATTGGATTCTCACTGTCAATGGGTGGTATAAAGGCTCGCATAAAAACAAATTAACATTCAGATCAACTTCTATATCTATATACATCATAGATGTTAATATCACATCGCACAAAGAAAATACCCAACTCGAACCTATAGCATGCATATATAATGTACTCATGATGGTTGTTGATTAATTAAAATTTAGCTGCAAGCTAGTTGACAAATACTCTAACTGCTGTGGCGATAAAAAGTGCAGAGTTTTATACCTATTCGATAAATTATTCTCCAACTAGGTTAAGCAGTGACCGAAAGAGCACTAACTAGTATAGTCCTAGTATGACCAAAAAAAGTGACTGTATGCACTGTGTTTGTTTATTATATGTCTCTCTTCTACCAATTTTTCTGGAAAGGTAAGATACAAAAGAATCGATATGGATCATCTCTGTATCAACCTGCTACATGCTAGCTGTATATTAATTCATGGTTTGGACCACTTAACTTATTAGGCATTCATGCACCATGGCCAATTGAGTTAAAGATGCATGTGCCATACCTCTACCTATGTAGTTATTATAATTATGTATAGGGACACTAGATTTAGGTGGGAAATGAAGGAGGAAGGCTGTAATCGTACGTTTGGATTGGAATAAAAATATAGCAGTGCCTGAGAATATTCAGCTTCCTCCAGTTGCACTTACAGTGCATGTAATATGTAGTTCTAAACTTTATGGGTATACATGGCTTGCGAGAGTGACTTTTCAGAAATTAGTCTTGCCAACTTTGTTACAACGGATGACGACCAGTGTCATTCATGGACGGAGTTTTCTTTGACCAGGTTTCAACGCGCATTGTTGTGAGAATATTTTAAACTTTGATTTTGCGTTTATTTGTTTATTTATTTTTGGATAAAAGAAGAATTCTACTTAAAAAAACAGAGAAGAAGATTACAAAGAAAATGAAGTACAAAGAATCCTCATTGTAGAAACCAGAACTAACAAAAGAAACAGATTAAATGAGTAAAATATTTTATTCTCTCAGCATATGAGAGGAAAGCACCTCAAAAAAATAAAAAAAAAACCTCATGTGCTTGATACCAAATAGAAGGCAAAGGACTAATCTTATCCTACAAGATTTGCTGTTCGAATGTGTGCTAAAGATGCAACAGTCGTGCTCCAACCAAATGTACTAGATAATGGCCTGGATTGCATATTGCTATAAAGATTTTGCATTTGGATAGTTTAAATTGAGTATATTTGTAAAGTACGAAAGTGAGAGATTCACCACTCTTGAATCAATAATTTTCATTATGTGTGGATTTCATCCATTGATCTATAGATAATTAATCCCTCACTTTACAAATATGCACACTTTAGAGGATCCAAATCCAAAGATTTGACTTCCTTTCTCCTTTAAAACCAACAAAACTTATTAATAGAAATTGATTCAAAATTCTAGGACACACCCAATACTCATAAAAAATACAAAATCAAAGTAGTCCACAAAAATGCATCAATGGATTTGATCCATGTGGTTGAATATTATATTGTTTTTAGTATAATATTTATTGCATATAAATAGAAAATTTTCGTTTTTGTTTACTTTCATATTTTTCATGCAAATTTTAAGATAATTAGCTTTTGAGTTTGTTCTCTCATGGGCATAATTGCCGGAATCGTATTTTAATATTTGTAGTTATTTTTTTTTTCTAAACATCAATTGAACATATGCAATGTACTTTATTTTTTATGTTGGTATTTTTTTAATTTTATTTCAATAATTTGAATAATTATTTATCATTTATTGCATGCATATTAAAATTTATAATTAGTTTTTAAATAGAATTTATAAATGTTTTCAATAACATTTGAATTAAATATATAAGTACCAATATGAGTTAGGTACAATAGTAAGTAAGTTGTACTCCCAAAAACAGAATCAATGTTTAAATCATAAATAAGACAATAATTGACAACGTTTCTTAATCATGATAATATCTAAAGAATTAATATCATAACAATATCTCTACAGATATTCGACCAAAAATAAAAATTGAATTCGCAAGTTACTCACTAACTTTGGTAGCAAATTATTTCTAAATTTATTTGTATATTTTTCATAATTACTTTTATGTTTTTACTTAAATATTTTGAACTGTAACTTTGTTTTGTATATTATCTTATCATACTTATATATAGCGCAAAATAAATAAAAAATAAAAAATAATTAAATATAAGTTTCCAGGCATAACTAGTGTGATATCTATAAAGTGTAACGCATGATACATACATAATAATTTTTTGGTTAGTTTTTTAACAAATTCTTTTATTATTAATAATAGTATGCTAGCTAGTTTATAAGTATATATTTCACTTTTTGTTTTGTTATAAGTTTATTTTTATAACTTATTCATTTTCACTTTGGTAAAATTTTGTTGCAGAAAAATTGAAGATTTTTAAAAATCCTAAAAGACGGAATAAGGAAACATATTTGGGCATATTAACTACTCCATAATTGGCTGAAAGCGATGATCTGGAATTTTTGTTTTTTTTTTTTGATGCAATGATCTGGATTATGTTGACGAGGCAAAAAGGAAAGCACTAATTGGACAGTTGGACAAATGGTTCAAGAGCAAAGAAACTTACCAGAGACAATTACCTAAGACCAATTCACGAGGGAAGAAAATTGACAAATGTTTCCACACCTTAGTTGTTGCTAGAAGAAGAAAAAGAAGGCAGATTCTTAAGTTTAAGGTGAGAGAACGATTTTAATGATCTGAAAAATATCAAACAACAAAGAGGCTGTGAAGTTCCTTAAGAACTAAATAAACAAGATTGGGTTTAACAAATTTATCTTCAAGAAGGCTTGTTAGCCAACATCTTGAAGGATCAAGCTCAGTCTCTAGAGATTATGCCGTCAATTGATGAGATAAAGGAAGCTATTTGGAGTTGTGATTCTACAAAATTTCTCGGCTATGATAGCTTTAATTTAAAGTTTGTTAAAAACTGTGGAATATAATTGGTGAAGATTTCTCCAATTTTATTATTGGTTTCTACTCTTCTGGTTTCCATTGGGAAAGGTTAATATACATGACTTGGGTTGCTTTAATTCCAAAAGTTGAAGGAACTAGTAATATGTCAAAATTTAGGGCTATTAATATGGTAGGTTGTATTTACAAAGAAATTGAAAAAAAAAAATAGTAAAACATATCAAAATGGTTATATCACGATTAGTGGAGTGGCTCAAACTGCCTTTGTTTGTGGTAAGTAGAATCTTGACAAGGCCCTTATTGCAATTGAAGATGTTCTTTGGTTTGAAAAACATAAGATTCTACCCATGCATATGAATATAGATTTTCAAAAGACATATATTCAATTAGATGGAGTTTTGTAGATCATATATTGGAAAAATGGGTTTTGGATAAAAATGAAGAAGATGGGTTTCATAGTGTATCTCGAAAACTTTGATTTTAATTTATTAAATGGATCTCCAACATTGCCTTTTAGAATGTAGCATGGGTTGAGACAAGAATATTCCTTGTCTCCTTTTCTTTGTTATTATTATAGAAGTATTTAATTAATTGGTTCGGTGGCTAAGAAAGTTGAAATGATTGAAGGTGTTTGCATTAAAAAAATAAAATTTAGTTATCTCATCTCCAATTTATAGATGATGCTTTAGGTTTTTTTTTTTTCCAACTAAGGAACAAGTCATTTTAAATTATCAAAGGAAGTTGGATGGTTTTGGTATAATATTTGAGATAAGAATAAATTACAAAAAATCTACTTTAATTTCATTTTTCTTATTTTAATTAATGGGTGGATGATATGTTAGTAGCAATTTGAATTGCATGGTTGTCTCTCTACCAATAAAGTACTTGAGAATTCCTCTTGTTGCAAACCTAAAAAAAGTTGAAACTTGGAGACTTGCGTTAGACAAGATTGGGAAAAACTTGCATCTTGGAAGGAAGGCTTATCTCAAGGTTAGGTAGAATTGTTTTAATTAAATCTTTCCTCAATAACTTTCATTTATATTACCTTGGGCTTTTTAAGATTTTGAAGACCATTGCTAAAAGAATTATAAAGATCCCAAGCAATTTTTTACAGACTAATGATATCAACCAAAGGGGTTGTACCTTTGATAAAATGAAGTGTCCTAAAAAATCAAAGAGGTTTTGGTGGCTTTACTGTGAGAGATTAGATAATTCAAAATATTGCTATGCTTTTTAATGTGGTATATTTTTCATATGAAGTTAGGCCATTATGGGAAAGAATTACTTTCTAATTATAATTTGAATTTGGTTAGACCAGTTGTTGATCAAAAGATAAATAGTGGAGATGGTCTTTAGTCTTGAATTTGTTTTATTTCGAAGATGAGACATAAAGTTGATGAAATTGTCTACCAAGAACTACAGATACTTGTTAGAAAAGTCATGAAGTCTCTTTTGGGAAGACTTTTGGATTGCTAATGAAAGATTAAAGAAAAAAAATTTTACGACATTATGCAGTCTCATTTTGAAAAAAAGGAAAATTTATTGTTAAGTTGGATATATGGTATGGGTTTACCTAAAAATATTTCAAACAAATTGTTGTTAGAGACAAATTTTAATAGAGATATTCATAAGTCATTCTAAAAATTCTTTAAGTATGTCAAAGCTAAGATGTTAGCAATTTTGTCAGTCTCAATCAAATATTTAAAAGGTGTTCGACAAGGCCTTACATTTCTAAGGAAAGAATTGCTTGTGTAATTTGTGCATCATGAAAGAATGAACACTAAAGATGGCCTTAGGAATCTCATTGTCCTTTAGGAGGTGACGTCTTGTACCCATTTCTGGCTTAATGCCTTACATGGTATCAAAGCGTAGAGAAATCCATGAAGACCTCATCCAAGCACTCTTTAATAGTGCAATAAAATCAAGCACAAAAGTTCATTCTACAAACCTTTGTAAATCCTATCTCATTAAAGCTAGATGAAGACAATTGGTTAGCATGGAAGCAATAAGTCGAATCAATAATCAATAGCTTCATTTTGCAAGATTACCTCAATAAAGATCACATGCAGAAAAAGTACAATTCAAAGCAAGAAGAAGCACGAGATGTAGTAGCTTGAGAATTTCCCTAGAATAAGACAAGTTGTTGATGTCATGGCTCCTCGCTTTGATGACTTAACCTTTCACCATGAGGATGGTTGGTTGTTAATATTCTTATCAGATGTGGGAGCACATAGAATAGTATTTTGCATCATAGACTAGTTGGAGCATCAAGCAGCTGAAAAATCAACTCAAATTAGCGAGAAAACAAGGACTTATTGCATATTACTAACATTAGATCAAGAATACATTGGACATATTGGACACATTGGAAGCAATAGGAGCACCTGTCTCAATAGAGGATCAAATTGAGGTAATTCTTAATGGACTAGGTGATGAATATGATAGCTTTATCACTTCAATTGTCTCATGATCAAAACCATATAATGTAGAAGAAATTGAAGCTCCTCTAATGGCTCAAGAGTAAAGACTCAAGAAAAACAAGAAGAATGAGCTTTTTTTTGGTACAAGCTCATATTGCTCAGACCCCGACTCAAGGCACATGCCAAGGTGTTGGTCATTTTCCTTTATATCAAAGTTCAACTTATGACAAAAATGGTAAAGGAGGAGGAAGAAGAGGTCATGATGGTTGCTTTCAAACAAGAGGAAAGTCCAATTGGTCTAATGGAACATGACTTCAATGTAAAGTGTAGGGAAAGCTTGGTGATGTGGCTTGGAGAAGTTTTCATAGGTTTGATCAAAACTATCTAAATGCACAACAAGCTAGTTCTGCTTAACTTCCACTATCTGCTAACTTCTACAATCCGCAAGCTCATCTTGCCTTGCCTGCACTGGCCATACCTCAGCTTTAATTACAACTAGTTCTATAGTGGCAAATGCTACTTGGTATCCATGCTCTAGAGCCTCATATCATCTAACTCCAAATATGAATAGCTTGCACTCTAGCATGGATTATCAAGGACTTGACATAGTTTAAATTGGTAATGGCCAAGGTATGGCTATTAATCATATAGCTCAAATTCCTCTTCTCATCTAAATGAACTTATGCATGTTTTTGGTTTATCAAAAAACTTGATAAGTGTCTCTAAATTTGCCAAAGACAACAATATGTTTTTTGATTTCACCTTATATCAGGTAACCATGGAGATTTTACTTTGAAGCATCCTTAAAGATGGCCTTTGTACCTTTGATTATGTGGAATTTGCATCATGTCAGGGAGAATTGCACAAAATTGCTCTGAACATTTAGTAGTCTTCCTCTGCAACTAGCACTAGTCTTTAGTACAACAGGCTTGGTCACCCCTTATCCTTTATTGTACAAAAAGTTCTTCAATCTTGTAACATTTCTACTTCATTGAATAAAACAAAACACAATCTGTTACTGATTCCTGTCATTTGGGTAAAATCCATAAATTGCCTTTCTTTAGTTTTGTTTCTCAATATCATAATCCACTAGAATTGGTTTATTTTGTTGTGTGGGATCTTACCTCAATTTCTTCTTTTAGTGGTTACAATTATTATGTGTGTTTTTGTTAATGCTTTCTCCAAATACACATGGCTTTACCTATTAAGTGCTAAGTCCCAAGTATTTGATGCATTTCTTCAGTTTAAGGCTCAAGTTGAACATCAAACAAGCCATAAACTACAAGCATTGCAAACTGACCATGGAAAAGAATACCCAACCAAACCATTCATATCCTATCTCCAAACCAATGGTATCATTCATAGAATGTCATATCCCTATACACATAAGTAGAATGGTTCAACTGAGAGGAAAAATAAGCATCTTACTGAAACAGCCTTCACACTTCTAACTCATGCATCTCTACCTCTTCATTATTGGGATGATGAAACCTTTTACCATCTCAAACCTTAAAAAATCTTAGCCCTTTAGAAACCTTTTTCTATCAAAAACCATATTACACTACTAAAGAAACTCTAGTTGTGCCTGCTTTCCATATTTGAGACCTTATAACAGATACAAGTTTGACCTTAAATTTGAAAATTGCATTTTTTTTTTTAGTATACTAGTCAGCATAAAGGATACAAGTGTCTAGTGCCTAGGGGTAAAGTATATATTTCTAGAGATATCCTTTTTTAAGAGACTCAGTTTCCACATAAACACGTCTCTAGTACTCCTTTATCTCCTACATCTGAGCTTGATAAGTCTTACTCCATTGTTATAACCCCCACGATCTCCTTTCTTTCTACACAAGTGAGTGTTCAACATGATTTTAGTCATTCCAACCCTGCTACTGATTTAACTATTTTCAAGTTCCTTCTAGTACACCTTCTATAAGCATTGAAATTGTTTTATTAGTACTTACTACTACCTTTTCTCACCTACATGTGAACAATTTGCTGAACCTCTCAATACTTACTCTATGGTCACTAGAGTTAAATTTGGCATCCATGAGCTTAAGACCTATGTTGCTGCATTGCTTAAATCCCTATTAGATTTGCTTACTACAAAACTTGCCAATGTTTAGGAAGGCCTGCACAATACTCACTAGTTCAAGGCCATGCAAGAAGAGTATTATGCCTTGTTTAAGAACCACACTTAGTCCCTTGTCCCACTTCCTGATGGTAGAACTCTAAGTGTTAAACATAACCCTGATGGCAGTATCTTAAGTACAAAGCAAGATTAGTAGCCAAGGGATTTTATCAAAAAGAAGCTTTTGATTTTGTTATGACTTACAGTTCAATGGTTAAGCCTGCTAGTGTGAGATTGATGCTCACTATTGCACTTTCAAAAGGGTAGTTTAATAGGCAATGTGACTTCAATAATGCATTTTTGGGTGGGGATCTCACTGAGGAGGTGTTTATGTAGCAACTTAAGGGGTTTTAGCACTCTAATCCTATCTTGGTGTGTAAGCTTAGTAAAGCCTTGTATAACCTAAAATAGGCCCCTAGAGCTTAGTTTGACAAGCTTAGTTCGACATTTCTTAGATTTGGTTTTCACAAGACCAAGTGTGATTCCTCCCTTTTCTATAGATTTTTTTTCCTCCTCCATTGTCTACATTTTAATCTATGTAGATGACATCTTAAAGATTGGAAGTGATTCCACTAAGGTTAATAATTTAATTGCTTAACTTCATAGCACCTTTGCTTTAAAAGACCTAGGTCCCCTCCATTATATTTTAGGCATTAAAGCCACTACTATAGGAAATGGTGTTGTGCATCTACACATATCAGATTTTTTGGAAAAGGCAAGATTGGTCACTACCAAGGCTATGCCAATTCCAATGGTAAGTGGTTTGAAGTTGCTATCCTCTAGAAGTTCCTTTTGCTGCAATCCATCTAAGTATAGATTTATTGTGGGTAGCTTGCAACATGCAACCATCACTAGACCCAAGATTGCTTCTGCAATCAATAAGATCAGCCAATTTATGCACCATTCATTAGAATCTCATTGGAAAGCATTAACGAGGATCTTTAGATACCTCAATGGCACAATTCACCATGGCTTAGTTTTTCATCTTAGAAAAGATTTGAGATCACTTTCCCTTTTTATGCAAACTAGAGGTCAAATTTCAATGATACAAACTCCATCACTGGTTATTATGCCTACTTGGGGTCCAATCTCGTCTCTTGGTCATCTAAGAAGCAATATGTTGTTTTCAGATCCAACATAGAAGTTGAATTGGGAAATCTTACAACTACTATCTTTGAATTGTCTTGGTTGCAATCTCTCTAGCAAGAGCTTTATTAGTGACCAAAATCTCTTTCCACCATTTTCTATGACAACCAAAGTGCTATGTTCCTTGTTGCCAATCTTGTGCTTCACAATCAAACAAAGCATTTTGAGCTTGATTTGTTCTTTGTTTGAGATAAAGTGATACAAAAGCAACTCTTTGTCCAACATATGCCTTTTGTAGATGTTATAACCAAGCCGCTCCCTGTTGCTCAATTCAGTCTCTTTAGGTCCAAGCTTAGGATTTAGCAAGCTTTTCCCATAAGCTCAAGGGGGGATGTAAGGGAGAGAGTCAACTAATCGAGTTAGTTATTGACAGTTAAGCTGTTATAACTACTAGAATCTGTTGTAAAACTCCCCTAGTCTATTACTCCTTCATTTATTCACTCATGTGGTGTATACTAGTGTGTATATATATATCCTTGTAACTCACAATTGATGAATCCAAGTCATTTATTTCTGATTCAGTTAAACCTTCTAATATTTTCCTTTAGCACTTTTCTTCTTTTTCATCTCCTCTAGCCTAATACCTTATAATATTGGTAGGGGTTTAGATGGGTTTTACCAAATAATCAACACTCTTTCTTTGGTTCTTAAGTGAATGTTGGTCAAAAAAGTTTTCAAAAAATTATGGTTGTTGCTATCTTTTGTTGTTTTTTGAACTATTTGATTTATTGGAAATAAAAAAGTCTTTGACAAGATTGATCCATATTAGGAACAAATATACCTTCAAGTCAATTTGAGACTTGGGTATTAGGTTAGGGAATGGTGTTCCAGATTTCATTTTTCTCCAAAAATGTTAACATCTAAATTATAGGAGGTAGGAAAAGGCCATATGTTCCACGGCAACATGATTTATATTGGGTCCCTTGGCCCTTAATTAGATGCTCTTAAATGGAACACTGATGGCTCCTCTAAAGAAAAAACCTTGTATGATTGGCATTGGGATGTTCTTGGAGATGATAATGAAAAAATTCTTTGTCATTTGCTACATTTGTGAGTATTTATGAATAGAATGAAATTAAGTTTATCGCTATTGTTTTTTTAGCTCTTGAGGTTTCTTTTCAAAGGTGAAATATTTTGGAGAGGTCCCAATTATGATTTAATCAAAGTCATTGGTTGCGCTATCTTGTGTTGGTTTGGATAGATATGTCTAATGAAATATGCATCTATGTTGGAATAAACTATAGTCTTTTGTTTCACATGTATATATTTTCTTTTTCAAAGGAGAGAAGCTAATCATATTGTAAATATTAGGGTAAAATTTGGTGCCAATAATGAAGGCTAGCATATCATTAGGAATTGCTTGGGATTATTTCAGCTTCGAGCTTTATTTTTTATTTTTTTTGTACCCTTTCTATTATTTTGAATTGTATTGAACTATATATTCTTCTTTCTCATTCGAGAGTATTTTTAAGCTTTAGAAATATTTTGATGTTTGTTGAAAAAACAAAATCACTTTTATCAAATGTGACTCTTACATACTTTTTTTTAAAAAAAATAGAAAACTAACTTTTTATTGTTTTATTTTTTAAAAATCTTATCCAAATAATTTACAAAATTCAACAAGTGATATTTTTATATAAAAAATACTTTTCTTATAAAATGAGAATACACAAATGCAACAATACTTTATATATATATATATATATATATATATATATATATATATATATATATATATATATATATATATATGTGTGTGTGTATGTGTGTGTGTGTGTGTGTGTGTGTGTGTTAAAAAAAAGAAATAAACAAGGGTACAACCCTAAGTTGAGACTTTTTTTAATCACTTAAACCCTTTGCTTATATGGATTGTGCTTGTGGCAGAAGAGGTAAAACATGGGATAGAAAAGTTACAATTTAGATATTGGAAGTTACAATATTGCAGTGTTAATTATATGTCCAATTGTACAATTTTTTTAAAAAATATTTTTAACTTTTGTTATAATAAATAGTCTCAATGGCTTAACTTTTCTATTTGGGGTTGTCCCATCTTGAAACTTTCAAAAAACGTTGCAGCGTACTACCACATTTAGTGATAATACCGAAGTGAATCAAATATATGTGCACATACCACATTTAGTGATAATACCGAAGTGAATCAAATATATGTGCACATCCAATAAATCAGTTGCTTGTTTGAGCTAGGAATTGGGATATCAAATTTTAGGCTCTATAGAAGGACAAATTCTTGTGTACTTATAAAACATGATAAATGGCATTACATAATGGTGCATGTTGTGGAAAATAAAATATTGTTAGATTAAATTGATAAAATTACAAAATTATTTAAAATAATTCTCTAAGAATGTGTTTGTGAGTTGAGATTTTGGAGGGAAAATAAGAGAAGGGAAGGGCTTGAAGAGTAATTATGAGTCCATTTTACTCTTCAAACACTTTCCTTCCTTCCTTCCTTGCCCTCCAAAATCTTAACTTACAAAGATACCCTAAGGGGCCACATGATAATTTTTTAATAGTCAATTTTATATAGTACAAAACAAATCTAGTTATATTAATCCATATAAAAATAAACAAGTTTAAAACTAAACAATATTTGGTTTAAAACTCGTTTAAACACTGTTTTTGATCAGTTTGTTGTCTTGAGCTTGATTGACTGACCCAAATAACTTGACAAAATTAATGAATTAAACCAATAAAATTAAAGTAAAAAATAATTTAAGTTTCACTTAACCTAATTTGATTTGGCCTAATCCAGCACAAATTAGCCTATACTACCCGACTAGCAAGCCCAAAAATATTAAAATTAATCACAAAAACTATTATATTTATCTCTTTCATGTTCATTCAAATATCATTTTAAAAAATTTCATTTTCTTTAGCAATAACTAATTTTAAATACTTAAATATAAATTAATTTATGCCTTTTGATACAAATTATTAAAAATTAAAATTCTTATACTTTAACTATGTGAATAAATTAAAATATATTTGGCTAACAGAGCAAGTGAGCAAACTCAAATAACTCGCAACTTACATAGTGCCGAACTAGGCCAACAAAATGTTAACTCTCACTATACTTAGCATGTAATGGATTGATCCCAAATTTTCCCCGACCTATAAGGGGTTAATTCAAATGGGTTGAACCAACCCAACTTATGATGGGCTAGTTTTATTAGTTTTGATAAAAACCAATTGT
Source organism: Pterocarpus macrocarpus (assembly GCA_031439585.1). NCBI lineage: Eukaryota > Viridiplantae > Streptophyta > Magnoliopsida > Fabales > Fabaceae > Pterocarpus > Pterocarpus macrocarpus. The sequence goes on from CM062514.1 coordinate 9,379,385, forward strand.
GAAAGACCTTTACCAAACACTATTTACATAAAACTCAACTCCACTTTGCTTCACTAAGTGTTTTTTTAAATATTGTCAAAACAACCTCTAAGAATAGATTAAAAGTTTACTTTAAGGGAGCGTTTGGTATGCAAAATGAATTTTTATTCTTGGGAATAACATTCCTAGGAATAGCTTTCCTAGGTATGACATTTAGGTTCGTTTGGTATAAGAACAAAGATCTTAAGAATCTTACAAATTATACCTAGTAATGAACCATATATATATTTAGTTGACATTGTCATTCTCAAGAATATTATATACTTTTTCAAAAACACCCCAAACAAAATAATAGTGGTAGCAGCAGTGGTACGGCGACCGGCCAACGATGGCAATGGCAGACTAATGGTGGTGGTAGTTAATAACACGAGTAATTTTGTTTTTCACTTTTGCAGAAACATTCCGATGGGAAGAAAAGAATGAAAATAGATCAAGTTTCACTCCTGGGAATGTAACTTGTCTGAAAATATGTTTTAAACCATATACCAAATATGATAATCTCACATTCCTATGATGACATTTCCCTTCCTAAAGGATTACTTAAACAATATATATATATATATATATATATATATATATATATATATATATATATATATATATATAACTACAGAGTTTTATTGGGCCTTAGAGCTCAGCCTAAAAGGAGCTCAGCAAGGGCCTTCTAGAAGAGCTCCTCCCAGATAAGGTTCAAAATGAGTCAACACTTTGGAAAGGTAGAACTACTAGAGGAAGTTACCGAGGATCAAGTGATCTTGTGAAAGTAAGAGAACGTAGGATCATTGAGGAAAGGGAGAGGAATTTGAACTTGAATAAAAAGGTGCTCTTAAGAACCAAAGTTAAGTAACTAATCCTATTTCACTTACACCCAAGTGGAAGAGAGTTTTAACTTAAGCAACGAAGTTTCTTGTAAGTCCACCACTAGGGTTGTGAATGAAAGCTTGGAGTTGCAGTGGACATCATTGACCGAGCTCACAAGTAGGTCAGAACATTGGTATCCACCGTTAGGCCAAAGCTAACCCCACAATTGATGAATGGTCAGCACAAGGAGTTAAAGCATTAATATGGTTGAGCATATGCCAACAATCAACATAACCCACAAAATGGTAATGAGGCAACTAATATCCCACTGCCTTCTATCGTGGAAGGGTTATATCGGATGATCCATCAAGTTCAAGATCAAAATAGGAAGCCATCAGCTCAAATGGAAGCAATGAATCGAGAAAATACTAGGAGGGAAAATGAGGCTAGCAATCACCAAATTAACGATGATCCCATTGGAGATGAGGAAGAGAACAACACTTGACATACTCGTAGGAGAGACGAGACATATCAGACGACCATTACCTAAGGCCCACCAATATATTTCGATCCATTTTCAAAATTCAGCATGTCCTTGGCTCTCCCCAAAAAGCTTCCTACAACATTGAAACCATATGACGAAATCAGAGAACCTCGGGTCCACATGACTATGTTCAAGTCCATGATGCTAGTGAATGGAGCTAGCGACCCAATCCTTTCTCGAACATTTCCTAAGCTAGAGAAAGCAGCCCTCTTGTGGTTTTTTTTCATTATCCATAGGGTTAATTCACAATTTTGCCAAGCTTTCACATGCATTTGTAAATCATTTCTCCTCAAGTTAAGTATACAAGAAGACCTCAAAATTTCTGAACATGATATAATAAGGCCCTCAAGAACAGGATCCATTAAGAGAGTACTTAGACTAGTTTAATGCCATAGCTATGCAAATCCAAGACCTTGATCCTACCGTGGAACTACACTCCATTAAGAGAGGACTGCGAGTTAGTCCATTTGCTAATTCGTTGGTGATCACTCTGCCAAGAACTATGGCCAAGGTCAGAGAGAGAACAATAAGATATATCAACATGGAGGAGGTTTAGGAGACGAGGAAAGCAAAAGCTCAGATAAAAGATGGAAAACAGAAAAACAGAGGACTCCAAGCAAGGTTGAAAACAAGAGAAGAGGAGCCAGAAGAGAATTGAGTTTGACCCAAAGGAAAGGGGCCGAGAATAGGGGAAGCGCAATTTCTACTTGCCTTGATCCCGCTACAACGAGTACGCACCTCTTAATGTGAAAAGGGAGACTATTCTTAAAGAGGTGTATAATGCTTAGATAATCAGGTTACCACCTAATGTGGGAAAATAGCAAATTCCCCCTAAAGTAGATAGAAGCAAGTAGTGCGAGTTCTATAGAAACTATGGCCACATAACAGAAGATTGTACTATTTTGAAAGACTAGATTAAATGCCTAGTAAGGCAAGACTTGTTGGAAAAATACGTTACTCAGTGAAAAAGGAGTTGAAGCTGAGACAAAGATACAGGGAAAAGATGACAGATGAGCCAGAGCCGAAGAAGGCAAACCCCAGAAACAAGTCATGAAGAAGAAACTAAAAATAATAACCCCAAGAGATATGAGGAGTAATAGATTACATTACCAGAGGATTTGCAATAGGTGGGGAGACAAGCTCGATTGGGAAAAGCAATCTTTGAGCTATAATGGTAGTGGAAACTACAACACCACAACCACTAAAGACAACAAACCGATAATCACATTCTCTGATGTTGACTTTAGAGGAATTGATTAGAATTTACATGATCCTGTGGTTATTTGTGTGGTCACATAAAATTATATAATTCGAAAGGTATTGGTTGACCAAGGGAGCGCGATCGATATTTTATACGCCTCTACTTTGCTGAAAATATAGATGCTCAAATTCAACTTCTACCTATACAATGGAGACCTGATGGGCTTATCTGGAGAAAAGGTCAACATCTTGGAGGTTATTGAACAAAAGACAACCTTTAGAACAAAGTTGAATATTAAAACAATTAATGTTCAATATCTGGTGATTGATTCTTAAGCCCCGTATCATATGATGCTTAGAAGACCATCTCTGAACACTCTCAGAAGCATAGTGTCAACTCTCCATTTGGAACTAAAGCTCCCTATCTCAACCACAGGGTTGGAGTTGTGCACACCAACTAAAAGGAAGCCTGACGATGCTATAACGATTCATTGAAAAAGAAGTAGAAGGGAACAAGGGCTGAAGGAACACAACACATACAAATAGTGGAAATTGATCAGAACAAAGGAATAAGTATAAGAAACCTCGATCCACGAAAAAAAGGAAGTGCCAGAGTAGAACTAAATGATGAGCTTGAAAAGATTCAGATTGAAACTATTGCTAAGAAGTTCACTTTCATTGGGCATGGATTGCCAGAAACTATGAAAGTCGAGTTGACGAGTTTGTTAAGAAAGAACTCAGACTTTTTGGCATGGGCACTCGCCAATATGCTAGGAATTGACTCGAGGGTCATCTATCGTAGACTAGCCATAGACCTTAAAGTTAGACCTATGGCATAGAAAAAAAGGAAGCTTGGACTGGAGAAACAAAAAGCCATGATGCAGGAAATAGGAAAGTTGTTGAAAGTTCGATTTATCAGAGAAATCTACTTCACCACTTAGCTAGCCAATGTAGTCATGGTTCCTAAGTCCTCAAGAAAGTGGAGAATGTGCATGGATTTTATAGACCAAAATAAAGCTTGCCCAAAGGATGCATATCTGTTGCCGAGCATAGATAAATTGGTTAATGGAGCATTAGAAGCAAAATTCCTCAGTTTCATATACGCCTATTCCGGCTACAACCAACCCTTGATAAGGAAAAGATGGCCTTTATAACAAAAAATGCAAATTACTGTTATAAGGTCATGCTCTTTGGATTGAAGAGCACCGAAGCCACCTATCAAAGGCTAATGAACAAAGTTTTTGCCAACTAGATTGGAAGGATCATAGAGGTATATATAGATGACATGGTTGCAAAGACCATGAAAGAAAGAGATCATTGTAAGGATTTGCAAGATCTTGAGAAGTGCGCACTTGGAGTTCGAGGAGGAAAATTCCTCGGATTCTTATTAACCAGTAGAGGAATTGAAGTAAACTTGGAGAAATGCTGAGTCATACTAGAAATGAGGAGTCTGGGCACCCTCAAGGAGGTACAATAATTGATAGGGCGTATAGCTTCCCTTTTTAGATTTTTGGCTAGATCCATAGAAAAAGCACACCTTTTTTTTCAGTCTTTTGAAGAAGCAAGTAAACTTTGAATGGACGGAGGAATATGAAAAAGCTTTTCAAAATGTGCAGCAATTTTTAGTGGAGCCTTCAAATCTGAGCAAGCCAAGAGTGAGGGAACCACTTTGTGTACACTTTTCAGTAACCGAGAAAGCCATAAGCTCGGTACTGGTAAGGGAAGATCAGAAGCAGCAAAAGCCTATGTACTATGTGAGTAAAGCATTACAAGAAACAGAAGTCAAGTATCAGAAGATTAAGAAGTGAGCATTCACTTTAGTTGTAATTGCTTGGAGAATAGGGCCTTTCTTTCAAAGTCATCGCACCATCATCCTGACGGAGCACCCTATAAGGCAATTTTTGAATTTAGTTAGAAAAATAATTGCATGGTCTGTGAAACTTTTTGAATTCTGCCTGGAATATAGACCTCAAGGGCTGATTAAGGCCCAAGTAGTAGCCGATTTCATCGTGGAACTATCCACACCTATGGTTGATGATGAACAAGAATAGAAGGGGACTATATATGTGGATGGCTCATTTAATGACAAAGGAAACAGAGCTAGAGTAATTTTGGAAAATGCAAATAAAGTATCTATTGAACAATCCATGCGATTCATGTTCAAAACTAGTAACAACCAAGTCGAATACAAAGCATTGATAGCCAGTTTAAAATTGGCTAAAGAGCTAGGAGTTCAAAGGCTAGCCATTAAAGGAGACTCTCAACTAGTGATTGGTCAAGTCAAAGGCGAGTTTCAAGCTTAAAAACCTCAATCGGAAAAATGTCTTGCCAAAATCAAGGGAATCATGGGGATTTTGAAGACTGTACCATCAAGTATATTTCTTGAGAGCTAAGCCGACTTATTGTCAAAGTTGGCTAGCACTAGAACAGTGACAAATAATAGGTCGATTATTCAAGAGGTAATTGAATAACTAAGCATATATAAGGTATCTCCCCCCATCGTATGCTCCATGGAACTAGGCTAGAATTGGCAGCAACCTATTATGGAGTATTTGACGACCAGGAAGCTACCCGAGGAGGAGAAGGAAGCCAAGAAGATGAGGAGAACAACAAGTTTCTATACTATAGTGACCGGAGAACTATACCGCCGAGGGTAATCCTAACCCTTATTAAAATGCCTAGATGGCAAATATGCACAGATGATTATAGTAGAAATGAATGAAGGAATATGTGGAAATCATATTAGAAGCCATGCGTTAGCAACCAAGATACTTCGGGCTGACTACTTTAGGCCCACCATGAAAAAAGATTGTTTGGAATTCATGCAGAGATGTGACAAATGTCAGAGGTTTGGAGAACTAAAGCATACACCATCCGAGTAGTTGCATTACTCGGAAACTAGCTGGCCATTTCATAAGTGGGGAATAGATATTCTCGGTCCATTTCCACTTGCACCTAGGCAGTTGAGTATTAGGTGATAACTATTGACTACGTCACCAAATGGATCAAAGCCAAGCCATTGCCCACCATTACCATACAGAAAGTAAAGAAGTTCATGTGGAAGAAAATAGTCTTCAGATATGGAGTGCCTCGTCACTTGTTCAGTGACAACAAAACACAATTCACAGATCAGAGATTTGAAGACTTCTATAGAGAATTGGGAATTGACTAGTTGTTCTCATTAGTGTAGCAGCCCTAAATCAATGTGTTAGTAGAAGCCGCTAACAAAATACTCATCGTTGGATTAAAGAAGAGGTTGGAACAACCAAAGGGCTTGTAAGTCGATAAGTTGCATGTTGTATTGTGGGCCTATCACACCACGGCCCATTCATCCACCAAGGAGACACCATTAGACTATGTATGAATTAGATGTAATGATTCTTATTGAAATAGCAAAGCCTAGTGTAAGGACAATGAATGACCAAGGAGTCGAACGAGTTTACTTGGAGAGCCAAGCTTGACCTAGCCGAGGAAAGCAAGGAAAGGGCCAGGATACAAAAAGAAGCCATAAAGCAACAAATAGCAAGGAAGTACAATAAGAAAGTCAACAGTAGGAATTTGAAGAAGGAGATTTAGTCCTAAGGAAGGTAGAGTTACAAAGGAAACCTTAAGGAGAAGGAAAAATAGCACCAAATTGGGAAGGGCCTTATCGGGTTACTCAAAAGATAGGCAAAGGAGCTTACAAGATAGCTAAACTACAAGGAAAGGAGTTGTCAAGGACTTGGGATGTGTCCTTTCTCCATAAGTACTTTAGCTAAGTAAAAATCCTTAAATTGTGTAAGTGGGTGTACTCTTTTTCCTCTTATGTATTTTTTCTCACAAGGGCTTTTATACATAAGAGGTTTTAATGAGGCATGACCTACATAGGCCGAGCATGTGCAAGTCTCGGTAGTAGAAATAAAAGTGAGCATTTTGCTATGAGCTTGCCATTGTAAACTTCTCAATTTAACAAATTCTATTTGAATTATTTCATTTTAGTTATTTGCTTTATTTTTATTTGAGGAAGAAATTTGGAAACAAACGAATATGATAAGTCCAGAAAAGGACTTCAGAAGGAACTCCTCATCCAAATACGAGGACCTCTTAAATGAATAAGAGAAGCCCAAATAAGGACTCGAAAAGGAATTCCTAGCTTGTAAGTGAGGACTTCTTAGAAATTAAATAGCCTTACATGTAGGTTTAGACCCTAAATAATCCAGAGAAATAATTAGGAAAGAAAGTTATTTCTTTTGAAAACAAACGTGGAATTATTAACTATACGAAGGCAAAATCAAAATTGTCAAACAAAGAGTTAAATGGAAATTACCGAAAGTTAAGCATGGAAAATAATTTGGAAATAAAAAGTGCAATAGAATCTATTAATTAGTCCAAGATAACTTGGAGAAATTTCAAATAAACAAAGAATGGAAACCAAAAGTGTATGCAATACAAATCCAAGTTATGAATGAAAAGAAAAATGAAAGAGCAATTGTTCGAATACAATAAGAATTAAAACTAATCAGTGGCAAGAGAGTCATCCACCTGATCTTCACCCTAAGCTACTAGATCAACAATGTCCTTGAAAGGTCTTGTTTGATTCCCAACCTTGGCTTCGATTGTATTGTTGCTAAGAGTAGGCTTATCCACCAACTAGTCATCCAAAATTTTTTTGAAGTAACCACAAGGGAAGATGTCTATGTTTGAATGAAGGAACTTAACCTATGATATCGCAGTATCAAATCTCTACGTATACTGCTCAGCCGCTTCACCTTGGAGGTCCTTTATCTCCTTATCCTTTGGAAATGGCCTCTTGAAACTGGCCACCATAGCAGCGTGAGAGTCCTCTTGCTCTTTCATTTTACCCTCTAATATGATAATTTTGTCTTGAAGGGATTTCTCCTTTGATGCCCATTTTCTCTTCCGAGCCGAGCATTTATCTTCAACTTTCTTGAGTTTGGCTTTGAGGGTTTGAACCTCCTCGGTGTGAACCTCCCTCAGTTTGGAAAGCTCCTCCTTAAGCTCTATAATAGCTCTCCCATCAAAGCATTCCCTCAACTCTAAATGACAAGCAATAGCACAGGAGCGCAAAGTTGCCGCTTGGATCCATTTATACATGCTCGTAGCCCCTTCTGCCTCGAACATGTTATAGTCAAATTCAGATTTGAGAAGCTCGTCTCCTCATTGGTGGATAGGGAATCCAAGACTCTAGAGAGAGAATTGAGGAGTGTTAAGAAGGAAATCTTGAAGAAGATGGGACTTGTTAGACGTCCCATAATGAACTTTCTTTTGCCAAGAGGGTGTATCTGCGCTAAAGGTGGAGTAGATTACCTCTGAGAACCCTCTTCTACATCAATGATGTTCTCGGAGCCCCTCTTTTTGCCCCGTTTGATGATGAGAGGTAGGAGTCAAAATTTGTCTTCGAACTGTCCCTAGTAGGCTTGGAGCTAGTCGCTAGGGCATCGCCCTGAGCAACCTATGCTCGATGGTAAGCAAGGGCAACCTGGAGAGAGTCCTTAGATAGCTTTGGGGCCATTTCTCCTATAAAAAAGAGGAACCAATGAAATTACTTTAAGAAAAGAAGTCACAATGGAAAATAGTAGGAAAAGAAAATCACAAAGGAACTTACTGAGGTGTTTGAGCATCTTTACTTTTTTAGTGTCCCATTTTAACAACTCGGTGCAAGAGAAAACCTTCTTCTTGCTCGACAAGTGCTCAGCAAGGTAGTTGAAAATAACTTGATTATACAAAGGAAAGCCGTGGTAGTCAATACTATGAACCCTCTTGGGAAATCTATTCCAATAAAGGGGAAATCTAGCGTGGCCTCTTTCATCCAAGAAAAATGGGAACTCATGTTTGAAGGTCAAGACCTTGAAAAACTAGTCCTTGAACCGCTTAAAGTTGGAAGTAAAGAGCTAAAAAGTCTTTTTCTTAGGCTGACTACTAAGGGAAACCCATTTTTCCTTCTTGACATCTTTCACTTGAAATAAGGAAAAAAGAATCCCAAATCTAAAAATGCTATAAAGGCCTCAAAAGATCAGATAGAGGCCCAACTATTTGGACGGAGTTGAGAAGGAGCCACATTTATAAAGTTGAGGCATTCGACTTCAAACTCAGTAAAAGGGAGCTCTGTGTCATCGGAAACTTTATTTACGTGACAAACTTAGTTACTAGGTTTACAGAGCAAGCACACTACAAAGTTTTCCCTCTCAAGGCGAGCTATCCTACCATCCTTAAAGAAATGGTTTCGGATATTTTTTTTGGTATACAAGGAGTATGCATTCTTGAGCTCATCTATCACATAGAAATAAAAATCTAATTTTCTCTTCTTTTTTGAGGAATCCCCAACACCTTTACCAACCTTAGAAGCATTTTCTTGTGAATCTCTTTTCATCTTTGACAAACTGTAATCCGGAACTGAGGGCTCAAAACAACCTCTAAAAATTGTGCAGAAAAATAGAAAATTACTAGTGAATGTGACAGAGAAAGGAAAGAACAATCGTCTATTACCCTAAGATTCCAACAATAATTTGAAGAAAACTATCTAGAAAAAGAAAAGAAGAAGGAGCAAGATACTTACTTGTGAATTCTTGAGGGAGGCAGAAACAGCGATGGATTGCTGGAAATGGAATGAGTTTTGCAAAAGAAATAGGTTAGAGTTGCAAGAGTGCAATCGCAAGATTGAGAAGAATAGGAACGAAAAATTGCAAAATGTGAGGAATGATTGAAGAAATGGGGTTTACTTTCATTCTCAAAAGAAGAGTAATTGATCCAACAAGTTAAGGAGTTTCCTACCATTTGAAGTAAATCTTGGTCATTCGAGAAATTTATGGATGGAGGCTCCATCCAACGGTTGGACTTCGAAGTAGAAACCATAATAATAATTGCACAGTAATGACATGATAGTGGGTGTTCTATAACATGACATGTGTCCATACACGTTTCCCCATAGCCCTCAAGGGTGTTAAAATGTTTTGAAACCATTACTGACAACAAAGCTCGAAATGGGAGTTGGAAAGCTTAAACTTGGCTTTAGAGCTCGGAAATAAGGATTCGGAGTATAAGGTCAGACTGTCATTAATAATAACAATTGAGTTTGGAGGTTGTGGACTAAATAGTTTTATTGGGCTTTAGAACTCGGCCTAAAAGAACCTCAACAAGGGCCTTCTAGAAATCTCCCTCCCGGATAAGGTTCAAAACTAGTCAACACTCTGGAAAGGTGAAATTGTTGGAGGAAGCTACCAAAGATTAAAGGATCCCATAAAAGTAGAAGAATGTGGGATCACGGAGAAAAGAAGGAGGAATTTGAACTTGAATAAGAAGGGGCTCGTAAGAGTTAGGGATAAGTGACTAATCATATTTCACTTGCAGCCAAGTGGAAGAGAGTTTTGACTTGCCCCTTACAGGTCCTCCACTGGAGACGTGAACAAGAGCTCGAACTTGCAGCAGTGAACATCATCAGATGACCTAATATATATATAATTTTTTATATTGACAATATATTAAAATTAATCTCTATCTATAGATAGACACAACACATAGAAACTTGTATATAAATTCATTCATATGTATTAATCGGAAATATATTGAAAGTATTTTAATTTCTTATTTTACTCTTTCTCAAGTAATTAATGACATTTGTTTTGATTTTTATGTTTAATTTTAAATTTGAATTTAATTTCATTTTAATTATGTATATTTTCCTTTTCAATTTTAAAAGTAGTTTTTTTAATTTATCTTTTAAAAGTTTTAGCTGAACTTTGAATAATTAAATTGTAAAATGCGTCGGATACTTACAAGAATTTTTTTAAATAACTTTTAATACATTAAAATTAAATTAAAAAAATCATAAAGATATTTCTTACAACATAACCTTAAGTAATTATCATTGCTGATGTTCAAACCCGTAATTATATTCAAGGCAACACATTTGTCAACTATATTCAACCCAACTTCTTAGGAGTTCAATAATTTCAAGTTCTTCTTTTGGATGACGGTAATATTTTAAGAAAAATAAATTGTGCAAGGAATACAGATGAGTAGAAAAATGGGCATGATCCCAACACATGGTTGGCAATTGCTGATAAGATTTCTAATTAGTGGCTAAGAATGCAGGAATGCTGCCCTTAGGCATAAGATATTAATATAATAAATATTATAACGCGTTTACTTATGCAGATCAACTGCGTATAGGCTGTTGTTCGATTATTAAAATCTTGGTATTAACCTACTCAATGACTTTCAACGAATGTATCATTGTTTAAATAAATCATTAATAATAATTTTTTTTCAAGACAGAAAACTCCACATATTTGCGTGCACCTTACAATTCCAAGTACAGGATACTTATTATTATTTTTAACCGCCTTTCAAATAATAAACGATATCTTCCTAGTTATCAATCTCTATCTCGCTTATTTTTCTTAGTTTTATATGTTTTGACGTAAGATTCAGACCTGATCAATTCTAAGTATATAGCAGGAATAATTTTACTACACTGAATTATGAGGAACCACATAGACATGATACATATGATCGAAACTTGGGTGGAATTGGATACTTATTAGTTAGAGTTCATTTGCAAACGTCCCACGTTGTTGTCGTTGTCACGGCGACCATTTCATTATTATTGATCGAAATCTATTGCTTTTGTGTACGAACATCAAATACAAAATTGAAGTCCTTGGACACTTGGCTATAGTAGGATTTAAAGGTTTGTGTTTATGAGCAAGTCCTAGCTCATTCCCCCTAGGTGTCGTCTCCGCAAGTAGCCACTTGTTAGTCCTTCAATTACTCTTTTACATTCTTAGTCCGCTAATTATAACGGTCTCCTAGCTAATTAATGAGTCAATTTCATTTAATTATGTTCCTTAGACTTGCATCCACCAGTATATATATTCCACTTAACTATTTTGTCATGTATGAAAAAATTAGAAAAGGATGAAGTGCTGGCGGGAAAGAGAAGTTGGAATTTTGCAGCATGGCACGTCTATTTGTCTTGCAGGTTGAAAAGGGAGATGAGATGAATGATGACGTTTTCCGGAAAGACAGCTTAGACGCCAGGTTGCGTGGGTCCTTCGTTCATGCATACAACCATTGCCGTTTGGTCCGTTGCAAAAGCCACCATTTGGCCTCCTTCCGTGATTTTTGGAAGGAAATAGTTTATAATATGAAATAGGGTTATATATATTTATCAGGAAAGATTTTATATAAGGGAAATGATTTTTGTATATATTATATTTTCATATCTTTAGACATTTTTTCTCTATATTTTCTTTTTCTCACTTGTTTTTTCATTTTTTTAATAATTTTTTTTTATATTATAAGTGGATATCTAAATATTCATATTAAAAAATAATATAAATAACACTTCTCTTTATATAAAGTATGTTTTGGTTGACCAATTCTATTTTTGATTAGGTATATAAGAGGGAAGTAAATCGGATTTTAAAGAAAAAGTTCAAAATTTAAAAGTTGATATCTTTAATGAATTTCCTTTCTGTATGTGTTTTAAAAATTAGTTTAAAATATAGATTTAATTCACAATAGCCTCTGGACAAAAATTAATCATATATATATATATATATATATATATATATATATATATATATATATATATATATATATATATATATATATATATATGCTTATTTATGTTCTTTGAAGTGGACTGCAACCTTATGTAACCTTCTCTATAATTTTAAAAATTTGAATTATTAAATTGCCACTTTAAAAAAGATTTTACCTAATTATATCCCCTCCAAAATTATGGAAGATATATTCTTTAGTTTTTTTCCCCCTCTTTAGGATATTTTTTATGGGATAAGACTTAGTTTTTTTATTGTTGTTGTTAGTATTAATTTAAGCAACTTTAAGGAATTTTTTGCATCAAAACCAAAACCTAATAGTAGAAATCCAAACTTGAAAGATCAAGCATAATTGTGATCCGTGAGGGATATAACAAAAGGGAAAAGATAATTTAACTTTTCGAAACTTTCACTCATTTACAAATAACCACATCTAACTATTAAATATTTTAATTGAATTCCAAAACTTTTACTCATTTGCAATATTCACTTGCAAATAACTACTACTAATTAGTAGTAAAATATTTCAACTAAATCCTTAAATTACGATAATTATCATAATTACGTTTTCTGTTCAATTTAATTGAGCTCACAAACGGAGCACCATTAGTGAATGCGTAGCAAGACCTATAACTGTCATGTGTCAAAATCTCTACCGTTATTTTCCTTTTAATTTCTTCCTCTACTTTCTCATCTAATATTACCAAAGGCACATAATAATCAATAGTTTAAAAAATTAAAAAAAATTCTAAAAAATATATTTAATCTGATTTGATTCTGTACGTGCAATGAACTTTACTCAATTAGTCCAGGAGAAGAAAACATGATCATTCTTTCGTGTGTGTGTGTATATATATATATATATATATTCTAAATCTATTCTTCGGTATATTTTCCAATTTTTTAATGTTTAATATGTTTTTAAATAATATTAATCAGGTAATAAAAGAAAAAATTTAAAAAAAGAACAGTGAAAATGTGAAATGAATATTTATATTCATTGTTGGTTTTGAAGTGAATATGAATGGGCCTCCTGCGAAAACTTGATTCGTTCTTTATATAAAGATAAAACAAATGTTCCCTTATTTTTTATTTTTTTAACGTGGTTCTTTTTTTTTAATTTGTTTTAAATTTAATCTCTTACTATTCAAATGGTCTATAATATAATATGGTCTTTAGTTATTTTTTATTATGGAACTAAAAAGAAACTTTTTTTTTTAAAATGAAAGGTACAAATTCATTCAAAAGAAAGATCTTGAACTACAAGCCCTATAATATCCTGAGCTTTTTTTTTTAAACGGAAGGAACTAAAAAGAAATTTACCATATACAAAACAATATGTAGATATTAGAGAAGCAAGTGACAAATTGGTTTCCATGAACAATTTAGAAAACTCAACAATTTCTTGGCAACAACCACCAACTGGATTCATTAAAGTTAACGTGGACTTTGCAATGTTCCCTGCGGCTAATAATTTTGGTGCTCGAATCGTGTTGACGGATGACAAGGGGCAATTTGTGGCAGTAAGCACAAAGATTTGATGGATGGGTGGAGCCCTATGTTGGGGAACTCATCCCAGCAAGAGCAGGAATTTTAGTAGCATGGGACATGGGTGATCAACACATTGTGTTAGAGACTGACGCTATCAATGTGTGGAAGAGCATTTCATGGAATGTGGAGGATCGGTCATACAATAGCAACATTTTGAGAGATATTTTCCTTTATAGCTCCTGATTTAGATCATTTGAATGTAGATATATTCCTAGATTTTGCAATAGAGTGGCAGATGCAGTGGCTAATTATGCTAAGGATAGTGTGCTTGAATCATGGGTGGACATGCCACCTATGTTCCTTTCTCACATTTTGTAATTAGATATTTCCCATGTGGGTCAATAAAGCTATCCTTCAATTCAAAAATTTTTAAATTTGACTTACCAAAAGTAGTTACTGCTTTCCATAAAATAAAAATAATCTTCAACTTTGGATAATTAGGATATTAAGATCTAACCCATATGCTTGTTGTAAAAAAATAAAAAATGAAAAAAATCTAAACCCTATGCTTCAATAAAACTTTAGAGATGTCTTTTACTTATCAAAAGGTTTAAAATATGCCAAAGTTATATGCGATCACAGATGGATCCAGAAAATAAATGATGGAGGGGCTATATATATATTGCTATATTAGTGACATTAAGATTTGAATCCTATGATTTCATGTAAATTATTCAAATCCCTTATCATTAACCTACTCCTAGTGGTTTAACGGTAAGTAATAAAATAAAAGTTTAAATTAATTTTGTGTAGTTTTAATTCCACATTTCTCAAATAAATGTATAACTTTATTAACAATTAACAATTATAAGTAAAAATCTTAAATATATATTTTCCATTAAATAGTTTAGTTTATTATTTCATTCACATACATTAAAAAATATATCAAAGTTTTAAAATTTTGATGACCATTACTACTAAATATATGTAAGCTAAAATTTTAGTATTAAATATTAAAAAACTGTATTAATTAATATTCATTTGATTATAAATCACACACAATATTGTGAAATTAGAATTGAATATGTTAAATATGTACGTAGTTCAATTATTTATATAACTTGCAAAAAAAAAAAAGAGCTAAAGATATAATTTTATTTTTTAAACTCTACATTTATTATATTTGTAAAGTTTAAAATTATGATATTTTATCAAATAATAAATTGTCAAAATTATTTTATAATTTTAATATATATGTTAAAAATTATAATGATTTTCAAATAATAAATAATAAAATATATAATAAGAGTTATATATATCTCTCTCTCTCTCTCCCCTCTATGTGTGTGTGTCAAAGAGTAAATATTTTTTTCAGTCTTAACAGTTCAAATTTTGATATCAATTTCATCTCCCTATTAAATCATTAGTAACTTATGTTGTTATTCATTCTAGTTGGCACATTAGTTTTAAACTACATTGCTTATTTGTCTTTGAAAAAGACAATTTCTATCTCATCAAATTGAAAAAAAAATTTTGAATTGACTAGTTAGATTGAGTGCAACAAGCATTGCAAGACTGGTCAATCAAGTTGGCGACAAAAAAATTGTCTCCTCTTATTAGTTAAGGAAGATAAATAAGCAATATATAACTCAAACTAACATGCTAATTAGGATAAATAATAATGAAAGTTACTGATGATTTGACAGAAAAATGAAATTGATATCAAAATTCAAAGTGTTTAAATTAAATTGATGTCAAAATTTTTTTTACAATATTAGGCGATAGAAACTACCAAGCTGGAGTATGGTAAAGGTAGAGGGAATTTCTAGTGGAGCGGTGAAATGCATAGAGATCGAAAAAAACATTAACGGTGAAAGCACCCTGTTGGGCTGACACTCCCCTTGCCTAAAATCCGTCTCTATATGTTATGTACATAGACAATATTTGAGGGGATTGAATTTCTTAAGTATAACTTTTTTTTGCCTATGGTCTAAACTACAAATTTTGGTTAGCTGAATGGCATTGAGTCTAGCCATGCTAGGGAGCAATCACAACCATTTCCTAGAAGATAGGAGCAATTCAGGATGGTGGTTTCTGGTTCAAGAAGTGGTAAAAATAGTTGAGTTGCAATAGCAGAGAGTCGTAGTAGAAAGTGGGAGGTGCTTCTTATGAAATAGAATGCATGGTTAAGTTATTAGCTGACGATTGCATTGAATCTAGATATAACTGTAAACTAAGTTAGCCGAAGCAATATTAATCAATATGAAACGCTATTGGCCACTATGTTGAAGGTGTGTAAGTGTAAGAATGTGGCTAGTGGGATTTAGTGTTGAATAACTACATTTACCTTTACATTCTCTACACTTAATTTTCTAGCCTTTATGTTTTAGTTTTTGTTTCCTTGTCTTTTTCATTTCTTGCCTTTGCTTTCTTGCACTATACGAACTTTCTTTACTGCATTTCTTCTACACCCTTTCATTCACTTTTAGTTTTCAATCCATCTTATTAGCCTTCAAGTATTTGCCGGTATACTTTTTGGTGACCTGATTAGCTATTATGCTTACCAAGCATTTTCTTTAATAGCTTAGGAACTTGCAGCTAAGCAATAAAGTCCTTTTCTTAGCGAAATCGCTTGATACATGAATTCAATAGTGTTTTGCGCTAGCTGAGACATTGGCTGACCTTGGAACTATTTTCCTGCACGCCTCGTTTGATTGAACAGGCTGCTAGCCAAAATTCAAATATATAGATAAGCATCCAGCAACCAAAAAAAAAGAAATAAGCATCCCGTGCAATTTTGAGTTGCCAAATAATTAAGGTTCATTTAGTGGGACTTGATTGTGAGAAATATCACGTAAAAGAATAAATAACATTAAATTGTCTATAGTTTTGTTAAATCTTTAAACAAATTATAATAATTTAATAGTTTTTATTACTAATTATAATTTTTCTTTTGGTCGACATCATTTATAACAATAACACAGACTAGTATATAGACAACTATAGGTACAAGTTTGGTCTAACATATATAAGGGGGCTAGTTCACTATAACATGGTGAACTATAGTTCGAATCTCAGTTGGGAGAGTCATAAGCATTTAAGTGCCCCATAGTACTTGAGTAAGATTACCTATAATAGGAGGAAAGACAACTATAGGTATTTATTAAAAGACTCTAAATGGCTTCTAGCCAATAGAGGTTGATTAAACAATTCTTTAAAATATATTGATCTTATTAATTTTTAAAATTATTGGAATTTATTGAAAAATTTAGTTATACTTCATATACCTACATAGTAGTTTAATTAACCTAAACAAGAAATGAGAAGGAACTAAAAGTGTGCTTACAGCTAGAAAGAGAATGATCCCAAATTTTTTTTTTTGTCTTAATAAAACCATCGATATGTGAGTCCTATTATTAGGAATCTGACTAATTTGACTCAACTTGATAGAGGTCCCTAAAGAATATAGGGATCTCTTAGTAACAATTTTTTTTTAATCTCAAGACTCGAATCCAAAATCTTTAATTAAAGGGTCAAGACACTTACCACCTTAATCAATTCCGCATTAGTGAATGATCCCAAATTCTTTAAACTATATTATCAACATGTACGGGTCTTGAAAGAGATTTGAATTCTTTAAATATGTTATTTCAAGTTCGAGTATAATGCGTATAAAAATCGATACTGTTATAGAAGAAATTGATTATTAAGGCTTAATTGATATTGTCATCGCAGTTTATATATAATTTCATTTAACACCTGAAATAATGGACTAAACATATCAAAAGAATTTATAATTATATCCGACAAACCGAATCGCAATTTCATTTAGTAACCAATTTTTCCTATTTTAATTTGGTTTTTAACTGCATTAATCAATTATGGGTCAGGTGGGCTACATCCATCATATACCTTTATAAAATTATTTCCATCGTTATCCCATCTGATATATTTCATGTTGGTAATTATTTAGTTTTTGCGAGTAAATATAGAAAACAACATATCATACAAGTTCATCATTAATATTGTCACCGTGAATAATCATGATTAGCTGTAAAATCAAAGTTCATCTAATCGATCTTTTAATTCAGATTATTAGGTGAGATATAAATTTTAAGGAAGAGATCATCTGAAAAATTAAATGAGTTGCTCGCTTTACTGACAAGTTTATTTTGGAAGATTCTTATCATAATTCATACATCTATTTTTTTGGTGCTAGTAATTTATACATCTATGTTCCATGTTTTAGAATAAAAAATAATTTTTTCAACAAATAAACTATTACATATTATTAAACTTCCTTAGAATAATGTTAATTTAAGATTTCAATTTATTAAGCTTTGTTAATAAAATAATTAGTGCGGTAAGAGTATTTCTCTCCTTACTCAATTGGTCGGGTTCTAATCGTGTCCAAATACTAGTAATTCAAACCAACAAGTCATTCTGCATTATATTCACGGGTCTATAAATTTTACTATTTTTGTAATTTAATCAATTTTGAAATTATTTAATTTCAAATAAAAATATATTATTAAATTATTTCAAATAAAATACCCGTAGTCAAACAAAACAACACTTGAAACTTTTCCACCCTATGTGTAATTGTTGAACAACGCGTAAAGGCAATAGTAAGGAAATATTCTTTTGTGAAATTAAATAATTATTTTTTTATTTTATAATGGATGAGCAAGTGCATGAGAAGATGGATATGTAGCCTGATGAATTATCGAATTTCATTTCATCATGCCATCTAATTAATTTTTAAATCTTTGATAAATGTCATTTAGAAACTATAAACCATTGGTGACTAAAACATGCATTGAATCATCAACAAAAGAAAGAGTAAATAATGGGTCGGTGTATTTTAATTGAAGAGTAGTTGAAAGCATGCATCTACTTGGTTTTGTGACGCGTTTGCTATCAACCAAGGAGCGTTTAAATGAAAAAAGACCAGATGAGTTGCATAGACAGTGAGAGGAAAGGAGAGCAATGCTAATGCATTTTTGAACCCATTAATGCACGCTGCTTTTGTGAAAAAGAATTACCACCGTCCATGGACTGGAATTCCAGATCGCATTTAAAGCAACAGAAAAATACACCATCTCTTCTTGGCAATTTATGGCTTTCACTCTCATTCTGAGGAGGAAATTTTATGTACTCCGCTAAACTCACTCAAAATATAACCACACACTTTACTGCATTAATTTAAAATAGGCGCGTTCTCAGGTGCACTTTGCCAAATATGGTGCACTACACACATTCTCTTTGCCTAAGTTCCTCACCTCCTTCTACCTCGGCACTCTCACTTCCTCTACAGCCATCGTCCCACCACCTCCCCACCCCACTCTTGACCATCATCACATCGTCTCATTCCCGGCCACCGCTACACCATTGAGGAGGAAGTCACCATGGAGAACCAATGTGAGTTTGTCACTGATTGAAAGACCTAAAGCTCCCACTGAAATCTTTATGGGTCGAGTGGAATTAGTTGGATTTCTGGTATTAGGGCTTGCTAAATTGGTGAGCTTCACTCAAAAAAAGTTAATATCTCTCGTAATTGAAAGTTAAAAATCAAGAATAATAAATTTGGTGTATTTTTTATTCTCTTGTCATTTACTACCTATTTTTCTTTAAATTTTAATTTCTTAAAATTCTCTAAGTTTTTTTTTTTTTTTGGGGTCAAAGATGCATGTTACCATTAAAAATATTTAATCTTAATTAAGGTGACTATTAGGAAATGAATTCTCTCACATGAAATATTCATATAACTTGGTCATATGTAATATTTTTCACACTTAATTTAAACAAAAGAAAAAGGAAGAGAAGGAGGAAGCGGAGGAAGGGGGAGAGAGTATTACCATTTTGCATAAATATTCATTTTCGTTTGAGTTTTATAAAATGATTGTTTTATCTCATATATGTGTATGCTATTTAAATTAAATATTTATAATTATAAATATTTAACAAATGTTAATAAAAACTTATAATTAATATATTTTAATAAAAAGATTATGTTCGAAGTTTTATTTATGGAGAAATAGATCAATTTAAACTAAGAGTTTAATTGATATGCATTAACAGTATAAAACAGTTTTACACTGTCAACTAATAAAAATACTAGAAAGTGAGATATCATGGTGGGCCCCTCATTATAATAGGTGGTTATTTGTATAAGTTGCACTTTTTACGATTTCTATTGACTGACAGTGTAAAATCGTTTTACATTGTCAGTGTATTTAAATTAAATTTTTAAACTAATTATAATCTTGTAAGATATGATAGAAAGAATTATATTTAGAGACTAATTTTTATATACTGACAGTGTAAAATAATTTTACAATGTAAATGCATAAAAATTGAATCCTTATATTTATGATTTAATAACTATTTAATTCAATTTTATTTCGTTTATTTCAAATAATATTTAGATTATTTTTTAATTTTTATATGCCTTACTTAAGTGAAAAATATTATTATATATTTTTTATACATATCAATCGAATTTTTTAAATATGTGAAATATGTTTTTATAATTGCTACTTGGAAGGTAACAGACTGAGAGAAGAAGATGAGCCTCAAGCTCAAAGAGAAAAGAGAGAATTATGCACCTTGCAATTGAGAACCTTTCACCATCTCCTAGGAATAACATGCCAACCTCCTTCTTCAACCTCCACAAAAATTTCTAGGATCCTTCTTCAATTCTTCTAGCCTTCTTCTTCACACCCTTGACGAACTCATTGTTGTCCATACAAGTGTTCAGCAAGCTCGAGAACCGCATCAATGTGCTTGGTTTTTTATTATTTGACTCATAAGCGCACACAAACGTGAAAGCATTTCAGTCAAAATCACTCTATATGGAAGTTTCGATTATAAATTTTTCTGAATGCTAAAAAAAACACATACCTACCCCTATGCCCTTGGCTTTAGAGTTGGATTTTGCCAAACCAATATATAGAGTTAACCCTTGTATAAGATCAAAGACCATTCCTTGCAAACAAACTAGTTGATGTCAAAAGCAGTTAGCAACCAAAATAATCAAAACTTTCCACCCTCACATAGCAAACTGAATAACTAACCATGCATTTCATTCCACAAAGCATACCTAAATAATCACGCATGCATAGCCATTATTTTAGACCACTGATTTGCAAATACAACAAAAGCAAATGGCTGCCACCACACAAAAAACCACCTTAGAACACACAACACTATTAGAAAAGCATCAATTACCAATAGATTTACCGACAGAAAAATGAACAAAGTTCATCAGTACTAATATTATCTATGGAAATAATCCGTTGGTAAATGATGCATCAATAATAAAAAATATTAATATTATCGACGGTTTTGCTATTCTATCGGTAATATTCCTTATTTTACCGACAAAAAATATTTATCGATATTATTTTAAAAACGTTGGTAATAATAACGTTCGAAATCATCATTGACCAAATTTTACCGACGACTTTGTTTATAATTACCAACGAAAATTCCATCAGTAAAATTATAAAATAAATAAGATTTTTGAATTTTTTTGTTTTTATTACTCAAATCTAAAATTAATATTTAAATATTTCAAATTATTGTTTTAATTATAAATAAAATTATAATCAAATATAAAAATATGCACTGTTCATTAAAATAAAAGCTATCAATTGTAGAAAAAAATAAAATAAAATTATCACAGTATAACTCTAAAAATAGAAAAAAAAAATCCTAAAATTTACGAGAGGACTATCTTGGTACCTCGTTATTCAGAAAGTTGAGGACTATCTTCATCACTCTTGGTTTTAACATCATCATCAAATTTCTCTTCCTCATCATCATCCTCATCTTCAGTGTTAGCATCCTTCTTATCAGCCTAGCCTATTGAATGTTGCCTTGGGAGTTAAATTATGTCAACTTCCCTTAAGATGGAACATAGATTAGAGGGGATATTGATGTCAACAACAACTCTAGAAGGACTTGAATCATCGGTTTGGTAAGCATGATGATCAGTTATTTCTTCAAGCTCTACTTTACCCCTTAGTTTGCATTTTATTACCACTCTCCAGTTAAATTTGCATTTTCTAGAGTATGACAAGTAATGAACTTGTCTTGCATTTTGGGCGATGATAAATGTATCAAAATTTTCATACCGTTTAGTATGGGTAATCTCAATTATTTTGTAGTGATTGTATTTACGTGTTCCCCCGAAATGTGTTAGATTATACCATTTATAAGCAAATAGCACAACCCTTTTAATGGGTTCACTAGGGTACTCCAATTCAAGTATTTCATTAATTACTCCATGCTAATCACTTTCTCCATCTCCTATATTTCTCCTAACACAAACCCTAATGTTGTCAGTTTTCTTTGCCTTTCCCTATTCAACTGTATGAAGCTTGAAACCATTGACATAGTATATATGGCCAACTTGTAGCTCTGCTTTTCGGACCCCAAGCCAAATTGTACAAGTAAGGATTGGTTATACCATTCCTCTAATCATGCACCTAAATATAAAGATTGGAATATTAATAACATGATAATACAAAAACAAAAATATGAATAGCAAAATAAAATCACTTTATCACATATAGATGATTTGAACCATTTGAAAAATTGTTCAAGGGATTATTGACCGTATAGTTGCTCAAAATACCTATAAACATTAGACAAAATACAAGAGAAGGTAACTTGTCATCAAAATTTAAAATTATATAGAATTTGAGGAATTATAAAACAAAGAATATAATAAAACAATTTATTAGTTACCTTATGAATGATTCCACTTTATCACAATTTAACAATATATGTAAATGTGCAGATTTCCATGCACTCCCAGTCAACCATTGGTCCTTGCATCATTTAGTAGTATGACCAGGTTGGTTGAATACTGACAATGTTGGTTCGATTGAGCTTTCATCATCATCATCATTCCATTTAACTCTGGTTCTCCTAGATTGGACATGTTGCTCAAAGAAGTATGAGCAAAAGTTAGATGTCTCCTTTGAAATATATGCTTAACATATTGATCCATCTACTTTTGCTCTATTCTTTACCGTTATTTTGAATCCTCCTATTTCCCACTCAAACGGATATATCCACCTATATTGGACAGGTCCATATACCTGTGCTTTATAAGCTAAGTATACAAGCAAGTGCTCCATTGAATTAAAAAATCTAGGAGAAAAAACCTCTCTAACTTACAAAAAATAATGGGAATATTTTTCTCTATCACCAAAAGATCATCAACTCTGAGAATGGATGAACACAAATCTCTAAAGTATTTGCTCAACTCAGTTAACGACCTCCAAACATGATCAGTCAGTTATCTCAATGCAATAAGCAGTAAACATTCCATAAATACATGACAATTGTGACTTTTCATATAAAAAAATTTTCCTTGTGCAACATTCACACACTTAACTAAGTTTGAGGTATAACTATGTGGCATTTTTAACTCTTGTACCCATTTATACACATCTTGTCTCTATACAGAGGTCAATATATAACTGGCTTTAGGCTTACACCAACGACGATATCTTAAGGGTTGTAAACTTAACTCAGGACGTCTACAGTACTCCTCTAAATCCATCCTTACTTTCTCATTGTCTTTAGTTTGGTCACTATTCATCACAGTGTGTATAATATTATTAAATACATTCTTTTCAACATACATCACATCTAAACAATGATGTACTAAGCGATCATTCCAATAGAATAGTTCCCAAAATATGCTTTGTTTGATCCAATTGTGTCTAACCCCATAGCCAGGTAATCTAACAGATTTCCTAACTTCTATAATCTTTGGAAGTCACCTAATCCTATCCCAAATTTGCTGATCGGTAAGTCTAATAGAAGCCTCCTCACTCTCTATGGTGTTCTTTCTAAATCCATATCTACTACGCCTATAAGTATGATCTATAGTCAAAACCTTCTATGATAGTCAAACCAAGAATTCTTTTCGCCATGCTTCAGGGTGAACACTTTTGTATCCTCCATACATATCGAGTACACCTATTTTCCCTATATTATCCATCTAGCCAACATCCCATAAATTGGAAAATCATTGATCATCCACATCAATGCTCCCCTTGACCTAAAATTTTGCTTGGTTGATATATCATAAGTTAAAACACTATCACACCATAACTGATTTAATTCATCAATTAAAGGTTTAAGATAGATATTAATCTTGGCCTTTGGATTATCGGGACTAGGGATTATGTAAGTTAAGAACAAGTACGAATCTTTCATACCCATTTCAGGAGAAGATTGTAAGCAGTGACAACCACATGCTAATAAGAATATGGTTTACTAAATTGATTGTTAGGAGTAAAACTATCATCATATAGCCCTAACCTAATATTGTGAGATCAGATGCAAAATCAAGATAAGTTCAATCAAAATGATGCTAAGCTTCGCCATGAAAAGGATGTGTCATTATACCATCACTCCTTCGGTACTCAAAGTGCCATCTCATGTAAGGTGTTGAACTCATTGATGCATACAACCTTTTAAATCTAGAGATTAGGGATAGATAGTGTATTCTTTTATGCGGAACATCCTTGTACGTCACTCTTCCCCCTATCTTTGGCTTAAACCTAGACTCTCCACAGAATTTACAATGAGTCAAGGCAATATTATCCTTGTAATATAACATACATCCATTCAAATAACAATCAATCTTTACTTCATGCAACCTAAGCTTCGAAACTAATCTTTTAGCTTGGTAAAAGTCCTTTGGGATAACTTCTAGTTATGAACTAATCTTATTCATCAACGAAGCCCACTAATCAAAGGAACTTTAGCTTTGGTTCACCTCTGATTTATTACTCAACATTCTTACTGTCAAAGACAATTGTGAATGCACACACCCTTCCCATAAAGGCTTACTCACTGCCTTTAATAGACTATAAAATCTCTTATCATCTGTATTTAGAAGCTCTTCCGAAGATTCAGAATACATTCAAAAATATTGGCCAGCAACATCAAAAATTATTCCCTGATAATGATTAAGGTTGTCTTCCCAAGTGATATTATTACCCTCTTTGTTACCTACATGGACCCTCTTAATTGAGCTACGTCCAACCTAACTGACACCAATTGATTCTCTGGTGGTAAGGTTTCCCTATGTTCAGTCCAAACCCAGTAATCAGACTTAAACCCATCATTGTACAAGTGATATCTAATAGACTCTATGTCTAAAAACCTCCTACATTTACATTTACGATAAGAACACCTAGATGTCCTTTCACGAGTAAACTATTCTGTTTGAACACAAGCTATTATGAATTCTTCAACTCCTTCATAAAATTTTGGTTTAATCATTCCCCGACTTGTGTGCAATCTATCATACATCCATACTCGATTTGGAGCAAACATTTTATATCTCAACAATATCACTCACCTACAAAGGAATACAATCACACATCAATCAAAAAAATTTAGGTAGAGTCTTCCCTTAAATTAGGATCCTCCACAAAAGTTAATTTATCCCCTAAACGCACCTAACAATTACTTATTTCATTATAATAATTATTTAATTCAAACATTATTCTAAATGATCAGTAAAATTTGGGTAGAGTCTCTCTTTATTTTAGGAGCCTCCACATAAATTATTTTATCATTAAAATATAAATAACAAATATATGCAGTCGTATAAATTAATTAGTTAATCCTAAAAACCATTCTAAAGTGCATCCTTTATTTCACATCATACACGTATACAACACCATAGCACACAATTCAAACAATGAGTAGGAACTCTAAGTCTTCCCCCAATCATGCAATCTCATCCTCCTTCTTCCATTCTACTTTAAAAATTTTAAGTGTCTAATATTTTAGAAAATGTGAAGAATAACAAATGGGTCCAATGTATATATCTAAAGCTTCCCAATTCACTTCAGTCAATTAATGTAGCAATCACCAAGTGCGCCAAACGAGATCTTTAACAATCAATACAACAAAATTAAATTAGTTAATTAACTTAGAAACTAAAAACTTTGAGTAGAGAAATAGAACAACAAAAAGAGACTAAACAAAAAAAATAAACCGATTAAAATACACATTAACATACCATAAATATAATGGTAGTATCTGGTGGCAAAATGGAAGCTCCGGCAGTAAGAAAATGGCATGAGGTCGTAATGGGGGACGAGAGAGAGAGACTGAGAAAGAAGGAGGCCGTTTGTGTTTTAGTATTCAGTCTCAATATTATCGACGAATTTTCCATCGATAAAAATGATTCTGGCAAGAATTTTATTTTTCAAATACCGACGGAAAATTTGTCAGTAAAAAAAGGAAAAATAAAAAAATAATTAATGTTTATTTTATCTAAATTATTGATGGATTAGCCGTCGGTTATGATTTACTGCCATTAAGTGCCAACATTTATCAACGGTTTGACTGATGGATATATAAACCGTCGGTAATATTCGACGTCAAAATTTAGCTTTTATTTATCTGTCGATAAAATTGACAAAATTAATCCGTCGGTAAAATCTGTCGATTCTAAAATAATTTCTAGTAGTGAAACCACTCCACAATAACAACACAATGTGATACAAATGCAATCAACTATAGGATTGATGTGTGAAATTGAATCAAATGAACAAATAGATGGAATGTGAAAACTGTGTTGATGTACTATGAATGAGAAGACAATATTTCCTCTAAGACTGAATTGGTAAATGTCTTAGAAATATAACAATCAACAATTAACAAATAAAGAGATCAAGTTAAAGCACAAGCTCGATGGGCCAAGGGGTTGAACCTACAAAATGAACGGAGATTAGAAAGGGAAACCAATAGAAGAAAGAATGATAACAGGGACAATAGAGAAATTCAGAGGGAATAAAAGTTCAGAGGGAAAAAGGGCTCTCACATGACTCAATGCCTTTTCCTTAGAGCTAGGTAGAAAGTATAATCCTTTATCCAATTGGCCTTGCAATGGTTTCTGAAGCTACTCCTTACTTTTCCTCTGTCTTGCAAGTTTGTTTCCTGAGGATTCAGATCACTTGCCACATGTAATGGTTGATGGGTTGCCTTTGAAATTCTATTACTTGTATCACAAGGTTACAACATTGCAATAAACCAAAAATAATAAATCGATGCAAAAAAAGAAAAGAAATGTCTTGCAGGATCATAATTGTGTTGTGCATTGAGCAATGAGAATGATATCGGAGATGAATTGGTGTGGTTGCGAAGATGCATGGAACTTGCGGAAAGAGGTTGTAGATTTCATGGCGCTTTACACCTTTGGGGAGCCCAACGATAAATAGCATGTGAACCTTGTTGCTAGAGGATTGGGAAGGAATCGGAGGGCTGTAAGAGGCTAATGTTGGTTGCTAGTGGTGGTGGTGAGGCACATACTGCGAGTGTAGGTGGTGCTCTAGCTTGAGACGTGTTTTGCAAACTCAAGACTAGAGAAATGTTCTTGTCGAGTCACACCTGAGATAACTATGTCATGTTTGAGAGCACCTCAATTGTGCCTAATAAATAACTTTCTAGTTGTTGAGCCATAGGTTCGCGACAACAATCTGGAAGGCAAAGAGGTTGGTAAGGTATGCAATTGAGAGAAGAAGAAAAAGAAGAAGAAAGAGAGAGGGGGTCAATGTGTGAAAAGTGCAAGAATGTGTTAGGGAAGTAGATGAGGTAGGTATGAGAAAGAAGAGAGAGAGTCCATATAAGAAGAAATAATAAAAAATGACGTAACTGGTATTAATCTTTGATAACTGGTTATTTTAAATGGAGTGTGGTGCATCAAGGTGCAGCACAACATTAGCCACATACGACCTAGGAAGTTGATACTATATGCGCGAGCATTGAAAATGTGAAAACTCTTCAACATTAAATAACTAATGTAATATTTTAAAATTATAAATTTTTAATTAAGTAATAACATAAAATTAACATTTAATTCTATAGAGGCTTAAATTTTATATAACTTAAACTCTTTGTAGCATAACTCCATGAGCTAACCTTGCTCATTGTTCAATCAAAAAATAAAAATTAAAACCTTGCTCATTGGTAGCCCTATCCCCAAACATGTGAGAAGTGTATAAAAGAAGAGTGCGCTAATATTGCTTTCAAGGATACATTTAAGGGAAATTAATGCATAATTTATATTATACATTTTATGTTAGTTACATAAATTAATTTGTTTCTTTATCTTGTTTTTGATAGAATTTTACTCTAGTAATGAGATTTTTCAATATTTTAATATTATAATTCATAAAAGAATTTTATTTTTATTTTTATTTTTAGCTAGTAATATTTTTTAAATAATAAAAAAGTGAAGAGAACTTTTCCTCGCAAAGAAAGAAGTGGCACGATTAGGAGGATAGTGATTGGAGAACCCATTGGAGAAGTGGGCCATAGCAACTGAAATAGGTCCATGCCTCCATAATTCCATTTTGCCGCCACCATTCCCGAAGCTCACATAAAGTCAAGTATCATTTTCCACTTTCTCAAGGGTTGTTAATTGCCCCCTAATACTAGCCTTCACTGTCGCTCTGTTGCTTCCAAATTCATTTCATTATTACTGGTTTGAAGATACAGCTTAAAACAAAATAACAAGAGCCGATGGTAAAAAGGACATGAGGTGAGTTGGGTTTAATAGTAAGTAAATTGTATTTTTAGAGGGAAAATATGGGTTTAAATCTTGAAAAAGATAATTATTAGGAAAGGATATATATTAAAGATAAAAATAAAAAAGATAAAACAAAAACAAAATTGTTATTTCATGATTGTAAGAAAAAAAAAACCCACTTTGCAAAGTATATTATATTTTTTAGGAAAAATTGCAAAATGTCACAGCCATTCAGCCAACCAATGATAATAAACAAACCTTAACAGAATAATAAATTGCTACGTGGTTGCAAGTCGTAACCAGAAATAGCACTATCATTGTGGCCAAGAATATTGCTCCAATGTTCCAAATTAACAAAGATAATGAGTATGTGATAAATGTTATTTCTATATTAAAAATAAATATTTATAATAAAAATTATAGAAAAAGAAATAAAATATTTAATAGTAATGAATGAGATTAAGATTTTATTTTTTTCCTCTTTGTATGATATATAACATTGTCTATTTTTAATGTACGAAAAATATTATTGGAGATTTTTTTCTTTGAATGCAGATAACTACATGATTTACTCCTAATTTTGCTTGGAGCCGTGGACTAAAAACTACTCCATTTTGACGAAAGCCCAATTGGCCTTCCAAATTTGTGATTTATGCAAATATAGAGATCGATCCCGAAACACTCCACTCCTCCATACCTCTGTCTGAAAGTTATGGTAGATGATTTCATTTCATATAAAATATCATACTAATTCATATATTATATATTATTAGATGTGATATAAATCTAATTTAAATAAAATTATATCTCTTTTAATAATAAATAAAATATAAATTAATATGATATTTCACATAAAATAAGTTCATTAAATATTTTTTAAATCGTTAGATGCTTGCAGTCCTGGTTATTCCGTTACGTCACGATGGAACTGGAGGAAAGAGAGATCCTGATACACCATCGGTGGGGTAACACAAAGAATTTACGGAGGGGACGAGGGTATTTTCGCCATACAATAATAGTAATAATAAAAACTAAAGCTTCTCCTACACAATAGTATTAATTATTAATTAATTAACAACTTTCAGGCAAAGCCGGCTCATTAACACACTCTTTCCCTCCTTTTGCCTTTTTTTTTGTTTATTATTATTATTATTCATCAAATCAGTATTTTAAACTATTAAAAATTCAAAGAAAACCCTCATATTAAGAATTAAGTTCAGTATTAGATTGTTAGAAGTGTTAGTTTTTGTCTTCAAAATTAGTCACACAATTTTGTGTTGGAAATGATCAAGTAAAATTTTACGTAAAGTGATAAATGATTAGTTTAAGATTTAAGCTTTGAATTTAATTTAAATGTATTGATAGTGTAAAATAATTTTATATTATCAACTAATAAAAATAATAAAAAATACTAACTTATATAAATAATTATCCATTATAATGAGAGACATATCATAATTTTTTTAAAATATTTTTATTAATTAATAATATAAAATTATTTTATATTATCAATATATATCAATTAAACTCTTAAATTTTTAATATTTTAGATAAATTTTGCAAAAGTTTAGTCTTTATTTTCATCGGGAAGCATACATTTTAGATTTGTGTTGTTAGTTGTAATATTACCCTTGATTTTTTTATCTATCATTTTGGATAAAATTTTTAATTTATTTTATTTATCATTTTTACATATCAACAAAATAGTTATTATTAATTTTTTAATTTTATTTTTTATATAATTTTAAGCATAATATTAATAAAAAAATAAAATTAATAGAATGAATTAATTAAATATTAAAAATTAAATAAATATATTTTAATAAACATATTTTATAATTAAATTTTAATTTTAAGTTTTTTAATTTTTGTTGTATATAATTAAAATTACAAATAAAATGATTTTAATAGTAATTTACATAATAACATTATAATTAAAAAATGTTTTACAAATAAAAAATTTTAGACATATTTTGGATAAGTGCTTATAAAATGAATTTAATTTAAATATATTGAATATGTAAAATAATTTTAC
Organism: Pterocarpus macrocarpus; assembly: GCA_031439585.1. Lineage (NCBI taxonomy): Eukaryota > Viridiplantae > Streptophyta > Magnoliopsida > Fabales > Fabaceae > Pterocarpus > Pterocarpus macrocarpus. The sequence goes on from CM062514.1 coordinate 9,409,633, forward strand.
ATTGTCAGTCAATAGAAATAGTAAAAAGTATTAACTTACATAAATAATTATCCATTATAATGATAGATCTACTATAATTTCTCACTTTTCCCTATTTCTATTATTTAACAGTGTATAACAATTTTACACTATCAATGCATACTAATTAAACTCTTATAAAATATCTACACAATTTATCAAGAAAAAAAATCTTAAAATTAAACCTAATAATTCATGACGTAGTAAAAAGTTTGAGTTAGGCAATGCTGGCCTTTTCAAAATAAGTTACTACAATTTAATAATTTACTAGTTTCTTAATTAAATAAGAGTTTAATTGATATATATTGGCAGTGTAAAATAATTTTATACTGTCAATTAATAAAAATAAGGGAAAGTAAGAAATCATGGTAGGTCTCTCATTATAATAGATAATTATTTATATGAGTTGATATTTTTTATTATTTTTATTGATTAATAATATAAAATTATTTTATATTATTAATATATTTAAATTAAATTCATTAAATAATTTACAACTTATTATTTTTTCCGTTAAAACTGAAAATTCGCACACTGCGTGCTCTCTCTTTCTATCCGCTTCGCTTCTGTGCTTTCTTTCTGTGATTCCCACTCTCCTTTTCTCCCAAACAGCACAAAAAGAGAAACCAAGTGAGGCAAAAAAGCAGAGAGAGAAAGAAAATCCTAGAGAGAGAAAGAGAAACCAACCTCGCCGCCGGCGATATTCCCTCACACCAACCACACCTCAGCAACCTAATGCGCAACACCGATCCTGGCCGGAAAATGCATTGATTCCGGTACCCTCCTCGCTCACACAAAGCACACACACCACCCCCGCAAAAAGCAAAAAAAATGCGCGAAGCACTTCTACGCGATGAACCCTTCGACAACGCCATCTCCATCACCAAGAAGACCAAGCCGGTGGAGAACGAAGACACAGATAAGAAGCCGTCGCCGTTGCCGCCACTTTCGGTGGTTCCGACCGGCCGGAGCCGGTCGCAGGGCATCGGAACCCGAAGAGTCACGCCGACAACCCTAGCCGTCGTCTCCGGCGCCGGATCCACCGTCGAGAAGGTTCTCCCGAACGGCGATTTCTACTCCGGCGACTTCTCCGGCAACGTGCCTCACGGATCCGGCAAGTACCTGTGGACGGACGGGTGCATGTACGAAGGTGAGTGGAAGCGCGGAAAGGCTTCGGGCAAAGGCAAGTTCTCCTGGCCTTCGGGCGCTACCTATGAAGGCGAATTCAAATCGGGTCGGATGGAAGGGTTCGGTGTCTTCGTCGGATCCGACGGAGACACATATCGCGGGTCGTGGAGCTCTGACCGGAAACACGGGTACGGGTTAAAGCGTTACGCAAACGGCGACGTTTACGAAGGGTGGTGGAAGCGGAACCTACAGGACGGGCACGGCCGTTACGTGTGGAAGAACGGGAACAAGTATGTTGGGGAGTGGAGGAACGGGGTTATAACGGGGAAGGGGGAGCTCGTTTGGGCTAACGGGAACCGTTACGAGGGGCAGTGGGAGAATGGGGTGCCCAAGGGACAAGGGGTGTTCAAAACGACGACGCAGCATCAGGCGCAGGCGCAGCAGCATTGCTTGAAGGGCAATGGGGTTTTCTGGGGTGACAATTTTGCCCTCGCGGTTAGGAAGCGGTCATCCGTTGATGGCGCGAGAGGGAGCGTTACGGAGAAGAGTTTCCCCAGGATTTGTATATGGGAATCGGAAGGTGAAGCCGGGGATATAACTTGCGATATTATTGATAATGTGGAGGCGTCGATGTTCTATCGGGACGGAACGGCGTCGGATCGAGAGGAGTTTGGTAAGCCTTTTGGGCGGAACCCTTGTTGTTTCGCTGGTGAGGTCAAGAGACCGGGGCAAACGATATCCAAGGGGCATAAGAACTATGAGTTGATGCTTAATTTGCAATTGGGTATAAGGTAAAAAGGCATTTAAAAGTTTAGACATTGGTTGAGGTTTTCTCTGTGTTTAGATTAAGGATTTGTGTTTGATTGTTGGATGTTGCTGTTTTTTGTTTTGTCTAGGTACTCTGTAGGGAAGGAAGGTTCGACGTTGCGAGTGCTTAAACTGAGCGATTTTGATCCTAAGGAAAAGTACTGGACTAGGTTTCCGCCTGAAGGGTCCAAGATTACACCGCCGCATCAATCGGCGGAATTCCGATGGAAGGATTACTGCCCTGTTGTTTTTAGGTATTAATTTTTATTTTTTTGGTTGTTTAACATGGAAAATTCAATGCTGTTGTTGCGGATGTGGTATAGAGTTTTGATGCAACTTGCAGTTCTTTTGACTGAATTTGTGATTTGAACTTTACAGGCATTTGAGGAAGCTGTTTCAGGTGGATCCTGCTGATTACATGTTGGCTATATGCGGGGATGATGCCCTCAGGGAGCTTTCCTCTCCTGGGAAAAGTGGGAGCATCTTCTACTTGACGCAAGACGACAGACTTATGATAAAGACGGTGAAGAAATCTGAAGTCAAGGTATGATACCTGTGCCATAGACTTTTTGGGTTGTGTCTTGTTAAATTCATCATCAATTCCATATTATTAGACCACACACCGTTGCCTAATGAATGTTTCTCTCTGTTTTCCATTCCAAGAAAGTAATTAGTAAAATTTCTAGTAGAACTGACACTTGGTTTTTGGAAGATGGAGCTCCAACATAGATTGTCACCTTCAATAACGTTCTGTGCTATTAGAAATCTTTTGGCTACGTGCATATCTAGTTTGACACGTGATTTTGGTGACTAACTTTTAGGTGCTTCTTCGGATGCTTCGGAGTTATTATCAACATGTGTCTCGATATGAGAATTCACTTGTGACAAAATTCTATGGGGTACACTGTGTCAAACCGATTGGAGGCCAGAAGGTATGGATTGGTAGATATAGTAATAGCAATTTTTTGGGGTTCCCCAATGCATGTCATTACCTTGACTTTTTGTTGTTATTGACAAATCAGATCCGGTTCATCGTGATGGGAAATCTTTTCTGCTCCGAATATCCAATTCATCGACGATTTGACTTGAAAGGATCTTCACATGGCCGTACAACAGATAAACCTGAAGAGGAGATTGATGAAACTACCACACTCAAGGACCTTGATCTAAACTTTGTGTTTCGTGTACAAAGAAATTGGTTCCAAGAGCTCATCAAGTAAGTTCTTGTTTTAGACTTAGTTGTGTGTCCTGTCTGCAGTTTTCTGGGCTGCAACTTAGCAATGAAAACATTAATTATATATAGTGATATCGTCCTGATATTATGCTCACAGGCAAATTGAGCGGGATTGTGAGTTCTTGGAAGCCGAGAAAATTATGGATTACAGTCTTTTGGTTGGCATTCATTTTCGTGATGATAATACATGTGACAAAATGGGATTGTCACCATTTCTTTTACGCACTGGTATTGATCCACCAACTACTTCAGTGCATACAGATGATAAGGTTTATGTTGCAGATTTTTTAAGGTCATTTTTTTTATGCTTCTAGGAAATCAAGATTCTTATCAGATTGAAAAGTTAATGCGTGGTTATCGCTTTCTTGAAGCGGAGCTACAAGATAGGGATCGAGTTAAATCTGGAAGGTATGCCACAATATGTTTTAGTTCCTTAAAATTAATGTTGATGGATTTTTTATTTAGTAATTGATAAAATGATTGGTTGTTATGGCACCTGTCTACATATTACAATTGAATAGGCCTGAGGGGTGTTCCCTGAATCAGTTGGAATCATTATCCATGGTCAAATGAACATTGTTTGTGTTTGGGAGATGTAGCAGACTTCATGCAAAATTGGTCATATTGCCATCAGATTGGAAATAATATATATGTATACAATGTTATCTATCAAAAGCATCTCAAACTAAGTTGTTGGAGACCTGTGCATGCGTGCTATCTTAAGTTCTACATATTTGGTGGCATTGAAGATGTTTTGATAATTTCTTCATTTTAATTGATTCTTTCAGCATAATGATTGAAAGTAGTTTGCATTATTTTGGGGAGTCAGTGGGCATAGTATGGCAGGCAATAGTTGTGTGGGGCACACGTGGGCTGTGGTCGTTTTTAATTTGATGAAAATTTGATTTCTAATTTATTTTTGGCCCACATTTAATTCATTGAGTCAATTATGATCGTTTCTCACGATGAGACTATCTCTGCATTCGTGTTCTTTATGAATTTATCCTACACACCAGCTTATACGGACACAATTACACACTATATCAACTATCACTCACTGTATGGTTTGAAGATTCTAACTTTCCAAATATTTTGTTACATTCCTAAACTATTCAAGGTGGTTAGATTTCTATGTTAATGCATATTTGCGAATTTTATGGCATGCTAAGTAGGATTCTTGTTTCAGGAAATCATTAATTAGGCTGGGAGCCAATATGCCAGCAAGAGCAGAGCGTATGGCACGGAGGAGTGATTTTGATCAATACACGACTTTTGGAATCAGCCATTTGACCCCTTATTGCAGTGGGGAGACTTATGATGTTGTTCTATATTTTGGGATTATTGACATTTTGCAAGATTATGATATCAGCAAGAAGCTTGAGCATGCTTACAAGTCGTTGCAAGTTGACCCTACTTCAATCTCTGCCGTCGATCCAAAGCTCTACTCAAAGAGGTTCCGTGATTTTGTAGGGAGAATATTCATTGAAGACAGGTAGCAGTGAGATGAGGCTGAATTATTAATATTCATTGAAGACAGGTAGCAGTGAGATGAGGCTGAATTATTTCTTCATTAAGAGTGCCTCATTGATCCCAACAATCAGGAAAAATAGCTGGAAATGTGGAACTCTTAAGGCAGAGGGCAGGGTCTTGCAGTCGAGTGATTAATGTGTCACTTTCTGTGGTGAAGTGGCTGATGAAGCTCGCCGGAATTGGTGTTTTATGGCTGAATTTTGAAGCTACAGCCATGATGATGACGGTGTGCTGAAGGCAGGGAAAACTTGTACATGGGAATATGGGGTGTAATTTGGATTGATTTTTCCCTTTTTTTTTTTTCTCTTTAAAGGGGGAGGGCTTATTAATTTTTTCTTTTTTGTGGTTAGAAAATAGAATATGAATATGATGTGAATTATAGGAAGAGGGAACAAAGCGGAATGTTAGATTCAAATGCGTGGATAGTTGGGAATAAAAAAAAAATTGTGCAGTTATACAAAGGATAGATAGTTGAAACTTTCTTGTTTTTGTTTTTAAAAGAAAATCTTTGATTATTGTTGAACTGTTAAAAGCGACATTTTGACGGCAATGTTGTGAGATCGAGGGCCAATGTCTTCTCTCCCACGCTACACAAGTCTCCTATCTGGTGAATAAATATACAAATAAATGAGTGGGCCTTCTGTTCTGTGCGGTGTTGAAGAAAATTAAAAATAGGGGGTCGTTGGGTTAGCTTTTGCAGTGAAAGCGAGGGCGTTGGGCTTCAAAGAGTTTTGAGGTCATGAAAAGCAGAGAAAGCAGGAAAAAGATGCGCTGGCGTTTCTCGTTTTTCCTCTCATGCAGTTCCCTTTCTCCTGCTTTTCACTGTTTAGTTGTATGTACGTGCCTTTGTTATTTATTTTTCAAGTCTTAATTTTGTTTCAATATAGTAAAATTTGACCGCGTTCTATTAATTTTTGGGTTTGCGAGAAAGAAAAGAGATGTACTCTACATCAGTAATAACGTCACGTGGAACGTGTTCTTGCTCCATTGAATCTTTGTCGGTTTCAAGTTAAGGGTCTGTTCAGTTATTTTTTGTTTCATATTTTTAAAATTGTTAATGAAATATTAAAAATAATAAAATTTTGTTTCTTATTTTTATTTTTTATTTTCACTATTTCTTTTATAAAATTTTAAAAATAGAAAACACATTAAATAAAAGAAAAAAAAAGAAAGAAAACCAAACAAACCCTAAAATTTGTATGTTAATGTGACTGAAGCCTTTCCCTATTACCTATCCTTTCTTCTCAATTATATTACAGATACTGTTCCATTTGGGTGTCTTGGGGACCTTGTCTTTTGGGGACATTGTAGTGTAATGTCTGCTTGCTCAGAAGTAACGTCACTGTGAGTGGTTGGACCCATCACCATTTGTTTCCAGGAAGCTAATGACCCATGATGGATTTCAAGCGTGTCTTCCACGTCCTATCATTCCACTCACACAATTAACGCAACTCTTCCTTCCTTCTTCCTACTATAAAGCAAATAAAATCCACCGTGTCTTTCAAATCATTTTAATGTTGAGGCTCCAGATCATATCACTGTCAAATATGATACAGTTTTAAATTATTATTGTAAACTAAGGGCGGTTCTACTAGACTGTAAGTTTGATACTGAAAAAATGAAAGTGTTGATACGTCACATTCTTTTTCTTGGGAACCAGTAAATATATTGACGGCTACTTTTCATAGTAAGAGTTTGGGAGCTTATTGAATATTACAGAAAAGTTCAACAAATCTTCTTAAAATTTCTAAGAAAAAACATTAAATTCCAAATTTATAAAAAAAAACTTCATTCCATTATAGAAAATAGATATTAATAAATAAAGCAAAAATAATATTATTACATGCTAAATAAGTATATTTTAATAATAATTTAATAAAATATTAATTTCATCATAAAATTTATAAATAATTATCATTAAAAATTTCTAATATATACATATTTCTTAAAAATAAATCTCTCCATGTGTGTTAAATCCCTTAAAAAATAAATTAATTATTGTTAGTGTATCTAATATGTTAATTAGAGGAAGAATCCATTGACATCGGTGTAACATATAAATTTTCAGTTTAACAGTTAATTTTATAATTTTTTTCTTAGTAACAAGTTATTCAAAGGTTGATATGAGTTTAACTTATATCAATGTAAGTTGATTATCTTCCTATTAATTATGTTTAGATAAGTTGCAATAATATATATAAATAACCTCAAAATATATGAGATGTGAGACTTATTAAAGTAATTAGTAATTAATATTGTTGAAAAGCAATTCTAAAGATCTTGTTACAACAATACTAAAAAATAGTATCTAATACCTTATTCAATGTTATATCTTTATAATATTAATACAAGATAATCATAAGAATGTACTTTTTAATATACAAAATATATAAATAAATATATGTTGTAATAATAATTTAATAAAATATTTTTTTATAAAACTCAAAAATTTATCACTAAACTTTTTTAATATATATGTATTTTCAAAAATACATCTCTCCACATGGGTTAAATCCCCCAAAAAATGAGCTAATTATTTGTTAGTGCATCTAATATATGAATTGGGCTTAAATAAGTTGCAATAATAAATGTAAATAACTTCAAAGTATATCAAACATGATGCTTGTTTTAAAGTAATTAGTAACTAATATTATTGAAAAGCTATTCTTAAGAAGATATTATTATTATTATGGTAATAATAAAAAACTAGTCTCATGATAATAAGATATCTTAGTCAACATGAAATCTTATAATATTAATATAAGATAATCTAATAAAAAAATGAGTTTAATTGGTATACATTGATAGTATAAAATTATTTTACACTGTCAACTAATATAAATAGAGGAAAGTGAAAAATTATGGTGAGTCCCTCATTATAATAGGTAGTTATTTGTGTGAGTTGGCACTTTTCACTATTTCTATTGGCTAATAGTGTAAAACTATTTTACACTGTCAGTGCATTTAAATTAAATTAAAAAATATTAATATAAGATAGTCATAAAGATTTAATTTTAAAATATTGTCTACATAAAAAAAAAAATTGTTATACTCTCAATGTAAATAAATTTTCATAGTTATTTAATCATGCATATTGTAGCATATACTAATATTATTTAAATAGGAGAAATAAAAAAAGAGAATATTATTTAGATAAATACTAAATAGAAATAGCAAAGAATGAATATTAATTAGGTGAGAGAAAAAATTAATGTAGTATTTAATGTGAGTAAAATTGAATTGTAAAATTATCTAGAATTATAAATTGGTTCAGAAAAGAGGGGGAGCAAATTTTTTGTCTAAGATGTAACATTCTCGATTTTTCTTTGTGCTAAATTACTTTAGTGATCTTGAGTAATTAGACACTTAATAAGAAATTAAAGAATAAAGGCTTAATTAAAGGATTAAAGGGTAATTATGAAGAGAGACGTCAAGAGAATACTTAATTAAAATTGATAATCTGTAATTTATGCAAGTCAAACCCTTCATGGCCTAATTAAACACTAATTACTCATAACTAGCTTAATCGAGTTTAATTAAAGGTAATTAAGCTTAATTAAAAGTTTAATTTTTGTTAATCATGATCATGAGTTAATCACAAGTTAATTAAGTTACATGAGCACTTAATCACATCATTAAAATTTAAATTTAGTCAACTGGACAATAAAGCATTGATGATGTCATTAAAGCTAAAAGCATAAGACAAAGTTGCTTTATGTAAGATTAAGTACATAATTCAAGTATATACTAGTGAAAAACACATCACTATTACTCAAGTGGTAGTGGAGGTTTTCTAATGAAAAGACAACACTCTGGAAGGTCATATGTTCTTGCAACAAACTATCTTTAGATAAACCAATCGGCGAACAAAGAATAATTCGAGGTCCCAGATTGTGGAGTGATATTTGTAGTATTAAACTAGTTGCTGTGAATTTTGATAGGCTAGCACAGAATAGCATTAGAATGATGGTTGGGAATGGCAATAATACTAGATTCTGGGAAGACTTGTGGCTTGGCAATGTGAGACTAGCTAAGAAGTTTTGAAGGTTGTATTCCATCTCTACACAGAAACATGGACTTATTGCTGATCTTGGGGTGTGGGTTGGTTTGTGTTGGAATTGGAATCTTGTGTGGAGGAGGGAATTTTTTGAATGGGAGATTGCATCCTTTAATGAGTTGCAGAACATACTAGCACAAGTTTCTTTGGTCAGAGATGTTGCAGATAAGGCAGTATGGATGCACGATAATTCTGGTTCTTATAATGTTTGCTGGAACCCCCACAGGATGTTTCAGATAATTTCAGCTTTGCAAACATGGTATGGAAATTTGTAACTCCTCCTAAATCAGAATTGCTTTTGTGGTTTCTTGTCATTGGTAAGCTAAATACCAAGGATAGGTTGATTAGTTTGAACATCAGGCAGGGGATTGATGCCAAATGTGTATTATGTAATGAGGGGGATGAGAGTATAAACCATCTATTATGTTATTATCCCTTTTCTTGGAGGGTCTGGACTACATGCTTGCAGTGGTGGAACCAATGTTGGGTGATTCCAGATAATCCTAAACTAGGTTTTCAATCTTGGCTTAGGGTAAAATGCCACAAAACAAAGAAGAGATGTTGGATTTCTTGGTTTTATGTTATTACTTGGTCATTTTGGGAGCTACAAAACAGGGTTATTTTTCAACAGCAGAATGTATCTTGGGAAGCTTTTATGTGCAACATGATCCATAGGGCTGACATATGGATTAAGGGCTAGAGAGAAGTTGTTCCAAGGCCACCATGACTATATCCATCTGCACAAACATTGGTGGTATTCATTGGATTCAGAAGCTTATTTATATTCCAATAACTCATGAATGGCGTACTGCTTGTCTGCAATATTTGCAATCAAATCTGCATATGTTAGCTTTTTGGTGTTATTACTGTTTTACCTTTTTGGTGCTTTTAGCTTCAATATTAGGCTAACTCCAGCATTTTGTTTGTTGCTGCTATCCTCTTTGAGGATTTGAGCCTTCTTTGTTATTAATCTATTGAAAAAAAAGTACATAATTTGTTTCCTTTATTATCCAATTTGTCTCCCTAAACCTTCATTAACTCAAAATTTAAAAAATATCCACCCACCTACCCTTATGAAGCTCACGGCCACTCCCCCCCATGCACACATCCATTTTTCATTTTTTAACTTCTCATTCTCTCTCTAACTCTCAAAATTCTCCAACTTTTCTCTACTTATTCATCTTCTTCATCATCTTCTTCTTCTTTTCTCCATCACCACCATTGCCAAACCTTCATCACTAGCCCTTTAAAGATCACATCTTTTGGTCTTTGGAGACAAGATTTAGACACTCCAACCTCCATTTTCTCAAGAACATAAGCTCTCATATTCTCCTTTTGAAACTGCCACCACCACCACTTTAGAGGAGTCAACTTCATCTTCTTTTCTCCTTCAAGAAGATGCCAAACACACCCTAGGTAGTGATCTTCTACCTTTTCTCTTTGTTGTTCAAGAAAGCTTGAAGCTTTGGGTTCCACCATAGCCAAGAGCTTCAAGTGAGAACTTAAGAAAAACTCTATGCCCTTCTTGAGAAAAGTTTCCTTTTTTAGAAAAGTTTACTTCTTGAGCCTTGTTCATGAGATCTTATGTGTTTATTAAAAGTTTTTCTTCTGGAATGCTCTAAAAGCTTTCACTTTTCTTTCATGATGCATGTGTTCTTGGTGTTCCTATAAGTTGTTGAAAAGAAAAAATACTTTATTAAAGGTATCTTGCTTAAAGTTTGTTCTTTTTAATATGAAGAGTTTATGATTGAAAATATTCTCATTTTACATCTTCAATGTGATTTTGATGTGACCAAAAAACATTATAAAGCATGAAACTTTGCAAAGTTTGTATCTAGAAGTCCCAAAAGTGGCGCTAAAAGCATATACTTTCTTAAAGATTTATTTTGTTTTTCTTGAAGATAAGAATAGTAGTAAAAGTCTAAACTTTCTTAAGGTATGAAGCTTTTTAGTTACAAAAGTAAAAACTTGTCACTTTATGTCACAAAGGTTGAATCTTGAAGACAAGACATTGCATAAAGTCTTAAACTTTCATCAAAATGAAAACTTTTAGTTATAAAATTGAAAACTTGCAACTTTATGTAATTAAGATTGAATCTTGAAGACTATATGAAAGATAAAGATTTAAACTTTCTTAAAGAATAAGACTGTTTAGCCATAAAGATAGAATCTAGCATCTTTTTATAAAGGTTGGATCTTGAAGACATAAATATGATTAAATGTTCACATTTTTATCAAGAATAAAACTTCTTAGTCACAAAGGTGGAATCTTGCAATTTTGTTCAATAAAGTTTGAGTTTTGTAACTTTGTTTGTAATAATAATCACTTCTTCATGATGGTGGGCACATGTGATATTGGGTTTATGAGTGTGGTTATGCGTTGTCATGACCTAAGGGACTAGATAGATCTTGAAATCGTTTGGGAACGAAAGTATGATTAGGGCCTCTAATTATACCATGAATCTATAAATCACTAGTGTACCATCTAAAGGGAATTAAAAGATTTGAAGACAAAAACTTTGGCTAAAAACCCTTTGGATGTTTCGACCATAATAAAAGAGAACGGTAAGAAAATGCTTAACAGCTAAATTCGGAATACCAAAGGTCTAAAATGCATGATTTAATGAATAGACACTTTTCTTAAGTTAAAGCTAAGGAAGAAGCATGAAAACCCTTAATCAAAGCATAACTTTACTTAAGAATCAAGTGGTTAAAAGCCTACAGCACATATTCATTTTACACTAGGTGGTTCACTCATGAGTAAACATGAGAAATCATATAATGACTCATAAGACTTCTCACAAAGAATAATGCAACCATAGCTATCTTTTTTGGGTGTGAGTGTATGATGCTATTAAGCATGATATTTGGCAAGTGATTAAGTATTGACTCATGATTGAATGATTGTAGACACTTGATATAATGATAAAGATTGAATATGATTAGTTGATTGAATTTTTCATGCATGGCAAATTTTGGGGTAGTTCCGATCTAGCCATTATGCTGTCGAATTTTCGTCAAAATTTTGGACTTAGACATATCTATTGCATACCTACTTGTGTCTTGTCTTTGAGCATAATGTATGTGAAAGTGTAAGATGTAATATGGGAGATGAAATAATTGAATGTGATCCTTCAAAAAAGAAGGTGATCCACAAAAACAAGATAAGTGGGTATGATTCTTTAAAAGGGAATGTGACCTATTAAGAGACCCCTTTACTTTGGATGTATAGGGCTCGGATCTCTCCAATTTAAAGGAACTCATGCTAGCTTAGTTTGGTTTTGGATTAGTACTGTATGATGACGGTCACGGAATGATCTCATGTCCAATAGCAGTCTATCCAAGGGCATGTAAAGTAAAGAATGTTAAGCACATGCTAAGTAAGAAAGTAAAGTTAAAGAAAGACTCTGGTTAAGTACATGAATATGGATGCATTTTTATTTTCTCATATACTTGGTCTTGAATGTTTACACTATGCTTTTCTATGTGTCCTCACCTTATGACCTTGTGACACATTATATTATGTTTATACGATTAAGATTTAAAAAGAAACTTGCTTCGGGAACTTATGTTTTTCAAACCCTTAAAATAGAATCCGTGCATGTTTACCGTTTTCCTAATTAAACTCGAAGTGGCTGGGATGATGATGATTATACATTAACTGTCCAGTCAGGATCCTATTAAAAAGTCTTATATTTTTCACTCGTATGTTTTCCATGTCATCTTCAAAGGATGCCGTCATCGGGTAGCGTGGTCATTTATGTTAAGTTTTCAGTCTGGCATTGGCACTTTAACCCGGTGCTGAATGCCTCTGTGATGACTGCTAGGGTAGCAATGATGATCTACATGTTTCATAGCCATCAGTTTCACGCACCTATCATAAGTCCGTTCTTCTGCCTGTATGAACTATATGATGATATCATTCTGGATAACATGTGTCCACTTTTTCTTTCTCCAAAGTACCCTACTGATGGAGAGCCTGACTCCAACAACCGCCTGACCCTGACCTATTCTGTAGAGTCTGATCCCTCGAAGCCATCATACTGTTCGGTGATTCGGTTGTCTTCGGATTCTTCTTTTTCTGTTTCCAGCCAGGCACAACCCTCGGTCCATGGACGAGGGTTCATTTGCACTCGAGTCGTGCCGCATGGGTGTAGGCCTACCCGTGGAGGAGGACGTGGAGATGATGCACTAATGGTATACTTTCCCTTTTGAGGATGGTTTAGATAGCACATGCTGAGCTGGATGCGATATATATATATATATATATATATATATATATATATATATATATATATATATATATATATATATATATATATATATATATATATATATATATATGATGGCTGTAGGATGACTATTGTGACCAATTTTACCCCAATTTTCGATATTAATTTTAACAAGTGAATTTAGTTTCCGTAAGTAAAAGTTACAACTAATATTCATCATAATACAACTTAAGCGTAGTATGGGACTATCAGGGTGTTATATTTTGGTATTAGAAGAGTTCATCTTCGAAGAGCTTGAGGATGGACTGACTATGCTTTTAAGCATATGCATTGGTTAAGTCATGCTTTGAGTCTTGTTTGTATAAAGGGACATAGGAATTAGATATGCATGATTGCTTATTTTGAATATGGTTAGTTGCTGGTCTACTCAGCATAAATGTTGAGCCTAATCAACTAAATGTCCTCTATTTTGTGTACCAAGAACTAATGGCATAAGGAAAATATGGTAAGCCCTGCAATGAGCTTGATGATCCCGAAGAAGTTATGGGGATGCTTCGCCAGATGGCTGCTGCCATGAGGGAGCAGGCTACTACTGCACATCATATGATGGAGCAAATAAAACAAAGGAACAAGGAGAATACAGAAGGACATAATGGAGAAGTTGAGGTAGACTTAGAATACCTCGAGTTTATTGAGTTTAGGAAGGTGAATCTGCCAAGTTTCAGAGGAACATACAATCCCGACCTAGTTGATGAATGGATTAAGGCCATTGAGAAGATTTTCACGGTGTTGGCTTAGACCGAGCAGTAGAAAGTGGCTTTTGCCATCTATGTGCTGGAGGCAGATGCTGAGTTTTGTTGGGTAGGCACCAAGAGGTTATTGGAGAGTGCTCAGACCTACATTACTTGGGAGATTTTCAGTATGCATTTTTATGAAATGGAGCTGGAGTTCATGAGTATGCATCAAGGGGCTATGAATATTGTTAAGTTTGAGGAGCTGTGCAAATTCTCAATGATCTACCAAAGAAAATTGGATGAGTAATGGAAGTGTGTCAAGTTCGAAGGAGGACTGCGGGAAGACATCTTGGCATCAGTTGGACCTATGGAGATTCGTGACTATGCTGCACTAGTCAACAAGTATTGTTTGGTGGAAGACTATAATCGTAAGCTAACTATGGTGAAATCTGAGGCGTACTTTGCTGGAGACAGAATTGAAAGGAAAAGCACCAGTGGTTACTGTTGCTTTCTAGGAAAATCACTAATTACGTGGTCGAGCAAGAAGCAAAATACAATTGCTTTATCAACTGCCGAGGCTGAATATGTGTCTGCTACAAACTTCAGTACACAGATCTTATGGATCAAACATCAGTTGGAAGATTTCAATCTGAGGTATACCAAAATCCCTATCTTTGGTGACGACACTAGTGCAATTAATCTCACAAAGAATCCCATTCAGCATTCTAGATCTAAGCACATAGATATTAATCATCATTTCATAATAGATCATATTTAGAAAGGAGATATTGAGCTAAGGTTTATAAACACTGAAGGAGAAATTGTTGATATCTTTACAAAACCCTTAGCTAAAGATCATTTCTGTTACATAAGAAACTTTTTGAACATGCATTAATACTGCATTGATGCTACCCTCCTTAAACTGTACTTAAAATTGAGATTGCTGTTCTCAACTTGAGTTCCTTCCTAGAAAAGTCTCTCAAGGCTATCTATCTAAAGATGTTAAAAAAGAATGGTCAAAAGTGAATGAGAAAGATCTTTTTCGAAGGAATTGAGAATTGGTTCAGAAAGATGATTCAGAATGAACTGCTTGAGTATGAAGAGTATGCAGTCTTAGTTGAAAAAGATGAAATCAGGGTTGATTCAGTTGAGAAAGATGAAATCAGGGTTGATTCAGATATAAAAAATCAGAATATTTTTTTATTCAGAAAATGACTTCCCTTACAAGATCAAAAAGGTCAAGTTACCATAAGGAAGACTTTTTCACTGGTTGAGAAACTGTTTTCAAAACAGGGGCGAGATGGTTACCACTCTCATTGCCACATTGACATCCTCTAATAGAGCAAGAAACAGATAGCTGATAACTAGTGAAAATATACTATGTTGCCCTGTATTTGTGCATTAAATTGTTGATGATTTTCTTGGATTAATTTAATAAACCTTTATTGTTGATGCTTTTAGTAAAAAATTAATTATTTTGAATTTGGCAAAATGTTCTCACTATATTTATTTAATTGCAGAATTGATTTTTAGCATCAAGGATTTGAAGATTAAAGGGGAACAATTGGATAAAGATTTGAAGATTTGGAAGAGCAAAAAGAGGATTTTTGAAAGATTTTGTTTGAGTGAAAGAAGGGAAAAAGATAGAAGAGATTATTTGAAGATTTGAATCATATTTTTCTAAAAAAAGAAAAAAAATAAGAGAATGGGCTGAAGATTTGAAAAAGGAGAAAATCAAGGAAATCAGTTTCTTTCTGTTTTGATTTAAATTCTTTTAGCCGTTGGAGTGTGAGGGATGGATGGTTTGAGAAAGGGAAACATAGGCTAAGGACTGGAGACTCTAGAGAGGCCTCTTTCAGTTAATATGGCTCTGAGTATTATTTTCTTTTCTTTTTCCATGACTTTCTAAATTTCTTCTAGGTATTAGGGAGATGTAGTCTTAGGGAACTAATTTTGTATTTTGTTTTGTTATTTTAATTATTTTTTCAATACATTACTTAATTTCTAGTGTTCTTAATGTTGTTTTTGGCCTGATCACCCATTAACTGATATATGGTTTTGTGATGTCGAAAGCCATTTCACTTCATAAGCCAAAATAGAAATTAACATAGGTTAGAGTAGCCAGAAGTGGAAGTACTCATTTGTGCAGCTAATTGAATTCTTGTTTTTCATCCTTAGAAAAGTTTAGAATAGTCTAAGAAATTAAACTATTCAACTTGTTCTAAGAGCGTCCTAGTATCAAACCATTGAGCTTTGACTATAATTAAGAGTAATTCGACCGGTAATGATATTGTCAAGAATTTAATTTAATAATTAGGTAATACAAAAATTAGGGAACTTGATGAAATCAACCCTTGACACCTACTTTTTATCCATTGCTTATTCCTATTTTCTATAGCTTATTTAATTACAATTTATGCATTTATTCCAATTTTTTCTCAATTTGTGCTTGCTTGAATAGTGATGTGCCCAAGTGAAATGGTTTTAGTCCTCGTGGGAACGACAATCCCATACTCATTTTCTTATTACTTGTGACCCGGTATACTTGCCGGAGTTGATTTGCTAAAATTGGCTAACAATAGCCTCAATACGATGTCCTTTTCTCCTTGAAAATCGTTCACATCCTTTTTAACCACCAGTTATCATCTTTAACCCTCATCCATCAAATCACCTTTTTTACCAAAACCTTTCACTTTCCCCAAGCCATAGATAGAAACCTCTAACTATTCATCTTCTTTGTTCAAAAACTTTCACCTTCATACTTTACTCTATACACCTAGCCCAACACACATTTCCTAATTCACTTTCAATCTTCTACCAATCCTTATTATCATAACGAAAAAAAAAGGGACTACAGTGGTCCTTACATCTTTGATGATAAAGAAATGCAAACTAGATTTCATAGGCAATTCTTTATCAGGCCTTTTGCATTTGGAAGAAGTTTTGAGATGGAAAACTTCTTACCCTTTCTTCAGATTGCAGAAGTTTTCGAGTTCCGAGGATGGAATGATTTTCTAAGGATTTCAAAAGACGTATACACTAGAGTAGTTGCTGTATTCTACAATACTCTTGCTTCAGTTGATGAAGACAACACATCTGTTAAGAGCATCATCGGAAGCTTCGAGATCCAAGTGCTTCCTTCTGATCTTGCTCATATCACCAACACACCAAATGAAGGTGTTCTGTGTAAAGGTTGTTCAAAATGGTGGGAATAGCTTGGAGCCATAGAAAAGGAAGTCTTTGAGGTTCTTATAGGCAGAAGAGACATTCAAGTAAGAAATATTCGCACATCCTCATTCTTTTTAGATATTAGAGCCATTTATTCTGTAGTTCAACACACAGTGCTTCACAGAATGGGTAACACTGATGTGATGACTTAGGTAAACCACATGGCCATGTTCTACCTTATGTCTAGAAAGAAGATAAATCTGGTTAGGTTGATCTTGGACTACATGCTCTCTAATGTGGATGATGCTAGAAGAAGCCATTCTGCTATGCCTTATGGTATGCTCCTCACTTGTATTTTTGAGAGAGCACAACTTCTTATTGATGGACACAGGAAGGATGAGAAATGCCCTACTACCACCATGAAGACATTTTCTGTGATGGGTCTAAAACCTCAAGGCCATGAGAAGGAAAAGAAAAAGAAGAAGGAAGAGAAGAAAAAGGACTAAAAGAAAAATCAAACCCCTCTCCAAAAAGATAAATCCAAACCTTCTGAAGAGGTAAGGAAAAAGAAGATACAGGAAAGAAATCTATCTCCTAAGCAAAAAAGGACCGGCAAAAGAAGACTGTTAAAGCTTGCTGAATCCTCGTCCTCAAGTGAAGAAGCTGAAACATCAGCAATTGTTGCTGAACCAGTAAATGTTGTTGTACCAACAACAGTTGTACAAACACTCTCCAGACTAAGAGAAAGAGGGATTACAATCAGGGAACAACCTTTTCAAGAGAAGCTAGAGCAACTTGAAGCTGAAGCTTTAGATAAGGATGAGGACCCTGAAATCAAAAGGAAAGGGAAGAAGCCTATGAAGAAAGCCCTTGTGCAACCTTCTGATGAATCTACTCCATCTCCTATCAAAAGAACTTTGCTTGAAGCAGCTCAAGACAGATTTAGAATATATGCATGGCTGCAAAGGCAAAAGAACAAGGCTATTGGAGTTGTTGGCTCCGTCAAAGGTACAAGAAGTTCTTTTGCATCTTTGGAAGTAGAACAAGACTACATCGTCATTGAAGATGTCCGTCCACCTCTTGAGATGAGAAGGGTTGTTCTACCTTTTGAAGAACCTACAAGAAGATCAGCACAGCCTGCTATACCTCCATCAAGCTTGCCACTGATTCCCTTCACTCAAGAAGGATCTTTGGTTTCAGAGAGCTAAAATTACACCAAAAAAACCTGAGCCAGAAAGGACACTTGTGTTGGTAGCAGAAAATGAACCTGCTATTGCTAAATCTGAGATTGTACCTCAGAACACTCCAATGCCCTAACCAACCATTACCACTGTATCTTAAAAAAATGCCGTAACCCCTGTCACTACTCAAACCTTACTGCTGCTGGCCTCAACTCCAAGATATGACAGAATAGCTACTCCTTTTGTCTTTGAACCCCAAGCATCCTCAGCTAGCCAAAGCCAACACACAGTGAAATTGCCTTCTGGAGCCCCTTTTGTAACACCCTTCTAAGTATGGTACTATGCTTAAGTCATAATTCTTCATCTCGGAGTTGTTACTGTCACTTAATCGGACTTTGTCTGGCAGCACCCTTCAGCCACCTTCAATCTTACTAGTCAACTCCGCCTCAGAGGACCTTCTTCGGAAACTTCTAAACTATCTGGAGATAACACGGAAATACACATAGGAGTGAGAATTATAAATTCTCAGTAGGATTCAGTAAACTACCATATGCTATGTCATCGTTATTATCTCTAGTTACTTCGGTTTGTTATGAAAATATGTAAGCATGTTAACTAGACTGTTCAGTTTTATAGTTTGAAAATATATTGTCCGAAGCAGAGTTCATTTTACTCACGCACTTGAGTCACATTGGCAATATTTCATATTTGGAATAATATTCACAGCATAACCATAAATAAATAGAACAGCCTCAGTATCAATAAAATATGGAATATAATTATGTAAATGCACTGGTATTTTTCTTTAACTTGCTTTGCTTTCTTTTCTTGGCACAGCTAGGCATTATGTATCGCCATCTCTAGGGTGCTTGCATATGTTTTAATCTTTAGTCTTTACTATCATTGGGTAGTCTGATCTAAGAGTGAGCTCAACTCGTGACCATCATCACACAGTATTGACCTGCAAGGGGATTCACGTGCCTATAGTCTTGGAGGAATCTCATTTTGGCCACGTGCCTCTAAATTAAAGGGTCTTTCGTGGTCATGTGAATATAGAATAGAGAGATCTTAGCTGACCACTTGCCTTCAATGTAGAGAGATCTCATCTGACCACGTGCCTCCAAGGTAGAGGGATCTCATAGTTTTATATTGTCTTCATAGGGAGGGACCCCATTAACTGCCTCTAAGTGAAGGGATCCACATTTAATATATTCATATCGTTTCATTCTCATACATAATCCTACATAGACATGCTGAATGCACTCATGCATATGCTTCATCATTTATTTTTATACATTCTTGCATGCATGATTTCCATATACATATTCATAACATATAAAGGCATAACATTCATATAATTCGCATGTTTTCTACCGAAATTTCGATAGCATAACAGATCATATCCACTTTCCCAGGAATAGTGCCAGATAATTAAGAAATTTTAATCAAACAGCAAACCTAATATAGAGCATCACATCTTCAATAGCTGTCACACACAACAAAGTCTTATGAGCAAAGCTTAGGTAGTTAGGTGTAAGTTTTAAAATCTTAAGTCTTAATCTATCTTGCAAGCTTTAACTTGTATTGATGTTCCCGAGTTTGAGCTTAGGACCGACTTTCAAGATTGAATTGGGTCCGAGTTCCGAGATTATATAAGTTCCAACTTCCAAGGTCATGTAGTGTTGTGGTTCCCGACTTCTGGGATTATGTAATGTTTTGGTTCCCGACTTCCGGGATTTGGGTATAAGGTTTCATGTTCTAGTACCAACCTCCAAGTTTATGTTGAAGATCCTCGACTTCCGATTTCAAAGTATTTTATGTGCTTGTGATTTCGATTTCCGACATTACTCCATAATTGGTCTTGTAAGACTTATGAATGTATTTCCTAAGTTCCGAGTTTCTGACATTGACTATACCCGATCTAGTTTCCTATTGGCTAAGTTCTGAGTTCAACATTAAGTATACCCGGTCTAGCTCTCTGTTTGCTAATTTTCGAGTTCCGAGTTCCGATATTAACTAAACTTGGTCTAGTGTTCATACATGTCTCTAGCTAGAATTGTACTCTTATAAGAGGAAATTCACCAAAAATAGAAATCTGGATGAAATTATACCACTATAAAGCTGACAGAGCAAGCTTTCAAATGAAAGAAGTTACATATTATTTGAATGAATATAATTCAAGATATAAGCCCCGAAACTTGACCCTACTGGATTACTCTGTTCTAGCCCGGGTTAAAATTAAGGTGAATTCATTGATATACTGGGGATAGTTGGCAATGAATATAACTCTAAAATTTTTATGGAATGTTCCCTCATATGTTAGCTTTCAAACAACATTAGATTCACTCAATTTGGAGTTGCGTAGGGTGAGTTATACCCTTCTCAACTCACAGTGCCCGGATAAAAGTCCTGATTTCTAGGTCAAAGTTCAAAAATTCATAACTACCTCTATACTGATCCAATGCCTTATATTATATATGTATGGAAAGCCCTGAATGTCTAGTTTCATATAAAAATAGTTTCATCAAATTTAAATGGCGGTAGGCGGAGCCGTATACTCCGCCGTACGGACTATCGAGGGATTTTAGTCTTCCAGAGCCTCACATCTTCCTGCTTTCACCCTTCCTTACTTCCTAATCGAATTAATCATCAAAAACAGCCAACAAAACAACCAAAGATCATCATATTCATTCAACCATCGCATCAATAAGTGAGAAAATAAAGCCCCAAATCAGCCACACATAACCAAAGAACAAGAATAAGGTTGAATCTCTACCTCTACCTTGAAGCAACAACTAACTAGTCTTGAGTTCTAGTGAAGGATAGGATGCAAGAGGCTTGATGGAGGCTGAAAGTCGAGGAAGGAGATGAAAAGGATGAAGAAAAGAAGAGAAAAAGGCTGCTGGAAGGGGTCGAAGTCAGCAGGAAATAAGAGAGAAAAATCTGATTCAATAATAAAAGGGTAGTTGAAATTGTGAGTTTTGATTGGTTGAAATTTTGTGAATAAGGTTCAGCCATATCTCCTTCTTTTGTGGCCTTGGTGGCACCAACTTTAGAGGCATAAATGGCTGAGTATTCAGCCATTGGGTTATAGGGTTCTGGGCACATAATTCTATTGGTTCGGTTTCGACAGTTTAAAATACCGTAATCTTACCGATTTCCTTTGAATCGGTAAGTCGGTTTAAGAAAATTCCTATGAAATCTCTTATACTTCTAACCTAATTTCCTCATATCTAAACTCAATTAATTGCTAATTAATTGATCCTAAATAAATATTTAGTCAAATTTTAATTAACTTCAATTATTTGGTAAGAACCAAATAATTAGGCGAAAAACGATAAGAAAATTTCGGTGGATGTTACACTTTCATCTGCTGAAGTCTTTCCAGTTGCTGCTGAAGTTCAGATGGATCTATTGCTAGCCAATCAACATTCTATCATGGCAAATCAAACAGAATTTCAGTCTCATCAGCAAAGGTTGGAAAGAAGGATGGACAAGATGGAAATCTTCTACTGTAGATTTTGAAGACACTCCAGCAAGGAAAAAGCAATCCATGACGGCTCTTCTGTGATCTCACATCTTCATTTCTTTTGATGATGTCAAAGGGGGAGAAGGAAAGTATTCAAGACAAACTTAAGCTGAGGGAGAAGCATATAGTTAGGGGGAGCACATCATATTAGTCTTAAAAGAAGCATATAGTTAGGAACATATTAGTCTGAGGACTCATTTTCTCATTATCTTTAAACTATCTTTACATATTTTTGAACAATTTATCTTATGATTATGGATATCACTTTAATGCTCCATTTTTCTTATAATTATACCTTAATATCCAATTATCTAATCTTTTATCTCTAGCAGTACATCATATCTCTCTAATACTCAAGTAATCTGTGTATTACTGCATGCTCTGATACTATGATTATTTTATTTGCCAACTAGTTGTTTCTGCTAAATGATAATGGTGTGCTTGTTTTGAACTGAACATTGTTGTTTGCTCAAAATTCTATATGACTAAGATCTATTCTTTTCTGAAGTTTCTGGTTATCATGACATTTTCTATTTCACTTTAGAAAGCTACTTGTTTCGAATAACAAATCGTATATTTTTTAAGCAAGATCTTTTTTGAATAATTGATTTGCCATCATAAAAAAGGGGGAGATTGTAAGCTCCAATGCCCAACTGAAACAGTCTTGTATCTTTCGACATTTCAAGTGTTAAGGTTTTGATGAATATCAAATCAAGAATTAAATAAGTCTTTTGGAAAATAAACGATTTGGTTTATCAAAATACATAAATCTGTGAGTAAAAATATTCTACTTTGAAGCAAAATGATTTGTATACTGATCAAAGCATCTAAATTCATGGTACTTCACTTGAACATTATACTGGAACAACCGCTTTGTTTTATATTTGTTTACTCACTGTGGAATAAGTTAGAAAGTTTAGAAGGATAGTGATTTAGCACCAGAAAGGATGAACATGCCACGAGAAGGATCACACTACATTCAGAAGGGTGAATTTGCCCAGAAAGATAATTATCAGAAATATGCTTCTCATGAAGTACCTCGCCAAGAAAGCTTCTTCCATATGTTTCTCTGAAAAATTCAAAATGTTAAATATGATTCGACATAATGGCAAAGGAGCTCTGACAAGTCTGAAAAGTGGATGGCTACTTCAATGGCTATTTTCTTTCTGTGCTATCTCTATTTGTGGAAGAAGAAAGCTGCATCTTCTTTCTCCAATTATAGACTAGTGGATTATTGTAGCACAAGGCCCAAGATCTACAAGCTTCCCCGATAACATCTTGAAGTCTATATAAAGCTGGAATACGATGAAGAAGGTGGTGATGCTACTCAAATATTTCAAGCTAAAAATATTTCATTCTTCAAGCCTTCTTGTAACATTCCTACTTTCGTGAACAGAACGTAATGAAAACTTTGAATTATTTCTCTTAGACAATGTGAGAATTTCTTAGGCAGCGTTACACCATAACAATCTTCATACTTAGAAATATAGGGTAGTGTAACACTGCCGTTGAAAATATGGCACTACCATATGTTAAAAATTAGGAAATAACAAAGTGCCCCTGTAAACTTTTGTTAATTGCAGTGATGCCTAGAAATTTTAGAAATTATATTTTGACCCTAAAGACGTATTCCCACAATAACCCTAGAACTTTTTATGAAATAACTTTTATGTTCCCACATCTGTAGAATTAGCAGAATGGGATTTTAAGCAGAGCAAAATCACGTGGTGAAATCGTAGAAGTTTAAATCTCTGCCAATTGGGCCATGGAGGCAGTCTGGTGTGAAATGATGTGGGGTGTCCTTGAACTTGCTCAAAATTATGAAAATGCCATTAGTTACGGAAACCAAACAGAAAATATTAAAGGATTTACGAAAAAGCGAAAAGATAACAATCCCAAAGAAACAGTGCAATTGATTTGTGCTGTTAATCAATTTTTTAGAAAAATAAGAGTAATTAGGGATGAATTATAAATACTAGATGTAAAGGGAATTTAGATTGTTGTGTAAAAGACTATGAGAAATTATTTAGTTTAATGTCCGGAATTACGCTAAGTTTAATATACGTTATTAATCAATTTATCTGACTTATTGAATGTGTAGAATTAATTAGGAGTTAATGAAAGGTTAGTTAGGAGTTAATTAGATGTTAATTAGAGAGATTTGGATTAGAAACAATTAAAATAGAAACATAGTAAATCTCATAAAATTCTTCATAATCATTTTGCCAATTTGAAGAAAATCGGTAGAATTTCAGTATTTTAAACTGTCAAAACTGAATCAATAGGATTATGTGATGAAAACCCTAGGATAAGTGGCTAAAATTCAGCCACCATTCTTCCACCTAAGTGCTGCCAAGTAGCTGCCCAAAGAGTGGAGAAACTTGGCTCACTCACCACCACCAAAGCCTCCACCAATCACAAGCCACAAAACCTAACTAACCATGTTTTAAAGCATTAAAATCTCTCCCAACTCCCCTTATTTTCATGCTCCCTCCATCAGCTGCCCATTCTTCTTTCTCTCTTCTCCAATTCCATTCCTTCTTCCTCCCATATCCAAGCTCTACCTACTTCCTCCACCAAAAACTCAAATCTAGCTAGTTTCTACATCAATTTGAGGTAGGATTCCATCTTGTTCTTGATTTTCATAAATTGTGGTTGTATGAAGTTTTAATTTTCTTCATTTCTTTGATGATATATTTGGTGTAGCTGGTGGTATATGGTTGGTTTAACATGAAACTTTGAATTGGAATTGAAGTTAGAATGAGAAAGCACAAAGAGCCATAAAACAAAATCTATTAAGTTGAGAAACCCTACGGCGGTCTGTACGGCGGAGTGTACGGCTCCGCCTATAACATTTTAAATTTAATGAAACTATTTTTATGTTAAACTAGACATCTAGGCTTTCCAACCATGCAAAGTATAAGGCTTTTGGATTAGTATTGAATAAGATATAAATTTTTGAAGTTTACCCTAGAATTCTGACCCCAATTTTGAGCAGACTCGAATTCGAGGGGCATAACTTGCCCTATATTCCTTCAAATTGAGTGAAACTAATTTTATTAGAAATCTAAGACATAGATAAAAGTTCTATAAAAATTTCAGAGTTAGATTCAATCCCAATTGCTTCTAGTAGTTCAAGGAAATCTCCCTAAGTCTAAACTAGGCTAAAATAGGGCAGTCCAGAGGGGTCAAATTTCGAAGCTTATAACTCAAGATCTACTCAAGCAAATGAAATGGGAATTATTGTATACAAATTTTGTATGATTTCAACTAGTTTTCGATTTTTAGTAAATTTTTACTTTTAAGTGTGTAATTTTAGCTAGCTACAGAGCAGGCTAAGATAGAACTTAAATAACTTGAGCTACATTTATCAAAATTAGATGGGACTAAAGAGGTTAGAAAATAGACACATAACGCTTCAATATATCCAAAATTTAGGTCTAAATGAGTTAAAATAAATTTATGGCCTAAGTTACAAAGACCAGGTAGAATCAAAAGGAAGTGGCAGAAAACTAATTCAAGATCAAAGTTATGAAACTTTGTTTGATTATTGGAGCATCTATACATTGCATTGATTTTTCCTGTATGAATGACTGTTTGGTTGACTGGTACTATTCACGGGAAAGAGGACTTGATCTGTCATGCTGCCAAATTTTCGGCAAAATTTTATGAAATTATGATAGTTTCTGTTATGAATATTTATGATATGAACATGAAATTCCATATGTAAGGATATATGAAAGTAAATGATAAAGCATATGTATAAGTGCATTTAGCATGTCTATGCATGATTATATATGAGAATGAAAGGATATGAATATATTAAATGTGGATCCCTTCACCTAGAGGCAGTTATGAGATCCCTCCTTGTGAAGGCAGTTAAATAAAATAAGATTGGGTCCCTTCACTTGGAGGCAGTTAATTGGGTCCCTCCCTGTGAAGGCAATATAAAACTATGAGATCCATCTACATTGGAGGCACGTGATCAGATGAGATCCCTCTACATTGAAGGCAAGTGGTCAGCTGAGATTCCTCTATCCTTGAGGCACGTGACCAAGAGAGATCCATTCAATTTAGAGACACGTGGCCAAAATGAGATCCCTCCAAGACTATAGGCACGTGGGTCCCTTTGTGGGTTAGTACTGTGTGATGACGGTCACGGGTGAGCTCACTCCTAGATCAGACTACCCAAGGGCAGTAAAGACTACAGATTAAAACATATGCGAGCATCCTAGGGACGACGATATGTAACGCCTAGGTGTGCCAAGGAAAGGAAGTCAAAGAAAGTTAAAGAAACACAAGTGCATTTTGCATGAACTCAAGTGAATGTATTTGCATATGTATGATCTGTTCTATTTCTTCATTATATTGAAATTATTATATTTGAATATACTGCAACTATTATTTAGGTTATGAATTGTAAATTTATTTTATAATAACTCTTATATCTTAAGTGTATAAATAAAAGGAACTCTGCTTCAAATAATATATTTTCAAACTATAAAATTGAACTATTTATTTGGCATGATCACCTTCTTCATAATAAACTGAAGCAGCTGGAGATAATAACGATGACATTACGTGTGATAGTTTAGAGAATCCTATTGAGAATTTAAAATTCTCACTCCTATTCGTGTTATCTCCAAATAGCTCGAAAGGTTTCAAAGACAGCTAAAATTGCTTTGAAATAAGGTTCGCTCAGGTAACAATAACAACTCTTGAGTGTGGTGCTATAACTTAAGTATAGTACTGTACTTGGGAGGGTGTTACATTTCTCAACTTCCTGATACTCCAGAAAGTTACTCATAGTAACTTCTGTTTGTAAATTTTCTCTACTAGATCGTATTAGATAACATTATCTCATAGAGAATTTAGAAAAGTCACACATTGCTCATATTTGATAAATACTCTATAAGGAGTTTTTAGTGTGAGAGCAAGCACAAACCTCTTTCTATAAAATTTCTTGTATCCTAACCTGTTAGTGGTCATTGTAAAAGCTTGGAGAGGCTAAGATAAACATTACTCGACTGTAAAGCTTGAAAAGGCTAGAGAAAGACAACTCAATTGTAAAAGCTTAGAGATGTTAGAGAAACACTACTCAAAAGTATTTATGAACAAAGTTGATAATTATTATTTTAAACCTCATTGCTTTCGCATTTCAAGTCAAGGACTTGATAAAGTTGTTTAAAAAT
Source organism: Pterocarpus macrocarpus (assembly GCA_031439585.1). Classification (NCBI taxonomy): domain Eukaryota; kingdom Viridiplantae; phylum Streptophyta; class Magnoliopsida; order Fabales; family Fabaceae; genus Pterocarpus; species Pterocarpus macrocarpus. The sequence goes on from CM062514.1 coordinate 9,436,443, forward strand.
TTTTATAGGTTAAAATTAACAAGTGAAGACACGATTCAACCCCCCTTTCTCGTGTCATCTCGTCCAACAATAGGATGAACCACTATCCTAGCAAGTCTAACATAACTAGACCATATCCATAATCATCATCAATTAATTATATGGGAACTTTGATGGAGTTTCCCCTTCAAGATATGAAACTTTCATATTATTAACTGTCATGTAAACTACCATTTTCATAATTTCATTCACCAAGCATCTCCATGATGTATAACAACAGAACAATATTTATATACAAATATTTCAATATTCACAATTATCACAAAATGCAACGCAACAGAAGTTGGACTTTACTTGTACATAATGGAGCACATTTATATATTTTGCATTATCCTAATGTTCCTCAAAATGCAAAAGATAAGCAATTTACATAGCTACACACACTAAGCATCAAGCTCACCAAAATAGACGACAAATTCTATCAAGTAGCAGGAGTTGGACCCTTCTCAGCACTAGGATTTGAATAACATGGAGAGTAAGGAATGAGTCATAGGGCTTGGTGACGGATAACATAAACCATAACAGAAGCATGACAAGAATAAGCACGAGCTTTTTAATATACAACACAATGTCCTTTCCAAAATATAGGAATTAAAATTCATATATCATCAAAATCATTAGTTTATCATAAGCAAAAGTCAAATCAATTTACAAGTGACATAATGTAACATCCCCATATAACGTAATAAGAAATAATGAATACGTCCGTGGGCAAATTTCAATTATTTGCGACTTTGCCCAAAACTTTTAGTAATTACATATTTACCCTAAAGATCTTTTTCATAATTACCCCTGAACTTTTTAAAAAATGACATTTAGGTCCCTATATGAATAGAATCAGCAGAATAAAGTTTTAAACGAAGCAGAACCACGTAGCGGAAACGTAGAAACCCAATTCTTAGCCAATTGAGCCACGGAGGTATCCGTATGTGAAATGACATGGGATGTCCCTAGATTTGTCCATAATTACGAAAATGTCATTAGCCATGGAAAACAGAAAATAGAAGGCCCTAAATTTGCAAAACATTTAAGTTACCCCGTTAATCGATTTATTCGATTTTATTGAGTTTGTAAAGTTAATTAAAAAGTTAATTAGCAGTTAACTAGGAGTTGATTAGAAGTTAATTAGAGAGATTATGATTAAGAAGAATTCAAATGGATATATAGAAAATCTCACAAAATTCTTCAAAACCGTTTTGCCGATTTGCAGGAAATCGGCTGAGATTCGGTATTTTAAACTACCAAAACCGGACCAATAGAATTCTACACTAGAAACCCTAGAAAGGGTGGCTAAAATTCAGCCACCATTCCCCCACAAAGTGCCGCCACTTGCTGCCACACTTGAGCAGGAAACCTGGATGGATCATAGTGACCCAAAGAGTAACCAATGAGAAGCCAAGAATCCAAATACCTAGAGTTATATCAATGCAACAGATTCCTCTTCAATCCTTTTTCAATTTTCGTTCTCAATATACCAGGCCACTCTCTCCCTCATTTTCTTCCTCATCTCCTTCTCTTCATCCTTGTTTCTTCACCCTTCCTTCATGCCTTCACCCAAGACTTGTTTCCTCACTAGCTTAAGGTTCAATTTTGAGGTAGGATTCTTTAATTTCTTCTATCATTGGTACTATTGTGGCTGAGTAGAATTCTTATTCTTTCCATTTGATTGATGATATATGGTGTTTATATGAATTCTTATGGCTGGATTAATGTATAAATGTTGAGTTTGGATGAGAACTTGGGTGAGAATTCAAAAAGGGATGCAAAACAGAAGCTGAAACCATTGAAAACCTTTCGGCGTCCGTACTAGCGGAGTGTACAGCTCTGCCTACCACCATTTAAATTTGATGAAACTATTTTTATATGAAAGTAGACATTCAGGGCTTTCCATACATATATAATATAAAGCCATTGGATTAATATTGAGAGAGATATGAATTTTTGAAATTTGACCTAGGTTTTTGAGTTTGATTCTGGGCAGACTAGGTTGTTCAGGGAAAAACTTGCCCTATACTACTTGGAATTGAATGAAACCAATTTTTTAGAAAGCTTACACATAGGAGAACATACCATAAAAATTTCAGAGTTAGAAACGATCCCGTTTGCTCCCAGTGGTTCGAAGAAGTTTCCCTATGTCCAAACCGGGACAAACAGGGCATTTCAAGAAGGTCAAATTTCGAGGCTTATAACTTGAACTATACTAAAGAAAATTAAATGGAACTTATTGCAAATGAAATCTTGTCCTGTTAAATTTAATATGACGCCAATTTGGTATAATTTGAACTGGTTTTTGATTTCTAGTAGATTTTTACTTTTAAGTGTGCAATTTTGGCCAGCTATAGGGCAGGCCGAGGTAAAACTTAAATAACTTGAGCTACATTTATCAAAATTAGATGGGACTAAAGAGGTTAGAAAATAGACACATAACACTTCAACAAATTCAAAATTTAGATCTAAATAACTTAAAATGAAGTTAAGGCTTATTTTCTAAAAACGAGCAGAGTTGAAGAATATGAGCAGGATTTCAAAATTAAAGGATTTGGCACCTTAATGCATATATGAGTTCAAGTAAAGTCTACGTGTTGCAATTCCATGTTGGTGCTTGAAGGATTTATGCGTTATATTTGATTTCTTATTGTGACTGATTGTCTGTTGAAATTGGCACTATTCATGGGGAAACGGATCTAATCCGTTATGCTGCCGAATTTTCAGTAGAATTGTAAGGAGGTTATGAACACTTATATGTTATGAATATGTATGTGGAAATCATGTATGTAAGGATATATGAAAGTAAGCAATGAAGCATATGCATGAGTGCATTCAGCATGTCTATGCATGATTATGTATGAGAATGAAAGGATATGAATATATTAAATGTGAATCCCTTCACCTGGAGGCAGTTATGAGATCCCTCCTTGTGTAGGCAGTTAAATAAGATAAGATGTGGGTCCCTTCACTTGGAGGCAGTTGCATATTTAATCCCTCCCTGTGAAGGCAGTATAAAACTATGAGATCCCTCTACCTTGGAGGCACGTGGTCAGATAAGATCCCTTTACATTGAAGGCAAGAGGTCAGTTGAGATCTCTCTATTCTTGAGGTACGTGACCAAGAGAGATCCCTTCAATTTAGAGGCAAGTGGCCAAAATGAGATCCCTCTAAGACTAGAGGCACGTGAATTCCCTTGTAGGTTAGTTCTATAAGATGACGATCAAGAGTTGAGCTCACTCCTATATCAGACTATCCAAGGGCAGTAAAGACTAAAGATTAAAACATATACAAGCACCCTAGGGATGGCAATACGTAATGCCTAGGTGTGCCAAGAAAAGAAAGCAAAGCAAGTTAAAGAAAAAACACCAGTGCATTTGCATCAATTCAAGTATGAGTATTTGCATAATTATATTCCATGTTTTATTGATGCTAAGACTGTTCTATCTACTTATGCTGTGATTATTATTCCAAATAGGAAATGTTGCCAATGTGACTCAAGTGTATGAATAAAATGAACTCTGCTTCGGACAATATATTTTCAAACTATAAAACTGAACAGTCTAGTTAACATGCTCACATTTTTCATAATAAACCGAAGCAGCTGGAGATAATAACGATGACATAGCGTATGGTAGTTTAAGGAATCCTACTGAGAATTTATAATTCTCACTCCTATGTTTATTTCCATGTTATCTCCAGATAGTTCAGAAGTTCCGAAAAAGGTTCTCCGAGGCGGAGTTGACTAGTACGATTGAAGGTGGCCGAAGGTTACTACCAAACAAGGTCCGACTAAGTGACAGTAACAACTCCTAGGTGGGGTATTATGACTTAAGCATAGTACTATCCTTGGGAGGGTGTTGCACATAAGAAATTTTTAAAATCATCAAAATCATTTCGTGTTTGGAGGTTAGTAATCTAGAATAAAATAATCCGTCAAATTACATGTGACTAGACTATAATCGATCTCATTAGTAATATACTAGGTTGCAAGCATGTAACCAGTCACATCAAACATCTTATAGGTAGCCGGCATGTAACCTGACCTACTAGTCATTTCATAGGTAGCTAATGAGTACATGTAACTAGGACTACCAATCATCTCATAGGTTGTTGGCATGTAACAAACTATACTACTATCTCATAGGTAACTAGTATGTAACCATGTTTGCATGTCATTTAACTATAGCATATTAAAGTTCCCTCCTAAGAAAACATTTTCAAATAGTTTACAACATTTTCATTAGTTTGTAACAATGTCAAATGGGGGTATAAATTCCAAATATCTTTATAATATTTCCAAAATAGTTGTAACTACTCCATATGATTTCAACATATTCCAAAATTATATTTCATATCAACATAGAGTTGTAACATGTAATACCCCGGTCAAGACTTATGGGAATTGTGATTCTTTGTCCTTTCGAACCCCACGAAATTTCTAAGTTTGAACTCTATGCCTTCTTGGAGGGCTATATGATTGGGTCATTTTCTAGAGATCAAAAGTCTCAGTAATTGTTCCTTAGATATCAAAGAATTAAATAGCGACTTTTAATGAAATTTAGGAAGTCATTAACTCCTTCGCTTTTAGCTCGAAAGTTTAAGAAACTCAAATTTTCATAAATTTGTTCTAAAATCCAAAAATAGGATTTTGATTTTTCCGATATTGTTATTGAATTCAAATGGGGGATATTTTCTTATTTACATTTATGTTTTAAAGTTAATAGACATTAACTTAAAATTAATAAATGTAAATATATGTGTAAGACCTTGACCTGAGCGGCATTGGAGATCAGAAAGAGAAGAAAACCATAAGTTAGGGACCTGGGAGTTGCACCCGAGCGCAACCCCCTGTGCTCCAGCACAATCCCTGCTTAGAGTGGTGGAAGATTCTGGAGAGTGCGGTAGCTGCACCCTAGTGTGACTAGGTTAGAATGCAAAAATAAGAAGAGGCTGAGAGCCCCATTTTCTCACCTCTCTCATTTTCTCCCTCTTCTCTCTCTCTAGAGTCATCTTTGTTGGTTATATTTTACCATCTTATCTCCTTCCTATATTACCTTTCTTCCCTACCTAACCCTTGGTAGTTATGTTTATAGCCTTTCTAATGATTGAAATCTTTGTTTGGCAAATCAAGGAAAGCTCTAGAAAGCCCTGAGAGGAGATCTAGACTTCCCACGTCGTTCTTTGGTACATAGAGTGATTCTTAAGCTTAAAATCCTTTTTATGTAAAGATTTAGAAAACAACTTTTTTTCAAAAGATTAGCTCTTGAGCTAGGATCTAGAGCAGTAGAGTCCTAAATCTCAAGGTTTTTCAAGTTTAAAAGTAGTTTAAGTTAATCCATTACCTCAATGGTTAAGGTTTAGTTATATAATCATGTTGTGGTCTCAGATCTGTTCCTGGAGGACTAGTTTGCCCAGTGATTCTACCAAGGAGCTCCCACCTTTTGGGTCAAAATATTGTAAGTAGATAATTCATCTATAGCAGATTTTTGAGATAGATATAAATATAACATTTATATATGTTATGTATGTCTGTTTTATATATTATATGAATTTACAAGGAAGCTAGACAATAAAACAAAGGTTTAAGAATTTTGTTTTCCTTACTAAAAAGCTATTGGATAAGAATGACTGTATGCTATAGATTTTATGTAAAGTGCATGTTTGTTTGTTTTATAGTTTCCAATTTAATTCGAAATTATTATAATTCATGAGGTTATTAGTTGTTCACATGAGGAAAAGGAATAATTTTCTAACTATGTTGTGTTAAAAGAAGTTTGAGCTATGTTCATTAAAGGAAAAAAAATGAGAAACTAGTTTTCTAGATCTGAGTAAAAAGGGATTCCTTTTAAATTGAAAACTACATTCAGTAAGAAGTGAGTTTTGTGGAAATAGCCCTTCATAAGACCGTACCTAACGGTGGTTGACATTAGAGTTGGAGCACCTCGTACAAACCCCAGCTAGCGGAGGAGTAGCTAGCCCAGCGTGTTAAGCTGATATGACTGGCTTGTGGTTTCACTAGGGGCTGGCCATTGATGCTGCTAAGTGCTTGAGTACTAGCTGCTGATGCTGCTCAAGGCAATAAAATAGGAATTCTACCGTCACGGTCTTCCACTAGCTATTTTATATAGTATAAAATGGATATAGGAGGACTATACCTCTAACTGTTTTATAGTACTTATATGAGGAATATACCTCTAGTGGTTTTGAATGATTTATATATGATTTAAGATAAGTTTTACTCTGGATATGGTATATGACAAGATTGATTTCAGATGCCTTGTATGACAAGTACATTTCCAGTTATTTATATGCTGAATAGATATTTCCGATCATTTTTCACAAGACAAAAGGATTATTCCTCCAGGTATTATTATACAAAAAGCTATATCTTTGATGATCTAACTAAGGGTATTTTAGTAATTTATTAAATGAGTATATTTTCCAATTATATGCACTATGAGTATGCTCCTGAATAACTATATGATAGGTATATTTCCAATAGATTTTCAGTAAAGTATTATATGTATTTTGACTCCATCTATTACTAACTATAGGTAAACCATCTCTCATTGAGTTCTTCAACTCACCCAGTTGCCTCCTCACATTTCAGATACCAATATAAGTTAGAGTTTAACTGCTTGAACTTAGTAGATTGCTACCAAATACCTTCCTGTGAGCCCAACGCTTGAATAAGCCTTTTCCTATCGTTAGAGTTATTACGTTATGTGGTCTAGTACTCCATTGAACTACAGGCAGGGTTTCAAACTGTAACAGTTATGGTCTATATATATATATCTTTTAGTATTCTAAATGTTTGTGGACTGGCCGTTTACAAGAATTGTATGGGGGAAAAGTCCAGTTTTTAAAGGGAACCTTGTCAGTTTTTAAGTAAAGTTTTAATCGAGGTTTGCTAGGGGGCCAAGATTCCCTACGCGCCTATCATGGCTGAGTCGGGTCGTGACATAACACAATATATCATACAATCAAAGCTTTCAAAGAAGTTATCCCAAAATGCATGTTTTCCTAAAATTTCAAGAAAGCAAAACATGTTCATAAACTACTTTTTAAACAATTTGAAAAGACCTATGATAAATTGAGTGTAATAAAATATGTAAAATTCATAAAACATGTTACAACTTAAGTTATGCACTCACTCTTGAGGTAGCCAACTATATGTCCTAAGGCTACAAGGCCACGAAGTCCATGGAATGGTCCTCAATCATATATGATGTCACAAATTTTATATTCACAAAAGAAATCAACACTTGGAAAATATTAACCCAAATGAACTTCAAATATTGCCCAACAATCACTGTACACCCTGCTACTTCAAAAGAGGATTAAGCTTAGATATTATCTCTGTGAGCCAAAAGGTTGAAAAGAAGGAATATGTATCTTGATATCAACCCCAAACTTGCAAAACTAAGCTATTGCAACAATTTGGATGAGCTCCCACTCACCCCAAACATCGCTAGAACTTGGAAATGAGGAGAACATAATTTGAGTGGTGGTGTTTCATAATGGAAGGTGTAAGGAAAGGAAAAAGGATGATGGAGGAAATGGAGACGAGACTTCCTTATAATTTCACATATGGTTCTAGTTATTCCTAGAAAATAAGCCTCTTGGTGTCACTAGGAAGGTTCTAGACATAGCTTAATTAGATGCCACTAGCTTATACCACTTATTTACATCTAACAATTTATAGTTAACATTCATATTTATTTTAATCTCCATTAACTTTAAGACATGAATGTAAGAAAGGAAATATCCCCATTTGGATTCCAATAAAAATTGAAATTCTCAAGAATCAAAAGTCTAATTCGAGTTTTAGTTCTAAATTTTCGAATTTGGTATCTTTTAAATCTTCACTCTTTAAAACAACTACCCAAAGGTCTAAAAAATCTATTAAAAATCATTTTGCATCTCTATAATATCCAAGGATCAATTATCGCCAATTTCGGTTCTAAGAAAATACCCATATCCTATGGCTCTCCATTGATTTGTAAGGTTTAGACTTGGTAACTTGGTAGGTGCCATTTGAATACTAGCTAGGTAACTATTGTTATAGGAGATCTTTATCAAGAGTAGATGATTATTCAATTCCCACCAAAGTCTAAGTTATAAGATCTCAACATAGCCTTCAAAATTTATATGGTCCTTTTGGATTGCCTATCTTTTTGAGTTCTCAAAACTTCCTAAAAAGTTTTCCAAAAGTGGGATGTAACTTGGTCCACAATATGATATGATAAACACTGGAACTCCATAGAGTCTACCTATCTCATCAATATAAGGTTGTGCATACTAGGGCATACTATAAGTAGTCTTCACTGGGAGGAAGCAAATATGCTAATAGTTTTGCGTACTAGGACACACTATAAGTAGTCTTCATTGGGCCAACTTTGTTAACATATAAGCAATTATCCATATGGAATCAAATCCCCTTGAGGTATGAGGTAAATTGGTCAACTTCCATGTAAGTATCTAATACAGCTAGTTTTTAATGCTCAGCTTTTACCTTTAGGCAAACAAGACAACTAGAGACAAAGTCTCCTATGTAACACCCTAATAGTCCCATACTATGCTTAAGTCATATTATGAAATTATTAGTTGTTACTTTTGCTCACGGAACTAACATTACCGTTTGAAAATACTTGTAATGAAAATAGAGGGTAATTTTTTTTTAACAATAACAAATGAAATATTTTGAAAGCCAAGAGCCAAAAACACATCATGAGCGCATATTATAAACCTCGCTATATCATACATACTGTGCAAATAAAATAAATGGAAGTAATAAGAGTAACAATAACTTAGATAATACATAACATTCATTCCACGGCCATTCATATTTAATACAATAATAGTGTTACCAGAAGTCATACATAAAGATAATGATGGGTCTGATATCTACTGTTGGCCCTACGAAAGAAACCTAATAGAATACATCATGAAGGAAAATACATTAGAAATCCCTACTGCCTAAGCATGCAATACGAAAACATGATAACCCTACAACTACAACTAAAAGGGCTATCTTCGTGCTCGGCTCCGTATGCAATCACCACATCACTCGTCAGGCGGGAAGAAACCGTTCCCGAATCCACCAGGAGTAATATCACCACATCCCTCTCCTCGAGCACGGCCACGCCCATGAGGCACAGCACAGGTATGTAAACCCATGACCACAAACCGGGGGTGGAGCTAGGCCAACCGATGAAGCAGAAGAATCAGAAGATAGGCGAATCGCCGAAGGCTGAGGCGGCTTCGAATAGTAGGATCCCACGGAATAAGTCGGGTATGATGACTTAGAAAGATCCGTCTCTATCGAAGTAGTCATCATCAACCGAGTGTCAAAGTCGGAATCCTCATCGGTCGAGGTACCTCGGAGATTAAAAGGTGGGCGAACGTCATCCATGGTAATGTTCTCAAACGGCTCGTGAAGGTGAAAAAACGGACTCATCATAGGTGCATGGAACTGGCAACTATGAAACATGTAAACCCGCATCGCTGCCTGAGCAGTCAGCATAGATCCATTTAGCATCAGGTCGAAGTGCCAATGCATCACCGGGAACTTAACGAAAATCACCACTGTGCCTGACACCGGCATCCTCTGAAGACGACACAGAAACGTACGAGTGAGAAATACTAGATTTCTCGGTAGGATCATGACTATACAAATATTGTGTCATCGTCATCGTCATCGTCCCAGCCACTTTGGATTTAATTATAAAAACAGTGGGCAGGTATAGATTCAATTTTAATGATTTTGAAAACTTAAGCCCCGAAGCGGTTGCTTTTAAACTTAACATCATATCTAAACATACATACGAAAGCATAGAGTAAACATGCATAATGCATACGGACAATATAAATACATGCAATGGTATGCAACTTCATAGACTTAACCATAGCTATACTTGACTTTACTTTCATTTTTAGCACGTGCTTAATATTCTTTACTTTCCTTTGAAATAGACTGCTTTTGGACATGAGCTCATTCCGTGACCTTCACCACGCAGTACTAACCAAATCAAACTAAGCCAATATTGATTACCCCTAAGTTGGAGGGTCCTCCATGTCATCTTTCCCTCCCTCATAGAGATTTCCTGAGTCTTTGTAGATCACCGTCTCTTACTTCCCTTATCAAAGTGATTGAAGGGTCATATCCCATTCTTTCTTTTCTTATCATTATACTTTACATGCATAATACTTTTTTGACTAGACAAATGCAATGATATGACTAAGTCCATAATTTTGTTGGAAATTCGGCAGTATAACAGCTAGACCAGAGCTTCCCCAAAATGCCAATCACAAACTTTCAACTAACAGTCCATCATATCTATATCATACCATCACACTAATCATTCAGTCAAGAGACAAAGCCTAATCAAACTTGTTATTCATCATGCCAAATGATATCATACATTCATACCCTAAAGGGATTTATAATTTTGTTATTCTTTATGAAGAATCTTATGAGTCATCATGTGATTTCCTGTGGTTACCCATGAGAGATTCACATCGTTAAAATATATGTATGGGCTCTTTTAGTTACTTAGTTCTCATGTGAAATTACTCTTTACTTGAGTACATGTCTTATGGAACACTCGTTCAATTTAATTAAGTTAAATGGTTATTTCCTTTCCTTGAGATAGTGCACTTAATGATTCCTAGGTTCATGGTATGTTCAGAGGCCCTGATCATACTTCTGTTCCTGAGGAGTTCGGGATCCCTCTAATCCTTGGGTCATGACAACGCATAACCACACTCATGAACCCAACAACACCATATTCACTAATCACCAAGGGTGATTTTTAACTTATCCAAGTTGCAAAGTTTCAAGCTTTTATTATTAACATAACAAGGTCTTATCTTAAATATTATAAAAGTTATCATTCTTTATAAAGTAGTCATAAAATTTTATTCTTTAAGAAAGTAAATGCCTCTAAAATTATATTCTTGTCTTAAAGATTAAAATTTATGAAATAATGATATAAGATGCTAGCTTTTGAATTCAAAAGTCTTGTTCTTTATGAAAGTTGGCACTTTTACTTGTTCTAAGACCATCAAGGTCTCAACTTCATGATTTAAAGTTGTCTTAAGGTCAAAAAGGTTCCTACTTTATGATCTAGGGATATAAACATTAATTTTAGAGTTATAAAGTCTTGATCTTTATAAAGGTTAACACTTTTAAGCATTGTTTCAACTCAAAATCTAAACTTTATGAATTAAAGGTTGCAAAACAACACTTTTATGACTTAAAGATTTCATTCTTGACTAAAGTTTGGAGCTTTATGAAAGGTCTTGTCTTCAATGTTTGATTTCTAAGACATAGTGACAAGATATCATTTTTATAACTTAAAAAGGCTTCATATTTAAAAAAGCTTAGACTTTTACATGTAGTCTTATCTTTAAAATAAAACAAAATAAAACTTTATGAATGCAACAAAACTTGTGCCACTTTTTATGCATCAAGAAGCAAACATTTTGAGATTTAAACTCTTGAAATGTTCATAATCTTCTCAAATCATGAAAAACATGTAAAGATGAAACTTTTCTAATCATAAACTCATCACAAGAAAAAGAACAAACTTTAAACAAAATACCACCAAGAACATTATTCTTTTTCAAACAATTCACAAGAAACATCAATATCTCATGCATCAAGAAAGAAAAATAGAAACTTTAAAACACTTAAAGAAAGGAACTTTTCAAGAACTCAAGAACACACATGAATAAGAACATGAACATATTTTACCAAAAATAGAAACTTTTGCTCATGAAGAGCATGCCAGATCTTCTCAAGTTTTCACTTGAAGATCTTGGTCATGAGAAGAACCAAGTTTCAAGCTTTCTTGAGCAAATAAAGTAAAAAAGTGAAGATCACTACCTAGGGGTGAAGATGGCGTCTTCTTGAAGGAGAAAATGAAGAAGATAATGGCTCCTCAAGGTGGTGAAGGTGGCAGTTTTGCAAGGTGGAAGGAGAAGCTCTTGAGTTATCTTGAAAATGAAGCTTGTAATGTTTAGATCTTGTCTCCAAAGACCAAAAAATGTGGTCTTTGAAGGGCTAAGCGAGAGTTTTGGTTATGGCTGGGGTGGAGAAAGGAAGAAGAAGATGAAGAAGAAGAAGAGGTTTTTAGAGAGAAATGAGAGGATGAGAGTCTTAGAGAGAGAATAAGAAGGGTGAAAATGAAAAGTGAGGGTGTGTGCTTGTGAATAGTGGCCATAGGTTGTATGGAGAAAGGGAGGGACATATTTTCTTAATTTTGTGATAATTAAGGTTTAAGAAGACAAATTGGATGATAGAGGAACAAATCAAGTACTTACTCTTACATAAAGCACTATTGTCTAATGCTTTATGTTTTAGTGACATCACTCTTTTCTTTATTGTCTAGTTGACTAAATTTGAATTTAATCATGCGATTAAGTGCTCTTGCAACTTAATTAACATGATTAAGTAAGGATTAGTGATTAACACACAAGAATATGATTAACAAAAATTAATCTTATAATTAAACTTAATTATCTTTAATTAAACTCGATTAAACTAATTAAGGATGATTAGTGCTTAATTAAGCTATTAAGGCTCTGATTTGCTTAATTAAAGATTATCTAATCTCGATTAAGCATTCTCTTGGCTTTTCTCCTCAGAGTTAACTCATAAACAATTCGTTAATCCCTTAATTAAGCCTTAATATCATAATTTCTCATTAAGCGCCTAATTACTCAGAGTTACTGAAGTAATTTAGGACGACAAGAAATTGAGGATGTTACATCCTATATCCTTCTTCATACATTCCTACCAAACTAGCTTTCAATTTACTTAGTTAAAAATTAAATTCTTTTATTTTTTTTATGAATAATAGTAATGTCAAATATTTATATAGATGAATCACTTTCAAAAAAAAATATTAAATATAAGATTTACTAATATTAATTTTTTTCAAGTAAGTAGATTTTTCTATAATTTATTACGTCATGGATCATTTTTCTACATTCTTAATATTTAGTTATTGATTAACAATTTTTATTTCAATCTCTCTTTCTCCTATACTTTCAAATACCACAAAAATTATTAAAAAATGCTTGATTTTAAATCATTTATTTATTTACATTCTTTCTTTATGGTTTAGAATTTTTATTTTTCAAATTAACTTTTATTAATTTACATCTTTAGCAAATCAAATATAACTTTTTATTACTTATGCCATAATGTTTACTATTTAAATATAATTTTTTATTAATTAATTGTTAGTAATATAAAAGAAATTATTAATTATATAATCATAATTTCTCTCCTTTTTAAATTTCTTTTATTTATAATTTTTACATAAAAACATTTTTATTTAGGTTAAAATATAATGTTAGTCTCTATATGTGTCATTAATTTTGAATTTAGTCCCTATACAAAAAAAGAAAAAAGTTTTTAAATTAGTCCATATATATATAATTATTTGTAAAGAAGTCCCTATCATTAATAACAGTTATAATCCTTCAAATTCTACGTAGTTAATAGAATATATTAGAATATTTTACTTGCTTAGTTAGCTATTATGTGAAAATTATTAGGCAATAGAACACATATTAAGCCCAAATTGTACTCTATTAACTAATAGGATTCATGGAATTATAACTTATATTAGCAATAGAGACTTTTTTACAAACAAGTACATGTACAGAGATAGATTTAAAAACTTTTTTAGTGTAGGGACTAAATTCAAAATTGATATCACGTATAGGGACTAAAGTTACATTTTAACCTTTTATTTATTTGCATTTTTTTTTAAACAAAAAATAATAATATCAAATATTTGTAGGTGAATCACTATTTCATCTTCTTAATTTTATTTTCAAAATTACGCTTGATACTTTATGTATGAAGTTTCCTTTGAAAGTTTATTTTTATCAATATATCAATCAAATATAAAAATACTCTTCAAGATTTTAAGTAACATAAAAAATTTATATATATTTTACACTCTTAAATAAATTTTTTATTACATCTAATATTTACCAAGATCAAGTTTTTTCATGTCGGTATATATTCTAATAATTTTTTATTTCCCTAGATAATTTTATATGCATTGTAATTATTTTTCTATAATTTTAATTTCTTTCTTTAATATTTTAATTATCTATTTTAATCAATCCTTAAATCAAATAGAGACATGTGGACATTCTTCTTGAAATGAGTAACATAAAAATTAAAAGTATACACTCTTTTTAAGAAAAATGTTCATTTATCAATCTTTAATTTGAGAATTTGACGGAATAGATATAAGAAACTTAATTTAAGTTATTTTTCAATAATCTTAACCATACTTAACCTATTTCCAAAGCAATGTAGCGTTATTGTGCTAATAGGTGAATTCTGCCATGCACCTCACTTGACAGAATCTGCCTGTACTAATAATGTGATGCCACTTAAATGAAAATTTTCATCTTTATTTCTATCTACAGTTTTTTTACGTTTTCAATCCTATTTACAAATGATGTGGGTAATGATTTTCCGTTCCCGAATCCGGTTTAGTTATTATGATTTTCTATAATTGAACTTCAGCTTTGTGTTTCATGAAAGGGCAACATATGGGTCAACAAAACCACAAGAAATCAGGTCCGATAAAAAAGGATCAATGAAATACAAATAATGTAATCAGACCAGCCACGGCATGACCACAATGAGGATATTTATACCGATAATTAAGTTAGTGGAGCACAAATTTCTTCAAAAGTGATTTTTTTTTTCTTTTTTTTTTTTTTTTTTTTGCCCTGGAATTTCGATTTGGAATGATATTACAGAAAGCAACCGTCATGATTGTCCTAAATTCTCTGTATCTCCTCCTCACCCCAATAATAAATTGGGCTCCACCATTAACGTTTTATGGCTCCTATTATTAATTTAATGGGTTGATTAATTTTGTTTGTTAAGAAAGTAATTTAACTATTTCCTCACCTGCAAAGCACAGTTACGTATTAATATTGGTTAGATTTAATTTTAAGAATTTAATTAATGTATATATTATTAGTATGAAAGAATGTTGTATTAACTTCAATAAATATTATTACGTTATTTAGTGAAGCTAATAATATTAAATTTATTAGATAATGTAATAATATATTTTTTGGTACTGTAATATAATAATATATCGATAAGTATCAATATAAATTTTTTTATATTAACCGCTTATATTAATTAAATTTTAATCTTAATTAATTTGATATTATATATCTTGATGCTTTTAACATTAAATCAAAATCTGTACGCAAAAAAATGGTAAATGCAAAAAAATTAAAAAGAAAAGTTTAATGTCTTATGAACTAAACAGAATTCTAATTAATTAAAATGAAATATATAAACATATCTTATGAACTCCGAATATAATTTCAATCAAAATAATGTGAAATCTAATAAAATTAAATATAACTGATTTCAATTGACGTTACTCTCTCTATTTTAAAATAATAGCCAAATTAGAGTTAACAAATAAATTAAAAAATTAATAAATGATCTTCGTAGTGATATATAAAATAAAGGAAAATTTTATGGAACCCTTGCATATCTTTAGGTTTTAAAACCTTGCATATGTGGACCAATAAAAAATATTCATATAGATCTATAACAATATTTTTAAAAAATTAATCTTTATTTTTATTTTTATAAAAATATTACAGTGGATTAGGGTTGTCAATAGAGGCATATTGATTTGCCCTGTGTAGGTTAGCCCAAAGAGTTGTTAAATAAGTTAGCACAGCCTTGTCTAGGCTAGCCCTTTTAAACCCGCTAGTTAAATGGGTTAATCTAATATATAGCAAATGTTAATGAGTCAACTTAATGATGGTTTGACCCATTTGGATCTGGCCCATTTGAGTCTACTAGTTAAATGGGTCAAGTCAATCCATAACAAATGTGAATGAGCCAATATAATATTTGTCCAAACCGTTTAGGTCAAGCATATTTGGGCCCACTAGTTAAATAAGTCAGTCAACATATAGCAAATATTAACGAGCTAACATAATATTTGTCATACCCGCTAAAGGTTAGCCCACAAATTTGAACAGGCCAACAAAACTCATTTAGGTTTAGCCTATTTAGGCCTTACCTATTTGGGCCTATTAGTTAAATGTATTAAGTAAACTCATAGCAAATGTTAACGAGTTTGTCGAGCCAACATAATGTAGGTCCGGGCTGTTTAGTCCAACCCATTTGGGCTCACTAGTTAGATGGATCAAGCCAGCCTATAGAAAATATTAACAGGCCTGTGTAATTTTGGCTCGTGTAACATCCCCACTTTCTTAAACAAAGTGTAATGGAAACTTTCAATCATTTCTCTTAAGTAATGTGAGAATTTTTTAGGCAATTCTATGCCATGACAATCTTCACACTTAGAACTATAAGGTAGCATAGCACTGCCATTGAAAATACGACACTGTCATATACTAAAAATTAAGGAATTACATAAATATCCCTTGCAAACTTGTTATTTGTAGTTTTGCCCCATAACTTTTGATAATTAAATATTGACTCCTAAAGAATCTTTTCATAATTAGCTCTAAATTTTTTAAGAAATGACATTTAGGTCCCTGCACCTATAGAATTAGCATAATAGAGTTTTAAACTGAACAGAATCAAATAGCAAAAACGTAGAAATCTAATTCTCAGCCGATCAAGCCACAAAGGTGTCCACATATGAAATAACGTGGGATGCCCCTAGACTTGTTCAAAATTACAGAAATTATGTATTATAACGTCTGGAATTACAATACGTTTAGTTTACGTTGTTAATCGATTTACTCAACTTTATTAGAGGTGTATAAATAATTTGAGGTGAATTATAGAGAGATTGGAAATAGGAGAATTTGAATTAATTATGTAAAAATTATAGGAAGATTTTTAGTAATGTTTCACCGGTTTGAAGGAAATCGGTAGACTTTCGATATTGTATACCATAAGAACCAAATCAGTAGAAATTCATACTGTTAAAACCTAATTTAGGTGGTTAGAATTTAGCCACCACCACCCACAAAGTGGCACCACCATCGGCCACTAAAAATGGGGGAGATTTGGCTAAATCTCCACCACCCAAGCCACCAACCACACTACATGCTTCTATCTTTCAATTATGAGTCAAACACCTCAATAATTCCTTATTTCTCCTTCTCATTTTCATGCATGAGAAGGCTGAGCTCTCTCTCCCTTATTTTGCTCTCCATTTCATCCTTTTCTTCTTACTTCTTTATCCCATACAACTTTCTACACCCAAAGCGTCCATCTTTTAAGCCCAAACTTCAATTTTGAGGTAGGATTCTCACTCTTTGCTTGATTTTAATGATATGTAGCTGATTGGGTTTGAGCTACTCCTTCTTATTCTAACGTTATTTGATGATCTTATAACATGCTTCAAGTGATTAAAAATGGGTGTTCTTGGTTAGGGATGGCTAATTGGGCAAAAACTCAATGAAGAACAAAAATAGGGTTGTTGGAAAATAGAAATCCTACGACGTTCGTATTTGCGAAGTGTATGGCTTCGCACATAGCCATTATAATTTGATGAAACTAATTTTAAATGAAACTATACATTTAGACATTTTCAACCATATAAATCATAATGTCATTGGATTAGTATTAAGTCAGATATGATTTTTTGAAATTTACCCTAGATTTCTACCTCTAAATTTGACCAAAGTGGGTTTTATAGGGCATAACTTACTCTATACAATTTCAAATTGAGTACAACTAATTTTTTTATAAAGATAACATATATATGTGCATGCCATAAAAATTTCATATTCAAATCCTAAGTAGTTTGCTCCCAATAATTCATCAAATTTGCCCATATCCCAACTAGATAGAGACAAGGCAGACCAATTCCACCAACTTTGCAAGTTTATAACTTGAGCTCTGCTCACTTAAATGAAATGAAACTTATTGGAAATGGAAGATGGTTTTGTTAGCTTTAAATTATAAAAGACTCATTTAAATCTAATTAGATTTCTATTTTTAACAAATTTTTATATTTTAGACCCCTATTCTATCTAATCCAAGGTAGACTTAGGTAAACTCCCAATATCTTAAGTTATACTAATCAAAATTGAATATGACTAAAGAGGTTAAAAAGTAGACAAACAACACTTCAACATAATAAAAATTCAAAATTTAATATATTAAGTAGAAATTATGGCATAATTTACAAAACTGGGCAGAATCTAGAATATAAGGCAAGATGAGCAACTCTAAGAAATAGCAAGCTCTTGATCTCCAACTTGTAAACTTAACTAGTTTCTTTGATCAAAACCCTTATTAAACTATTGAAATGATGATATGTGACTGTGATGTTTCTGTCATGTGAATTGGCTAATTGTCTGTACTGAAGAGCACTATTCATGGGAAAACGAATCTAATCCGTCATGTTGTCGAATTTTCAGCAGAAGATTATGAAGTTATGATAGCTTATGTTATGACAATTTATGATATGAATATGCAAGAATATTTGAAAGTAAGTGCACTATAATGCCTATGAATATTGTATGATGATATGATCATGATTCTTTTTAAGAAAGATGGCATATTTGCATGCAAAAGAGAAAAATACATGAATATGTAAGATTGGGTCCCTTTACTTAGGGACAGTTATTTGGATACCTTCACTCGAAGACAGTTATTTGGGTCCCTCCCTGTGAAGGCAGTTATAAGATATGACGATGATTCCATATTCCTAAAAAGTGTGACATAGCGATCACACTCTGATAGGGTACAACATGGTGATCATACTGTGGATTGTGTATGTCAAGTAAAGAAAGAGATAACAAAAACTTGCAAAAAGGATGTACTGAGTTGCCACGTGATGCATGGCATAGACCCAGCTAACATGAGCACGTGAGGCATGGCAAGACCCAGCTAACGTAGGCCAGAGCAACATTATCTAAGGCTTGGGCCAGCCCTAAACTAGATTTAAAAAGAATAGACCGGTGTGAGGGTTGAGGAAAGCAAACTCGTCACTCATGTATAGATATGAGATCGGACTTGAAAAACAGTCCATTACCCAAGGGTGAGAAAGGTCATTCCCCTTTGAGGGACCAAGTATAGAAAAACTAGACACAAGTAAAGGAAAGATAAGTAAGGGATGCACTTGAGGATGGTGATACATAACGCTCAAGTATAGGCCAAGTAGGCATTCTAGGGATGGTGATACATAGCATCTAGGTGTGCCAAGATAAGAAAGCTCAAGAAAAATAAATGCAGTTGTATCAAGAAATCATTTGCATTCATTTATGCATTTTATTCAATTGTTCTTCACATTGTTATGTCAATGTTTAAATTCTTTCTATGTTTAATAAGTGTATGAATAAAATGAACTCTGCTTCGGATAATACGTTTTCAAACTATAAAATTGGACCTTTTTATGTGGCATGTTTGTTTTTTCATAATAAACCGAAACAACTAGAGATAATAATAATGACACTATGTGTGATAATTTAGAAAATCCTACTAATAATTCTAACTTCTTACTCCTTTATTTATTTCCGTATTATCTCAAGATAATTCAAGAAATATTGAAGATGGCCAGAGGTTGCTATTCGACAAGGTCTATTCAGGTAATAGTAACAACTCTTGAGTATGGTGCTATGACTTAAGCATAGTACTGTGCCATAGAGGGTGTTACAACTTGGCTTGTTTAAAATTAGCCTATAGACTTAAATTGGCCAATACAGCCCATTTAAGCTAGACTTATTTGAGCCTGCTATTTAAATGGGTTATGCCAACCTATAATGAATGTTAATGAACCAGCATAATGTTGGCCTAGACCGTTTAGTCTTAACCCATTTGAGCTAGCTAGTTAAATGGGTGATGCCAACATATAGCAAATATAGACAAGCCAGCATAATATTAGCTTAACCCGTTTAAGGTTAGTCCACAAACTTAAACAGGCGAACATAACTCATTTAGGCCTGACCTAGACCCATTTGAGCTTGCGAGTTAAATGGGTCAAATCAATCTATAGCAAATATTAATGAACCAATATAATATTGGTTCGAGCCATTTAAGCCCAACCCAGTTGGGCCCGTTAGTTAAATAGGTCCGACTAACCTATAACAAATATTAAATTTTTTGAAAAAAATAGATTTATAATTATTAATAATTAAATTTATAAAATTTTATGAAAATGCATTTAAATAATATGTCAGGATATAATTTGTCCAACTCAGCTTCAGTTTAGAACCCTTTAAATTTTCTTGGGTACCATAGAAAATCACTAAAATAAATTAAATAGACAAAATTACTTTCATTCAGAAAAAAGAAATACTCCACTAATATAATTAATACTAGTATTTGTTAGGATTGCAAATGATTATTTTAATAATCTTAATTAAATTAAGAGTATTATTAAAAAATAATATTAATTTAATATTTTAAATTAATAGATATTCTTTATAAAATATCAAAAACTTGATCGTAGGGAGTATATTTAGAGTTCCAACCATTGAGTAGTAATTTCATAATAGAGAAAGTTTGTATCAAGTTCTTTGCATTCATTTTAATTAATTCTCAATTTAGATAATGATACATGGATAATATTTTTAAAATAAGTAATTTAAAAATTTAAAATATACATTCATCTAAAAAAAATATCCACATATTATTCTTTAATTTAAGAAATTAATAAAATAATTAAAAAAATTTTAATCTAAAAAACAGCAAAAGCACGGGCGCTCTCGCGGTTTGGTTTCAATTTTCAGCAGATTTCCGTATGAATGAACAATAGTAAGAAGTGAGGGCGACAAGAGTTTTTTTTTTTTTTAACACAAAAAAATTTTTAATTTTTTTTTTATTTTTTATTTTTACACAACAGTGACAAGAGTTGAGTTGTGAGCTCAACAATCAATTAATGCATTGCTGGCTGCCGAAGCCTTGCAAGTAAGATTCATTAATGTGGTGGTCGCCACTTGTCGGGAAAAGGGCAGAATCATGCCCAACAGCGAGCTTGTTTAAAGGGGGACAAACTCGTTCTACATAATCAATTGCTGTTGCATTTCCTCATTATTGTCCAGACTTCTCATACCTAACGATGTTATTAGCAACTAAAAATTAAATTATTTTAGTATTTATCTTTGAGCTTTGCAATTTTGCAACGATGGGTTTCTTCAAATTAAATAGCTCGCCCATAACACATGGCAGATAATGCACTCACATAACCGTAATGTCAATTATTCTTTCTGTCCATTTTTAATGTTATTTGAGATTTTTACAATAATTAAAAAATTATTAAACTGACACAAAGCATATATAAATATTGATTCTTAAATGAACTGTAAAGCATATATGAAATACTAATTATTTTTAATAAATTTCTAAACATTAGTTATGAAATTAATAATTCATAATTCTTATAGCACTCTTTTAAGTAATATTTCCTTTATTTCATAATATTTGTCTAAAATTAAAAAATACACATATTAAGAAAAAAAATTAACTTTAATAATGATATAAAATTATATAAATAGATGAAATTATCTTTATCTAAAGATAATATATTGATCTAACACATTCTTCAATTTATTATGATGATAATGGATGATAATTAAATTAAGAATATAATTAAAAAAAATTAATATTATTTTAATATTAAAAATAAACTGACATTTTAAAACTCTAAAATATTAGAATGGTACAAATATTTTGAAACAGAAGTAGTATATGTGTATTAAGATATCATAAATTGCAACACAATGATAATGTCTCCGGTTAGCATGGGATTAATTAATAGCTAATAATACAACATCCTTTCTTTTATGATCATGAGCTAGAATGGGCTATTTGACAACATTAGACATGCATGCCTTTCACGCTCTGACAATGTTTACAGAAACATGAGTAATGTCAAGCACATACTAGGGGTACACAAAATAGGTTTTCAATTTTCTAAGGAAATAATTATAAAGAACAATTAATTAGTGATGTGCATGGTAAAGTAGTTCTGCTAGTATTTTTGTTTGTTTTTTTTTTTAATTTTAAGTTTGAGCTATTATTTATTCTTTTTTTTTTTCAGATAATTCAAACTGCGCTCAAAACTCTCTAAGAGGGAGAGGAGCATAACACAACAAATCAAGAGACAAAGCAAAAGAAAAGGCAGCTAAACAAGCTACAAACCAACGGAATCGAAACCACAAAGAAGCATCACCCAAAAACCCCAAGCTGAAACTTCTAGCAAAACAGAACCACACCCAACAACAAACAAACAGAAGCAGCCCAAATACCAAAAAGAAAATAAAAAGAACCACACTGCTATTTGTTCGCCTGAGTAATATATACACCCGGAGGATAACATAATATGATTGACATTATAAACAGCTGTGAGGATATGCAGCGGGGATTCAAATTATATTTTTTCACCCTTTTTTTTTAATTTTGATTTGAGAATAATTTTTATACATTAACAACGTAAAATTATTTCATACTATCATCTAACAAATATACAAAAAATTATCATGTCATGTTCAGTAATTGCATGAGTTTTATAAGTTTAAAAGGCATGATATGATAGTTTCTTGAATTTCTATTGAATAATAGTATAAATCAGTATATAGAAATTATTCTCTTCTAATTTAATTCTTCAAGTTGTGATAAGAATAAAATCCATCTTCTTGATGGTGGTACAAGGGACATTAGTTTGTCAAAATATTTGACTTTAAGATACAAAACATTCATGTCTTCGAATTTTGCTCCAAGACGAAGTCATGGCACATTGCAACGAGAAATTTGATTAGCATATTTATGAAGTTGAAAGGATATGACAGAGTGGCTTGAGTGAGCTATAGCTGTTTGTGAAAATATAAGAGGTGGCTAATTAATGATTTCCAAAAAGATGAATCTCAAACTCAACACGAAGTTCCAATGGAGGGGGACAACCTTCCACAACTCATTGTTTTATTTCATTTTCTTCCAATTTTAATATTGGACGGATAAGAAACTAATGTAGAAGAATTGAAGCCCTCTCAAGTCATGAATGAACAATTTTATAATAAAATTCTCAATAATGTTGTCTAAGGTTCCAGAAAAGGCATAATCTAGAAAACCGTATTTTATACCCGATAACTGCCATGAATCACGTTATTCCTTTACGACAGAAAATTTGTCTAAAATAGCAGCCCAAGCCCATGTTCACATATATAAATCATTTTCTAGAGTAGTATCATAATCTTCTTAATTCCCTAGCTATATCGTTCATTTGTTTTCTTTTTCTTTTTTTAAATCTTTTTTTGGATCCAGCCAGGACTCTCCATCTGCAATGCTTTTAGACAGCTTCCCCATTCCTCAAGCCTTAACTTGCGAGAGTCAAATATTCAAGGATATTGCACATCAGATGTGAGCACGTATATCTCCTCGTAAATGCGAAATATTTGGGTAGTTATGGAATACCACATATCTGTACTTATAGCCTATTTTAGATAGGACTCACCACTAACTTATATTTTTATCTAAAATATCATTATATTATTGATTATGAGCACAACCACATAATATTCTAGGATCACTCAAGTATTTTTATCAAATCATATATATATAATTTTTATTTATTTTCATCTACATTCTGGCTTTGGCAGTCTTTCTCCAAGGAATCTCCTACATGAAAAATATGTTCAATTTTTTTTGTTTGATAAACCGAAAAACTGGGATGCTTTTGCTGCTGGCTTTTGAGAGTTAGGGGTGCTTTCGAGAACCCTCATGGGTGCTTTTCAAAGCTGGTTTGTGCTATTCAAAATTTAAAAGATTAATATAACCTTACTTTATTTAATGATGTTAAAAATAAAAATTATTCCTTTTAATATTTATAACCATTATAGTCATTTTAAATATTAAGAATAATTTTACCAAATAATATTTTTGTGTCTTCTGCTTATTAAAAGTAATTTTTATAGTATTCTACCAAACGATACTACTATAACTTTTTGAGAGCAGCTTTTAGAAAGGCGAGAGAATTCAGTAGCTTTTAAAAAGTCACAGCAATACCAAACAAAACCTATGTGTTTGGCTGTTGTCATGCCAAATTGGCATCGATAACTCTATCAACACATAAGATAAGAGTAATGTTATACTTTTTAATATTTCATTTGATATTTAATAAAAATTTTCTTGTTATTTAATAAAAAAAAATTAATTTTTTTTTCTCTTTTTGACCATTAATC
The DNA here is from genome assembly GCA_031439585.1 of Pterocarpus macrocarpus. Taxonomy (NCBI): domain Eukaryota; kingdom Viridiplantae; phylum Streptophyta; class Magnoliopsida; order Fabales; family Fabaceae; genus Pterocarpus; species Pterocarpus macrocarpus. The sequence goes on from CM062514.1 coordinate 9,460,653, forward strand.
ACCCACATTCCCTTATACGAAGTATGCGATCCGTTTTTATTGGCATCAAATATTTCCCAATTCGCAATCCCAGGGAATCCTTCTATATATAATGGGGCTATACTGTAAACGAACAGTAGTAGACAAATTGGCGTTAAGAAAATGAGTGAAAGCAAGAAAGTGCATTTTTTCTGGTTTAATCTCATGAAAGCAATTGTTGTCGTAGGTGGAGGAGAAATCCTTTTTCCAGATTTTCTATGATGCTCCTAGCGAACCACCACACAGATGCTAATCAAGTAGGATATGATCGAATCTTAAAAGTAAAGCTCGTATGAAACCCACAAAATAATTCTTTACAACCGCCATAATTAAATTTCAAGAATTGAGAATGCAATTATTTTAATTAAATGGTTGTTTAAAAAGAATAATTTGAAATTCTCATAACTAATCATCTTACTAATCTTTTTCAATTTTTAAATAAGGGAGACTCCTTTAGAGTCTTACCACTTTCACTTAAAAATTTATTTATTATTTTTTTTTAAATATCTTCCTTTTCTTTTATAATTGTAATATTGAGAAAAATGAAGATGCGTTAGCTAATATGGGTCACTCATTAGACTATGGTATTTTATATTTTGATGTTAGTCCGGATTGGGGGTGTCGCAAAATGACTCTGATGGGGTAAAGAAGTTACTAGGGGACTTTATTAGTTTTTCTTTGTGTGTGTGTGTTTTGGCTGCTTAGCAACCCATTGTCCACAAAAAAAAAAAAAGAGAAAAATGTTTAACTTTACGATTTTTATCAAAATATACTAGATTAAATTTTTTAAGGTACTAAACAAATTAAATAAAATGATTTAGTTGCAAAGTACATTTATTATCAACATATTGAAAACAATTTGGAGGGTAAACTGAATCTTTACTTCACAAGATTTTTTATGATATAGTACTTTTTATGCTTTTATATTGTAATATTCTTTAAAAAAACATATGAGAAGAAAATTTGATAAATTTTTATCAACGTGTCAAATTTGAATTCAAAATAATATTTTTTTAATAACATTAACTGATGAAATTATCATATTTTTTAGAGTAGAACCTCATATCAGTACATAAAATTGTAAGTGTCAGTTCAAATAGTCCTTAATATTTAAAAATTATCATTTTTATCCCTGCTATTGTAATATGTTAATCAAATCTATTCCTATGTTAACTTACAAAATTACAATGTTAAGGACTAATTTGAAGAACATAAGATATCATGGACTAAAATGGTAATTTCCAATGATAGAGATTATTCTCATTAATGTTTACAAATACACAATCTAATTTGAGAGTTTACTCTTTTTAAATATTCTTTAAAAAGACTTAAAAATCACTTTAATTTGATACTTAAGTTTAAATTTATATTAAATAAGTAAATGTATAAACTCATAAAATAATTAGTTGTCGCTTAAAAAAAATAAGAAATTAAGAGTGATAATAAAAAATTAAAAAGGTTTTAAGAATTTAAATAAAATTAGGAGTTATAATAAAAATGTTTATATAATTAGTTTGATAAAGGAAGAAAGAAAAGTATTTTTAAAAAATTTAAATAAAATTTAGTTAAATCAAAATGACAATAGATGCATAAAACAACAATAGGCGCTCCCGCGAGGCCAAATTATGGAAAATTTTGGTTCATAGAATTTCACAAGACCCTACATGGGTTTTGCTTGTCTAGATGCTCTGGCTTTTGATTTATGATCAAGGATTTACGATGACTCCCATTACCCCCGAAATACATTTAGCCTTTAGTATCCAATTTTAGGGCAACTTAGTTTTCATCAAATCAAATAGACTCAAAAGTAAGTAAGTAGCCAGAAAAAGTTTGTTTATTTTTCACCCTCAGATTTTTTATCTTTGACATATATGGTTAGATCTGTAGTGAAGTACATATTTGTTTTGCACTGGTTAAGATCCCCTTTTTGTGGTGGTCATTATCGAACCAGAAAGAGGTCCCTTCAAATGCAATCAAAATAAAATGTACACCACAAAACCAGAAAACATATCTGCACTTAAAGTAGACAAAGAATGTTATAGATAGGTTTCTCATAATGAGTACAAAGGAACCCCACTTAGGACCTCAATAGTTTGATTTTTATGCCAACAGAAATAATAATTCACGCATTATCCAAACTCCCTCATGGAGTGTTCTGGTTTTTAATTGGATGTTGTTGGTCTAATGTCTAATATAAACCTTATATAATGCGCTCTATGTGTGATCATGCTCGACTTAATGGAAGACGAGTATCAAGGTATGTTTGGAAGTGCCTGCCTCAAAATATGACAGGATCAAATCAAAAGCGCTATGGTAGGGAAGCAAACAACTGCACATGCTTGCTAGATTTGAATCCTCCAGTGGAACCTGTGGTCCATGTCTTTGGTTAATAACAGTGGGCTGGAAATAAGTTACCTGTCATTGCGTCTACTTTTATTTTATTTTATTTTTCTTTTTGGTCATAGCTACTTTTTTTTTTTTTTTTTTTTGGTCGGAGGTCATAGCTAGTTATGCATCGTTGTTTCTTGACATAGTTATATTTATGGTTGCATTTTTCGGTCATAGCTATGCGTCCCTTGACAGTTATATTTACTACGATCCACAAATTATGGGCTCAATTCGCGATTTTGGCGCCAACGCCTTTTTGGACTTACGGTCCCAATGATTTTGGTTGTGCAGGTCCCAACATTTAAGATATCGAATTTGGATCTCAATGGGCCTAGGAGGAATATTTGCTCCGGTCATTGTAACAAACTGACCCAGACAAAACCACAAAAAAATAGAATGGACAACATTGCGCATTGATGACCCAAAAAAATCTTGCCCAGTTGACAATATTGACGTCAATGTAGCAGTAGTAGAACAAATTATTAATAAAGACGTAAACCATTAGCCATATGGTAAAATTAAGGAGTAGTTTGATAACAGTAAGGGACAAGGCAAATAAATACAGGAGTAAACAAATAAAGAATATTAGTCTGAAACCTATATATTATCTATGGTGTTTGCTGCCAAGTAAGGTGCATGATATACCATGTACCACCTTACTTTTAATATGGTACACGATCGGTCATTATTTTATTGAATTATTGAATTACATTATTATCCTCGTTCTTATTTTATTTTTCCAAAATCTCTTACTCTCTAGGCTTCGCCACCATTGTCCACGATACACACCTATGTAACTATAGCAAATCAATTTCTAGTACCACCTTTCAAAGACAAGGTTGGAATGGGATTGCTAAGTAGCATGGGCATAGTTTGTTGCTATGGAAAAATGACTATAAGAGGCCAAAAAAATGGGATCTTTAATATTGAAGAACTTGGACATGAGAATGGGTTGTGGGCACACAAAAATTGAGCACAACTTGTTCTTTTTTGTTCTTGGTTTTGTTTAATTCTTGAAGGTGAAAAGAAAAAATTGGAGTTCTTGATTTTCTTTTTATGGGAAGCTCAAGTACATAATCAAGCCTAATTCAATGAAGCTGAGGCAAAAGGCTAAACCGATGCTAGTAGATTTGGAAGATTCTAGAGTGTTGAAGATAGTTTTACCATTTTTTGAGAGTCATAGGAGCTTTTAGAAATAATGGAATGAGTTAAAGGTTGGATCTTTGTGTGATGCATACACACCACCTCTTAAGAGACTTAAGTTGCCATATTCTTTGCTGTCAAGAAAAATGCTGGTTCAATGGCAATGACAGAACTTAAGCTCGTGGACGAGTTGGGGGCTGCCGGTGATGTCACAGAGTCACTACTGTCAATGGCAGTCAATATAAAATTGGTGGCAATGCACTGATCAAGGAAGAGGAAGATGTGGTGGGATAGCGGGGTGAGGGAATGTGGAACATGTGAGAGAAACCGTGTTTAATCTCACAACTTGCTTCACAAGTTGTCACCAATAAATCCACACCATCCATTATATCTAAGCTAAAGGGAATAACTCATATCAACCCTATACCAATATACCCTAAGTGCATAACGCTCCTTAGTTTATGGAGTGTGTTTAAGACAAAACTATTATCTATTTGAAACTCTAAAAATTGTGTACAAAAAAAAAAAAAAGGAAACTCTAATAATTACTCGAACAAAATTCATACGGGAAAAGGAACGAATCAAATCAAAATGACTACTGTACTGCCGATGATTCCAAAAAAAGAATAAAGATATAAAAGACAACTTTTGCTCCCCTTTTGTTGTTGGTCTTACTTAGGGATGCCAATGCGGCGAGGCGGGGGCAGGGGATAGGCCCCCATTTCCCGCCTCATGAGTAAATACTTGCTCTCGTCCCCCACCCCATATCCGTGTGGGTATTCATTTTTTACTTATTCACAGATTTACGAGTATTCATGGATATCCATGAATACCCATTATAATATTAAAAATTTTAAAAATTTAAATTAAATATAAAAATTCTAATATCATAAACTACTTAAAATAACCATAAATAATAATCTAATTTCATAATTAAAATTCTAACAATTTAATATACTTAAAATAAAAATAAACACATAAAATAAACAAAAAATAAGTATAATAATCTAATTCTACAATCTAAATTCTAACAATTTAAAATATTTAAAATAAAAATAAACATATAATAGTAATCCAATCATTAGTCTAATATATAATAAGTATAAATAAATCTAACTTATAAATTTAAATCTTAGTCTAATCAATTTAAATAACAATAATATTAGTTTAACTATGTTAATAATTTAAGGTAAAATAATAATTTTATGGTGGATATCCGTGGGTATAGGGATAATGATCTCCACCCCCGCCTCGTTTAACATACGAGTATTTAAAATCCCCATCCCCATTACCCGCGGAGGCAAAATCTTCTCCCCATATCCGCCGTGTTACAGGTATTACCTGCAGGTATCCGCGGGTACGGGTTTTTTTTGACACCCCTAGCCTTACTTTTGCTCCTCTTTGGATGAGTTATTTTTCTTTTTCTTTTTCTTTTTCTTTTTAGCCTTCTCTCTTGTCTCTTTTTTATTTTTTTCGCATCTCGTCTCCTTTTGTCAAAGTACCAAACTTCATTTTTAACATTCAAGCCCAAACCATTGATCTGATTCTCGCCACCCCATCGGCCTAACTGTATGGACTATGGAGTTCTTTCATAAAATTGAGTTGGGCATAGCAGAGTGGCAGCCCAGACTCAATATTGTTACCCAAAAAAGAGTTGTGTTCATTGCTGAAATTCTAAGAATAATTTTTGCATTAGGGTGAAATGGATTGGCAAATAAAAGAATTAAAGTACCACTTTAATCTCTGAAATTTGGAAATTAACTCTTTAGTCCCTGAAGTTGCATTCCGTGGGTTACTTTAGTCCCTGGTTAGCCAACTGTCAGTCAATTATCACGATTTTGCTGATATGTCACATTAAGCGACACGTCAGCATTTCACATGGCACGCCACATGGCATAATATCTGATGTGGCATGCCACGTGGCATGCTGACGTGTGGCATGCTGACGTGTTATGCCACGTGTCATCGATTTTAAATTAGTTCAAATTAGTCACTAAAATTTTTAAAATATGTCAAATTAGTCCTTGAAATTTCTAAATATATCAAAATAGTCCCTGAAATTTTTTAAATTTGTTAAAATAGTCCAAAATTCCTAAATTTCTCCTCTTCTCCTTCACAAGCTTTAAATTTTTAATCATTATTAAATGCACTAATTTTTTTCCCATTTTTACACTCTACCTAAATTAGATTCTCCTCACATAGAAGTTTATGCATCTTATTAAAGTGACAAGTAAATTTAAATAGATTAAGATTGATAAATTACAAAATTATTGACAATTATTAAATTCAAACTTAACATTTAAATAGATTTGATTAATATTCTAAATATTTATTGGTCCCATTTAATTTAAGATTTAATGTTTAAGATTAACTAATTTAAAATTCAAAATAATTTATAATTAAAAGTTTTCTAAAATATGTCACTAGAAAATGGTGAAGGATTTGGTAATTAAATGAGATCATAATTTAACACTTCCATGCAATCGATGTATCAAAAGAATTTTCTAAAACTACAATTTTAAAGAATGATTGTTTTTCTCAGAACAACTATTTTCAGACATGCACTTAATTGATATATTTGTCATAAAAGCTCCATCAATGTGGCCTAATCAAAATCGAAATCAACTTTTTTTTCTTTTGTTTTAAATAAAAAAACTATAATTTAAGGTAAGAAAACGGCTTAACATAATTTTGCCGTAGAGAATATATTCAAATTCATTAAGTTCCTCTCTATATAAGTACTTATAAATAATTAATTAATAAAATAATAACAAATTAAACCCAACTTATAATAAAGTATGAGTAAAAGATCAATCAAGTGGATCAACTCTTGATGAATGAATGATGGTTAATTAATCCATATATAGACAATAACTCAACCATGTTCAATATTTTGCCTTTATAATCTATTCTTTGTTTATTTTTATTGAAAAATTAATATTTTATTTATTTAATTTTTTTATAAAACATGTTAAATTTATATTTTTTACATAAGTACGCCTATAATCTTGAACTAGGATGAGCTACATTAAAATTATTTTTTGTATTTTATTATTTCATTTCTATATATTCTCTTCCTATTATTTTGTATGGAGAGGATCTAATCTAGGTAGGGTGTGAAAATGAGAAGGAAATTAGTGGGTTTAAGAAAGATTAAAGATTTAGAGCTTGTGACGGAGAAGAGGAGAAATTTAGAAAATTTGGACTATTTTGACACATTTTAAAAATTTCAGGTATTATTTTGATATATTTAAGAAATTTCAGGGATTAATTTGACACGTTTTAAAAATTTTAGGGACTAATTTGAACCAATTTAAAATCGATGACACGTGGCATGCCACGTCAAAGGGCTATGCCACGTCAGATGTTGTGCCACGTGACATGCTGATGTGTTATGTTAACTAACAATTGACTAACTGACGACTAAAGTGACCTACGGAATGTAACTTCGGAGACTAAAGAGTTAATTTCCAAATTTTCTGGACTAAAGTGACGCACTCATATAATTTTAGGGACTACAATGGTACTTAACTCGCAAATAAAAACATATTAATTCAAAAACCAATTGTTAAAATCTTCAAATGTTAGATAAACAGGCGGTGGAAGCTTACAACACTCGAAGTCACGAATCCAACCTCTAAGCTGATTAAAAGAGAATTTGAAACCTCTCCTGGACCCATCCTCCCACAAACGGCCACTTCTGATGTTTAGTATATAATTTATTTTGGATACACGGAATCAAAATTGAATTTAATTAAGAGATTAATCTTTGAAAAAGGAAGAATGAAAGCATGAAAATCAATTTGTATCATGCATCTGAACAAACATAATTTGTATGCTCTTTTATTTTCAGTGAAAAGAAGAGAAATGTATATAAACCTTTAGTAGAACAATCTTAAGATTTTATACCAGTTTCTGTCGTCCAAAGAAATTGAAGACTTCAAGAGATTGCGAAAAAAGAGGGGGCTTTAATAGATAAAGAGAACGGAGAACAACTAATGTTTTATGAGTTACCTAGCAATGCCCAAATCTCATCACCAATTGGTGGCAAACAATACTCAAAAGTTGTCTAAGGTCATCGTTTTTTCGTCACCTGATTGTCGATCTTGTAACAATACACACATCAAAGATCAAACAAATATTTTTATTATGCATAAAAAATAAAAAATAAAAAACAATTTGTTCAGGGGTTGTTAGCCTTCTCAACATAAACCTCCACATTATTTTAAAACTTTAGTCTTTTTTGCTTCATTGATGACAGTTCTCTAACTTTTCTTCCTTTCTCACCGATATATCACTGAAAAAAAAAATCTAAACAAATAGTAAATTCTAGGAAAATTATGGAAAAACTTGAAAAGGAGAAGCATGCACCAAATATGACACATTTTTTGTATTGTTCTTAGTTTATATAGTTGAGATATTTTTTAATTTCAAAATCAAATAAAAATTATGCATTAATTATGTATTGAATAATAATTGATTCTAGAGTGATTGACAATCAGATTATGATTCACATGAAAATTTAATAAAATATTTTTATTTTAATGTTAATCATCACACGATAGAATTCTTGGTCATATAATCGTTGATTGGCAGAATTCTAGGCCATATAATTGCACATTAAATATTTACACAAATTATTTCTAGATATAAATGTACAAAATATTCAAGTATAAAACACAAAATATAGTGTATCAAAATTAATCTCATCAACTAACACTTGATTGGTTCAAGTGATTTGATATTTATTCCCATTAATTAAGGTCTTGGATTCGAATATTGTGGATAGAATGGCACTGGAAGAGTTTTATCTCCATAGCTGACTGAGCCAATTGAGCTAAATTAGTTGGAGTCCAGTAGATTTCACATACTAATAGTTTAGATTAATAAAATTAATCTTATAAAAATTTAACATTCTAATAATAATAGTGTTACAATCCTTTTGATAAAAATAATATCTAGCATATAAAAGTATCTTTTTTCTTATACATCTAAAATAGTTAGATTATATAAGTATTTATAAAAAAAAATTTTTTGATTAATCAGTTTTTATAAAATTTATTAAATAGTTTTTAAAATGTTTGCAATGAGTTTGTGATCTAAAAAGTGACACTGATAAAATAAAATAAAATAATTGGATATTAGTAACAAACTGAAATTATTGACAAAATGAAAGAGGAAGAAGAAAAATCTTTGAGGTAGAAATTGTGCTCCAACACGAGAGAGAGAGAGAGAGAGAGAGAGAGAGAGAATCTCATATGGCTAAACATATGATTCTAATTGAAATGACAAAAATGAACTAGTCTACACAAATCTAGTGAAGGTACAAGTATATATACAAGGCTACATAAGCTAGTTAGTTATCAACTACCAACTAACTGAAAAGGAAAAATGCTAGCTAAGCATAACTACCACTAACTTATAACAGACTAGTAACTTAAGCTTGAATAAATAGCTTTGGGCTAGACACTTCATTAAGTTGGGCTAGTGTCTTTGATGTTGAGCTCATGTGATAGCCCCTTACAAGTTGGTCGATATATGTCAAGGAGGCCATGCTTGGAAACTAACTGATGAAAATGTCCTATATGTAGTGGTTTAGTGAAGACATCAGCAATTTGATGCTTGGTAAAGGCTAGTAGTAGGTGGATTAAGCTAGAGTTAATCTTTTCTCAAACTGTGTGGAAATCCATCTCAATATACTTAGTCCTTTTATGAAATACCGGGTTGGTGTCTATACAGACAGCTGAATTGTTATTACAAAATATGGGAATTGGGTCTAAGGCAACAACACAAAGATCTTTGAGCAAGAAAGAAAGTTATTGAGCCTTATAACTTACTGCTGCAAGGGCTTTATACTCAACCTTGAATGAACTTCTAGCCACTGTAGGCTGCTTCTAACATTTCCAAGATATGAGGCACTTTCCAAAGAAGAATAGAAACTCGTGACAAACCTATGAGTGTCAAAACAGGAGCCCCAGTCCAAGTTTGCAAACCCTATGAGCTTGAGATCAGTTGAGGATAGGAAGAAAAGACTAGTGGTAGGGGCTGACTTTATGTGTTTAAGCACACGAACTGTAGCCTAATGATGTTCCACCATTGGATAGGACAGATACTGACTTAGCTAATGATACAGCTCCAGCAAGTATACCGGGTCGTACAAGTAATAAAGTGGTGAAAAAGATATCGTTCCCACAAGGATAGTTCAAGTACTGAAGTTAACTAATTAGGTGTCAAGTTGAGTGGTAAAAGTAATAAGAGAAAATGAGCAAAAGAAAACACAAAATGAGCAATTCAAACAAACAAGTAAATTAAACAGTTTTGGATTAAATTCAATGATAAAAGGCATTAGGGCTAGTAATTTCACCTACTCATTAACTTGGTTACCCTTGGAAATCAGTTATCCAGTTTCTAATTCCATAGATTTATGACCGGGTTCCCTAATTTAATTACAAGTCTCTCTCAAGATCAAGTAATTCTCTCTTACTTAATATGATTGCCTAATCTCTTAGCACAACCTAGATTAAGGGAGGATAAGCTCTATTGATTCCCAATGAAGGCCACAAAGGTCGTGTTTGTCTATCTCTAGTTTTTGCTCAACCTATGGTGATTATGACATGAAGCTCTCTTCACAACTTCTCTCTCAAGTGATTGCAAAGTATCAAATCATTCAAGTGGTAATCAAGCACTTAAAAGCATTAAACACAATCATAACACTAAATCACAAGAAAAAGAAACTTGGATAACATCAGAACAAGGTTCACATTGTCAATAAGTGGCTACATCAGTGCCCTAACAAAAGGGACTTAGTCCATGATGAAAATTAAAACTAAAGATGTGAAAAAGAGTGAAAAGTAAAAGAAAGAATCCACGGATGATAGAAGAAGTGCAGAGAATAGGTTGACACGGATTTCTCTGGCTTCCATTAGGCTATTGAAACCTTCAATATTCACTTCCAATACTTCCAAGGCTCTTCACAAGGATTAGGGTTACTAAGTGGCTGAAAAAGTTGTGAAAACGGCATCTAGATCCTTTAAATATGCTCTAAGATCTTCTTCCAAAAGATTGATATGCAAAATAGAACTTTCCATGTTTATCGCAGCCACGCTCGAGCATGGTTCCTTGAAGCTCAATTCGTCATCTCTGTATGGCTTTGAATCTTAATTCTCCATTTTTCTTGATCTGATTCTTTATACCTTCAATCAAAATGACCAATAATGAGTGAAAATGTTTTAGAAGGTATGTAAATTCCATATTAAGCCTTCACACAACAAAACTCCTAATATGATACTAAATTAATGCAAAACTACTACCTACTCTGCACGTAAGTCCTAAAAATTATATGAAAAACACTAACAAATATAACTCTTATTGGAAATTTATCAGCTAACTTATAGCAAATGAAAGATACAACTTATTTTGGTGAGATACAACAGTATCCTCACCAGTCTCCTATAAGTAGCAACATCTTCATAGGTAACACTACCAGTCTTTTAAAGCTTTAGAAAGGGATCGAATGGTGTGTTAATAGGCCTAATAACCAACAAACCAACATTTTCCAATAGTTTTAGAGCATATTTACACTAGAATAAGGCAATGCCTTTGTGGTATCTAGCTACCACCATGCCTAAGAAATACTTGACATCACCCAAATCTTTAATGGTGAGTTTGTCATGTAGTAGTTGCTTCACTAAATTTATCTCATTAAGATCATTGCCTGTCAATAATAAATCATCAACATACACGAATATAGTGAAGCTGTTAGCAATTGATTTAACAAACAATGAATAATTAGCTTTGGATTGAATCTAATCACTAGCCAAAAGAGCCTTAGTGAGTTTGCAATTCCATTGTCTACTTATTTGTTTAAGGCTATATAAAGACTTAGGAGTTTGCAAACTTGGCTAGTATTAGAAGGGGTGATCTTGGGAGGAAGTGCCATATACACCTCTTCATGGAGATCACCATGTAAGAAGGTTGTGTTTACATCAGGTTACTTTAAGTGCCAATTATGAGTTGCTACCAATGCAAAAACAAGCTAGATAGTTGTCATTTTGGTTATCGGTAATCAAGACCTTCAGTTTGTGTAAAACCCTCAGCAACCAAGCAGGCCTCATGATGATCAACAGTACCATCCGGCTTGTATTTGGTCCTAAAGACCCATTTATAGCCTATTGCTCTCTTATTGGGGGCAAATTAGTTAGAATCCAACTGTGGTAATCACCTAGAGCTTTCAATTAAGCTTGGACAATTTTGTGCCAACAATCATGTACCATAGCGACCTTAAAGAAGTGGGTTCTGGTTGAGAAGAAATGGCCAAGGAAAAGGCTTTACGTTTAGGGGATAAGTTGTCATGGCTTACCACTTGTGCAATAGGATAAGTAGCAATTGATGTGATAGAATTGTGAATCCTGGTGGTATGTTGATAATGATAATCTTGTAAATAGAAAAGAGCCTTCCTGATCCTAAAGGACCTTTTGACCTGAGTAGATTCAAAAGAAACGAGCTAAGGGTGTGATATATCAATTGAAGAGTGTGGCTATAGGATAGATGCAGAAGGGTGGGTATTATGGTTTGCTAATTCAACAAGTGAGGTCTAAGCAAAGGTGTTAAAAGGATCAAACATGAAAGATGTCATTTTAGGCATTGAGTTGTAAAAAGGAGAATATGAAACAAAAGAATAAAACCAATCAAATATGTTAGTTTGAGATTGAGTGGTTGTAGAAGGTGATGTGGTGGGTGAGGTAATAGAATGTTTAAAAGGAAATATTGTCTCATGGACTACAACATGTCTAGACAAAAATAGTTCCTTTATTTTTAAATCAAAAAGTATATAGCCTTTAGTTTCTTTCTTAAAACTAAGAAAAAATACATTGTCTTACCCTCAAATCAAATTTCTTTATTTGAGTTGTAGTGAAATTGCATAGTAAAGTAAGCCAAAAACTTTACGAGGGTTAAGGCAAGGCAATTTGTCATGCAAAAGTACATAAAGACTACATTTGTGAAGTTTCATACTAGGTATTCGATTTAAAATGAAAATAGCATGTCCTATTGCAAAATTCCAAAAACATAAAGGTAAATTTGATTGAAAAACTGAAGATCTAACAATGTTCAAGATGTTTTGATGCTTTCTTTCAATAGCAGTATATTGTTGAGGTGTTTCAATGCTAAAGTTTGATGCAAAATTCTAGTTTCAGAGAAATAGCTATGCATTCGAAATTCTTTACCATTATTAGATCTAACCACTTTGAAAGACTTGTTAAATTGCAATTGAACCATTTTAATGAAAGATTGTAAGAGACTTCTTGCTTCTAACTTGAGTTTTATAAAGTACAACGAAGAAAACCAAGATTTGTCATCAACAATGATGAGAAGATACTTATGGCCAAAAACAGAAGGGGCAATAAAGAGGCCTCAACTATCTACATGAATTAGGTCAAAACATGCATTAGACTTAGAGTAGCCAACAGGAAAAGGTAATTTCTTCATTTTGGCAAAATAACATGTATCAAAATGTGAAATTTCTTTATTGCAAGAGATAAAAGGGAATTAAGAATGCATGCTATAATTTGTTCAAAAAGTAAGTAACCTAGCCTAGCATGCCACAAAGCTGAGACATTATTTGAATTGTAGGTAGCAGCAATCTATAGGTTACTAATTTTGAATCTACGTAGATAGAAGGTAGGCCTTTCAAATCTTCAAACTTCATTGTACCTGCCTTGGAGTTTAGCAGCACCAATCATCCTTATGAGACTTGGTCCCAAAGCTCACAAGAAGTGGTAGTAAACGTGAGTTCACAATCAATACTAGAAATGAGTTTGGAAAACTGAGATACAGTTGAATGAAAACTGTGGTATATACAATACATTGGTGAAGAAAAAATCATTAGAGAACATGATGGTTCTTGAAGTTTTAGTAACAATTTTGTTACCACTTGGCAATTGGACAGAAATGGGATGTATTTTCTTGCAACTATGGAATTGGGATAAGAAGTAATAGACACCGTCAGTTGCTCCTATATCTAGAATCCACTAATGTGATTTTGTGCTATTATAAAATACTTTACCTGAGGTTGGTTGTATAACGATTTGGTTAGCTAAATTTGGTTTCGGTGTGATTCAGATTGCTATAACAAAGCTAATAGCTTCATTTACTGCTCTTTGGTGAAGAATACCCCTTGTTGTTCTTCCTGAATGTCTACAACACCTTCATCTTCAATTTTATTAGAGGTGACATTGTTGGCATTGTTCCTGGATTGTTTCATGTAGGAAGGAAAGCCATGTTTTTTGTAACAAGTGTCAACTGTGTGAACATTTCTTTTACAATAGGTGTAAACCTTTAAAGATTGTCCTTTCCTACTATTACCTCTGCCATTAGAATTTGCTGGTTGGCCTGTCATACCTTTTCCTCTAGTTTGACCTCTTCCAAAGGAATTTGATTGAGCCCAATCAGTAGTGTTCAGAAAGGCCCTTAAGTCTTGGATTTCAGTATACAATTATCTTTTCTGTTATGTCAGTAGAGAAAAAGCTACATTATTATCAAGAAATGGCTTCGTAAGTCCTCATATTAGCATACTGCTCATTAAGTCCCCTTAGGAATCTCACACATAGTCATTTTGCCTATATTCTCTTATAACTCCTAATCCACAATGGCATTGCCTTATACAAGGATACCTAGAAATAGGTTTGAATTTTTTTATTCTTCCCACACCGTCTTCAATTTGGTGAAGTAAGAGGTTATTATAAACAAATCACCTTGTTTGATGGCAAAAGGCTCTTCTTGAAGCACATCCATTCTAAACATATCTCCTTGGTAATATCTTTGTAAAAGATCTCTACACAACTCAGAGGCAATCCACAAAATAGTTTGCCAAATTTTAGGACTCAAAGATTGTTGTATCCATGAAACTACAAAATTGCTACATTTAACCCATGCAAGGAATAATGGATCATTCTCTGTAGGTTTAGGAATGGGGCCATCTATGAAAGGTAGTTTGTTCTTCAATTTGAGCACCATTCTCATGGCTCGGGCCAAAACATTATAATTCTGAGTAGTAAGCAGTCAAGAAACTAAAGGAGTGCCAGTATTCTCACTAAGATGTAGATAATATGGACTTAGAGGATCTGCCATAAGATTTAGGAACTAACCTTGTACCAATAAAGGATTTAGATTCTGACCTTGAAGTGGATTCAAAAGTTGATCTTGTAGCAGATTCGAAAGTTGATTTTGACCAGGCACCGAAATTTGATTTAGATTTGGATAATGATTCAGACCGGGGAAAGGCACTTGATTTTAATCTGCAACCTGAGGAATTTGAGCCAAATTCGGTGGTTGATTCAACACAGGAGCTTGGATCACCATGGGAACTTGATTCTTAACTGGTTCTTGATCTGCCATGGAAACTAGAGTGTACAGTAGAACTTCTCAAAGGAGTTTTGGAACCATAACAAATCGAAATCAATGAGAAATGAAAGAGGAAGAAGAAAAATCTCATATGGCTGAATATGTGATTCTAATTGAAATGAGAAAAATGAATCAGTCTACACAAATCTGGTGAAGGTACAAGTATATATACTAGGATATGCAAGCTAATTAGTTATCAGCTACCAACTAACTAAAAATAGAAAAGGCTAGCTAAGCATAACTACCACTAACTAACTTGTAACAAGCTAGTAACTTAAGCTTGAATAAATAGCTTTGGGCTAGACACTTCATTGTGTTGGCCTAATGTCTTTGATGCTTAGCTCAAGTGATTATTGCATTAAGGTTATTCTTTGTTATAAGACAAATTTTGCTATGCATGCACCAAGTAAAGAATGGTGGATCACACACTAGCATTTAGCCACATTTTCCTTTAGCTACATTCAGCAAATGTGACTAAATACATTTAAGAATGTGGCTAAATGCATCTCCTCATCCTCTTCTTTCTATCCGCCATTCCACTTTACCTGCTTGACCAGCTCCTTTATGACATTATTTAGGTTCTGAGCCTCAACATTCTAGGTTAGAACCTTAAGGAGCTTGTAGATCTTTTAGGGCCTTAGGGGTCTCAACTTAGTGACCATGCATGATGGCATTGAGGAGATTGCTTGTGATGAGCTTCTTGATGAACTTCCAGTAAGGTCCAAATGGAACCATGGCCACAAAGTTGCCATAGGTAAGGCGCCTTATGCCAGAGGTTTGGAATTTGAAGTTGAAGAAAGCTCCCTCTGGGTTTAAAGGAAGAGGTTGATGAGGTTAGGGTTAAAGGCAACAGCGATGGGTATGGATCCAAAGTGAGGGGTAAAATAAAGAACAAGAGCTCATAGCATTTGGAGAAACGAATACGAGAGTGGTAGATAAGAGGGTCCAAGAGGTGAAGGTGTCCCACAAAGGGGAGGCATGGTTTTAGGTTGGGAGGGTTAGGGAGGTGGCAAAGGGCCTTGGATTTTGCAAATAGTGTAGGGTGGCGGTGGATGAGAAGAGTTCTATGACCAAGAAAGTTATTCCACAATAATGCTTCTATAACCTTGTTACAGTATAGGTATAGGCAATCATTTTGTTACCTGATGAGACAAATGCACAATAATATATTGAAGGGAAACGAATGGCAGAGGAAGGAGGAGGATGATGACAAGGTGGAATGGTGGAGGGAGAGGAAGAAGAAAAGAAAGAACTGCACTTAGCCACCTTTGCAAATGTATTTAGCTATAAGGGTGTTCAAAACTAAACCAAACCAATTACAAAATCGAATATCGGCAAAAAAAAAGCCAAAAATCGATTAAATCAATTTCTATTGGTTTTTTTTTAAATCGATCGTTCGGTTTGATTTTTGGTTGGAAAAATCCAAACCGAACAGAATATATATCACTAAATTACCTAATATATCCTTATGTAATTAATGTGTCGACAAAAATACCCCCATGTTTTTTTGCCCTAGCTTTGCACCGTACCACAAGGCTCACAAACAAACTTTAACTCTGCCTCACTTTCTGCACACACACACAAATGTTAGGAGACCACATATCCAAACCTCACTTTGCTACTACCACACAAGTGACTGGTAGCCACCGTGGCTTTCTCCTTCCTCTCGAGACAACCTTACACTGTCGCAACTGCCTTCCTCTGCGATTGCCGACACTAGAAGTCCATTTTGAAAAGGCCACACCTATGTCCCTTGCCAGATCTGAAACTATGCCAATTCTCTATGATCATCTCTTATCTCTCCACCTGCTCCTTGTATTCCAGTGGTTCGATGAGCAGAGAACACAAATTTTGTCAAGCTCGAGTAGCGATGCTAGTGATTATTCAATTACGGAGGAGTCGGTGGTGCTGCAATGAGCAAAGTTGTTGTCAAGGATGAGTGAGGATCAAGTTTTGATGTAAGGGAGAAAGAGAGAGAGAGAGATTACGATGAGGTTTACTTGTGTTAAAGAACGAATAGGGTAATATAATCATTTGAAGTTTAGTTGCTCTATTTTCTTGCTCTGTTATTATTGTCTCTGTTAATAATGAATTGATTTGGTTTTAATTTTTATTTGGTGTTGATTTAATGTGGAATATGAAATGAAATAGATTTTGTCTTTATTTTCCTCTCATTTTATTATTCTTGTAAGCCTCTAGCCTCACCCAGATTGTGAAATTTTGTTACAAAGGCAATGCATGTGATGTTTGGATTTCATATTAAGGTTGCGTTGCATTAAAAATTGAAAACCAAACCAAACCAAACCAAACTAGTTAACTTCGGTTCGGTTGGCCAACTTGATGAAAACTGAATGGATGATAAAGTAAGTGAACCGATTGGTTTGGTTTGGTTGAGATTTTTCTTTCAAACCGAATCAAACTGGACCATAAACACCCCTATTTAGATTTATCAAATATGGCCAAATATTGGTTTGTGGTAAACTATTCTTTATCCTGTGCATGGTAAAATCTGCCTTGTTATAAAATAAAGTTTCTCTTATGTTTTGGGGCTTTTTAACCCAAATAAATTAAAAAAATATTATTTTTGTAAATGTTCTGTTTCATCTTTATTTTCCAAAATATCCTATTTTTAAAGTTTATAGGAAAATCGTGTAAGATTGCCACAATTTATAGTTGGCTTTTGTACTAATTTGAAATCATGTAAGACTCACACTATTTCTGCATTGTATAGAAATCATGTGACCTTACACGACACTCATACAATTT
Source organism: Pterocarpus macrocarpus (assembly GCA_031439585.1). Taxonomy (NCBI): domain Eukaryota; kingdom Viridiplantae; phylum Streptophyta; class Magnoliopsida; order Fabales; family Fabaceae; genus Pterocarpus; species Pterocarpus macrocarpus. Next base: position 9,478,368 of record CM062514.1, read on the forward strand.
CTATACAATGTAGAAATTGTGCGACCTTGGCATGATTTCCCTATGCATCCTACCCTATTTAAAACCCCTTTTTACACCATCCAATGTTCACTTAGTATGAATCATTTGGAGAAAGAGAGAAAGCATGTAATTTCTAAGAAAATTTGAGTGAAAAGATAGTTGAGAGATTTTACATGTTCATCATAACAGGTGAAATCACAAACACAAATGAGGGAGTAACATTGTACAGTTCAAATCCAGTTTGTGTGAATGTTCATCTATCCGTGACTTTATTAGAGTTGCAAAGTAGAATATTGTCGAAGTTATGCCAACAAAATAACAAGCAGATAATGCAAGTGTTGTATAGGTTGCTTATAGCAATTGGGAAAGGTGTGATTCGCTATAGAAATTTTGAGATTAGTAGTGACGAGGATTTTAGTATGATGTTCAATTGTCATGCCCAATTTCTAGAGATTCGCATAATGGAGTTATTCATCGTTATACAAGACTCGACCCTAAGCTCTAGAGGATCTACTCTCTATCCAACATCTATTGTGATGTCACTGCTCGCGCATTCCCCGACCTTTGCAATGCTGAGTCCTGTGCAGCGGATAGAAAATGCAGATGATTTGATAGGTAAGCCAAGTTTTGCACAGCTTGCGATCGAGATGGTAGCACTATTCTCACAAGACGGTCCTATTGAGGGTTTTGACTTTATTGCTGATCATGGAGATGATGAGGATGAGCAGATTGAAGTACCAGGTGATAGTGATAGCGATGAGGACAGGAAGGCAGTGCCTGCCACCTAAAGCTAACCATGGAGCAGCCAATCTCAATCACAAGAGCATGTAGCTCACTATGGCACTTTGAATTTGGAAAAGATACACATGAGCACTTTTCCAAGGATTAGTGGCATTGTAGATGGTGGCGACATGTTGGGATTGCCAGAAGAAAATGAGTTGGAAGTTGGGCAATAGTTTCTTGACAAAGAGGCTATATAATTTGCAATTAAAACTTATAGTATTCGAAGATCAGTTGAGTACAAGATCTTGGAGTCAAATTATACAAAATACCATGGCAAACGCAAGCACGTTGGGAATATGTGTAGTTGGAGCATACGCATTACATATCGCTAGAAAAAGGAACTATGGGAAATTCAGAAGTACAATGGACCATGTACATGTTTGTTTGCATTGCTTTCTAGGACTACCCTCAGTTAGATACTAATGATATTTGTGCCAACATATTCTTCATGGTGCAAGCTGATCCAACAATTTTCTACTAAAGTTCTGCAAGGGTCAATGGAAGCAAAATATAGATTCAAGACTTTATATAGAAAAGTTTGGTCTGCCAAGCAAAAGGTCATTGCTAAGATTTATGGCAATTGGGAAAAGTCTTACAATAAGCTTCTGAAATGGCTACGAGGTTTATAGGCATTTAACCCAAGTAAAATTATACAATTGGTGACTGAGCCATATTATGTGGGAAATTTTGTTGACCATAGCTGTGTGATGTTTCATCGTTTGTTCTGGACATTTGCCACTTGTATTAAAGCATTTAAATATTACAAGCCCCTTATTACAGTTGATGATACATACTTGTATGACAAGTATGGTGGTACACTATTGATGGCGATTGCTCAAGATGGTAACTCTGACATTCTGCCAATTGTGTTTGTTGTGGTGGAAGGGGAGACCAAAGAAGTCATTCTTTTTGACTAATCTTCGGTAGCATATGGCACCCCAAGAGGGCATTCTCATAATTTTTTATAGGCATGGTGCTATCGAAGTTGCTTTAAATGCGGAAGATATTGCATATGCTACATCATCTCAAACTTTGCTCTAGCTTTCAAAAGCAAAGATGCAAAACAAGCTCTGATGAAAGCGGCATATTCAAAGACTCATCGAGAGTATCTTTATTACTGTGGCTTGTTGAGATATGAGAATCCAACCATGTGTGAATAGATTGACAGAATTCCCATTGAAAAGTAGGCGTAGCATGCTCATAAAGGATAGAGGTTTAGGCATATGACAACAAATTTGTCTAAGTGTATTTATGTTGTTCTTAAGGGCACATGCAATCATCCAATCATAGACCTGGTGAAGTCTACTTATTTCTATCTTGTTGTACTATTTGTCAAGAAAGGGAGGGAGGGAGATGGAAGCCCAACTTGTGAGTGGACAAGTGTTTTCACAGGCCTTGCAACGAGCAATTGAGGTTAACAAGCAACAAATAGGCATCATGACCATTTTTGCATTTTCTCGGGCAAACGAGTCCTTTATGGTGGAAAAGCTCACACAAATAGGACACTAGAGTCAAGGAAGCTATAAGGTGAGGATAATGGATTATTGGTGTGACTGTGGGTATTTTCAAGTGTTGCACTATCCTTGGAGCCATGTACTTGCTACGTGCGCATATGCTTGATTAGGGCACTTTTATTGATGATGTTTATCGCATGCAAATTGTATTCAATGTATACAGAATGCAGTTCTTAGCTATTGCAAATAAAGATTACTAGTCTGAGTACAGTTGACCTCAAAACACATCCAAATTCAGGGTTTAGACAAGCTATTGAAGGACATCCGATTTTAATGAGAATCCGCAATGAAATGGATGCTATTGAACTCGAACCATTAAAACAGTGTGGTTTGTGCAGACAGGAAGGTCACACTAGATGAAGATGCACTACTCTACATGCTTCATCCTCTAACTGATCCAATGAAGGTAATTAAACTTCTACTTTTATTAATGTGTTAGTTTCCAATTGTTGTGTAAGATTATGTTAGTTTCCCGCTCTTTGTTTCGCATTATTTATTTCCATTTGTTAACTGGTAGTTATTAATTTTCAGAATGTTTTGTTAATGTAATTAATGTTGTGTATTTTCTTAATATAAATATGCACTCAGACTATCGAATTAGAGTATGTTACTTTTTCGTATATTCTTATACTAACTCAATGATCCACCAATTTACCTAAAAGATGAATATTCACATAGCATAAGATAAATTTGAATTTTGATTGGCAAACTACCATAGACATTCATTAGTAATAAAAATATTAGAAATAAAACATAACATAGGTAATTAAACATCATACACAGGTAACTACTAAAAAAAAGCCAAAACAGTACAAACCATACTAAGGAGAACACACTTTAACAACATGTGAACAAAAAAAAACAATCACAAAATAGAAAATTGCATCCCATGTCCAAGACAGATCTCCCCCCAATCATGCCTGCAACGAATAACATAAAATTTTAGAGAAGACAACAACCAATACTTTAACAAAATTGAAATAAAAAACACAGAACAATATGCCTCAATCACATAAAACCTAATGGTTCCACCTGTCCCGATAAAGGGCTAGTAAACGACAATCAGTGTGGCATTGACGAGGATAAATCTCCCGCATCGACCTACCTTGTCCATGCTCTTGTTGTGGGTGTAGATCATGGTCCTGCTCTTCACATTGGTGTTACTACTCATGATCATGTTCCTTTTGCTCCTAGTCATCCATGGTGGAGTCCCACCAAAAAAATCAAAACCATACATACCTTGGTAAGCAGGGTCATGGATGGGTGACAAAGATAGTTGTAATGGATAAGTACTTGCCATTGGTGTAGTCAGGTTCACATTTAGATCAAGATCATCCAATGATGGCCTGTAGTAGTCCAATGCCATTGTCTCATCATGTGTGGGTGGAGTAGGATCACCTAGGAGAGCCGTAATCTCAACACATAATAAACACACCCTGGGATTGTATTGCTGGTTTAGGCTAGACATGAACTGGGAGCTAGACTCGACACATACTAGTGGCTGGGACCCCCCATTGTCTACGAGCTAGGCATGTCATGGTGGCTGGGACCACCCATGGCTTGGAAAGTAGGGCCAGGCTTCCCAAGCATACCTCTTAGGCTGGAGCCACCATACTCAGGCATGTACAACGAACTCGGGTTGCCGGTAGAAGAATGTGAATGGCTAGGATCCTCCTCATCATCGTCATCAAATCCATGGCTGGGATCTGCATTGTAATCATCATCATCATCACTGTCCACATCTCTTGGCAAATGGCAATGGCTAGTGTGAGACTCGACATGTAAATTGTGCTTCTGTTGACACCTATCTGGAACATGAGCTGTAAGGGGCACAACAAGCACTAATGTGATATGGCCGGGTACATCACAAGGCATCTCGACCAACTAAGGGTCGCAAAGGACCGGGTTTGAAGACAAAAACCTCTGCGCAACATCCGAGTACCATCTCATGTTCTCAGCTGATGATGATCATCGAAAGCAACCTAATACTAAACTAACTATTCCATCCGTGCATCCCAACAATCGTGATATGCCCTATACTTATCCAACCACCAATGATCAACCCTGTGAGCATCCTTACCGTGAACCTTATCAATGTTCAATGGCTTAATCGATATGGGTTATTGTCTACCAAACTGCTGAAAAACATGATCCGGCTGGTGAAACTCAATAATAGTAAAGCATAGGCTGTGACGAATGGCCAAAAAGGAACATCTCAATAAACAAATTTGGGTGTGATCCAAGTGACATCTAGGTTTTGGTACGAGGTCCACCTAAACTGCAATGATTAACAACGGTTCATTAGCTTTTTTTAACGGGATCCAGCATCAAATTTTGAAGTAAATCATACGAAAATGTAATGCTTCTTATCCCTATAACACTCAAACCGGCAATTTGTCTCTGTAGCGCTAGCAACCATCTGTTGTGGCTGTCAAACGTGCATTGATAATACTCTCACCTAAAACAAAACAAAGTACTAATCTTAATACTATTGAAACGTGAAAGGTAAACAAACTAGGAAATAACTTTTCTTTTTTCATAACTCCGTCTCGCAACTAGTGGAAAGATAAGTTCAGTTGGAGGAGGTCTCAACTCTGGGATTCTGTACCAAATCCACGATTGTAAAATATCTAAGCACCCAGAAATATTAGTCATTGCTTTGGTGGCAGCGCAACATAGATTGCGGTATAGAGTCGCTAGCACTATAGACTCCTAACTAAAGCTCCCAAAATACTCAAAGTCATAGAATAAGGGCAGCCACCTCATATGAACTCTAGCACCTAACTTATTCGCCATTAGGAACCCACCAAGCATTTGTAGGCATACAACTATCTCCCAGGGTACATCTGGTTCCAAGTCACCAAATGTATTATCTAACCAAGAGAAAAACACTAAGTATCCATCCCGATCATCCTAACTTGGTACTATCCCAAGTAAGTCATAGCACATGGTCCATATATCATAGCCATGATATCTCTTCCACGCACTCGTGCATTCACTAATTGACTGTCCATCGACATGCAGCCCTAACTGAAATGCAACATCTTCCAACATGATGGTGGAATATGTGGATCTCCGATCACCAATGCTCTACAAACGTAGGTTATCATACTCATACAATGGAACTTGGACTACATACCATATTCCTGCCTACCTCAAGTACAACTTCATCAGAGCATGTGGTGGAGGTACATGAAGACGCCTAGTGCGCAACACTCAACGTGGCTGTAAAGCATAAATGTAACATCATTAACATTAACAAACTCAAACAGAGCTAAATCAAATTATCTAAAAGTAAACTAAAATATATTAAACTATTCTAATTAAATTAAACTTCATCACATGCTATAATATACCGAATAAACACCAAAATTCAACTTTATAGTAGAATAAAAACTAAATTACATGAAATTAATCTAAATATACGAAACTAAACCCTAAACTAATAATCTTGATTAACATTAATAAAAGGTAAACTAAAATATAATAAATTACTCTAAATTTACACTACACCATGCTCTATAATGTGTATAAACATCAAAATTCAGCAATATATTACAGTAAAACTAATTTAAACTATAAATCTAAACATCTACATTTTGCTATTCAATAAATTAAAACTATCCTAAAAAAATTTCATCAAGCAAAACTAAAAATTCAAATACTAAACCAATAATTTTGCTTCATATCAAATAAGTGTAAATTAAAATATGCAAAAACATACTAAAATAAATCTATAAACTAAAATTCCTGCTCAAAAAAATACTAGACAAAGGTTTTCTAAACAAAACAAAACAAATATCTTATGTTCTAAATTAAACTGAACTATAATAAACAAAAATTGTATATTAAAGTATGATAAAAAATTACCCTTTTCATTTAGATTTGCATAAATATGTCCAAATTTATCTAACCAACATAAATTATTGTATGCCATCGATATCCAACACCGCTTTTCTCTACCAAACTTTTCCTTACTCTCTCTATCAAACTTTCCCTCTCTCTACCAAATTTTCCCTTTCTCTCTCTCCTCACAGCCTCACATGATTTCAGAATAGAAGTAAGCTTGACACGATTTCATATTTATAGATGAAAGTCACCCATAAATCGTGTAAGGCTCATGCGATTTCAGTGAAATTGAAATGCACAGAAATCGTGTGAGGGTGGTATGATTTTTGTTAATTGCAATTGCATTGAAATTGTGTGAGCCTCACATTAGGTGTTTTGCCAATTTATAAATTGCACCAACCTTACATGATTTTCCTATAAACTCTAAAACCAGAATATTTTGGAAAATAAAGATGAAATAGAATATTTAGAAAAATAATATTTTTTAATTTATTTCGATGTTTTGCATTATATTGAAAAACAAAGAAGCATAATTGTACTTTTTTTCCCCTTATAAGACTTATCACAATTTTATAACTTACAAAATCTCTTTATCAAATATGCATTAAGCACGCTCCACTTTTGGAGACATAGAGTGTGTTTGATTAGGCGTTTTAGCCACCTAAACCTTCATTTACATTTTTAAAAGTAACACTAAGGATGTTTGGGTATTTTTATGGTGATATTTTTTCAATGGGTTTTGAAGCCAAAACCTAGTTTTGGCTGAAACAACTTTGAGCTGCTTTCCTTTTCAGTTTTTTCACGTTAAAGCTTTGGGAATGGCTATTAGAAATTGTCCTTCGAATTTTATCCTCAATTAATTTTGAGTGATTCTTACTATTTTTTTAATTATTTTTCCTATAAATTACAATTTTATATTATTAAATAAATATGATTATGTTTTACAGCAACTTTCCATAAGATGGTACATGTTTTAAAAATTTATTTATAAATTATATTTTTGCTTATAAGTATTTATTGTATATTATATTTATATATACTACTGCTTATTATATAAAAATATTACAACTTGATTATTTATGATTTTTATTTTTATAAAAACTTTTTAAAATATAATAATAATATTTATATAATTTATTAAAATATATTTAAAAAATAATGAAATGAAAAATAGACAACATTAACATTGTAATATTTACCTTTTTTTAGTAATTTTATAAGTAAAAATAATTTTAATTAATATCATCCAAACAAAATTTGTTTTGTCAAATTCACTTTTAAAAGAAATGTTTCCAAATATAAAACACGTTACACTAAACTCACTTTGATCAAAATTAATTTTACAAAAATACGTTGATTCAACTCAAGTTTGCAAATTCCAATCCAAATATACACTTAACATTCCACTTTGGAGACTTAGGTTGTATTTGTTTGTAAAAAAATTAGTTTTTTATTTAAAAAATCAATTTCCATATATTGAATAATTTTTTAAAAATAATCAAAATTTTAAAAAGTCTATTTTTAACTTTTTCAACAGATAAAATTTAAATTTATAATTATTTTTTAAAAAATTGAAATAAATACACTCTTATCTCTATTCTCATAAGAATTAAAGAAAGATTATGTTTATAAAAGTTTGTAAATTTAAAACTAATTTATATAATAATTAAATTCATGAATTAAACTATCAATACAGAATAATTATGAATTTTAAATTATCAATTTATCCCAAATTAACATGTTTAAATATTTTATTAGCATCTTATTTCTGCTATAATTTTTCTTGACAATAGTTTTCAGTGTTATCTTAATATGAAAAATATCAAACAGCTAAAATTTCAGTGCTAAAATTTTTACTAAAATAATGTATTATTATTTTTAAATATTAGATGAACAAATTATTTTTATTCTTTTAATTTGTTCAATTATCTTTCTTAAATTTTCACAAATGGCATCATGTTTTCTGACAAATGAAGTGGGTAAAACTTAAACATTTCGTGAAAGAAGCCGGCTGATGAGACATAGCCGACCCTGGCTATACTATAACGTAGGAGAATAGGCTGGTGCCTATGCGAGCATGGTCATGATTGCTATTATCAAATATCAATTCACTATGTTGAGCTTTTTTTAGTAGAAATGAGGCACCTACGATTTCCTTTTTATGACATGCCGGTAACAGTCACAGAAAGACAAAATAGTTTTGATTCATTTCTATCGGTGCCAAATTGTAGAATCAAAGGGTCAGAGCAAGAGAGGAAAGGTCAACACGCTCTTCCCATCAAGACCAAAGTTGTACCAATATCAAAAACCTGAGCTGGTCTGGTGCCTACTTGAGTTTCCTTTTTTTTGGTCCGTGGTGCTTACTTGAGTTTAGACAAACAGACAAAAGAAGAGGGCTCAGCCCAGTGAAAGCAAGGTTAACGTCGATTAAGTTTCAGGCAGATTCATGACCCAAAAAAAAAAACCAAAACACTTTCAGGCAGATTTTTTAAAGTACTGCTGTGTCTTCACTCTACTACAGATTGGGTCTAGCCTCTGGCTTTCCTTGTTCCATGCAAAACCTTGAAAACATTGAAAGCTGCAAGAGCCCTGAATTTGTCTTTGTATTTTTGCGTTACTTTTAAATATATAAAAACTTTTTAAAATAAGAAAGTAAAAGTATATTTATTTTTAAAATGAAAACATATATAAAAAATTGAAAAATAAACATTATAAACATCGAGTGTTAATACTCATTATTTTGCATTGAATTCTGTTATTTATTTATTTATTTTTTTTAAAAATAAATTCATTAATAAAGTTTTTCTATAACTATGTAATGTTAGAAGCTTTCAAAACGAAATCTTCATTGATGTATGCGGATACGGGCTGATGACCGAACCCAGAGTTTCTCATCGCCGCTTTGGGAATTTTTCACCACAGGTGTGGAGGGGCATTTATCCTGTGCTGTCAATGAATACGGATACAGGCAGATTCTTTGGTTATATCCCTACCCATAATATAGACTATTTTTATTTCAACAAAAAAAAAAAGACTATTTTTACATTAATGAAAAATAATAAAGACTATTTTCAAATTAAGAGTATTTACTTTTAATTTGATAGTATGTTTTCGAAATGATTTAAAAGTTAATATTGTCTTGTTTACAAATTTTAAATACAAACTCATTTAAAATAACGACTATTTTTTTTTTTTTTGGGTTTCATTTCGAAATGTGCATTTGTCATTTTCGGCGTGCTAATTCAACCTTCTTCATACAGACGATATGCCATATGGCTTTCGGAGGATTAGGATTTTTTTTACCCAAATAAAATAAAAAAAAATCATTATTTCCATAAATGTTCGATTTCATATTTATTTTTTAAAATGTTCTATTTTTGTTGTTTATAAGAAAATCGTGTGAGGCTGACACAATTTATAATTGGATCAAAGTGATCAGAAATCGTGTGAGCCTCACACATTTCATTGCAACACAAAATCGTGTTATTATCACATAATCTCATAAAGTGGTAACAAAATAAATAAATAAGAGAGTGCTTAACATGGTTCGCTCCATGTTTTGGACTATCACGTGATCCACTCATTTTTACTGTTTGATATATAAAATGAGATTAATTAGTATGTATTGTCAATATAAAACTCTTCTACATTGACATCCAACCATATGCTGTTACATAAGTAAAGGTGATTTTCTTTGAAGGTAGTGAGTGTGAGAGTTAACCACTTTTACCTATGTGGTAGCATATAATTGGATATCAGTATAAAAGAGTTTTTCACTAATAATGCATACCAATTAAATCCAATTATAAATGAAATAATAATTTTTGAAATTAAAAATAATAAGCAAAGGTGGTTTTCTTTTTCAAAAATTTTTATTTTATTTTATAATTGAATTTAATTGATATGTACTGTTAGTGTAAAATTCTTTTACATTAATATCCAATTATGTGTTGCCACATAGGTAAAGGTGGTTAACTCTCACACCCATTACCTTAAAAGAAAACCACCTTTACTTATATAGCAACACATAATTGAATATTAGTGTAAAAGAGTTTTACACTGATAATATATACCAATTACTCTTATCTTGTATTATTATTGCCTCTTTAAATCATAACCATTCAAATGCAATTTAACGATAAAAATGGGTGATCACGTGATAATCCAAAATATGGTGCAGACCATGTTAAGTACTACATACCAATTAATCTTAATTTATATCATTATTACCTCTTTAAATCATAACCGTTCAAATGCGATCTAACGGTAAAAATGGGTGGATCATATGATAGTCCAAAATATGGTGTGGACCATGTTAAGCACCCTCTTATTTATTTATTTATTTATTTATTTATTTTTGTTACCACTTTGTGAAATTGTGGGATGATAACACGATTTTGTGTTGTACTGAAATTGTGTGAGGCTCACACGATTTATAGGTGGGTGTTTTACTAGTATATAAATCGTATGAGGCTAACACGATTTTCCTATAAACAACAAAAATAGGACATTTTAGAAAATAAAGATAAAATTAGATATTTATGAAAATAATAATTTTTTTTATTTTATTTGGGTAAAAAAGCAGGAGGATTAGAGCCATCATAGAAATAATTACTTTTAATTATAAAGTTAAAAATTTTCAAATAGAATAATTATGTGTTCTTAAAATATATTCCTCTAACATCATCTTCGTTATTTAAAATAAATAAAAAATTAGTTAATATTTTAAATCTAATTTAACATTTGTTCTATAAATAATTTACAAAACTACTAAACTGATTTATTAAAAATGAAAAAATAGGACTCTATTTTATAAAGTTAAATGATTATAATGTTGTATAAATTTAAGTTTCATATATTGTTATTGTATAAAATTGTTTTTTGTCCAATGACATATTATTACATTATTTAACGAATTTAACATCTCATTTAATTCTTAACTTATTATAGAAGGTATCAAAAAACAAAATCAAATATCTATGCAAAAAAGTTTAATACATCAAATTAAACTCGTGTTTTACTAGAATACCCTTACATTGAACTTTGGTAGTTGAAAATCAATTTTAGATTTCTAACATAGCATGAGCGATGAAGTTTTGGAGAGACCTAAGTTGGTTTGGTATCTAAAAAATTAACTTAATTAATTGTGTAAATTGGTTGGTTTGGTTCAAATTTAAAGAAAAAATTAATTAATAATATAAAATATTTTTATACTATTTATATATAACAATTAAACTCATATATTTTTAACATAACATATATAACATTGACATATATTTAATATTTAATATTGAATATGATATCTACAGTATTCGGTACATAATTGTAATTTTTTCCACATGAAAAAGATAAATGTTTTTTTTTTTTTCCAAAAGAAAGTGTTTGTTTGTTTTTCTTTTTTGTTGGTTCTGAAAAGAAGGTAAAGGTTTAAACTGACAATTACCATGAAAGGAAAGGTCAACGAATTTAAAATATCACCATGCCCATGTACAGGGCCAGCTTCGTGATTCCTTGACAGGAGCTTAGAGCCATACACAAATGGTAGGAGACCAACGAAAGGCCAAGGCTGACGAGATTACCATTTCGGACTTCTCCTAGATTCTGTTTTCCTAGCTGAAGGAATTTTATATGGATACAAATGTATTTTAAAAACATTTACACGGGTTTTTTTTTTTTTTTTTTGACGTGCATTTACACTGGGTTATTTTATGACCTGTCTCATCTTATTATTATTATTATTTATTACAAACCTGTCTCATCTTATATAGGTATACTTACGATAACTTACATTCATACAAGAAAAATAATTTTGGGCGAGTTATCATATTTGACTTTAACTTTTGTCGAGAAGAAAGAAGGGAAATTTTATTGTGGAGTTTTGCCAAGAATCAACATTTTAAAAAGTTTAAATTTTTTATTTAATTAATTTGTATGTCTATATAATTTCACTTAATTTTTAATTAAATCCCTATAATTTAAAAATTTATAATTAGATTCTTACATTATATAAAAAATTTTAATCGGGTCCCTTATATACATTTATCGTTACAAAAAAGTTAATGAAAACGAAATATTCTATAAATATTCCTTGACCCCACCATCAAACCCCACAAGCACCACTCCATCGTTCATCCTATCCTTTATTGCCGAAACCGCTGTCGTAGCCAATATACCGCCACCATCATCAAACACTATTTTTTTTTCACTCCATATATCTTTCACCTTTGAGCAAGTGAGACAAGAGAAAAAATGTCAATAAACTAGTTGTGGTGGACTAAACAACAAGAAGCCATCCCACCAATTAATGGAACTAATGCAAAAACCCATCCCCACTCAACCTTTTAGCACCCCTATCACCACCAACCTACATGGATCATTAATTCTCATGCTCCTCGAGACAATTTTTTCCTTCACACCCAGTTTCTACTTCAATGGCAAAGACCAAGCACAACTAGATTGGTGGGTGGTGGCTACCACTAATCATTGAGACACACTGCTACTACGAGCTTGTGACGAGGATGGTGGTTGGTCACTAGTTGCGTGTGGAGCTTTTAGAGTGGAGGTGTCGTCACATCTGTGGAGGTTTGACGGTGGAGGCGCGGTCACGTCACAATTGGAGTTGCGGTGGCCGGCGGTTGTCGTCTGTAACACCCTACCAATTCAATGTTATGCTTAAGTCATCGCATGAAATCGAGTAGATTGCGTTACTGCGTTAGTATTCTGCTTACTATTTATTCATTATGTCATGTCCTCTTTCTCTAATATATATATATATATATATATATATATATATATATATATATATATATATATATATATATATATATATATATTTCTTTGGCGAAGTATACCTCGTGGCACAGAGATCATATATGTAAACAAAAGAAGCAGCGTGCTATATATATTAAACGTGATCAGCATCACAGAACATAACAAAATTCAATAAAAAGCACAACAGAAAAGATAAAGATAGGTAATAGGTCATTAGCTGTATACATACATATATATATATATGTCGGAAGCTAATGCTTTAGTTTATATATAGATTCAAAAGAGGATACATATGTGGGGTCGATGTACCAAAAAGATATAAGGCCCATGTCAGTGAAAACAGTCCTACAAGGTCCTCAGAGGACATTTCAAACTATGCTAATATACATATGGCTAAGTCTATGGCCCAATACTACACATTGCCAAAAGAGGGCCATACTGTACAATGTAACCTGCGGTCAGGACCTACTCGGTCATGTAGCCATTGGCCATATCAGACCCGGCTGAGGAGTAGTCAGCACTAGGTCCCAAAGAGGAGGATGATGAGCCGGTAACCTCAGAAGGACCGCTCTTAGGACTAAGCGGAATATCTGGAACCACCTGCGGAGGTGACTCTGGTGGAGGGCCGGCAAGAGCTGTGGGTGGAGCAGGTAGAGCAGGGTGTGCTACATATAATTGGACTGCAAAATACGGCATGGCGGGGTCGAATGTAGGGTGAAATAAAGGAATAGCAAAATTCCTATTACTAAAAAGATAGAGGCGGAAATGGCAGGAACCAGTTATGTACAATGAGTCAAACATAGGTCATAGTGGAGCTGCATGTCAGGGATCTCAATAAACAGGGTGGCTATCGTGTCTATCACCAGAGTTTGAAAATGATGCGGAAACACAAAGCGAGGTGAGCATTTAAAGAAATTCTCAATAGGATTCGAGTACCGTATCAAATTGATGTCACATTCATTCTCAGTTGCCTAGGTTTTCATTTAATTATTAAAAAAATGAGATCAAATTGAACTATCCACATTTAATGAGTTTAAGAAAATGTTTGGTTCGAGGCAAGGTTCAATTTTGCTTAAGACAGCAAAAGAAACAGAATAAACTATTAAATAATAATATACAGAATAATGAGCAAAATAAATAAATAGATAGCAGCAGATGAACATAGCAATCAATCTATAAACAACTAACAATAAGTATGCAATGCAACTATGCAGATACTCATACTTAAGCTTATTATCATAAACTTTTCCGTTAATTGGTCCCCTGGAAATTCTTGGCCATTCAACTCCTAGGTAATAGTCTACTTTTCAGGATTGAGCTCGTTCCAATATAGGAATGCAGGGTTTACTTTCCTCGACCTTTCCACCAATCTATTCCCTTTAACTTTTAATTTGGGGTTGGCCAAAGTATTATGGAACTTTTATCACAACATAACCTTTTATGAATTTCTTGAAAAATGCGCATGTATCTGATAACTCATGTATAGGCTTTACCAAAATTTCAGCAGTATAACAGAATGTGTTCACTTCCCCATGAATAGTGTCAGTACTCAAAAAACTAATTTTTCAGAGGAATCATAACACTTCATTCATAATTCAATCATCAATTTCATAGAAATATTAGTTTCATTTAAACCATAGTTACTGTCTCAGCACTTTCAATCAACTCGGTTTTTGTAAATCAAGCCACAATTTCTATTTAACTCATTTGGACCTAAATTTTGGATATATTAGAGTGTTATGTGTCTATTTTCTAACCTCTTTAGTTTCACCTAATTTTGATAATTGTAACTCAAGTTATTTAAGTTTTATCACGGCCTGCCTTATAGCTAGCCAGAATTACATACTTAAAAGTAAAAATCCACTAAAAATCAAAAACCAGTTCAAATCATATGAAATTGGCATTATATTAAATTTAACAGGACAAGCTTTCATTTGCAATAAGTTCCATTTCATTTTGTTTAGTAGAGCTTGAGTTATAAGCTCCGAAATTTGACTTTTCTACAATATCCTATTTTGACCCAGTTTGGATATAGGTCAACTTCCTTGAAACACTGGAAGCAAACAAAATCGTATTTAACTCTGAATTTTTTATGGGATATTCTTCTATGTGTAGGCTTTCTAAAAAAGTTAGTTTCATTCAATTCCAAGTTGAATACGGCAAGTTTTGCTCTAAACAACTTAGTCTGCCCAGAATCAAACTCAAAAACCTAGGTCAAACTTCCAAAATTCATATCTCCTTCAATACTCATCCGATGGCCTTGTAATTTATATGGTTAGAAAGCCATAGATGTCTAATTTCATAAAAATAGTTTTATCAAATTTAAATGGCTGTAGACAAAGCCATACACTCCGCCGTACAAACTGCTGCGGGGTTTTGATCTTCTAGTCCCTCACTACTTCCTACTCTCACCCCTTTTTACTTCTTAATCGATTTTAAACACAAAGACAGCCATCAAACCAACCAATAATCATTATATACATCCAAACATCATATCAAGAAGTAAAAAACAAAAACCCCAAATAGCCACCCATAACCAAGAAGACAAGAACAAAGTTGAATCTCTACGTCCTTTAGGTGTGATCTTGCTAAATTTGAGTTTGGATTGATGGAACCTTATCAAAGCTTGAAGGTTTGATGGAGTAGATTGAAAGGAGAAGAGAATAAGCAAGCTGGAACAAGAAGAGAAAGGGGGCACAATCAGCATGAAGTGAAGAGAGAAAATCTGATTCAAATATTAAAAGGTGGTTGGCTATGTATGTTGTCATTGGTTGAAATTTTATGGCCAATTTTTCAGCCATGTCTACCTCTCCTTGTGGCCTTTGTGGTGCCACCAAGGGATGATTAAATGGCTAAGTATTCAGCCATGGATTAATAGAATTTGGGTGTGTGATTCTATTGGTTCGGTTTCGACAGTTTAAAATACCGAAATCTTACCGATTTCTTTTAAATTGGTAAATTGGTTTAGGAAAATTTTTATGAAATCTTCTATGCTTCTAATCTAATTCTTTCTCATCTAATCTCAATTATTTGCTAGTTAATTAACCCTAATTAAATATTTAGTCGGATTTTAATTAACCTCAATTATTTGATAAAAATCAAATAATTAGGTGAAAAACGATAAAAATCTGATGGATGTTACATTGTCTGATATAGTGATGGTGGCTAATGTAGTGATGGAGGTAGGTGTAATGCAGCCATGCATAAGAAAGAGAATGTATGTGAGTGACAATGGTGGGTCTGCAATGTCATCACCAATGTCACCTTGAGCACTACACGACAAGTAGGAGAGGAGATGAAGGAGCTCATGTTCGGTAAGACATTGACACTAAGCTATGTGGGAAAGTTGAACCAAGCTGGTCATTTGAAAACAAAGGATGAATGAGCTAGAGAAAGAAGGGTGGAGTGAAATGGTGCTTCTAGAGTGTATCAACCATCACTAGTTGTATCAATGCTCCAATATAATTGAACCTTTGATGTTCATTATATAGAAAACGAATGACTAGGATTAAGTAGCCTATGATGATCCATTCTTCACAAGAAGCATGACAACATTTGCTAAAGAATATTCACTAAATATTCCATTTCCACTAACATTTTTGTAACCAGGATGGAGGCAAGGATCTAATTGAAAAATTTTATATAATGTAGGGACTTGATTACAATTTTTTAAATTATAGGAACCTAATTGAAAATTGAGTAAAACTATAGAGACTTGCAGATTAATTAAACCTTTTAAAAAGTTTAAATTTGGTGGGATTTATATTATTTGATTATAGATATATTCAATTTATGTCAAGAACTAAATTCTAGAAATATTTGAGAAGTTAAGTGAAATCTTGAAATAGATTTATTTCTTTTTTTTTTTTCGAGCAAGAAGATTTTACTCATAAAGCAGTTTAATGACACTTATAAATTGAAAAGGATACATTAGAGCAACATAAGATTTGTCATTGATAGAAGTATTAGATTTGGATAATTATGCTCAAGATCTAATAGATCTAAATCATTTATTTCATAAAGAAATTCCTATGCAATGAAAAGGAAAACAATGGAACTACCGCGAAAGTAAAAGTATAGTAGCTTGTGAATAACACTCATAAAAAGGAAGATCAAAATAATAGAGAAGAGAGAAAAAAGAAGGGTTGGGTACAACTCTATTGTGGCATTGATTGCATTTTTTTGTTCATTTACTATAGACAAGATTTATTTCTTACAATTTGATTTCTACATTTGGCATAAGCACCACTAGAAACATGTGGAATATGTAACACCTTACCAGACAATTACTATGCTTAAGTCATAATAGATTATCCGATAAGTGATTACATGTAGTGAGCTGATTAAATTCTATTTTCTGTATCATTATTAATCACTCGCATAAAGGCGACTATTCGCGTAATAGTATTTTCTGCTTGACAGCGGAATAAATACTAGTTAATTGGTATACTGTAAGCAACATAACATAAATAAAATAGCAATAAAGATAGAACTACTGCAACATACATCTTAAATATATACATGGACGTCTACTTTCAAAGTTTGTCAAAATGATACAGGGTAAGAAAAAATATGAGGCCACTAACACAAAATAAAACGACCGGTCTCTAAGAACAACACCCTAGATGGTCCCCATGGGACATTTCATATACTCATCCTAATCTATACCCATCTGTCCATAGCCCAGACTGCCAAAAGAGGGTCGTCCTGTACATTTACTACCACTATGGCATACCCACTGTCTAAACGGAGTCTGAAGAAAGAAACCCATTCGCCATGGGTGCGTCTGCAGGAGGGTGGCCCGTGCTAGGAGCAGAGGACAAGGAGGAACTCGCTACCTCAGATGGATCTTCCTCTGACGTCGAGGCAAAAAGCATTTGCTGCAGTGGTGAAGCAGGAGGGGCCATAGGAGCTGGGGCTGCTGCTGCCGCTAGTGCTATTGCTGCTACTGGTGGAGGTGGAAATGGATGGGCCATATAAAGGGGAATAGCAATATACGGGACAGCGGGGTCAAAAAGTGGGTGCATAAGCGGTACGATGTAGTCTCTGTGGAAAAAGAAATACAAACGGAACTGACACCTGCCAGATATATATATAGAATCCAGAAACGGGTCGATGTGGATGTGGAGCTCGGGGAACTCAATGAACAGGACTCCTATTGTTGCGTTCTCCATAGTCTGAGAATGACGCGGAAATATACAGTAGGGTGAGAAATAAAATTTTTCAGTAGGAATTCCTAGTTTCTATACATCTGTCATCGCTGTCATTCCCAGTTATTTCGGTCTTTCAATAGTTTCCAATGGTACAACACAATAATGATATTTAACTTAAATACTTATTTGAAAAACATACACCGAAACAAGCTCAATTTTAATTAACAGATACACTAATGCAATTAAACAGTAATTGTAAAGGAGCAATAGCATATTACGAATAATAAACAAGTATCTAGGACAGTCAATTAGTAAGCATTACACTGTACATATGATTGTGCAATTAGAAATGCATCTTATTCTTGAAGGCTTTCGCCTATTAGAACTTATTTCCATCGTTGGTCCCCTGGGAGTCTTTGGCCATATACTCCTAGGTAATAGTCCGCTTTTCAGAACCGAGCTCGTTCCTATACAGGATTGCTGAGTTTACTTTCCCCGACTTTCCCACTGATCTATTCCCCTTAATTTATTCCGGGGCTGGCCCAAGTAAAATGGAATCCTTTACAATATCATGAATTGAATGCACATGTAGCTTGATTATTCAAGTATCATATATTCATGCTATTTTAAATCACACAATACATGAATCTCTTACCAAAATTTCGGCAGAATAACGGATCGAGTCCGCTTCCCCATGAATAGTGCCAGACAACCAATACAATTGTACAACTTGCAATTCAATATAAACCAGCAAATATGTATATATATTCATAGATTCATTCCTTAGTTTCAACTCAAGCATCAATAGGGCTTTCAGTTCATTCTTCCTTATCCTGCATGGTTATTATATACTCCACTTGTATTTCAATTTAACACATTTAAACCTAATTTTTGGATATGTTGTAGCCTTATGTGTCTAGTTTCTAACCCTTTTAGTCCCATCTCATTTGGATTTGTATAACTCAAGATATAAATGTTTTACCTCAGCATGCCCTGTTCTTAGCCAGACTTGGGTTCTTATAAAAGAAAATTCACTAAAAATAGAAAGCTAGGTGAAATCTTACAAATTTTATATCAAATTAAAGCTAACACAACAAGCTTTCAAATGATCATGTCATTTGCCTAAGTAGATTTTGAGTTATGAGTCCCGAAACATTACCCTACTGGGCTGCCCTATTCTAGGCTAGTTTAAACCTAAGCCAACTTCATTGATGTGCTGGGAACAAATGACAATGAATCAAATTCTGAAATTTTTATGGAATGTTCTCTCGTATGTTAGCTTTCAAACAACTTTAGTTTCACTCAATTTGGAGTTGTGTAAGGTGAGTTACACCCTTCTCAACCCATGCTGCCTGGGTAAGAACCCAAATTTCTAGGTCTAACTTCAAAAATTCATAACTAATTCTATACTAATCCAATGGCCTTATATTTTATATGTATGGAAAGCGCTGGGTGTCTAGTTTCATATAAAAATGGTTTCATCAAATTTAAATGGCGGTAGACAGAGCCGTACACTCCACCGTACGGACTGCCGAGGGAAACCCTAACAGCTTCTAGGTTTGTCTCCCTTTTTCAAGCTATTTGCAATCAATTTCAGTTTTAATCACAACATACATGCAAAATTAATCATAAACCATTATCATCACTCTACATAACATCAAATTCTTAGATTATCCATGATCACCATTCAGCCCCAAACCAGAGAAAGTGAGAAGAGAAGTAGAATTTCCTACCTTGTCTAGTTGAGTTTATGTTGATTTTTTGTCTTTGGTGCAAGCAATTTATGATGGCTTGAAGAAGAGATGGAAATGGAGTGGAGGTGAGAGTAAGGAGAAGAAAATCAAGTGAGCTTCAGCAAAAGAAGTGGCTGAAATTCACAAAGGGAGAAGGAAAGAAAAGGTAGAAATATTTGGAAGCTAGATGCATGTGATTGGTGGATTTCATTATCTTATCAATTTTGGTTTGGCTTCCACCATCAAGGGCTGCTCAAGGTGCCACTTGGGTGGGTTATTTGGCTAAATCTTAGCCATTGATCCTAGGGCACTCATGGCATAATTTCTACTGATCCGGTTCCGACAGTTTAAAACTCTGAAATCTTACCGATTGCTCTTAAATCGGTAAATCGGTTTGAAATTTTTCTGTGAAGTTTTCTACGCTCCTAATCTAATTCCATCAAGCCTAATCCTTTCAACTCACCCTTAATTGGCTTTAAGTAAGTGTTTAATCAAATTCTGATTAAACCCACTTATTCGATAAAAACTGAATAACTCAGTTGTTAACGATAGAATTTTTCGGATGTTACAGAATACTATTAAAAATTACCGACAGATATGTACTCATTGGTATTATCGACAGATTTTCTGACAGATAAGTTTTAAAATGAAAAAAAAATGATATAATTACGACAAATATTTACATCCGTCAGTAAATTTGTTGGTAAATTTTGGCACCAATTGGTGCATAAAAATTACCGACAAATTTAGTGATGGATAAATCTGTCATTGTTTATGGTTTATTTATCGATGGCATATCTGTCGGTAAATTTCATTTTTATTTTTATTTTTTTTAGAAGAGAAAATTATTGACAGATAAATTCTTTGGTAACATAATAAATAATTATCGATAGATTTTTCTTCGGTGAAGTCAGATTTTAAATAGTAATTTTTATAAAAAAATGGAAAATCATCAACAGATACATCTGTTGGTAAATTTATTAAATATAATATACAATTATTTAATTAAAAATAAAATTCACCAATGAAATTTACATCGATAGTTTTGTTTTTTAATTTTTTTTACGGGATATAATGAATTTTAATTTAATTTCTTATTTACCAACGGATTTTTCATCGGTATTTGAGTTTTTCTCGTTGGCACCAATGACCCTTTGTCTTCCCTTTTTTTAATTATTGATGGATTTTTCATCGGTAACTAAATTAATAAAACGATGAATTCCTTTAATTTAGTTACCAACTAAAAAGTCATCAATAGGGGCATAATATGGACATTACACACTTATCTTTCTTTTCTCTCTCTTTCTCTCTCCCCCAATGCCACCTATGGCCACCCTCTTATCCACTGCCGCCGGAGGCGTTTGAATGCCATTGGAGACCACCATTATGTTCTTGGTACTGTGTAGAGTATTATAATCGATTTTACGTTTTTTCATTTGGCCTTTCTTTTCTAGTGCATTTCTTTGCTCTATTTGCTTCTCACTATATTTACTTAATGTTTCTCTTTTTTATTTTGTTTAATAGGGGGCACTTTTGGACACATATTGGGACTAATTGGAGCTGGAGCATAGCTTCTACAGTTTAGGTTAGTATAATATGTAGTTTATTACTTTATTCAAGATTTATGCAAAATTAGAGACTTACATTTTGTAGAATAGCGTTCTAGGATGGAAGAAGGAAAATGGGATTGCATGATTAGGGGAAGGTTTAGCATTTCTTTTCAATTGTTTGAACTGTGTGATGTAGTGTTGTGTGTCTGTATTTTGTGACGTAAGAGGGTGCACTTTAGAACTACTCTTAAGATTGATTGAATTGCATGACTGTGTGTTTGATATTGATTGTTTGTTCTGACTGCTAAATCAATTATTTGTGGAACTCTTAATTTAAGGAAAGACTTTGCCCCTTTTTTTTTAACAAATATGTTGTTTTTAATTGAAAAACAAATTAAGGGAGTCTCCCAATCTCATGGGAGACTTTGTTGAAATTTTTGTTATTTTTTATATTGTTTTCATAACTAAGAAAATATATTAATCTAATAAGCACAGAGTCCTAATACAAGGGGAGACTCTGCCTAATTTTTATTTAATTAATTTGTTACTTTTGGATTAAAAATAAATTAATCCAAGCAAAATTTCCTATCTAATAATTAAGGGTTGTACGTCTATATATATGGGAAACTCTATTGAACTTGTGATTGATAAGTTTTGCTATTAATTTTTAGGTTGAATACTGTTCAAGAACAATATGTTTCCTAAAAACCATTTATAGATGTATGATAGGTTGTACCCAGGTCAGGTGGGTATTAAACCAGAATTTTATATGGGTGTTGAGAAATTCATAGGTGTTGTATGTCAATCACTGCCATTCTTAGGTGAAGGGAAAGTTAGGTGTAACATCTACCACGAGTTTCGACTTCACCTTCAAGTTTCTATGATTTCCGACTTCCGACTTTATCTTCGAATTTCACATAAAATGGGCATAATTTCCGATTTCCAACTTAACCTTCAAGTCCAAACAAAATAGACGTGATTCCCAATATCCGACTTTATTTCCAAGTTACGTGATTTTCTGACAGCCGACCTTATTTCCAAGTTTCAAATACAATGGGCATGATTCAGATTGATTTCCGATATCCAACTTTATGTTTCAAAGAAACGGACCTGATTTCCGATCTCATAATTTATTTCCAACATTCAAACAAGATGGATGTGAGTTACAACCTCCGAATTGATCTCCAAGTTCAATCAAAATTTACACGAGTTTCGATCTCCTACTTTATTCCCAAGCTTCAAATAAAATGGACATGATTTCTGATCTCTGAATTTATTTCCAAGTCTCAAATAAGGTTGGCACGAGTTCCGACATCCGACTTCAGCTCTAAGTTCAAATAAAATGGACGTGGGCTCTGACTTTACACAGAATAGAGACGAGTTCCGATTTGAAATAGAATGGAAACGAGTTCCACTTTTGGGGCGACGTGGAGAATAATTTAGCCACAAAAGAAGGAGACATGGCTGAACTTCAATCACAAAATTTCAACCAATCAAAACACATAAAGCCAACTACCTCTTCAATGCTTAAATCAGATTTTTCTCTCCTCCCTGCTGACTTGCATCTCATTCTCATCTGGTTTCAGCCTTCTTCTTCTCTTCTTCTCTTCTCCTCTTAACTTACTCCATCAAACCTCCAAGCTTGACAAGGTTCCATCCAAACTCCAAAACTTAGCAAAATCATATACTAAGAGGTAGGATTCAATTTCTGTCCTTAATTTCTCTAAACTGCGACTGTATAAATTTTCACTCTTCTTCATGTATTTGATGATATATTGGATGTATATGATAGATTATGGTTGGTTTAATATGAAATCTTGAGTTGGAATTAAAGTTAGAAGAAGAAAACTAGGAGAAGTGGAGGATTGGGATGGTGCCTAAGTGAGAAGCCCCATGGCAGTCCATATGGCGGAGTATACGGCTCTACCTACAGCCATTCAAATTTGATGAAACTATTTTTATTTGAAACTAGACATTCAAGGCTTTCCATACACATGTCATATAAGGCCATTAGATTAGTATAGAATTAGTTATGAATTTTTGAAGTTTGACCTAGAAATCTAGATTCTCATCCGACTTGAGAAGGGTGTAACTCACCCTACACAACTTCAAATTGAGTGAAACTATCTTTTTTGGAAAGCTTACACATAGGGGAACATTTCATAATAAAATTTTGAGATTGGTACGATCCCATTTACTCTCAGTGCTTCGGAGAAGTTGCCCTATGTCCAAACCGAGCCCAAATAGGGCAGTTTAGGAAGGTCAGATTTCGAGGCTTATAACTCGAGCTCTACTAAAGCAAATGAAATGAAACTTATTTCATTTGAAAGATTGTCCTGTTAGCTTTAATAGAATACCAATTTCGTATGATTTGAACTAGTTTTCAATTTTTAGTAGATTTTTACTTTTAAGTGTGCAATTTTGGCCAGCTTCAGGGCAGGCCAGGTTAAAACGTAAATAACTTGAGTTATATTTATCAAAATTAGATGGGATGAAATGTGTTGGAAACTAGACACATAGCACTATAACATATTCATAATTCATGTCCAACTGAATTGAATAGAAATTATGGTGAATTTTACAAAATCGGGCAGAATTGAGTAGAATGAGTAGAAAACCTAAGTTATGTATTTGTGTTGACATGTTATATGATTGATATTATTATTATAAAACTTGATGCTCTATGTTGGTTTTATTGCTTGATTGATCCTTCTGGTAGTCTGGCACTATTCATGAGGAAGCAGACTCGATCCGTTATGCTGCCGAAATTCCAGCAGAGATATGTGAATTATATGAATGTTATACATTTATATATTAGGCTCATAAGATTCATATATGCAAAAATGATTTAAGTATAATATGAAATATATGGATGAATGCATGTAGCATATGCTTGATTATGTATGAGAATGAAAGGATATGAATATATTAAATGTGGATCCTTTCACCTGGAGGCGTAGTTATAAGATCCCTCTTTGTGAAGGCAGTTAAAAGACAAAGATGTGGGCCCCTTTACTTGAAGGCAGTTATTTGAGATCCCTCTTTGTGAAGGCAGTTAAAAGACAAAGATGTCGGTCCTTTCACTTGGAAGCAATTGCACATTGGGTCGCAACTAAAACTTTTGGGTCCCTCTATGTTGGAGGCAGATGGCCAACTGAGTCCCTCCGACCTAGAGGCATATGGGTCCCCTTGTGGGTTAGTCTGTGTAACGACGGTCACGAGTTGAGCTGACGAGCTCACTCCCAGATCAGACTACCCAAGAGTAGTAAAGACTAAAGATTAAAACATATGCAAGCACCCTAGGGACGGCGATACGTAACGCCTAGGTGTGCCAAGTAAATAAAGCAAAGAAAGTTAAAGAAGGATACCAGTGCATTTGTATGAATTCAAGTATGTGTATCTGCATAAATTCAAGTACAAGTAAAGGCGTGTGCAGATGTTATGTCTCCAGTATATTGATACTATCGTATTTTAATTTTTTTCAATTTTTCTTCATAGTATAATTAATGGATTGACTTTGTGTTGGCCCACCTAAATGACAAGTGTATGAATAAAATGAACCTTGCTTCGGACAGTATGCTTTCGAACTATAAAATTAAACAGTTTGTATAACATGTTCACCTTTTTCATAATAAACCAAAGCAACTGGAGATGACAACGATGATATTATGTATAATAGTTAAAGAATCGTACTGAGAATTTTAAATTGTCACTCCTATTTTCGTGTTATCTCCAGATAGTTCGAGAAGTTGCGAAGATGGCTGAAGTTGCTATCAGTTAAGGTCCGCTCAAGTAACCATAATAACTCCCGAGTGTGGTACTATGACTTAAGCATAGTACTGCACAAAGGAGGACATTACACTAATGGTATCAGAGCAGTTCATCCTAACCGGACCTGGGATGGGCTGATTGTGCTTCCAAGAAGGCATACTCTAAAAGTTTAAAAAGGCCGTGCTTTAGGTCCTTACATGAAAGGGACATAGATGTTTGTGCATGGCAACCCTGTTGTGTGTTGTAGCTTCTCTATCGCACTTGACTGCATATAGAGCCTGATCACCTGAATATAAAGTTCAGTGTATGCGGAGATCTATGGCATTCAACTAGCTTACTAGGAATAAAGGAATTTTGAGGGCAAAATTCTTTTTAAGGAGGGTGGTAATGTAACATCCACCACGAGTTCTGACTTCACCTTCAAGTTTCCATGATTTCCGACTTTCGACTTCATCTTCGAATTTCACAAAAAATGGGCATAATTTTTGACTTCCGACTTAACCTTCAAGTCCAAACAAAATGGGCATGATTCCCAATATCCGACTTTATTTCCAAGTTACATGATTTTCCGATAGCCGACCTTATTTCCAAGTTTCAAATACAATGGGCATGATTCAGACTGATTTCTGATATCCGACTTTATGTTTCAAAGAAAATGGACCCAATTTCCAATCTCATAATTTATTTCCAAGATTCAAACAAGATGGACGCAAGTTATGACCTCTGAATTGATCTCCAAGTTCGATCAAAATTTACACGAGTTTCGATCTCCTACTTTATTCCCAAGCTTCAAATAAAACGGACATGATTTCCGATCTCCGAATTTATTTCCAAGTCTCAAATAAGGTGGGCATGAGTTCCGACATCCGACTTCAACTCCAAGTTCAAATAAAATGGACGCGGGCTCCGACTTTACACAGAATAGAGACGAGTTCCGATTTGAAATAGAATGGAAACGAGTTCCATTTTTGGGGCGACGTGGAGAATAATTTAGCTACAAAAGAGGGAGACATGGCTGAACTTCAATCACAAAATTTTAACCAATCAAAACACACAAAGCCAACTACCTCTTTAATGCTTAAATCAGATTTTTCTCTCTTCCCTGCTGACTTGCGTCTGATTCTCATCTGGTTTCAGCCTTCTTCTTCTCTTCTTCTCTTCTCCTCTTAACTTACTCCATCAAACCTCTAAGCTTGACAAGGTTCCATCCAAACTCCAAAACTTAGCAAAATCAAATACTAAGAGGTAGGATTCAATTTCTGTCCTTAATTTCTCTAAATTGTGGCTGTATAAAATTTCACTCATCTTCATATATTTGATGATATATTGGATGTATATGATGGATTATGGTTGGTTTAATATGAAATCTTGAGTTGGAATTAAAGTTAGAAGAAGAAAACTAGGAGAAGTGGAGGATTGGGATGCTGTCTAAGTGAGAAGCCCCATGGCAGTCTGTATGGCGGAGTATACGGTTCTGTCTACAGCCGTTCAAATTTGATGAAACTATTTTTATTTGAAACTAGACATTCAAGGCTTTCCATACAAATATCATATAGGGCCATTAGATTAGTATAGAATTAGTTATGAATTTTTAAAGTTTGACCTAGAAATCTAGATTCTCATCCAACTTGAGAAAGGTGTAACTCACTCTACACAACTTCAAATTGAGTGAAACTAACTTTTTTGGAAAGCTTACACGTAGGGGAACATTTCATAATAAAATTTTGAGATTGGTACGGTCCCATTTGCTCTTAGTGCTTCAGAGAAGTTGCCCTATGTCCAAACTAAGCCCAAATAGGGTAGCTCAGGAAGGTTAGATTTCGGGACTTATAACTCAAGTTCTACTAAAGCAAATGAAATGAAACTTATTTCATTTGAAAGCTTGTCCTATTAGCTTTAATAGAATACCAATTTCGTATGATTTGAACTAGTTTTCGATTTTTAGTAGATTTTTACTTTTAAGTGTGCAATTTTGGCTAGCTTCAAGGTAGGCCGGGTTAAAACGTAAATAACTTGAGTTATATTTATCAAAATTAGATGGGATGAAAAGGGTTGGAAACTAGACACATA
Organism: Pterocarpus macrocarpus; assembly: GCA_031439585.1. Taxonomy (NCBI): domain Eukaryota; kingdom Viridiplantae; phylum Streptophyta; class Magnoliopsida; order Fabales; family Fabaceae; genus Pterocarpus; species Pterocarpus macrocarpus. The sequence goes on from CM062514.1 coordinate 9,505,562, forward strand.
GCACTATAACATATTCATAATTTAGGTCCAACTGAATTGAATAAAAATTATGGTGAATTTTACAAAATCGGGCAGAATTGAGTAGAATGAGCAAAAAATCTAAGTTATGTATTTGTGTTGACATGTTATATGATTGATATTATTATTATAAAGCTTGATGCTCTATGTTAGTGTTGCTGCTTGATTGATCCTTCTGGTAGTCTGGCACTATTCATGGAGAAGCGGACTCGATCCGTTATGCTACCGAAATTTCGACAGAGATATGTGAATTATATGAATGTTATACATTTATATGTTATGCTCATAAGATTCATATATGCAAAAATGATTTAAGTATGATATGAAGTATATGGATGAATGCATGTAGCATATGCTTGATTATGTATGAGAATGAAAGGATATTAATATATTAAATGTGGATCCCTACACCTAGAGGTAGTTATGAGATCCCTCCTTGTGAAGGTAGTTAAAAGACAAAGATGTGGGTCCTTTTACTTGGAGGCAGTTATTTGAGATCCCTCCTTGTGAAGGCGGTTAAAAGACAAAGATGTGGGTCCCGTCACTTGGAAGTAGTTATTTGAGATCCCTCCTTGTAAAGGCAGTTAAAAGACAAATATGTGGGTCCCTTCACTTGGAGGCAGATGCACATTGGGTCCCTCCCTGTGAAGGCAACTAAAACTTTTGGGTCCCTCTATGTTGGAGGCAGATGGCCAACTAAGTCCCTCCAACCTAGAGGCATGTGGGTCCCCTTGTGGGTTAGTCTATATGATGATAGTCACGAGTTGAGCTGACAAGCTCTCTCCCAGATCAGACTACCCAAGGGCAGTAAAGACTAAAGATTAAAACATATGCAACCACCCTAAGGATGGCGATACGTAACGCCTAGGTGTGCCAAGTAAAGAAAGCAAAGAAAGTTAAAGAAGGACGCCAGCGCATTTGTATGAATTCAAGTATGTGTATCTGCATAAATTCAAATACAAGTAAAGACGTGTGCAGATGTTATGTCTCCAGTATATTGATACTATCGTATTTTAATTTGTTTCAATTTTTCTTCATAGTATAATTCATGGATTGACTTTGTGTTGGCCCACCCAAATGACAAGTGTATGAATAAAATAAACCTTGCTTCGGACAATATGCTTTCGAACTATAAAATTAAACAGTTTGTATAACATGTTCACCTTCTTCATAATAAACCAAAGCAATTGGAGATGACAACAATGACATTATGCATAATAGTTAAAGAATCCTATTGAGAATTTTAAATTCTCACTTCTGTTTCCATGTTATCTCCAGATAGTTCGAGAAGTTGCAAAGACGGCTGAAGTTGCTGTTAGTTAAGGTCCGATCAGGTAACCGTAACAACTCTTGAGTGTGGTACTATGACTTAAGTATAGTACTGCATAAAGGAGGACGTTACATTAGGTGTCTATGTGGTAGGTGCAGATGTAAAAAGTATTTAGATATTGAAACCATTATGTATCATTTAGATTGAGCACGGGAAGTTGCTACCTTAGAAGGCAAATCAGTTTAGTATGGGTTATGTTGGAGGTAGTTCTAGTAGTGGAATCCACATTGGTGATTGGGATATGGGTAATGTAAGTTGGGGGGATAACCTTAACTATCAAGAAATGGTTTTCGATGCTATTGGACCCAAATTTGGAATGTGTTCCCAACCTTCCAGTGAGGCTCCCAATCCAGAGGCTAGAAGGTTTTATAATCTATTAGAGGCAGCAAAAGAGCCTTTATGAGAAGTGTGGTAAATTCAGAGTTATCTTTGGTGGTAAGGATGTTGAATATTAAGTTAGAAGGGAATCAAAGCCAATGTTCTTTTGATCAGTGGACTGATTTGATTAGGGAGCTTAATCCACAACCTGATTCCATTCCTAAGGACTTTTAGCAAACTAAGAAGTTAGTTTCTAAACTAGGGATGAAAGAAGAAAAGATTGATTATCGCGTGAAAGGATGTATGCTTTATTACAAAGATGATGTTGACCTAACTCATTACAAATTCTGTGAAGAGCTAATGTTTAAGTTGAAGAGAGAGGAAAATGAGAAGTATAAGAATGTTCCTCAAGGAAAAAAAATGCATTATTTGCTGCTAATCCCTAGACTTAAAAGATTATATCTATCAATGAGTTCAGCACCAGACATGAGATGGATGTTGAGAATAAGAGAAATGATGGTGTAATGACTCATCCATCTCATGGTAAGGCTTAGCAATATTTTAATCAAACCTACCCTAATTTTTCGTCTGACCCCCAAAATATTAAATTAGGGCTTTGTTTTGATGCTAGGGCTTTGTTCTGATAATTTTACTCCAAACAATCAATTTAGTAAACTGTATTCTTGTTGGCCTATGGTTGTTACTCGCTACAACCTTCCTCTTGAGATATGTATGAAAGATCCTTATTTGTTCCTCACCTGTATAATCCTTGGCCTCGATAATCCCAAAGCGTAGATCGATGTTTACCTCTAACCCTTGATTAATGAATTGAATGAGTTATGGTGTCATGGTGTATTATCTTATGACATTTCAATGAAGTAGAATTTCAATGAGGGCAGGGTGTTTTGACTTATGAGGGTAGCACGAATGTGGATCATTAATGACTTTCCAGCTTATGGGATATTGTTTGGACATATGATACAAGGTAAATTGGCATGCCCAATTTGTATGGAGGATACAAAGGAATTCACTTTGAAGTATGGATAAAAGAATTTATGGTTTAATTGTCATAAAAAGTTCTTAGATAGTGATAATCCATATAGGTGCAATAGGTATGGATTTAGAAAGACTGCTGTAGAGAACAATGAGACTCCAATTAAGCAAAATGGTCACAAAATTTAGGAAAGGGCTAGACGTCTTTCGAAGATAACAGAAATTGGGAAATCCATAATATTGCCAGGTTATGGGGTAGAGCACAATTGGACCAAACAAAATATATTCTAGGAGTTATCGTATTGGAAAGATCACTTAGTTCATCATTATTTGGATGTGATGCATGCAGAGAATAATGTATTTGACAATATTATGAATAGTGCGATGGATATTGACCGAACCAAAGACAATGATAAGGCTAAGTTGGATTTGGAAGAGCACTATAGGCACCCTGAGTTGAGCTTGCACCAATTGGGAGGTGGTAGATTGTGTAAGCCCAAGGCAAATTATACATTAAGCTTTACATAAAGACAACATATGTGTAGGTGGTAGGTGGGTGCAAGATTTGAAAATGTTTGATGATTATGCATCAAACTGGTCTAAAATGATTCATACGTTTCAATCAAATTACACTCCAATTCACAACGTACAAAGAAATATTAACTTTACATTAGGCTTGGCTTATTCAACCTTGTCTTTGTAAAACATACTAAGAATAATTAGAGTAGGCTAAATCCCACAAATTTCACTACATAGAACTCTATATTTAAGCTTTCATATGTCATAAGTACCACCTGACTTGGATTCATGCAGCCCAAGTTATGCAGTTAAAAACAAGGGCTGCCATAAATGCATATCCTATAGAATTTTAATAACTTTAGATCAACACAGGCACTACACCTAAGATTCGACAACTCTGAAATTTTGTGTGCATGTAGTTCCCTATCTTAGCTTTAAAATGCACTAGTCCTACTCAAGACAGAGAAGTATATCAATTTTATGTGATCCAATTTAAAGGCTACAAATACATTTGACTCATAATTGACCTAACTTCAAATTGGAATTGGTGCTATACATAAAGTCTAATGACTTTGAAATCTTTTTTATAAGTAGTCTCTTATCTTGAAAATGTCATTAGTCCCACTCAAAATAGAGAAGTATAGATAGTTTTATGCAATCTAGTTTACAGGCTACCTTAAACACATTTTCTAGAAAATTTGCCTAATTTCAAACTAAAATTGGCACTACACATAAATTCCAATGACCCTGAACTTTTTTGTGTAAACAATATCTTAACTTAGCTTTAAAATTTCACTTTTCCCATTGAAAGTAGAGAAGTATAGTTAGTTTTATGCTCTCTAGTTTAGGGGTTGCCACACTAGGTATAAGCAAAGTTTAGTGGTTTTCCTTACTCATACTTGCTAGAATCATTCCTAAATCTTATTTTGGACTTCTAGGGATTTCTAAAACCATCACCAACATTCAAATCTCCTCAATTCAACCAAAAATTGCCTAGTGCTAGAATCCAACTTAGCTTCCTCCCTTTCTATGTCATATGGCCAAAAAAACCCCTATACTCTCATGTAAGGTCCAATTTTCCAAAAATGCAAGGCTAAAGCTCTGCCACCCTTAACCCTAACACTTATCTTCCACATTCTTTGCTTCGATAGGACAACATTAGGGATCAGACAACCATCGGGCCTTTAAAACTCTAGAATGCAGAAACATAAAAATGGCAACATGTTCCAAGCTATAACAAGTTTGCATGCAAGCTTAATATCTAGACCACTTTGAGAACCTAGGGTTCTAGCAAAAGAGAAAAATAAGAACCCATACTTTTGGGCAAAAAGGGATTAAGCCAACTAGTTAGCTCTTTATCTTTAGCTCAACTTCAAAGTGTTGCAAATCTCTCAAACATGCAAGCTTGATTCCCCCCCTTTGCTCCCTTTGGGGTCATGTAATTGCAGGGGAAAAGTCAAGCTAATTTTGCCTCCCTTAGGCTAGCTGAATGGGATAAATGGAAGGAGAAGATGGTGATGAACAACTTTGATGAAGGTCGCAAGTGGGTTTGATGGGAATAGATAAGACATGCAAGGTGGTTTTGGTGTTTTGCTAGAGAAGAAGCTCAGTGCGGATATGGAGGAGTGGTAGGGAATAAGAGAGCTTAACAATGAAGATATTTGAGCAGTGTGGGAGTGGGTTTGATCCCTTTTATAAGGTTGGTCATGCATGTGGCCAAGTTTAAAAGCTTGCATGGGACTATACTTATTCTGGCTAATTACACCAAATGCCCACATTTGGTGTTAATTCCTTTTAATTATGTATACTGGACTTTATATTTTCTTAGCTTAGTACAATTACAATGATTAAATCTTAATTCTATACTGTGATAAAAATCATTCCAAAACCTTAAGAATTAATTCAGGGTATGTTGGAAATTTTCTAGGTTGCTGAGCATTCCTTAGATGCTCCTTACACTAAGTGTTATTTATTTGGATTATCTTTTTTCCATAATTATTTTTTTGTGATTATATTTAAAAATCTTTATTTACAAATAGTGAAGTACAACAACATTGCTAACTATGTCAAAAATGAGAATGTTACAACAAAACCAAATCATCAACTCAACCATAAACATTACAATAAGATGTGAGAACTCAATTTCACCGCCCTTCTTCGCATGATAATGCCCTTTAATAGCTCCAAATACAACCTTTATGAGTGATTAGGAGATTGAAAACATAGGTTGTGGGTTGTGAAAGAGTGATTGTAATTTAGCAATGAGAAGTTACAAGATTAGATGTTATGGGATGTTATGGGAGAGAAGATGAAATGTTAGAGATGAGAGGTTAAGGGAAAAATCTATGTTTATGGGGAAGAGGGGCTAGAGAGGAAAGGTTTTGGGATGAGGGATTGTGATTAGGGTAAGATTATAGGTTAGAAGCTAAGGTTTAAGATGTATTTGTAATATTCCAAAAATACCTTCACATGAGATGTACATGGATAAGTCATCTAAGTCAAGTGCATCTCACTTGTTTTTTCCATCCAAAATTTAACGTTTGTTAACAATTGGTTGCAGGTTGCACGAATTTAAAAGTTCTAGGTTCTTTTTGTACATTTTTAGAGTTAAGGGATCAAAATGCATAAGAGGTAGTGGAAAGGGATTTTTTAGACTTTTCCAATCAATATTTTTTGCATTTATAAAATTATTAAACAAAATGGCCTAGTTGTCTTCACAAAGAAAATGAACTTGTTTTAGACAAAAGTAAGACTTTTATATTTGAAATTTATTAAGGAACTATAACCACGATAAAAAGTTCCATTGAATTTGCAAATAAATTTCTACATGAAATAAAAGATAAAATATAGTTATAAACATTTTTAGTATGTTTAACATGCAATAAGCCTACAAGATTAAACTAATCAAATGATTAGTGCTATAGGAGAGGTGGATTTACTATTAAAGTTTTAAGAAATATCTTTAAAATGGAATAGAAAAATATAAGTTTATAATTACTAATATTTTGATGAGTCAGGGATATTCACTAGGAAATAATTTTTTTCTATACCGAATTGTAACTAAAAAAATGTAATAATTGATAAGTGGTGAATAATTATAATTTACATATAATAATGAAATGTAAAAATATGAATTGGTGTGTATTACTTAGATAAACCAATATGTAGAACTAAAACATAGATCAATCGAAGTCATGGTATAAAAATTATATCAATGTTTTAGGTAACAATCCTGTATTAATACGTCTTTAAGACCATAGAATCCAGCATCTTCCCATGACATTGGCAGCAAGTGTCGCAGCCCACTCCAAATTATTATTTTAAAATACTTAATTACACTAAATTTGAAGTATAGTGCAAAGAAGGTCATCTCACAAGTATGTTATTGCTATCTAGTTAAGTAACAAGGGATTTAGTGTAAACATGCAGTAAATAAGTTATAAAAGAAAATTAGGTGAAATAAAAATAAACACTAGTTCAAAGAGTTCCTTAGGCATAAGGTGAATCAATCACTAACACATAATATATCAAACACATGGAGTGTGACTAATTTGAGCTATTATAGAGACCTCTACTAATAAGCCCACAATTCTACCTAAAGAACTCTAGGAATTCAACCAACACATAATTGATTAGATAATTGAGACCTCAACTCTAAGTAACCTATGTTGATTTCTAGCCCCAATTGTATTAGCCTAGGTTTGAACCCAAACCCAATTCCTAATTCTTTAATTAATCAAATTCATACCAATTAACCAATTAGTAATCACCCAACTAATTTGTCATTTATAAACCCATATATCAATACCATTCAATGCAAGTTTACAAATAAAAAAGGGCAAAGAATCAAGAAAACAAATACAATTGAGATTCAAGTATAGGGTTTCAAGATTATAACCATAATGCCCTTGGAGTCTCCTTGAACTAGCTTGAAGTCCTACTCCTCCATAGCAATGAAAGTTACAAAATAGAACCCAAGACAAGTATCTTACAAAATGAAAGGAAAAGAAAAGAAAACAAGAGGAGAGGAGAAGAAAAAAGAGAAAAATGAAAAATGTTGGAGATGAGTCTCTTTTTTTCGCGTCTCTGTTTGCTCACTACTTATCAGACCTAAAGCATGAAAATAAAAAAAATACCCTTGAGTCCAAATTAATCCTCTGCCTCTTAGCTTTAAGTTGACTCCCCATTTGCTTAATTTGGACTTAAAATGAGAGAGTTATGACCCAATCTCTATAGCATGTACAGGTTGTATGTTCATTCATGTCAGTCAATTTCAACAGCCAATAAGTCTATCAAGATGTCATTATTTTTTAGAGTGTTCTTCATATGAATTGAATCTTTATAACTTAGCTTTCAAATGGCACTAGTTTCACCTCAATCCAATGTCTACAACTCAAGTTATGGTTCAATTAGTCCACACTGCTCAGGTTCCAATGCAATAGCCCTATTCTGACTTCGTGGCCCAATTCGTCCTAATAGACATCTAAACTAGCTTTTGACTTTTTCATCAAAGTTGTAGATCTTTCTCTCAACTTTCCTACAATATAAAATTTGTAATTTTTAGAGATTGACAACTGAAGATATTCTCAAAATACATAAATAGTATAAATTTGTAATAATGCTGAAAACTACAATTAAGCCCAATTAGAGTCCAAGCTTATAAAATGTGTCCAATATTGTTCAATTAAGTACAAAAGAGGTCCAATAAACTAAATATGAGAGTTAATCAATGTATCAAAATTTTACTTACAGACTTACCTTAGCATCCCTCTTGGAGCAAATCCTCGTAAAGCCTCAACATGGAAACCAGTGATTGAAAAAGTGGAGAAGAAACTTGCTTTATGGATAGCTAAGGTGCTCTGTAGAGTTGGAAGGCTTGTTCTTATCAAAGCAGTCATAAATAGCTTATCTCTTTATTTTCTTAACATCTTCAAGATCCCAAAAAAGGTAGCTATGATGATTGTTCAGTTGCAGAGGAATTTCTTCTAAATAGGGGATGAGAGAAAAAGAGGTGTTCCATTGATCTCTTGGGAGTAGATTCAGAAATCAAAGGAATATGGAGGATTGGGGGTTGGGGATATTATTATAAAAAATGTTGCATTGCTTTTCAAATGGTGGTGGAGATTTTCTGATAAAAGTGATGCATTATGGAAGAGGATTATATGGTCTAACCATTATAATCGGGATGACATTGTGGATGTTGTGCCAACTGTGGATAGAGTAAGGCTTTATGGGGCCAAATAACTTGCCATAATGGTTTTGGTAATGAAATTTTGGATGTCATTTCCAATGGTATGTGGAGAAAGGTTGGTGATGGGAGATCCACTCTATTTTAGAAGCACAAATGGTTGGGTGATTCTCCATTGAAGGATCATATTCCTAGGCTATATTAGATTTAAGATCAAAGGCAAGTTTTCATCTTAAATTTTGGTCATTGGGATAGGCAAGTATAGAGGTGGTTGTTTAGATGGAGAAGAAATTTCATGCAATGGAAAAAGGAGACTTTCAATTCCATGTGTGCTAAAATTCCTCAAAATTCGATTTTGGATGGAGAGGATTCTATGGTCTGGGATTTTGACAAATTTGAATTCTCTCTAATAGATCTTTCCCCTTGTAGGTATACAAACTATTATATGGTAATTCATAGGTGTCCTCAATTGTCAACAATTCATGGATTGGCACAACTCCACTGCTAGTTGAAATTCTAATTTGTTTTGTTTTGCAAGGAAAATTAAATATTAGAGAGAGGCCCTGCAAGTTAGGAATTCTGAAACCAATCCACTTTGCCAGTAAGAAGTGGAGTCCGTTGATCATCTTTTTTGCAGATGCACATTCTCTTTTGGAGATTTTGGTTGGATTACTTGTCATGATGGGAGCTCTCTTGGTGTTGTCCGATAAATGTAATGGATTTCTATCATGCCTAGAATAGTGTGAAGCTTTTTGGTTTAGAGAAGAATTTTGGAAGATTTTATGCTTTACTATAATTTGGAATGTTTGGAACATTAGGAATTGTGTTGTGTTTGATCATGCAAAACTTGATTGGGATCTGGACAGAAGGCTAGTCAAACTCAGGTGGGGCTATTGGATTAAAAGCTGGCTTCAAGACAGGAAGCTTGGAGGTGATGAATTATGCTCAAATCCCTCTGAATTGAGGAAATGGAGAAGCCATTGGAGATTTGTCAAGAGATGGCAGTGTATATTATGACAACTTATGAACTAATCTAATGCAATATTTCAGGTGGAGTTGCAAAAATCCTTTTAGGTGTTGTGATGCTTTCTTGCAAATACCCTTGCTTAATCCCAAAATGTGTTGCTGGGATTCTATTACTGATATGAGGAAATGAATTCTATTTTTTGGTGAATGATTTTTCCTTGCACTTTGCTTTCATGGTTCTAGCTCATGGTGATGATATGTTTTAGGATGGCATGGTGTTCTTAGAATCTAGGCTACTTTTGGACATTTTTGCTCGTCATGGTGCCTGATTTTGTTGTGTATGTATTTTTTTTTTTTTTACTTCTTCGTCTTTTTTTTTTAGCTAAAACATGTTTTATTTGTTTATTGTTTCCTTTTTGCTGCTGACCTTTTTACTAAAGTGCCATTGTTACCAAAACCAAAATGCCCTTGTTATCGAAACTATTTACCAATATGTCACACTTTGAAAACTATTTACCAAACTGTTCCCCTTTCGTCCACGTTGGCCTTTTTTATTTTTTCCAAGGTGCAAGTGGAATCGCCAAATGCAAAGGTGATTTCAGTGCATGTCCCTATTTACCAAACATCCGCCCCTCCCTCCTTAATTTGGCTTTAGTATTAATATTTGAATTTTATTACAAGATTTAATTTGGCTATCTTATTATTAATTTTGTATCATGCTACCCTTTTTCTTTTCCACTCAACACAACATAAAAGCTACTCTCATAGTGTTATACAAGGATTTTGCCTATCTTATTATAAATTTTCTAACATCCTATCCTTTCTTTTTCCACTTAACATAAAGCTACTCTCATAGTGTGTGTTATGTTATATAAGTTCACCCTAAACTGTATTACCAAACTGCCACTATTAATAACAAAATTAAATCCAAATGTTTGGTAAATAAGAAAATTAAATCTTGTAATAAAATCTAAATGTTAATACTAAAGCTGAATTAAGGAGGGAGGGAGGAATGTTTGATAAATAGGGACGTGCACTGGAATCGCCTTTGCATTTGACAATTCCTATGTAGAATTTCCAAACGCAAGACGATTTCGCATAGGAATCACTAAAAGCAAAGGCGATTCCATGGAGGAATCGTCAAATGCAAAGACGATTTCACGTGGACCCTGGGAAAAAAATAAAAATGGCTAGTGTGGACAAAATGGGAACAATTTGGTAAATAATTTTCAAAATGTGGCATATTGATAAATAATTTCGATAACAGTGATAGTTTGGTAAAAAGGCCTTTTGCTACTCCACACATGTTCTGTGGGTTGTAGCATTTCAAACTATTGAAAAAAAAAATCTTAAATTAGTACCAAAAAAAATAGTAAGTTAAAAAAAATTAATTCAAGTACAAATCACTTGACGTTAGATGGTTACCATATTAATTTTCGCCTTTGCTTATATTTCAAATTAAAAAAATGCCGCACTTCATTAATTATGCTCTTGAGAAAAAAAAATGCACCATCTATTAATAATTTATCATAAAAATTATCATAAACAATTAATATAATGTCAAGAAATTAAAGAGGAAAATCACAATTCTCTGGTGGAGTTTGAAAGCATGTTATAATTCTAACTTCGAATGACCGTTTTCTTTAAGTTAAATTTTAACTCTATTTAAAAATATGTCCAGTTATGGTTTTTGGAATACCTCCTTATACTTTGTAATTTTTAAATTAAATTATTATTAAACAATACTAAAAAATTGAAAAAAAAAGTCATAGATAAGACCATTGTAATGAAAAATTGAACATGTGGCTTGAAGAAGATGAATCCAACAAATTTAATTTAAAATTATCTCCATTAAATTTTTAGAATTTTTTAATAAACAAAGTATTTATGATATGATATATTTTTTAAAAATATTATTATTTTTCATATAATTTTTGACAAAGTGCTGTCTTAACATACAACAAGCTTGTTTTTTTTTTTTTTTCATGAATACCGGGGCTTAAGCCCAAGGAAAGATTACACAGGAATTGTTCTTGGATACCCTTGCCCAACCAAGTCAGCAAGGAACTCCAAGGAAATACAATTAGGCATTCTATCAAAGAAGTGATACCTAAAGGGAGCCTATGCCGATGCTTCGCTAACCTATTTGCACACATGTTAACTTCACGATATATAAGTCCAATTTCTACATTCCAGTTTTGGTCCCTTACGTTATTGATGGTGTAACGTCCGCGACTTCAGACCTTCGCGCTCATCAGTATTCCAGACCTCCGATTTCATTTCCAAGGCTCAACTGGACTGGCAGGATTTCCGATTTCTGATTTTAATTAGGCTCTAATGGACCAGCTTGATTTTCACGATTTCCGACCTTATTCTTCAAAGATATGAGTTCCGACCTTAGGTGATTTAAGATGGACACCGAATCAGGCTTCCGAGTTTATTTGAATTGGTTTCCAAGTTCGGCCAAAATTTTCATGACTTCCGAATTCGAGGCTATTCTCAAGAGCTTTTCATTTCTATGATTTTTTCGATTTCCGAGATTACGTTTTGAGTTCCAATCTCGAGTTTATTAGTAGGAGCTTTTCATTTCTCTAAATTACCGAGTTCCGAGGTCGAGTTAGAGTGCCGAGATCCTATGAGTTTCGACTTCCTAGTACACGAGATTAATGTTGTTATTTCCGATCTCCGGTGTTATGCTTAGAACGGATTCAAGTTCACACAATGTCCCCGACTTCTAGGTTTAAGTGTTATGGTTTCACATTCTGGTCATTGACTTTCGATTTTAAGGTGACTGTTCTTTATGATTTCCGACATCCGACTTTGATTTCAAGTTTCCAATCAACCAGAAATGTTTCTGAGTTCCGATTTCACCTCTTCAAACTAGTCCCGACTTTAAGTAGTGTATGATTTCCGAGGTCATCTTCAGACACAATGGGCATGAATTCCAACTTTAGGAAGTACACGAGTTCCGATGTCATGTTCAGATACGCTGGAAGCGAGTTTCACTTCTCAGGTGACGTAGAGAGCAATTTTGTCACAAAAGAGGAAGACATGGACGAACTTTGCCCACAGAAATTTCACCCAATCAAAGCCACTCATTCTAACTACCATCTCAAAGCCTTGCCTATATATATTCCCCTCCTGCCTCTTCAGCTCGTTCCTTACGTTGCCCTCTCTTCCTCACTTCAGCTCTCTTTTCTTTTCTCCACTCACCCACTCCATCCAGTCTTCAAGATCAACCAAGCCCTATTTCCAAACTCAAGCAAGAGGTAGAGGTTTTAATTCTTGTCTTGATTTTTCTGATTCTTGGATGAATATTGGTGGTTTAATTCTTCAATTCTGATATATTGACTGAGTGATCATGATGAATTATGGCTGGTTTGTTGGCTGTTTGTGAGATTAAAATTGAATTAGAAACAAGAAAGGATGAAGATATGAAGAAGTTGAGAGGCTGGAAAACTCAAAACCCTCGGCAGTCCATACGGAAGAGTGTATTGCTCCGCCTCCCGCCGTTCAAAATTAATGAAACCATTTTTATGTAAAACTAGACATCTAGGGCTTTCTACACATATATATATAAGACCATTGGAGTAATATTGAGAGAGAAATGAATTTTTGAAGTTCGACCTAGGAATCAGGACATTCACCCGGGCAGTATGGGTTGAAAAGGGTGTAACTCACCCTATACAACTCCAAATTGAGTGAAACTAATTTTTTTGGAAAGCTTACACATAGGAGAACATCATACAAAGAAATTCCAAGTTTGTTATCATCCCAGTTGTTCCCAGTGATTTGAAGAAGTTACCCAATGTCTAAACCAGGCCAAAATAGGACAATTCAGGAAGGCTAAGTTTCGGGGCTTATAACTCGAGCCCTACTGAGTCAAATGGAATGGGACTTTTTGCAAATGAAAGATGGTTCTATCAGCTTTAATATGAGACCAATTTCATATCCTTTGAGCCAGTTTTCGATTTTTAGTAGATTTTTACTTTTAAGTGTGCAATTTTGGCTAGCTACTGGGCAGGCCGGGATAAAATATGAATAATTTGAGTTATGGTTATCAAAATGAGATGGGACTAAAGAGGTTAGAAAATAGGCACATAACACTTTAACATATCAAAATTGAGGTCCAAAAGAGTTAAGTAGAAATTATGGCATGATTTACAAGAACTGGGTTGAATGATTTATGTTGAGGCTGTAATTCTGCCTTAAGGAGACTAATGCTTCTATGAGTTCCATGATGAATTGTGTATGCAATATTGTAATTTCTATGAGAAATTGGTATTCTGATGTACTGGCACTATTCATGGAGAAGCAGACATGTTCCGTTATGCCACCAAAATTGCGGTAAAGTATATGCATAAGTTATGAAATACAAGTAGATGCATGTGCATTTTCAAGAAAACTATGAAAGTTATGTTATGATGAACTCAAAGAATATGTTATGATGAAAGTTCCATGATACTTGGGCCAGCCTCGGATAGAAAGTTAAGGGAAATAGATCAGTGGGAACGTCGGGGAAAGTAAACCTGGCAATTCCTGTATAGGAACGAGCTCGATCCTGAAAAGCAGACTATTACCCAGGAGTCTAAAATCGCCAAGAACTCCCAGGGGACCAAGTAATGGAAAAGTTTATGAGAAATAAGAAAGTTTATGAAGAAAGGCTCAAGAGCCAGTTGCATGATTGCATTAAATGCATAATCACATTGAATAATCATTATGAGTCATTTACAGTTTGTCTATTAAATTCAATTACTGTTGTATGCTCATTATTCTGTTTATTGTTGATATTAATTTACTTTGTCCCTTATGTTGCCTTAAGTAAAACTGGACCTTGCCTCGGACCAAACCTCTTTCTCAACTTTATTAAATATGAATAGTTAAGTTTAATCTCATGTTTTTATAATTAAATAAAACCCGAGGCAACTGAGAATGAACGCGACGTCAGTTGAATGTCTTGCATGACCCTACTGAGAATTTTCTTTAATTCTCACCTCGTTTTGCATTTTCGCCTCATTCTCAGACGGGGACGATGGACACGACAGCTACCCTTTTTATTGAGGTCCCAGACTTGCAGCTCCACCATGACCCTGCAGTAGGCTCGCTGTATATAGCCGGCTCTTGCCAATTCCGTCTTTATCTTTTTAATGCTAGGAATTTTACTGTCCCTTTACACCACCCTGCTTTTGATCCTGCCACCACTTACTTTGAGATCCCACTACATGTGGCACACCCTCCGCCAGCACCTCTTGCACCTGCAACACCTGTAGCTCCAGTCGATCCTGCGCCAGAGTCACCTCCGCAGGTAGTACCCGACATCCTGCTCAGCTCTAAGAGCGACCCTTCAGAGGCCACCGACTCATCATCCTCCTCGTTCTCCGGACCCAGTACTGACTACTCACCAGCCGGGCCTGATATGGCCAATGGCTACCTGGCCAGTAGGTCGACCACAGCGATGATTGTACAATATGACCCTCTTTTGGCAGCATGCAGCTTTGGGTCATAGATCTAGTGGTAGGCTTTTGAAATGTCCTCTGAGGACCACATAGGATCAGGTTGACTGACATGGGCCTTATGTCTTTTTGGTACACGGCCCCACTTATATATCATATTTTGAAACTTGTACATAAACCGAGACAGTGGCTTCTTACATATATATGTATACATATTTACTGTGATAAAGATATATATATATATATATATATATATATATATATATATATATATATATATATATATATATATATATATATATATATATATATATATATTATTGCTCTTATCTTTTCCGTTGCGATAAATTAAAGTCTACCATGTTCGTTATACAAAGTTCCATTTCTTATGTTATAAAAAAAAAAAAAAGAACGTAAATGGAGCATTAACACAGTAACGCAATCTATTTAATTTCATGCTATGATTTAAGCATAACATTAAATTAGTACGGTGTTACAGATGGCAGAAATAAGAGAATCTTAGGACAGCAATTAATGCACATATGCTAAATCTGTTTCAATCCACCTGTTTCTGAAAGCCATGTTGCAACTGATGAAAATGCAATAGTAAAAGCCCCAAAGTTTGGCCATAGCTATTGAGCATGACCCAAGATTGATGCTCCAGGTTTCTACAAATCTTCCTTTGTGGTCCCTAATAATCCCTCCACAAGAAGCTTGCTCATTTTTTTTTTAAGAAAGCCATCTATATTTCTTTCACCCAGTACTAGGAGGGAGGAGAAGGTTTCCACACAATTTGTGTAATTGTAATTGATGGGATGTGCCATTTGGCTGACATCAAAAGGTTCAAATGTAATCCTTTGACAAGAATATGACCCTGTGAGCAAGAAAATTAAAAGCATTAGTTTGATTCTCAAAGAGCAATAAGTTTCTACAATACCAGGCCATATTACAACCAGTAATGAAAATTAGGGGCTAATCCACTCCCTGATTTTCACAGGATTCATTCAGCATATTCTCTTCCAAACAATATTCAAGGTTAAGCCGAAAGAAAGATGCTCCAATGAGCCCTTGACCAACACTTATCCATATATCTTTGATTTTGTCAGAATCTCTAAGGATGTGAAGAATAGTTTCTGCCTGGATTCCGCAAACTAGGCATATATTATTGGAGGATAACCCTTTTTTGAGGCGAGCCTCATTGGTGAGGAGAGTTATGCTCATCACTAACCACATGAATCCTTTCAACCTTTGTGGAGCTTTTACCTTCCACATATATTTATGTAATCTCTTCCTGGCACTAACTTCACTATCTATAAGGCTTTGGTAAGCCGATTTCAAGATGAAAATACCATCAGCTTCATGAAACCAAGCAATTTGGTCACTTGCCATATCCAGATTGGTAGCCTTAATAGTCACTAGGAGGTAGTTGTGACAAACTTATCAACTATTTGACTGAGGTCTTTTTCTTCTAATTCAAATTCCACCAGATGTCTTAACCTATTTGCCCCTAGGAACTAATGATCTTCCCGAAATCTAACCAACCTGCCATTGCCCAGGTGCCAAATAAGGTTATTTCTAAAGTGGGGCCAAACATGGGAGATGCCCTTCCAAGCATTTGAGGCTTTAGCCTTTCTAGTCATAATAGGTAACATGCTATCTGTGCATCCATATTTATTCCTCATGGTCCTGACCCAAAGCGAATCAGTCTTCTAGACTAAACCCCAAGCTAGCTTCATCATACAAGCAAAGTTGACCTCTTCGGCTTTACGGAAGCTAAGATCGCCTTGGTCTTTGGGGCTGCACACTCTGTCCCAGTTAATTAGATAGATTTTCTTCCTATTCTTAGAGGAACATCAAATAAACTGCTTACAAATTCGGTCAACTTTAGCACACACCACACTAGGAATTTTCATAGTTTTCATGATATAGCTAGGAATAGTTGCAAAGGCAAATCGGGCAAAAAAGACTATTTCTAGAGAAAGAGAATGGCTCTTCTAGCCATTCAGTTTCTAATTCATCCTATCAATAATGTATTGGAAATCCGAAACTTTACATCTATCATGTAATAAAGGGACCTCGAGATATCTACCTAAATTCCTGGTAAGACGATAGTCGAGTTGGTTACTAAGTTCACATTGAACCTTATAGGAGACGTTGCTAAAGAAGGAGATACAAGATTTGTTGTGGTTCACTTTTTGACCAGAGCTTTGGCAAAATAAATCTAACACACCCTTAATAACCTGAACCTATTCTTTATTAGCTTTAACAAACAGGATTAAGTCATATGCAAAACAAAGGTGGGAGATGGCCAACCCATTTCCAGCAATTTTGAAGGGCTTCCATAGCCTATTCTCTATAGTTAAATTAATGAGGTGGGAGAGTCTCTCAATACATAAAACAAAAGTATAGGGTGACAAGGGGTCTCCTTGTCGAATCCCCTTGGTAGGCTTAAAGGATTCGTTTTTACCTCTATTCCAAATAAGATTCATATTGGCGGTGGATATGCACTCTTGAATAAGAAATTGAAGATTATCGGGAAGTACAACATCTCTAAGAGTATCTAGGATGAAATCCCAATTGAGCCTATCTTAAGCTTTTTCTAGATCTATCTTAATGGCCACAATCCCATTATTTTGTTTCTTATTTCTCATGGAGTGGACAACCTCTTGGACAATCAAAATATTATCTGCTGACTGTCTTCTCGGGATAAAACTACTCTAGTTTTGACTAATCAACCTGGGCATAATATCTTTAAGCTTGGTAGCTACAATTTTAGTGATAGTTTTGTACACTATATTACATAAACCGATTGATCTAAATTGGGCAAAGTTCACAGGTTTATCCACCTTAGGAATAAGAAATAAAAAAAGTCCCATTAATCTCACTAATTCGGTAAGGGTTTTGGAAAACATCTTTAACCTAGCTACATAAAGATGGGCCAACATGATCCAAATAGGTTTGATAGAAAATAGTTGGTAAACCATCCTAGTCGAGGGTTTTCCACCCACCCATGGAAAAAATTGTAGATTTAACCTCAGTATCAGTAATATATCTAGCCAAAGATTGATTATCTTCTAAGGAAAGCTCAGGGGAAGCTCTTTTAACAAGGAATTGATCATAAGTGGAATCCTCAGAGTAAAGATTTTTGAAGAATTAAATGCCCATGTTTTTGAGGATAGATTGATCCTCCTCCCAATCCCCATTTCAATTTTTTAACATCAGGATCCTATTCCTTCTCCTTCTATTTGTGGCCATACTATGGAAGTACTTGGTGTTCTTATCTCCAAAATTTAATCACTTACACCAAGCTTGCTGTTTCCAATACACTTCTTCTTGGATAAGAATCTCCTCATATTCTTTCCATAAAGCTTGTTGCATATTAGCAAGAAAGGGTTATTTTGAAATTGAAGAGTCCTATCAATATCTTCTAGCCTAGCTAAGAGTCTGTTTTTCTTTCTTAAGACGTTCCCATAGACTTCTTTATTCCAAATTTTCATATTATTTGTAAAAGAGGCAAAATTTTAGTTCATGCCATCGTCCTTGATCCAGGAATTCCTAACTAGCTGATTAAAACTATCATGGAGTAACCAAGGAGCTAAGAATCTAAAAGGCTTAGCTTTGTCTTCCACTAGGTTAATTAAGTTAAAATCAATAAGGATTGACACATGATCCCATTATTAGTGGCGTATGATAGGTGCATTTACTCTTAAAATTTTAACAAATATCTCAAAAATGCATTTGAAAAATTATATATATATATATATATATATATATATATATATATATATATATATATATATATGTTAGTTATTTTAACCATTTAGCACTATTGATAAAGAAATAGTTCAATTAACAACAATTAGTTATTGTGTGCTTGAGAGCCAACTTACAATCTAAAAATAGTTTTCTTTAAAATAAAAACTACTTTAAAAATAAGTTATCATATGTTTATTCATAAGATGAGACAAGATCAATCAAGAATCCAAAGTTAGGACTCTTTACTTCGATGTCTCCTCCTAAGGTGAGGTAGACTTCCCAATTCTTAAGGATACAATAAGATCTCTTATATTTTTGGATAAAATTACAACTAGGTTATAAGTAAAACATTATAATTTTAAGTTAAAAAATAATTTATAATTATAAATAATATTTTAAAATTTTTAATTATAACTAGAAGTTGAGTTTTTTGAATTATGATTTTTTATTAAATTAATGCTAAATATCAAATATTATTACTTTTGGTTCATTTTATCTTTCACTTGGCCATATTACAAAAATTAAGAAATTTAAAATTAAGGCTTAGATATAAAATATTTTTACTGAAATGCCCTTATTTAATTTGTAATACCCAATTAAATTATTCTATTAATCTCACATAATATTTCTTGATTAATGATATGGGTAGAATTACATGAAAGATAAAATTGGCAAAAAATTATGATAAAGAGTTTGTTATATGTGGGAATAAAAAATGAAATAAACTCAAATTTTTTTCACAAAATTTTAGATAAAACGAACTTGAAGTAATATATAATATAAACAAAATATTATATATATATATATATATATATATATATATATATATATATATATATATATATATATATATTTTAGTAATTTATTATATAAAAATAATTTTTTCTATAATTCAAATAAAATATATCATTTTAAAATTATTTTTAAATTAATATATCTAAATTAAATTAATTTTTACATAATTGATTTTAAATAAATAATTATATTTATAATTAATTATTAAAACAATTTTACAATTTTTAAACATACACCTAATAAAAAAAATAAGTTTTGATATATTTTTTAATAATTAATTTAAGTTTTAGTTTAAAATTTTATTTATAATAATATAAATTATAATTTATATAATATCTAAAAATTATTTAATATATATAAATTAAATTTTAAATTAATTTTTTTTAAAACACACCGATTAAAAAAATTTAACATTTCTCGGATTGTAAACCGAGGGGTTACTGTTTCGTAAATTGCTCAAGGGATAAGGATGAGTGCCAGAGCATGGAAAGTGTGAGAAAATTGCCATTCATCGTACGCCGCCAGAGAGGGAGAATGGCAGAGTGAGGGAAGAGAGTTTTTGCGATTAAGTGGAGCAGCATTAAATGCGACGCTATAAAAGGTATGAGGTCATTCCATATTTCATCATTACTCAGATATCCCCAAATCCCAAAACAATATCCGCGTTAAAGCACTGTCACAGTCAGTCATTGCTATCTAGCTTCTGAGTCCTGCCTCTCTTCTCCCTACTGTCCTTCCCTACTTCCTTCACACACTGTCAGCATTCTCTCTCTCTCTCTCAGACTTTTTTTTCATTCTATAAATCAATGTCCACTCCCAAACACACTTTCCAAGCTCCGAATCCCCCTTTTGCGATTCTTCATTTCTTAAAGCTTCTCCAACGTCATGGCTTTCAAGAAGACTCTGAACCCGAACGCCGAGCCATTCTATTTGGAGTCACCAAAACAGCTCTTTCTTCCACCGCAGCCCTTACCAGCTGTAGTTGGGTTTCCTCATTATGGCCATTGCTACACGCTTCCTTCTCCTGCGTATGGCCCTTGCGGTGGCTTGGGGTTCTACCCTCCTAATCACTTTGTAAACCAGCGTGCCAGAGAGGGGAGAGTTGGAAAGAGTGGTCTGGCAAAGAGGAAAAACAAGCGGTCCCATCCGCACCAGAGAATGCAGAAACAGGCTGAATGGCCGGTTAAGGAAGCGAAGGGGAAGAAGCTTTCAGAAAATGGCGGTGATGATGCTCGTCGAACGGTGATTCCTTTTCCAGCCACCGTTGAGGAAGCTGAGATCTCAACGACCACGACAGTCATGATCCGCAACATTCCCAACCAGCTGAAGTAACCATCTCTCTCTCTCTCTCGATCCCTTGCTGTGTTTTTCGTCGCTCTTTTCTTGTTTTGTGGCATAAAGAAAGTTCTTCTCTTTTTGTTTTGGCCATTGTTGATTGAAAAAGGCTTTTAATTTTGCAATGCTATTATTGAGTCTGTGATTTAGCGATTCAGATTCCATGGTTATGATTGGTGCGTGCGTTTCCATTAGTACCTGTTGTTACACATAATAGAAGTTATTTATGGATCTTCACCCATAGCTTGATTTCTCTTTAAGGAAATTATTGAAAAATTTACTTTATGAATATAAATCTTTAATAAGTCTTATGTGGGTCTATTTAAAGTGTGAAGTTTTTGTATGAAAATCTACTTTAAATATGTAACGTAGATCACATAAAAAATTTATATATATTTGATGTGCAGTGAAATGTTTTTTATTTAGAAATTTTTCTTGACAGTGCAGTTTTGAGCATTGATGTATCTGTGTTCAAACCTTCCACTCTCAGGTTCGATGACTTGTTGCTGGTGCTGGACGATCACTGCTCGCACGTAAACATAGGGGCTGATCGCGCTGATTGGTCCAAGTTCGATTTCGTTTACTTGCCCATGGATTACAGGTATAGGGTTATTATTTAGGAATCACTTCTTCAGTGAAATTTTCTTTGAGTTGTCTTGTTATTGTTAACTCTAGTATGGTGTGGTTAATGGTTGTTTGTTTGTTTTCTGCTTTTTCAGGAAACACGCATTTGAAGGAAGAAAGTCTAATTTGGGGTATGCCTTTGTAAACTTCAATACCCCAAGTGCTGCATTCAAGTTTTACAAACGATTCCACGGTGCCACGTGGAATGTTATCGAGAACCGGAAGATCTGTGAGGTTAATGCAGCTCAATATCAGGTCTTGTCCTTATTTCTTAAAAAGAGGATGTTACTTTCTGTCTTAGAAGACAGTTTTGTGGGTAGATTTTATGAATTTTTTTAAGGATGAGGATTAGTTGTGTGGACGATCCAAATAGGTCAAATCTCCTCGTATTTGATTGTCTAAGACCCCTGACGAGAAAAGGAAGAAAAAACGAAGCAAAAGCATCATGTTCTTTCCTTAAACCCTAATTTCGAAGCACAATAAATGATTTATATTCTTTTAAATCACTTTTAAATATACTTTTGACCAAAAAAAAAAAAAAAAAGAGTATTTTCTTTCTTGCTATTTTCCCCTTGTTGTCCTTTCAAAATTCAAACATTATTTCCAAGTTTGTAATCTTTGAGCTGAGAATGGGGTTTGCATAAACTTATAGTTTTATGTTTTCATTTCTTTTATTGATGCCATTTTCCGCAGGGTAAGGAGTCTTTGTTGAGGATATTCAGTAGCAAACTTTTCTTGTGCAAGAGCCGTGACTTTCTCCCTATGGTGTTCTCAACAGCGCGTGATGGCTTGAATCGCCGAATAAAGGGAACCCCTGTGGGGAAGTATATATGGGGTCTGCCTAGAAAAAGCATCGGAAGCTGAACTTGTTTCCAAAACCAATGAAAGCAGCCCAGCCAACCCAGTCCCTTCCGTACATGCTTTATGCTCTTTTCAAGGGTCTGTTTACTTTTCCTAGGTTGGGCTCTTCTTGCTCTTGCGCTTGGCAAATATCCATGATTAATCTGTGTTGTGTTGCGTTTTAGTCTCGGTTAGTGTGTTTAGGATTAGCTAAGGCTTTGATATGACCCTTTTCTTCAGGATCTGAGGACGTAATTCTAGTGCAATTCTTCCCTTCCTCCTCGGTTTTCTCCCTGCGTATGTGCGGTTTGGGATTTGGATTTCATGTAGAAACATGATTCTTGGACTAGGAATAGGATGTTGTTTGCTGCTGTAGGTATAACCTTGCCATAGTTAGTATATCTTTGACTTATATTATAGGTTACGGAGCAATTTGTCTATATACTCTTGACCGTCCCGTGTTTTCATTCTCCCCCTGGAATTGATGGGGTACCCTTTGCTACCATCCGGGGTGAATTGGAAACATGGGTTTGGAAAATTAGGTATTGCTCTACTCAGCTAGTGTTTTTTTGGTGGGTTAATTTCTAATCCCTTGGATTTCCTACTGTTGTAAATTGAACTGGTTTAATAGTATATTAACAGGCTTTCGTGTTTCATGTTAATGTTCACCTATTTATTTTATGGTTTTGAGATGTTTTTATAATTACTAGTTGATTGTTATTTTGTTAGCTGCCTGTTACCTGTTCCATTTGATTTCTGAGGCCAGCTCCTCCGATAAAGATGAAATTTCTTTTGGTAAATAGCTGCGAGAAATGCAATGACTGTCTCAAATAAATTCCTCCATGCAGTGTTTTAGGTGTGGTTTCGAATTTGTGTCTAATCTCTTATTTTCCTCCTTAACTCGATTACGTTGGAAATGTCTTTGATTAAAACAGATGTTTCTCATTACCGTAGTATGTCGGATATCTACTCTAGCATTAAATTAGCTCCGACAGGTACTTGGGAACACCTTGTTTTTGTTTGTATTTTTCCGGGGACAGTAGGCTTGCAAAATGTTCCAGCAAAGTGTAGTAACCCCTGGTTCGGATGTAGGTTTATTAATGGTCAATATGGCTGTTTTATTTTTGGAATTGACAGATGACATTCATTTGGGATACGGTTGGTGGTGAAGCTGCTAGAATTGAAGGGCAGGATATGCATTCAAAGCGAGCACATTTTAAAAATAAAAAAAATAAGAATATATTTATGTTTAAATTAGTTTAACTAGTTAATAAAGTTTAATGTATATGATAGGACTTCCTCCAAATGTGTGTTTCTTAATGGGACTGGATATATATGATATATTAATATTTTAAATCCGGGAAAAAAGTGTTGCTTATTTCTAGATTCATGAATAGATAAAGAAAATGAAGCATGTGTGGTATATCAAAATACGTATTTAAAAAAAAAAAAAAAAACTCAACATACGCGATAGCTGAAGGGGATGTACCGGATGGTGGTATCTTCCAGGAGCGGATGGGTTCAAGGATCCTCCATAATTCTTTCCTTTTGTATGGAAGTCATAAAAGAAGAATTCACATTGAGAAGTTGCAACGTAAGGTTAGAGGATGGTGTTTGAAATCTCATTATTGGCAGATGAAAAGTTGAGTGACCTTTTCCAAGCAAAAGGGCAATGTGTCGAAATGTGGAATTGGGTGTGAGCCAATGTTTCTTATAACAATTGCATGCGGAAGTAACAAAAAGCAAATGCATCTCTATATTTTATATGAATATGAAGTAGTGTAGTTAACTGTGATGCACGAATTTAAATGTAAGAAAGTTTATATAACTAAAATATTGGATTAATTTAAATATATAACTATTATTTATACTACTTTTATATAATTTAAGTTTTGAATAAAATTATATATGTTTAAAATAATAAGATTATTATAATTATGATCATATATAATAGACTTTTTTGGATAGGTATACAATAAATAAATTTGATCGATAGTATTTTTTTTCTATAAATTATAAAGTTATATGCATATTAAAATCAAACTTTCTGGTATTAGCTAATGAAAGATATTAGATTCAATGAAAATTTTAATGAAGATACTATTTTGTTATTAAATTAGCTTCATAAAGATTGATAAGAAAATTTAATTTATATCATGAATAGATTAGAAAAATTAACTAAAAATAGTTTAAATTGCTAATTAAAAAATTGAATTGATATAACTTTAGAGTGTGGTATAAATTTTAGAGTTCAAATATTTAATTTTAAATTTGGTTTTAGTAGTTAATAATTATAATATATATTAATAATTATCTGTACGATTTATACTTTTCTATTATCTGTACAATATATGTTTAGTATCATCTTAATATCAAAATAGTCAGAAAAACATCTCTGCATATTTTTGTAACATTAAAATTCCTTAGATTATTTAAGAATTTTATAAAATTTCAATCTATGAGTAAGTTTTAAAGAACTGATAAAATTCTTTATCATCTATTTTTCAAACAATTAAATCTATTGCATTTTTGTTAATGAAAAAGCAAATAATATTGCATATTAAAACTTCAAATATCTAGTCTTATAAATTAAAAATATAAATGGATGATATAGATCTACAATTTGAGTATTGTAAGATTAGAAAAATTAATTAACACTAATCTAAGTTACTAATTAAATACTTAATTGATATAACTTTATAGTGTACTATAAACTTTAATTAAAGTTCAAATATTTTATTCTAAATTTGGTTTTAATTTCTAATAATTATAATATATATTAATTATTATCCATACAATTTATATGTTTGCATCACTCATGTAATATATAACTAGTATCACTTCAAGGTGTAATTTTTATATTTGCATCATCGGTGCAATACATATTTAGTATCACCTATTTGATGCATTAATATTGGTTAGAAAACCAATCTATTATTATTGTTTTGTCATTAAAATTCCTTAGATTATTTAAGGTTCTTATAAAATTCTTTATCCCTTGTTTTCCAATATATGGCATTTTTGTTAATAAAAAAAATTAATAATATTGCATATTAAAGCTTTAAATATCTAATCTTATAGATATTAATATATGATATAGATCTACAATAAGTGTTATAAAATTAGAAAAATTAATTAATAGTAATTTAAATCACTAATTAAAAAGCTGAATTAATATAATTGAAAATATGATATAAGCTTCAGAGTTCAAATATTTAATTTAAAGTTTGTTTTTAATTATGAATAATTATAATTTATATTAGTTATTATCTATACAATTTATATGTTTACACCTCTCGTGTAATATAATATTTGTAATATCACCTCAAAGTGTAATTTTTTTGTTTACATCACAGGTATAATATATGTTTTATATCATTTAACGAAGGTATCAATATTAGACATAAAACTAATTTATCAGTAAGTTTTAAAGAACTTATAAAATTTTTTATTCCCTACTTTTCAAGCCATTAAAAAAAGGGGTGTGCATGTATGCATATCTATTATTTGAGTGTTATAAGATTGGAAAAATTAATTAATAGTACTTTAAATTGCTAATGAAAAAACTGAACCACTAAATTCATGGTGTTTTTATTAAGCAAAAAATAAATAACATTGTTTATTGGAACTTAAAGTATTGTTTATTGGAACTTAAAGTACCCAATATAATATATATAGTTGTAAAATATAAATATACAATTAAAGTGTTGTAAGAATTAAAAGTTAACTAATAATAATTTAAATTATTTATATTGTATTATCAAAGTTTAAAAAACTATTTATTATAAAATTAGCAATATATTAATATAATTTCTTAATTTAAATCTAACATAAATTGATAATGATTACATGGTAATTAAATCAATATCCAAGTCACGAATGTGCTTGGTATCATGTTATACATGTTTTGTTTCACTCATATGAGATATCATTATTTGCAAATGAAGTGACAAGTATCATAAACTTGTAGCATAGGTTTTGTAAAGACCTTATAAAAAATCTCATCCTTGAATTTTTTAAGCCTTTAAATTCATAGCATTTTTATTGATCAAAAAGTAAATAATATTGCTTATTAAAATGTCTAATCTTATAAATTTAATTGTAATATTTAGATTTACAATTGAAGTGTTATATATAAAATTAAAAAAATAATTAATAACATATTAAAAAAAATTTGGTCAAAGTTAAAAAGTTATTTATTATGTGATAAAAAATATGTAAATATAATTTAAAATAAAATAATAATTAAAAGGTATAGGTAAATCATTATTCATGTAATGTACAAATTTAGTATCCCCTGTACAATGTATATATTTCTTATCACTGATTTGAGATATCAACATTTGTTAAAGAACTATTTTACGACAAATAGAGTATCATTCTTAAGTAAGATTTTAGGTGCATTATGCTACATACCTTACTAACTATGGTACTTGATGCACCTCATCATCTAAGAGGGTGTATCAATAGTCCCTTCAACTGCAGTACACCTTAAAAACTTATATTGGCACCATAAATCAGGCTGACAAATGACTTGAAATGGGGTCTGGTTAGAGGTTGGAATAGGCCAAGAAAAACAATTGGGTCTAAGAAAAATATTCATTGGTTGAGAAGTAATGGTAGGCTTAAAAGTGCTGCATCAGCTGAATGGAATGTTGGGCTAAAAAAAATGATTGATCCCAATGGTTGATGATAGAAGAGTAGTTAGAGATTGAAGCCATGATAAAGCAGCGGTTACCACTACTAAGAACGTAGGTGCATGGAGGACCACTACATGCATGAAATAAGGAAGTGGTGAGAGTCAAGGAAGATTATAAAGAGGCTCATACACAGAGAAGAAAATGATCACTCAGATCAAATACACATCATGTCATTTTAACTATCAACTTTTATTTCTCTTTTAGTTTTCTTTTTAGCTTTGTGTTATTTCTTTAGTTTCACTGTTAATCTTCAAGGCTTTGTATGAACTCATGGTTGATTAATAAAAGTTCAAGTTTCTATTCAACTCTTCGTTAACCTATCTTGCTCAAAGGCTTGCTCCCGTGAGCCGTTTGAGAAGTCCATTTACTAAGGGGTAGAGTACCCTCCTTAGTGTAAATCGTCTTAATATTGGTAATATTTGGAATGTTGCTTTTTGGATAAGTTTCTTCTTAGAAATTGAGCTGATTGCATATTTTCATCCAACATAAAATTGGCACGTCCGGTGGGACTTCCAAGATCAGGTTAGTGAAAATTTCCTATATCGGGGCTAGATCATACTTGGCATATGAATCTGGGATCCGAGAAGATCATCAACATGAGTTCAACAAATCCTAATCCGACCCTAAGGCAGAAAGCTGGGGGCCAATTAGTTACATATATGGCAGCCTTGACTACACCCCAAGGGGTGATTTGAGCTTGACGAATCTGACTACCTCTCGACCAAGGAATCCAAGTTTTACCCCATGGCAGAAAGCGAGGAGGCAACTAGCTACATATGAGGCAGCCTTGACTACATTCCAAGTGGTGACTTTAGACCAGCCGAATACAACTGCTACCTCTCAGCCGCTAAGGGCCTCGGCAGCCTCTCCTGACGTGACTAGCTCCACGTAGACTAGATGCGAGGAGAGGCAGCTGTTAGTGATGACTACATCCTTTATCCGGCAATAGATCGAAGCAGGTGTAAATGATCTAATGCAGGAAGTATCTAAGCAATTGGTTGAGATAGTGAAGCCAATGGTGCGAAACGAAATGCAGCTTGTCCAGTAATAGCAAAAGAAAATATCCCAAACTTATGGCCATTTAGCTGAGGCCATGCAATGGGGTGGACATGAAACTGACATGAAACTACTAGTGAAACAGTGGCTTACACTGAGGGGCATTCAGGGCCTCAATTAGGCCAAGTGCAATTAATCAGAAGACCCCCCAATATGCCAGGGAACTTGGGACTACCTTCTGGCAATATAGGTTCTTGGAATAGTTACAATAGTAATTGGAAACAATCTACCTACACTAGCCCCGTGCCCACTGTTGATCTAGTAAGCGAAGTTAATTGGCCTCAGGGAGATAACCAATGGAACATTTACATTCAAGGGCCCAATATTCAGCCGATTGGTGGTTGCTCGGCTCAGTCCACAGGATCCGTTCAGCCGACATGTATACCACTAACAAATTATGCTTTGCAACCAATAAGTATACCTCAACAACTAATATACCCTCCATTCTATATGCAGCCTCAGAACATAATGCCTCAAGGAATTAAACCAAGGGACAATTGGTAGACAACATCCATTCTGCCTTAGCTATGTGCTGAGCCGAGGGGAGTAGTTCCTCAGTTGATTGATCCCAATATGATAGCCGGGGCTATGAAAAGGCATTTTGGTGTCCAATTGAGACCTTTAGAGAGGCCAGTTTACAGGAAACCATACCTAGATTGGGTGGATAGGGTCCAATTCTCAAGAGGTTTTAAAACCCCAAACTTTACAACATTCTTTGGCGAAGATAGTAAATCAACTATAGAGCATATCGGCTAATTTGTAGCTCCATGTACTGAGGCTAGTCAAAATGACTTTTTAATGTTACAATTGTTCCCTTTATCCTTAACTAGGGCAGCATTTACTTGGTACTCATCATTGCCCCCAAACTCTGTGCAAAGCTAGGCCGATCTGGAAAGGTTATTCCATGATAGAGTTTTTGGAAAGATTTAGAATGATAAAAGGAAAATGCAGCGTACAATTACTAGAGGCTGAATACGCCTTTATTGCTGTGAACAATATGAATCCTCAATTGAGAGAAAAGCTGATTGCTTCTAACTATTATGATTTGGCTCAACTATCATGGAAAGCAGCTTGAGTTGAGCAATTCATAATAGAAAGAGAGCGGAGAGATCTAATAGAATAGGACCTAGAGATTTTCAGCTGGTTGCCTTAGTTGATTGTGATTCAATTGATGAGAAAGTAGTTGATGAGAAAAAGGCATATATTGATGGCAAGCCAATCAGATTAGTGTTGATAGATAGTGGCGCCATCATAAATGTTATCCTGTTAGGAATTTTAAGGAAGTTGGGCAGGACTCAGAAGGATCCTAAAAAGACTAATATGGAGATGACCAACTTCATATAAACTCATGATGCGTAATGTCAATACTAAAGAAAAAGATGATCAACTATCAATCGAGGGCATCGGCTGATTGGAGACAAAGGTAGACTCAACTCTCTTACATCGGAGAAATGAATGCAAAGCATATGAAGATTTTGTTGTAGAGCAGCCATGGGGATCATCTCTACGTCAAGCAATAAGTCAACTTGTGTACATCATTCCATCGCACCAGCCAGTTGCTCAATGGCAAACTATGTAGCCGAGACCTCGGTTAGTTAATTAGACAAATAGTCAACAGAATTGTTCGCAGTTTGCTGCTCGGCTGCCGAGCTCTCGATCTCCGGTGCTTTAGTTGATGGTACAGCAGCTAGTTGCTCAACGACAAACTGTGCAGCTTAGAGCTCAGTTAGTTAATCAGCCGAATAGTCAGCAAAATTATTTGCAGTTTGCTGCTCGATTGCCAAGCTCTCAACCTCCGGTGTCTCAATCGATGGTACAACAGCCGAGCTATCACCAAAAGAGTTCACAGTTTGTTGACCAACAGCCGATTCCTCAACTATTGGTGCATCAGTTGATGACTCAGCAATCGAGCTATCAACAGAATAGTTTACAGTTTGCTTCTCGATGGCTAAATGCTCAACCACTTGACAATCAATTGTTGGCATTTTAGCCGATCTTGCACCACAACAACAAGCTTCCCAAGTAGCTGCATCGGTGCAACCAGCTAACTAACAAATGAGTACAGATCCAAATATGATAGCCGAGACCATAAGAAGGTATTTCGGTGCGTAGCCAAGGCCACTCAACAGGCCTATCTACCGAAAAGTCGTATCCCGAATGGATAGAGAAAATAATGCCTTTGCAAAGAGAATTTGAAGTTTTGAATTTCGCCATTTTCTCAGACGAAGATAAGAAGTCTACTATAGAGCACATTAGTCGATTCACTGCTCAATGTGGAAAGGAAAACCAAAATGAGTATCATAAGCTGCAATTGTTTCCTTTGTCTTTAACTGTGGCAGCTTTTATTTAGTACTCATTTTTGCCTCCCAATTTTGTGCAAAATTGGGCGAACATGGAATGGTTATTTCATAATCGCTTTTATTGGCCTAAGCCAGAAGGCACGGTAGCTGATCTCATGAGTCTTAAGCAATAGGATAGTGAGTGTAGATAATTTTATGGAAAGATTTCTTCAGCTGAGGAGCAGATGCAATTTCAAATTGCTAGAAACTGATTACACCATCATTGCTATAGGTAGCATGCATCGTTGGCTAAGAGAGCAGAAGAGGTCCAACGAAACAGGAGGCCTGGGACCACAATTAATCTTAGCTGACGACTATGACTTGGCTGAAGAAGAAATGGCTGAAGGCTCAATGTTAGTCGAGATGTTGACAGCTGCAATTTGCAAGAAGAAAGCCATATAGTTGCCCAGCTCATAGGTTAGCCAGGTAAGACTTTGAAGGATATCTTGCAACGGCTAGCCCTTTTTAAAATCAAGGCAGAATAAAGGAATGATGCGCTTGGGGGGCAAGTCAAGAAGGAAAAGTAAAGGCCGGATCAAGTCAAGCTTAATTCCATTAGACCAAAAGTTTACTAAGTGACAATTCATGAAACATTGGTGAACTAATTGGTTGGCAGAGGATGCATCTTCTGAAGCCGTAAAGGAAAAAGAAAGATAGAAGAATTGGGAATCCCTGGAAAATGCATCATTTCAGCTTCATTGCTTGTCACTCAGCCAAAAGATACGGGGCGCATATGTTGGCACCATAAATCAAGCTGACAAATGACCCGAAATGGGGCCTGGTTAGAGGCTGCAATGGGCTAAGAAAAGTAATTGGGTCGAAGGAAAATGTTCATCGACTAAGAAGTAATGGTAGGCTTAAAAGTACTGCATTAGTTGAATAGAATGTTGGGTTAAGAAAAATGATTGAGCCCAATGGTTGATGATAGAAGAGTAGTTGGAGATTGAAGCCATGATAAAGCAACGGTTACCACTACTAAGAATGTGGGTGCATGGAGGACCACTGCATGCATGAAATAAGGAAGTGGTGAGAGTCAAGGAAGATTATAAAAGGCTCATGCACAAAGAAGAAAAGGATCACTTAGATCAAACACACATCATGTCATTTTAACTATCAACTTTTATTTCTCTTTTAGTTTTCCTTTTAGCTTTATGTTATTTCTTTAGTTTCACTGTTAATTTTCAAGGCTTTGTATGAACTTATGGTTGATTAATAGAAGTTCAAGTTTCTATTCAATTCTTCATTGACCGATCTTGCTCAAAGGTTTGCTCCCATGAGCCGTTTGAGGAGTCCATTTGCTAAGGGGCAGAGTACCCTCCTTAGCATAAATCGTCTGAATATTGGTAATCTTTGTGATGTTGCTTTTCGGATAAGTTTCTTCTTAGAAATTTAGCCGATTGCATATTTTCATCTAACAACTTTCATTCTTTTTCTTTTCCACAACTCTAGCCTCTTACGATGCTCTCTCTTTCTTTCTCTCTCTGCACACCTCCACCTTGACCAATTGCTCAGCTGCACGCTGCCACCATCGACCATCATTTGTTGGGATGGTTGTCCCCTTCATATCAATAACGATTTATTTTCACTAAAATTCTCAATAGTGTGAGAATACTTATAATTCTCGCAACACTGCCGTGTTTCTCCTCACTCTGCTGTCACTCTTTGTGGCCGGCAAGCAATGGCAGAAAAAGAAAGGCCTCTTTGGGCAAGATCTCACTGCCATGCCAGCTCTAGTGACCACCACTGCCACTCCGCCTTCATGCCCAGTCCACACTATCTCCAATGGTGGTCCACCTCCATGCCCCCACGGTAGTTCTTAGGTGGTGCCAAGATTTGTGTCAAGGATGCCTTGCCAAGGTGTCGGACCGGCTCATCGTGGTCATCTACGACAGTGCCATTGTCAGCAAAGTCTGACTGAGTGGCGATGAGGTCGTCGAGGTCTCAAAGGAGCAAGAAGCACTCTTGAAGGTGTTCAATAGTATTCTGGAGGTGGCAGCAGAGATGAAAGGCATTGAGGTTAGGGATAGGGTGGTTTACTACAGACCGGTGGGGGTGGCGGATATAGGTTCAGGTTGGGTCAGAGAGAGGGAGCTAAATAGAGAGGGAGCATAACAGAAAGGAGAAGATGATGAAGAAAGAGATAAGGTGGTGTAAAGAAGAGAGAGAATGGATTGGGGGAGAGATAGGTGGGCGGTAGGGGGTGGCTCCGGAGGCGGCAGTGGTAGGTGCTGGTGACCTCCATGCATGCCTCGGAAGGTGAGGAATGGGAAATACCGGTAGAGGGAGGAAGGAGAAGATGATGGCTGGAATGGTGATGTAAGGCATACTGCAAATGAAATAGAAAGGAAGTGAAATGTGCTTACAGCAGATCATAAGTCTTTAGAATATCAATACACCATTAATCTTTATCATTAGATCTCTATCCAGGTGTACGATGCACCAAACTTAAGGCAGTCCATAACGGACCACACTAAGCTTTTAATAAGGACTTGGTGTGAAAGTTCTAAAAACATTCTAAAGTTCCTCATCATCTACTCGCTTGAATTGTTAAATTCATGATATTTTTATTAACCAAAAACTAAACTTGTGTAGCTACATTATCCCTTTTGACCTTAATTTTCCTATCAAAACTATCACAATGGAAGTCCTCATCTTCAAAAGATATTAGTTAAAGTGCATCCAAAGCATTTTATCCAAAATTATTCAAATCCCCAAGTATTTTTTGTAGTTGTTACATCTAATTTTCTTTTATGATATTGGCATAATTAATTTTCTAATTAAATTTTGACAAAAATCAATGCAAGTTTTTTTTATTTTTTTGGTTCTGGGTAGGGTAATATGTTAAATGATAGGTGTATTAGAGCAATCCAGACCATCATAAATTCTAGTTGCTACTATAATGATACTGATTGAAAACTTAAGTGTGCATAACAAATCACTCATTGACTTTCGACTTAACAAAAAGCAAAGGAAATGTCGAAATTTGTTTACCACCATAGTTTATATAGCTTGCCTTGGATTTAGAGTGTATAATATTAAATTGCCACATAACAACAATATAAGGTATCAAATAGTTCATATAAAACAAGTATCAGTATATTTAATAGTATATATATATATATATAGAGAGAGAGAGAGAAAGAGAGAGAAAGAAAGAGAAAAAGAGGGGGGATTATGTGATAAGAGTGGTTAGTTATGAGAGCGAAAAAAGTAAATCTTGACCATTGGATCTTATATGGATGGTCAAAATTAAAATATAAAGTCATGTAAATTTTTTAAGTGATCATGTGACTTTTAATCAATTTTAAATCCTGACCATCTATGTACAGTTATATGACTCAGATTTGCTACTCTCACTTTCATAATAAACCACTCCTTTCCTGTGATATGCCCCCTATATATTGTTGGTTGCGACGTGTACTTAAAAGTATCTTGTTCGATAAGGGTTTTACATTGACATTGTCGCCAACGGGATTGAGCTTGAGGCAAGGTTCTTTGAATCAACTTAAACCAAGGACTAGTTAGGCAACATTTAAGATTAGTCACTCCCATTCGAGACAAATTCTTGAAGTTGTTGCAGAGGCTATTTGAAGGTGGATTTGTCGCATAGCATATTGGAGTTCCAACATAGTTGTCGCCTGGAGCACTTAGAGCTTTGTGTTGAAGCATTTGTCGCAATAACGCGTAAGGTGCTCTCGATGACAAGCTCTAATGGAGTTGACTCGTTATACTACTCTTGTCGAAGGAACTCATGGTCGAAGCATCTTTTGCTATATAAGGCACTTAGATGAATTTTGGTTTGGTTGAATGTTCATGTGCTCGAGTTGAAGCTAGTTCGAAGTCACCTTACAGATGGTTAGGAGCAATTATTTCAAAGGATAAGAATGAAGTCAGTAAAGACACGTGGTGTTGATTATAAAGGGACAGGTTGCAGGGTTAACCGATGAAGACATTTGGCAAGCTATGGAAAATAACTATCAAGGACACATGTTCAACTATCATAGGGATTAGTTGCCTATATATATGAGTTTGATCAATGTAACTAGTGTAACACCCTACCAACTTAATGTTATGCTTAAGTCATAGCATGAAATTGGGTAGGTTGCGTTATTGTGTTAGCATTCCGTCTATAGCCATATTCATTATATTATATTCTCTTTTTCTTTGTCATATATGTATATGTTTGATGAATATACCTACGAAACGGAGCGCTTTATAAATATAACAGAATTTAATAAAAAGTACCATAGAAAAGAATAAAGACAGAAAATATATCATCAGTTATATGTATACATATATAAGTTGGAAGCCAACGCTTCAGTTTATACATATGTTTCAAAAGCAGAGTGAAATAAAGGAACAACAAAATTCCTAATGCTAAAAAGTAAGGACGGAAATGGCAGGAGCCGGCTATGTATAACGAGTCCAACTCGGGATCCTGGTGGAGCTGCAGATCAGGAATCTTCAATAAAAAGAGTAGCCGTCGGGTCCATTACCAGCGTCTGAGAATGATGTAGAAATGTAAAATGAGGTGAGAATTTAAAGAAATTCTCAGTAGGGTTCACGTATAGTGTTTAACTGACGTCACATTCATTCTCAGTTGCCTCGGTTTTTATTTAATTATAAAAACATGGGATCAAATTGAACTATCCATATTCAATAAGTATAAGAAAACGTTTGGTCCGAGGCAAGGTTCAGTTTTACTTAAGATAGCATAAGAAACAGAATAGACTACTAGCAGTAAAACACAGAATAATGAGCAGAATAAATGAATATACAACAGTAAGTAAATATAACAGACAAACTGTAAACAACTTGTAATGACTGTTCAATGTAATCATGCATTTAATGTAATCATGCAAAACTTATTCTTGAACCTTTCTTCATAAACTTTTCCATTACTTGGTCCCCTGGGAGTTTTTGGCCATTTTAAACTCCCGGGTAATAATCTGCTTTTTAGGATCGAGCTCATTCCTATACAGAAATACCGGGTTTACTTTCTCCGACCTCCCCACCGATCTATTCCCCTTAACTTTATTCCGGGGCTGGCCCAAGTATTATGAAACTTTCATCATAACATAATCTTTATGTTCATCATAACATAATCTTAATGACTTTCTTGAAAATGCACATGTATCTTATGACTCATGCATAGGTCTTATCGAAATTTTGGCAGCATAACGGAACGTGTCTGCTTTTCCATGAATAGTGCCAGTACTCAGTATACCAACTTATCAAAAAAAATCATGACATTTATTCACAATTTAACATTAACTTCATAGAAACATTAGTTACATTAAGACAGGGTTACTGCCTCAGCACAATCATTTAACCCAGTTTTTGTAACTCAAGCCAAAATTTCTATTTAACTCATCTAGACCTGAATTTTGTATGTTAAAGTGTTATGTGTCTATTTTCTAACCTCTTTGGTCCCATCTAATTTTGATAAATATAGCTTAAGTTATTTAGGTTTTATCTGGCACCTTACGTAGCTTGCATTACACACTTAAAAGTAAAAATCCATTAAAATTTGAAAACTGATTCAAATTATACAAAATTGTTCTCACATTAAAGCTAACAGGACAACCTTTCATATGCAAAAAGGTCCATTCTATTTGCCTTAGTAGGGCTCGAGTTACAGGCCCGAAATTTGACCTTCTTGAACTATCCTATTTTGGCCAGGTTTAGACATAGGGCAAGTTTCTCAAGCTACTGGGAACAAATGGGATCTTATCTAACTCTGAAATTTTTATGGAATATTATACTATGTGTAAGCTTTCTAACAAAGTTAGTTTCATTCCATTCCAAGTAGTATAGGGCGATTTTTGCCCTCAACAACTCCAAATCACTTGAGAATCAAACTCAAAAACCTAGAGTGAACTTCCAAAATTTATATCCCACTCAATACTAATCCAATGGCCTTATATATATATATATATATATATATATATATATATATATATATATATATATATATATATATATATATATATATATATTTGTGGAAAGCCCTGAATGTCTAGTTTCATATAAAAATGGTTTTATCAAATTTAAACAGCAGTAGGCGGAGCTGTACACTCCGCCATATAGACTGCCGAGAGTTTTTGGTTTTCTAGCTCCTCAACTCTTCCTATTTTCATCCTTTCTTGCTTCTATTCGATTTCAACATCACAAATAGCCAACAAACCAGCCAAATATCATCATAATCATTCAATCATCACATCAAGAATTGAGAAAATAAACCACCACTAGCCACCCACAATCAGAAAATCAAGACAAGAATTAAACCTCTACCTCTTGTTATGTGTGATTTCGCTTGATTTTGGAGCTTAGATGAATAAAACTTGGTTGAGCTTGATGGTTTAATGGAGTTGGGTGAGTGGAGAAGAGAAGAAGAGAGCTAAAGCAAGGGAGAAAGAAAGGGGGCATAGATTTTAGGCTGAAGGAAGAGAAAGAAATGTGTTATAAAAGCATGGAAGAGGTATTTGAAATTATGAGTTGTGATTGGTTGAAGAACATAAGGCTGAAATTCAGCTAACCCTCTCCATTCTTTGTGGCCTTCTTTGCGCCATGTTCATGTGGTAAGTGGCTGAGTTCTTAGCCACTTAATGTAGGGTTATTGAGTGTAAAATCCTATTGGTTCGGTTCCGACAATTTAAAATCCCGTAATCTTACCGATTTCCTTTAAATCGGTAAATCGGTTTCAAGAAAATTTTTGTGAAAACTTCTATACTTCTAACCTAATTCCCTCATATCTAAACTCAATTAGTTGCTAATCAATTGATCCTAAATAAATATTTAGTCGATTTTTAACTAATCGCAATTATTCGATAAAAAACGAATAATTTGGTGAAAAACAATAAGAAAATTTCGGGAGATGTTACATTACCACCCTCCTAAAAAAAAAAATTTGTCCTCAAAATTTAGTACCTAAGAATAGTTCAGGATACTCTTTCTTCATATATGATTCCAGTTCCCAAGTGTAGTCTTCAGCACCTTCTTTTCCCCATGCTACCTTTACTAGCTGCGCAATTTTGTTTCAAAGTTGCCTGCTATTTCTATCTACGATCTGTGCCGGTGATACGTGGAAAGTTAAGTCCTCTTTCAACTGTATTGACTCGGGTTTTAAAAAGTGTGTAGGGTCAAGTTGATATCTTCTAAGTTGAGAAACATGAAAAACATTGTGAAGGTTTGACAAATGTGGAGGTAAAGCGATTCGGTACGCAACTGCTCCGATTCGCTTCAAGATTTGGAAAGGACCAATCAAGCGAGGATTTAGCTTCTTGACCTTAATGGCTCTGCCTATCCCTATTGTAGGTGTAACTTTTAGAAATACGTGGTCTCCTTCTTGAAATTCCAGACGTTTTCGCTTGGTATCTGCGTAACTCTTCTGACAACTTTAAGCGGCAAGCATCTTACTTCATATTTTCTTGATCCGGCTTTCGATTAGTGCAATTCAACTAAATCAGGCCCCAATAGAGTTGATTCTCCTGTTTCATACCAACATAGTGGAGATTGGCACTTCCGTTCATACAACGCTTCGTAAGGAGCCATGCCGATGCTAGCGTGATAGCTATTGTTGTATGCAAATTCGGCTAATGGCAAGTATCAATCCCAATTCCCACGTTGCTCCAATATATAGGCTTGTAGCATATCTTCTAAGGTTTGAATTGTTCTTTCTGTTTGACCATCCATTTGCGGGTGATATGCAGTGCTTAGGTACAACTTAGTACCAAATGCCTTTTGTAAGGCTCCTCAAAACCGTGAGGTAAACCTTGGGTCTCGATCAGAGATAATGGTTAAAGGGGTCCCATGCAACCTTATAATCTCTTGAATATACAATTGAGCTAATTTTTCCAACGGATAATTTGCTCGAATGGGTAAAAAGTGAGTAGATTTGGTTAATCTATCCATAATGACCCATATGGTATCATAGCTTATTGGTGTTCTTGGTAATCCCATTACAAAATCCATAGAGATACTCTCCTACTTCCACTCAGGGATTTCCAAGGGTTGTAACATTCCAGAGGGTCTCTGATGTTCTGCTTTCACCTTCTGACAGACCAAGCACTTACCCATGAAGCTTGCCACGTTTGACTTCGTGCCTGGCCACCAAAACATTTTCTTGAGATCTTGATATATCTTAGTAATGCCGGGATGTACGGTGAATTCACCCTTATGTGCTTCTTCCAAGATTCTTCTTCGAAGATCATTTCCCTCGGGCACACGCACCCTGTTGTGACACCGCCATATGCCCTCTTTATCTTGAGCAAAATCTGTTAATTTCCCTGATTGCACGAGATTAACCGTATATTGGAAATTAGTATCCTGCTGCTATGCTTGCCGAATCGGTTCCTTAAAACTATTGGCTATCTTAATTTGGTGTAATTGAAGGGTCTTGGGAGTTATAAGGATTCCCAAATCAAGATTTCGGAAGCTCTCAATAAGCTCCGTCTCTTTAATCATCATCCAGGCTATGGTCAATGATTTCCTGCTCAAAGCATCTGCCATAATGTTTGCCTTACCTGGGTGGTATTTCAATTCGAATTTGTAGTCCTTAAGGAGTTCCATCCACCTCTGCTGCCTCATATTTAATTCCTTCTGATCAAAGAGGTGCTTCGAACTCTTGTGATCAGAAAAGACCTCGAACCTTACACCATACAGGTGGTGTCTCCATATCTTCAAGGCAAATACTACTGCAGCTGATTCGAGATCATGTATAGGATAATTCCTTTCATGTGGCTTTAATTGCCTGGAGGCAGCGACCACGTTTCCAGTTTGTATCAACATGCACCCTAATCCTTGTTTGGAAGCATCGCAATAGACCTCAAATGGTCCACGAGGGTCTAGCAAGGCTAACACTGGTGTCGTAGTCAATCTTCTCTTCAAATCTTGAAAACTCTGTTTGCACTCTGGCGTCCATTCAAATGGAACATTCTTCCTAATTAGCTTGGTCAAGGGCAAAGCTATTCAAGAAAAATCTTTAATGAATCACCTGTAATATCCAGCTAAGCCTGCAAAATCCACGACTTCGTGGACTCGGCCTACTTTCCCAATTTAGTACTACTTCTACTTTGCTGGGGTCTACGGAGGTTCCTCCGTAGGATACTACATGGTTGAGAAATTTTACTTCTTTCATCCAAAATTCACATTTGGATAACTTAGTGTAAAGTTTCCTTTCTCTTAAAATTTGCAGAACTAGCCGCAAGTGTTCCGCATACTCTCGCTTCGTTTTCGAGTAGACAAGTATGTCGTCGATGAAAACCACTACAAACTTGTACAAATATGGGTGGAATATTCGATTCATGTAATCCATGAATACTGCTGGTGCGTTGGTCAGTCCAAACGACATGACGGTATACTCATAGTGTACGTAATGAGTTCGAAAGGCTATTTTAGGGATATCTTGTTCTCGAACTCAAATTTGATGATACCCGGAACGCAAATCTATCTTGGAAAATACCGTTGCACCTTGTAGCTGGTCCATGAAATCATCAATCCTTGGCAGTGGATATTTATTCTTAATCGTCACTTTATTCAGCTATCTATAGTCCACGCATAAGCGCATGCTTCCATCCTTCTTTTTGACCAACAAGACTAGAGCTCCCCATGGCGATGCACTTAGCCGTATGAATCCTTTTTCAAAAAGCTCTTCGATCTGTCTCTTTAGTTCTGCCAGCTCCAATGGTGACATTCAATACAGAGCTATAGATATTGGTCCTGCACTTGGAACCAACTTGATAGTAAACTCAATTCTTTCTCAGGAGGGAATTCAAGAATATCTTCTGGGAAAATATCAAGATATTCCTTAACAACTGGGATCTCCTCTAGTTTCTGTTCAACTTCCGCCACATTAGCTGACAAGAGGATGTATCCTTGACTCTTCGATCCATTATAGTTTACTAATAAAGAGTTCAGATAGAAGAGTGTTGAGGCTTGGGATTCAAAAGATGAGACAGAGGGGAATACCACCATCTTGTCGGAACAATTGAGCATGACTCAATTGGTGGAAAGCCAGTCCATGTCCAAAATTATATCAAGTCCAGATAGAGGAAGACAAATCAAATTAGCTGCAAAGGTCCTACCCTCAATTCGAAGAGGAATGTTGATGCAAATTTGACTAGTTTTAACAGATTCATTGGTAAGAGTAGAAACTAGTAGATCATAAGGCAATTCAGAAATTGGTAATCGCAAAACAGCCACACAGTCATGAGAAATAAATGAGTGGGAGGCACCCGAATCATAAAGTACAGTTAGAGTCTCACCGTCCACTTCACAAGTACCTTGGATTAGTCCCTCGGACTTGTCAGCTTCTTCTATATTCATCGTAAAAACCCGTCCTTGACGTTGTAGTTGAGACAGCTGTGGTGGATTCCTGGTTGGACACTCATAAATGATA
Source organism: Pterocarpus macrocarpus (assembly GCA_031439585.1). Lineage (NCBI taxonomy): Eukaryota > Viridiplantae > Streptophyta > Magnoliopsida > Fabales > Fabaceae > Pterocarpus > Pterocarpus macrocarpus. Next base: position 9,546,191 of record CM062514.1, read on the forward strand.
TTCTAGCCTGCCAAACAAGGCCGCTCACCATGATTCTTACCGCATTTCATGCAAGTTGGATTCGGAAAGGGCCTTTGGGGCTGCTTGCCTTTGTTGCCCACCGGTTGAAATCTTCTCTACTGTTGAAAGTTGGGCTTAAATCTAGGGCCCTGCGGTGCCAATCCCTTCTTGAAACCACCACCAGATGCCTTGGCTGCCGCTAGTTTCAAGTTGCAAACTTTCACAAGTCGACATTTATTTACCAATGTGGGGAAATCTCTAATCTCCATTGGCCCTATTGTGGTAAGAATATCTTCCCGTAACCCTCCTTCGAATTTGACGCACTTCTATGCTTCATCTGGGTTCCTCTCAAAAATTGTAGAAAATTTACACAATTCTTCAAATCTGGCAATATATTTGGATATCATTTAGTTTCCTTGACGAAGCTGCATAAATTCGAGTTCCTTGGCATTTTGAATCAAGCCAGGAAAGTACTTTTGATAAAACACATCTTTAAACACCATCCAAGTGATTGCTGTCTGAGATTCTTCAAATAGTCTTCGTATGCTGTTCCACCAAAACTCTGCATCTGCTTCGAGCATGTAGGTGGCAAAGGTCACTTTCTGATGATCTGAGCAATCCAGAATAGAAAAAATCTTCTCCATGGCTTTGATCCATTCATCAGCTTTATCAGGGTCATACGCCCCTCGAAAGTTGGGTGGGTTTGCTTTTCTGAACTCAGTAAATTTGAGATAGTCCGAGTTAGCTCCTGGGTCATGTGGGTTTCCTCCGTAGCTTGCCTCAGGTCGCCTGCCTAATTGATCCATCATCTGATGAGCTGCTGCGGCCTGTTCCTGCATCGCATGAGCCATTTCTCGTACCGTGTCCATAAGGTCAGCAGGATCCCCTTGAGCAGGTTCTGTGCATGGCCTACCTTGCCTTCCGAAAGCCATTAAGTTTTGAATGCACAAAACAAAAGTTATTAAGTTGATCAGGTTCAACACTAAGTCTAATGTGCTAGTAAATAATAGCTCACACGGTCAGGCACTTCGTACACATGCACATCTATATCTCAACCGTACAGGCAAGATCTAGTGCATATTATCAGCTAAAAATACAAAATATGCGTGAAGCATAGTCAATCCAATCCTCAGGCCTTAGCTAGGATGAACTGCTTTGATGTCAAAAATGTAACACCCTACCAACTTAATGTTATGCCTAAGTCATAGCATAAAATTGGGTAGGTTGCGTTACCATGCTAGCATTCCGTCTATAGTCGTATTCATTATATTATATTCTCTTTTTCTTTGTTATATATGTATATGTTTGATGAATAAACCTACGAAACGGGGCGCTTTATAAACGTAACAAAATTTAATAAAAAACACCACAGAAAAGAATAAAGACAGAAAATATATCATCAGTTATAGGTATACATATATAAGTTGGAAGCCAACGCTTCAGTTTATATATATGTTTCAAAAGCAGAGTGAAATAAAAGAACAACAAAATTCCTATTGCTAAAAAGTAAGAACAGAAATGGCAAGAGCCGCCTATGTATAACGAGTCCAACTTGAGGTCCTGGTAGAGCTGTAGATCAGGAATCTTCAATAAAAAGAGTAGCCATCGGGTCCATTACCAGCATCTGAGAATGATGCAGAAATGCAAAACGAGGTGAAAATTTAAAGAAATTCTCAGTAGGGTTCGCATATGGTGTTTAACTAACGTCATATTCATTCTCAGTTGCCTCCGTTTTTATTTAATTAAAAAAATATGGGATCAAACTGAACTTTCCATATTCAATAAGTTTAAGAAAACATTTGGTTCGAGGCAAGGTTCAGTTTTACTTAAGACAGCATAAGAAACAGAATAGACTACTAATAGTAAAACATAGAATAATGAGCAGAATAAATGAACATACAGTAGTAAGTAAATATAACAGACAAACTATAAACAACTTGTAATGAATGTTCAATGTAATCATGCATTTAATGTAATCATGCAAAACTTATTCTTGAACCTTTTTTCATAAACTTTTTCATTACTTGGTCTCCTGGGAGTTCTTGGCTATTTTAGACTCCTGGGTAATAGTCTGTTTCTCAGGATCGAGCTCGTTCCTATATAGGAATGTCGGGTTTACTTTCCCTGACCTCTCCACTGATCTATTCCCCTTAACTTTATTCCGGGGCGGACCCAAGTATTATGGAACTTTTATCATAACATAATCTTTATGTTCATCATAACATAATCTTAATGACTTTCTTGAAAATGCACATGTATCGTATGACTCATGCATAGGTCTTATCGAAATTTCAGCGGCATAACGGAATGCGTCTGCTTTCCCATGAATAGTGCCAATACTCAATATACCAACTTATCAAAGAAATCATGACATTTCATTCACAATTTAACATTAACTTCATAGAAACATTAGTTACATTAAGACAGGGTTACTGCCTCAACACAATCATTCAACCCGATTTTTGTAACTCAAGCCAAAATTTCTATGTAACTCATCCGAACCTAAATTTTGGATATGTTAAATTTTTATGTGTCTATTTTCTAACCTCTTTGGTCCCATCTAATTTTGATAAATATAGCTCAAGTTATTTAGGTTTTATTCCGGCTTGCCCTGTAGTTGGCTAGAATTACACACTTAAAAGTAAAAATCCACTGAAATTCAAAAACTGATTCAAATTATACGAAATTGGTCTCATATTAAAGCTAACAGGGCAACCTTTCATATGCAAAAAGTTACATTCCATTTTTCTCAGTAGGGCTCAAGTTATAGGCCCCAAAATTTGACCTTTCTGAACTACCCTATTTTGGTCTGGTTTGGACATAGGACAATTTTCTCGAGCTACTAAAAACAAACAGGACCTTATCTAACTCTGAAATTTTTATGAGATATTCTACTATGTGTAAGCTTGCTAAAAAAGTTGGTTTCATTGCATTCCAAGTAGTATAAGGCGAGTTTGCCCCTAAACAACCTAGTCTGCCCAAAATCAAACTCAAAAACCTAGGTCAAATTTCTAAAATTTATATCCCACTCAATACTAATCTAATGGCCTTATATGATATATTTATGGAAAGCCCTGAATGTCTAGTTTGATATAAAAATAGTTTCATCAAATTTAAACAGCGGTAGGCAGAGCCGTACACTCCGCCGTACGGACTGTTGAGGGTTTTTGGTTTTCTAACTCCTCAGCTCTTCCTATTTTCATCCTTTCTTGCTTCTATTCGATTTCAACATCACAAATAGCCAACAAACCAGCCAAATGTCATAATAATCATTCAATCATCATATCAAGAATTGAGAAAATAAACCATCACCAGCCACCACAATCAGAAAATTAAGACAAGAATTAAACCTCTACCTCTTGTTATATGTGATTTCGCTTGATTTTGGAGCTTGGATGAATAAAACTTGGTTGAGCTTAATGGTTTGATGGAGTTGGGTGAATGGAGAAGAGAAGAAGAGAGCTGAAGCAAGGGAGAAAGAAACAGGGTGCAGATTTTAGGCTAAAGGAAGAAAAAGAAATGTGTTATAAAAGCATGGAGGAGGTAGTTGAAATTATGAGTTGTGATTGGTTGAAGAACATAAGGCTAAAATTTAGCCAACCCTCTCCATTCTTTGTGGCCTTCTTTACGCCATGTTCATGTGGTAAGCGGCTGAGTTCTCAGCCACTTAATGTAGGGTTATTGAGTGTGAAATCCTATTGGTTCGGTTTCGACAGTTTAAAATACCATAATCTTACTGATTTCCTTTAAATCGGTAAATCGGTTTCAAGAAAATTTTTATGAAAACCTCTATACTTCTAATCTAATTCCCTCATATCTAAAATCAATTAGTTGCTAATCAATTGATCCTATATAAATATTTAGTCAATTTTTAATTAATCACAATTATTCGATAAAAGCCGAATAATTTGGCGAAAAATGATAAGAAAATTTCGGGGGATGTTACAACTAGGGTTGGAACTTTTACTCACAAATACTCATATACTCTTTTCAAGTCAACATGACAAATGAGAGTTTACAATTCTTTGAGTAGTTCTTCCATACCCTTTCTTTATTTCATTTCTTAGGATTAGTGCTTTCGTGTATTTTTATACTTTCACTTTGTACTTTCGATTACATTTCAATAAGATTGTGTTATTCATTTTAATCATTTATTTAAGCATTGTTTAATTTTTGTTTAATTTCGACACTTGGATTCTTTGCCTTGAAAACTCACAAGAGGAGTCACTTCCACTTCACGAATTGAGATCAAGAAGCAAAGCTATCAATTTTATTTGTTTTCTCAATAAAAATCATAGAAAACAAATTGGCATAGCTAGTGGGACCAAGTGAAAAAAAGGGAGTGGTATTGAAAACAATACCATAGTCCCATTACACACATGTGATTGCGTAGTAGTATCGATATAATATCCTCTTAGGCATAGTACCATGCTTAAGTCATAGTACCACATCTAGAAGTTATTACTGTTATATAGCGAACCTTGTCTGATAGCAATTCTCGACCGTCTTCTAATCTTAAACAACTCTGTCCAGTATGACCATCTTTTATACCTCTTGAGCCATTTGGAGATACGAAAATTTACATACGGGTGAGAATTATAAATTCTCAGTAGGATTTCCTAGAGTACCACCTATAGTATCATCATTATTATCTCTAGCTGCTTCGGTTTATTTAAGAAAAAGTGATCATGCCATGACATTTATAAATTTCATTTTGTAAAGTTCAAAAATATCGATTCCGAAGCAAGTTTATTTTGTTCATTCATTTGAAAAACAGAGATCGGATCTAAACATAAGTATTGCATACTAAAGAACAAATAAATAATATGCATATATGAATACAATTGAACTCTTGATGCAAATGCACCTATCTCTCTTTGACTGTCTTTACTTTCTCATCTTGGCACACCCAAGCATTACATATCACTATCCTTAGGGTGCATTCTTTGCTTATTTTTCCTTTACTTAAATCTTACTTCTCTGTACTTAGTCCCTTGTAGGTGAATGACTTTTCTCACTCCTGGGTATAGCCTGTTCCTTACGTTTGAGCTCATACCTATACATGAGTGATAGGTTTACTTTCCCCGGCCCTCACATCGGTCTATTCCTTTAAATTTGGTCGAGGGCTAGCTCAAGTCTTAGACAATACTGCCCTGGTCCACTACAAAGTGGAGGCTCGATTCGTCCCTTTGGAAATTCTTAGTCTTTTCCTTTTCATACATGATTATGCATGCAAATGCGTTACATTCATACATATGTCTCATCATATCTCAATCATACTTGCATGCATGCTCTTTATAGGCACAACATATATATATATATATATATATATATATATATATATATATATATACTGCACGTGCTTTATGTCTTACTTTCAAACATTATTGCATGAATAACTTCCATATACCACATACGTACTTATAACTCCACATCTTATACTTCTGCCGAAAATTCAGTAGCATAACAGCTTAAATATGGGGCTTCCCAAAGTAAACAATCTAGGAAGACAATCGGCCAGTCATAGCAATCTTCATCATCATGCAATATACCATGATCACATCATTATCATAAGAAATGAACATAAATAATTCAGTGATTGACTCCTTATAGTTTAGGAAACTCCTTAACCTTTAGGTTGCTAAGATATCTCAATTTCTTTAAATTTGTCCAATTTCATAAATCACACCATAATTTCATCTTAACTAAACTAAATTTTGAAAATTTAGTACATTGTGGCATTATTAGTCTATTTTTAGTTCTCTTTGGTCCCACTAAATTTTGATGAATATAAATTGAATTATTAAAATTTTACTTAAGAGTGCCCCGATGTTGAGCAGATTTGAACACTTAAATATAAAAATTCACTAAAAATCCAATGTTTATTAGTTTGATCCAAGATTTATATCGAAATGAAGCTAATTGAACATATTTCATTCCCCACAAGTTTCACTTCGAATAGTTGAGTAGAGCTCAAGTTATGGGCTCCTAAAGTAGACTATTCTATAATGCCTTGTCTCAACCCGAGCAAGACATAGGGCAACTTTGATAAATTTCTGGGAGTAATATACTTAAGATATGAATATGAAATTTATAACATGAACATCTATGTTAAATTTCTAACAAAATTGGTTGCACTAGATTTGAAATTATATAGGGTGAGTTATGCCCTTCACAATCCATACTTGTTAGAACAATAGATAAGATTCAAGGGTCTATTTAAAAAATGTATAACTCTCTCATTTTAGGTTCAATAGGCTTATAATATATATAGTTGGAAAGATCTAAATGTCTAGTTTTATCTAAAAATAGTTTCACTCAATTTTAATGCCCATATGTGGAGCCGTACAGTTCTCTGTACAAATTTTTTCCCTAGGGTATTCCCTCAACTTTTCTATTTGAGTGTTCTTTTGGTATTTTGATCAAATCATTCAAACCAAACTAATAATTCCTATCTTAAATCACTCAAAGCAAGTCATATTAACATCAAATATCATTAATTAAAAGATGATATAAGAAACTCTGGTAGCCACGTAAATTAGAGCAATAAAACAATCTAAGAAAATCCTACCTCAATTCCAAAGTGCAAGCTCTTCTACTTGAATCTTTGGTGGCTCTACTTCACTAAAACCTTGAAATTGTGACAAATCTCCTCTTGTTCTTGGAGGGGCTAAGTTTAAATGATCAAAAGGGAAGAGGATTGTGATCTTGTCTTGAGGGTTCTTGAAGGTACACAAGGAAAGAATGTAAAATTTGATCAAAAGATGGCTAGATCACTTAGGGCTTAGAGGCAAAGATGAGGAGGATGATGAAGAGAAGGGGGTTGAAGAAGAAATGAGACACTTGGGCTGGTGTTATGCTAACCAAAATTATTGGGACAAAGAGGGGAGATTTTGGTAACTTGTGGATAAAGTTGAAAGAAGGAAAAAGAAAGGTGATTGGTAGACTTGATGGACATTTTGAATTTAATTGAGCTTCCCAAATGGAGGGTCATGATTTGGTCAACAGCCTATGATAAGTGGCTAGTTTCTAGTCGTAGGATTTATGGTTTTAAACGAATATTTATGTTATCCTACAGTACAAATTCCTATCAACTTAGTTCCTGATTTACGAGATAGCATAAACAAATCAATTTCCTTTAACTATCTAAATATTGTTAATTGTCTAATGAAATTTTCTATAGAGAAATTTGAATTTTATCTAACCCTAATGTTTGCATTTCAATATTAACTACTCATAAATCTATAATATATCTGAAAATTTAATTATTCGACAGTACTAATTACGCGAAATTCGGGATGTTACAGTTGACGTGTCTAATATGTTGCAAGCATCTTCTTCATCCTCTGAGGAGGGCACGAATGAAGTAGAAAACAACAATGCTCGAACCATGGAGCCCATGTTGGCTCCTGTGAGTCAAAATATTGAAAATAACACAATGCTGTCACATACAAGTGTCACTACCACTTCTGATGTGACTTTGTGGCCCTTATATAGCTTGCTCCTAGGGTATACACCCCAAGCATTTGTTCCCTTGGTATTAAGTCAAGCCAGTGTAAGAAGAATTCCTAATGTTCTACAAAACAATCCCTTGTATCAACACGTACCATTAATGGCTAGTTTGGCACAACTAGGCATATATTCTCAACCTTTGGAATTCATATGGCACCAATGAATACAGGGATATTGGGTAGTATTGCCTTAACTAACCCTCCAAATACTATGCGACAGCCAAATACTAGGCCTATTTTCCCAAGCATGTCGTGTAACCATGCTGTAGGGTCCCTTGTAAATACTGCTGAGTCTTTAGCAGTCTTTCATCAACAGATCAACAAAAGTCATCATTATCTGGCAAATTTGCTTACTCAGCAAATGGCCACTATCCTAATTAAGACCAATAATACTTGATTCAAGCAATTGGCTAGGCAAGTAGGTTGAATAGCTGAAGTTATCAATTTAGATGAAAACCCAAATGACCCAAATGATGCATACATGCAAAATGCACAACCTTAACCAAACCTGGAAAACCAAGACCATCCTAAGGCCAATGTTCGAATGGTTTGACATGGGCAAAACGCCGACCACTTTCTAAATAGGGTCCAGAACAATGTAAGGGGCTTCAAAATCAAAACATTACTAGGGTAGTCGAGCAAGTCCTCAACCACTTTGGTTTCATTGATAGCTTTGGCAATTAACTATTCTTCATTTCTGTTTTTCCCGATTATATCCAGCAGGCTAAGATGTGTATGGGATGGAAAATACCTAAGTCTCTCATTAAGTTTTCTGGTGAAAATGGTGAATTGACGATTGAATATATTGCTTGATACACCATTGAAATTAGAGAGGTTGTATTAAACGAATACTTGAAGATGAGGTTTTTTCCTTATCTTTGACGAAAAATGCCTTTATTTGATTTTCTAACTTAAGGCCTAATTCAATCACCACTTGGGCTCAACTAAAAGCTAGTTTCCATAATTAATTCTTTAGGGATAAGATGAAAGTGAGCCTCACTAATCTATTTACAATTCGATAATTCAATGGTGAATTTGTCGACGATTAGCATGCAAGGTTTTGAACAACTCAAAACTGTTGCTTACCCCAATCCTAGAGGTAGAGGTAGTGAAGATGGCCATAAATGGCCTTGACTATGATGTAAGGAAGAAGCTAGTGAAACAACAATTTCTAGATTTATCCTAACTAGCTGACAAGGTTAGATAGGACGAGTAACTAAGGAGAAAAAAATAAAGAATATGAAGGAAAAATTCTATTCAAAAAGAAAAAAGTTGTGTTTGTCAATTTTGTTGAATCAAATGAGGAAAATGAAGCTGAAAGTGACAAAGTACATGTAGCTAAACTTGAATCAAGGCCACCATATATATGTACTTCATTAAAGCCTGTCAAAGGAAAAGAAAAGGCAAATGGTTCGAAGTCCTATTCATTCGACATAATTAAAGCTGAACAAATCTTTGATGTGCCATTGAAAGATAAGCAAATAGTAATTCTCGATGGAAAGAAATTGCCTTCTTTAAATGAATTAAAAAGTCAAAAGTTTTGTACATTCCATTAGATGATAGGACACACCACTAACAATTGTGTCCATTTTAGAGATTTGATACAAAGAGTGATCAAAGAGGGTGACTAAACTTCAACACCAATCATTTCAAAGTTAGCTCAAACTTTGTCGAACCTATTTTTATTTCGGCAAATATTGTTGCGGTTGAAGCTGACCATGTCACTAGTGTTGAAAGAATGAAATGGGCTTACTAATTGGAACTCAACTACTTCGAAAGTGTCCAGAAGCCAATCTTTCCTGTTGCTAGGGAAAGCCTAGTTGACTTTCTAATGAGGCAGCATGGTGCTAAAGGGGACATGTCACTATGCCCTAGATGCAACACTATATTCGATAGAAATACTACAAGAGCATTCCATAAGTGGAAGCTCGAGCATGAGATTATTGAAAACGAAATTGAGAAAGAACAGTAGAGAAGGAAAGTTGCAAGGAAACAAAAAAATGTGTGACTTTGGGCTATTTGACCCAAAGTATGTCAAGGTTGAAATTGGTCCAGTCAAATAACAAACGAAGACTATGGTATGGTCGATGGTACACTTGAAGAAGTGAAGTCAAAGACCCGTGTCCTACCATCCAATGTTGCTAACAACTAATGGGTACGAAATGTGTGACAAGAAATGCCAGGTTTATCTAGGAGGCGAAATCGATGGAAAAGAATGAGCAAGATACAGAGCTAGAACCAGGATCAAAATGCAACAAGATCGCTACCATCCCACACATGTGGAGGAGGGTGACAACTCGTGACTCGAGTTGCGTCGAAGTAGAATATGCCAATAGTTAGCATCCATCTGCAAAAGTCAAGGAATGTGAACTTGGGAAAGGTTCGATCTATGCCTAAATATCCTAAGTACACTCCATTGGACTCGGACCAAGAGTTTGACTTTACAAAACTCTGGTCGACCTGATGATATAGAAGCCTCTATCATGTCGAAGGCAGCTTAGAGTGCACACTTGACATCCTTCCCTGATGGTGAGAGTGGGAGAAAGACGAATTACCAAGGGCCAATTTCTGAGGAAGAGATGATAACCAATGAATTCGAGTTTGGATTTGATGATAATCTGGATGCTCTATTCGGTTCAAGTGCTGGTGTCATCGGGACTACCTCGATTACATTGTCCGAGTTCATTTATGGTTTAGATGAATTCAAAGGGGAGTTTGAAGAGGATTTGGAGGCATTATTGGGCTCAGTGTTCATGGGAGTTGCTTCTATTCTAGCAGCCAAATATGGCGAAGTTCAGGGGGTCGAAGATCTGGAAGGAGATTGTGTAGATTCAATAGTTGAATATTGTAACATCCTCAATTTCCTGTCATGCTAAATTACCTCAGTAACTCTTGGTAATTAGGCACTTAATGAGAAATTATGAGATTAAGGCTTAATTAAGAGATTAACAAAGCGATTATGAGCTAATTATGAGAAGAAAAGTTAAGAGAATGCTTAATCGAGATTAGAGAATCTATAATTAAGCAAGTCAAACTCTCAATAGGTTAATTAAGCACTAATTACCCTTAATTAGCATAATCGAGTTTAATTAAGGATAATTGAGTTTAATTACAAGCTTAATTTTCTTAATCATGTTCTTGTGTGTTAATCACTAATTCTTGCTTAATCAAGTTAATTAAGTTGCAAGAGCATTTAATCACATCAGTTAATTCAAATTTAGTCAACTAGACAATAAAGTAAAAAGTGATGTCATTAAAACATAAAGCATGAGACAAGAGTGCTTTATGTAAGAGCTGGCCACTCTTTGTCTCCTCCTACATCCTATTAGTTTTCCTAAACCTTAATTAACACAAAATTAAGAAAATATATTCTCCCTCCACCCACTAAAAGTTATGGCCACTATACACACACACATATATACACATGCACACACACACACACATACGCACACACTCATTTTTCATTTTCACACTTTCATTCTCTCTCTAAACTCTCAAATCCCCTCACTTCTCTCTTCATTCTTCTTGTTCTTCTTCTTCTTCATTTCCTACCACCTCCATAACCAAACCTTTCTCACTAAGCCCTTCAAAGACCTCATCTTTGGGTCTTTGAAGATAAGATCTATACACTACCAACCTCAATTTTAAGAGATCTGAAGAGCTCTCATCCTTTCCAAGCCAAATCACCACTATTTTCACCAAAGGAGGAGTTTTCTTCATCTTCTTCCTCTCCTTCAAGGATGCCATTTTCAAGCTTAGGTAGTGATCTCTACTCTTCTCTTTTGTTTACTCAAGAAAACTTGAAGCTTAGTTCCTCTCATAACCAAGATCTTCAAGTGAAAGCTTGAGAAAATCTTTCATGCTCTTCATGAGCAAAAATTTCTATTTTTGGTAAAATATGTTCATGTTCTTGTTCATGAGTTGTTCTTGATTTTTTTGAAAAGTTCCTTTCTTTATGTGCTTCAAAGTTTCTATTTTCCTTTCTTGATGCATGAGATCTTAATGTTCTTGGTGGTGTTTGGGTTGAAAGTTGTTTATCTTCTTATGATGGTGCTTATGAGTGGAAAAGTTGTCATCTTTATCATTTTCTCTTGATTTGACAAGACTAAACACATTTTTGATGCATGAAATTTCAAAAGGTTTGTTACTTGCAACCTTAAAAGTGGCGCAAGTTTTGTGCTCTTATAAAGTTTTATTTTGTCTTGTCTTGAAGACAAGAATATATGTAAAAGTCTAAGTTTTTTGGAATATGAAGCCCTTTTAAGTTATAAAAATGATAGCTTGTCACTTCATGTCTTAAAGATAAACTCTTGAATACAAGACCTTTCATAAAGTTTTAAACTTTAATCAAGAAGGTAACTTTAGTCATCAAGTTATAAATTTTCACTTTAGTCTTGTAAAGATTGAACCTAGAGATGAAAATGTTGAGTAAAGTTTTAAGCTTTAATCAAGAATGTCACTTTTGAGTCATAAAAGTGTTAACTTGCAACTTTTAGTTAATAAAGTTTGTATCTTAGTCTAAATAATGCATAAAGTGTTAAGCTTCCTTTTAGAAAAGACCCTTTTTAATCATGAGACAACTTTAACTTATAAAGTTAAGACCTTGATGGTCTTAGAATAAATAAGAGTGTCAACTTTCATAAGGAATGAAACTTTTAAGTTCTAAAGCTAGTATCTTGTACCATTATTTCATAAAGATTGAATCCTTAAGACAAGAAAATGATTTTGGAGATTCACACTTTCAAAAGAATGAAGCTTTATAATTAATTTATAGAGAATAATAACTTTTATAACATTAAAGGTTAAACCTTGTTGAGATAATTATAAAAATTTGAAACTTTGCAACTTGGATGAGTTAAAAGTCATTTCTTGATGATTGGTAAGCATAGGGTGTTGTTGGATTTATGAGTATGGTTATGTGTTGTCATAATCGAAGGACTAAAGGGATCTCAAAATCCTTGGGAACAGAAGTATGATTAGTGCCTTCGAGCATACCATGAATCTGGGAATCACTAAGTACACCGTCTCAAGATAAGAAAAGGAGATAATCACTTAACTTAATTAGCTTGAATAAAGTATTGCATAAGATATGTGCCTAAGTAAGGAGTAACTTCACTCAAGCATTAAGTACCTAAAAGACTACACACATTTATTTTAACTATGTGGTTCTCTCATGGGTAAACATGAAAAATCATATTATGGCTCATAAGACTCACCACAAAGAATGACACAACTATGAATGCTCTTACGGTGGGAATGTATGATGCTATTAGGCATGATGAATGACAAGTTTGATTGAGTTTTGTCTCATGATTGAATGATTGGTATGATGATATGAGATGGATTGTTGGTTGAAATTTCATGATTGGCATTTTGGGGAAGCTCCGGTCTAGCCGTCCTGCTTTCATCAAAATTATGGACTTAGTCTTATCATTGCATGTCCACATATGTACTATCGAGTGATACTATGCATGTAAGATGTGCTCACAACTAAAGGAAAGAAATGATAGGATATGATCCTTCAGTCACTTCGGTAAAGGAAGGTGATTCACTAAGACTTAAAGACCATTTATGGTGGAGGTAAGGGTGACATGGAGGACCCTCTAACTTAGAGGCATGAGAAGCCACTGTTAGCTCAGTTTGACTTGGTTTTGTACTGCATGGCGATGATCACGGAATGAGCTCATGTCCAAAAGCAGTCTATTTCAAAGAAAAAGTAAAGAATGTTAAGCACGTGCTAAAAATAAAAGTAAAGTCAAAGTAAAACCATGGTCAAGTTAATAAGTTGCATAGTCATGCATGTATCTATATTTCTCATACACATTATGAATGTTTATCCCATGTGTTAGCATATATGCCTATGTATGATGTTATGGATATGATGATAAACTTAAAAGCAATCCGCTTCGAAAATTATTAAAATTGAACTTATATCTGGCCACTGTTTTTATAATAAAACCGAAAGTGGCTGGGACAATGACGATGACACAGTATTTGTCTAGTCGCAATCCTATTGAAAAATTTAGTATTTCTCACTCCTACATTTTTGTGTCATCTTCAGAGGATGCCGACATCAGGCATGGTGGTGATCTTCGTTGAGTTCCCGGTGTTGCATTGGCACTTTGACCCGGTGCTGAATGCTTAGGCAGCGATGCGGGTCTACATGTCCATAGCCGCCAGTTTCGTGCACCTGTGATGAGTTCATTTTTCTGCCCTCATGAGACATTCGAGGATATTACAATGGATGATGTCTGTCTGCCTTTTCATCCTCTGAGGTACCCGATGGATAGGGATTCTGACTTTAACACTTGGTTGACGCCGATTGCTTCGATAGAGATGGATCTTTTAGAGTCATCATACTTGACTTATTCCATGGGATCCTACCGTTCGAAGCCGTCTCAGCCTTTGGTGATTCGCTTATCTTATGATTCTTCTACTTCATCTGCTGGCCCAGCTCCATCCCCGGTTAGCGGTCGTGGGTTGATTCGTACCCGTGCTGTACCCACGAGGAGGAGGACATGGAGATGATGTTGCTAGTGGTTTTGGGAATGAATACCTTCCATTTGATGGATGACTCGGATAGTAGACACGGAGCCGATCATGAGAATAGCCCTTTTTGGGTGGTGATTTTAAGGTTATCATTTGCTTGGGCATGTATGGATGGATAAGATTTCAGATGTATTTTCCTTTCCTTGTATTCAGTTAGGTTTATTTTGTAGGGTTGACAGTAGATATTGGACCCATAACTATTTATGTATGACTCTTTGCACTACTATTAACTATATTAACGATGATGGCTGTGGAATGAATTTTATGTTTACCTAACATATTTGTTATTCATGTTGCCTTTATTTATTTTATTCACACCGCTTATTCAGATAGAGCCGCTCGACTTTACATGTTCACAATGTGCTCATGGCCCTTGGTTTTCAAAATAATTTTGTTGTTATTGTAAAAAAAAAAAAAATTACCCCTATTTTCATTTAGAAAGTAATTTCAAAAGGTAATGTTAGTTCCATGAACAAAAATAACAACTAATATTCCATAATATGACTTAAGCATACGTAGGACTATTATGGTGTTACAAATATGAATGCATGCTTTTGGGATAAGATTTTTGCAGCGATGGAGCGTTTGAGCACCTCGATAAGGCGACAAAGGCTCACCTTCATCCGCTGCACAATAAGGCCCTAGTTGAGGAATAGTTAATCAACATGGTTTAATTTGACAAGGGCACTGTAATCAATCTACTGCCAGAAAACATGCTAGAAAATTTTGGCAAAGGAAATAAGGATCTTGTAAGGACCAATGTCGCTATGATAGACTATATTGGAAAATCTACTATATCAATAGGAGTGGTCATGCTGAATGTGCATGTTGGTATAGTTGATCGACTGATCATGTTTGTGGTCATATCCTTGAAAGCTAGTTCAACACTTTGTTGGGGTGCGCTAGATACACGAGGTCAGAGCAGTACTATCGACACTGCATCAAAAGCTAATTTTGTGGAATGAAGATAGGAAAATTGAAGAAATTGTTGCTGATGATAGCTATTGCTATGTAGAAAATTTACATGTGAACTTCAAAATATACAATGAGAAGATCAAGCCCTTCGAGATCGAGGTTGATTTTGACTCGATAGTGGTCAAAGGCTCTATTATTGGACAAAATGGCTTGTGTCTCGTGCCTAAGGCCAGGGTGGAATTGGCCTCAACCAGTATGTAATTTGTGGATTTGGTGAGCCAAATGACTCTACTATCGACCTATTTGGTCAAATAAATGAATTGCACCCATGATAATGCTAACTTAGATCGTAATTATAACAATGAACCAATAGGATTTAAATATTCTTCTGTTGTCTCTAATGATTTATGCAATAAGAACAAAAAGCTTGACATGTATTATTTACTTGAAGAAGTCAACCTTGGTGAAAGAGGGACAAGGGACCAACTTACATAAGCTAGTTGCTATCGCAAAATTTTAAAGAGAAGCTGGTCAAAATGCTAAAAGAATTCAAGGTGTTGCTATCTTGACTAGAGGCAGAAAGAAAGTGCTGGTGGTATATGGGTTAAGATGAAAAACTACCTCACCTCCTCCCCCTACTAAGGTATTTATTGGGGGCAAAGGTGATACCTACCATTAATGCAACACACGTATTGTAACTTCCCGAATAATAGTACATATAACAAATACTATTGTATGATTAATTTTCGATACATTATAGGTATACCAATGGGCAATAAGGAGATGTTAATTATAAGGTAAGATGAATTAAAAATCTTTTCTATAGAAAAATAGATATGTTTTGCTAGCCGGAGAATATTGTCTACTAACGATGCCTTGCAATACCATAACTGAATTGGTGGGAACCTATACTGCAGGATAATATAAATATCAATTAAAAATCCTCGGATGTGTGGCTAGAAACTAGCCACACAAACCCTCTTGGTGGCTAAAGATGAGCCATTCAAATTTTAACTTAGAGGAATTTAAATTTTGTCTCAAATCCACCAAGATGATTTAAGCCACCAACTTAAGACGTAAGACACACCAACTTAGAAAGGAAGACGCACATTTTCTCTTCTTTTCCTCACAATTTTCGTGCAGGCCCTTCCCCCTTTCTTTCTACTTCTATTTTCATTCTCATACTTCCCAAACTCTCCGAAAACTCTTGTGTCTTGCTTGTCTTGCTCAAATTTCCAACCTTTTCACTTGTTTATAATCAAAAAGTTCTAATACAAGCCATAAATCTCCTTCCTTTGAGTCACATAACCTCAATCAAGCAAGGAGCAAAAAGTGATTTGTGCTTATCTTCAGGCTTTAGGGGAGTAGAGACATCAAAAGATTCAAGTAGAAGAGGTACAACTTGATTTTGAGGTAGGATTTCTTAGATTTGTTGTCTTCTAAGGTTTAAGGACTATTAGGTTTTTCTTGTATCCTCTTTAATTTAGTCTTGTATGGTGTTAAAATGACTCCTTTCTAGCTGTTTGAGATAGAGAAACTTGGTTTGGGTTGAAGAATATATCAAAAGAACAAGATAGACACAAAACAGAAAAGCTGTTGGAAGAAACCCTAAGATGCTGTCCATATACCAAAACTAATAACTCAATCCACAGAACTCAAATTTGAATGAAGCTAATTTTATATGACTAGACTTCAAGAACAATTCAACCATATAAATTATAGAACCATTAGACATAAAATGAATTAGTTATGATATTTAGAAATTGGTTGTTGGATTTCACTCTCTGTCCTGACCAAAGTGTGATGTATGGGGCATAACTCACTCTATGTAACTTCTAATGAAGTCCAGCCAATTTTAATAGAAAGATAATAGATAGAGGATCATGTCATAAAAATTTTAGAATTAGATCATGCGTGGATTTTCCCTAGTAATTCCTTGAAATGGACCTATGCTTTATTTGGGTAGAAATAGGGCAGTCCACTTAAGGATCTCATAACTTGAGATCTAGTTACCCAATTGAAATAAAACTTATTGCAATTGAAAGATGATCCAAATAGATATATTTTGATATAAATTTTGGATTAAAATAATGAAAAATGAATTTTTAATGATTTTTTATATTTGAGTGTGCAAGTCTGTCCTGAAATAAGGTAGCCTTGAGTAAAACTTTAATAACTCAAATTATACATCTCAAATTTTAGTGAAATTAAAGAGATTTAAAAATAAACAAACAGAGCTACAGTTTATTAAATTTCTAGATTAAAATAAACAAAAATGAAATTTTAGTGTAATTTAGAAATTTAAGGCAGATTTAAAGAAAGTAGGACCACTTGATAATCTCTTGATTTAAAGGTTCTACAAACCATGGGAAATCAATGAACTGAATTGTTTATGCAATTTCATATCAAATTGATGTTATATTAGTATGTTGTTTATGATGATCATGATTACTATGATTGGCTGGTTGTTGCTTCTGTTATCTATTTTGGGAAACTTTCCTATTATAGCTGTCATGTTGCCAGATTTCCAGCATAAGTAACTTGTGAATAAATTATGTAACATAACCATAAGCACATGTAAAGATTTATGTAGCATCTTCATGCATGACCATGCACAAGAAATGCATATAAGCGTATGAATCATGAAAGTATATGAACATACGAAAATGAGATCTGTAACATCCTCAATTTCATGTCGTGCTAAATTACCATAGTAACCCTGAGTAATTAGGCACTTAATGAGGAATTTCGAGATTAGGGCTTAATTAAGGGGTTGACTCGGACGAGAAGGGTCAAGAGAATGCCTAATCGAGGTTAGATAATCTCTAATTAAGCAAGTTAGAGCCCTTATAGCTTACTTAAGCACTAATCGCCCTTAATTAGCTTACTCGAGTTCAATTAAGGTTAATTAAGCTTAATCGTGAGATTAATTTTTGTTAATCATGTTCTTGTGTGTTAATCACTAATTCTTGCTTAATCACCTTAATTAAGTTGTATGAGCACTTAATCACATGATTAAATTCAAATTTAGTCAACTAGACAATAAAGTAGAGAGTGATGTCATAAAAGCAAAAAGCATGAGACAAGACTACTTTATGTAAGAGTTTGACCATGCTTTGTCTCCCCATCATCCCATTTGTCCCCTTAATTACTAATTAACACAAGATAACACAAAGTGAAGCAAAAATATCTCATCCTCCCTCCTTAAAGTGGACGCCACTTTCTCTCTCTCCCTCCCTCATTCATTTTCATTTTCACTCATCCTATTCTCTCTTCAAGCCAAATTCTCTAACTTCTCTCTAAACACTTCTTCATCTTCTTCATCTTCCTCTTCCTTTCTCCACCACCACCACCCTAAACCACTCACTTAGCCCTTCAAAGACCTCATCTTTGGGTCTTTGGAGACAAGATCAAAACACTACAACCTCCATTTCCACAAGATTTCAAGAGCTTCTCCTTCCTTCTTGCAAATCCGCCACCTTCATCATCAAGAGGAGTCATCATCCTCTTCTTCCATTTCTCTTGTTTTTGCGCCATCTTCAAGAAAGGTAGTGATCTTCATCTTTTTCATTTTGTTTGCTCAAGAAAGCTTGGAGCTTGGGTCTTTCATGACCAAGATCTCTAAGTGAAAACTTGAGAAGATCCTTCATGTTCTTCATGTGTTCTTAAGTTTCCTCTTTTAGAAAAATATGTTCTTGATGTTCTTCATGTATTCTTAAGTTTCCTCTTTTAGTAAAATATGTTCTTGATGTTCTTCATGTGTTCTTAAGTTTCTTCTTTTGGAAACCTATGTTCTTATTGATCTCTAGCTTAAAGTTGTTCCTTTCTCTTTATGATGAGTGAATGATTAGAAAAGCTTTACCTTTCTATGTTTCCATGATTTGATAAGACTATGAACCTTCTCAAAGTTTTAGACTTTAAAAAGTTTGCTTCATGATTTCTTCAAAGTGGCGCAACTTTTAAGCTTCCATAAAGTTTTATTTTGTTTTGTTTTGAAGACAAGAATACATATGAAAGTCTAAACTTTTTGAGTTAGAAAAAACGATATCTTGTCACTTTAGGCTTTAGAAATCAAACCTTAAAGAAAAGACCTTTCACAAAGTTTCAAACTTTATTCAAGAATGAGATCATTAAGTTATAAAAATGTTGTTCTATAACATTTCATTCATAAAGTTTAGACTTTGAACCCAACTAATGCAAAAGGTGTTAACTTTTATAAAGAACAAGACTTTTTATTCAAAAAGCTAGTAGCTTGTATCATTATTTCATAAAGATCCAATCTTAAGATAAGAGCTTAATGTCAAAGGCACTTACTTTCATAAAGAATAAGACTTTATGACTACTTTATAAAGAATGACAACTTTAATAATGTTTAAGGCAAAACCTTGGTATGTTATTAGTAAAAGTTTAAAACTTTGCAACTTGACTAAGTTAAAAGTCACCCTTGGTGATTAGTGAACATTGGTGTTGTTGGGTTCATGATGTGGTTATGCGTTGTCATGACCCAAGGATTAGAGGATCTCGAACTCCTTGGGAATGTAGTATGATTAGGGCCTCTAAGCATACCATGAACCTAGGAATCACTAAGTGCGCTATCTCAAGGAAAGGAAACAATCACATAATTTAATTAACTTGAATAAGTGTTTCATAAGACATGTACTTAAGTAAAGCATACTTTCATCCAAGGACCAAGTAACTAAAAGACTATAAACACATATCCTAACTATGTGATTCTATCATGGGAAATCATGTGATGATTCATAATATTCTTCACAAAGAACAACACAACTATAAACCCCTTTAGGATATGAATGTGTGATGCCACTTGGCATGATGAATGATGAGATTGATTGAGCTTTGTCTCATGATTGAATGATAAGTGTGATGATATGATATAGATATGATGAACTATTGGTTGAATGCTGATGATTGGCATTTTGGGGAAGCTCCGGTCTAGCCGTTATGCTGCCGGATTTCCGTCAAAATTATGGACTTAGTCATATCATTGCATGCGTCTAGTCAAGGAGTTATGCATGTAAAGTATAAAGATAAGAAAAGAATCAACGGGACGTGACCCTTCAATCACTTCCTGTGGGAAGTGAGAGACGGCGATCCACAAGGAACCTCTATGAGGGAGGCAAGGGTGTTTTGGAGGACCCTCCAACTTAGAGGTAACAATATCGGCTTAGTCTGATTTGGTTAGTATTGCGTGACGACGGTCACGGAATGAGCTCATGTCCAAAAGCAATCTATTTCAAAGGAAAGTAAAGAATGTTAAGCACGTGCTAAAAATGAAAGTAAAGTCTAAGTATGACCATGGTTACATCTGTGATGATGCGTGTCTTTGCATGAAAGTATATGGCCCATTTGCATTATGGATGTTATTCTATGTTTTAGTACGGATATTAGTCATGATGATGTGTTTATGATGTTAAGTTTAAAAGCAACCCGCTTCGGGGTTTAAGTTTTCAAAACCATTAAAAATTGAACTTATATCCGTCCTTTGTTTTGTAATTAAACCCGAAGTGGCTGGGACGATGACGATGACACTGTGTTTGTCTAGCCGCGATCCTACTGAAAAATTTAGTATTTCTCATTCCTACGTTTCCGTGTCGTCTTCAGAGGATGTCGGGCACGGTGGTGATCTACATTGAGTTCCCGATGTGGCGTTGGCGCTTTGACCGTCTTGAGCGCCCTCAGTCTTTGTCGGCGGCAGCGGATGAGGTCTATATCTTCCATGGCCGCCAGTTTCAGACTCCCGTGATGAGCCCATTTTTTCGATCGCATCAGCCATTTGGCGAGGTTACTATTGATGACATCCGCCCCTATTTTTAGCCACCGAGATACCCCATCGACGATGATGAGACCGACTGATACCCGCTTGACTCGATCGCTTTCACCGATTCCGATCCCTGAGCCGTCTTATCCGAAGCTTCCATGTGGAGACCGATCCGTCCGAGCCTCTATCCGACTCATTCTGGGGGTTCTCACCGTTCGGGTTCGTCGCAGCCTTCAGGGATTCGTCTATCTTCTGATTCTTCTGCTTCATCTGCTGGCCCATTTTCACCCCCGGTTCGTGGGCGTGGGTTCATTCGTACCCACGCTGTGCCCCGTGGGCGAGGACATGCTCGAGGAGGAGGACGTGGTAGTACTTCTCCTGGTGGATATGGGAACGGTTTCCTCCCGCCAGATGCTTGATGTGACGACTGCATGCGGAGCCGAGCACGATGATAGCCCCCTTTTGGTAGTAGTTATAGGGTTATCATTCTGTTATGTGGCATGCTTGGGTAGTAGGATTCTCTGATGTATTTCCTTTTATTATGTATTGGTAGGCTTTTGTGTAGGGCCGACGATAGATATCGGACCCATTATTATCTTATGTATGAACTGATACGACTCTTATTGTATTATCATGGTTGGCCGTGGAATGAATGTTACATTATTCTAAGAATTGTGGTTACTCTTATGGTCTCTATGCTTGTTAAATGCGATATATGTATGGGATAGTGGTGTTACTTTATATGTTCACGATGCGCTCATGGCTCTCGATTTCAAAAATGGTTTACTTGTTTTGTAGAAAAAATTTTACCCCTATTTTCGGTATAAAGTAATTTCTAAAAGGTAATGATAGTTCCGCGAGCAAAAGTAGCAACTAGTAATTCCACAATATGACTTAAGCATAGAATGGAACTACTAGGGTGTTACAAGATCCCTTTATTTGGAGGCAGTTATGAAATCCTTTCACTTGAAGGCAGTTATATGAAGACTATGAGATCTTTCTACCTTGGAAGCATGTGGCCAGATGAGATCCCTCTACTTTAAAGGCACGTGGTCAAATGGGGTTCCTCTATTTTGGAGGTACATGGCCAAAAGAGATCCTTTCAATTTAGAGGCATGTGACCAAAATAAGATCTCTTCAAGTCTAGTGGCATATGGATCCCCTTCTAGGTTAGTACTGTGTGACGACAGTCACGAGTTGAGCTCACTTCTAGATTAGGCTACCCAAGGGCAGTAAAGATTAAAGAAAGTTAAAGAAAGTCAAGGAAGACAAGTGCACTTATATGATAACATGATGTGCATCTATATATACATAAGTTATATTCTTTTTATTTTTGTTACGAAAGTGCTCTCTTAATTGTCAAGTGTGTGAATAAAATTAACCTGCTTTGGAAGGATATTTTTGAACTTTATAAAAAGAAATTTATAGTTAATGTGTTATATATTCACTTTTCTTAAATAAACCGAAGTAGCTGGAGATGATGATGATGACACTATATGTGGTAATCTAGGATATCCTACTAAGAATTTATAATTCTCACCCCCATGTATATTTCTGTGTCATCTCTAGATAGCTCAAGAGATATTAAAGATGGTTATCCCAGACAAAGTAAATTAAGATGTTGAAGACGGTCGAAAGTTGCAATTCGATAAGGTCCATTTATGTATTAGTAACAACTCTTGAGTGTAATGATATGAATTAAGCATGGTATCATACTTAAGAGGGCATTACACGTATCAAGGCACAAATAGGGCAATTTTCCCTATGTTAGTAGTGAGATGAGCTTAGGCCAGGCGGGTAGGAAACTCGGATGGATTACAAACCGCCCAGCTTTGAGCTCTAAAAGAGAGAAAAGGCTAAGAAAAGCTTGGTGAGGAAGGGCGGGGGACCGGGAGACTAGATAGATCACAAGTCCCCTAGCCTTGAGCTTTAAAAGAGCGAAGAGGCTAAGAAAGGTCAGGTGAGGAAGGTCAGGGAACTAGGGAACTAGGAGACCAAACAGATCACATGCCCCCTGGCCTTGAACTCTAGAATGAATAGGTTAAGTGTATTAGGTTGGGTGAGGAAGATCAGGGAACCCAGGGACCAGGAGACCAGACGGATTACAAGCCCCCCAGCCTCAAGCTCTAAAAGAGTGAAGAGGATGAGAAGTCTTGTAACGTCTTCCACTTGTCTGATGCTAATGCTTAAGTCATAGTACCATATCCCAGGAAGTTATTCTTTATTACACAGGACCGGACCTTATCTAATAGCTACCTTTGGCCATCTTCAATATTCTTTGAATTAATTGGAGATAACACAGAAATAGGAGTGGGAATTGAAAGTTCTCATTAGGATTCCTTATTCACCATATACCATGTCATCATTATTATCTCCAGTTACTTCGGTTTATTATGAAAAAGGTGAACATGCTATATAATTTGCCCAATTTAACATCTCGAAAATATATTGTTCGAAGCAGAGTTCATTTTATTCACACACTAATAAAAAAAAAAAGGGAGTAATTATGAAATAGTAATAGGTAAAGTCAATAATAATAACAACTAGCTAGCAGATAGAGATGTATGTAGATGCACAAGTTTTAAATCATATCAATACATTGGAATTATTCATTCACTTGTTAAACAAAGTAGGAATCTAAACATAAATGCAGCAAACTAAATAACATATATATATATATATATATATATATATATATATATATATATATATATATAACTAGGCTCCTGATAAGCAGAGAAAAGAATCGAAGCATAAGTATAGCAGTCTAAAGAACAAATAAATAATATGCAAATATGAATGCAACAGGGTTCTTGATGTAGATGCTTCCATTTCTCTTGGCACACCTAGGTGTTACGTATCGTCATCCCTAGGGTGCCTTCATGGATCTGTACTTGAGCATTACTTAACACGACTAGGCGTTATGTATCACTGCCCCTAGGGTGTTTGCTTTTATCCTTATCCATGCTTGGTCTCTTGGGAGTCTTTGGCCATATAGCTCTTGGGTAATAGTATGCTTTTCAGAACCGAGCTCATTCTTGTGCATAATCATCAGGTTTACTTTCCTTGATTCTCCCACCGATCTATTCCCCTTAACTTAAATTTTGGGGCTGGCCCAAGTATATGGAATTTCTTATAGGTTTTATAGATTATATCATGATAAGTGCTTTATCATGGATGGCATAAAAGATACATGTAAAATGCATAAGTTCTACCGAAATTTTGGCAGCATAACGAATCGACTCCGCTTCTCCGTGAATAGTATCAGTCAACCAGACAGACATTCATATAGAAAAATCAATGCAAGGTATATATATTTTAGTAATCATATGAAGTTTCATAACCTTGGTCTTGAACTAAGTTTGTGCCACTTCCTTTTGATTTTGCCCGATTTTTTGTAAATTAAGCCATAAATCCATTTTAACTCATTTAGACCTAAATTTTGAAAATATATTGAAGTATTATGTGTCTAGTTTCTAACCTCTTTGATCCCATTAAGTTTTGATGTATATAACTCAAGTTATTGAAGATTTACCTAGGCCTATCCTGTATTAGACAGATTTAAGCTTTGAAAAGTAAAAATTCACTAAAAATGGAAAACTAATTGAAACTATACAAAACTTATATTATTTTAAAGGCAACTAAACCAATTTTTATTTCTAATAATTTGCATCCCTTTTGAATAAGTAGAACTCAAGTTATGAGGCCTTGAAATTGGCTAACTTGAACTACCCTATTATAGCACAGTTAGGACTTAGGGCAATTTCATGAATTATTGGGAGCAATAAGGATTGAATTTGGTTTTGAAATTTTTATCCAATATTACTCTATATCTTAAATTCTAATAAAATTGGTTGCACTTAATTTGAAGGAGAATAAGGTGAGATATGCCCTATTCAATCCACTCTAGTCAGATTCAAAGACAGAAACCTAGGGCAAACTTCAAAAAATCATATCTCCCTCAATACTAATCCAATGGTCTTATAATTTTATGGTTGGAAAGCCCTAGATGTCTAGCTTCAAATAAAAATAGGTTCATCAAGTTTCGGTGGTCATAGGTGTAGCCGTACACTCTGAACGTACGGATGCCATAGGATCTCCTAGGTTTCCATATTCTATTTTGCTATCTTACTTGTTTTTTATGCAAGATTCAATTCTAATCCAACCAAATACTTGATAAACCAGCCATAAATAATCATAAGCATGTCATATATCTTCAACTAGAAGAGTAGAGTAAGATATCTCAACAACCATAATCCACAAAAATCAAATAAGAGCTTGAATCTTACCTCAATTTAGTGAATCTTGTAGCAAGAATTGGAAATCTTGAAGGATAGGAATGATTAGAGCTTGAAAGCAAGATGAGATGAGATAAAGTGGAGGAAGAAAAGAAGGAGAGGGAGCTGCTATGTAGGGCACAGAAAATGGGGGAGAAAGAAGGAAAAATCTAGTTTGATGGTGGTGGTATTTAGGTTTCTCAATTTCTATTGGTTGTAGGCTTGAGTGGCTAGTGTTTGTCCAACATTTCCTCCTCTTTTGTGGCTATTTGGTGGCGCCACTTATGGGGATACTATGGTTAAGTTTTTAGCCACTAGTCCTAGGGTTTTTTATGTGTAATTATATTGATTTGGTTCTGATGGTTTAAAATACCGAATCTCTGCTGATTTCCTTCAAATCAACAAAACCGGCTAAATGGTTTTTAAAAAATTTTGTGAGGTTTTCTGTATTTCTATTCTAATTTTTTCTAATCCTAAGCTCTCTAATTAATACCTTATCGACTCTAAATAAATACTTAATCGATTTCTATTTAATCTTTATTATGTGATAAAACCGAATAAATCGATTTAACAATGTTAAAATTTTTCAGACGTTACAAGTCTCGTTGGCTAGGTAAGGAAGATCGGGGAATTAAGGGGTCGAGAGACCAGACAGATCACACTTACTAAGGGTAATATCTTTGAGATTACTAAGGGTGATGTCTCGGTGTTTTGATTGATCATGCTAACTAGGTAAAACTTAGTGTAATTTTTCAAAAACTTGCATTTTTATAAACTCTTGCGTGAAAAATAAAGGAGTTTCCATTCTCTAAAATTCATTAAAAATCCTTCTTCAACTCATTAATGTCTGGGAAACTATTACCGGGACTTTTGATCTTAAAAAAATGCCTCAATCCTATAGCCCTCCAAGGAGGAATAGGGTTCAGACTTAGAATTTTTAGGATCCGATGTTGACAGACAACTGCAACTCATACTGGGATATTACACTATTGAGCTTAATTGTTACTAGTTTTGCGAATATGTAGATGTTTATTGCAGTGGAAGTGTGGTTGAATAATCTTTCCGTTGAAAGATTAAATTATTGGACTGTTATTATTTATTTCTTATTTCTATCAAGAGTGAAATTATTTGCTTTGGATTATTTTCTATTACCTAGTAACTAAAGTCACGATGCAATAACTGATTTTCTTTGGTCTAATATTGCTATGGTCTCATGATGACTATTTAATGAGTACTCATGAATTATATTTTAAATTTGCTCTGAACACTCATTGGTTTTACTTTATTGTGGGACTGATCTATTCTAGCTATTTGGAAGTAAGATAATAAATGTTAAGTTTCT
The DNA here is from genome assembly GCA_031439585.1 of Pterocarpus macrocarpus. Taxonomy (NCBI): domain Eukaryota; kingdom Viridiplantae; phylum Streptophyta; class Magnoliopsida; order Fabales; family Fabaceae; genus Pterocarpus; species Pterocarpus macrocarpus. The sequence goes on from CM062514.1 coordinate 9,572,564, forward strand.
ATCTAAGTTGTTAGCTTTTCCCAGGAATAACCCTTTGGATACGGGACTCCGTGAAACTACTCTATCACCTTTTGGAGTGTATGGTGAGTGGATAACATATCCATAGTCTTTCTTTTATATATCCAAATATAACTCTACTAGATATCCAACTTTATTTTTATATGAGTCTTCAAAGGATTGAAGGTTAAAACTATGCCTAAAAAGCTAAATTTTCCATGGCAAGGTAATTGTTTGTAGCAACCAATTTACTTGTCAGGTTTAAGTGGGTTAATTCTATAAAATATATGTGAAGTTTTGTTGGATATGGGTTAATTCTATAAAATATATGTGAAGTATTGTTGGATATATTGCAAAGTGAATTGATTGTATGGTTTATTACTATTTATTATTTTGGATTGATCTTTATACTAATTATATTGTTATGGCTATATAAGAGGATAAACAGCTTAAGTTGTTAATTGAGCTTTGATTTGTATATTTGGGTTGGAATGAAAGTGACTAAATGGATTGACACTTTAACCTTCTAGGAGCAAAGTGCCACAGATTATAAATTATCTGTGGGCCACCTCTTGAGTCCTAGGAGGGCCAGGAACAAAGTGCCATGAGTGATAAAATACTCGGGGCCACCACTTGGGTCCTGGTAAAGGCCAAGAACAAAGTGGCATGGGTGATAAAGTGCCTGGGAGCCACCACTTGAGTCTTGGTCAGGGTTAGGAACAGAGTGGCACGGATCAAATAGGCATCTGGGGGCCACGTCTTGAGTCCTGGTCATGTTATGTAAGCTGTAAATTCGATTACTTGATTGTTGTAAATTTTGGTGTAATTGATATTTTGGTAATTGAGACCTCCCTCTAAATACTTACCCAATAAATGTATTCCTTGCATGTTTCAATTAATATATCTTATGTCACCATACTTGATAGCTGTGTTTAGAGATATTCCATGTTTTAATATAGTTATGTTATCTCTCACTGAGTCCATTTGACTCACCTTTTTCTTTCTCTCTCTCTCTCTCTCTTTCTCTATGCTTCATACCCATATACCGATCGATGCCTAGGTCTTTCGACTAATTAGAAGCACTGAGCCTTTAGTTTTGCTCTATTAGCTCACAGGTAGGATCCTGTTCCCTGGTGTTGTTGTATAAAGTGTTATAGTTAGTCTTTCGGTTCCTGTAATCTATTTTAAGAATGCCTGATTGATTCTAAGGCTGTATTAGTCTTCTGAGATAGTAATCGGAACTTTGTGTTTCATGAAATTATCTGTTTATAAGGGAATCCTAACCATTTTCTGTAGGGGTTTTGATGGGCTTGCTAGGTGATCAATTCCTCCAATGCATTAGTCATGAACCCTAGGTTGGATCATGACAAAGTGGTATCAAAGCCTTAGGTTTTCCTGTGAGTAATGGAGCAAGTGTCCTTTGATTGGATCACAACTGTGTAAATGGAAGCGCACCCATTTCCACAGATTGTGACACTATGAGAGGCCTTAAGAATGTCACCCTTATCTATATGTCTTCTAGTCATTATCTATATTTCCCATGATCTTGAAACCCGCTTTGTACCGTGATCTCTTGTTTGTTTGCTTAGTAGATAAGTAAGGACTTGCTCCTTAAACTTTTAAGGTTTTATGTGGGTTCTATGCTTGTTCTATTTTGCCTCAGCTGTGGTCTTATTTTTTTAAGTGTTTAAGTACTATTTTAAATGTTTTAAATCATTTATTTAGATGCGGATGATGCCTAGATTAACTATTTTGTTGCATGGAAAGTCTAAATTTGTTATGTTAAAAAAGAAAATCGCATTTGAAGTAGACTAAGGTAGTGCCTTCATTGAATGTTTCTGCAGCTGGGAGTTAATGTTTTTGAGGCTGTTTAATGTATATGTTGGGAGTCATGAGTTACTTGGTATTGGTTTTGTTTCTGCTTTCAGGATTGTCATGATTTAGCATACCTAATCCTATTTATGTGGCTTGTATCGAGATTGGAACTTATAGGACAGCCACTGCTATTTTCAAGTAAATACATGCTCCGAGTTTTCTGCATAATTAGGAAGGTCCATCGTGTCGTTCACTCTAAAGATTAATACGAAGTCCATTAAAAGCATAAAGTACTAGATTGATTTATAATGAGTAAATCTTGTATGAGGCTGGAACCTTGGGTGCAGAGTTAGTAAAATTTGGGTGAGGATTGCTAGAGTATTGGTTTGAAAGTTACATGAACTTGCTTGTTTTATATGATTGGAATGTAGTGCTGATTTTCTGCATCATGGCTACTTTCACCACTTAAATTTAGTCATTTATATGCTGGGATATTAATGTTATGATGCTGGAAAATCTGGTTTAAATTGTAAAGAATATATGAGAGATTGAACTTGAAAGGAGAAGCATGAGCTACATGATTGTTCTTGTTGAAATTGGGATATATCTCGGCCATTAATGGGAAAGACGAAAACCAGAATTTGATGTGGGTAATTGGACTTTTGTCATCCTCTTGGTGGCTGGTTTAGATGGATTAAAAGTCTTGAATATCTTGATGTTGGCCTTGTTTAAGTTTCCAAGATTCATGTAAATTGAGCTTGCCCAACTTTCTTATATGCTGAAAATTGTAAATCTGTGTATATGACAAACTGTAACAGAAATTCCATTATTGGGAGCAAAGAATTATTGGAAACGTAATGACTTAGTGCTGCCTTAAGATTCTATTGGATGACTTGAATTATCATTGTCTTGGTAACCGTAAATATAAGGTGACCTCTTAACTCTTAAGCTTCCACTTACAGGATTTCACTCTGATTCTAAATTCTGTAAGATTTTCCTTCCAATAATTATACTACCTCAGCCTAGATGCTATGCGAATATGGTGCGAAGCGCTAATTTGCATGCCAAGTTGCTTATGGAAGGGAAAGTTGGAACACTGGAACGACTACATTTGAATATATAGTAGTAGTGTTAACACTATTTGTGTCTTGGTTAGATGCATGCTTTTATTCTACTTTTCATGATATCATTATTTGAGCAAGTGTTCGAATCCTGTTTCTAGGATAGATATGGACTTTTTAACTCGACACAATGTATAGATATTACCGAGAGAACCCTGCTTAATTTAGAACTTGTGTGTCCACATATTGTTTTAAATGGTTTCTTTCTTACGGTAATTGGTTTTAACATATTTATTATATGTGCTTAAGGGAATGATAGCACCCTAATTAGTCCCTTGGTATTTCACACTTTGCATCCCTTGTGAAGCTGTATATACTTGTGTAACTTTGCTTATAAAGGGTGATTTAGTCTGATGGTGGTTCTGTTTACTTTGCTGGGGATCATGCTTTTTTTGCCCATTACGTGCTGTTGTTTGATAGTATATGGTTTTACTACCTATGGCATTAGATATTTGATTTATGGTATCACTCTAATGGAATAAGCTTACTTGAGACAGCAATTGCTGAAGCATAGTTATCTTCAACTTATTGTCTATTTCTCTCTCTCCTTGATTGCCTAGAAACAAGAGAATTATCTCGTTCTTTCCTTTATAGTTTTTGAATTTTGGTGAACTTCAGTGTGTAGCCTACCTCGCCTTCTAGAAGCTATTAAGTTTTAAGTACATAAAACAAAAATTATTGAGTTGATCAGACTCAATACTGAGTCTAATGTGCTAGTAAATAACAGCTCACACGGTCAGGCACCTCATACACATGGACATCTATATCTCAACTTCCAGACAAGTGCATGCTATCATCTAAAAATACAGAATATGCACAAAGCATAGTCAGTCCAATCCTCAGGCCTTAGCTAGGACGAACTGCTCTGATACCAAAAATGTAACACCCTATCAATTTAATGTTATGCTTAAGTCATAGTATAAAATTAAGTAGATTGTGTTACCATGTTGATACTCTACTTATGATTTAATTATCATGTCACATTTTTTTTTTTGTAAACAGACAAAATGGCGCACTGTATATAATGAGCGTGATCAATATTGCAGAACGTAACAAAGTTTAATAGAACACAACAGAAAAGATAAGAATAAGTGATATCATCAACTGTATACGTACATATATTTATAGGTCAGAAGCCAACGCTTCAATTGTATGTATAGATTCAAATCAGGATACATAAGTGGGGCTGGTGTATCAAAAAGACATAGGGCCCGTGTCAGTTAAAAAGTCCTACAAGGTCCTCAGAGGACATTTCAAATTAGTTGATGTACCTATAGCTAAGTCCATGGCCCAATGCTATACACTGCCAAAAGAGGGCCATACTGCATAATATAACCCGCAGTCGGGACCTACTTGGTCAAGTAGCTGTTGGCCATACCAGGCCCGGCTGGGGTGTGGTCAGCACTTGGTCCAGAAGAGGAGGATAACGAGCCGGTAGCCTCGGAAGGATCGCTCTCAAGACTGAGAGGAATGTTTGGAACCACCTGCAGAGGTGACTCTGGTGGAGGGTCGGGAGGCTGCAGTCTTTGTGAGTCTTTGGAGGTCTTTGGAGGAGGTGTGCTATATGCAACGGGACCGCAAAGTACGGAGCGGCAAGTCAAAAGCAAGGTGAAATAAAGGAATAGCAAAATTTCTACTGCTAAAAAGGTAGAGGCGAAAATAGCAGGAGCCGGCTATGTATAATAAGTCCAACTCGGGGTCATGGTAGAGCTGCAGGTCAGGGATACAATAAATAGGGTGGCTATCGAGTCCATCACTAGGGTCTGAGAATGATGCGGAAATATAAAGTGAGATGAGAATTTAAAGAAATTCTCAATAGGATTTGGACACGGTATTCAACTAACGTCACATTCATTCTCAGTTGCCTCGGTTTTTATTTAATTATGAAAACATGGGATCAAATTAAACTATTCACATTTTATAAGTTTAAGAAAACATCTGACCCGAGCAAAGTTCAATTTTGCTTAAGACAGCATAAGAAATAGAATAAGCTACCAAATAGTGATAAACAAAATAATGAGCAAAATAAACGGACATACAGCAATAAATGAACATCACAGTTAAACGGTAAACAACTTATAACAACTATTCAATGCAACCATGCATGAACTCATTCTTAAACTTATCATCATAAACTTTTCCATTACTTGGTCCCCTGGGAGTTCTTGGTCATTCAGACTCCTGGGTAATAGTCTGCTTCTCAGGATCGAGCTCGTTCCTATACAGGAATGCCGGGTTTACTTTTCCCAATCTTTCCACCGATCTATTTCCCTTAACTTTAATCCGAGGCTAGCCCAAGTATCATGGAGCTTTCACCATAACATTTTTTTTATGACTTTCTTGAAAATGCACATGTATCTGAGTGTATATTATAACTCATTCATAGACTTTGCCGAAATTTCGGCAGCATAATGGAACGTTTACGCTTCCCCATGAATAGTGCCAATACTTAGAAAATCAATTTTTCAGAAAAATCATAACATTTTATTCACAATTCAAACATCAAATTCATGGGCACACTTGTTGCATTTAAGGCATGGTTGCTATCTCAACACTTTCATTCAACCCGATTTTTGTAAATCAAGCCAAAATTCCTATTTAACTCATCTGGATCTAAATTTTGAATATGTTAGAATGTTATGTATCTATTTTCTAACCTCTTTGATCCTATCTAATTTTGATAGGTATAGCTCAGGTTATCTAAGTTTTATCTCGGCTTGTCCTGCAGCTGGCCAGAATTACACACTTAAGAGTAAAACTCCACTAAAAATCAAAAACTAAATCATACAAAATTGTTATCATATTAAATCTAACAGGACAAAATTTCATTTTCAACAAGTTTCATTTCATTTGTTTTAGTAGAGCTTAGTTGTAAGCCCCGAAATCTGACCTTTCTGAACTGCCCTGTTTTGGCCCAATTTGGACATAGGGAAACTTCCACAAACCATTGGGAACAAATGGGATTGTATCTAACTTTGAAATTTGTATGGGATGTTATCCTATGTGTAAGCTTTCTAACAAAGTTAGTTTCATTCAATTCCAAGCTGTATAGGGCAAGTTTTGCCCTGAACAACTTAGTCTGCCTAGAATCAAATTCAAAAACCTAGGTCGAATTTCAAAAATTCATATCTCTCTCAATACTAATCCAATGGCCTTATATTATACATGTATGGAAATCCCTGAATGTCTAGTTTCACATAAAAATAGTTTCATCAAATTCAAACAGCTGTAGGTGGAGCTGTACACTCTGTCGTATGGACTGCCGAAAGGGTTTTAACCTTTCAGCCCCTCCCTGCATCCCACTTTCACTCCTTTCTACTTCTAAATCGATTTTAACACCAAAAATAACCAACAAACCAGTCAAAGATCATCATATTCATTCAATCATCACATCAATAAGTGAGAAAATAAAGCCCTAAATCAGCCACCCATAACCAGAAGAACAAGAACAAGGTTGAATCTCTACCTCCTCTAAGTGTGATTTTTCTAAGTTTGAGCTCAAGTTGATGGAACCTTATCAAAGCTTGAAGGTTTGATGCAGTTGGTTGACAGGAGAAGAGAAGAAGAAGGTTGAAACAAGGAGAGAAGGTGGCACAAATTTTTATGGAGGGAAAAGGAAGGAATGTGTTATTAAAACTTGGAGGAAGTAGTTGGAAATTTACAATTTGATTGGTTGAGAACTTAAGGCTGAATTTCAGCCAACTCTCTTCATTCTTGTGGCCTTCCTTGTGCCACTATTATAGGTTAAGTGGCTGAGCTTTCAGCCACTTGATGTAAGGTTATTGAGTGAAAAATCCTATTGGTTCGGTTCCGACAGTTTAAAATACCGAAATTCTACCGATTTCCTTTAAATCGGTAAAACAGTTTTGAGAAAATTTCTATGAAATCTTCTATGCTTCTAACCTAATTCCCTCATGTCTAAACTCAATTAATTGCTAATTAATTGATTCTAAATAAATATTTAGTTGAATTTTAATTAATCTCAATTATTGGATAAAAACCGAATAACTAGGCGAAAACGATAAAAAAATCCGGTGGATATTACAGGAAATGTTATCAAAAAGGGTATTAAACCCAATTTGATACTCTAATAATTCTGTAAATAGGATTAATTGTGTAATTATTTGGTTTCCTATTTTAGCTTAGTCTATTTTAGATAGTTTCCTATTCCCATATGATCTTTCCTTAATTTAGGCTACTGATTCCCTTGATTGTAGATGTATATTTATTGTAATCCTTCTATAAAAGAGGAATCTTGTAAATTATGCTGTGTATCAATAATACAGATTTCAACTGATCACTTCTCCAAAAGATAAAGCCTTGAAGGTGTAATTGGCTGACAGGTCTAGAGGGCTATAAAGAATGATTTGGGAACAATTCTCCCATTCTAAGCCAAAATTAGGTGTCCCATTAAGCTAAGAGGTCAAAGATTACTTATAAGCTATAATTGCATACAAATTCAAATATAAAGGCAACTATTTAAGGTTTAAGTCATGAGTTTCTTAGGACATTTTTCAATTGTTTAGTTTTAAGGTTTTAGGAGTTTTATAAGGCAAGCTTTCTGTCTTTCCTAAATCTTGTGTTCATTGCCCTCATGGAGCTCTAATTTTTTAATCAATTCAAGAATTCTTGAAGAGATTGCAGCTTGATCTTGAGATTGAAATTCCTTGTTCTTATTGAACTTGAATTTCTGGTGATGTTTTTCTTCTTCTTTTCCTCCTCCAAATCTTGAATAGCATGAATATTTTCATTAACGCATGGATCTAATTAAATCCTTATTTTCTATTAATATTTTATGATGTGGTTTTGATTAGTTAATTATATAATCTTGATTTTATCACATGAATTTAAGATATTAGATTTGATAGATATGTAAAACTAGATTGATTGCATTCTTGATCTTAAACTAACATAGGTTTAAAAAGTTTTGCAGTTGCAAATCTTTCATTTTGTTTGTTAGTTGAATTCTGGGTGCTTATCTAGAAGTGAATACAAATTTGATTGCAAATATCTCGGTCAAATTTATATTAACCACACATCAATTTAGATTTAATGTATGTATAGTGGTCTATGATAGATAAAATGCAATTTCTATAAATTTCTTGGATTGGTTGTTCTAATTACTGATTTTTGTTTCTTTTAAAGTATTTTGTTTACATTCTTGATCATACCCTCCCCTTTTTCTTCTTGATTTGATTGAATTTGCATACGAGATTCTTGAGAGACAACACGATTAGTTTCTTATGTTGGATCAAGCATTTACCACTAAGCCAAAAGTTATAATTATTGATAAGGATGCAACTTTATTTTCTTAAAATTTCTCAGAACCACATCGAGTATAATGGGCTGCAATTGGGAAGTTCAAAACCACTCCAAACTAAATTAAAACCGAAAACCGATCAAAACCAAAGTAAATCGGTTTGGATTGGTTCTTAATTTATGAAAACCGATCGCTTCGATTTCCAAACTAAACCGAAAATATACATATATATATATATATATATATATATATATATATATATATATATATATATATATATTTATTTATTTATTTATTTATTTATTTATGAGATATAGTATAGATTACATATTACTTATCCATATCTATATTTATATAAATATACATGATTTTTGCTCAAATCTTTTATTATTTAACTTGTTAGTATCAGACATTAGTATAAATTTTGATAATTTAATTTAGATTTTACAATTGTAGAGATTTAAAAACAAAAAAAAAAAAACAACCAATGACCAATTTAATTTATCGAAGTTAAAAGTTACTTTTTTATATTTTATAAAACTTTTAATAACAAACCAAAAATAAAATCAATTTAAATCGATTTAAATCAACTTGATTTGGTTTGATTTTTCAAATATAATCAAACCAAACCAAACTAAACTAAAATAAAATTTATTGTTTGAATCATTATCTCAAAATCAAATCAATCCAAACCGCAAACACCCTTAGGCTACATCCATTACAAGCACTATGAGCTGAGATATTAAGCCCATCAAATCTTATAGGTGACACTAACCAAATAAAGTCAACAATCCCCCTAGTATCAGTGGGGGATTCAAACCCATGACCTTGCTCTTAATACCACTTATTAGATTAAGCATTTATCACTAGGTCAAAAGCTATAACTGTTTGAAAGAGTGTAACTTTATTTTCTTATAGTTTCTCAAAACCATATCAAGCGTTAGAGTTGTCAAATATGGGTTGCCCACCTCCATTAAGCCCTAACCCATGTAGATTAGGGCTAAAAGCCCAGGTGGGCCAAGTGAGTCAGGCTAGCCCATGGGGCAGCCCACTTACAAAAATTTCAAAATTTACCTGCATTTTTTTTTTTTTTTGGGTATGATTTGGCCCTACCCCACCTATGGAAAAGTCCAATGAAACACTTTTATTTTTAATTTTTAGTCATTACAATAGTTCAATGAGCTATAGTTCAAATGGTGTCCCCTCTGATTCATGTGACAAGGGGGTTGTTGACTTTAGGATCAGTTGACAAGCAAATTATATTGCTAATATTCAATCTGATTTTAATCATTTTGCTCTTTTTGTGACATCATATATGTAACATCCGAAAAATTTCATCGTTAATAACCAAGTTGTTTGGTTTTCATCGAATAATTGGGATTAATTAGAATTCGATTAAGCATTCACTTAAAGCCAATTAAGTGTGATTTAGAAGGATTAGGCTTGATGGAATTAGATTAGGAATATAGGAAACCTCATAGAATTTTTCTAAAACCGGTTTACTGATTTAAGAGAAATCGGTAAGATTTCGATATTTTAAACTGTCGGAACCGGATCAATAGAACTTACATTATAAGTGCCCTAAGATGAATGGCTAGGATTTAGCCAAAATACACCCATATGTGGCACCACTTTCAGCTAAAGATGGCAGCCCCAAAATCAAGTTGAAATGGCCAACACAAATCCACCAATCAACTTCAACTTACTTTAGAAGTTTTCTTTTTTTTCCTTTTCTGCCCTTGCAATTTCGGCCCCTTATGTATGCTGACCCCTCTACATTCTTTTCTCCCTCATCTCATCTCATCTCATCTCCCATAAACATTCAAGCCACAACAAGATTTCTTCAACTCAAACCACACATCTAACAAGAATCACACCTAGAAAAGATAGGAATCCAACTTCTTTCCCTATTTTTCTTGATTTGGGGCTGTGTGGGGATCTTATTCTCCTCATGATACTGATGTGATTTGGAGTGGTGATGATGGATTATGATTATTTGTGCTTGTATGTTGTGATTAGAATTGGAATTGGTATGAAAGAACTTGAAGAATAGAGAAAATTCAAGAGGCTGTTAGGGTTTTCCTCAGCGATCTGTACGGCAAATTATACAGATCTGCCTACAGCCATTTAAATTTGATGAATCCATTTTTATATGAAACTAGACATTCAAGGCTTTCCATACATATAAAATATAAGGCCATTTGGATTAGTATAGGGTTAGTTATGAATTTTTGAAGTTTGACCTAGAAACTTGGATTCTTATCGAGGCAGTATGAGTTAAGAAGGGTGTAACTTGTAACATCCACCATTTTTCGTCAAATTATTCAGTTTTATCGAATAATTGAGAATAATCAAGATTCGGTTAAACAATTAATTAGACTCAATTGATTAGCAATTACTTAAGTTTAGATAAGAGAGAATTAAGTTAGAGTATAGGAGATTTCATAAAAATTCTATTGAAAACCGATTTACCGATTTAAAGGAAATCGGTAAAATTACGGTATTTTAAACTGCCGGAACCGAACCAATAGAATTCCAATCCTTTACCCTACCTTGGGTGGCTGATAACTCAGCCACTTAGCACCAAATGTGGCGCCACTTTGGCCACAAAAGTGAGGAAGGCTGGCTGAAACTCAGCCATAGGACCTCCACCAATCAAAAGCCAAAGCAAACCAACCACAACCACTCAACATGCAATCAGATTTTTCACCCTTTTTATCACCCATTCTGACCACTTTCCTTGCGCCTTTTCTCTCCTCTCATTCAGCTCTCATTCTCTCTTCTTCACACACAAAAACTCCAGCCAACACTAAGCCAATTCAAGCCTTGCTCATCCAAGCTTCAAAAATCCAACACAATCACTTGGAACAAAGGTAGGAGTTTAATAATTGCATCAAATTTGTGGTATTGGCTGGCTGAGCTTGGATTATTTTCATGATTCTTGATGTGTTAAATGGATGATTATGATGGTATGTGATTAGTTTTGGACTGTTGGTTTGGTTAAAATCGAATTTGAAGCAAGAAAGAATAGAAATAAGAAGAGATGAGGGGCTGGAGAACCAAAACCCCTCGGAAGTCCATACGGTGGAGTGTACGGCTCCGCCTACAGCCGATCAAATTAGATGAAACCATTTTTATATGAAACTATACATCTAGGGCTTTCCATAGATATACCATATAAGGCTTTTGGATTAGAATTGAGAGAGTTATGAATTTTTGAATTTCAACCTAAGGTTTAGACTCTGGCTCTAGGCAGATTAGGTTGTTTAGGGTAGAACTCGACCTACACTACTTGAAAATGAATGAAACAAACTTTTTTAGAAAGCTTACACATAGACGAATGTCACATAAAAATTTCAGAATTAGATAAGATCTCAGTTGCTCCCAGTGATCCAAGAAAGTTGCCCTATGTCCAAACCGGGTCAGAACAGGGCAATTTAGAAAGGTCATAATTCGGGGCTTATAACTGGAGCCTTACCAAGTCAAATGAAATGGAACTTTTTGCAAATGAAACTTTACCCTGTTAGCTTTAATATGAGTCTAATTTCATATAATTTGAGTCAGTTTTCGATTTTTAGTGGATTTTTACTTTTAGTTGCCTAATTCTGTCTAGCCATTGGGCAGGCTGGGATAAAACCTAAATATCTTGAGCTATAAATATCAAAATTAGATGGGACCAAAAGGGTTAGAAACTAGACACATAAGGCTACAACATATCCAAAAATCAGGTTTAAAAGAGTTAAATTGAAATAAAGGTTGGATATACCATAATCGGGCAGAATGAGGCAGAATCAGCTAAAAGCCCTATTGAAGCTTGTTGAAACTAATGAATGAATTTATGAATATATGTGCATAATTGCTGCTCTATACTGAAATTGCAAATTGTGTAAATGTATTGGTTGGCTGGCACTATTCATGGGGAAGCGGACACGTTTCGTTATGCTGCCGAAATTCGATAGAACCCATGCACAAGTTATGAGTTACATGTTAATGCATGTGCATTTCAAGAAAGCTAAGAAGGTTATGAAAAAGAATTATATTACTATGAAAGTTCCATGCTACTTGAGCCAGCCCCGGATAAGAAGTTAAGGGGAATAGATCGGTGGGAAGTCGAGGAAAGTAAACCCGACAATTCCTGTATAGGAATGAGCTCGATCCTGAGAAGCAGACTATTACCCAGGAGTCTAAATGGCCAAGAACTCCTAGGAGACCAAGAGATGGAAAAGAATGAAAAGTTATGGAAAATGATGAAAAGTAATGTAAAAGGCATATGAAGAAAGGTTTATGATGAAGTCTGCATGATCACATGACTGCATGGTTACATGAAATAATTATGTCAAAATGTTTACAGTTGTCTATTATGTTTGCTTACTGCTGTTTATTATTTGCTCTGTTTATTATTCTACGCATTATTATTAGCAGTCTATCGTGTTTCTTGTGCCGTCTAATGTAAAACTGAACCTTACCTCTGACCAGACATTTTCTTGAACTCATTAAAATGGATATTTCAGTTTGAACACACATTTTTATAATTAAATAAAATCCGAGGCAACTGAGAATGTATGTGACGTTAGTCAACCAATATACCCGAAGCCTACTGAGAATTTCTTGAAATTCTCACCCCGTGTTGTATTTTCCGCATCATTCTCAGACGCAGGCGAAGAGCTCAACGGCCACTCCTTTCATTGAGATCCCAGACCTGTAGCTGTCCCAAGACTCCGAGTTGGACTCTTTGGACACAGCCGGCTCCTGCTATTTCTGCCTCCGCTTTTTAGCAATAGGGATTTTGCTGTTTCTTTGTTTCCTCCATTCTTAATCTATATATATATATATATATATATATATATATATATATATACGGAAGCGTTGGCTTCCGACATACATATGTACATATACAACTGATAATATATCACTTATCAGTATCTTTTCTGGTATGTTGTATCAAACCTTATACATTTTATAGTGCTAGTCACGTTTATTTCATAACAGCGTGCCGTTTCGTCTATTTTATGATGTGATACTGATTACGAAAAATAAACAAAGTGTTTTTATAGTAACACAATCTACCTAATTTCATGCTATGACTTAAGCATAACATCAAATTAGTAGGGTATTACATAACTCACTCTATACAACTCTAAATTGAGTGAAACTAATGCTTTTTGAAAGCTAACATAAAAGGTATTATTCCATAAAAATTTCAGAGCCAGATTCATTTCCAATTATTCCCAGCACATTAATGAATTTACCTTAAGTTCAAACTAGGCTGGAATAGGATAGTGTAGTAGGGTCAAGTTATGGGAAAATATACTCATGAAAATGATATGTAACTTATTTCATTTGAAAGCTTATTCAGTTAGCTTTAAATTGATATAAATTTTGTATAATTTCACCCAGATTTCCATTTTAGTGAAATTTTACTTATAAGGGTGCAATTCTGGCTAAGAATAGGACAGTCTGAGATAAAATACTAATAACTTGAGTCATACAAATCAAAATGAGATGAAACTAAAAGGGTTAGAATCTAGACACATAGAGCTATGACATATCCAAAATTTAGGTTTAAATGAGTTGAATTTGACTAAAGGTAGATTATACAAAATTCGAGCAAAATAGGATGAAGTAAACTAAAAACCCTAATAATATTTAGATTGAATTTGATGAATGATATATGCATGCATAATTGCTGTTCTATATTGGATTGCAAGTTTGAATGATTTTACTGGTAGTCTGGCACTATTCATGGGGAAGTGGACTCAATCCGTTATGCTGTCGAAATTTCGGCAAAGAATTCATATGTTGTGTAAGTTATACTTGCATGAATACATGATATTTGGAAGAATGAAATTAGTAGTGCATCCAATACATGAACATTATAAAGGATTCCATACTACTTGGGTCAGCCCTTGAATAAATTTAAGGGGAATAGATCAATGGAAAGATCAGGGAAAGTAAACCCGGCAATCCTGTATAGGAACAAGCTCGATCCTGAAAAGCGGACTATTACCCCGGAGTATATGGCCAATAACTCCTAGGGGACCAAGGATGAAAATGAGTTTTAAGAGGCAAGAGCCTTCAAAGATAAGATGCATTTCCCAGTTGCACATTTATATGTATTGTATGATAATTCTTAATTGATTGTCATAGTTATCTGTTTATTTCTTATGATATGTTATTGTTTATTTATGGTTACTATCTTAATTGTATTAATATATTTGTTAACTCTATTTTCACTATTCGAATTTAAAATTTAGTTTGTTTCGGTGTATGTTTCTATAATAAGAATTTAAGTTGAATATTACCATTATGTCATACTATTTAAAATTACGGAAAAATCGAAACAACTGAGAATGACAATGATAACATATGTATATAAAATGAGGATTCCTACTAAGAAATCTTTATTTCTCACTTTACTGTATGTTTTTGCATCATTCTCAGATTACGGAGAATGCAACAATCGATGCCCTTTTCATCGAGTTCCATGAGCTTCATATCCACTTGGACCCATTTTTAGATTCTATATATATATATATCTGGTAGATGTTAGTTCCGTCTTTATTTCTTCTTTCGTAGAGATTTTGCTATTCTCCTGACTCACCCACTCTTCGATCCCACCGCATCTTATATTGCTATCCCTCTATACATGGCCAATCCCTTTTCACCTCCACACGTAGCACCACCGGCGGCATCACTTCCGCAGGCTCCTTCTATCTCGTTCTCTGGGGAGGAGGAGGACCCTTCTGAGGTGGTGAGTTCCTCATCATCATCCTCTTCACCCAACGGCAGCTATGCACCGGCCAATACCGGCATGGCCAATGGATTCCTTTCCTCAGAATCCATCTAGATAGTGTGCATGCTGTAGCAGTAGGAGGTGTACATAGTGGCCCTCTTTTGGTAGCCTGGGTCATGGGCAGGTGGGTAGGAGTTAGGAGTTGTACATGAAATATCTTGTGGGAACCAGTTAGGCTACTGTTCATAGAGACAGGTTGATTTATTTTGTATTAGCGGCCTCATTTTATTACCCTATATTGTTTATGTATCGTTTGTCAAACTTTGAAAACAGACATCTATGTATATATGTATGATGCAGTTTTTAGTAATTCTATCTATTTAGCCTTGTATTTAGTTTATTTTACTTCTAGTACAATAATTATCTAGTAGTTATTTCGCCATCAAACAAAAAATTTTTAAGTGAACAATTAACTCTATATGGGTAATTAATAATGAAATAGAAAATAGAATTTAATCAGCTCGCCAAACGTAATAATTTATCA
Source organism: Pterocarpus macrocarpus (assembly GCA_031439585.1). Lineage (NCBI taxonomy): Eukaryota > Viridiplantae > Streptophyta > Magnoliopsida > Fabales > Fabaceae > Pterocarpus > Pterocarpus macrocarpus. Next base: position 9,588,034 of record CM062514.1, read on the forward strand.
GGTAATATATTATGACTTAAGTATAGTATTTTGTCTGGTAAGGTGTTACAATATATCATTTGAATTCACTCAAAGAATATTTAAGTTCACATTCTTAGTAAGCATAGTGCGCAAATGAGAATTTAACAAAATAAGAATTATTTTCCTGAAATTATTATAATATTATTAGTAAATAGTTTTTAATTTCTTAAAATTAGTATGCATAAAGTCTTTGCATGTGCAATCAAATATGTCTTAAAGTATCAAGAACATTACCCTGTCAGCTATTTAGATCTAATCTTAATTGCTTAAATAAATTTTAAACAAAAAATAGATGATCTTGGAGTGCTTTCAATTATTCTATTGTGTGTTTTGAACACTAAATAATCCTTCACTTTCATATGTTTTCAATGGAGTTGGGAAATATCAAAAACTTTTGAAATATTTTTGAAGGCCATCAATTTTTGTACAAAGAACTAAGGTTGTATTTGCAAGTTATGAGAAAAAAGGAAAGAAATATATCGAAGGGGGGAGGGTAAGGAAAGGAGGAGGTTTAAAGAGTTTACTTTGCGATCGTTTGGGAGTATAAAATAAATAAAGAAATAATAGAGACTTTATAACATATTTTTACAATTTTACTCTTTATTAAAATAATTGAATATAATTATTATTTTCATAGTAATATATTCTTTAAAAAATATATATTTTATAGATTTAAAAAATATTTCCTTTCTAAAAACTATTTTCTCTCTCTAAATTTTCTTGTCTAAATCTTTCTCTAAAAATTTAATATCTTTCCTCAAAATTTTATCTCTTAATTTTTTTTATCTCTAAAAATATTTTTTTCAATTTCTTTTTCTAAAAAATGGTCTCTCAAACTTTTTTATAAAAATATTGTCTCTCAAATTTTTGCTTTCTCTTATTTTAAAATTCTATTTTTTGACATATATATGGATAAATTAGAAATAATAGGTAAATTCAACATTTTATTATAGATTGAAAGATAATTTAAATCTTACTCCTACAAAACACTCTAATTTGGGGGACTACAAAAGAGGGATGATAGGGAATTTTGAGGGGTTAATGAAAATCCTCATAAACCACTCTTTTCACTTTCAAAATTGAACTTGCAAATACACCCCAAAGGTCATTTTTTTAATGGGAAAATTAGTATTAAGGACCGTTAATAAAGATTAATTAATAAAAAAGACCAAGTATATCAAAATTATTAAGAAAGACCAATTTGAATTATATTTAAGAAGAAAGACCAAAACCATTTTTAGGTAGATTATAATACTCTTAAGCCATCTCTTAATCTACATTTTTTCTTGATACCCTTAGACAATAATATCCAAATAACATATCTAACTAAGTTCTAACTTATGTTTAATAAAAACAATACAAATATTTATGAAACAACAATAAGTACATATGATTATTAAAAATAAAAATAAAAAGAGAGTGAGTACATATCATCACCATTATCACCAGCAAAGCGAAATAGTGAGTATATGTTACTACTAACTTTATCCAAATAATTATGTTTAACTAAGTTATGGCTTATGTTAGATGAAAATGAAATACAAATTTACGAAATATTAGTGAGTACATATTATAACCATCAGAACAAAATAGTAAGAATGTATCATTGTTACTAAAACAGAATAATTAGTACATATCATCACCATACTTATTCCCATTTAACTTAATAAATTCTCAATTATTTATTGAATAAAAAAATAGTACAACATGTGCTTAAAGAGAGAAATCAGGCTAATAATAAACTTTAAAAGACGGAAGCCCATTCCTAATAGAAAGAGTGCACATAAAGCTTTTTGGGAGTACAATGGAAAATTTTTCAACACAATCAAGTACTATGCTTCTAATCCTAATCTTAATAGTTTAGGTTCAACTAAAAGAGAGTACCTTGTTAATTTCTTGGAGACAAAAGTGGTATATATTCCAAGCTGATAAATCAAAAAAGAGAACCAATCAATAAAGATACAAAGGTGTAGGATAACAATCATAAATCTATGCTAGATGAGCAACAAACAAAGTTGTGCCGGTGGCAAGGATAAGAGTTTGAGAACTGAAGTTGAGAGATAGAGAGTGCACTCAGTAGAAGCGCAGGAGAGATAAAGAAACAAAAGATAAATTAAAAGATGGCTTAAGGGTATTATTATCTATCCAAAAAAAGGTTTTGGTCCTTTTCCTTGAATATAATTCAAATTGGTCCTTCTTAATAATTTTGATATTTGTAACACCCTTTCAATTATAGTATTATGCTTAAGTCATAATACTATAACTAGGAGTTTGCCACGTATGGAGGTCCTATTATTTTAACTTAGTATTTCTAAAATCTGATTTTTCCGCTTCACAACTTACATAAAAACATATACGAACTGTATGTCTTCAAGGCGATCAAACTTATATAAGTAGGAAATTTACCATAAAAAAGGAGTTACAATAGGAAATCAGGCATACCCTGATAACAATTAATTTACATAACATTCAATATCATATGGATATTTCACCAGTTTTGTATTTACAAGTCTCTGGATGCACTTGAGATGAAGCCTCCATCTAACTCACATCAACCAAACCAAGACTCAAAAAGGTCCACGCAGGGACATTTATCAAAATATAGCATAACAAAAAGAAATAAGCAGGGTCATTACAACGTAACCAAGTTGGAACTTCAATGAAGAACACTGCCATCATTATTAAGGTCGTCTAAGAATGACACGGAAGGGTGAGAATTCGAAAATTCTTAGTAGGATTTCCTAGACTATCCATAGTGTCATCACAATCATTCCTAGTTGCTTTGGTTTATTTTAAAAAAGCGTGAACAATATAAATGATAGATCATACATGCCAGTTTTATAGTTTAAAAAAATATCATTCGAAGCAGAATTTATTTTATTCATACATTTAGTAATCACGGAAAAAATCTGATCATCAACATATCAAGATAAAGGAAAATTGAATGAGATGCATAGATACATAACAAGATAAGGAACAACTAAATAAAATGCATAGTTGAATGCAAATGACTTTTTGATACAAGTACACTTGTCTTTCTTTAGCTTTCTTTACTTAACACACCTAGGTGTTAAGTATTGTCATCCCTATGGTATCTGCATGGGTCTGTGATCAATTGAATTTTTATATACTTATTTTCCCTCATTCCTAGCTCATTAATCCTCTTTTGTGCCTAATTATTTTGAATTGGACCATTTTGTGTTGTTTGGATTTTGTTTGGGTTTGAGTTAAATTTTCCAGCATTAGACAAATTCTGATACTATTTTGGTTTTTGGGTCATATCTTGAGTTGTAGAGCTCATTTTATTGTGATCTTTAGTTTTGTAGGAAAGCTAAGAGATAGGCCTATAAGTTGTACGAAGAGGTCAGAGGCCAATTCTAGTGTTAAGGAGCTAAATTTGGGCCTAGAAGACAACTAAAGCGGTGCAGTCACGAATTCTGAGTAAGGTGTGGTATTTGGGCCATATCTCGGTCCATAGACATCCGATTGAGCCCGTTCCAGTGGCATTTTGAAGCTAACATCCAAGGCTACAATTTTCTTCAAAGTGCAAATCCAAATGGCACTGTTTTAATAGCCAAAATGGTGGAAGAATGTTACTTACGGAATTAGTGATATTGATTTCATGTTTTTAGTGTAACTTTCTTTCTATAATTCGGATTTTAGCAAATAAGCTGTCCAAATTCAAAGGAGAGAGAGACAGGATTAATTTGGTAATCACAATTTAATATTTTTTGGGTGTTTTGATTCTGAAAGGCTGAGTTGAGTAGGGGGCCAAAACCCTGTAACTCATTAGATAGATTTTGGGGGAATAAGCAATATTTTTCAGTTTCCTCTTCCTCTCTTCTCTTCTCTTCTCTTCTCTTCTCTCACGCCCCCTCCCCCACCTTTACAATTCTTTTTCCTCCATTTATGAAGGCTTAAGCTTCTATCTAATCCAAGGATTCAAAGATAGCATTAGCATCCTTGAGAGTTGTTGCTTCAGAGTTCATCACTTCGGTTTCTTCTACTCCTTTTTTCCTTGTTTTTAATTCAATTTCGAATTTGAAGGTTTTCAATTCAGTATTGTGATTAATTACTTGATTGTTTTGCATATTACTGTATTGGTTAATATTGTAATGCAAGTGTTTTGATGAGTAGAATCAGGTTTCAATTTTGAACTTGGTGATTAATTGCATTAGTGCTTGAAAATTAACATGAATTGATTAGATTCTAGAGGTTTCTGAGTTCAATCATTTAGGTGTTAATTGAATGTGTCAAGTTCTTCATGTGTAATGCTAAGGTCGAATTGAGGTTTCATTCGAACATAACACTAATCAGTGACTGGTTTGTTGATATATGTTTAAAACTCAATGATTGAATGAAAATTGTCTTCTTTTGATTCTTAGATTAGATGTTTCAAATTCTATTCATTTCTTTGTTTCTATTTCGTTTTCTTTAATCTACACAACAAAACCCCAAATATTCTAATCATATAGCATTTCCATCTGTGGGAAACGACCCAAGTTACACTTTTACTACAATTTAGTGAAATTCGATTTTATTGTAATTTGACTGAGCTCAGCACTCAAGTCAGTATGCACTTGTGCATTACGTATTGCTATCCTCAAAGTGCATCCTTTCTTATCTTCCTTTACCTGATCCCCTAGAGGTGATTGGCCTCTCTCATCTCTAGGTAATAGCCTATTTTTTAGGACCAAGCTCGTTCCTATACAAGATTGCCGGGTTTACTTTCCTCGATTCTCCCATCGAATTATTACCCTTAATTCTATTCAGGGGTTGACCCAAGCAATATGGAATCTTAATTATTTCTTAAATCATATATTCATAGATGCACATACTTAAGGAACTTATAATTCATGATGCATGATTCATATAGTTCTGCCGAAAATTCAGCAGCATAACAGCTTAAAACAAAAGACTTCCCAATATACACATCATATAAATTTCAGCCATCTAGTCACAATAAATAGAACAAGGATTTACAACAAAGGTTCAATCATTGGCTCTTTATGACTTATAGGATTTCTAACCCTTAAAGTTTGCAATTCACCTTAAATTCTTCAATTCTACCTTGTACTTATAATTTGCACCAAAATTCTATTTTTACTCATCTTGGTCTAAAAATTTAATATGTTGTAGTCTTATTAGTCTATTTTTAAATCTCTCTAGTCCCATTAAGTTTTGAGGTGTATAGGTTGAGTTATTAAAGTCTTACTCAAGGTTGTCTTATTTCCGGACAGACTCAACCACCTAAGTTTAGAAAATCACTAAAATTTCACTTCTCATCATTTTTACACGAATTTTATATAAGTTGAAACTAATTAAATTATATTTCAACCCAAAAGTTACATCCTAATTAGATAGGTAGAGCTCAAGTTATGAGTTCCTCAAATAGGCTATTTTGTACTGCCCTATTCCAATCTCAACAGGATAGGATAAGTTTAGCGAATTACTGAGAGCAATGTACCTAGAATTAAAATCTGAAACTTTTATGGAATGATCGTTTATATGTTAACTTTCTAACAAAATTAGTTTCACTCAATTTGAAATTATATAGGGTAAGCTATGCCCTTCTCAATGCACTCCAGTCAGGGTAGCAAGTGAAACTGAACGGTCTATTTCAAAAATCCATAACTCTCACATTTTAGATCCAATGAATCTATAACATATATGTTTGGAAATCTCTTGAAGTCTAGTTTTATGAAAAATTAGTCTCACTCAAATTTGATGTGTGTGGGTGGGTGGAACTGTACCATTCACTGTACAGATAGTGCATTTAGGGTTTCATCCCATCATTTCTGTTTATGTTCTCTCCTTGTCTTTTAAACAAATCTTTAATCCAAACCAATGATTCACATTTTAAACCACTACAAATAAGTCATATAATTATCAAATATTATCAAATAAGGATGGCATGAAAAAACCGCAATCAATTCTAAATCATACAGAACCACCAAAATTCAAGCAAATCCTACCAAATCTCCAAAGCTTAAGTCTTTCTACTTGAATTTTGATGGTGCTATGGCTTTAAAACCTTGAAATATGTATAAATCCTCTCTTGATCTTTGATGAGCTGATGCCAAAAGGCCATGGAGAAAGGATTTTTGAATTGATCTTAGGGTTTACTTTTGGATATCTAAAGGAAAGTGAAAGATTTTGATTCAAAAGAGCTAAAATTACCAAGGTTTCTTGGGTGAAGGTTGTAAGGTTGAAGATGAGATGAAAATAAGAAGAAAAATGGAGTGTAAATAGGGAAGGGCTGGCTGAATTTTTGAAGGGCAAGGAGGAAAAAATTTTGTTAGCTTGTGAGCAAAGTTTGAAGGTTGGAAAAAGAATGTGATTGGTGGATTTGATTGATATTTTGAATTTTGTTAAATCTTCAATCATGTGGGCACCATCAAGCCAACACGATGGGGTGAGTGGCTATTTCCTGGCCACACATATTAGAGTTTTCAACTGATACTCTTATCACCCTACAGTATAGTTTTCTACGAATTCGATTCTTGCATTACAAAACACCGCACTTCAACTGATTTCTCTTAAACTAGCAAAATATTGCTAATTGTCTACATAAATTTTTTTTTCTATAAAGAAACTCAAATTCGTCTAACCCTAATAGATGCATTTTGATATTAGTTACTCACATATCTATAATGCATCAAAATAAATCAATTAACAGTACTAGTCAGGCGTACTATTCTTCGAGATGTTATATGATTGATCCTTTTCATTAATTAACACTTATTAATAGTCCTTAATACTAATTTTTCCTTTTTTAATTGCATAAATTAGGAGGGATCATTGTCATATATATTAATGTAATTAAGCTGTTATAACGTTTGCAAGTTTTAAATCTTCATCGTTATTATTTTTTTTCTTTATCATAAATAATCAATTGTCCATCCACATAGATATGCATCCTTCAACCTTGGTTGAAGTATTGAAAATGCAGCCATGATTAATATTAATTTGATAAAAGAAAAAGAAAGATTGAAAGATCAACAAAATAAATTTAATTAATAATCTTTTAAATTTCTTTTCTTTTTAAAGATGAGTGATCCACTAGAATAAGTGTGAAAATGCTGTAAGCTAAGCTATGGAATGTATCAATTGAGCATAGCAAGAATATATGCTAACTTATAATCATATTTCTTTCAATAATGTACAGTCATTGACTTTATTCTATAAGAGATTCTTAAGTATTTTCAGAATAAGAGAAAATACCCCAAAAAAAAAAAGTACTCTAACCATTCACAATTTAACACATCAACTATTTCATTAGAAATATAATAAAAATAAAAATGTGCTGATCCACGAAACTAATGTATTAATTTATAGACAGAACAAAGCATCACCTTTTCTCCCTTAATAGTACACTACATGGCACTCCCCCGTAGGTGTATACTGCATACATAAAGTAGCCTCTACTTGTGCATCGCAGACTTATATATCATTTGTAGTTCTGTACTTTATCTTTCCCATCCAACCCCTTCAGTATGTTTACCAAATTTTTTGCAAGCATATTTATATTTGTCTACTTATTAACATGAACGCCATATGCTTATTCCTTAACTAATTTATGTATTGAAAATACACTCTCTAAGCATATCCATATAAAATTATTGATAATACGCCATACCAGCCACTGGCAATGTAACTTAGAGGAGGGAATCCACTATGACTCGGAATTCATCCAAGGTCACAGCTCCATCTCCATCCAAATCAAGAGAATTAACAATGTTCTGACACCTTTCTAAAGACAACCCTAGACCCAAATTTCCCATGACCTCATGTAGCTCTTCCCCTGTCAACACCTCGTTCTCATCTTCATCCAACTCCTCAAATGCTGAACTGAGGATATTTGCAAGATTCCCAGTCTCCAAATGCCTTGTGTTCAGCTCCAAGAACTCATTCATGCTCAGCAACCCATCCCTGTTCTCGTCACCTTGTTGCATCATTGCCCTCACTTCTTGCTCACTAGCGTTGTAACCAAGTGACCCCATGATTCCCCCCAGCTCCGCCTCTGAAATGTGCCCATCATTGTCTGCATCGAAAGCATGAATGCCTCCACTAGTCGCAGAACATGATTTAGTGTCTCCATTTCGGCAGAGAGAGAACGAGCTTGAGCCATGGGAAGAATCAAAGCTTAGAAAATGGTGCGTTAATCTATAATTTTGTTGTTTACTACTAGTTGTGTACCTCAACCCGCAACTACTTATAGGTGAAAAGGGGGACGAAAGAATGTAATGTTTCTCTTTGAAGATATACAGGAATAGGATCTAATGCTTGCAAAGTTTATTCATTCTTATCCTCACGCTTTTCTAGGGAATAAAGTTACACGAATTGTGACACCAAATGTTATTCGATAGCTATTTTTGAACCGTTGAGGCCGCTCTATGCCATCGATCCTTTTCCCAATGGCAGAAGCATTTTTTTCCATTTGGCTTTATTTAAATAAAGGCTATGTTACTTTCACTGCTTTCTAGAAGCGCCAACAAAATGGATTATCATCGGTGGGGAGTTTGAAGAAAATTTTCAGGGGCAGAATATTTAAGATATAAATTAGATTATGACACCCAAATTAGAGCTAGCATTATAACACATATAAACTTTAAGGCAAATAATTAACATGACACAATAATTTTACATAGAAGAACTAAAAAAATTAATATCTTATAGTATTAGATGTATTAACTTAAAAGTAACTTTAAAGTAATGTGTTTTATTTAGCTTGTAAGAAAATAATTGTTTTTATATAATAAATTATTAAAAAAGATATAAAATGAGTTGTTTATATTTTATATTTAGGATTATTTTGATAAAAATATTATAATTCAACAATAATCAGCTTTTGCTCATAATTAAAAATTTTAAAAATTTATTTTCACTTATGAGTAGATTTTACATTTAAAATTAATTTTTTTGCTAATAATCTATTCAAATTTTTTCACCAAAATATATGAAATTATTTCAAAATAGCTTTTAAAAAAAATTGGTTTCTTTCATTCTCAAACACACACCTAACAATATAAAAAATTTTGCAAGTATTCTTAGAAATCAAAATAAAATTTAGAGTTAACAAATTTATTACTTGATCATTGAATCTACTATTCAACTCTTATAATTGTTTATCAGTTATAACAAAATATATTTTTACTTTAAAATAATCCTCAATAACGATGCAATCTTTTTGGTTTTTAGTTATTTTTAATTAAAAAAAATAAGCTAATGAATTCTCAAATTGGAGAAGCCTATTTATTATGTATAGTAGTATCATTTATGTAAAATAATATGTTAGGATTTAAATTTATTTATCAAACAAAACTTCTCTCTCTATATATAAGTTAATTTTAAAAAAGAAAATTGTGGGGAGGGGGATGGCCCCATTGTCCTAATGAAGATCTGCCATTGATTATCATCAAATTAAAAAATTACTCAACCAAAAAAGCTTAAAAATATACTAAGAGAATAATTTTAGATGTGGCAAATTAAATATTTTCAATGCCCTCAAATTAAACTTTTTTTAATGATGTCCCAGTACACAAATTGATGACAATATAAAAAAAATTTTAACCAATGTATCAAATTAAGTCTAAATACAATTTTTGTTAAAATTACAATCATCCTCTTATTAAAGGCAATCATTTTCAAGTATTTGAATCTCATAAGGGGACATGGCTCTGCCAATATCAGTAACTCCATACTCGGAACTCAAATATGAGACTACTAATTAAGGAGAAGGAGAATCCGCTACTCTAACTAATCATGTGTTGGTAATTAAGTCTAAATAATAAACGTTCTCTCCATCTACTTTAGTGTTTTTTGCAAAAATAGTTAAATAACTTACTGAGTGATAAAAAGTTCCAAGTGGGAGCTTCCAACTACGCCACTTGCAAGTTGAGGCCTTCTGATTCCCTGAAGATTAGATGCCCGTCCAACATCGTTTTCGCAGCAATGACCTGATCACTGGAGATAATTCTGGATCCCAATTCCCAAATACCAAATCATCCAGAAAATGGTAAAAAATAAAAAATGTATGACATAGTTGTTGCATGAATGTTGATAATTATTTATAGAGTTAAAGCAAATACGAATATGGGGAAAATTCTACATAGTGCAATTTCTTCTGGCTACCATCAGTAGAATCGGAGCAACTATGCTTTCGTGGGAAACTGGGGGCCTAAGCTTGAAACCGCTTTACAAGGTTTACCCAAATTTCTTCTAAAATTCTCTTGAGCCCATCTGCGAGTTTCAAGTCGTAGTATGCACCAGAAAGCCCAATAGCTTTCGGCGTTTTCCATATGAATCTTGTCTTATGACCGGCCAGTAGAATGTTTGAACGAGTGCATCTTGGGCCACGAAAAAGACACGTATCGTGGAGCCTTTTTGGGCTCTTGCAAAGAGTTGGCCTGTTTGGTTTTTATTTTTATATTTTATACATATTTTTTTATTTTTAAGATTTTGTGAAAGAAATCATAAAATAATAAACAGAATTTTATTGAAAGTGATGCAAAAGTTCATGGGGTACTGAAATATCAAGACAAGGCTTTTTTTTTTCTTTTTTTAGGGTAAGTAACTAAATCTCTCAAACCGAAAGACAAAGGTAATTACATCTCAAGCCATCCTCAGTGGAATTGTTACTATCGACGATCATACGAAATCCAAAAGATTCAACAACTCAAAACTTGAGGTGAGTATCTGCTTCCTCTTAAGTTCAAATCCAAACACGAGATGAAATAGTTCGCAGAATACCTGGGTTTCCTTTCTTTCCAACTCAAATCTACTTATGTTGAGTTGTAAAATTATAATTAAAGCTTCAATATATTTTTCGTCTTTGAAAACATAACATTTTTATTTTGGTCTTCAAAAAAAATTTGTATCATTTTAGTCTCTTACATTTTAGAGGTGAGCATAAATAATCCCTCTATCAGCACTCTTAAACCCTTTTTGTTAAGGATTATTTACGTTCACTTTTAACAAATAATGGATTGAGACAATGTAAAATTTTGTAGGACCCAAAATCCTATATTTTCAAAGATAAAAAGCATATTTAAACCTATAACTAATAATAAATTTACTTGTACATTCTTTGCAGTTTCCGACTTGAATTGTCAAGCAATTTAAACCAATTAACTTATTTATGCTGAAGGAAGACGAACTTACCTGGGCCCTTCCTTGAAGTCTACGCTCTACAGTAATGTCTTCGGCATTTTCACAGCTGTAAATTTCTGTCCAGTGGTTTATGAAAAAGTACACTTAACTAGAACTCCTTATCAAAGAGTCAACGGCAAGTAGCAATCATTTCCAGCTAGTTGCATACGTTGGTGATGGAAAAAATAAAAAGCTAGTTGCGTACGTATGTAAATATATATTACAAATTTATGATTGTTGCTGTACAGAATAATCAAAATGAACCATCTGCTCACACACTTTTAAATGGACATGGCATGGAGTTTGAGGAAAATCTTATCAATTTAGTTTCTTTCCCATACTGTTAGAGCATGAAGGCCAACTTGATATCTTTTCATCTTGCAAATAGGGGAAATTTTCAGCGTAATGTGAAACAATCGGTTTGGCACACAACAGATGTTAGCTAGGCCAACCATAATAATATTACAACGAAAAGAAATATATAATTTCATAAAGTGAATAAATTTAAAGTTGATGAAACAAGAATATTACCAATAGGTAGTGTATTCCGAAAAATATAAGGATGCATGAAACTGTATGACTTGCTTGAACAACTCGAGTCCTATCGAAAATCAGTTAACTCAGTAGCAGAAATTCCTATATTATTTTAATGGCTGAAAAAGAATAGCATCCGCTGTTACTTTCAGTATTTCCTGTAAACAACTTATTTGACATATTACTACTTTTTTCTTTTGTTTTTTCTTTTACACGGAATCGTGAACATAAACAATTATAGTAATAATATAATTTCCAAAGGATTGATTGCGCAAGTAACAAAATAAATAATCGGCACTATACTTTTGTTTTTTTGGTCATTCGTCTCCCGTTAAAGTTCAAACTAGCCGCCTTTAACATAGCGAACGAAAGATTCTTTAAAAGTTTTTAAATTAATGAACTGCTTACGTCAATATTGATTGAACAAATCAAAGATGATTTGCAACGTTCCAAGTTAATCATCTGCCTGAACAAAACGTGACCAAATTAATGATCTGCTTTCGCCATTCATCACAAGAAAGACAAAAGTAGGAGCTTGCCGTGTAAGGATTTGATTATTTCCTCCCAACGTCCGTGGAGCTCATTTCCAAATTGTGTGGATTCCATTATTATTTTGCATGATGGAGACAGCCAGCTTGTACGTAGTCAGCGGCACCTAGATCCCTTGATATAATACACCAATTTCCAATCATTAATCAAAAGAAAATTGGTCAAAAAAAAAAGTGTATGACACAGGCGTGTCACTTGTTCAGTAATATTTTAGTAGCATATATATTAATTTATCCAGGATATATTTGTTTAAGCTTAAAAATTACTATAATGATATAATTTGTAAACTTTTTAAAATAATTACTTTTTTAACTTACAAAAATATTAAAATAATATCTTTTTAAAAAAAGTTTTTTCACAAATGTTATCTAATACTTCGTCTATTTTAATATATCTGTCAATTTAATCAAAATGATATATTTAAAAATTAATATATCTAAATACAAAAGAATTTCAATATATCAATTAATTTGACCAAAATAATATATTGAAAAATTAATATATCTAAACACAACTAAAATAGTATATTTAAAAATTAATATATTTAAATTCAGATGCATTGATTTTTAAATATGCTACTTTAATCAAACTAATAAATATATTAAAACAGAAAGAGTAATTATTTTAAATTTTCAATACATATTTAAAATTGAAAACATTTTTCTTATAAACACTCAATCAAACTAACCTTATATGGATTAAGAAGTAAAACATCCTTGTAAGTATTACTATAAATGTAGTTTAACTAGTAATAATTAAGAAATCTCACAACAAATGCTCACAGCATAAATTTTAATTCTTTCTTACAATATAATCACTTAGTATCATGCTCAACAATGTTAGTGGTGATTAAAGAATATTAGAGATTCCTTAAAGAAAAGCAAACTACAATCATGGTACGACGAGCAATAGTATCAGCGGTGCTAGAAAAGAAGAAAAAGGGTCATCAATTTGATTAATTGAGTAGTTTATAATAATAAAGGCTAGCAGGTAAGAAACAACCGCACATGGTATGTTTCACTGATTTCTTTCTTTTTTCTTGTTTTTTTTTTTTTCGGTGATTGCTAATTCCTTTCTTTGAAATCAAAGGAGCTTATTATATTTGACTCAAATACATGGACAATACATAAGATATTGGAACTAACGGGGGGTTTCATGACACGACAAAAGAAAATCAAGTGAAAGAGAGGGCGCATGGGCGGGTGTGGCAACTGGATTATGCAACCCAGTATAGTAGGGTGACCCTTCAGCGCACCAAGCATCACTCGTTTACTTGACCTAATGCTAGTGTGAAGGGTGAGGCCGTGCATCTCGAAGTTCACAGTGTCGTTCGGGACCAGAAGAGCCTGTAGGCACTTAACTAACAAGCTAATTGTAACTAAACAGATCGCCTTTTATCATAATCACCCTACCCCACATTAGTTTTTTAATACTAAATTAAAGAAATGTTCTTTAATTTTCCATCCAAAAGCTAGCCTTGTCAGGATTGTCCGTGCTCACTTTTCGAACGAAAACATGGCAAATTGCTATTGAGAAATGATGATAATAATAAAAGAAAATAAAATATCCATCGTCGTTTATTTTATTACCATAATTATTTGCCTTTTCATCAAATAAATTTAACGCATTTTACTATGATTCATGTATCTACACCAATATTCTTCTAATTGTTTGACCTATTTATGAATTATTAACTAATAAGAATTGAGTGCAATAGTAAATGATTGTATTCTGACAAAGAGAATCAATATTTAAATCCTAAAAAAAATAATTGTTAAGAGTGTTTCATAGTTGCAATAATACTCAACCATATAAACATTAAAGTAGAAAAAATCTTTATGAGTTATTGGAAATCTCAATATGTTAAATTATTAAATTTCCCTTAACACTATAATATAAGTGAATTTTAGAAACATTTAAAAAATATTATTAAATCATGAAAAAAAGGTTAAAACTCTTTTGTGATATACATAATACAATATTAGTGAAAATATTGCTAAAGAGTTTTAACATTTTTATATTTTAGTACCCTTTTTTAAATATTGCAATTAAAAAAATGCTGTTAAAACCTAAATATGTCCTAGCAATAATTAGAGATAGAATGAGTGGATTGATATTTTCAACCAATATAACTTGTAATTTTTGGTGGGATGGGTTGATATTTTTAACTCATAAAAAATTTTCAACCTGCATGATCTGTTCTGTTTGACCCCCAAGTTAAAGCAGAGTGGGGTAAGCTATTTGCAAAAAAATTTCAATCTGCATGACCCCAAGTTAAGCAAGATGAGGCAGGTTTTGCCCATGAATCACCTTTTTTTTTTGTACAATACACTCAACATTTGGGCCTCTTGTTGGCTCACAGACACATGTCTCAAGCATTAGTTACATTACCCTAAAAAAACAAAGGAATCAATTACAACTATGAGTCTATATCTATGAGAGTTTGAGACCTAACCTTTTCTCTCGTTGACAACTTTCATCTCTTCTGAAGGCATATTGTAATGATAAATAATGTTCATAGTGCAGTATTTTATATTTTAGATCTTTTTTAGTAGTATATTGATAAATTAGGTAATTAATTTCTTTTTAAAATTTGTATGGATGTTATTTTATTGTATTTAAGTAAAAAATTTCTCTTTTAAAAAAATTAGATGAATTAATTAATTTTAAAAATATTTTTTTAATTTTTTTAATATTTAGCGGGTCAACCCACCAACCTACTCAAAAAGTGAGGCAAGTTAACATATTCAACTTAAATTATTAAAGCGAGTTGGCTCACTCAACCGCGCTTAAGGCTTAACCTGAGCATAGGTTAGGGCAGGGTGGGCATGGGTTGGCTCATTTGCCAATGCTAATAAAAATATTATTTGTACTCAATTTTGGAATTCATTTTAAGAGACACACTAAGTTATCTCTTAATTATTGATTGAAAAAAAATGGAACCACTCCTAACCAATGGTTAAAAAATACATTAGTGTGTCCCTTAAAATGAGTCCTACAAGTTAAGTACAAATAGTGGGACCACTACTCTATGTAATAGTATTGTGATCAACCTCAGTTAGAGTTGTGATAAATGAGGGAAGCACCATAATTTAAACTACCGAAAAGATATTGCTAAAATAATCTTGTAATCTTGAAATTGCCCTAAGTATATATTTTCCTCATAGTCATGTCTGTCAAGAATACCTTAATGACAAAAACTAAATTTCTTTTATTGTTTGTCTTGTAATTAAAATTCAATACACGGATCTTAATTAGAAACTAATTATATGAATAACATTCTGATCTATCAAGCTTTTCTGTTTTCGGAGAGTAACTGCAAAACTTTTGGTAGACTACATTATCAGTTTATCTATGATTCCATATACGTTCTTCAGGCAATAACAAAGACGAAAACATAGAAGGATAAAACCTCAATTTGGTGAAGCTTGATTCTCACAATCTCATATTAATTAACTTGAAGATCTATTCATGTAAAATATGTATTAGAATGTCCACCTTCTTTTTCTACATAGTAATCAATTCAAATGTTAACCAAAACTAATTGGACAACTCCACATTAAATGTGATTTATTTACACCAATCTGAAGTCAAAATATCTTGACTTGCCTGTCTACATAGAAACCTGAAAAGGACAAGCGAGAGTACTAACCCTCACAAAGTCCAAATTCAACTTCTTCTTTTTTTTTCCTTTTTCTTTTCCCTCAAAAAATCTTGAAATAAAAGAAACTCCAATGATAGCTCGTACACAATAATCCATACACATACATATACAATACATTAATCTACTACTCCTAATCCCTAAATTAGAACACCAACAAATCGTTCTTGATGTCATACCCCATCTTCGCCAAATTCGGCTGCACCGCAAACTGAATCATAGGTGGTGGGCCACAAGCCAACGCCAAAGTACCCTCCGACCTCTCCGGAACATGCTCCCTCAGGATACCTTCCGTGATGAACCCCACATTGTATTCCCACCCTTCCCTCGCAATCTCTACCACATACCGCACCTTGAACCTCCCTTCATACTTCTTAGCCCACTCATCAAGCTCTTCCCTCAGCAATATATCATCCTCCGTCCGGTTCGCATAAACCACGTGCATCTCCGTGTGGTCCTCAGGGTCCTTCAGAATCGCCTGCGCCACTTGGTAAATGGGCGTGATCCCAGTGCCACCAGCCAACATGGCTAGCCTCTTCGCAAACTTGTGCTTCCCGTGAACAAGAAAATTGCCTCTTCCGGTGTACTCTATGTGTCCTAATGGTCCTTTCACGTCCAAGATTGAGTCGATAGGGAGCGAGTCCAAGTGCTGGGACATGAGGCCCCCGTTGGGGAACTTCGGGTGCACACCTTTGAAGTAAACCTTGACGACTAAATGGAAGTACCCGACTTCGTCGACGCTGCTCGTTGGGGTGTAGGCTCGCATGCACAGCTTGCCGTCGATGGAGGCGCACAAGAATATGTGCTTCCCCACGGGCAAGCCTAGGAGCTGGTCCTCGTTGGCCAACGCGAAACGGAAGACCCTAACGTCGTGGGAGATGGACTTTTTGGACACGAGCTTGCATGGAATCTTGTCGCGTGGGTTAAGGGCCACGCTAAGCGGTTGTTGCGTTGTGATTTGTGGCGTTGTGATCTCCTTGATGGGGGCCAAATGGATCGTGTCGGAGTTGCCATGCACGGAGTTGTTGGGTGACGATGAGTCCGAGGTGTATCCTGTTGTTACCAACGGTAATAGTGAAATAAATAATTAGTTTGTTTATTGGTAACTTGCATAAACAGAAGAAAAACAGTAATGTAATTGCATAGTTGAATGTGAATGCATATTGAAGATTTATCTCTATCTTAAAAGAGAATTAGAGAAATTCTTGAGAAATTTTCTATGATAGAGTAAGAAAAAGTTACTATTAATTTGTACTATTTAATGTTTAACATTTTTATTTTTATTATATGAGTCAATTTTTCTCTCACTTTGACAATATTTTTAATGCAAAAGCTATTGCACATTAAATGATATATAATAAAAACGTTTTTTCTATTGTTTTTATTCTAAAAGCACTTGAGAACTTTTTTGAAATTGTTGCGTAAAAATGCATGCAAGTCTTTTTTTTTTTCTTGATATGTACAAAAGTTATTTTAGCATAGAAAAATAAACTTTCAATATGTTTCGCATCACTTAACACGTGGCAAAAATTAATTTACGTACATAAAATGAATTATTCCCACTCAAAAATATCTCTAGGGAATTATGATAGTATTTTCTTTTAGACTGAAGAGGGAGGTTGTATTACCTGTGGTAATGAGCTCGCCAATTCGGTAATCCTCGAGCATCTTCTTGGCTTTATCGGAATGGATGGCGTCAAACTCCTCCGTGCAATCAGAGCCGGCGTTGATGAGGATGCTGTCGGTGCCGCCGGGGTGGTCTTTGAGGAAGCGTGTGCAGTCGTAGACGTGGCCATGGACAATGATCCAAGCTGAATCAGGGTTGTTGCGCTTCTTGACTTCGGACATGGAGTACATCTTTGAGGCTGTGTTCATGAATGGCGTGGAGACACTCTTCTTGAGGGTTTGGGTTGACTCGGTTGACTTCTCGAGGTGTTTTTGCTTGCCCATCCAGCCACCGGGCTGGTTGCCCGGTCGGGTTGGGTGCTCGAACACGATGCCAATCTCGCCCTTGTGGGGCTTGCACACATTGGTTTTTACTTTGAACCAGCAATTGTTCATCATGCCCTGCAAATTATTTCTTACATCAGAAATGTTTGTTTTTTAAACATCAAAATCGTAGTTATTTTTTCTTTGAAATAGAAAAATCATTAAAAAAAATTTATTTTCTTCCGGTTGCTTTTCCCGCATTAGCTGCTCTACGGTAAATATTGCCATGGTGTCTCAAAATTTATATTCTAATAACACTCCTTTAGTCCTTACATAAATGGTAATTTCTGGGCTTAGAATTGGGGCAGAGTTAGCCAGGACAATTTAGGCACGGGAATCTTCGTTAGATCACTTCCTTTAAAAACTGACAAGGGTTTACTATTAATTTAGTAGACCAATGTTGTCAAAAGGAATCTTATTAGATCGTTTCGGTGGTCATATGTAACTATTATTATTCATTTTATTATTATTCTTATTAGTGGACTTATGATATTCTTTTATTAAAATAGTGTGAATTTCCTATTTCCTACTTTTTTTTATAAAAAAATGAGGTCTACATACTGAAAACAAATATATCTTCTATAAGAATATTATATTATTAATTCATTAAAAATAACATATAGCATAAACAGGAATATTCATCATATTAAATTTATATTACTATATAAAATAAAATTGAGATAAGATGTTTGGCATTAAGAATATTACTTTTTTGGGGGAGGTTTAGTAGATGGAATGAATTTTTATCTATTCCTAAAAATATTTTTTTAGGAATAAATTTTCTGAGCATGATATTTCAAGCGTGTTTAATGTGCAAATTGAATTTTTAAAAATATTTCATAAAATTTCAAAAAAATCCTTGATGTAGGTGGTGGTGGATGGCAGCCAGCAATGGATAACAATGGCCAGCTGTAGAGAATGGTGATCGGTAGCTGGTGACTTTGGATGATAATATGAGTATTTTGATTTTTTTTTATTATGGCAAATATTCTCTTTTTATAGGAATATTAGATTCTCATGAGATGATGAGAATATTTTAAGAGAGATTTTTCTTTTAAAAAGTATAATATTTTTAAAAAATTATTTCAAATCTCATATCAAATATAAGAATATTTTTATAATTCTAGGAATATGAAAGCATTCCCTTGTACCAAATATCTTATTGAAGTTTTCTTTATACACCTTTTTCATATAAATTCTTACACATTTTTGTTTAAGAAAAAATAAAGTGTGTTGAATAGGTACTTCTCTTGTTTTATTATGCTAAAAAAATATAATAAGAATAATATAATGAAATTAGTTTTTAAATAACTATGGTAGTAGTAATATTAACTATATTTCTCCGGTCAATAAGGCTGCGAAAATGACAGGTGACGGCAAAGTGGAGCAACCACTGATTTTAATTTTTCGTGTTGGTGTGTCTGCAAGTAGACCATAGAATAGATCCAAAACTCAGGGAACAAATGTTACTTTGCCAAATGTGGCCGTAATCACTCTCTTAATGCTCCTTTCCACGGGTTGATTTCTTTCTTATATATGTCCAAAATAAAATTACTTTTCAATTAAAAAGGAAAGAAAGAGCTCCAAATTGGAGACGTGTACGTACCATAACGTTCCAAATAAGGTGCTCAGGCTGGGTGTTGAGGGACTCGTCCCACGCACGGACAGCAATCTCCCTAGCCCCAAGCAAGTCCAACACTTCCACCTCCAAGGACCAGAAGCACCAGCACCAGTACTTGCCATATTTGTTGGGTTTCTCTGGGTGGTCCAACGCGCACACGTACCACGTTTCTCCACCATCCAGTGTTACCTCAACTCGTGTGACTTTCCTCCCACCACCTACATGAATACAACAAAAACAAACATCACTTAATTCGCATCTTCCAATTCTAAGCGCGGACAAACATTTCAGGTTTCAACTCAATGTGGCAAGTTGCATGTTGCAAGTTGCAACCACGATTCCAATCCAACTTTTTAAGGTTTTAATTTATTTTAGTTGTTCCTTTTTGTTGAAAGTTTTTTTTTGTAATATCAATTAGCTTTAATAAATGAATACTCATATTTATATTCACAAAACTTAGACTCATTTTTTCGATACACTCCCATAAAAAATTGTGAAGTCTATTTTTAAATAATATGTTATATACTTTTGTTGAACTCTCTTTTTATGTGAATCAAACAATGGGCCAGCAGCTAAATAAGTATAAATATCATTTCTGTTCATAAATTAATTGTTTTGCGCAACCATTTCTTTCCCTTTCCTTGCGTTGAATGAAAACAACTAGTAGTATTATATGGTTGGTTATTGCAGATAGGGACAGACCTAAAACAAGCTCCCGGTTTTGTAGTCTGTCCCATAGATTTTCTCCGTAATAAATGAAGAATATTCTCTTATCTTATTATTGGTCAAAGCGAAAGAGGAATGAGAAGCTCATAACTACTCACCGGAGTATGCGTAGCCTCTAAGCACATAAGGCCGCTGCGTAGTCCATGAGTTGATGGGCAAAATCTCCTCGTGACACGGCGTCGTTATCACCGAGTTTATGTTCAGCTCGTTGATAATGTACTCTGGCTTGTACCACCAACCTGAACGCACACCAAAATTAAAAAAAAAAAAAAAAGAAAAGAAAAGGGTATTTAATACGTAGACTATATATAACTCCAAAAAAAGGCAAAAAAAAAAAAAAAAGACTTTCACATCACTCTTTTCACATCTTATAATATAATCATCATGCAAATAATTAACGATTACATTATGTGATGACAAGCAAAGATTATATAAATTTAATTTTGATGTAATATAACAGTATATATTTTTTATATTATTATTTAATTATATATTAGTATATTATTAAAATTTTAAAGTTTTATAATAATAATAATAATTTAAAAATAATACATACAAATAATAATATAAAAGTAATTGACAATATAAAAATTCATTTACATTAAACATCTATAAAAATGAGGAACAACCATCAATTTGGCTCCCAAAAAATTAAAATCCTGATAATTTAGATCTCAAAAGATGCTATTTTCTTTCATGATATCTCAATAATAAATACGCTAATAACTTAGTTTCTAAAACATTTTTTGTTAACACTAACAAAGTCTATTAACAATAATAGAATTTATTATTGAGGTATCATATACTAGTAAAACATCTTCAAAGGACTAAATTATCAACATATTTTTTATCTTTGGGAGGCTAAATTGGTGATTCTCCCTAAAAATTAATTAAATTTATATTATGCTCCAATCAGTGAAAAACATTGTGCGTGAACGGCAAAAATAAAAGGCAAAAATTAAAACAAAACAAAGATGCTGCAGGGGACGCAAGTGAACAATGGATTATATACGGAAAAGGGCACGTACCTTCTTCATTGGCAAGCTCAGCATCAACGTGCGATGGAAGCACCCTATTATCCTTATAATGGTAGTGACTATCACTCTCCTGTGCACTCACCACAATCTTCCTAAGCCACTTCACCATGCGGCCCCCAATAAAGCCCGGTATAATCACCCTCACAGGGTACCCATGATCCGGCTTCAGAACCTCCCCATTCTGCATATAAGCCAATATAATATCCCTCGACGGGTCCATCGCCACCTCCCTCCTAATACTCGTCCCGTACTTGGACCCGCCGCCACCGGGCAGATCCTCCGCGCCCTCGAACCACACGTGCATCGCCCCCTCGGCACGTGCCATGATCCCGAACCGCTTCAGCACGTGCCGCAGGGGCACGCCGCGCCACACGGAGGTGGACACGACGGCGGAGCCCCAGTTGAACCCCACGCTCTGCCGCACCATGTTCTGCTCCCTGCGGCGGTTCCCCGCGCAGACGAGAGTCACGGGGAACTCCCGGCTCGTGAACTCGCGGACCAGCCAGTCCATGGTGAACCGGGTCGGTTTTTTAACCAGGCCGGTTATTTCGACGGTCCAGTCCTCCCAGCGGGTTTTTGGGACCGGGCCGTGGTTGCGGACGTAGTGGAGCGGGACAGGGGTAATGAAACCGTGGTGCATGAGGCGCGGTAAAGGGGCTTCCGCGTTGAAGGGGTGCTTCCCAGTAAGGCGGACCATGGAGGCGTTACGCTGGACCCAATT
The DNA here is from genome assembly GCA_031439585.1 of Pterocarpus macrocarpus. NCBI lineage: Eukaryota > Viridiplantae > Streptophyta > Magnoliopsida > Fabales > Fabaceae > Pterocarpus > Pterocarpus macrocarpus. Next base: position 9,610,044 of record CM062514.1, read on the forward strand.
ATCTGAGGTGCCATCGTCGCGCGGGTCGAGGATCGACGGTTCTAATTCGGCGTTGGTTTTGTGCATGAGGGCGTGCAGGGTCGAAACGTAGTCGTTTTCGTCGTCATCGCTGGAGGAGGAGTCTGAGTCGAAATTTAGGGGGAGAGGTGGTTTGATGATTGGGAGAGTGCGAACGACGCCGTTTAGTGGGGCGTATTGGCGGCTGTCGACGGAAGCTGCCATTATGAAAATGAGAGAGGAAAATGAAATTTTCTTTTCCTTTTTTTTTTAAAAAATTTTTTAGTTGAGGGTTTTTGTGTACATGAGAGTTGGGTTTTGCTTTGTGTATGTGACTTTGTGCTGTGTTATGTTGTGGGTTGAGAAGAAGGAACTGGGTCAATGGAGGCGAGGAGTGTGGGCTTATATAGAGACTTAAGAGAGGAGCCGGAAGCAGAAGAGAAGGTTGCGGCAGGGAAGGGATTACTATATTGCGGTCCCACTCAAATCGACGTCCGCTGCACCCACTGACATTACGCGTCTATTTACTTCAACTTTTGTAAAATTAATTTTATTAAAATTGATTTTATTGTGACTGATTTTATAGTAAAATAATTTATGTTTAATAATTTTTTTAAAAGTAATTTTATTTAAAAAAATTTTATTTTTTTCAGAATTAATTCTAGAAGAAAGAATTAATTCTAAAAGTATACAACTAAATAATACAAAAATTGGCCGAAATTATTTTTCACCCATTAGAATTAATTTGAGAAGATTGTAACATGCAACTAAACACATTAGAAATGGAATGATTTGGATCGGGTTTGAGTAAAAAATAAATTCGAACAGATCAAATTTAATTAAATTGATTTGGTTTGAATTTTAAATTTTTTTTTTCAACAAATCTAACAAAGAAAATAAGTGGCTATATTACTAAAAACTTAAGTACAAAATTTTGAAGTATTAGAAATTAAAAAAAAAAATAGTTGATCGAGTGATCAATTTGAGTGTTTAGATAATTAGGTTGAAAATTATAAATCCGAAATCAAACCAATAATAATTCAGTTCCACCTTAAAATTGAATCGATTGTTTGAATCAATTTTGTTGCTTTGATTTGGATCTTTGAGTTCATTAAATTAATTCAATCCACTTACATCACTATTTGACATCACTTTCTTTATTTTCTTCATTTATTTATTTTTTTTCCCAGCTGTTGTCGTAGTGAGAAATGAAAACGAATGTTAGGATCGAGTGGGTTTATAATTTGTAACATAAATGCTATATGTACTCATATTGTAACTCATTTTAAGAGGGACATATTAAGGTATCCCTTAAATTAATAAAATGAGTTTTAAAATGAATACACATAACACTACTCAATTTGTGAATTATAGTTTGATTTAATTGATGAAAATAGTTTTTTTTTCATTTTCTTTCAAATTATAATTTAAAATAAGAAATTATGTTAAAATAGAATTTAATGTAATTTTTGTTAAATGTATTAAAACAAATCAAAGTTCAATTTGCCTTCGAATCATGACTTATGTTATGTAAACTAAAATCCAAACATGCAACAATAAAGTGATTATTTTAAAGTATGTTATTATATGTATAATTTTTTGGTAAAATGCAAGACAACTAGGATTTTTTTATCGGAATTTGATTACCAAAATGATATAGCCATGATTTCTATCAAAAATTGTGGTTGCATTATTCTAAATGTATAATATTTCTCACTTTTTTTTTCATTGAAGTGATTGGATTTTTATGGAAGAACCTTTTTTATCTGGTATGCGGTTTTTCAAATCTTAAAAAGAATTTCTTAAAATGTCAAAATAAATATAATAATGTATTTTCATTTAAGTAATTATATAACATTTTAAAGTATATATAATATTATATCAAATAAATAAAATAAGTTTGAGTCAAATAATTATAAAAAAGTATATAACATATTTTTTTTATTTCTCAGAGTATTCTTTCATCTAATAAGTAAGAGACTGTCCTCTTCAGATATAATCAGGTACCTAAGCAGACCCCTTCTACTGATTTTTTTTTTCCATACATATAAATTGCAGGATCACACCCAAGACTCATACTTTAGGGATCTAATTCCTTTTCACTCGCACTAACACTTTATTGGTTAGAGCTTTATAATATTATAATTATGTTTACTTGACTCATTTTAATTTGAATAAAACTTTAAATCAAATATTCTTTTTTTTTTTTTTTGGACACATTTAACCAAATATTCTTATTAAACTATTTTAGCTAATAAAAAATATTTTAATTAGCGATGAGCAAAAACAACGCTTAACTAACGTGTCTTTAAAATCAGACAGCAATTTCAATTTATAGTGTTTCTTAAAATTCGATTACCTCTAGCTTATTGGATGCGTTATATTAGCTACATAATTTATATACAGTATCCTAGAATTTTGGTCAAAGAGTAAATTACACATTTTTTTTTTTTTGACAGATGTTCCTATTATACATTTTTCTTATTTTTTTAATATATACTTTACTCTAATTAACTTAACACTGTCAGCAGAGTATTCTTTAAAATAATTTTAAGTACTTATTAACTAAAAATTGTATATAAATTTACTAAGCTATTAATTATACAAAATATTTAACTAATTAGTATCAACATTTTCTTTAAAATGTTTATTATTTTTTTAATTATTTATTATTTGGTATTGTTAAAATATTTCATCTTTATCCTTATAATGGATTGATCCAACTCAAATTAGGTTAGTTAAAGTTTAGTAGAATGATCATTTACAGGTTTAGACCAAAATAATTATTTCATATTTGTAAATTCTTGATGATTGATTTGCTAGTATTAATGACATTATATTAATATTTTTATCCTTAATTATTTATTTTAAAAAATATAAAATTGACATTTTATTTTCATTTAAAATAAATTTATAATATAAAAAAATTATTTTATTAACATTCATATATTCATATTAATTATCACACAGATTATTGTCTAAAAATAGTGCAAAAAATTGAAAAGTATGCCATTCTTAGTTTCATAAATAATCATTACAATATAATTTGTAATATATATATATACGACCAATACCATTATATTATCATCAATTACATATCTTTTATTTTGTTAAAAAAATTTCAATATATATAATTGTTAATAAAAAAATATGTGGGTTTTGTTAACTTCCTCCTTCTCCCTTTTGTGTTAGTAGAAGTTAGTAATCTCCAACACATTATGATTAGATAAAGATGCTTCTTCATTTATTAAATAATTTACTTTTAGAGATATTATTATAATTTTTCATTTGTCTTGATGAAAATAAATCTATAAAATATTTCTCTCTCCTGTCTCCTCACCTCTTCTTACATAACTAATAAACATCAGGTAATAGAGTTTAAATGAGATTTAACAGAAAACATAAAAAAAATTAAAGAATAATTCATTTTTATCTTTTAAAAGAAGAGAATACATATTTTAAAAACAGAAGCGCAATTTATACCCCAAAAAAAAAAAAAAATAGTAGTGCAATAAGAATATCTTTCAATAGAGGAAAATGTAATTTACTCTTTTGATCTAAATAATTAATATTAAAAATTTACTGGACTCCAACTAATTTAGTTTAATATAAGTTTCTTAGAACTAGTTTTTTCTATTCCTAATACTCTCATTTAAAAAGAGTAAATATTGAACCACTTAAACTAATTAAATATTGATAAAATGTAATTTACTTTCTTATTATGCAATAGGGAAAGAAGGAAGTCGTCAAATGTAGGTGATTTTACTTCCTTCGGTCATTAAATAATAATTAGTACCTCACTGACTCAAACATATAATATATTTTATCTAGCACCACCGACATGCTGAAGATAAATTGTTTTTTTTTTTGTAATATCTTTTTCACCTCTTTTCGAAAAAAAAAAAAAAAAAGTAGACATTGAAATGTAAACTACGTTTTGTTAAGTAATCATACATGCACGTATGTGAGCAAAAGGTTAGGATAAAGATTGGCCAGATAGGATCTGCCCATATCGCAGCTTTCTCCCCTGCCACATGAATTGATGAACCAACATTGCAAATTCTAAGAAGCATACATTTTCCTTTTTAAAGTTTGGGCAAAGAGCTAGAATTTTCTAACTAAAATGTTGGAGGATGTGGTTTAAACGTTTAGGACTCCTACAATGCTTTGTGAGAAACCCTAATTCCAATGTTGCATATATTGTACATTAGTTGAACTGACAAGCAAATTATAGTAAACTTTTTTAAATAATGTAAATATAATCCTATATTTAGCCCTTCTAGAGAGTGAAATTTTTATTAGTTTAAATTTTTATATGCTGTTTTTGATCTGATAGATAAACAATAAAGAAATAGTAATGTCACCGTGTATATATATATATGTGTGTGTGTGCGCGTGCGCGCGCATATTGCTTCTAATGATAGGTAAACAAAAAAGGACTAGGAAAACGAAAGAAAAAACAGTTGAGGGTGAATGTAAAGATGTTATAGCTAGAAATAATAATATCACGATGGATAGAAAAAAAGATGAATATTTCTCTACATTGATAACTGAAAGAATTTAATTTAAATATACTGATAGTATAAAATAATTTTATACTGTCAGCTAATAGAAATAGTAAAAAGTGTCAACTCATATAAATAACTACCTATTATAATGAGTAATCCACCATGATTTTTCATTTTTTTTTTTATTTTTATTGGTTGACAGTGTAAAACAGTCAGTAGATACTAATTAAACTCTAATTGAAATATGTTAGTTAATTTTTGTAGGCTCTATTTTTAATTATTTTGTCTTAACAACACAAAATTTTATTAGCTGAAAGGCATCACAAATACCAACTAGGAGCTACACTTCCAAGAAAAAGACTAAGATTCAAACTCTAGAGAAAATAATTATTAAAAAGACCTCTTAGTTACAATGATATTCCAAAATAGAAATACCTTAAAGATTAAAAAAAAAATGCATCACAACCTAATAATCCAATAAGGAAATCAACATGATGTTATTTCCAAATTCCAAGTGCTCTAATTATAGCTCTTATTATAGTTTGTCAGTTGGTTTCCTATATATTAGGGATGATAATATATACCTTATCCGAGGGTACTGAACCCTATCCAATTTGTGTGGAGTGGGTTTAAAACCTTACTCAAATAAGGGCACAGGTTGAGTGGGTTGACAAAGTGTTGTGGAGCCCAGCAGAGTTGATGCAAGTTTAGGATGTATCCACCCCAATCCTTTCCCGCACCCCTAACAATGAAGAGGAGATAGTTTTGTGATGAGAGATATGAAATTGCATGATGTGTTTGAGATTATGAAATATGTTTTTTAATATTTAGTTGTTGTTTTGTAATTTTTTTTTAACTTATTTCACTTAATTTTTGTATTTTATGTAATCGTTATTTGTGTCCCAATTATTTTCAATATTTTTTAATTTTATTTAGTCAAATATACGGGTAGAGGTGGGAGGTGTGTAGGTTCTATATTTTTCTGTGGATAGAGCATGGTGTGGGGCTTTTAAAACATGTGGTTTGTGTTTGGGGGCAAGTTTTAAGGGTTGTATTAGGGTGCAGAGTGGATTGTAAGTAGATTAAAACCTTATCCTATCCTACCTGTTGCCATCCCTATCTGCTACTAAGTTATAGATGTGCGGACATGTTCACAATTAAAATGAAACATAAACAGAAATTAAATTAATGTCCCTAACAATTGAACAATTACAAGTATCAATCTTCCACAGTATCCTTGATGTATGAATAGACATTGCTTGCGTCTCCTTTAAGAAAAACTTTCTGAAACCTAACACCAAGCAAAAGTGAGTCGTTTCCTGGTTGCAATCTATAAAAGGCACGCTTTTCGTCCTAGGTAAAGGGTAACTAGAATTTTCTAACTAGCTAAATATTGAAGAATGAGGTTTTGGACGTTGTTCTGCAATAATATCTTTAGAGAGACCCTTAGACCAAATTGGATCTAAGAATATAAAAATAAGTTAGCTTGTTTTAATTGATTTCGATGAAGGTGGAATATCTGGTCCTGGAGGACCAATAAATTTCTCAAAAAAATCTAGGAATAATAATCCCTAGATTTTAAATGGTTCTTGTTAATTTTTAGTTTTAAATATCTCAAATGTTCCAACTTAGCATCCTCTTTATTAATTTAGAAAAAGTTTGCTATAGTGAACACCGTGTTCAGAACAAGCGAAGCAGATGTAAACAAAAAAAGAACAAATCAGGCAGCTGAATTACAGCATTAAAGTCTATGTATTCCACCAGACCACCACCCGGTGACTGATTCATTGTGGTTTGGCCATGCCTAATCAACTAGTAATATCAAAGCTCAAAAAAGGTAAAAAAGAAACGAATGAAAATTGGATTGCCGTGTGAAACTTCCTGCTTCCTACTCTAATATTATTTAATTTCATGGAACAAGCAGGATATGAACGCAATTGTTGCAGCAGATACTGAATCTTTGTCACCTGATAGTCACGACAGAATGTGCTTATGAAAGAACGGAGAACTGAAAATGCTCGAATTTTTATAAATATTTATATCTTTATTTAACAACATGATGTTTATATATGACTTAAAAGATATTTTATATATTAATTTAAACCCAAAAAAAGTTTAGCATAAAAAAAAAGTTCCAGCTGATCTACTAGTATTAATTAACATTTGGTAAGATTTTTAGAATGAATTTTGTATCTAAGTTTCGGGAGAGAAAAATTCACATATCTCATAACATAACCGATCTTTTAAGTTTCAAAAATTTTAATATTAACTAGTGGTTGGATAGCACTGAAGTGGCTATCAATCCCCAGTTTTTTTTATTTTATTATAAACTTAAAAATTTATTTTTCATTTATCTTCAAAATATTAAATTGAAGAAAATAATTTTTTTATGTTTAAATTTCTCTATTACTAAAATATTAATGTAGTTGTAGAAATTGAAAGAAGTTAAGAAAAGTTAAGGGAAGTTGATGGAAGTTAAAAAAAAAATAAAAGATAAATAATATACAAAAAAGGATAATAATAGAAAGTGAAATGTGATAAAAAAAATTAAAATAGTCCAATTATTTTATATAATATTATAGATATATAGTGGTATAGATAGTAGTATAGAAGTATAGATGTTTATATCCAAAAATGAAATGCCGCTTCCAGAAATATGTGGTCAATAATATATTAGTATGCGTCAACATATCTGCGTAATTTAACCAAAAGCTAAATGAAAGGTTTCCGCCTTGAAGAAAAGTCACGGTACCTATATGTTCCATTTGGTGTTGATTTTAATTTTTCTTTTTTTGGGGTAATAACTTGCATTTTAAACTTATCATTTATTCACTGAATTTATAAAAGGTAAACGGTTTAAACCAATTTAGCTTTGATAGGGAAATTTTTACATGAAGCTTTGGAGAAATAAAGAAGGGAAACCTGCAAAGGTGAAGAATCCGAGAACAAGTAAGAACTCTTACTTTTGTGCTGTCTGTTCGATTTTGAATCTTCAGTTGTTAAAGGACCGTCAAGATTATAGGAGAAGTATATTTTAAAAAATAGAAATAAAAATAAAAATAAAAAATTATTTAATATTTAGATATAATTGTATAAATATTTTTATTAAAATTATAAATTATAAATTATATGAATATGATAAATATAAAAAAATTTTATTTAATAAAATTATAATTAACGATATGGGAAAGAAAGAGAAATAGAATGAGAGTGGGAAGGGGGTGAAAATTTTTAAAAATTTTAAAGATAAAATTATAATTAAGAAAAAAGAAAATAATTACTAATTTCAAGAAACAATATTTTTTTTATTATTTCTATTTTTGGGAGAAATAATTTTCTACTTAATTTTCAAAAAAATATAAATAAATAATATTAAAAATTTTATAAATATTTTTTTAAAAAAATGTTTAAAAAGTAAATTTTTTTTATACTTTTTATACTAAAAATATAAATAAATGCACCCAATATTCCATCAGTTTCAAGTTTTATTTGATTTAGATTCCATCTCCATAAAAAAAAAGTGGTATGTTATGTACCGTTGGATGTAAATAAAATGGCCACAAAATAGAGTTGATTTTTTTTAATATATTATTTTGAGTGATTTATTGGGGATATATAAAATTTTTAGTAAAATTTAAAAAATATAAAATTTTGGAAGAAATTTAATTTACTGTTAGATGAATCATATTATTTTTAATAAAAAAATTAAAATTCAACATATTTTCAATTAAATTTTATTATTTTAATATAAATAAGAAGAGAGAAAAAATAAAATCTAACTTACTGTTACTTAGATTTTATTATTTTAATAAAAATAAGAGAAAAAAAAGGAAATTTAATTTATTATCAGTTAAATTTTATTATTTTAATAAAAAATAGAAGAGAGAAAAAAAATTCAACTAATTATTGACCGAATCTCATTATTTTAATAAAAGAAATTTGAAATTTGGTATACTTTTAAAAGGAATTTTTTTTTGTGCTGTGTGTATTGTGCGCGTGTGTGTTAGAGAGAGAGAGAGCATAGGAAGGGAGAAGAAGAAGAGAGAAGGGAAAGAAAGAGAGAGGAGAGAGGAGAGAGGAGAGAGAAGAAGAAAGAAAAAGGAAAAAGAAAAAGAGAAGAAAAAAAAAAGAAAAAAATTATAAATAAAAAATATATTATATTATTTTAATTTTATTAAAAATATCAAATTTTTTTATAAAAATCTCATATAAAAATTAATTAATCCACAAAACAAAGAACCGTACTTTTTGTACTCAATAATTATTCTATGTAATTCAATAAAGCCACATCTTAAACAAACGTGTCAATTTCTTTACAAATTACATTGAGTCATCTGGTCATGTGTTTCATCAATCTTGTAATCATGAAACTATCCAAATCTTCAACCCAAAAAAAAAAATGTCAAATTCTATCCTATATAATTATATGTTTAAACAATATTGTTATCCTGAGATTATAATTCTCATCGAAATCTTCAACAAAATACTAAAAAAAAAAAAGACAAACAAATAAAACAAAAATTAAAAATCATACAAAGCCAAAATTACTATTGAAATTTCTTAATTAGAAAAGTTGAAGTGTGGCTTCCACGCGTGGTTGAACTTTTCTAATGTTTTTTGGCCTGACTTGTACCCAAAAAAAAAAAAAAAAAGAAAAAAGAAAAAAAGGGAAAAGAAAAACAAAAACAAAACAAAATGTTGGCTGAGGTTGTTTTGGTGAGTGAAAACAGAAGCTATTTATTAATTTATCCATGATATTTTCCCATAGATTTTTGAACCGAACTAGTATTGTTGTCATTTGATGGCGTAACCAAGAAGAGCCAGTGGGTTTTATCCAGCTGCAATACTTGTGGCGACAGGGATTGGCCTGTTTGGCCTGTTGATCTCTACATTATGTTTTTTAATACAAAAGGTAAGGCAATTAGGGTCAAGTCCCTCCTAGATTCTCATAATCAATCAGCGTTATTTAAAGAAGTAAGTGAGTGTATTGGGATATAATTTAAACACTAATGGTCAGCCAATGGTAAAAGCCTAGCTACTAGATGATTGTAGAAGGAAGCAACCGGGCTGAATAGTTCAATTCAAGCTAAATATGAACTAAAAATCGCTCATAGCATAGGAGGGGCAATTTTCCAAGTGCTAAGTGGCGAATCGGTGATCCCAATGGCCAAGGAACCCAAAACAGGGATCGAGAGAGTGAGATAGCTCGTGGTTTACAATTTGACAACAATTTGGGAACACACAGTCACCATCTGGGGGAGGCTACTTTGTGCCTGTGACTTATGGGGTTAATTAGCAAGGTTGGCTCTTAGGTGAAGCCTGGAGTCACCTTGGTATGTGGTGGCTCCCTCATGTTCCCTCTGTATCACGCTTTCAATTTCTCTTTTTGTTTGGTAAGATCACTCTTTCTCTTTCTATCACTCAATCTTTTGTACCTCAGCCAGATAAAAATACCTCTTTTTATTAATTTCCTTTCGTTTTCTTTCTAAAGTTAGTAATTATATATGGAAAACTTGACAGCAAACAATTTGGCCTGAACTAGAATCGGTTGCTGCTAGGTAATATCATAAAATGTGCTCCTCACATGTGAACCTGTTCGTGAGTAGTCAACAAATTAACATAAAGTTGGAATATAGTGACAAGAAAAAGGATTTTAAGAAAATATGGTATGCCTTTTTTCCATGTGATATAACATATTTTTTCATCTATTGTGTATCTCACTCTCAAAAGATACATATTTTCACAAGATACACATTGTAAACAAACCAAATTGTTTAACTTCAGTTTTATTTGATATTTTGATAAAAAATTATTGGTTTATTTTTTCTCATTTTTAACACTAAAATAAACTAGATAAAATCCACTTTGTATAATTGGATATAATTTTAAAAAAATTTATAAATGTATATATGGTTAATTAAATATCAACATTTATTATTTCTATGAAGTTTTTTAGATCACTTTGTTATTTATATGTTTCTATTAAAATTTTTAAGTAAATGTTTTGTTAAGTGTATCACATGAAAATATAAAAAAAAAAGTTAAAATCAATTTATTTACTAAAAATGTATTTAATTAAAATTTGATTGAAGCAAATTAAATTCTTAATTGATTAAGATAGATTTGGGTTTTCAATTAAAAGTAAATTTTTAATATTAAAAATTATTTAATTAATTTAAAAGACTTTTTCTTTAAAATCTAACCAAATCTAACCACCAACAATGCCACAAATCAACACCTTGTTTGGTGTTTTGGCATGAGATTTTTTTCCCCTTGTCCATTCAATACTGCTTCTGTGGTTACCTACACGTTCACTGGTGACTATGCTGTATATTTGTCTGAATTTGAGATTACATAAGCTATTGTTGAAGGAAATTAATCAACTCCGTCCATTATATAAGCCATTATTGAGGCAAGCGTGCATAAAGTGGATTGCTGTCCAAAATACTTGAGAAGTTGAGATTGTTGCCTATTGGTGAATCCAGATACTATTTTTCAGATTTCAGATTATCCTTGGTTGTCTCGTTCGAAATAGATTGCATTTGAGAACGTAAGGAAAAAGTTCACAACTAATTAGTCAATGATCATTTGGTCAAAAAAAAAACTCCAGTTGCCTTTTTATTTTACTTCATTTTCTCTATCTGTTGAGCACAACTCACACAATGAAACTACAGATGTGCAATGTATGACATGACACAATCAAGCCACATTAAATAACCTTTTGAAATTTGATATGTTCCTGTCTATTTTTGCAAAGCCTTTTAGCACAGGAGAAAAATGAAAAGGAGCTAGAAAAAGACAAATTAGAGCTTGAGCTATCTGATCCACATGTAAATGTCGTAATCACGCGCAACCTATGTGCTCCTCAAGTTCCATTTTTCTTTGTCAAACAGGTTAAAAAAAAATTAAGGCGGGGGGAGGAGGGGGGGTGGGAATTTTTTCCTTTTTCTTTATTTTTGTGCTTAGAGCTGGCGACTCAGTTAATCTACCTATACATATTATAACGTGTACTTTGCGTGATCAAATCACAACTATTAGCTTATTAGATTACGTATCACACTGGTCTTCTTGGATGCGGCCATTCCATTGCAATCCCTAGTGATTATTAATTCCTTTCTGTTGCTTCAAGTCGATGCCTCTTGGTGCTCAAGATGTAGTTTTATAAGGCAAATTTAGGGGAGAAGAGTGTGATGGCCATGCAGAGACGCAAACTTGCCTAGTTGGAGCCATTGCTCCCAGAAAACTAAACAAACTAAACAAGATATTTTTGTTTTGTACTTTTTTTAACAAGACGTCATAATCAAAGTCTCTTGGGTATTTATGATACAAAGTTAAAAATTGGCATTTTAAAAGAGTCATTTAGATTTCGATAGAACTTTAAAGTGAGTCAAGGGAGCAGAATAATCACACTTGCCTGCTTGTCTTGTTAAATAACATATTCATATTGAAGCTTATAACTTGTTAAGCACTAAATACTCCTTATTAAAATTTTTTCTCTCATCTAAGCATGGTAAGGAAATGAAATACTAGATGGCATAGGTTTGATTCTGACTTTTAAAATTAAAAAAAATTATTAATGCTTTTTTTTATAAGATTACCAAGTCTACTAAACTTCGACTAATTTAGTTCGAGTTGCATTTATTAATGCATTTTGAGTGTAAAATATTTTACAATGGCATCCAATGATGTGGTATCACATCATTTGATAAATTTTGGTACCTTATATAATTGTTAACATATTTAAATTTAGGTTTTAATATACTTTTGGTCCATATATATATATATATAGAGAGAGAGAGAGAGAGAGAGAGCTTTTGATTCAAACCAAATAAATTAAACTATAGTAGACCAGTTCTTTATGAAAGATAAAGACAAATTCAATATGAAAAATAGTAATTATAGAAACAAAACCAAAAAGCATCAAGGACCAAAAACTGATCGAATTTGTGATACTATAATAACCATAATCAAAACTATTAAAAATGGCAAGAACTCAAATCTTATTCAAACCATAAATTTATTATATGATATAACAGCACATCATTGAATGGAAGTTTAAAAAAGTTTTATACCAACTACATCAAAATTAAACTAAAATGTTTTGACTAAAAGCAAATAAAAGGACTAGGGAGATGGTGTTTTTTGTTGTTTGGCATGCAGGGAGTCGTGCTTTTGGTTGGGACTAATAGGCGTGCAATGTCATGACATTGTTAATAATTGGTTGGAGGCTCATGCTGATGATCTAAGTTTTTTTTTTTTATTATTTTCCGGTTGGTGACGTTCTAAGTCTCCATAATCCATCCGAATCCTACATACAGAACAAATAATGCTAATGACAGCTCTAGGCCTCCCTTGGCAATAGACCAAAAAGTTCCAGACTCAAAATATAATTCGGCCAGGGCCGAACGGATAGTACAGTATGTGCTGAATCGTGACAGACTAGATAATGAACTCATTTTGGTCAAAATATATAGCGACCTCTTAAAATATAGCAAATACTAGAAAACAAACTCAGGCCCAAACTTAGGTTGGACTCCAAAGGAAAGGACACAGGAAACAAAAAAGATTGAAGAAAATGGAATTCGACCCAAAAAGAAAAAGTAAGAAATGGAAACGGCAAAAAAATTAAAAATGAATATTTCTCAAGCCAATAACAAACCCTACTGATTGTTATTAAATAAAAATAGCATTAAAATGCTTCTTTTATTCCTCTAGCATATGGACTGCAGTTTTTTTTTATTTAATATTTTCTTTATAAAGTATTAAGAAAATTGTAAGGAAGATCTTTTAAGAGAAGTAGCGAAATTCAAAATAATAATAATAATAATCATAATCATAATCATAATCCGGACTTATATAACATGCTTCTCGTATTTCTCTAAGATATCGACTGCATTTATTTTTTATTCAATATTTTCTTTATAAAGTATTAAGAAAACTGTCAGAAAAATCCATGAAGAAGACATAGCCAAACTCAAGGAAAAATAAAATCATAATCTGGACTTGTATAATACAATTTGTTTATTCCCAAATCCATCGTCGGCACTTGGCAGGGTCTTCACTCTGGCTGTTTTCCGAGCAATTCTGTTATGCGAATGGGAGAGGTATCCTCCTCCAAGTTCACATATACATATATACTCTGAAAACAAAGTCTTAGATGATTAGATCTCCCATGATTTGTTTTTGCTTCGCAGTCACTAAAGGACACGTAATTGGCCCATTGGTGAGAAACTTCCATTTCTGTAACTGATTCATTCTGAGAGTCCATCACATTGATTATTGCATCCAAAGAAATGCCAGAGAAGGATAAGCATAAGGAGATCAACACGCAAGACAAAAGCACCATCACAAATGGTGTGGTGATCACAGTCTACGTTGAATCATTGAGAACCCGCTCAAGCAAATTAATGTCAGAGGATCCCAATAAGAAAACCAAGACACACCCACTTTTCAAAGTGCCGCATGATGCAGGAACACAAGGCTATGATCGTAGGGCTCAGCTTCTTGCTTACTCTAGACAGCTCAGAAACGAAGGGTCCCAAAAGGTTGATGATCAGGCTCAAAATCAATTGTCCAGGAATCAGTCACAGCCTAGAAGCAAGGCAAGTTCTCTCTTCTCTTCTCTGATGACAAGGATCTCTTCAAACAAGAAGAATATGTAGGGAAATTATAATGGATGCCATGACATGCCATCATCATCATCATCATCATCAAGTTATAGAATTTTGCAAAATTTTAGCAGAAGCGCTTATGGTTAGCTCAACTGGTTGGAACGTGTTCTCCCTCAACACAAATGCCTTCAAGTTCAAGTAGCCTGTTCAGGCGTGAACGTGTGGAACCCAGAGGAAGCAAAGAAGTAAAACGCTCCAAGAAGAGAAAGGGCAGTGGAAACAACTGTTACCCATTTTTGGTAAGATATATGAGATTACACATTGAGAATAGTTATGCTTCATTTTATGTTATTACATTCTGATAATAGCATCAAGAATGGCCTGATTGTGTATTCTGACTTTGATTTGGTGTCTTTGTTTTGTATTTTTTTTTCTCTGCTATATTTGCAGAGGAAACTGAAGAACATGTTGAAGAAGCTATCATGCAAACAGTGGTAACGAAGATTAAAAACAGGGGCAACAGATAGTGTCAATTCCTTGATGTCCTTTTTCTTTTTCTTTTCCTTTCGTTTTTCTCATCTTGATAAACGTCATTTGGCTTTGGTGATGTTTGATTAGAGTCTGTCCATTGCAATTGCCATTCCTGTTAGCTGAAAATGTCCACCTTAATACTGTTGAGTAGATATATATATATATATATATATATATATACAGGTGAAAAAGAATGCAGACTATACACTAAGGGATCATAGTCGCAAGACTGATTATACTAGATCCGTTATTTTTTCAAACGGTTGGGCGCATTGATACTATCAACATCAATCTTATGTTAGTTAATAGTTCCTAGCCTCAGATTTGGAAGGTTACAAAAATGGGAGTGATAAACGCCTGTCCATATTGACCCAAGAAAAAAAAAAAAAAAAACGCCCGTCCATGTGACTCGTTCTTGTCAGTTATTGAATGCATGCAGGACTAGATGGCCGTAATTTATTTTGTTTTTAACCAAAGTCGGAAGGTATACCATTCAACTCCAGAATCAACCTTGTTTGAGTTGTAGTTGGTTCTGCTCACAAAGAGTTCCGTTAGCAATATGCTTTTCATACACTTGAACTCAAAACAACATGATTAAGTGACACGGAACTAAAATGTAAGTGCTCCAACCAAGTTCCGGAACCTCAAGGTTTTCGGGAGGAATTGTATCCAACCAGATGTAGAGGTTGAAAATATTGATATCAAAATACACATATAAATCACTCTAATAATTTTCTCTCAAACTCTCACACTCATGGATACAAAGAGGAAGAGGAGCTCTTTATACACAAAACACGCACTTCATTGATCATAATTACACACACACAACAACGTACATGAGCTTGCCTATTTATAGGAAATCATAACTAATAAAATAATAATAAACATTGCTTAATGTTTAAGAAGGTGCAGCGGTGGTGCATTTTAACTTGAGCCATCAATTTTGACTAATCTTAATTATTTGACTATTGAAAATGACAAAACATCTTGAACTTCTCTTGCAGTTTATCCTTGCACGTAAGACTCTTCCTTTTACTATTCAAAGTGTGCAATTCTCTTGATCCTTCCAACAGTTATCTTCAGCGGCAACATGTGGAGGTGGAGGCCTCCTGAATCTTCTAATGATAATAGATAGATAACTATATTTATGTGTATTAGGATAAGCTTTAGTTTACCTAGACAAACAAAAAATATTTGGGTGTATATGTATCTTTTAGATCCGAGTCTTCTTATTCCTTATTCTTTTACAGTGAGCTGATTTCTTTAAGAATTCTTAATAATATGAACAGTTGTTATGTCTTTTATGGCCTTTTAATGCACCATTCAATATTTATAGGTTATAAAGTTTAGTCATAAGGTCCTTTTATTCACTATTAGATTATTTTTGGACATTGCGTTCCTGCAAAAAGTCCAGTACAATAAGTTACTGGATGCAAATTGATAATTTATTGATCATGCCTTCTTACGATACTTTGAAATCTTAGATAGCCAAATATATATTTTGCACATGTTGGAGTACTTTAATAAAAATAAATATTTTTAATAAAATATATGATAACTTTGTTTGCATTTAGATGATGTTGGTGGAGGATGTTATGTTTGAGCTTGAGACTTCTTTTTGGCATCTAGTTAATCATGAGACTTAAGTTGCGGAACCAGGAATATACTTAATATAAGTTGTTTCCAGCTATCTACTTCCCTATATGTCTTCCTTTAACTAAAGAAAACTGTGTCCAGAATATTGGACTGCCAAATAATATGTCTTTTGGCGCAGGCCAAAACTGAACCGATGTCTATAACTCCACAGTGTGAACGGATTCGATGAAATTTAGGATCAACCCATCAGCATCACAGGGGGATTTTGAACAACGGGAAGAAATAATGGTTCGAGAAAATAATTGTGCCAATGGGAATCGTTAGAATATGGCAATGATCAATTGAGGAACACAATCTAACCGCCCCACATTCTGGAGAAATATTGAAATACTAGATACCAAAAGTTTTTTAGTAAATTGCTGCAGTTTTGAATCTAAACTCGCAAGAGTTTTACGTATTTAAAATTATTTATTTTAAAAAATATATTTTAATAATTAAACATAATTAAATAACATACTTATAATTAATATTAAACAATGTTAATTTTATAACAACAAATGAAAAAAAAAATCATAAAAATACAACTTAATACATGACTTAATTGTGTATAGACTATATTTTAGTCCTACGCATATTATCTTGTATTTTGACCAAACATAACTAATTAATAATAAATATAGAAAAATTAGCTTAATAAGCCCAGTAAATATTACATAATATAATCAAGTCAACTCAAGTACATTTTGATAGAGCAAAACCAAATATAAATTTAAATTTATAAACTTATTAATGAGTAAAAAATTTACCAATTTATTAGAATCTACTTTAACTTATATGAGTTTGAGACAAAAAAAATTTGTATGTCAATTAACTCATTTTTATATGATAAAATCATAAACTTATAATAGTTTAAAAGTTAACTTGCGAGTTTACTAATCATGATAAAAATTATAGCGAGATTTAACTGGAGCATTTAATATGATCCTTAATAAATTGTGAAAAATAATATATTTTTACCTCATATCTGTGATTTTATTGTTCAACTTTTAGTCTCGAACAGTAAGTTATCTTATTTAATTTCAACAAATTGAATTTTGAGTGCTACTAGTGAGAAATATAATTTTTGTGTTTAAAGGATAAAGGTTCTCGTTTGATTTATTTTGACATAGGATTAAATATAAAACATGAACTGATAGATAAAGAGAAGATAAAATAAAAAATTTGAAGACAATTTGAAAAGAAGATTTAGATAAGATTTGTAGAAGTTTTGAAATGAAGATTAGGAATTGAAGAGAATATCAAAGGAAAAATAAGAAAAAGATCAACATGATTATGTGTGATTGCTAGCCCTATAGCATTGGCGTTAGAGATAATTTTTATAAATTAATGTTATTTCTTCCTTAAGAGACATCGAGACTGGGGAAGAGAGACAGAGAGAGAGAGAGAGAGGCAATGAGATAATCTTATTTTCATATATTATTGTGTGGCTAAAGAGATTGGGTACTTGAAGAATAAGATTAGTTCTTTGAAGCACTACATGATTATGTCAATTAGTATGATACTGGAGATCGAGAAGTGGACTTGCTTACTTCCAAGTTTGCATTGTAGCAACATCTTGCTATGTATGGCTTGATCTACCTTGATGGAGATGACTTGCCCATTCCTCATAAGGAACTTCATAGTTAAGTAAGCACTGGAAACAATAACACCTAACTTATTCCACTAATTCTCTAGTACAGATTATAACTTTTACAGATGGTGCAGATATGTTGACCACTAAATGACACGGTGACATGTGGAAAGTAATTAAAAGTAATGATAGCATTTAGGTTAGCAGTTAATAACCTTGTTTTTTGTGCTAATGAAGATTCATAAAGTGTTCTTTTTTTATAAAGAAAGAAAAAAGGAAAATAAAATCGCAGGGGAGGTCTTCCCAAGTCTGTAGTTGGCAGAAGTTGAATGTCATTTTCGGAGGCCTCCCCTCGTTGTTCCTTCCATTTGTCCTTCCTCCCATGGGCATAGCTACTCTTCCCTCTTCGTGCCGAAGTGTTTGATGATGCGAAAGGAAAATGAAAGGATCCAGAAGTCCCCTGTTCATGAAGGTGGAGCTGGGTATTGGACATGGTGAAAAACCGTTGGTCTCGTGTTCTTCACTATTCATTATGAAGTCTGTGGTAGTGAACCGTCAAAGCATGTTCGGCATCAAGGAGCCACTCCCGTTGGCATCAATCATGTGACAAAGGCATTTTTGAGGCTTTACAAGGAAGGCCTTATTTTTGGTGCGGTGGACATTGGCAATAGGTAATATGTTAATCTTCAATTGATTACTTCTGAATTGAACATTGTTTATTAATGGGCATTTGAATTTTTAAATTGTTAATGAAACCTGAATTGATAAGATTGTTGATTGTATGTCGAGAACCTGTTGTGAATGTGTAATTGGAAGCATTTTAAGATGGTTGTATGTTGTATCCTTTGATGAACTATTGGAATGTAAATATGTACGAACATGTTAAAAAATATATGTTGAAGAAATGTGGCATGGTAAATCATATCATTTGATAAATATTGTTGTGAATTTAGTTTAATATAATTGTGTAGATGATGTGATTCTTTTTGGCAAGCTTAGTGTGGTAGTAAAGATATAAATTCCCTGTAACATGGTTTATAGTTGGATTGTATGTGCTACATATTCCGAGTAGGGGATGGTAATGACCTTTAATTTTGTTGACTAGTACAGGGATCTTCGTTTAGTGAATTGGGATTGTGTATTAAGAACAACAATATATGATATTGAGGCATGCAATGAAGCTATTTGGTGTTCATCTATTGCTTTTTTGCATGTAGGTGGATTACATTGATATAAAAGATAGGAATATGGCAAATGTTGCAAGATATGAGAAAGAAGTGGAATTAGGAGTTATAACCATATTTCCAAACCATTTCGAAGGGAGGGTAGCTAAAATTATTGGCACAAGAATGACCAAAACTATGGTTGGTAACAATGGTAATGCTTTACATCGTGATAATAAGAGAGATATATCACGATCATGGAAAATGTGCTATTCATTCATTGAATGGAATAAAACTTCGTATAATTTGTGATGCTATTATTGGTGATTCAATGTTCGATGCAGGTGCTTTGAAGGTATTGTCTATATATATGACTATAACTTTTGGTGAAGTTATTTGTTAAGTGAATTTGTATACATTTTCTTTCTTTGTGTATCGTTGCCGAAATAGATTGTGGAGATCATGATAAATTTGTAGTTAAAGTTAGTCAATTGCAATGATATGCAAAGTAATGTGTTCGTGCTGTTATGGATGAGGAAAAGAAAAGAGAGGAAATTATTTGGAAATAATATTTGTTTGTTTGGAAGAGGTGGTTATATGTTTGTTTGCACCATGCAATTTTTTTTTTAATAAACTATTACAAGATTGGCCCTTTAGAGTGTCCTGCGAAATGTGGTCTATGTTTTAAACCATACTGTAATGACTTCTATCTTAGCATATATACAAGAAGATTATCATTATGTTTTCATTAGGAAGAGGGTGAGAGGTTATGCGTTTGTGTTTTTGTATGCTTATTAAAGGTGGAGTCTGAAAGTGAGGCAAATGAGATATTGAGAAATATAATTAGTCTGAATTCATTGCATGTTATGTTTATAGTTTTTGCACTGTACAAAATCTATTTCACTTTAGAAGATGACAAGCTGCAGGCATTTGGTACTGGAAACAAGCATTTGGTAGTGGCAAGGAATGAATAGTAGGCCTGAGTTGAGGCAAGTCAAAGGCATATGACAAAGAATTTTCATTCAATTCGGGATCCTGATG
This sequence comes from Pterocarpus macrocarpus, assembly GCA_031439585.1. Lineage (NCBI taxonomy): Eukaryota > Viridiplantae > Streptophyta > Magnoliopsida > Fabales > Fabaceae > Pterocarpus > Pterocarpus macrocarpus. The sequence goes on from CM062514.1 coordinate 9,630,121, forward strand.
TTCTTGATACATGGTTTTGCTTTGCTTTGTTGGAAATATTTGACCTTAGTTGCCCTGATGATACAGAAGACTGGAAGGCATGCTATCCAACTTAGGGAATGAAGTTAGGAGGTGATGTGCATTTTAGACCGGTGAGCTTACTATCTTGTAATGATCATTAAGTGATGGCTTTATTATTGTAGTTGCATACTGATTTTTTGTTTCGATACTCAATAAATAAAAGCTATGTTTTTTTGGTTATCTATGCCACAAAAAATGTAGTAAATGACCTAATGGATGTGTTTTCAACTCTATGTAGATTTATTTGCAAGTGGACCATGATTCGTGATGTAGATGGGTCAAGGTGTTTTAAGTTATTAGGAAATGTTATTGATCCCATGGAAGGGAATAATGAGATATTAGTCAATGGTCAACATAAGAGGTTGGAAGGTGGTAATGTAGACCCCAAATTGTAACACCCTTTATCATAAAAGTCATGCTCGAGTCATGGAATTATACTAAGAGGTTGCTACTATGCTAAGAAATATTTAAAATACGGAAAATATATATATGGCCATTTAATTTCTGACTTTATTACTGAATAATAGCTCATAATTTTTCAAGTTTTTGATACATATAAAATGAAATAATTACAATTTAAAAGAAATTGTAACTAACATAATACATAGAACTTGTTTCCTACTAGTCGTTAGTCGGCTTCAATAGCCTCCCGGTCTGGTTTGCGTCCAAGTCTTGCACAGTTAATGTGTCCAGTACTCTGCCTTGCACTTGATTTCCAACTTAGGTGCTAGAATGTTTATGAAAAAACATATAGGCAGGTAGTAAGAACCTAAAGTTCTTAGTAGGTAAACTCAAATCATTAACCACGCAGGGTATCATCATAAATATTCCAGCCGCTTCGGTTTATTATGAAAACATGAGTACATATACATATAGGCATTGGTTCAATTTTAAGTTTCAAATATATTTCTCGAAGCTGGGTTGCTTTTAGAAGTCACTTGGCACATTTTAGGAAGGACACAATAACAATAATAATATAAATATTTCAATCATTTTTATAACACCTCATGGCAATATGATATTATAAAATGCTTAGATATGCTTAGAATTAATTCTATGCTAGTGCATTTGACTTTCTTTCTTATCTCTTTCCTCTTGGCACACCTAGGCGTTACGTATCGCCTTCCCTAGGGTGCATTTGTTACTTTCATCTTATCTTTCCGTACTTGGTCCGCCGGAGGTGAATAGCCTCTCTCACCCCTGGGTAATAGCCTACTTCTCAAGTTCGAGCTCGTACATATACATGAGTGACGGGTTTGCTTTCCCCAACCCTCACACCGGTCTATTCCCCTTAAATCTGGTCGGGGGTTAGCCCAAGCCCTAGACAGTACCACTCTGGCCCACGCTAGCTGAGTCTATGCCATACCTCACGTGGTAGCTCGGTACTTCCCTTTGCAAGTGCTTATAGTTTTCCCTTCTACCTTTCCATAACTTATCATGGTCATGCATACAGATGTTTTGCATTCATGCATGTATCTCATATCATTCCTCAATCATATTTGCATGCATGATTTTCCTCAACATGACATATATATGAACACATGTATACTCATAACCATAGTGCAATCATTCATAGCATAAGTTCTCATAAACTTTTGCCGAAAATTCGGCAGCATAATGGATTAGGTCCATTTTCCCATGAATAGTGCCAACCAATCCAGTCAACAGAAATCTTATAAGCATATATCCTCTTTTCAATAGTTTGATAAAGATCTTGATCAAGGAAACTAGCTATTTTTATAAATTGGAGTTCAAGAGTTTTGCAAATTCTTAGAGTTTCTTATTCTGTTTTATGCCCTTGGTTCTGCCCAGTATTGTAAATTCTACCATAAATTCATCTTAGCTTATTTGGGTTTGAAATTTTAATATGTTTTAGCATTATGTGTCTATTTTTAATCCTCTTTAGTCCCATTCAATTTTGATGAGTATAGAGTGAGTTATTAAGGTTTTACCTAAGTTTGCCTTGATGATGGGCAGAATTGGGCATTGGAAAGTAAAAATCTGCCAAAAATAGAAAACTTATTGAATTTGTTTGAAACTTATGTCATGTTAAAGATAACAAAACCACCTTCAATTTCCAACCAGTTTCACTTCATTTGAATAGTCAGAGCTCAAGTTATAAGCTTTTAAAATTGGTTACATTGGTTTGGCCTATTTCTGTCCAGTCAGAGCATAGGCTAAGTTTAGTGAATTACTGGGAAAAATTGGGAAGGATATAATTCTAAAATTTTTATGGCATGTTAACTATATATTAGCTTTCTAACAAAACTTGTTGCACTCTATTTTGAGTTATATAGGGCAATTTACGTCCCTCACACTCCAATCTGGTCAGGTTCAGGGACAGATTCTTAGGGTTAATTTCAAAAATTCATATCTCTTTCATCTTAAATCCAATGCACTTATAATTTATATGATTGGAAAGTTCTAAATGTCTAGCTTAAGATAAAAATAGGATCATCTCATTTTGAGGTCTGTGGACAAATCCATACACTATGCAGTACAAACAATTGCAGGCTTTCTCAATCCCACCAATTCTATTTGAGTGTTCTTTTGAGTTTTTACTCAATTCCTTAACTCAAACTAAATTTATTCTTTTCAAATCACTAGAAAAACATCATAACACAAGCATACAAGCATGGACCAGGATAGCATAAGGAGCATACAACAGCCATATAATCAAGCCACACACCAAATAATCAAGGATTTAAGTTACCTACCTTGAAATCCTTGAATTCCTTGAAACTATGGAAGCAAGGAGGCCAAGAACCAACTCCTAACTTTCTTCCTCCACCATGGCAGCAGCTCACATGAGTGTGGGGAGCCTCCACTTAATGTTTAATCATGAAATTGTTAGAGGGGTTTTGTAGAGAAGGAGATAAGGATCAATTTTCATAAAAGGAGTTAGTGGATTTGAGGCCAAGAAGACCTCCAATCTCGAGCTTGAAGCTCTTGGTTATGGAGATGAAAGAAAGAAAAGGAAGAAGGAGATGATGAGGCTACAGAAATGAGAGAGAGAAGGGTGATATTTCTAAAGAGAAAAAGGGTAGAAATGATAGCTTAGTATTAAGTTGGTGCGGCTTGATTGGTAAGCTTTGGTGGTGGAGAATTGGCCAAGTTACCCCTCATCTTGAGTTGCAATATGGCACCATTTATAGTGGTGGAGGTGGCTGAATTTTTAGCCACCCATCTTAAGGTTTTTAGTATAAAATTCTACTGATTCGTCCTTGCAGCGTAAAGTACCGAATCTTTACCGATTTCCTTCGAATCAGCAAAACATTTCTAAACAACTTTGTGAGATTTTCTACATATCCATTCTAATTGTTTTTAAGTCTAATATCTTTAATTAATACCTAATTAACTTCTAATCAATCTTTAATTAATTTCTAATTAACCTTGCTTAGTCAGTAAAATTGAATAAATTGATTAACAGCGTAAATTAAATGTTCTGCAAAATCAGAGTCTTTCTGTTTTTTGTTTTTCATAGCTAATGGTATTTCCAAAATTTTGAGCAAGTCCAGGGGCACCTCACTTTATTTTACACCCAACCACCTCCGTGGCTCAATCGGCAGAGATTTAAACTTCTACGATTTTACCACGTGATTTTGCTCCACTTAAAACCCCATTTTGCTAATTCTACAGATGCAGGGACATAACTGTTATTTTATGAAAAGTTCTAGGGTTATTGTGGAAATAATCCTTTAGGGTCAAAATATAATTTCTAAAAGTTCTAGGCAACACTACAGATAACAAAAGTTTACAAGGGTATTTTTGTCAATTCTTAATTTTTAACGTATGGCAGTGCCATATTTTTAACGGCAGTGTTACACTACCCTATAGTTCTGAGTGTGAGGATCGTTATGGCATATCGTTGGTTAATAAATTCTCATACTATCTAAAGGAAGTAATTCAAAGTCCCTATTATGCTATTTTTAAGAAATTGTTCAACAACATTTTTCTACAAAAAGTGGCAGAATCAATGAATTTTTTAACTTTTATGCACCAACAATTTGACTATATGTTCTCTTTTGTTATTGCCTGAGTTAATTGCTTTCATATTAAAAATAAAATAGAAAAATAATTTTGACATAAATTAATATTTGTCTACCAAAAAAAGAATAAATTAATATTTATTCCATCACATAAAACACAAAATAATGTATAAAAAAATATGAATTAAGTGAGAATTGCTACAATTAGTATAATTATTATAAATAATTATTAAGTATAATTAACATTTACAAATGTTTACTGCAAAGCATACAAAATAAGACATGTCCATGACAATTTTATTCTTACATGATGACAAATTGCTTTATATGAAAGAAGAAATTTCTTTATATATTGATTTATAAAGTATATAAACTATCTGACACACTTGACTAAAATATTAGAAAGCATATAAATTGATGGGATTAAGATTAACTCTCAAATGATATTTAATTTCAAATTGCAATAACAAAAGGAGCATGACAAAGTTATAAAATAAAAATAAATCAACTCATTAAATATTTGAGTTGATGTGCTAATAAAGAGACTGAAATAATTTGTGGTAGAAAGAACTTAGCTCGTTATATTGTGTAGGATGTAACATTTGTTCATAATATAGCTAATGGCTTGACATAGTAATAGAAAAAAATAACAGGCTATTGGAATACTAGTTCATAGTTGGAGGAGCATACCTTTGTTTGGAACGTTATCTAACTAATCAGAAATCGCCATGAAATAAGTGATAATTAAAAATTCCCAATAAAAAATAAATAATTCTAAAAATAGCTGAAAACTATGGTTGGATCTAATCGTGTTATAGCACCGAAAACCACATGGTTACTATATGACAATTACATCAAATTACTTATAGAGAAAATAATACTTCATAATTATATGGGCACTGGATACTGAACAGAATATATCATGCATCAAAATATAGTATAAATAAGTAAGCCTTATTTGGATTGTAATTTGTTTGCTTTTAATTTCCATTTTCTTTTGTTGGTTTATTTCACACATAATTGAAGGCCTTTTCCTAAGAGATTCCTTTTCTTTGGTGTTACTTATAAGATTGTGATGATAAAACCAGACTATTATGCACACTAACCAAGATAGGTAACATAAAAAGATCTTACATTCATTTCTCTATCTTCTTAACAGTTAGCTATAAGTCTTAAATATCTTTCCTTTAAATTACTTGTTTTCAATTATGTATAAATACGCAAAATATATAATAATGCGTAACTTAAATAAATAGAACTCAAATAATAAAATAACTTGGAATCATATAAGAATTCAAATAAAATAAAATAAATAATAAACTTGAATAATGTAGAGTGCATGATAAATATTTACGACTCAAAATAATATTTTAAAAAAATAAACAATAAGCCCACTAAATCGTTTAAGTAAAACAACTCAAAATAATAAATTGTAAGAGAATACCAACATATAAAAAGTTTTAAGTTAGTATAAAGAAATTCAAAATTCACCATATGAAAATAATCATTATTTTAGAAAAAGCAACAAATGAATTAACTAATAACTTTAACTGAGAAATAATAAATATATAAAACTGAGCAACTTTATAATAACAAAAAGTAGCCATTATTTTATTTCAAAAAATAAGTTCATTTGCTACATCTAAATCTTTGTAAGTCGACTGTATCTCTCTTTTCTCACTTTCTCTTTTATTTTTCCCTTCCCTCTTCTCTCTTCTATCTTGTCACTGTTTTAAATAGAGTAACATTGAGATACCAAGAAAGCAATATCAACAAATCACTTGGAATTATTTTACATGCTTTGATTAACTTTTAGCAATATTTTATCCATTTTTTAAGCATATGACATAATATGTGGTGCCCCGATTTTGCTCAAAACAGGGGATTTAAAAGAAAAAAAAAAGAAAAAGAGAAGCAAAAAGGTGGGCTTAATCCACCTTAAACACATCCCCTCCACACTTTTCCTTTCACTGCCAACACTCTTTCTTTTCCTGTCCTCCATTCTTATTCTTCTCGTTCTCCATTTTTTTTCTCCTCAAGCTTCTTTTCTTCTCATTTTGTTATTAAATTTTGGTATCCACTAGCTTCTAAAACTTGAGGTATGTCTCTAATTTCAAACCTTATTCTTATTGGTAAGCTCTAAGGTCTCTTCTAAAGTTAATGAGTAATAATAAAATAATGGATGGGCAATATTTGGGAATTTTGCTCTAATGAGATTCCCAATTATTAAATTATCTTCAAATAAATTATCTAAACTTGTCAAAAATATCTGCGATTGTTAGATTCTCTTGATATAGTGCCAGTTACTTTTTCTAGAGTTGTTGGGAAGTAGCTTAATTGATTTTTCAATAGAGTGAGTGGATATTTATTTAATGGCGATGTTTTAAATTTATTCTTATAGGAGAAACCAATTTATTAAAATTAATGATTTCATTTATTTAGATGATTATTTTGCTAATTACCTTTTTCTTTTATGATGATAATTAAATTTTGGTTCTGACAATTGGTTTAAGATTCTGATTAACATCTTTGTTATTATTTTAAAATCTCATGATATTATTATTGTGTCTGATTTCATTATGTCACTATGACTCGTCAAAGCTGATTACTTGCAAGAACCGAGTTATATAGAGATTGAATTATTGAATTTAGACATTATAATCTATCACAAGTTTATATGGAAAAACCATGATGGATTCTAAGTTAGAATTCACTGTTAGCAAAGAGATATAATGAAATATGTATACGTAGTATACTCAGATGAGATAATATCAGGCAAGGCAAGACTCTTAATTTGATATGAGCTCAAATTTATGATTAAATCGGTTGAGATCACTCCTCACAATATTTAATTCTTCTTATGTAACCCTCATGGAGTATTTAATCACTTGCAGAAGGATTCAGTTTTATCTTGAGAAGATCTATTGATAGAACTTATTGAAAGACATATTGAGTTTCTATCTATTAGTTTCAACCTATGAATGGTTTTTCTACTTAAGAAAATATTGAGAAATGCTTGAGTTAGATGACTTATTACTCTCACCGATTGTTTTTATCAATTGCATGGTTGCTAAGCTATTTTCTTTATCCTAAAAACTTGTCCATGTTTTAATTTATTCTTCCTATCCACTTTGTTTATATTCATTTACAGAGTCTATGTAACTCACCATTTTTCCTTTCCTTCCCTTTAAATTCGTAGAGTGCTAAGTAGCAGGTTCTTGGGATTTGCTGCCTCGCCCCAAGAGATTCTTTTTGGTAGTCCTCTACTTCTAGAAGAGGCTCCTATTTTGTTGGCTCTAGTATTTTGCAACTATGGGGTATAAGATTATCTTTTTGGGTTATGTATATAATCACAAAGTATATATGTGCCCAGATTCAGATGATGTTGCACCCTCAACTTCCCTTCAGTTATTTGTTGGTGTAGTAGCTACAAGTTGAAGCTTGGTATTTGCTAGTCTTGAGATCACTAACAGAGGATGGGAACGGGTGAAAGCTTTTACCGTTCCTATAGATAGCGCTAATGTTTGCAAATAATCCTAGAAGGAGGAGTTACATAAGAACCGAGTTGAATAGTGACGAGGTTGATCCTGGGGATGGCGATTCCGGCAATGAGCAAAACACAATGGGGGTGGGGGTGTACCTAGAAGCACTAAGATGCTCAAATCACGCACGGGTACAAGAATTGCAAGAGATTGGAAATAATGCATACCTGGATAATGTTGTAGTAGTTTTGTTAAATACTAGTCCAGGATTGAGCTTAGATGGTTGAGGATATTCTGCCTTTTGGGTTCTGTGATTCGTAGAACCACCAGCTTATCGAATAATAATATTTAATTAAATTTACATGGCTTATTTTTCTTTCTATATAGTATTTGTTGAATATTAAAATCACATTTAAAGATATCATGTAGAAAAATTCTTATATATTCATAGAGGTAGAGCATTTTCTTTCTCCACATATATTCTCAAGGCTCAAAGAGATGTATATTGTGTTTTAGTGAAGGAAATAGAGATATATTGTAATTTTAACAGATTTAGTGAAATATGGTGTTTTGAAAAAAAACAAAAGAAAAGAAGAACTCATAATATTGCATCACAAATTCTAAGAATTTGTGGGCTACCGTAGAATTTGCAGTAAAGCCCAACAAATTCTTAGAATTTGTGGTACGGTACTGGGAGTTCAGACACTTTGCTATACTTTGTTGTGATTTCAGAAAATAATAATAATAATAAATTAACGAAACTTGCCTATAAATAGCGTGGCAGTCTACTGAATTCATTGCAAAGAGTTTATCAGTGTTCTCAGTGTTTGATAGGTAGTTCATAGTATTTAAGAGTGTAAAATAGTTTGAAAAAAAGTGAATGAAAAAAAATATGAATAGAAATATAGTTACCACTATTGTCTATTTTAATGGTTCTATTGTAATATTTGATGAAAGTGTAATATTTGGGTGTGATTATCCTATATGGGTATATCTTCCAGATACTATATCGTTAGAGGAACTAAAAGTAAAGTTTTGTCAAAGTATAAATATTGGTTTTTTGGGAAAAAAAATGTGAAAAAAATACGATATAAGTATCCAATCTCAAATGTTAATGGGAATCTAAAATTTTGAGCAGTTGTAATTAATAGTGATAGGATATGAGAGTAATGTTTAGGATGTATCGCCAAGTTGAAGTGTCATGTCTTCTAATGTGACTGTACACTCGCCAATCGGAAAGTGAAATGTGAGTTTCTGTCCTTTAGCGTTCGACCAACGCACTAGTAAGATGGTCGTTTGATTCAAACTGATCCATCGTAGAAACATCTAGTAATCTGACATTTCGTTAATAGTTATGTATTTTGAATGCCGGTTTCTCCAACTGCAAGACTCGAGGTTATAGTACTCTGATTTTCTATTACGATTTGCAAAAATATAAAAATAGAATTAGGATATATAAATAATAATAAAATATTACTAATAAATAAAGCAATAAATAAACAAAAGAAAATACAGATATTATTAGAAATAATATTATTATTATAATAAAAATAATATTAACTATTGATAAATTGATGATTTAGGGTTTAATTTTATATTTATTTATAATGTCAAAATTTCTTAAAAAATATATATCAGATACATTTCTGATATATAGGATCCTCATAAGCGGCAAATGTAGAGCATACTTGATAATTTATATAACCAAGGTTTACCAACAATAATAAACTAAAATCTTAATTTTTAGTTAAAATTATTAATTAAAATTTCTTAAACAATATAATAACAACATTAATAATAATAATAATTACCTTAATAATAATTGCATAATAAAATCAAGATTATATTACGATTATAAGATAATAACAGTACTAAATATTAATTTAATTAACTAAGAAAAAATAAAACTAAATAATAATAATCATAACAATAAGTATAAAATAATAATAATAATATTTCATTATTACTCCAACCAATATAACTACTTTTAATATATAGCAAATATATTTCTGATACATAGGATCCCTATAAAAGGTAAGTGTAGAGCATATTTTATATTTTATATAACCAAGATTTACCAACAATAATAAACTAAAGTCTTAACTTTAGTTAAAATTATTAATTAAAATTTCTTAAATAAGATAATAACAGGATTAATAATAATAATAATAATAATAATATAGCTACATAATTATTTTTATTATTATTATTATAATTATATTAATAATATGTACAAAATAATAATAAGATTTTATTATGATCATAACAAAAAATAATAATAATAAATATTAATCAAAATAAATAATAAAAATAAAACTAACTAAATAATAATAATGATAATAATACTAATAATAATAACCGATCAACAATAGGTATAAAATAATAGTAATATTTTATTATTATTGTAAGAAAAATAATAATACTAAATAATAGTCGAAGTAAATAACAAAAATAAAATAATATTATTCTATTATCACTTAGCCATTATAACTACTTTAAATATATATTAGATACATTTTTAATATACAGAATCCTCATAAGAGGTAAGTGTAAAATATATTTTATATCTTATATCGTAACAACAGCAACAATAATAATAAGCAGAAAAATAATAACAATATTAAATTCAGAATAATAATAATATATATCAGATATATTTCTGAAACACAGAATCCTCATAAGAGGTAAGTGTAGAGTATACTTTATATCTTATATCACAATAAATAATAATAATAATAACAATTAAATATTACTCCTTCACTACGAATCTTTTCCAAAATATGATCTTGTGCTCTCATTATCTTATCTTCTGCCATTTTTTCTAAAAAAATAGTTTTCTTTTTGAATCAATTCAACTCATTTTTACAACTCTACAACTAACTCTCAATTCTCTTTCATTCACACCTACCAGCTTTCAAATTACTCAATGTATACCGAAGCTATTTATAGATGAGAAAAGATAGAAGGTCGTTATTGTAGTTTAGGACTGTTGAGTTCGTGAGAGATGAATTATTGTTCTTCTACCCTATAATACAGTCTGCAACAATTATTCTGCACCACCAATTATTATATATAAAACGTGATGGATACTATAGGGGAGAATTCGCAACACTTGAGCACATTTTTGGTGAATTAGTGCTGATTAGAACTCACAACACATCAGCACTAATTCACCAAAAATGTGCTCATGTGTTGCGAATTCTCCCCCTCCCCATGCCACCTGTTGCGAGTTCTCAAAAAATGCAATGATGTGTTGCGAATTCAGTATTTTTCCCGCTTTAAAATTATCATATCTCTCTAATATTCTTTCAAATATAATAAATCACTTAATACTCATATAAATTATAATAAACATTCTATAACCCATATTCTCAACCACAAAATAAACAAAAGTATGAAGGAGAAATAATATTAAAAAATTAAATGAATGGTTAAAAAACTTTGTGAAGGAAAAAACTTCTTCCTCTAGAATCACTCCATCATGCAAAGTGAACATTAAATTCAACTTTTAAAGTCTATTTTATATTTAAAGAGAACGAATTTAAGTCATAATCACGTATTTTATCATTTTCATGTCGTGTTCTATAAAAAAGAATAAAAATTGAAAAAAATAGATCACAAAGGCAAAATTAATAGAACACAAAATAAGTTCTTCTAAGTATTAAAAAATAAACCAATAAGATGTTAGTATGAGTAAAACAGACTCAAGTCACTCAAGTATGTGATCGTAAATTCGATCCCAAAATTCATATGTAAGGAAAAAATACTGTTGAAATAGATCTTGACTTAAGAACAAAAAAAAAATATCAAAAATAATAAGTTTAAGTAAAATAGTAGATGTGTTATATTTAATTAGTTAGTCTTTGTTTATTTTCTTTTTTCTTTTTTAGTGTAGCCACTGTTTCTACTAAATTACTCGTATATATGGTTCAGATAATTGTTATATTAAAAAAAAAAACTTTAAAAAACCTAATTTACTGTTTCAATCTAAAAAATTGTGTTAAACAAATAAAATGCTCATAAAAATAGAAAATGTGATAATATCAAAAATTTTAGAAATTAAATTATTTCATTTTTTTTAGTATGTTGGAATTAAATTATTTTATAACTAAATAAATTTAAAATTTTAAATAAACCTGTGATTGATAATTAGTATTAAATTATTATTTTAATTAACAAAGAATAAAAATGATATTTGAAAGAAACTAAATAAATATATTAAAATAAGAGTATCAATGGACACATGAGCGGAGCTTCTGCAATTGTGCCGATAGTAAATATTCCACACCGTCCGGCTTCCGCCACTCAGATCATGCCAACAACGATAGAAAACATCAAACCACCCATTGCACATCATTAAAAATTTAAATAAACATCAGACTATCAGAGCAGCAAAGATGAAAAAAGGAGAAAAGGCAATAAAATTATGAAAATAAGAAGCAATAAGTAAGGGAGTGCAGATGTACACAAACGCTTGTTAATGAAAGTTAATATGTACAAATAGCACGGCCACCAATTCTTACTCCTATTGCTCCCAGAACTTTAGCCTGAAAATTCTTTCACCTGTAAACTAATAAAAGGGAAGACCCGGGCACAGCTCAACGTGGATATTGTAGCTTGCTACGACTGATGAATCATCATTGACTAATTAGATACAGATGTGGAGCATAAAATTAGGTACAGATGTGGAGCATAATTCTCAGAGTAAAGCTCTAAATTGGCCCTTAACAACAATATCACCAGACAAATCCGTCCTTGAGAACAAAACCCCCAGGTTTGTCTCGTATAATTAAAGTTGAATCAAATTAGTCTTTCAGACTCACATGTCCGATAAAAAAAAAACATTTCTCAAAGACTAATTTATCTGTGGATCCACGCTTTTAATTCTAGAATGGCTGTCGGGAGTTTTCATTCTCAGGACAAATTTGTCCAGTAATATTTTCATTAAGGACCAGTTTAGGAGCTTGCTCCTCAAAAAATGGTATTTGACGCAACTCCAAGACTTAGTTCTCCGGAGCGCCATATCAATTGTTAGATCCATTACAGTGCTTAAAAAATGATTAAGCAAACACGACGGACAAACTCTGAAATCTGAATGGCATAACACGACCAACAATTTCTACAACAATGCACCACACACCAACTCCAGCAACTTGAAGACCGAACATTGGAGATATTTAAAATCCAATGAAGGACAGATCTGTCACCGAAAGCAAAAGAATCAAATAAGCCAGTGAAGAAGATAACATCAACCTATGTTGCAATGATTTGCATTAATGCAATTTGCCATTCGAGAATTCCACTAAAGACAGATTAGAAAGGTTTTGTCCCTCTTCCTCCAACTCTTATTCCAGAAATTATTTATTAGCATGAATGGACATTTGCTCCAAATAATAATGATACCGCACTTGGAACCCCAAACAACATAATTTAAGGCTTGTGCATAAGTGCATCCGATCAGACAGAAACTAACATTTCAAGCATCTTAACATTTTGTCTCCATCCAAAAGATGTCATGAGTTACGAATTCTGTATGCCGATAGTTTTTGACATGAATTCAGGTCTTGTGATGGAAAAAAAGGACAGCAAATGAGCAAAATGAGATAGGGTGTAACAATCTTTACCTTCATTATGTTTCATAGTTGGAGATGACAGGTTTAATTAAACCCTTCTTCTGGGAATATAAGGAGATGCAGAGCCAGAAGACTGGAAAAGCGGCCTTTGGACAAATGGATGGTTTAAGAGTTGAGCAGCAGTGGGACGATCATCTGGATTGACTTTTAGGCACTGCAGGATGAAATCCGTTGCATCACTTGAAAGAGAATCAGGCACAGGAGGTGGCTCACCTTTTCCAATTCTAAAGAGTGCCTGCATCTGTTATCAGAAGAAATTCATCAATGCTCAAAAGTCAAAATCAGCAGTAATGCAATGTTTCACCATAATTATAATTATAAAAAGGGAGAACAACCAATTTGGCTCCCGAAAGATTCAAACACTGACAATTTAGCCCCCCAAAAGATATTATTTTCTCTTGTGAATGCCAATGATGAATGCGCTCACAAATTTGTCCTTAAAAGATTAATACATTGACAAATTAGTCCCTAAAACATCTTTTGTTAACACTAACAAAGCCCATTAGCAATAATAGAATTCATCATTGAGATACCACAAATTAATAAAATATCTTTTGGGGACTAAATTGTCAGTGTTTTAATCTTTCAGAGGTCAAATTGGAGGTTCTCCCCTATTAAAAAAAAAAAAAATTGGGATTGAAGCTAAAATCAGATTGTAAAAACTTAGGAAGTTCCCTTGAGAGAAAAAGGGGAAGGCCAAAAGAAGAAACAAAGTCGGGTTATATGATACATACGCATTCCAAGCGAGCGTATGGAATTTTGCCCGTCAACATCTCCAACACAGTGCATCCCAAACTCCATATATCAGCCGGAAGCCCATATCCTTTGTTCTTTCCTTTTACAACCTGCATATTACAACTTAATAATCAATAGCCAGCTAGTGAGAAATCAATAAATGACTAAATGAAACATCTGAAAAGACAGAAATTTTTGCAATTGATTTTTTTTTTTTGTTTTTTGGGTGCTAACGAGGCTGAAGCCCAGCAAGTTCTCCAAAGACAAAGGAATGTTTCTTTCCACTAATGAGAACATAAATGAGTTCTTGAAACAAATAAGCATAACTATTAACTACAAAACCATTATCCCTAATTATGTCCATCAGTTCATTACATTGGTCAATAATTATTATGAATAAATGGGACATACAAACAAAGAGAAAAGATAAAAGTACAGTAACATAATAATATAGGCTGATCCAGAAGATGACCCAGTAGTTAAGTTACTCAATCAAACCCAGAAAACTTCTTGCGATTATAAATTTATTCTTTCCTGTATGTGCAGAACATTGTATTATAATAAATCTTGATGCCATGCAACACTCCAGCATTTCATTGCTTCAACTTTTCTAATAACCCTATCAAAGAAGTGCAAAATAAGCCAATGTCGCATGCTTGATTTTGTATTGTTATGGTAGAATTTCCATATGAACCAATCACATCCTTAGATTCTAGGCAGGATGCCAGGACCCCAAAAACTTCACAGATGAGCAAAGCAAGCATTTACACCAGTAGCATGCCAAACCCATCTAGCTTACAATAGCTGTATGACAATTTAATTTCATTTAACAAGCATCATGCCCATGGCTGAAGAAATACATAAACTCAATCTGGAACCATGGGTCCAGCAACAAAATTAGCTAATAACTGTCCAAGAAATTATTAAGCTAGAACCAATTATACTTCACTAATATATTTGAACTGTCAAACCATTATTCAATAATTCTCTTCAGAAGAAAAGATTAAAGGCAAACCTCTGGGGCCATCCAGAATGCTGTTCCCTTGCAGGATTTAACATCATTCAATTTGATTGCCTGAACAACAACAAGCACAATGCAATTTTAAACGGAAATGATAAGCAATTGAAGATTGTTCCAATAGCTGTAACTGAAATAAATAGTACGACAAAAACAAAAGAAAGAGTAGAAACAGGAGCGTAAACTGAGAAAGGTGACCTTTGCCAATCCAAAATCTGCAAGCTTGACAGATCCATTTGCATCCACCAATATATTTGCACATTTAATATCCCTTCAATTGTTGGGGGGAAATAATTAGGTTACGTTTACAAAGATTAGCTCATGAAATTTACATTAATGATACAGAAATACAGAAAACAAGATGTTAAAGAAATCTTGAGCTCAAGTGCTTAACCAAAAGATACAACTCTGCACATTAAAATTTCAAAAACTGAAACATCAAATGACTTTAATATTTAGGTGATTTCAAGTTCCAAGGAAAAGTCGAAATGTTCCTTATACTCTACATCTTGAACTCAAATACTTAAATACTTTTCGTGGGCTAATTCTTATCTTTCCTTTTGGGTTTTGGCAAATCATTCAGCCTATTAGCCTTTCTCGTCTCATATCAATGAAAAGGATTTTCCTTCTTGAGAAAATTAATATCCAACGGAAGTTTGAAGTAATCAATCACTGAAAAAGCACAAGTCCTTCACAAATACTAGAATACATATTAGCGTAACGGGTATTTGTTTGGGGCAAGAAAAGGATAGCAAGCATAACAATTGCATGAGAAAATCCTTTTCTCCCTCGTATGCTTTTCCTCTTCCCTCTCATCTCTTCTTTGGCCCACTATATGGAACAGTTCATAGTCCTCAGAGTAAGTAAAATGCAATCCAAGCAACAAAATATGAAAATGAAGAGACATTTGGCCAAAACCCAACACAGTCATAACAAGAAATAAAACACAAATACAACAAAAGTCATTTTCAAAGAATATTAAGATTGCAATTTTGAGGCAGCAAGCAAAAGTGGAAGTTTCTTTGAAGCAAGGAAAGCAAGAACCATAGACATGACTCGTCCAAGACTACCGGACATACCATAAGTCATTTATAATAAGGGAAGCAAAAGAAATAAATAACTAAATAAATTCTAGGGTCACCTGTGAACAACATTTCGATCATGAAGATACTTTAAACCATGCAGAATCTGTCTTGTATAGGCAGATACTTGGGAATCTCGAAGAGTATATCTATGGTAGAGGCTTAAAAGGGAACCTTTGGTTACAAGCTCAAGAAAGATATACAGATTTGATTCATCCTGCAAACAGCAAGCAGAATATGAAGTACAAACTACAATACCCACAAAAGTGTAGTTGTAGGATGAAATTACAAGCTTCACAAGAACAAAAAGATGGAGAGGACCGAGAAAAGCTTTAGCTAGACTTGTTCATAGCTGGCAAAATCTGAATCTGAATAACGAAAATAATTGATGGGATCCCAGAGTACTAAATGTTTTTCCATGCAACATATAATCTAATTCTAATATGATTCTTACTTTTAAATTGAAAACCAGTTCCTAACTTCACAAAGTAGCAAGAGGAGGCAAAATTGGTAATAGCTCAAACTACACATCATGTTCAGTTTTTTTCTTTTTTTTTCTCTCCCTCATTTTGTATTGTACTCAGGCACACAACATCCTGGCAGTTGAACCAAATGCAGGAAAAGTCATATCATTTGAATCAGATGCTCTAATCTTAGATGTGAATCTAAAGATGCTAAACCTTGTCTACCTGAATAAAAGTGCAGAATGATACTGACTTCTCATTAGAAGAGCCCACAATGTTACAAAAAAAATGAATTAGTTCTTGGTTGTCTCATTTTTTTACATTCTTAGTTGTTGCAGTATTGTGGATCCTTTGTGAAGAGTACATTCCATGGCCTATCATGAAGTAATTTAAAGATAATATGTCATGGATATAATCTCATTTTTTACTCAGGGGGGAAGGCATTGTCAATAACATATTCTAATTCTGACTCTAGCTACAATTTTTCCACTATACTGCAAGCATAGAGTAAAACAATTCAGACAAGTAAGGACTCGTTACATTTATATAACATAATATGAAATGAAAACTTTCAACATAGATTCAATATTGGTAAAGAAGAGAAAAATATCAAATTGAACATACAAGGAAACAGAGAAGACAAGAGATGACAGGAAGAAAAGTACCATTTCTGTCCCATAGTATTGAACTATATTGTCGTGTTCAAACTGACTCAAAAGTGCAATCTCCTGGGACAGAGGAAGAAATAGCGCCGTGAGAGAAAAGAATATAGTAAAAAATATATTAATGAGAGAGTAAACACTAAACAGAATTAATCTTCTCTCAGAAAAATAATGAGATATTTCACAGACAGCACATTGCGTTAGAAAGCAATTAAAAGTAAAGTATGAAGAAAAATTAAAAGCAATTGAGAGAGCAACCCTGTCTGGCTGTCTCACCTGCTCCAGTTGATAGACACTTTGCTTTCCCTGATTCCCTTGATCGAGAAGTGAAACTTCTTTTACAGCAAAAAAGAATCCATCTCTATAGTGATAATCAGAAGATATAAAAAACTAGTAGTTAGCACTATTGTAATTCATGACAAAAAGCAGGTACAAACATCATACCCAAGAAACTTTAATTTTTTCAGATCTTTGTACAGAAACAAAGTCAAAAGATGAAACATTTGAATAGAAGACATTAGATTATAATTTAAGCCTCAAATTGTCTTTTGAGAATTTTGGCTTTAAAGAAAAAGTGATTGAACAGTAGTTACAACATCCATTACCTCACAAAATATAGCTTACTGATCTTATTACATTTTCCTACAGTTTCACATTACTATGGTTTTAAATACATATACAAAGGCAAGCCATTCTACCTTTTTGCTGGCCTCAAGGCTCAAAGTCATCCGTGTTCAGCACATCAGTTTCGCTAAGTGGCCAAATATACAACTCAATTTCACAGTTCAATTAAGGGGAAACACAAAACTATCTTGATAATGCCCACATACATTTCCTACTCAGGATGAGCAATAGAACAAATACATAGTGGCATTTAAGAAACTATTTTCAGCGGACATAGACAGAAAACAGTTTATTTAAACTGCAATATGAAGGCTGCATATTAGAGGAAACCTTGCAGATAAAGGAGCATCAAAGGTGTAAAAGAATACAGAAAATTTAGCAAAAGAAAAAAAAATTAAAAGCAATAGCAAGGTCAGGCCTTTCAAAACTATGGTCTTAAATCTTCATATTGTGTCAACCCAAGACCCAAAAGCATGAAGACCCATAGTTTTGGCACGAGCCTTTTTCTACTTTATTTTCATATCCAAACCCCCCAAGCAATATTCTTGAACTAACCTTCCAAATCCCTAAACAACAAAACCATTGCCTCCTGCACTAGTCCAACCCTGCTATCAATCTCATTCAGAATTGAAGTAGGAGCTTCCTAAATGCCATATAATATAATAAATTTCCTGCATTTTTTATATCTAATAATAGTAAACGTATAAATGGGATATAAATTGTATTCTATAGTATCCTAACTACCTTCTCCCATTGAAGGGAAACGCGGCACAACTATAAAAAAAATTTAAATGAGTTGTTATAGTGCTAATAATAGAAACTGAGAACGAAAACTGAACGTGATTAAGAGTTAAGACACTCACTCTGAAATTCCTTCATAGACAGACCCAAAGGAACCACGACCGAGAAGCTCACCCTTCTGCCAATTGGTAATAATACGTCTAAATCTCCCATTAGGAGATATATTATTGGACGTGGTAGTGCTGGAAGAGTCGTCTTCGTTCGACGTGGTGAACGAACACGACCCAGAAAGCTGACCAACAATCTCCGCAAGCCTCAACGCATTCTCTTCTTCCTCTTCTTCTCTCTTCCGACTCTCCCCACTACCACCCTCTCCTCTTCCTCCTCCTTCTTCCTCTTCCCCTTCTTCTCTATTCTCCGATTCTCCTCGTAATTCTCGACGATCATCATCATCATCAGAATCACTGGATTCCACGAAACTCTCCTTCCCTTCACCTAGCGGCGCAAAATCCCTTAACAGGTCCCACGTGGAGCACGTGTTGTCCACAACCGAAACCCTAATCCCCGGCGGCGGCTTCAGCATCGGAGGCCGAACGCCCTTGATACCTCCGCCGCCGCCACCAGTAACCGCGGTAGAGCAACTTCCACCACCACCGTCTTGAACGCATTCATCAGAAGCCCTAATCGGAACCCTATCTTCGCAATTACCCCCAAATTCACAGTCCTGAACGCGTTCATCAGAAACCCTAGGCTTGCAATTATCCCCCAATTCACGTTCCTTCACTTCAGTTTCCTCACTCTCCTTGACTTCATCCAACTCGCGCAGCTTCAGCCGCGGGAGAATATCCGACGATGATCGGACCTTCATGGCCTCCCACGCCGCCGCGGGGATCGCGAAGTCCTCCGGGCCGGAGAGCCCGAGGCTCCGGCAAATCCGGTCGAACTCGCCCTCGACGCCCTCGATCCGGAAGCTCTTGCGGTCGTAGAACTCCATCGACCGCGTGTAGAGAAGCGAGCCGCCGCCGCCGCCGCCGCCGCCGGAAGAGGAGGACGTTGAGGAGTCGTCCAGCGACGACGACGAGGAGCCGGCCTCATAGTCAAAGTTCTTCGCGGCGTTGCGGCGCTCGAGGCGCGGTTTCCTTCGGCTCTTCTTCGGATCCATGCCCATGCCGTTGTGCTGCTTGTTCCTATGGCCGAAAAATCGCGGTAGGTGATTCATGGCGAGTCAAATCCATCTAATGAAAACGCAGGGGGATGGATGATGATGGCGTTTCGCGGTTTGGAAAAAGTGCTTTTCCGTGGTTTTGAAGTGCGTTTTGATTGAAGTTGGGTTGGGGTTTGTGGGCTGAGAAGGAAAGAGAGGAGTTGAAAATGGAAGGAGGGTTTGAGTGGAGAGACTAGAGGGACTGAACGTAAACTGGTAAACGGCGTTGAAGAGGGGAGAGAGAGAGAGAGAGAGAGAACGCGGTGCCACGTGGACCGCAGAGGCGTGACTGGGATCGGTGGCGCGGAGTTTTTTATTCTGTTTTCACTTTGTCTACGCGCATTAACAGTTTTTCAATTCATCCGTACAAGGTGTAAATGTAATTGATTACAG
The DNA here is from genome assembly GCA_031439585.1 of Pterocarpus macrocarpus. Classification (NCBI taxonomy): domain Eukaryota; kingdom Viridiplantae; phylum Streptophyta; class Magnoliopsida; order Fabales; family Fabaceae; genus Pterocarpus; species Pterocarpus macrocarpus. The sequence goes on from CM062514.1 coordinate 9,650,208, forward strand.
CATCTCGCTTGTCTTCTACTGTTTAATGTTTAATTCCTCTCCTCCTCTTCCTTTTAAAATCCAAACTCACAAACATACTTATACGACATGAACAGCGTTTTTTTGGGACGAATGCTTGCCGTACGAAACGTGACGAAAAGGAATCGAGGCCGAATTGTTTGGTTAAAATTGGCAGCAGGGTAAAATAACTTTTTTTTATTAAATAATAATTATTATAAAAAAGATATTTTTTTATAATTTAATTTTTATATATTAATAATATAAAATAATTTTATACTATTAAATTGATAAAAATATAATAAAATATTAAATTATATTAGTTAATAATTCATTATAATAAAAAATCTATATAATTTATTTTTTTATATTTTTATTAATTAATAATATAAAATTATTTTACATTATTAATATATAAAAATTAATCTCATATTTTTAAATATAAAAAATTAAAAGAATTGTGTACTCTTTCTTTTTACTGCTGAAAACTTGTATACTTTGATTATATTTAACTAAATAAGTTAATAAATATAAAAGGAAGGAGATAATTTCATTATGATTTTAATATGTAGCACAATAAAATTAAAGTAAAATACAACAAATCGATTACAAAAAATGAAATGTTACAAATGTTTCTATAATGATTGACATATAAATTAGATACAAGGTTGATTTAGTTATCTGCGTAAAAATTAAATTAGTTATTAATATAATTTTATTAATAGTTTTAATTTATGAATAAAATAATTCACCTTAAAAACCATTTGGAGTATAAACTAAAAAATTTTAACTTCAAAGTTATAATTACTTGAATTTGAATATTAGATCTTTTGAAACATCTGTTGCTAGATAATATTTTTTTGTTGTGTTGCATAGATTTTAATTTTTATCTAAAATTAAAATATTTAACCCCCCCTTTTTGACTTAATTATTGATACAGTAATGTAGAGTTATCCATTAATGAAAACAAACTTTAGCAAAAATAATTTAACATAAGACAAAAATTACCTTTGACTTTTATTAAAAGTCATAACAAAGCAAACTATTATTGGAAAGGCATTTTTGGATCAAAGAAATTAAATTTATTTGAGAAATATAAATTTTTTCACCAATATGATTGCTTGCGAAAACCCTTAAATTTAAATATCTTATCTATAAATATAGCTATAAAACCGACAAATCGTAAGAATAAAAAGAATGAATTAATACAATTTAAATTGTTTATATTTTCTTATCAAAGTTAAAAAATTATTTATTATAAGATTTAAAATATATGTGAATATAATTCACTAATTTGAATCTCATTCATCAAATCATGATATTTTTATTAATAAAAAATTAAATAATACTATTTATCAAAGCTTAAAATATCTAATCTAATAGATATTATTGTAATTTGTAAATACAAATATACAATTGGAGTGTTGTAAGACAAAAAAAATTAATTGATAATAATTTTAATTGTTAATATTTTCTTATTAAAGTTATAAAATTATTTTATATATATATATATATATATATATATATATATATATATATATATATATATATATATATATTAGGATTTAGAGTTTAGGATATTCATAAAATTATTTATTGCTCAGTAGCAATGCATGCTCTTTTTCCATAAATAATGCAATTTTCTTTGATATTTTTTTTTTATATCCAATATAGAAGAATTGAGCTTGAAATGTAAGTATATATGTAATTATAATTTAAAACACAGTTGATTACCCAAGATTAAAAGATAAATATAAAAAGTTAGCTGATTTGGCAAAAGTGCCATTAATATAAAAGATTAAGGTATGAATTATAAATTTAAACTACTCATAAAAAAATATTTTATTTATTTAAATACATATTTTATTATTTTATTTATCTATATAAATTCTTAATGATTAAAATAACAAAACACTTATGTTAACTGTCATAATTATATTAGTCATAATCAATAAAGTAATTATTTATTGGATTTAATTCAAAATTTTAACAAAAGATCAATTTCTAATTATATTGCTCAAATATCTTTTATATTCCTGCAATTTCATATTTACTTATATTAATTAATTTTCATGATTCAAATGAAATCTTTATTTTTTTTTATTCATTTCACCTCTCTTAATTTAATGTTAATTAAATCACAAAGAAAGAAACAAATTAACGTTGCTAAATTTAAATAAATAAAAATGATAAATATTGATAAGTTTTTAATGATTTAAATTATGAAAAGAAAATTTTGAATAGTAATTATCATATACTTTTTATACTCTCCCGATTACTATATAATTTTTATACTCTATCTAAGTATTATTATATAATCTTTATAATCTCTTTTGTATTTTTTTAACTGTGAATATAAACATGTAATTTACATTAATCAATATCCATGTCAATTTGCACCTAAATAAATCTAGTATATATCACTATTGTGATTGGAGGATGAGTGATGTGAGTGGGTTATACATAATAAATGCCAACAATTTGAAATGGACCTCATACTTACTCATTATAGTAGGTTGGTTGGAGTTTTATTTTTTTTAAAAAAATTAATCAACTAAAATTAATTAATTGTAGTGGTCTAATTAAATCTTTCCAATTAAGGAAAGAAAATGAAGGTAGTAGAGTAGAGAGTGCTCAATTGATTGACACTTGAAAATTTTTCTAGATTATGAACCTTGTATTATTACTTTTATAGATTTGTTAAAGGATTACATTTCTATATATTCTCAGTTTAGAAAAAATTATATAGACATCCAATTATGTATTATTATGTTAGCAAAAATATTTAACTCAACTATCCACTACCTTAAAAATCTTACAAATAGAAGTATCAGAGTGGATGATAATGTAAAACTCTTGAATATTGACAATGTATCAAAATTAATCTCTTAGTTAAATTATAAAATTGATGGTAAAATGGACTTTTTGGTTCCTTAAGTTATTTTTATTTTTCATTTTAGTATTTTAACTAATTTTTTGTTCATTTTGTCCCCCTAACTTTTCACATTTAGCTAATTTTTTATTCATTTTGATTCACTAATGATGAAGAGTTAGGAGATTAAAATGAATAAAAAATTAATTAGGAGGCTAAAATAAACAAAAAAAATTAGTAATTAGGGGACCAAAATAAACATAAAATTAGTTAGGGGATGAAAATAAAATATGAAAATAAATTAAGGGACCAAAAGGTCTATTTTGCCTAAATTCATTATATTTGTAGTTTAAATTTTTTTCTTAATTGATTGAATTATTAATTCAATTATGAATTAAAAAATTACTGATTCAATCTTTCATTTAATTTTTCAAATAGAGTAAACCACTATTTTGTTCCTCAAAGGATTAACATATATTAATAAATTAGTCTCTAAAAAATATTTTGTTAATCTTTAGTATCCTAATTATCACTTCCATTTATTAAACTAGTGCTTTTGTGACCTTGCGATGCATGGGGTAAAATATTAATAAATTATAAAAATTAATATATTTGATAAAAATTCAGAAAGACATATACTCATGGTATCCCTTTGAGTCATGTGCAAAATATTCTAGAAAGACTACTCTTAATAAGGACTATATCCTAGGAAAGAATGTTCAAATTCTAGGAAACAACTGGTTAATTTTCTCAAAAAATCCAAGTAAAAGAACTTTGATTCATTTCACTAATAAGGCTAACATTATAGTTGAGCTCAGCAAGACCAATTACGAGACTAGAGATCTAAAATTTGAAGCATGTTGCACTTCCATGCAAGTGCCAATTGAAACATTGAGAATCTCCACCTACATGTCAAAATCTTTTGTCTTGACTACATCTTAAAATGAGATAAGGAATGAACTCATATCCCATAAGGATATAAGTTCAATTCTTGTTATCGATGGGTTATGAGTTTAATTCCTGCTACCGATGTGAGGACCTTATTACTAGATGATAATGTAAATCTCCTGAAAATGCTTTCTGAGCTTAGGAGCAGTGCTCTAACTTTGATAGAATAATTGGCATCAAACTCACCTAAACTTTTTTTTAATAAAAATAAATAAATGAAAGCATAGCAACAACTATTTCTACAGCCTTCCTCTGTTGATCAGATTGTACATTCAGCTTTCTCAATTTTGCCTCTTTAGAGTTTGTTGCTTATGCTACTTCCCGCTATTTAGCCACTTTTGATGCTTTACAGTTTCTTCTATTTACCTTCTCCATCACAATCCTAAGTTTCATCATAACCTCACATTATGTAGCCTTGGCTGCCTCTACTTCTACAACAACTTTCTGAGTCACTTTATTGCCAAAGAGTAAAATTTCCAAAACCTAGAATTATGCTTGCTTGTGCCATCAATGTTAATTGTTGATTTTTCATTCCACAACAAATAGTATAATTAGTTATTCTCACCAATGATATTGTGTCATCAAGGAAATACATAAAGGTACACACTTTTTAACCAACAATTGCAAGGAACCCAGTTACAAATATGTACAAAATGGAGGTGGTGACAGATACTTTCATTTTTCCTAATAGATCATGATTTAGTAACATGATTTTGACTTGTAGCACTTAAAACCCAACGAGTGGTGATAAGCATTACTTGGAAGTAAGTGATCAGAGTATGGATTATCTAGCCTCAAAGAGTGAATTTGAGAACACAGCTTTGGTACAATCTTCGAGCAATGGTTAGTCGGGTGTACCTACAAGGACATCAATACTTAAGTTAGGGAGTGCTCAAGAGATGAAAGGTAGTATGGAAGTGAAAATGTGCCTCAATAATTAGATTCTTAGGGCTTTTATAGAAGTTTTGAATTTTGAATAGGAGAAGTTAAACTCCTACTGTTATGGTATAGCTCCAGCTTCGATAACTGCTTGAGGAGGTGGTTACTTATGGATTGAGTTCCTTAAAACTCGGCCTTATCCTATCGGTGATTGTTGTTGCGACCGTGGGAGGTAGAGCTCTAACTTAGGCCTTGTAGAAGCCCACTAAGTCTTAGGCCTTTTGGGTTAGTCCATAATAGTGACCCCAACTCGGTTTCAAGATGATAACCTCAGATGCCGAGTTTCATGAACAAATTCTAGCCTAAGCTTTTATTCATCTCACTCATGGATGTAGATTGTCAAAAGTCAGGCTTGTTGTATACAAGGCCTTAGGTGAAAGCTTCTAAAGTCGCAACTTCTTGACTTCATTTACTAGGACCGATTGTATAGAAAAGGACACACCCTCAAATTACTCGAATGTATTGGACAAGATTAAGCAGCATTTATAATGGGCGAGGTCCATGCTGGGGCGTGCAATAACCACTTGGGAGGAAGATCACTTGCGGCTAAAATTCTACGAGCCGATTAATTTTGGCCAACTATAATGTTAGATTGTACCCAAATTGTAAAGGCATGTGACAAATGCCATAGGTTCTTAGAAGTGCCCCATAAGCCACTAAAGCCACTCCACTGTTTAGAGACATGCTAGCCCTTTCACAGATAGGTGATTAACCTACTAGGCGCCTTCTTATGGGCCCGAGATAGCTCAAACACTTGTTGGTCTTTATCAATTACTTCACCAAGCGGATCGAAGCCAAATCACTCTCCTCAATATCTCTCGAGAAGATTAGGAATTTAGTTTGGAAGAGGATCATTTGCAAATACGGCAGACCAAGAGAACTCATTAGTGGCAATGGGACTCAGTTCACATATTGAAAACTTCAAGAACTTTGCTTACATTTCAAGATCCACTAACTTTTCACCTTAGTGGAACATCCTTAGACAAACAAACTAGCTGAAGTGGAGAATAAAGTCATTTTGACAAGTCTAAAAAGGAAGCTCAACAAGGAAAAAGAACATTGGGCAAAAGTGCTACTAGAGATTCTTTGGGGTTATCATTCGATGGCTCAATTGTCCACTCAAGAAAAGCCCAACAAACACATGTTTAGGGTTGAAACCATGATGCTAGTCAAGGTCTTCGAGCCAAGCTTGAAAAGAACAAGATTCAACAAAGAAAAAAATAATGATGGAAAGTATAGAGAGTTTACCTTACGATAGAAATATGTAGTTAAAATAAAATATAGATGATAATTTAAAATATGGTGGAATTGTCACGACCCACCCTGAGTTGTGACCGGCGCTTGGAGGTGACGAACCTCTAGCAAGCCTTAAACATCAAGTTTTTTGTGACAAACGGACAGAATCTCCCCTACTTTTCTAGCTTTCCCGTAAAAGCTAGACCTGTTCCAGCAATCAACCAGCACATATATCCAATTTGACATATAGGCATTCATTCATTATAATAACAACATATTTATGTCTATCTACTTACACATTTTTACATATACATCCATAACAACCAGTGCTCAAAAAACATGATTTACAAAATAAACAAGTTCCTATACACATATCCCATCCAAAAAGAATGACAAGCAATAGGTTCCTGTCTGTGGATCGTGGAACAACTCTAAGTCGACAATTATATTTAAAACTTCAAAATAAAAATCTAGATAAAAGCCCTCACGTATAGAAGGGCGGTCAAAAGTATCTGCTGTAACGTCCCGATTTCCAACGTCCTTCCACACATCTTCCCGACTTCCGACGTTATTCAACTCCAACAACGGACGTCCGATTTTACCTTCAAGTTTGATCAAATCCCATTCCCGACTCAAGGGATTATTTCCGAGTTCCGACTTCATCTTATGCACATTCTCCAATTTTCGAGTTTGGCTTACCTATGTCTACGACTTCCGAGTTTAAGCATTCAAGTCCAAACAACGTGGGTGATTTCCGATTTCCGATTTCATACCTCAAAGAAAAATGGATCCATTTCCGATCTCATAACTTATCTCTAAGTTTCAAGCAAAATATACGCGAGTTCCGACATTAAGCATCCTATCTGACTTCTGACTTGACTCCAAGTTGTTGGTTTAACACAATAATGCAAGTACCAACTTCGGATTCGAATGTAACGAGTTCCGGTTTGAGAGTTGGATCCAATGGACATGAGTTCGAATCTTTAGTTGATTTCCAGTCATCCATGATTTCCGACCTCAGGGAATCCATTCCCAGCAATGATATTCCCGGGTTCAAATGGGAGTTCCGAGATCATGTGATGGTGAACTGTATGACTCCCGACGTCCGACCTTGCTCCCAAGATTCGAATAAACCAGACGGGATTTCCTCATCACTAGCAAGATGGCATGATTTCCGACTTTAAACTTAAATGGGATGAGTTCCGACTTCAACCATAATAGACACGAGTTCCGATTTCAGGTAGAGCGGAAGCGTATCCCACTTGTGGATGACATGGAGAGCAAATTGGCCACAAAAGTGAGAGACATGGCCGAACTTCAACCACAAAATTTCAGCCAATCAACACCACAACTTTCATGTATTTAAGACAGACTTCCCTCCTCATTCTGATCTGATTTACGTCTCCCTCTTCTCTTACTCCAGCCTTCTTCTTCTTCCTTTCCTCTCTCAAATCCAACTCCATCAAATCTCCAAGCTTTGGCAAAGTTCCCTCAATCCAAACTCAATTTCAGCAAAGTCATACTCCAGAGAGGTAGGATTCAATCTCTAATCTTAATTTCTCTAAACTAAGGATGCATGGAAGATTACTTTTTATGATTAATTGATGAATTATTGGATGTATTATGATGGATTATGCTGAGTTATGATTGAATTCATAGGAAATCTTGAGTTAAAATTATGGTTAGAAGAGAAAATTAGAAGGAGAGAAGAACCAGTATGCTGTCTGGATGAAGAATTCCACGGCAGTCCATACGACGGAGTGTACGGAGCTGCCTACGACCGGTTAAATCCGATGAAACCATTTTTAGATGAAAGTAGACATTCAGGGCTTCCCATAGATATATAATATAAGGCCATTGGATTAGTATTGAGAGAGATAGGAATTTTTGAAGTTTGACCTAGGGTTCAGGATTTTCATCCGGGCAAGGTGACTTATGGAGGGTATAACTCACCCTATACAACTCCAAATTGAGTGAAACCAATTTCGTTAGAAAGCTTACACATAGGGGAACATCCCAATATAAAATTCCGAGTTTGTTATGGCACTGATTGATCCCAGTGATTCGAGGAAGTTACTATATGTCCAATTCAGACCAAAACAGGGTAGTGCAGGAAGGTCAACTTTCAGGACTTATAACTCGAAGTGTACTTAAGCAAATGGAGTGAAACTTATGACAAATGAAAGGTTGTCCTGTTAGCTTCAATATGAGAGTAGTTTCATGTGAATTGAGCTTAGTTTTGATTTTTAGTGAATTTATACTTCTAGGAGTGTAATTCGGGCTAGTGACCGAACAAGCTGAGGTAAAGGTTGAATATCTTGAGTTATATAAATCAAAATAATATGGGACCAAAGAGGTTAGAAAGTAGACACATAGAGCTATGATATATCCAAATTTCAGATTTAAATGAGTTGAATAGAAATAAAGGTGGATCATATGAAATTCAGTCAGAATCGAATAGAATGTAGCAGAATGGCCAAAGTGATAGTTTCACAAAGTGACCCAGTTGGAGATTTCACAAGTATTAGGGAAACATATAACGTTTGAATGGAGGATTGCCAGTTTGACATTGATATATATATGCGTTAAGTTGATTATGATGCTATGACTGAACTGTCTGTGAGGACTGGCACTATTCATGGGGAGACTAATCGATTCATTATGTCCGAATTTACTACAGGTCTAGGAAACTAGGAAATGTGTACAAGCAAGGATGAATTTGAAGATGATATGGGATGTTAAGGATGAATTAGAGTAAGAATGGGTATATAGAAACCCTATATTCAAGAATGACATAAGGGTGAGATGAGGTATATGAAAGTAAAGGACAAAGCATATGTATGAGTGCCGGTAGAATGGCAAAGAGGCTACGGGCCTTTATATGTCACAACTATGTACGTGAAGATCATGTATGCAATGACGTATGAAAATAAATGAAGTATAGGTACATTCAGTGTGACTATGCATGACCTTGTATGAGAATGAAAAGACATGAGTATAATGAATGTAAATCCCTTCACTCGGAGGCAGTTACTTGAGATCCCTCCCTGTGAAGGCAGTTAAATATAAAGATATGAATCCCTTCACCTGGAGGCAGTTGCACTTTGAATCCCTCCTTATGAAGGCAGCTAAAACTATGAGATCTCTCTACCTTGGAGGCATGTGGTCAGATGAGAATCCTCTATGTTGAAGGCACGTGGTCAGATGAGATCCCTCAGTTTTGAGGCACGTGACCAGAATGAGATCCTTCCAAGACTAGAGGCACGTGGGTCCCCTTGCGGGTGAGTCGGTGTGACGACCGTCACGGGTGAAGCTAACGAGCTCACTCCAAGGCCATGCTACCCAAGGGCAGTAAAAGCACCCTAGGGACGGCGATACGTAACACCTAGGTGTGCCAAGTAAAAGACTAAAGACCAAAGGCTAAAGATTAAAGTATATGCAGACACCCGACTCACATGAGGCATGGTTTCGACCCAGCTAGTGTGAGCATGGTGGTCGGAACTTACATGAGGCATGGCATGACCCAGCTAGTGTAAGTACCAAGTGAAGATCCCATATTTCTAAGGAACGTGACATGGCGATTACGCTCTGATGGGGTATGACATGACGATCATACTCTGGAATATGACACGTAAAGATTTTATGATGAAAAGAGAGATGAAGAAAGAAAAGCAAGTTCTATGTCTATGCATGAATGTAAATACAAGTTAAGTTAGGTGCAGATGTTATGTTCTCAGCATATTGATGTTGTGTGGGTGTCTTAATATGATGTAGTTCTAGTAAAGTATATGTCGAAGTTATGCATCTAGTACATTGATGCTATCATACCTTATTGTATTTCAGTTATTAGTCCCAATATAATTCATGACTGGATTTTTATGGATTCTCTCAGATGCCAAGTGTATGATTAAAATGAGCTTTGCTTCAGATAAGATATTTTTCGAATGTAAAATTGAACAGTTTGTGCAGCATGTTCACCTTTTTCATAATAAACCGAAGCAAACTGGAGATGACCACGATGACACTATGTATGAGAATCCTACTGAGAATTCTATAATTCTCACTCCTATTTTCGTGTTGTCTCCAGATAAATTTAGAAGTTTTCGAGAGCAATTTGTCTTTGTCTGACAAGGTCCGCTCAGGTAATAGTAACAACTCCAGGGTATGGTGCTATGACTTAAGCATAGTACTGTACTTGGGAGGGTGTTACATTTGCACTCTACACCATTGCATGACCCGAAATAGGTACAGCACTAGAATCTGAAATAGGAAGGGAAAATAAGTGAGTCCAACCGATTCAGTGAAGGGCAATAAAACTATAGCATAAGAGGACAAACTCTAACAATATATATATATATATATATATATATATATATATATATATATATATATATAATAAACATTTTAAATTATGCAAATAAAGAATTACTATTATAAGTTATTCATATAAAAGCACTAAATCACTTCATAGAATTAGTAACATATTTTTCAAACATAAATACTAAAATAGGGAGACTTCACATTCAAAGTTATTTCCAAATAAGAGTGAGCCCTTTCAAATCTAACTAAGTCGGCAGTGTGCATAGGCCTCACACACACGCGCCGAGCTAGCAACACCTCTACTAGCTGGGTTCAAACCAATGTGCACCAAGGCTAGTGTCAGCGACCACTAGCTACCGATTAACTAAAAATCCTCCCGCAAAGTATATAAAATTAAAATAATAGATATAAATAAAACTAAAGTTACAAATATCAAATCAGATTTCAAAGAACAAAAATATTCATCAAAATTTAAAAATTTCAAAATGTAAGTTACTCAATAAATCAAGTTAGTAATCCAAACAAAAGATTAGAGCTTGTCCTTTCGATTATACAATTCGTAATCTCTTCTAAAAACTTCCAGAACTTTCGACAATTGCTTACCAGAAAAATTTCTTCAAAACCAAAATAGACGTCCACAAATAAGTAGATATATTAAACTACATGACAATAGTACCACTAAACAAAATATGCATAATTAACTAGATATATAAAAATAAACTGTCAGTAATTGCTAAAATCAAATTAATATTAATTGTATAAAAAGAATATATGCCATAGAGGCATTGTCCACTCACAAACTGTCAGGGTACACAACTATGTCCTCGGGCCGCTCAACTTGCAGGTTGATTTCTTGAGAAATCTGAAATCATACATAAACAATTATTTTCAATTTAAACATAAATTTAGTTTAGAATCTAGTCTTTGCCCTTTGTCTAACCTTTTTAATTAAATCTAATTAGGAACTACTATCAAGTATATAATATAGGAATTTAAATTTTTGTGTGTCCTTCCTATTGAACAAAATATTTTAGCCATTCTATACTATAATTCCCAAATTAAAATTGTAAACATTTCACCACTTACCCCTCCACCCTCATAAGACTCAAAAATCCAAATATCCTTCAAATTTAATTCTAACTATAAACAAAACAAAATCAGCATCTATTTTCAAAGAGGAAAGCTTACCAGTGTGTGTTGGTTTTAGAAAGGAGCAAAACAAGAACCCAGCCACCACAAGAAGCAAAATGCGAACGGAGGGCGCAGAGAGAGAGATGCAGGTGAGAGAGAGATGGACGGGGAGAAAGACTGCAAGTTAGTGACGGTACGGTGGAAGGGGAAGACACACAGTGGTGATGATGATTAGAGGTTGAGAGTGAGTGAGAGTGAAGAAAGAGAAACGAACATGAGAAAGAGAGAGAGGGAGAGAAAGCATGGAAGCGTAACAAAGAAAAGGAAAAAATGAATGAAAGTCATGCGTCAGTGAAGAAGACTCCAGATGGCACTAAGAAGGAGAGGAGGGGTCTAGGGTGCACCATATCACTTATGGTGCACCATGGTCCCTCAAGTGTTTTTTTTTTTTTTTTTAAATAACAAGCATTTCAAAGATTCACCTAAACAATTTTAATTCTACTATCCTTATATTTTAAAAGTAAATAAAAAAAATGCCCAACATATAAGTTATGAATTTTTTATTTTTATTTATTTATTTATTTTTGTTCCGAATTACCAATATTTTATTCTAAATATGCATTTTATTAAAAATAGGGTATTACAGGAATTTTTTTTGTTGAAGAAAATAAGGGCAAAATTATTGAAAAACACAAAAAATTCTAGAAAAATTATAAAAAATTATAACTAGATATCTAACGTGTACTAAACATATAAAATTTAATTCCAGTGAGTTTGGACATTATTTGCATGATTTAAAAAGAATTCCTAAGAGTATGTGCAAAACACTATACTAGCTTGCATTATGACATGAAATTTTGCCAATATTTAGTGGCAATAAAAATGTGTAGTATCTTGATCTCAAATTGATGGTACCAAAGGACTTGAGAAAGGAGGGTTTGAATCAAGTCCCTTGGTCCTTCTAAACTTTTCTACACACTTGAACAACTTCTCAGCAAAGTTCACACAATATCTATCACGTGTTTAGGAGATATCTTCTAAAATAAGTATAAATGCAAAGATAATGTAAAGCACAAAATACAGATTATGTTTTAGTTATTTCAGAAATATAACTTAAATTAATATGAAGTAAATATAATAGTAATATGCATATAATCTAAGAGAGAGGGATGAGAGAAGCTTGTGTAACACCCTACCAACTTATGTTATGCTTAAGTCATAGCATGAAATTGGATAGGTTGCATTACTGTTTTAGTTCTTCATCTATAGCTATATTCATTATATTATATATATATATATATATATATATATATATATATATATGTATATATATATATGACGGAAATACCTACAAAATGGCGCGCTATATAAAATAAACATGATCAGTATTAAAGAACGTAACAGAATTGAACAAAAAGCACTACAGAAAAGAAAATAGATAATACACCATTAGTCGTATACATACATATGTGAGTTGGAAGCCAACGCTTCCGTTTATATATATATGGGTTCAAAAGCAGGTAAAATAAGGAAACAGCAAAACTCCTATTGCTGAAAAGGTAGAGACAAAAATGGTAGGAGCCAACTATGTACAACGAGTCCACTGTTAGATCATCGTGGAACTGCAAGTCCGGGAATCTTAATAAGCAGAGTGGCTATCGAATCCATCTCCAGCATCTGAGAATGATGCGGAAATACAAAGCGAGGTGAGAATTTAAAGAAATTCTCAATAGGGTTTGAATACGGCATTCAACTGACGTCACACTAATTCTCAATTGCCTCGATTTTTATTTAATTGTAAAAACATGGAATCAAACTGACTATCCATATTCAATAAGTTTAAGAAAAAGTCTGATCTGAGGCAAGGTTCAGTTTTACTTAAGACAGTATAGGAACAGAATAAACTACTGATTGTATTACACAGAATAATGAGCAGAATAAATGAACATACAGCAGTAAGTAAATATAACAGACAAACTGTAAACAACTTGTGATGACTGTTCAAATGTAATCATGCACTTAATGCAATAATACAGAACTTATTCTTGAACCTTTCTTCATAAACTTTTCCTTTCTTCATAAACTTTTCTATTACTTAGTCCCCTGGGAGTTCTTGGCCATTTTAGACTCCTAGATAATAGTCTGCTTTTCAGGATCGAGCTTATTCCTATACAGGAATGCTGGGTTTACTTTCCCGACCTCCCCACCGATCTATTCCCCTTAACTTTATTCCGAGGCTGGCCCAAGTATCTTGGAACTTCTCATCATAATATAATCTTTATGTTGATCATAACATAACCTTAATGACTTTCTTGAAAATGCACATGTATCTTATACTTCATGCATAAGTTTTACCGAAATTTCGGCGACATAATGGAACGTGTCCGCTTTCCCATGAATAGTGCCAATACTCAACATATCAACTTATCAAAGAAATCATCTCATTCCATTCATAATTCAACATATTTCATTCATGTTTCAATCATCAAATTTAAGGCACAAGTATTGCAATTTAAAACATGTTTACTGTCTCACTATTTGCATTCAACCCGATTTTTGTAACTCAAGCCAAAATCTCTATTTAACTCATTTGGACCTTAATTTTGAATATATTAAAGTTTTATGTGTCTATTTTCTAACCTCTTTGGTCCCATCTAATTTCGATAAACATAGTTCAAGTTATTTAGGTTTTATCTAGGCCTGCCCTGCAGCTAGCTAGAATTGCATACTTAAAAGTAAAAATCCACTAAAAATTGAAAACTGATTCAAATCATACAAAATTGGTCTCATATTAAATCTAACAGGACAACCTTTCATTGCAAAAAGTTCCATTCCATTTAACTTAGTAGAGCTCGAGTTATAAGCCCCAAAATCTGACCTTCCTGAATTGCCCTATTTTGACTCGATTTGGACATAGGGCAACTTTCTTGGGACACTGGGAGCAAACGGGATCTTATCTAACTTTAAAATTTTAATGGGACATTCTCCTATGTGTAAGCTTTCTAAACAAAGTTAGTTTCACTCAATTCCAAGTAGTATAGGGCGAGTTATACCCTGAACAATCCAGTCTGCCCAGAATCAAAATCAAAAACCTAGGTCGAACTTCCAAAATTCCTATCTCACTCAATACTAATCCAATGGCCTTATATGATATATGTATGGAAAGCCTGGATGTCTAGTTTCATCTAAAAATGGTTTCATCGAATTTAATCGGCTGTAGGCGGAGCCGTACACTCCGCCGTACGGACTGCCGAGAGTTTTTGGTTCTCCAGCCCCTCAGCTCTTCCTAATTTCACCCTTTCTAGCTTCCAATTTGAATTTAACCCCACAAACAGCCAATAAACCAGCCATATATTATCATAATCATTCAATCAATACATTAAAAATTGAGAAAATAAACCACCACCAGCCATCCAAGATCAAAAAATCAAGACAAGAATTAAACATCTACCTCTTGATATGTTATGATTTGGCTTGATTTTGGAACTTGGATGAACAAAACTTGATTAGGCTTGATGGTTTGATGGAGTTGAGTGAGGGAAGAAGAGAAGAAGAGAGCTGAAAGGAGGGGAGAAGTGGCACAGAATTTGGGCTGAAGGAAAAGAGAAGAATATATTGACAAGGCTTTGAGGTGGTAGTTGGAATGAAGGGTTGTAATTGGTTGAAATTGCAAGGCTGAATTTCAGCCAACTTTTCTTTTTTTGTGGCCAAAGTGGCGCCACTTTTAGGGGTTAAGTGGCTGAATTCTCAACCACTTAAAATAGGGTTGATGAGTTGAAATTCTAGTGGTTCGGTTCCGACAGTTTAAAATACCGTAATCTTACCGATTTCCTTTAAATCGGTAAATCGGTTTCAAGAAAATTTTATGAAATCTTCTATACTTCTAACTTAATTAACTTATACCTAAACTCAATTAATTGCTAATCAATTTATCCTAAATAATTATTTAACCGAATTCTAATTAATCTCAATTATTCGATAAAAACCGAACAATTGATCGAGAAATGATAAGAGAATTTTGGTGGATATTACAGCTTGCACCAATGATTTTTATATTGGTTCAATCTCCAATGTGGAGTCTATATTCAGTCCCCACCACCTGTGGGAATTTTCACTATAATGAGTAGCCTTTTACAATAGCTTCTCCAAGGTAGAACTGAGTAGTCTTTTACAATAGCCTCTCCAAGCTAACAATCAACAGCCTTTGACAAAAGCCTCTACAAGCTAACAAAACTCTTATAGTCCTTTTCCTCACCAACTAGGATTCACTCTCCTATTGGTTTCCTCAAGGTACTCTCTCTAATTCTTCAATTACTCTGTAGGCTCTCACTAGCTATTCACTTACAAAACTGCACCTTAACTCTTATAGAGCTTCAATGCAAATATGAGTTAAAGATCAATAGAGAAATAATTATACTATGAACAATAATAGCTCTTGGGTTTTTCTTGTCTACCCTGGTCTGCTCTCTTCTTTTTCTCTGTAACTCTTCTCTCTTTTCTCAATGATATTCATGACTATAATAGCTTCTGATATATAGACTGATGTGTTGATCCTCTGCTAGTTTGCCCTAGGGTAGCACCTGTTTCAGTCCTTGATTGATTCTAAAATTAGATTCCTCATTAAGCATATGACAGTTGCCTTCCTTCCTTACCTTGCTACTTTCTTCTTTAAGAGCTTTGTGCATTTGCTTATTTGATTTCCTTTCCATTCTTGTTTGTGTTGTCTTGCATCATCTTAAGTGTCAATTTGTATTTCCTTTTCTTGCTCTTTAATTAACTGTTGAAGCTTTCCTTATATGGTGACTTGATTGATTTCCTTTCCTTTCTAACACTTCATATCATTAAAGACTTTCCTCAAATGGTAGCCTAATTGCTTATCTTTCCTTTTCTTGTCATTGTTCTAAAAGTCTTCCTTGAGGAATGCTAATCTCTGACCACGTGCCTCTAATTCAGAGGGATCTTATTTGGCCACGTACCTCTAAGTAGAGGGATCTCATCTTGTCTTTCATATTCTTCCTTGATTTAGCTGCTCATATATTCATACACAGACATGCTGGAGAAACTTATACATTCCTTTATTTGTCATACACCTTCAATCATAGAATCATAAATACATGTGCCTCAAATATTCATACTTGCATGATATTCATGTAAATAACACATAAGCTTTCATAATTTTCACATAATTTTGCCAAAATTTTGGCAGCAATAACGAATCAAGTCTGCTTCCCTATGAATAATATCAATCAGCCAGACAGTCATTCAAATTCAATACAAGGTATCTATCCTTCAATAATCAAACAAGATTTAGAACCTTGATTCTAAATTTTGGGTTTTGCCACTTTCTTTCAATTCCGATCGATTTTGGAAATTAAGCCATAAATTCTGTTTAACTCATTTAGGCTTAAATTTTGGATATGTTAAGGTGTTATTTGTCTAGTTTCTAACCTCTTTAGTCCCATTAAGTTTTGATATATATAACTCAAGTTATTGAAGATTTATCTAGGCCTATCATATACTAGATAAATTTAAGCTTTGAAAAATAAAAATTCGCTAAAAATGGAAAACTAATTGAAACTATACAAAACCTATATGGTTGTTTTTCATTTCCAACAAGTTTCATCCCTTTTGGATAAGCAGAACTCAACTTATGAGTTCTTGAAGTTGGCTAATTTGAATTGCACTATTCTAGACCAATTAGGACTTCAGGCAACGTTCATAAATTACTGAGAACAACAGGGATCGAATTTGGTTTTAAAATTTTTATGGGATATTACTGTATGTCTTAGATTTCTAACAAAATTGGTTGTACTTAATTTGAAGAAGTATAGGGCAAGTTATGCCCTACTCAACACACTCTGGTCAAGTCCGAAGACAGAAACTTAACGCAACCTTCAAAAAATAATATCTCACTTAATACTAATCTAGTGATCTTATAATTTATATGGTTGGAAATCCCTAGATATTTAGTTTCATGTAAAAATAATGTCATCAAGTTTCGATGATTGTAGGTGGAGCCGTACACTCTGCTAGTACGGGCGCCGTAAAGTTTTCATCCTAGCCAATTCTGTTTCAGCTACCCTTTAAGCTTTTCACTAAATTTCTAACCCAAACCAAATATTTGCATACTAATTCAACCATAACAACTCATTTGAACACAAGATATCATCAATTAAGTGAATAGAATAGAAGCTCTACTTAACCACAATAACACCAATAATAGAATAAGTTAAAGAATCATACGTCAATTTGATGAAATAACTAGCTAGAGTTGATGATTTGAGTGCTAGAAGTAGTTGGAAGTTGAAGAGAGAATGAAGATAAAGTGAAATGGAAGGAGAAAGAGGAGAGAGGTTTGTTAGGAGAGAGGTTGAAAAATGAGGGGAGATGTAGGGAATTTATGGTGTTTTATTACATAACATTTGATTATGATTGATGGAGACTTAGTGGTGGAGGACAAATTGCTCCTCCATCTAGGGCAACATGTGGCGCCACTAAAAAGGGGCTGGAGTGGCTGAATTTTTAGCCACAAGTTTTAGGGGTTTTGATGTGCAATTCTATTGATTCAGTTCCGGCGATTTAACATACCGAATCTCTACCAATTTCCTCCAAATCGGCAAATCATAACTAAATAGTTTTGTGAGAGTTCCTACGTATCTATCTTAATCTAAGCTTAATCCTTCTAATTAACACTTAATTAACTCATAATTAACCTCTAATTAAATTCTAATTGATCTTACTTATCCGATAAAATTGAATAGATCGATTAACGACGTAAATTAATCGTTTTGCAAATTCAGAGCCTTTCCTTTTTCTAGTTTTCATAGCCAGTGGCATCTCTACAGTTTTGAGTAGGTCTAGGGATATCCCACGTTATTTCACATGTGGACACCTCCGTTGCTCAATTGGCCAAGAATTAGGTTTTTACGTTTTCGGTATGGGATTCTGCTTCGTTTAAAACCTTATTCTACTAATCTTACTGATGTAAGGATCTAGATGTCATTTTCTAAAAGTTCAAGGGTAATTATGAAAAGAATCTTTGGGGTCAATATATAATTACTAAAAGTTTTTGGGCAATAATATAAATAGTAAAAATTTATAGGGGTATTTTTGTCATTTTTTAATTTTTTTTGTATATGGCAATGCCGTATTTTCAACCGCAGTGTCACGCTATCCTATAGTTCTAAGTGTGAGGATTGTCAAGGCATAACAGTACCTGAGAAATTCTCACCCTATTTAAATAAAATAATTCAAAGTTTCTATTATACTCTATTCAAACAAAGGGGATGCTACATAAAGTGTCTAGGATCGAAGGTTCTTAATAGTCAGTAATCAAGTTTCTTACTAAACGACGATCAAGGGTTCTTATAAGTTATTAGGGCTACATACAAATGTTCCTTATTACCATTTAGGTCAAGGAAGTGTGTGGGATCAAAAGTTCTTAATATTTAGTAATCAAGTTTCTTACTAAATGAAGGGTAAATTCATATGAAAAATTAATATTTTAAGTTTATTTATTACCAAAATATATAAAAATTAATTTGACATGTTATTTATTACCAAAATATTACCTTCTTTATTACTTATTTACAAAATTTATTTTTAAATAATATAACTTATTACCTAGTTATAATAAAAGATAATATCATATAAAACGTTCAAATTACGATAAAATATTTTTAAATTTATTTATTTAAAACTTGGCAACCTAAACCAATGAGTTTGAATCTTAATTCAAGCAAAAATGATAACTATCATATGAAAAATTAATATTTTTAAATTTATTTATTACCAAGATATAAAAAAATTAATTTGACATATATGTTATTTTTAATTAATATATTACCTGCTTATTACGTATTTATGGAACTTATTTTTAAATAATATAACTTATTACCTAGTTATAAAAAAAAAATATCGTGTAAAATATTCAAATTACGATAAAATATTGTACAATTTGGCAACTTGAACCAATGATTTTCCCTAAACTTTTGAACCATCTTATAACTCTATGGACCTTTCATCTAAAAGCACTAATGCTTTGATTGCTTATTTCTTGTTTTCAGTGATTTTTCACTCGTTGAGATAGAGTTCGCGTTTCCAATATCAACACAAGTGATAACTCTCCACTACATAACCTCTTCATTTATTTCAAAGCTTTTTGGGTTATGGGATGTATTCATTATTTTTCACAAAAGAAATAAAAAAGGCAAAAAAATTCCCTAACAGTTATGCTTAGAAGGCTTTAATTTCAAGCTTGCTGCTATTCGTTTTTCAATATTACTTCAAGTTGTTTATGTAATTTACCAAATTTTTTTTCTGCTCTTGGCTATTAATTTGGTTATCACATAACGTGATGAACATGTGTTTTTTTTTCATTTTTCTTAGTTAGGTCGATATCTTTTTATTTTTGGGTTGAAGTCGATATCTTGTTTTTGTACAAATCAATTTTTTAAACCAATTGCAACATAATACAACTAGGCTTGAGAGGAGGCGTATGAAGGCCCATTATTGATGTCAGTTTAAAGTTTGATTGGAGACAATTTATTATTTAGTCCATAAAATAATGTTCTAGTTACTATTCGAACCATCTTAATTTTTTTTAATTGAAAATGGAATTACTAAACGAATAAAATTGTTTCCAACACTGCAACAGGCAAACAGCAAAGTACAATCAAAACAACCTACGTGTTGAGCAAGGTAAAGATAAGCCCATATCACTCAAAATAATATTCTGTAAAGTTAAAGGCACTCTAAGGGGATCACTATTTTAGCAAAGAAGGCCCAATAATCAAGTTGCCATCTGGAATTCACAACTTCATAGCTCATTGAATGCCTTCAAAGAACATTTGAAATACACAAGTATGAAGGCCCATTAATCACTAGAACTTCATTTACAAATTCACAACTTCGTTCCCAATTTATTCAACAAAAATCTAAACCAACCAAAAAGGAAGGGGAGCAATGACATTGTCAAATACAATAGAATACACCCAAAACTAATAACAAAGGATCCACCTAACACACTTATCCTAGAAATTCAAAACTGTTGGTAAAAACCAAGTGAAACAATCTCAAACCACTAATGTCTTGCTATCGTTCAGTCAATCAAACTCCAATCAATGTTCTGACCTTCCTTACAAACCGTGAGCACACCTATATTGTATGGATTACAACATCCATCTCAATGCTCAGCAAAATCAAACCATTAATCATACCAGAATTTAGTCTACTCCAAAGCCTCCTCTTTATGATTTTAATTGTCCTTATCAAATGCACATGTTCCTATATTTCCAAATTGGAATATATAATAGCAAATATATTAGAATAGCCTTGTGTAAATATATGAGAATTCAATTCTAGCCATTCAACCAAACAAATGAGATAAAGTCACAAGTAGTAAAATACTTACTATTAAATTTGACTATCATTTTTTCTTCCTAGTTAGATCATCCTCACTTCCATGCCAAGTACTAGAATCAGTTGGTCCAATATAATACAGTGGAATTTGCAAGAAAAAAGGGACTCCACCATATGGAGGATAAGGGTCAAGAGTGTAAACAAGATAGTGCGGGAAAACTGGCATCCCTTGTGTGTTATCGAGTGTTCTAGGATTCAATCTTTGAGTTGGCACTTTTGGCATCTGTTCTCCACCTCTCGCAAATAAGACTACTAGGAATAGAGTCTATATGCTCATTTTTCATGGCACAAAAAATATGCAAACAAGGAATGCCATTGGATTCGAACAAATGACAATCACACAAAAAATTAACCTTATTCTTATCATAAAGAACCTGGTAAACACTATTCAGCCTACCAAATTTATTCATTTTGAATTCAATCTGGTTTCCACTAATTGACCGCTCAGTCACATTTACAACACCTGCATCTTCTATCCCATATTTCACTTCTTTAAAAATATTTCTAGTAAAAACCTTAGCAGCATGTTTCTCAATGTGTTGAAGATAAGTGGTCAAAATAGGGGTTGAAAACATGAAAATAAAATCAGCAATAACCTCATTATTTTGATACTCCTTCAAAGCTTCATGAAAGTTATGCATGAAATCAACAAGGCTACTTTTCTTCTTAATATAGTTCTTCATCAATGAGTTAATTCCTTCACACTGTGCTATAGTCCTAATATGACTGAAAAACTTATCCTGCAAATATGTAGTAGCCCACATTGTCTTGTTCTCATATGTCTTTGTAACCCAACTATTGTTTGAAAGACCATGTTTCAATATAATATATTTCCTTCCATCATTTTTCAAATTAATCTAGAGTAAAATTACCATAGATTAGCCCCTTGTAGTCCTCCAAAATTGTGCATTTTTTACATTCTCACAAGCATTATGATGAAGATACCATGCATTGATGCGGCTCCGGCAAGTATACTGAGTCGCACAAGTAATAAAGTGATGAAAAAAGTATCGTTTCCATGAGGATAGATCAAGTATCGAAAATCTAAGGGATGACTATTTGAACGAAATTAATTCATGGATGCTGAAAATTAAAATAAAAATTAAATAAAATATACAAGAAAAAAATGTAATGTAAACGGATGTTAATGGTGTAGACAAATGCAATGGAATAGACACTAGAGCTAATTAATTTCACCTATTGTAGATGTATTTACTATGAATTTCTGTTAATTTGTTCATATACTAATTGACTCATGGTTGGTTCCCCTTAATTTATTTCTAGCCTTTCTCGAGGTCAAGCAATACTCTTTATCTTAAACTGATTGCCTAATCTCTTAGCACAAATTAATCTAGGTAAAGGTTGAAGCTCTATTGGTTTCTATGTTGACCGCATGAACCGTGTTTGTCTATCTCTAGTTTTCGCTCAACTCACGGTATTTATGTTAAGAGGCTTTATTCACAAACCCTCTCTCGAGTTATTATAAATCCCCAAATCAATTAATTTGTAATCAAGCAATCAAATGCATTATATACAAACAAAAAAGCAATTGAGATAGAAACAAGATTAACATTAATTTATAAGTAAAATTGTCATATAAAAAGGGTCTATTAATGCCCTAGCAAAAGAAAATTAGTTCATGACTGAACAAAATAAAATAATAAAAGTGTATGAAGATGAGAAGATAGAAGAAACAAAAGCCATAAAGTATTGAAGCTAGAGACAAGAGATTCAGAAGGTGTAGATCTCTCCATGTTGAAGTTAAGCTTGGGAATCCTTGAATCTTTGCCTTCTATCTCTTTGAAGAAGTCTTCTATCTTAGAAAGTGTGTGGAAGTGTCTAAAGATCCCTTTTCTTACCTTAAGTAATGCCTTTTATGGTCCGCAGATCCCTTTTATTGAAATTCAGCCCAAGCCACTAATTTTGTAGTTGGGCTCGTGCTATAGCGCAACACTCAAAATTTGGTGTGATTGGCAAAACGAGAGTGCACTATAGCGCATTGAGTTGCGCTATAGTGCGCTTGCCTGACAGTGCTGACCACTTTTACACACTTTCAAACTCTATAGTGGTCAGAATAGTTGGAATTTGCCCTCGAAGATAGAAATAGCAATTATAGGTCTTTGAGTAAGCTTTCCAATGAAATAAGAAAGCTTTCCAATGAAATAAGAACCATCTCAATTGGAGTTTTGTAGCCCAAGATATGAGTGAAATAGTGATGTAAGGTCAAATTTGACAACATCAGAGACATGATGAAGCTTCAATCTTGTTTCACCTTTTTCTTCTAGAAGACTCGAGAAGTGAAAAAAGTGTCCAACATCAAAGTTGGAGATCTTCTTTTCTTCTTTCCAAAGAACTTGAATAATCATAATCTGACATTTGGAGGGCTAGATATCAAATTTTCAATGCTGAAAGGTCCTAACTTCATGCAAGATAAGCTCGCTCATGACTCCAAATTCTAACTTGAGTGCTTGTACCTAATGGCAATCAGACAAAAACATAAATAAGTATCTAAAATATAAGAAAATAATAGAAAATAAAATTACCACATAATCTAAACTACTTAACGAAAATAAAACAAAATATTAACTAAACTAGACAACTACATCCTAAATTGAATAAAAACTAACAAAAAATATAACTCATTAAAGGGAGTTATCATACACAAAGATGATGCAATGCATTTAGAAAGACTTCTCCGATAGCATCCTTCATGGCACCATCACTGTCTATTACAACTGCTACTAGTTGTTTATTAGCCATAATTTCAAGAAATGTTTGCAGCACCCACTTATAAGTTTCAACCTTCTCATCTGAAACCAAAGTACACCCAAAAATTGTGGTTTGACCATGATGGTTAGATCTTAAGAATGTAACATCTCGAAGAAATGGTGCAACTGATTAACACTGTTAATTAGAAAAGTAAGAGCAATTAGGATTGAAATATAAACATTAGGAATGAAAAGAATTTAGTTTATTATGTGGAAAATTTAAGGAGGCAAGGGGTAATGTTTTGAGACTTTAAGGGAAATCGATAAAGATTTCGGTATTGTATATCGTAGAAACTAGACCAGTAGAAATTTACACTGTTAAACCCCAATTTGCACGGCTAAGATTCAGCTAAACTCACACCTTGATGGCACCATCTAGGCTATCCAAATGGGTAGGCAAGCCAAATTCAAATGGCCATTGGGTTCCACTAATCAAAAGCATCAAGTCATTTTCAATATTTATGATCCAACACCCATAATTTTTCCATTTTTTCTCCTCTTATTTTTGTCCTTCCTGCAATAGCTCAGCCTCTCTCCATTTTTCTTCTTCTTCTTCTTTATCTCTTCATCATTATTTCTTCACCCCACTTCCATACCTTCACCCAAACTTGCTTCCTTTTAGATCAAACTTGAGATTTGAGGTAGGATTCTTGAACTTTAGTGACTATTAAGGTTTATGTGGCTGGTTGGGTTTTCTTTATTCCTCTTTAATCTGATGTCATATGATGATTATATGACTTTTTTCAATTGATTGAACATGAGAATTGTTGGTTTGGTTTGGAAAATTGATCAAAAACTAAAAAAGAAACTCAAATAGAATTGTTGGGAATTGAAACCCTAGGATGCATCCATATAGAGAATTGTACGACTTTATCTGTAGGCATCAAAATTTGAAGAAACTATTTTTAATGAAACTAGGTTTTCAGCGCTTTCCAACCATATAAATTATATGAGCATTGGATTAGTAATGAAAGAGTTATGAATTTTTGAAGTAGACCCTTGAATCATATCCCTTATTATGACTAGTGTGGGTTGTGAAGCACATAACTCGTACAGCTTCAAATTAAGTGCAAACAATTTTGTCAGGAATCTAACACATAGGATATCAAGCTATAAAATTTCAGAGTTAGATCTATTCTGGGTTGCTCCCAGTAATTCCTTAAACTTGACCTAAAATCCTGTACATGGGAAATAAGGCAGTCCCTTTTAGCCCGAATTGAGAGCCCATAACTTGCGCTACACTTACTCATTTAGCATAAATTTTATCAGAAATAAAAGATGGTTCAACGAGCTTCATTTATATATAAATTTTGGATAAAATGAGTAAGAATTGGAATTTTGGTGAATTTTCACATCTAAGTGCTCAAATTTGCCCAATATTAGGGTAGTCTTAAGTAAAATTTCAATAACTCAAAATATACTTATCAAAACTTAACGAGACTAAAGAGGTTTTAATATATACTACCAAGGCTACAATATATTAAATTTTCAAATCAAAATAAGTTAAAATGGAATTTTGGTGCAATTTATAAGAACAGGGCAGAATTGGAGACTTTAAGGTGATTTGCCAACTTTAAGGGTTAAAAATCCTATAAGTCATAAAGAGCTAATGGCTAAACTTTTGAGGTAATTCTTTATCATATTACAGTGGTATTGATGTAATATTGATATATAAATATGATGCATCTATTTACTGTGACTGGCTAGTTGAGATGATACTATTTATACTTTGGGAAATCTCATGTTTCAGCTGTTATATTGCCAAATTTCTGGCGAAACTATATGAATCATGCATTATGAATTATAGATTCTTCGAACATGTGATATGTACATGTGAATAAATAAGATGAGATCCCTTCGTATGGGGGCAGTTATGAGTTCCCTCTACATAAAGGCAGTCATATCAAAACTATGAGATCCCTCTACTTTGGAGGCAGTTGGCCAAAATAAGATTCATCCCAACCTAGAGGCATGTGGATTCCTTTTAGGTTAGTAATGTGTGATGATGGTCACGAGTTGAGCTCACTCCTAGATCAGTCTACCCAAAGACAGTAAAGATTTAAGAAAGTTAAAGAAAGTACAAGTGCACTTGCATATTTACCTGCTGTACGTTTACATTGTGCATGAGTTACATTCTTCTTATTTCTATCATGGAATTGTTCTCTTAATTAATAAGTGTATGAGTAAAATTAACCTACTTCGGAACGGATGTTTTTTAACTCTTCAAAGTGAAAATTGTAATTTATATTAGCATGATCATCTTTTTCATAATAAACCGAAGCAGCTGGAATGGCCACGATGACATGAATGTGCTAAGTGGTATAGGAATGCTACTAAGAATGAAAAATTCTCATGCCTACATGTTTCTCATGTTATCTCCAGAGAACTCAGAGAAGCTTAAAGAGGACCCTATTTGACAGAATTCAATGCTAGCTGAACTATCTGTTAAAGACACTTTGGCGAGCACATCCTCGTGGACTAGCGCTAACGAATTGTTTTGTTAGCTGAAATTTCTAGTAGACTTGATTATGTACTTGAGAGAAATTGTATTGTAAGATACCTTATTGTAGAATGCAAATGATATTGTATTTTCTTAGAACTTGAGGCAAGAAATAAATCAAGGTCTGTATAACCGATGGTAACAACTCCTATTGAAATGTTGTGACTTAAGCATAATATTATAATTGGGAAGGTGTTATAAAGAAGATAATTGATAGCTTGTTATATTTATTTTTTTGGTATTTAGTGTCAAAAGCAAGTATGTCTCTGAAATAATCATAATCAATTATACTTGCTCCATTAACCCAAACCAGATTTTGCAATTTACCATCATTTGTTAAACTGAACTTCCTAAAACCAATGGGTCATTGTCCGCCTTAGAAAGTAAGTAGGTTAATGCAACAAATGCATCACTGTCTTTCACCTTTGCATGCCTACTTCTATCAATATGGTTGTATAGATCCTTCTTAGTAAAACCAACTTGAGCATATCCACCTTTTTGAGCAACCATGTAACCCATTATGTGGCACATTCTAACACCATATGACTACAAACTATTTACTTATGCTTTATTCGCACCATTCAAAGAGCGATAAGTAGGAATTAAATGCGCAAACTTACATCGGGTTAGCTCATGGTCGTGCAACTCTTCAAACACAACGACTTTCCACTTAGATGTTTTATAGTCATAATGGAAACAAATCTTGGTAGGACAATTGGTATGAGTAATTAAGTTAAGCTTTCTTTTCCTATCTAACCTTGTCAAGTGTTTCTTATTTCTCAATCCTTCTCTGTTGCATACCAACCATCGCATAACAATATTTCGTTTCAAATTGCGATCCATATCATCTCTTCTACTCACAAAACCATGAAGCTACTATAAAAGGAAATCACTTTACTATCACTAGAAAACTCTAAATCCCAAATATCTTACCAGCTAATTATGTTATCCTCTTCTCACAGTCCTACACAATGACTTTTACATTGCTTTCTTCTTCATATTCCTTATTTAATTCCTCCTTATTGTAACATCCTCAATTTTCCTTCATGCTAAATTACTTTAGTACCCCTGAATAATTAGGCACTTAATGAGAAATTAACGAATTAAGGCTTAATTAAGGGATTAATAACTTAATTAAGAGATTATAAGGTAATTATGGGAAGAAAAGTCAAGAGAATGCTTACTTAAGATTAAAGAATCTGTAATTAAGCGGGTCAAACTCTTAATAACTTAATTAAATACTAATTGTCCACAATTAGCTTAATCGAGTTTAATTAAAGATAATTAAGCTTAATCAAAGTTTAATTTATTTGTTAATCATAATCACATGAATTAATCAATAACCCTTGCTTAATCAAGTTAATTAAGCTGTATGAGCACTTAATTACATCATTAAAATTCAAATTTAGTCAACTAGATAATAAAGCATTGATTACATCACTAAAATAGAAAAGCAAAAGACAAGTTTGCTTTATGTTAGACAAGTATTAGGGTTTGTGTAACGTTCCATTTCCGATTTCTGACCTCATCAG
This sequence comes from Pterocarpus macrocarpus, assembly GCA_031439585.1. Classification (NCBI taxonomy): domain Eukaryota; kingdom Viridiplantae; phylum Streptophyta; class Magnoliopsida; order Fabales; family Fabaceae; genus Pterocarpus; species Pterocarpus macrocarpus. The sequence goes on from CM062514.1 coordinate 9,677,871, forward strand.
TAAAGGTTAAAAATTTCCGATTTTCGATTTTATGAAGGCTCTAATGTACTGCCTAGGATTTTCCGATTTTCGACCTTATGTACATAATATCCAAGTTCCAACATTAGGTAAATTAGAATGTACATGAAATACGAAGTCCAAGTTGATCTCAACCAAAAATGGACGCGAGATCAGATCTCTGAATTGGTCTCCAAGTTCGACCAAATCGGCACGAGTTCCGGTCTCGAGTTTATTTCCAAGAGCTTTTCATTTCCCTTATTTTCTAGAGTTCCGAGTTCCGAGATTAAATGTGGAGCTCCGAGATTTCATAAGTTCCGATTTACTGGAACATAGGATTAATGATTTGATTCCCTTTCTCCGGTGCTATGCTTAGAATCGATTCAAATTTACCAAATGTCCCCAACTTCTAGATTTAAGTGTTTGGTTTCACATCCTACTTTGCTTTCAAGTTTCGAGTAAACTAGACAATAATTCCGAGTTCCGATTTCGTCTAGATAGATATGCACGAGTTCCGACTTTAAGAAGAGTACAAGTTCCGATGTCATTTTTCAGAATACAATGGAAAGGAGTTCCACTTCTAGGTGACGTGGAGAGCAATTGTCACAAAAAGAGGACGACGTGGAAAGCAACTTTGTCACAACAAGAGGGCGACGTGGAGAGAAATTTTGTCACAAAAAGAGGGAAAGATTGGCTAAAATTCAGCCTTGTGTTTTGAAGCCAAACAAAACCCTCCAAGTTAACTACCACTCATGCCTATATAACACACTCTCCTCCTCTCATTCAGACCCATTTTCTACGCCCTCTCTTCTCCTCACTTCAGCTCTCTTTTCTCTTCTCCACTCACTCAACTCCATCAAAGCTCCAAGCTTAACAAGGTCTTGATAGCCCCAACCCCAAAAACAAGCCAAATCATTCATAGTAAGAGGTAGAGGTTTTAATTCTTGTCTTGATTTTCTGATCTTGGATGGCTGGTGGCGATTGATTTTCTCAATTTTTGATGCATTGATTGAATGATTATGATGATATATAGTTGAATTATTGGCTATTTGTGGGATTAAACTCGAATTGGAAGCAAGAAAAGGTGGAATTAGGAAGAGCTGAGGGACTGGAAGACCAAAAACCCTCAGCAGTTCGTACGGCGGAGTGTACGACTCCGCCTACAGTTGGTTAAATCCGATGAGATTATTTTTCTATGAAACTAGACATTTAAGGCTTTCTATATATATATATATATATATATATCTATCATATAAGGCCATTGGATTAATATAGAGAGAGATATGAATTTTTGAAGTTTAACCTAGAAATTAGGACACTTACCCAGGCAGTATGGGTTGAAAAGGGTGTAACTCACCCTATACAACTCCAAATTGGGTGAAACCAATTTTATTGGAAAGCTTATACATAGGAGAATATCATACAAAGAAATTTCGAGTTTGTTACCATCTCAGTTGTTCCCAGTGATTCGAATAAATTACCCTATGTTCAAACTGAACCAAAATAGGGCAGTTCAGGAAGGTCAAGTTTCGGGACTCATAACTCGAGCCCTACTAAGGCAAATGAAATGGAACTTTTTGCATATGAAAGTTTGTCTTGTTAGCTTTGATAATAGACCAATTTTGTGTAATTTGAGCCAGTTTTCAATTTTTAGTAGATTTTTACTTTTAAGTATGCAATTCTGGCCAGCTGCTGGGCAAGCCGGGATAAAACCTAAATAATTCGAGTTATACTCATCAAAATTAAATGGGACCAAAGAGGTTAGAAAATAGACACATAAAACTTTAACATATCCAAAATTCAGATCCAAATGAGTTAAATAGGAATTATGGCATGATTTACAAAAATCGGATTGAATATAAGTAGTGAGACAGTAAACATGTTTTAAAGTGCAATACTTGTGCCTTAAATTTGATGATTGAAACATGAATGAAATATGTTGAATTATGAATGATATGAGATGATTTCTTTGATGAGTTGATATGCTGAGTACTGGCATTATTCATGGGGAAGCGGACACGTTCCATTATGCCGCCAAAATTACGGTAAAGTATATGCATGAGTTATGACATACATGTTGATACATGAGCATTTTCAAGAAAGTTATGAAAGTCATGTTATGAGAAATATAAAGATTATGCTATGATGAAAGTTCCATGATACTTGAGCTAGCCCCGGAATAAAGTTAAGGGGAATAGATCGGTGGAAAGTCGAGGAAAGAAAACCCGGCATTCCTGTATAGGAGTGAGCTCGATCCTGAAAAGCAGACTATTACCCAGGAGTCTAAAATAGCCAAGAACTCCCAGGGGACCAAGTAATAGAAAAGTTTATGAGGAATAGAAAAGTTTATGAAGAAGGCTCAAGAGTAAGTTTTGCATGATTGCATTAAATGCATAATTATGTTGAATAGTCATTATCAGTCATTGACAGTTTGTTTGTTAAATTCACTTACTGTTGTATGTTCATTATTCTGTGTATTGTCGATATTAGTTTATTCTGTTCCTTATATTGTCTTAAGTAAAACTGGACCCTGCCTCGGACCAGGCATTTTTCCCAACACTACTGAATATGAATAGTTAAGTTTAATCTCATGTTTTTATAATTAAATAAAACTCGAGGCAGCTGAGAATGAACGTGACGTTAGTTAAACGTCATACACGACCATACTAAGAATTTCTTTAAATTCTCATCTCGTTTTGCATTTCCGCATCATTCTCAGACGTGGGCGATGGACTCGATGGCTATCCTCTTCATTGAGATTCCAGACCTGCAGCTTCACCAAGACCCTGAGTTGGACTTGCTGTACCTAGCGGGCTTCCACCATTTCCATATCTACTTTTTAACAATAGGAATTTTGTTGTCCTTATACTTCACTCTGCCTTTGATATGTATATTTATAAATTGAAGCTTTGGCTTCCAACTTGTATATTTATATATATATGCAACTAATGATATGTCTATGCTAATCACGTTTATTATATAAAGCGCCTTGTTTCGTAGATATATACGTCAGTCATATACATATATATCAGAATATAAAATAATGAATACGGCTTTAGACAAAAGACTAATACAGTAATGCAACTTATCCAATTTCATGCTATGACTTAAGTATAACATTAAGTTGGTAGGGTGTTATAGTTTGTCTAAAGTAAACCCCATAATTAACCATTTTGTCCCTTAATTACAACAAAACGAAAAAAATATCTCTTCCCTCATGCCCATATACCTACGGCCAACAGCAACACACACATCCCGATTTACTTCATTTTTCAACTTCTTATTCTCTCTCTAACTCTCAAATCCTCTAACTTCTCTCTACATTTTTTTCTTCTTCTTCTTCATCCTCTTCATCATTCTCCAAAACCATAACCAAACCTTCCTCACTAAGCCCTTCAAAGATCACATCTTTTGGTCTTTGAAGATAAGATTCAAACATTATAAACTCCATTTCTTCAAGAACTCAAGAGCTCTCTCCTTCTTCATTCAAAATATCCACCTTCATCCACTTGGAAGAACACCATCTTCTTCATTTTCTTCTACTTGGAGCCGCTACACTCATCACTAGGTAGTGCTCTCTACTTTTTTCTTTTTGTTACTCAAGAAGTTTGAAGCTTGGCTTTCACTATGACCAAGATCTTCAAGTGAGAATTTGAGAAAGTTTCCTTTTTTGGAAAAAAGTTTGCTTCTTGAACCTTGTTCATGAGTTGCTCTTACTTATTGAAAGTTTCTCTCTTTGAATGCTTTAAAGTTTCTATTTTTCTTTCTTGATGCATGAGTTTCTTGATGTTTTCTTGTGGGTTGTTTAAAAAGAATGATGTTCTTTGTGGCATTTGGTTAAAAGTTTGTTTCTTCTCTTATAATGAGCTTATGATTAGAAAAGTTTTCATCTTTACATATTTTTTATGACTTGATAAGACTATGAACATTCCTAAAAACATAAAACTTTAAAAAGTTTGCTTTTTGATGTATAAAAGTGGCGCTACATTCATGCTTCCTTAAAGTTTTATTTTGTTCATTTTAAAGACAATGATATGTATAAAGGTCCAAACTTTTTAGAATATGAAGCTTTTTAAGTCATAAAAATGAGAACTTATCGCTTTATGTTTTAAAAGATTGAATCTTGAAGACAAGACCTTTCATAAAATTTCAAACTTTAATCAAGAATGTAACTTTTAAGTCATAAAGATGTAGATTTGCACTTTAATCTTATAAAGGTTAAATCTTTAGATGGAAATGTTGAGTAAAGTTCAAATCTTTCTTCAAGAAAGAATCATTTTAAATTTTAAGGTAACTTTAAATTATAAAGTTGGAATCTTGATGGTCTTATAATGATTAAAAGTGTCAATTTTCTTAGAGAATAAGACTTTTAAGTCATTAAACTAGCATCTTGTATCATTTTCTTATAAAGGTTGAATCTTAAAGACAAGAATATAATTTTCGAGACTCATACTTTCATAAAGGTGAAATCTTGCTACTTTATTTACTAGAGTTTAAATCTTGTAATTCGTTGGAAATAAAAACTATGCCTTGATAATTGGTGAACATGGTATTGTTGGATTCATGAGTGTGGTATACGTTGTCATGACCCAAGAGACTAGAGGGATCTGAAAATTCCTTTGGAACAAAAGTATGATTAGAGCCTCTGAGCATACCATGAACCTAGGAATCACTAAATGCACTATCTCAAGGTAAGAAAAGAAAATAATTACTTAATTTAGTCAACTTGAACAAGTGTTCCATAAGACATATACATAAGTAAAAAGTAATTTCACACAAGGACTAAGTAACTAAAAGATTACACATATTTATTTTAACTATGTGGTTCTCTCATGAGTAGACATGAAGAATCATATTATAGTTCATAAGACTTTCCACAAAGAATAACACAATTACAAACTCTACCTTTGAGCATGCTTTATGATTAGTTTGATTGAGAATTGACTCATGATTGAATGATTAAGGATGATTGGTATGATGATGTGAGATGGATATATTTGGTTACTGGTTGAAATTTCCATGTTTGGCATTTTGAGGAAGCTCCAGTTTAGCCGTTATGCTGCCGGATTTTTGCCAAAATCATGGACTTAGTCATATCATTACATACCCACATGTCTCTTGTCAATGATTGCAATACATGTAAGATATGGTCATAACAAAAGAAAAGAAAAAATGGAATATGACCCTTTAATCACTTCAGTAAGGGAAGTGAGAGACGGTGATCCACAAAGATTCAAGAAACCTCTATGGAAGAGGCAAGGGTGATATAGAGGACCCTCCAACTTAGAAGTAATCATTATTAGCTTAGTCTGATTTGGTTTAGTATTGCGTGATGATGGTCACGGAATGAGCTCATATCCAAAAGCAGTCTATTTTAAAGGAAAAGTAAAGAATGTAAAACATGTGTTAAATATGAAAGTAAAGTCAAAATAAAATCATGGTCAAGTCTATGAAGTTATATGAATGTGCATGCATCTTTATTCCCTTATATACATGGTTATGAATGTTTATACTGTGTTTTCGTATATATATTCCTACTTTATGGCTTTGTGTCCCTTTATATTAAGTTTACATGATGAAGATTAAAAGAAATCTGCTTTGGGAACCTATGTTTTCAAACCCTTTAAAAATGGAATCTATGCATGTTCACCGTTTTCATAATTAAACCTAAAGTGGTTGGAACAATGATGATGACACATTAATGGCCTAGTCGGAATCCTACTGAGAAATTTTATTTTTCTTACTCCTATGTTTTCGTGTCTTCTTCAGGCGGAGCTGATGGCATCCATGGTAGCACTTCTAGTGATATCTACCTGAATAAGACAAGGAGCTATCGTATTACAACACCTAGCTAGGAGGATCGAGATAGTAGTATAGTGTTTTCACTTTCTTAAGAGCCTTAGTTGGACAGTTTATGTGTAATTAAGATCATGTGGGAAGTCATGCTACTTAATTTAACCTATTATATATGTGATAATTATTAAGTGTGATTATGACTCTTGATTATCTATGATTGCATTATTATCCTAAGGTATTGTGTTATGTTATTTCAATTTCGTCATACGTCTTTCTAGTAACTCTACGATACGAGGAATATTGTCAAGATGTATGCGAGTGTGTGAGTACTTAAAGGCTCATTTTTAAGCATAAAGGTTTTACAAAAAAAGGAAAAATTTACATGCTATTTTCGTATATTACGCTAATTTCAATTATAAGAACTTCCGCTAGTTACGAGTAATAGTTAGTAACACCATAAAATGACTTGAGCATAGTATGGTATTATTAAGGTGTTACACTTATCAACATCGACAACATTTTCTTCTTCACCTACTAATTCATCATAACTACTCTCATAACAAATACTCAATTCATTGTATTTATGCATATCCTCATTTGATTCTTGGCCACCATTACATATATCCTTATTTGATTCTTGGTCAACATTAACCATCTCCTCATTTGATTCTCAACCAATATTATCCATCATTGTTATGGAAATTTAGTAACAAATTTATCACCACCTACTTAAGATAAACATAATACAAAAGGTTGAAGAAAAATTTACAACTTCAAAACTACATATTACGAAGACTAAATGATGCAAGTTTAAACAGAGTGTTCAGTATATCATGGGCTTAATGAATAAAACAATAAATAAATACCATCAAAAATAGAACAAGCAATGAGTAATAGTTGACAAAGCACACCTAATTAATAGGATGCAAATCACAATCCCTAGCAAATTAAATCTTGTTGAATATCATTTTGTCTTGCCAATTTTTCCCCGCTAGATATAATTCATGTCAACCACCACCTACATACAAATCGCGGTTGTCCTTTCTTGCACTATGTGATTAATACTAGACCGAGGAATTGACATTAACCCAAGAAGGACAATGCGTAATTAGTCTTAAAAACAAAAATAGAGCAAGAGATTGAGATTGAGATGCAACTTGGCCAAACAAAATAATAACTGTAGTTCAAAATCCTAAAGATTCATTTTGCATTACAATACAAGAGACAACTACAAAGATAGAAATAATGACTACCTTCAATTACCAAGTGAGGTTGGATGAAGATCTTGTGGGGTTGATGCCATGATACAGAAAGCAGAAAGCGTCAAAAAGAGTTTAATATTTGGCATTGACTCTCATGAGAAAAAGAACCCATCATGAGTTTGACTACATATGACTATGTTTATAAAGAAGAACCCATCATAAATCTGCGAACAGGTTAGGCTTCTAGGAGATGTTGAACATTAGAGAGTCCCTTTAGTTGGGGCAAACAACAAGCTGTGGCATTTTTTGGATGGGTTTGACATTGGAGAAGAGGAACAAAAGCTGCTAAGGGGGTGTAGTTAACATGTTGTAATTGAGAAACACGAGGTGATTAGAGTTAAGTGATTATAGAGAGCAGGAAGTGGAAAGATTAAACTTGTGAAGGGGGGAAGGGATAGCAGCTTCGAATTGAGAGGGGTTGTGTTATCACTGTTGGGTGATTTGGTCAATTGATGTTGGGATTTGGGGTTAGGGTTCAAGCATTGTGTTCTTCCTTAAATTTTCCAGAACATAGACTTGAATGTGTTCATTGGATTGAGAGGGTTGCTAACTTGTTGTATTTTATTATTGTCTATGTCTAATGAGTAATTAGTGTTGTATAGTACAAAGCTTACATACACTAAATTATACATTAATTTCTGATTTTTAGTTTAATTTTTTGGAAAATTAAAGGAATACGCTGACAAGGATAAAGAGGATTACATGTCACAATTTTATTGGATTAGATAAGAAGGGTTTTCAAGACCCTCTCAAATCAAAGGATACCAAATTAACCACCTTTTAAAAATTGGAGACTAAAGTTGAAACATTTGTTACTTAAACTATGGTTGGGTGTTTGAAGAGCCAAAATCATGTTTAAACCCATCAAAATTGATATATATATATATTGATTTTAACTCCGAACCCCAATTGCTTTTCCGGTTGGTGTTTTCACATTAGACCTTTAATAATAAATTTTATGAGTTATCTTTCCAGTTTTGTATCCCAATTAAGTAGTTGCTTATTGTTATTTTAATTATTTTTCATATAAAATACAATATATATTGCCAAATAAATATTATTTTATTTCATAGCAACTTTTTATAAGATGGTACACATTTCAGAAGTTTATTTGTACGATAAATGATAGTTTTGCTCATATATATATATATATATTGCATATTTATGGCATATTTATTGCTCATATTCTATTTAAAAATATTATTTAGACTATTATATAAAAATCAAAATAAATTTAACAAATAAAATAACTTGCATTATTTATATTTTACTAGTGATATTAAAAATAAAAATTGATTGTTATAAAGCTATTTTATTTCTTATTCCAATTTAACTACAAAATCTATACAATTATTTAAAAGGAATTATGTTTGATAATATTTTTTGTCTCTACAAATTCTATTGAAACTTTTTTTCAAGTCCGCTTATGTTTTACAATAATATCTGTCCGGTACTATTGAATATAAAATTTCCAACACATACATATGTTTTTAACTGCTTTCAAAAGTTCTCTCTCTCGTCACAACTTCACCGATGTTTAACACATACTGTGGTTGCCACGTTCTCAACGTCACCAGCGCGCTGCCCACGATCTTCGGGAACTCCCAGAAGGATTTGCACCTTCATAATATTAGCGCTGTCTACATAATACTTTATACGGTCCGTTTGGTTTCACTTTTAGGAGAAGATCTTTTGAAAGAAGGTTTTGTAAAAGAAGGCCTTTTAGAAGAATTATTTTAAAAAAAATAATTTTTGTTTGATTTAAATATGTTAAAAGCTTTGTAAGAATGACTTTGTTTGATAAAATAAAATAAAGCTTACTTTGGCTTGATGAGAAAGAATAAGAAGATTCCTTTCGTACGCCTTTTCAGAATAAAAGTAACTTCAAAGATATTTCTTCTAAAAAGTTCTTACAAGGCGCTTTAGAAAAAATTAAACTAAACACTACCATTTACTGTACAAAGTCATTCTCCTTCTCCTGTGGCGCTTCCTACTATCAGAACTTGGAACCAAACAGACTAATAATATTACTACAGCATTTTAAAATACTAGTACATAGAGTTTATCAAATGCCAAATTATTACGGTGGATATTTATTTAAATTTAATTTAAAAACACTTAAAATAATTTTATATTATCAACAAATAGAAATAATAGAAAATATCAACTCATATAAATAATTATCTATTATAATAAATGATCCATCATAATTTTTTATTTTTTTCTATTTTTATTAGTTAATAATATAAAATAATTTTACACTGTCAATATATATCAATTAATCTCTATTTATTTACCATGAATTAATGTATTAATGTGAATGATCATATATGTTAAATAGGTATTAATTATATTAATATTTTAAAATAAAAAAGGAATATATAAATATATTTAATTATATTAATGAAAAAATGTGGCGTAACAGACGCTGTCGTTTTTGTTAAGCCGCTAATATATAATGAAAAGAAACTATAATGAAATAAATATCCTTTTTATAATTATATATTTAAAAATAATTTTGATCAGTATTATCTAAATAATATTAATTTTAATAAAATTATTTTTTAGATTAAATTATTAAATATAAATTATTTTATCTCAAAATTAATTTTATCTAAAATTAATTTTAATAAAATCAATTCTATTCAAAATTAATTCTACAAAAATAAAATTAAACACATTCAAAGAATAAATTAAAAATAAAAAATAAATTAAAAAATAAATCAATTATTTTTTATTTTTTTTAGTCACATTTTCAATATGCCCTTTATTGGGCCTGCAATTTATGCCAATATGTTAATTTATTGTAAGAGATGAAAATGATGATCTTATTATCCTGTTAAAATTTCAATATGAGGACTTTCCGTACGATCTCCATATTACTTTTGTTGGCGCACTGGGTTTGATTCGGAGTATCAAGCCTTCCCCCTCCCCTAATGTGTGTGAGTGGGTTATGACCAAAAAAATAGAGAGGAAGAAAAGTGGATCTAAATGGCTCAGTAATAGCTTTTTTTTTCAGCCCAACTTTTCTAAGTCCAATATCTAGCGGAGCCATTTTTACTGTGCAGCAAATTTTTCGAGGTGAATCCAAGTTTCGTCAATGTTATTGCTTATTGAGCCGTTCCAAATTGACTTGACAAATCACAAAACATTTTAAGTTCCAATTGTGAGCGCGGCCGCGTGGCTTGACTGCCACACCGCCTTGTAATGGTCAACGACAAACTTAGACCACATTGTACATTAGTATGACAAAAGAAAAAGCACCACATTGTATATCAGCATTTTCGGGTTCAATTAGAAAAACAAAAAGCATAAAAATAAAAAGAATAAAAAATTAACCCACGAGCTACGAGAGAAGGCTCAAGATGCAGGGAAGCCAGAAAAGAAACTTGAAAAAAAAATATTAATGTTGATGTATTATGTAAAAAATTATATTTATAAATAATAATATAATAATTTTATAGATTTGATACTTTAATAACTGTTAATTTATTAAATAAAATGTTAAAATTAAATTAAGTAAACTAATAAATAGTTATTTAAAGTGATAATTAATTTTGAAATAATAAAATAATAGCGTAATGTAAATTTTTAAAATTTAATTATTATAAAGAGAGAAAGACTTTGTAATTTTTTCATTAAAGGTTACACAAAAAAATAAGATATGTTTAATCCTAGGGGACAATTCTTATAGGGAGATTTTATAACCTTTATGCTCCTACAACCTAAGAAAATTAATTTTATAAATGATTTAAATGGGCTAAATATAAGGATATATCGTGATTTTATAAAAAATAAATGTTTAATTTTTTTCATATATAAAAAATATATGTTTAGTTGATAAAAACTAATCTCTTTATCTCATAACTAATGTAAGAAAAATTATTTTAGAGTTTTATCTTAAAGTGAGAATGTAAGGTGTATCCATCTTTATTAATAAAGTGTTTTATAATTGCTAATGAGCTATACTTAAAGTGAGATCTCCTCTAATCATATAACAAGAAGTTGTTGACTTTGAGCTAGAGGTTTAATCTTCTATTTATCCATTTCCTTCCAGATCTTCCCTAATTGCCCCTTTCCCATAGCCCACCAAATGATCCTAAAGTAGATATTTCTCAATTTTTTAGTTTGGAGACTCACTTTAGAGCAGTCTTATTTGTAGTTTAAAGAGGTCAAACTTATAAAAATATTTTATAATCTTAAATAATATAATATAATATAAATATTTGGATTTATTTTTTTGTTTAAAGAAATTACCCACACAATTTTAGGTTAAAAATGATAGTTAATTAAAATTCTTCCCAAAATGAGAATTATAGGATTTAAACTCCTAATAATGCAAATAAATTTCATTCAAGTTGCAGTCTATTTCTATTGTGACCAATCACTTTTATATTAATTTTGATATACTAATTTTATTCATATATATATTTATGAAACTTTCACCCAATTTTTACTTTCATATCAAATTTATATGGATACCCAATATTTTTTTGTCATATTATTAAATTTGCTTGACGCTTTCAATATGATGTTACATGATTCGTTGATAATATATTATTTTATATTAACAATGTATTATAATTAATTTCTAGATATTTTGCATCAAATAAATATTAAAATTAAACTGAAAGGAAAAACACACGAAAAAAAAATTGCAGAAAATATTTATTTAATTTTGTTTTGGAAATAGAAGAAATGGGAGAGACTGTTCTGAGTATGCCTTCTCTCTCGCCTTCTCTCTCACAAGTCACAGACACGAAACACAACATCGCACTCCTCTCCCGCACAAACAAAACCCTATTTCCTATTTCTTCGTCACACGTTCACACACCCTCTATTATCTGTCTCTCTCTGCTCCTTCTATTTGATTCCAACGCCATTTCGCTCTTTTGCTCATTCTCCTACTCCATAACTAGACTCTTCTTATTCTTCCTTCTCTTCCTTTTTTTTTTTTTACCTCAAACGCATTCTCCTATTTGACGATACGCGTTGGCGGTTATTCAAACGTCGTCGTTTCACTCTCACAATGAAATCACTCCCTCGCCCCCTCTAGGGTTAGTCCCTTCCTTTTTTCTTCATCTCGCTTCCAAATTGGCTTTGTAACCCTAATTTCTAGAGGAAGCTTTTCCCTACACCACATATCAATCACCTGCGTAACTTCTAGGGTTTTCTATTATCTATTTTCTCTGCGTACCGCACTGAATTCGTCGTTGCCCTCTAGGGGCTCCTATTTTTATTTTTTTATTTATTTTTTCCCCTTCGATTTCGGTGCTGTGGCAATTCCTAGAGTTCTACCATTGTTGCCATAGGAGTGCTTCGGTTTTCTTTTCTTTTTTTATTTTTTTTTCACTCTCTTTCTGATGGAGAGGTGAGGGCTCTCTGAGTATTTTGCAGTTGTATGCAAATTCATCTCTTGGTCAAAAGATGATGTTGTAGTGTGGTAGAGGAAGCTCTTCCTTCATAAACATTGACTTGTGTTAGAAGTCACGGGGGTTCTTGCATGCTTGATTGGGTGGAAGAAGAGGAAACGGTGTCACTTTGTGGGTTTTTTTTGGAGGACCCATTAAAGTTTAGCATTTTAGTTTTTTGGGGAGAAGTTATGGCCTTGAATTTTTGATAAATTTTGTAGAGTAAGAGAGTTGGGAAGGTTGGATTATTTTTCGTTTCGGGGTTGTAACTTTGCTGAAGATAAGCTTTGTTGTTAATCGGCTGCTGGAGGATACTGATTTGGGGGTTAATCGGATTTTGTTGTGGAATTTTTCCGATTTTTGTTTGGAATATTTTGTGCATAGGCAGTTTATTCTTCAATTAGTTTTGGCATCGAGAAGGAAGATGAGCGGTGCGAGTTAGAATAAGTAGTTTTTGGCTTACAAGTATAAAATTGTGCTGAGTAAGGGTTTAGAGGTGGTGAAGAGGTTCACCTGCTTTTCTTGTTAATTCTGATCATGGTCAGTGTTAGTTATGGAAAGAAGTGAACCTGCATTAGTTCCAGAATGGTTGAGAAGTGCTGGAAGTGTTGCCGGGGCTGGCAGTTCAGCCCAACAGTTTGCATCCCCGTCTACTCATGCAGGTGGTTTCAATATTCTTTCTGATTTTTTTTAACATATTTTAATGCTTTAATTTAATTTAATTTAATTTAATTCAGATTATTATTTATTTTTCTTAGCCGACGTCGTATAGTGAGAAAAAGCTTAATTGTTGTTATTATTAATTTATTATGTATTTCTCTTGTTATAGAATCTTATTCGGTTATTCCTTTTGTGCATCGATATATGTGAGAAAAGCAGATGTTTGCAATCCTATAAGTTTATGACTGTCTTATCTCCATAAAAAGGGGGAAAATAATAACTGTCGTAATGCTGTTGTGCAGAGACTCCATCTGTGGCCCATCCCTCAAGGAATAGATCTTCTAAGACCACTAGTGATTTTGATAGCTCCCGTTCTGTGTTTCTTGAACGGACTTCCTCATCGAATTCTCGGAGGAGTTCTATCAATGGTTCTGCCAAGCATGCCTATAGTAGTTTCAATAGAAGTCATCGTGACAAGGACCGTGACAGAGAGAAAGATAGATCCAGTTTTGGCGACCACTGGGACCGTGACAGTTCTGACCCATTGGCCACCCTCTTTTCTGGAAGGATAGAGAGGGATACGTTGCGGCGTTCTCATTCACTGGTTTCTAGGAAACAGAATGAGACTTTACCCCGTAGAGTCGTGGTAGATACAAAATCTGGTGGCAGTAGCAATCAGAACAATGGCAATGGCATACTTTCTGGTGGTAGTATCAGTAGTAGCATTCAGAAAGCTGTCTTTGATAAGGATTTTCCATCACTTGGGGCCGAGGAGAAGCAGGGAATGGCTGAAATAGGGAGAGTTTCATCTCCTGGTTTGGGTGCCACCGCTAGTCAAAGTCTACCTGTTGGTAGCTCAGCTTTGATAGGCGGGGAGGGATGGACATCTGCACTAGCAGAGGTACCTACTATGATTGGAAGCAGTAGTACCGGATCTCTGATGGTGCAACAAAATGTGACTTCAGCTTCTGGGTCTGTAGCTTCAAGCACAACAGCTGGTCTTAATATGGCTGAAGCATTGGCACAGACTCCATCCCAGGCTCGTTCTGCACCTCAGGTAGTTGACCTAGTTGCCTACTAGCTTCTTCATTCTCATTCTTTTAATTATAATCATAATAATTTTATTTTGTTACATGATCAGTTACTAAGGCCTTAATCAATTGTAAATGTAGGTGTTGATCAAAACCCAAAGGCTTGAGGAACTGGCTATTAAGCAGTCAAGACAGTTGATTCCAGTAACACCATCAATGCCTAAGGCTTTGGTAAGAGAATTGCCTTGTCAAATATTGTTTATAGGATGCCTGTTACAAGTTTTGTTCTGTTTTCAGATTTTGCAAGAGATTTTGATTTTTGATTTCTTATAGTAAAGCTATGTTGTTGTGCTGCATATCCTTTAGTTCATTTCCCTTACATTAAATTTGATCTTTGTGGTAATTAATTTTAATTAGTATAACTAGTCCTTGTATTAGACAGGTACTGGGCCCTGTGTTTTTTTTTTCCCCGCAACTCAGTGTAATGCAGTGGTAAAGAACTGAGTGGAGGGTGGAATTTAGGCATAACTACTGGAAATTTTGACTTGGAAGGTGTTTTTAAAAGCCCAGAATTTAGGTGGTTGAAGGGGCAGTGCTCTGGGGTATACTAGATTTAGAAAGATATTACTATTGATGAAATGAGTAGGTAGTATTTTATTCTTTTTGCATGGAGTTTTGTTTGTGTCATTTAATGATGTCTGTGTATGTTAGATTTAGAAAAATATAAATATTATTGAATCTTTTTTTTTTTCTTTAAATTGTATAGCACTAGTTATTTGTATCATTTAATTTTGGTGAGAATGTTGTAATAATATGGGCAAGTTCTTGCAATCTTGTGTTGCTCCTCTATTTTAATATTTTTGCAAACAGAGCTTCTAGTATAGTTTTTGCTGGTTTTTATCCTTCGAACTAGATAATGCAACTTTTACTTAAAAGGATGTAACAAGCTCTGTTCTGTTCATATTTGTATGTGAAATAGAAGGTACAAGAAACAGAAGTTTTGGTGACCTGTTGTTGTGTTGAACTTGGTTCTCAGTGTGGTGGACCTGATTGGGTATAAGTGTAGAACAAATTAATCACTTTTCCATATATCTGTAGGCTTATTTTGATAAATATTTCCTAGTGTTTAGTGTTGGCTTTGCATGTCAAATTCTTAAGGGAAATGATGCTTCACTTGCTGATTTGGTTCAAAAATTTTTCTATTGTGTTTAATTGTTTCTTATGCAATGCATGGAGTTGTGACGAGAGTGGTGTTTATGGAAACTACAATAAACGGCAGATGTATTTTCTATCATTAGAGCTTAGAATATATACAGGTGTGTTAGGCGTCTTTCATTTGAGGGCTTTTTAAATTGCTTTATGAAACTACAGTGTTTCTATCCTAACCGTTATTTGAAGCTACAGTGTTTCCATACATTTGTTAAGTGTCCCTCTTTTTTTTTTTTTTTTTTGGTTCCCCCTCCTTTTCCGTTTGCCTTTTTAGGATTGGTTTTGTAGCCTCAATTCAAGTAATGAATCATACATAGCAGTAGTATCATCAGATAATTGTGTTACAGAGATATTTGCATGCACATTGTGCACTTGTGCTCTGGGCCTCATTTTGCAAATACTAGTATACTAGATTGGTGGGAAGTAGACCTGAAAATGTCACATCAATTGTTTGGTCCCCATTTACCTTGCTCTAGTGCACAATGCTGGCAGTACTGGTAGATCATGAGTGCCCAGAATTTACCCCCTTATGTGATCTGAAACTACTTATCCCCTCATCATTACAGATTGGGAACTTGTGAGATGTGAGGATGAGGTTACTTTGAATAGTAATATGCAAGATTTGATTTTTCAGTTGCTATGGAGTAAGTGTGAAACTATAACTATCCATTTTTTTAGATATGGTGGGCATAATAATATTGTCATCATGTTTAGTTCGCTAGAACTTTGTTAAGAAATTGGTGAGACACATTTCCATGCATAACCATCCATGTTGCTGAATTTATTTCATGATAACCTAGTCTTCTTAAGTATTAATACACATTTTATATAAAATGGGCATTTTTAACAGTTTTCCAACATTTCCATTCTTGTTATCCACTGTGGTGGTTGCCCATGATTACTATGGTTACTGCACTTCTGATTGGTGTGTGGATGTCTGTGTTATAAATGAAAATTTTGTTTGATAGGAATCAAGTATAGACAATAAAGATAGAGAACTAGATGAATGGGTTACTGAATTTAGGGATTTTGGCACAGCACCAAGAACCCTAGAATCTTACAGCAAGAACTCACTTCAGAGGGAATGAAGAGCCCTCAAACTCATTTACAATCAGAAAATGACAGGACTCCCTTCTGACACTCCAACTTCCTATTTATATCCCCACTTTAGCTAACTACCTTTCCCGCCCTTTTCTGTTTTGTTAACAGCCTCTCTACAATTTTGGGCCTAATTTTGGCCCTCCTCCCTTCTACTCTTCCTACTATACTTCTGACCATAAAACCTGTCTCTAACATTGTTTCTGTATAGAATACTGCCATTGATTTTGTGAAGTTGATATGATACGTATGCAGATTTGTTCTTAATGTTTTCTGATATCAAAATTGTTTTTTATGGTATAATTTTCTATGTATTTGCATCCATTATATGTGGAATTCTGTGTAGGAATAAGCTTGTGTGAAGGATGTATTTTCTGTTGTTCCAAATCTGTCAATGATATCAAAATGTTCTGTAGGTGTAGTCTTGCATCCAAAATTTTTGGAGTCCATATTTTCAAGCATATTGTATATTTCCTTCCCATGTTCAATGAGAAGATTATGTATACTTTTCTATTGAATCCTTGGTGATGTTTTCTCTTGTCAGGTTCCTAATTCTTCTGAGAAATCAAAGCCAAAAACAGCAGTCAGAAATACTGAGATGAATGTCACTGCCAAGAGTGTGCCCCAGCAACCCTCTGGGTTGCACATTACTAGTCAATCTGTTCGCAGTGTAAATCCCAAAGTTGAAGCTCCAAAGGCATCTGGAAAGTTTACTGATCTTAAGTCAGTGGTGTGGGAAAATGGTATTTCCCCTACCTCCAAGGAGGTTTCAAATTCAGCAAACTATTCTAACAACAAACCAGGAAACCAACATGCTGTTGCTTCAGCAGCTGCTTCTACACCTTCAAGGAACCTGAATAACCTGAAATCTCCCACAGAGCGGAAGCCAGCTTCTTTAGATCTGAAAATAGGTTCCACTCTCGAGAAGAAAAATTCCCTTTCGCAAGTGCAGAGTCGGAATGATTTCTTCAATCTCATTAAAAAGAAAACATTGATGAACTCTTCTACAGTTCTTCCAGATTCCATCCCCACGGTTTCATCTCCCATGGTGGAGAAATCTGGTGAAGTAAATAGGGAAGTAGTTAGGCCTTCCGTATGTCCTCAGTCTCTTGGAAATGGTGCTGACGTGACTAGCAATGGTAATGCCCATGCACATGAAGAGGTTCACAGACTTTCTGATAATGAAGCTAAAGATTTAATTCCCAGTGCTACAATATATCCTGATGAGGAAGAGGCGGCATTCCTTCGTTCTCTTGGCTGGGAGGAGAATTCAGATGAGGATGAAGGCCTTACAGAAGAGGAGATCAATGCCTTCTATCAGGAGGTGATAAACTCTTATCTTGATTTAGCTTTTATAGATGAGATCATTATGATTGAAACTTGTTTGTATTCTTATCTGCTGATGCGGTTTATTATGTGCATTCGACCTTTCTGAAGTCAAAACTCCCTGCTTTGTCATAAGAAATGGGTTCAAAATTACCGTTCTGTCAATTAAAGCTTAAAGTGATTGGTTGTTGGTGACATACACCAATTACATGCTCGACTAAGCCCTTTTTCAAACTAGTGGCTTTTCTTGCCTGCCCACATGTTAATGCAACTTGTTGTGACTTGGCTGAGTAAAGTTTAGGGAGTTTCCAATTTACATTGGCCAAAGGGCCATTGTAGACGCATGCTATGATCATCAAATGGTTTACTTATTCGTGGTTGTTTTTTGTTTCCACTTTCCAGTGCAAGAAATTGGGCCCCACCGCATTCAAGCTATGCCAAGGCATGCAGCCAAAGCTGTCCAAGTTGTTTGAATCCTATGCATCCAACTTGCGTGGAGCTTCTGCTGATTTGAGCTCTTCTGGTCCCGGATCTGAAGCTTGATGTACTGTTTTTCTTCTTTCTCATCATAGTTAGATCCAAGTTTCAATTTTTTATGGCAGATGGCTAGTTCCATTCCTCCCTTTTGTTCTGAAAGAAGGCCGATGATTTGGGAGTGGAAGAACAGGGTGGGTTTTGATTGGAACCCTGCATTTTGCAAATATTGCAATAAGCTACAGGTGCCTCGGTCCTGCCTGCTTAACGGGATTTTTTCCTTCTTTTTTTGTTTAAAAGTTATAGGGTTGGTAGGGTAGGGGCTGTTTTATCTGCAGTGGAAGGTGCTGAGCAATTGCATCTTTTGGGGTATTTTGATCCATTTCTTTTCTTTCGAGAGGGTTTGATTCTACATGATAAAGTTTATGATGTTTTTGGTTAATTTTACAAGGAAAAAAAAAAGGAAATTTAAAGCTTATTTTTAATTTTAGAATATGTTAATATGATTATTTCTGGAGGTCTCTATTTTTTTGGGATATTCCGGTTCTTATTATAGTAGTGGTTCTCGTACCACAGTCAATAATCACGTTAATGGAAATTGAGATACATTATATAGAATTTCACTCCAATTGTTTATTCATTTTTGGTTGTGGCAGTTGTTTATTTTTTGAATAATAGTCTGATATTCAAATCTCCATGTACTGATGCCTTTAACTGAGAAGAAAGAGCATAATTAGGGCTTGGTTGGTTTTTATTTTTATTTCTTATTTTTTTTATTTTTAAGTTTTTGTAAAGAAAATAGTGAAAACAAGAAAATGGCCAAATGGGTTGGTTCACCAAAAATTAGAAAAAAAGTTAAGAAAGTTGCAAAGCTTAAAAATTAAATAAAGGCCCCCTCCCAAAAAAATAAAATAAAATAAACCAGACTTGAATGCTTCGGCGCTTCTTCAAGAGTGCCGGCGTATGGACTATGACAGTGGGAAGACATGAATTGGCCTGATGATGGCTGTGAAGGCTGTTGGATGATGACGGAGATGGCAATGATGAAGGCATGAATAGGGATTGGACTAGACGACGACGACGAGAAGATTGAACATGAACAGTGGCAGCAGCGATTGGACTAGGCATGACGGACGTCGCTTGAAGTGGGAAGAGAAAATCCTTGCGGCGGTGACTTTGTAAGCGTTGTGGTGGTGGATTGTGGATATCTCTTGATTCTGATTGCGGTGGCATTGGCTGGTATGGGTCTGGGAGGACAGGTGGCAACACTTGACTGTGGGTGAGTGGAAGAAGAGAACGTGTGAGTGAGAGAATGAATAATTAAGGTTTCCTTTAGAACGAGTTTGGGACTTTGGGTACTCTCGCTCCCGAACACGAGGAATGGGTGCAAAATCGCATCAAGGGAGTTTTCTTTTTTTAAATCGAGCCAACCCGACTCAACTTCAGCCCAAATCTGCTTGAGTTGCAGGTTATGTGAGCCGAGTTGAGTAGATCTGAATTTATATGGGTTGTAATTTGACAAACCCAAATATCGGGTTGGCCAACGGGTTTCGACCAGTTTGATGGCTCTTGTAATGGTCTCATTCTACTTATAACGGTTCTACACTTAAAACATTGTGCTTCTCTTAATTTAATATTTCAAACATATTAGATGATAGCTTTATACTTGTAGGTAATCTAGATTTAATATTAAGATTAAAGAATAACTAATTATGTAATTAAAAGATTAATTAAAATATAAAAGGGGCTAAAAAAAAGAGCATAGTCATTCATGAAATATAAGGTGTTTCCTAGAAAATGACTATATTCCCTTCTTGAGAATTATCTGTGCTATGGATTAGAAGGATTTTGAGATGTTGTTCTACCCTAAGAGATGAAATCTCTAAGAAGGGACACTACTTCAACCCAATTGTGAGGTTAGCCAAAGCTTCATGCCATGAGATGCCCTCCAAACTTGTCCCATGTCAAGTGTCAAAACCAAGGTGATGTAGTACTAGGTTTATATTCAAAAGGGGGAGCTTTCAGTGGCCTAGCTTTCTTATGCACCATATACCATAGCCAACTTGAGCAACTTGATAGCCAGCCAGCCACCCTAAAAGGTGATGCCAGGGTCCTTAGGCAAGAATATGTCCTTTTCACGTCAGTAAAGAAGACTCTACCACCAGTTTGTTGCTTGGACGCATGGAAATACGTTGGAACCTAAGCTCCTAAGCTAACCAATGGTAAAGGGCCTGAGGAGTTATTCAATGAAAGAAAAACAAGAAAAAACATATCATTCACCCCCCACTAAGACTTCAACACACAGAAAAATCAAAAAACCAGCAATAGAACCCACAAGCCCACATCAGAACCCCACTTTCCCAGACTTATAAACACTCTCCTACAACCAAAAAACACGAAACCCTGAATGGAATCCTGAAGCGTAAGGACGTCTCACGATCTAGCGACAACACCTTGTCATCCGTCAAAGGGCTGGGATAGTGACAACATCTGTTTTCTTCCAAGGTTACAGGACGGGCGGTCCTCCTTAGCTCCCATATTGCTCACATTTTTCCTCTAAAGTTTACAGATCCAAATTTGTAATCTTGGTATAGAGTGCAAACTCTTGCCAAGAGAAAACTGGTTCGGAACTATACCTGTAGTGTTAAATGTAGGGACTTTATATTTGGGTCAATCTCGAACCAGGCATTTAATCACTTTTACAAATGTGGCTAACTAACAAAATAAATCTGGCTAAATGATTATTAAAATTTAATTGATGGAAGAACTATTAATTTGGCTTTCGAAAGATCAAAATATTGGCAATTTAGTCCCTCAAAAATATTTTAGTTGTTTGTGGTACCCCAATGATAAATTCTATTATTACTAATGAGCTTTGTTAATGTTAATAAAAAATATTTTAGGGATTAATTTTTAGTAAATTATTTTTTAAGAACTAATTTATTAGTGCATTAATCTTTTAAAGGCTAATTTGTTAACACATTTGTCATTGAGATACTATAAGAAAAAATAATATCTTTTGTAGGATAAATGGTTATCATTTTGATCTTCGGGGAGCCAAATTGTTTGTTATGCCTTAATTGATATATAAGATTTAATAAAATCACCAATTTGTCCCCACAATTCTTTTCCTTTTTCAACTTACCGACCCTATCCCTCTCCCCTCGCCATCAGAACTCGGAGAAGAGAAGAGAAGGGATCTGCCATGGTGCGTCCAAGTTTAAACAAAAGAAGTTGATCCACCATTGACACACCATAAGTCACTTTAAACAAAACGCGCTAGTAACTTTACAAGCTTTGTTATATATCATCCTCCATTGCAGGAATCTGATACCTAACTTTTACTTCTTCAGCTGCTTCCTGCTTCCTGCTATATCTCATGATTTTTTTGGTAGCCAGCAAGCGGTAATGATTTTATTTGAGGAAATTCCACAACCCACAAGTGGTAACTAGCTACCACTATGACTTTTGCGTAGAATATCTGTAATACCCCAGTTAAAAAAAAGATTTAAATTGTTGCTAACAAGAATTTTAAAAAATTTTGGGTAAGCTTGAGTCTTTGGGGCAATATCTTTATTCACATTGAATAATATGGTGATAAAGAAACTAAAACTGATTAAATAAAGAGATTTTTGTAAAATAAGTGTGTGTAAATCAAGTTGGGATCACACAACACTCTCATTTGTGACAAACACACTATACCCCTCTTTTCTTATTTTGCCACCATCTAGCACCTTTCTTCTTTCACTATCCTTCTCTCCTTCTGCAATTCCACCCCTCCTTTTTCCCATCTTTGTTCCGTTTTCTTTTTCCTTTCTCGGCTTCCCACCACCGCACCACCCTCTACCACCAACCACAATTTCAGTTCCTTCTCTCCACCACAAGCACCACCGCGGCGTCTCTCTTCCAACCGCGCTCTTTCTTTCTCTCTTTGCTCTCACGACCCCACCTCGCCACACCCCCACCATCGTGGTAGAGTCTCACTCCATGAGGCACCATTTCTTCGGCAAGCTCTCCCTCTTCCAGCGCGCCTTCCTCTCTGTTTCTGCTTATCTTCGTTTCGCTTCCTTCATTAGAGGTTAGGCAGTTTCTGCTTCTTCAAAGTAAACCCAGCCCTTGGGTGAGTTCGTTTCTTCTTGTCTTGTGTCCTTCTTCCCTAACAACTTTATTGACTTGCTTGATGTTGTTCATTGTTGGAAAATTTAGTAACTTCTAGTGGAAGTGGGGCTTTGCAGTCTTGACTTTTAAATTAAGAGTATTAAAAGAGTTGTTAGTTAGTTAGCTTAATTTTACTCTTACCTTAGGGGCTATTCAATTTAACTTGTTAGTTTTGTTGTTTTTTTACTAATAATTGTAATTATGTTGTAATTGATTGGGCTGTTAGTATGGGTATGTTGTTAGCTTTCATAAATTTTCTTATTTCAAGAGATGGCCTAATAATTGGTGGTCATATTGTATTCATACTTTGATGGGTTAGGTTGTACCTTATATAACTATTGAATAACAAATATACAAATTAGTAAGGGCTATGTTAACTTGATATGTTTGGAGAAGGTTGAATTCATAGTTATGCTTACTAAAGATTAAAAAAATGGAAAAGAGGATTAGGGTTTAGATCTAAACCATGAGTTATGTTTAAATTGGTCAAGTGCTGATTTCAGATTTTCAGGGAGATCAATCTTCAAGTGTGGCAGCCCATAAGGCATTGACTTGATGTTCTGTGAGTGGACAGGGCCTCTATGGCATATGATTTTTTTTTATGCAATTAGTAGTTGGTTTGATTTTAATATATATTTGACAGCTTATTTTTATTTATTTAGTTAAATATGAATGTTTTGTTTTGCGTTATAGTTATCATCTAGTTTGAACTATCTATCTATCTATTTGTGAATGCCTATTTTGGTTTTGAGGAAAATTTTCTGGCAAGCAATTGTTGAATGTTCTAGAAGTTTTTAGAAGAGATTACGAACTTTATAAATGAAAGGACAAGCTCTAATATTTTGTTTGGATTACTAAATTGACTTATTAAGTGACTTATAATTTGAAATTTGAAATTTGAAATTTTGATTAGTACTTCAGTTCTTTGAAATCTGATTTGATATTTGTAACTTCAGCTTTTATTGATATCTATTACTTTAGTTTCTATATACCTTGCGGGAGGATTCTCAGTTAATCAGTAGCTAGCGGTCGCTAACGTTAGCCTTGGTGCACCTTGGTTCGAACCCAGTTAGCAGGGGTGTTGCTAGCTCAGTGTGTGTGTGTGTGTATGGCCAACGCATTGCGCCGGCTCTGTTAACTTTGAAGGGGCTAAACCTGATTTGGAAATTTCGCAGAATTAGAAACCTCCCTGTCTTGGATTTATATTTGAGAATCATGTTTCAAGGTTATGAAATAATGTTAATTCTTTGTTTACATACATAGTTTCTAACATTGATTCTTTGTGTATATATTATTAAAACAATGATTTCTTTATTTAAACTTCGTTCATGATGCTAACTCTTTATTTAATCATAATTAGCTTTACTTTTAGAGTTTGTCCTCATATGTTATAGTTGCATTACCCCTCATTGAGTCGGTTGGACTCACTCCTCATCCTCTCCCTGTTTAAGAGTTAGGTACAGATTAGCGAATGGAGTGTCCTAACTAGAAGAGGGTTGGAAGCTTTGAGAGCCTGTCATACTCATCCATACAGGCCGTAAGGTTGTTTTCTTGAGTTTGAGCAATATCCATTATATATTTGTTGTATAAAATTTAGTGATGCTCCTTAATCCACAGGCAGGGTTTGAGTTCTATTGTGTTAGTGATGTGATAGATTTAGTTGTGATTCAATATATCACTACTAGTTTATATGTTTATCTTCTTGGTTTTGTGGTTGAGTTGTATAGTCTAAGTTGTAATAGGAATTATTTTTATTTGGGAAATGTCCGATTTTAAGGGGAAACTTTGTCCGTTGGTTCTAATTTATTCTGGTAGGCTAGCTGGGAAACAGTCTTCCCCAAGCACCGGTCACGGCCTCCGATGGGGTCGTGACAATATCCAAATTGTATTTGAGATGAAAATTTTATGGAGGCCCGAAAGTGATGTGAATCCCAGGTGGGTTGTGGCATTTGCTTTTGAACTGGATTTCAACAAGAAAAAATAAAAACATGTGGGCATATTGCATTGCAAGGGAATCGATCTAAGATTTGACTTGGCCTCACATGGTGGGGAGAGGCGACGATAGCGACTAGCTTGCACTGTTGCGCCCGGAGACGAGGCTGCAACACATGGTCGATTGTTGGAAGAAATTTTTTTTTCCATAGTTATAACTGTTAGTTTGAAGCAGAGGGGAAAGATAGAGGATAAAGATTATTTAGTCATTTTGATATAGGAGTTCATGATGGACCCAAAAACACGGTTCCCAATTTGAAAGGCGCCGCTTTATCCCTACTTTTTTGTGCTTGATATATGAATTTTATTTAAGTTTACAAATAATAGAAATAACAACTATAGTAAGTGTTAATCTTAAAAAAGTCTGTATTTATTTATTTTTCAAAAAATGAATGCGACTTATGTGGTAACTCATCCATTTTAATGCTATAACTAACGAAATTGTGTACATGTTTGGTCATCTGACACCCCACTTTAGAGGATGCAAATAAAATTTCATCCTGAAACATATATATTTGACAAATTTTAATTGTGTTGTGTTTAAACATGATTTTGTTTCAAAAATGATTTGACTGAAATTTTTTTCGCCGCCCCTCAATTTACGAAATTGCCTCCCCCCATTAGTCGTCTAAATGTTTTGTATACCTGAAGCAACAAAATGTTGCTTCAGGTGCTTGAATCACCTCATTACCTACAGTTAGCTACTCAAAATTACATCCTTTATCTAAGGCATAACATTGTCGTTGACTCACCAATTGGCTGCATTTTGGTCTTGTGCTATAATTTTTATGTCTTCGTTTCTTATGCCAAGGGAGGCCAACAAAGGGCTGCCTCGTAGGGCGTCAAGCACTTCGTGCCTCGGCTCAAAGATTTGGATGAAGCTTATATTGCACTTCAAATAGTGGCCTACAATCTATGAGGGAGCTGGAAGGTTGTCACCATTAAGGCCATAATTCACACCAATTGCAAGGCCACCTGCGACGTAACATTAATTTAGTTGAAGGTACAATGTCAATGATACATCAAGAATCAACACTCCTTTTTATTCCGAAGATTATATAGAAATGTAGATATTGTAGTGGTATATGATTTCTGATTTAATTAGACCAATATTTACGTCATAGGTTCTGTATTGATACTGAAATTATATATTAAAAGGTATCAAGAAACATTTTTACAAAAAAAAAAAAAAAGGTATGAAGAAATATCAGTGGCTTTTGAAGTAATGAACATAACAAGATAGTGAAATATTTTTACATTGACATCGCATATAAATTAAACTCTTTTAATGATGTGCTAAACTATAATTGAATGATTGTATTAAAAAAATGATACTAATATGAAATTTAAAATATATAATATGAAATTATTTTTTGATTAACATATAATGTGAAATTATGAATAATGATTAATGAAAAACATTACTCTTTATAACTAAATTCATCAATATTTTACGCAAGTAACCAGAGTTTTGGGATGGGGGGAACATACTTGCAAGATACTGTTGAGTTAGTAGAATCTTTGTGGTAACAAACAGCCCCCAAACCAACCTAGACTTCATGATGACTTGCTTGGTAATAGACAAAACTAATGGACGAGAAGTCAAAGGAAAACATGTGCAATTAGAAAATTTTCCTATAGTTTTGGAATGTGATGGGAAAAGCAAATTCGGCTTAGGAATGTGATGAGGCAAGTATTACAAAACTAAATTAAGCATTTTTTTTAATTGCATATTCAAATATAAAATTATTTACTCATAAAAATATTTTTATACAAAATTTTTTATAAAATATATTTTTACATAAAGATTTAATTAAACTGTTTATCCAAATGGGATCTTCATCTTTTAATTTATTTATTTACTTCGCAGCTTTGTTTTGGGCCTGTATTGGTTGTCTCGAATAACTCAGACTAATTTTAGGCCGAAAAAGAAAAGACCAAAAAAGAAAAAGCATGAGTTAGTTTCTTAGGGATTTTTTTTGTGGAAAAAAAATATCAGAATAAAAATTAAGAGAAAAAAGGCAAAAATGTGATAAAATAAAAGCACAAAAAAAAAAAGGTTTTGATTTGTTTGAATGTATGAGCTTAATTGCCTAAATCTTGAATTATCTCATGAGTCTTGCCTTTTAATTTCAAATTGTTTTATGATCCTTAGCACTAAAAACTTTCTTTTTAAAATGACGAAATAAAAATAAAAATTTATTTTTCATAAAATTTTTCAATCATTGAACAACTTATGATATTAATATGTGATTTAACCATCTTCAAGAGTTATAAGAATTATAAGAGTTTATTGTATAATTCATGCTATCCTAAATTTTGTACAGTAGTGGATTTGTTCTGTTCTATATTTTTTTATTTAAATAGCAAATCTTTTCATAAATAAAATCAATCCAACACAATTATTTTCAACAATAACTAAATGGTTTTGAGTTCTTCGTTATACCAAAAGATACGTAAGAGTGTAAATAAAGCCAAAATTAAATTTTCTTAATTTTTTTCTTTTGTAAATTGTAAATAATTGTGAGAATTTTTTTAGGGAAAAAAATAAATATTATTAAAATTATTAATTAATTTTTATAACTAGCTCAATGGTAACTGTTGTAAAAAAGATGTATTAGAGGTGTAATAAAATTAAATTTTTATCATTTCCTATGTATAATTAGACTCTTGAGTTTGATCTCATTTTCAAAAGACTAAATTTTTCAAATTAAAAATTTTTTTCTGATTTTTTATAAATAAAATTTGATTGTGACTCCATTAAATATTTTCAATAAATTTTTGTTGCCTTCTATCGCAATGCTCTTTGGGCATGCTGTGACAATAGTTGGAATGTGATATCCATGTCTGTTAGATTTTGGACCAACTCCACCCAGGAATCCTCAGACTGAAGAAGGAAAAACTTGAAACCAAAAAAAACAAAAGCCAACATAGACTAGGACATTCCAAAACTGAGGAAGGACAAAAGTGTAACGGTGGAGGGATTGAGAGGTTGCCATGGGAAGAAGTTTATATGTTTGTTAATCATGATAATAATTTGAAAATCAAACTAGAAATTGAGCAGTCGAAGTTTTCAATTATGCTTCTACCCGCTTCAAGGGCCTCAGTCGAGTCGTGTCGAGTCAAGTCGAATTAATTGAATTTCTAATAATAGGGCACGGATATTGATAGTGTTATCAAGATTAAAAAAAATTGTGATTAAACTATAATTAAATCACAGTTGATCCAAAAATATTTATTGAATTGAAAATATTAGCGGTTCTTGATACAACTAAATGATTCTAGTTCGTAAAATTGATTGTGATTAACTTTTAATAATTTTAAAACATTTAATTCAAAGAGGCAAAGATAACCCACAATTAAATTGATGTAGTAAATAATAAATTAATTAGAATACGAGAAATGTCTTATTCTCATGGCATATAAAATATTTGCTACTGCGTGACCCATTTCAGCTACTATGTACCGCGTGCTGATGCAAAGAATAAATTTGGAATTTCCTTTGGAGATTAGTTTTGTTAATTTCTTTTGGCACATAGTCTCCTTAATATGATTCTAGAGAAATATTGCAAGTAATTCAAGCTACTTCTATGTTATCTAAAGAAAGCATCAACCACTCACATATTTTGGCTCAGTACTATAAGTTTGTATTTTACGTGTCACCCAGTTTAAATGATATAGTGCTAGTAACGTGAAAAGGAACAGTAATTGAAAATAGCTCACAATTTTTTTTTTTTTTTTTGTATTTTCAAAAAAAAGAATAGTTTGCAAATTCAGTTTGCCCTCTCAAACTCAGTGTGTGTAAATTGTAAACGTTCCTCATTTTACTTGAACTTTAGCTATATGCATATTCTTAGTCCGTCTTAAGTAAATTGATAACATTGCTCCATTATATTTCAAACGTTATTTTTTTTCTCCATCAGTTTAATATTAATTTCCTCGCACGATTACATTAAACTAGTGCAATACATGATTTAGATCACTAAGACCACAATGGATACACTGGCGTCATGTCTGGATAGAAGGATCCAAAGTTTTGCTCAACGCCACCGCTCTTCTCATCTTCGTTGAACATTTCGAAGATAAATGTATAGAAACCTTGGGAAGGCCTCCTTGGTGTCCCTTTCCCACTTTGCAGACGGTTGATCAAGTTTTTGTTGTAAGCCAAAGCATTCTCTTTGCTTGTGTGAGGCTCATTGCCAGCACTAGGCCAACCAGTCTCGGACACATCAAGGACGAGGTTATTCACACCAATCTTCTCAAAAGCAGCGTTGAATGCATCCACCATTGCATCAAAGAGATTGAAGTACTTGTAATCTCCATCATGGACCACAGAAGTATCTGACCTGAAGAGGGCATAGTCTAGAGAAATTTGTCCAGGGTTTGCGGCATATGCAAAGTAAGGGTACACATTGATCATCATGGGGTAACCATTTTGCACCAAAATTGGAGCAATTGTTCGCAAAGCTGTGGCGGCTTCATCACTGAATGCTCCAGCTGAAGGTGGATAAGAATTTGCCAAGGACCCACCATGTATAACCGTAGTTACCCTTATAGATTTCGTTATGCCAGCGTTACCAAGAGCCCTCTTAATGTTCTGTATAGCAGGAGCAACAAATGTTGCTTCAGGCCCTGGAATCACCTCGTTACCTACGGTTATGTACTCAAAATTCACATCCTTTATGTAAGGGGCAACATTGTCATTGACCCACCCATTGGCTGCGTTTTGGTCTTGTGCTATAATTTTTATGTCTTCGTTTCTTGTGCCAAGGGAGAGCAACAAAGGTTTGCCTCGTAGGGCATCAAGCACCTGATGCCTTGGCTCAAAGATTCGGATGAAGCTTATGTTGCATCTCAAATAGAGGCCCACAACCTGTGAGGGAGATGGAAGATTGGCTCCATTGAGGCCATAATTCACACCAATTGCAAGGCCACCTGCGACGGAAGATTAGTTTATTGAAGGTACAATGTCAATGATATATCAAGCATCAACAGTTGTTTTTATTCCAAAGATTATACAGAAATGTAGATATTGTTGTTATATATGATTTCTGATGTTCAAATTAGACCGAAGGTTACGTCATAGGTTCTGTATACTGAAAATAGAGGATCCAAATCCCTGAAAATATATATTAAAAGGTATCAAGAAATACGAGTGAGTACTTTTGAAGTAATCAATATTATAAGAGTAAAATATTTTTAACGGCGTGCTAAATAATAATTGAATGATTGTATAAAAAAATTATTTATACTAATAGTATATCAAAACTTAAAATTTAATTTATATAATATGAAATTATGAGTTATGATTAATGAAAAACATTACTCTTTATAACTAAAGGCACCAATATTTAACGCAAATAACTACTGCTTTGGCATGAGGGGAACAAACTTGCAAGATACTGTTGAATTAGTAGAATCGTTGTGGTAACAAACAGCCCGCAAACCAACCAAGACTCCATGCTGACTTGCTTGAGAGAAGAGATTAGAATTTGATAGTTGAAATGATGACTTTCAGATTAAATAACCTCTTCACTGTGGGAAAAAAGAAAAAAGAAAAAAACCGTTTTACTACAATATTTCATCCAGAGGCAGAATCGCTATATACATATAGACAAATAAATGGATAAGAAGTCAAAGGAAAATACATGGAAATAGAAAATTTTCCGATAGTTTAGAAATGCGGTCGGGAAACCAAATCCGGCTTAGTATGTAAGACAAGAATCTTATTGTGTATTTTACTCCCTCTTACCACAAATGATTGTCACTTTGATAAAATTAGTACACCCTTGAATCAATACATCTGAATAGAGAGAATAATTGAGGGCATCAAAATAGAAAGCTGTGAAAATAATTAATCATGTTCTTTATTCGAATATAAATTCCTTTTTATATTGTAAATAATTATAATAAATCTGGCAAAATTTATAAGAATACTTAATCAAGTTATTGCTAATATGAATAATTCTTTATTGCAATTGATTAGCTTAATTTGTTCCTTTGTTAGCTCTTACTATAAGAATCAAATAACTCATATGTGAAAGTTGTATTGACTGAATAATTTTGTTGAATAACAAGGGAAAACAATAAAGGAAGCAATAACAAGAAGTAATTCACTGAATCACAAAATGACAATAATTCCCCCTCCTTCGAGTTCAGGGGTGAGAACTCCCAAGAATTCCATTAATTTCCTCTCTGCCTCCTGATGCTCACTCTCCTATGTTTTGTTGCATTCTTCATGAATGTACCACACCTTCATAACAAACTTTGGACAGGTCATCATTTGGCTATCATCACCTGCTATGCAGTTGCATCAACTCATGATAAAATCCTAAGTCCACGTTGAGACTTTTCTTAAGCGTTTATGGACTAGGCCCGTTGTTCCCCTCAGCCCACCATGGTCTTCATCAGTCTTTGCAATAGCCTCAGATACACTTGGGTCACTATCATCAACAATTGGGTCAATTGGATCCATAAAATGGCTTGCTCAACTTATTGTTTTCTCACTTGGCTAACAAGCTTTGGCGATAGGGTTGTAGCTTAAGCAACACCAAATCACCTTCATGGAATTCCTTATCTCGCCTTAGTGTTAGCTTGTTTCTTCATTGTTGCTTGTGCCTTCTATAGGTAGAATCTCAATTCTATGTTCAAAACCTCGCAGGTTCTTAGGATTGAATCAACCTCAACCACATTAGAATCTCCCATGGTATACCCAGGGAAAGGGTTCATAGGGAACTCATACAGGGTCTAATGAGGGCTCATGTGAATAGATGAGTGATAGGAACCATTATACCAGTACTTGGCCCAGGACAAATAGGATGCTTACTGCTTAGGATGTGAGTGAGTGAACACTCGTAGATATTGTTCCAAGGATAGGTTATCAACTTCCATCTGCCCATCACTTTGCGGGTGATAGACTGTGCTATGGTGTAGTTTGGTGCTACTATATTCAAATAGGTGTTGCCAAAACCTGCTAAGAAAAGGGGGATCCCTATCTGTGACAATTGATGAAAGGAACCCATGTAACTTAATCACCGAGTTCATGAACAACCTAGTCACCACCTTGGCTGTGAATCTTGGCTTCAACACTTCAAAGTGACCAGTCTTGCTAAACCGATCCACCACCACTAGGATAGTAATGAATCCAGCAGATTTTGGTAACTGTATTATAAAATCCATAGTAATGTCACTCTAGGGCCTCATGGGAAGAGGGAAGGATTGTAACAACCCTTAGGGATGGGCCAGCACATACTTTGTTCTTTGGCATAGTTTACATTGTTCTACCATCCTCTGCACATCAATGCTTCATACCTAGGTAGAAAAACAATGTTCCCAGAGTCTTGTAAGTCTTGAGAACGCCTCCATATCCTACCTGAGGAGTAGCATGAAACTCCTATAATAATAGCTCCCTTAATCCTTCATAATTTGGCACCCAAACCTTCCCTTTGTATAGCAGTAAACCATCCCTGATTGTATAGTCTAATTCCAACAGCCCTTGTGAAAACTTGAGATGCAAGTCCTGCATTTCAGAGTAATTTTTATTAGCTCACCATACAGTGGGAATCAAGGCAGACTGAACTATGGTAAAGGCCTGGAATTGTGGCTATTCTGTCATCTCTTCTTATCTAGACAAAGCATTCGCAGCCTGATTGGGCTTCTCGGGTCTGTAAATGATTTCAAAATCATAGCCAATGAGTTTAGCTGGGTAGTACTACTGATCGGGGGTTAACACCATCTATGTTAGTAATTCCTTCAACCCTTGATGATCAGTCTTGACATTGAATTTGTGCCCCAACAAATAGTGACGCCATTTGGCCATGGCTTGGGTCATAGCATACAGTTCTTAGATGTAGGCCGAAACTAAAGTTAATTTTCCTCCTAATTTCTTGCTAAAATAGGCTATCAAATGCCCATTCTGAGTTAGCACGGCCCTACCACCCTTATTGGATACATCGATTTCCACTACAAATGGTTGGGAGAAGTCTGGAAGGGACAGCACAGGGGTGCGTGTCATGGCATCTTTTAGTTTCTCAAAGGCAATTTCAGCCTCTTGAAACCAGTGGAATGCATTCTTTTTTAGCAATTCTGTGAGAGGAAAAGCTATCTGAGCGTAGTTGGCCACAAACTTCCTATAATACCCGATAAGGCCTAAGAATCCACGTAGTTGCTTCACTGTTGTTGATCTAGGCCAAGCCACTATTCCCTTAATCTTAGAAGGATCGACTTATACCTCTTTAGCACTCACAACATGCCCCAAATATTGAACCTGCTACTTGCAAAAGAAGCACTTAGATAATTTGGCAAAAAATTGATGTTGTTCCAGCATGGATAGGGTTAATTGCAAGTGCTATAAAATTTCCTCTTTGGATTTACTATAGATAAGTATGTCATCAAAGAAATTGACAATGAACTTTTGTGGGTAAGGGCAAAAAACCTTATTCATAGTAGCTTGAAAAGTGGAAGGGGCATTAGTCAGCCTTTGGGCTAACCACAAACTCATAATGCCCTAGGTGAGTGTGGAAGGCTGTCTTTGGGATGTCTTCTTATCTCAAACGGATTTGGTGATAACCAGACCTACAATCAATCTTGGAAAAATACTTTGCCCTGAAAAACTCATCTAGAATCTCATATATGGTAGGAATAGGGAACTTGTCCTTAATAGTGATTGCATTGAGTGCGCGATAATCTACACAAAACTGCCAACCTCCATCTTTTTTTCACACTAGTAGCACTGGACTGAAAAAAAAGCACTATGGCTATCTTAGCTAACCCCTATTTACAGCATTTCCTCAACTAGTTTCTCAATTTCTTTTTATGAAATTGTGGATAATTATATGACTGCACACTGATAAGAGCAGTCCCCCGATTCCAAATGAATGTGGTGATCTATCTCCCTATGGGGAGGGAGCTGTCTTGGCTCTTCAAATAATTTGCTATACCGTGCTAACAATTCTTAGAC
Organism: Pterocarpus macrocarpus; assembly: GCA_031439585.1. Taxonomy (NCBI): domain Eukaryota; kingdom Viridiplantae; phylum Streptophyta; class Magnoliopsida; order Fabales; family Fabaceae; genus Pterocarpus; species Pterocarpus macrocarpus. The sequence goes on from CM062514.1 coordinate 9,711,244, forward strand.
TTCTGGCGGTTGCTACGGCTTCTCAGGTTCCTCCTCTAATTCTTCCACCACTCGCATATGGAAGAGTAACACTACAGTGTCATCAACAACCATTTTCTGTAGAACCTGATTGGTGACCTCCCATTCTTAAGCAACCTTTCTCCTTGCAGCTTCACGGTTGTTCCCTAGGTTGAAAAAATCCATAGTGAGGTTCTGGTAGTTAATATGGATAATACCCAGCCCCATCACCCACTACACCCTAGCACGATATCAACACCTCTTAAATTCAACACATAGGTATCCATTGTGAACTGATGGCCTTGAATGTGCAATGGTAAACCCACGCACTTTGCATTGCATTCAATTAAGTCACCACTTCCCATATAAACATCAAAAGTAGGAATATGAACTATGGGTAACAATAGTTTATTGGCTATTAAGGTTGTGATGGAATTGTGAGTGCTCCCTCTGTCTATAAGTATCAGGAGTTGCTATCCCTGACAAGTACCTTACATTCGGAGGGTGCTTGGATGATATTGTCCTTCTATAGCATTAAGGCTGATCTCAGGAACTTCTGGCTGGTCCTCGAGTTCAGTGGCTGCATTGTCATTAGCATTTTGAGCATTACCTCTTAAAAGTTCCTCATCTTCTCCTCTCAATGAGCAGCAAGCCAGAAGCCTTGCAGCGATGAGGAGGGGTGTATTTCTCCTCACAATAGTAACATAGGCCTTTCTCATGTCTCTACTTGATCTCTGTTGCTGATAACCTCTTGAATGGAGCACCTCCAATGCCCACACTGGACTGTGCTGATCCAGTGGTGAATTGCTGATGACCCCTTGCCGCAGGCATTACGGCCCTTAAATGATGGAAAAGTCGCCTTAGTAACCAAATTCTTGCTAGAGGTTGGCTTGAGTGGAGGTTGTCAAAGCTGCTCACACTCTTTGAATCCAAATATTTCTAAAGTTGGCGGACTACAGCTTGCTATTGTTCATGCAGGTTGGCCATTGAAACAGCTTCCACATAGGAGCATGGTTTCGCTAGTAATAGCTCTCATTTTAAGTACTCTTGTAGGCTAGCCACAAACAAAGAGATAAGCCATTCTTCACTCAAACGAATAACATGGTTTGAAAGCTCCTCAAATTGAAATTGGCATTCCTCCACTAAATGTACTTGCTTCAGTTCCTTTATAGCAACCTTAGGATCATGGAAAATATTACCAAACCTCAAGCCCAAAGCACCTAAAAAAGTCTCCCAAGTATAGGGTATTTCATTATTCACCCCCCATCTATACCAGGTGTAAGTAAGGCTTACTAAGTGGAAGGAGAGGATTCTACTACACCACTCCTCTAGAACATCATAGACCTTGAAATACTCTTTTACTCTAAAAACCCATTCCTCAACCCCTTTCCCATCAAACATAGGAAGATCAGCTTGTAAACCTTTCTGCTAAGGTTAGTTAATTTATACATTTGAATGGTGGAAAGAATAGTCAGGCTCACCATTATTACATGAATCATTGTGGGACCTGCTTCCATATGGAGGAGACTTCATCTTTAGCCCCTCCTTGAGCATGCTCTCAATGCTCTTTAGTGATGTCTCTACTGCACCCAACCTTCCTTGAGTGTCAGTCAGCTTGCTATTAACCTCCACTTGGCCATGCTGCAGGGCTGCTATCTAAGCCCAGTTCACTCTGCTCACCTCCTCAACCTGAGACAATCGAGTTGTATCCTTCATGCGAATATCTCTCAACAAGAGCACTAGATGTTAGCTCTTACTATAAAAATCAAATGATTGAAATGTGAAAGTTGTAGTCATTGAATAATTCTGTTGAATAACAAGGGAAAACAATAAAGGAAGCAATAACAAGAAGTAATTCACTGAATCGCAAAATGACAATAATTCCTCCTTTTTTGAGTTCAGGGGTGATAACTCCCAAGAATTCCACCAATTTCCTCTCTACCTGCTGATGCTTACTCTCCTACGTTATATTGCCTTCTTCATGAATGCACCATGTAACGTCCGAAAAATTTTATCGTTTTCAACCGAGTTATTCGATTTTTATCAAACAATTGTGACTAAATAGAATTTGATTGAGCATTCATTTAAAGCCAATTAAGTGTGATTTAGAAGGATTAGATTTGATGAAATTAGATTAGGAATATAGGAAACTTCGTAGAATTTTTCTAAAATCGGTTCATCAATTTAAGAGAAATCGGTAAGATTTTGGTATTTTAAACTATCGGAACCAAAGCAATAGAAATTATATTGTGAAACCCTAGGATGGATGGCCAAGATTCAGCCACCACACCCTCACAAATGGCGCCATCAACAGCCATGAAGAAGGGCAGCCAAGCCAAATTGGAAAGAGAGATGAGATCCACCAATTATATGATAGCTTCTCTCCAAAGTTTTCAAAATTTTTCCCTTCCTACCCTTGCAATTTCGACCATCAAAAAAGGGCAGACCTCTCTTCATTTCTCTTTCATTCACACTCATCTTCACTCCATCTTCATCCCCTCTTCAAGTCTCATCAAAAGTTTCTTCAAATTTAAGACACCAAACTAACAAGATTTCAACTAGACAAGGTAAGAATCTAACTTCTCTTAGTTTTCATTGATGTGGGGCTATGTGGGGATCTTGTTTTTCTCATGATACTGATGTGATTTAAAGTGATGAGGATGGATTATGGTTGATTTTGCATGTATGTTCTGATTAGAATTGGAATTGGTATGAAAGAACTTGAAGAATAAAGAGAATTTAAGAAGCTATTAGGATTTTCACTTGACATTCCGTACAGCGGAGTGTACAGCTCTGCTTACAGCCATTTAAATTTGATGAATCCATTTTTACACGAAACTAGACATTTAGGGCTTTCTATACATATAAAATATAAGCCATTGGATTAGTATAGAATTAGTTATGAATTTTTGAAATTTGACCTAGAATCTTGGATTCCCATCTAGGCAGTGTGAGTTGAGAGGGTTGTAACTCACCCTACACAGTTCTAAATTGAGTGAAACTAACGTTGTTTGAAAGCTAACATATAAGGAAATATCTCATAAAAATTTTAGAGTTAGATTCATTACCAATTATTCCCAGCACATCAATGAATTTACCTTAAGTTCAAATTGGGCTGGAATAAGGTAGTCCAGTAGGGTTAAGTTATGGGGCTTATATCTCAAAATATACTCATGCAAATGATATACAACTTATTATTTGAAAGTTTGTTCTATTAGCTTTAGTTTGATATAAATTTTGTATGATTTCACCCAGATTTATATTTTTAGTGAATTTTCACTTATAAGGGTGCAATTCTGACTAAGTACAGGGCAGTCTGAGATAAAATACTAACAACTTGAGTTATACAAATCAAAATGAAATGGGGCTAAATGGGTTGAAAACTAGACACATAGAGCTATGACATATCCAAAATCCAAGTTTAAATGAGTTGACTTGGACTAAAGGTGGATTATACAAAATTCGGGCAGAATAGGATGAAGTAAGCAGAAAACTCTATTGATATTTGTATTGACTTTGATGAATGATATTGTGAACATATAATTGCTATTCCATATTGATTTGCATGTTTGAATGATTTTACTGGTAGTCTGGCACTATTCATGGGGAAGCGGACTCGATCTGTTATGCTGCTGAAATTTTGGCAAAGAATTCATAGTTATGTGAGTTATACTTGCATGAACACATGATGTTCGAAAGGATAAAGTTAGTTGTGCATGCAATTCATGAATATTATAAAGGATTCCATATTATTTGGGCCAGCCGTTGAATAAGTTTAAGGGGAATAAATTAGTGAAAAAGTTGGGGAAAGTAAACCCGGTAATCCTGTATATGAACGAGCTCGATCTTGAAAAGCAGACTATTACCCAGGAGTATATGGCCAATAGCTCCCAGGGGACCAAGAATGGAAATTTTAAGTTACAAGAGTTGAAGTCTCTCAAAGACAAAGTGTATTTTTTTTAGTGTATATATATATATGCTGTGTTTGTTGATTCCTAACTACTTTCACAGTTATCAGTGTTCCTAATATTATGTTATTATTTAACTATGATTACTATTTTAGTCATGTTGACATGCTTGGTTTAAATGTCCGTTTATAGCTCTGATTTAAAATAAAGCTTGTTTCGGATTACACTTTTCATAATACAAATTAAAGTTGAATATTATTGTCTTAGTGTATTATTTAAACTTAAGAAAAATCGAAACAACTAAGAATGATAGCGATGCTAGAGGTGTATAGAATTAGGATTTCTACTGAGAAATTTTTATTTTTCACCCTACTATATATTTCCGCGTCATTCTCAGATCATGGAGAATGTGGCAACAGGAGTCCTGCTCATTGGGTTCCTTGAGCTTCATATTTGCCTTGACCCGTTTATAGACTCTGTGTATATATCTAGTAGCTACCGATTCCGCCTTTATTTCTTCTTCAGTAGAGATTTTGCAGTCCCACTTACTCACCCCCTTTTCGACCCGTCCGCTCCTTATATTGTCGCCCCTCTCCACATGACACATCCGTTCCCACCTCCACCTGCAGCAGCAGCAGCAGTAGCACCGGTAACAGCAACAACTCCCATGGCTTTGCCAGCTTCACCACCGCAGCAGATCCCCTCTGCCTCACTGTCTAAGGAGGATCCGTCGAAGGCGACGAGCTCGTCTTCCTCGTCCTCTGCCCCGAGCATGGACTACACTCCAACTAACGCCGGCATGGCGAATGGATTCCTTTCCTTGGAGTCCATCTAGGGTGCTCGTGTAGTGCTGCAGTAGGAAATATATAGAGTGGCCCTCTTTTGACATTATTGGCCCATAGGGAGTAGTTTAGTGTATGTTATATGTGGATGGTTAGCATATGAAATGTCTCTTAGAGACCAGTTAGAGTACTATTCATAGAGACATGCCGATTTATTTTGTTTCAGTGGCCTTATTTTATTACCCTGTACTGTTTATGTATCTTTTGGCAAACTTTGAAATTAGACATTTATGTCTACACACACACACACACACACACACACATATATATATGATGCAGTTTCAGTAGTTCTGTCTATTCCGCATTTTTATTTATTTTATTTTATTTTTGTTACAATGATTATCTATTACTTATTCCGCAGTCAAATGGAAATTTATTAAGTGAACACAATTAACTCTATATGGGTAATTAATATTGAATCAGAAAATGGGATTTAATTAGACCGTCACACGTAATAACTTATCAGGTAATATATTATGACTTAAGTATAGTATTTTATTTGGTAAAGTATTACACACCACACACTCATAACAAACTTTGGACAGGTCATCATTTAGCTACCATCGCTTGCTACGCAATTGCATCAACCCATGATGAAATCTTGAGTCCATGCTGGGACTTTCCTTAAGCGTCTATGGACTAGCCCCATTATTTCCCTCGGCCCGCCATGGTCTTCATCAATCTTTGCAACAGCCTTAGATACATTTGGGCCGCTATCATCAACAATTGAGTCAATTGGATCCGTATCCACGGCTAGGCAACCAGCTTTTAGACTTGCAGCATTCTTCCAGTCATAAAAAGCTTTTAATTTGTTCCTATAACCATAAAATTTAATTAATCAAGTTATTTTAAATGTAAATAAATTCTATTATCTTAAATGTAAATAAATTCTTATTGTACTAAATTAACTTTTAATTTTTTCAATAATTATAAATTTAAGATCTAGATTTTGAATAATTAAATTTTATGGTTATAAGAACAAATTCTATCAAGACACATTGATTTAAGGATGTACTAATTTTGTTAGAATGACAATTATTTATGGATAGAGGGAATAATTAAGGACATCAAAATAGAAAACTGTAAAAATAAGTTCTTCATTCGAATGTAAATTCCTTTTTATATTGTAAATAATTATAATAATAAATCTGGAAAAATTTATATATAAAAATACTTAATTTAGTTATTGCTAATATGAATAACTTTTTATTGCAATTGATTAGCTTTTAATTTGTTCCTAGAACCATAACATTTAATTAATCAAGTTATTTTAACTGTAAATAAATTCTTATTGTATTAAATTAACTTTTATTTTTTCAATAATTATAAATTTAAGATCTAGATTTTGAATAATAATATGATAGTCTATCTATCTAACTGTCTATAATCTATATATAATAATATAAATTGATCGAAGTCTTTTTTTCTAATTAAAGTTTCTAGTGATATTTTCATAAATTCAATTTTTAATTCCTTTTAATTATAACTATGTTTTAATCTATTATTTTATCTTTTCACTTATAACTTTCATATTTTTTGACCTTTTGCATGTTTCAATATTTTAGATTTTATTTTAAGTAGCAAGTAATTAATAATACCAATAATTAGCTATTAACATTAATTGTAATTCAAATTTTCTTTTTTGATAAGTAATAAATAATAATAATTAGGCTTAAATATATTTTTAGCTCTCATAAATATAGGTCATTTTGATTTTAGTCATTAGAAAAAAATTTCTTCATCTTTTATCCCTTTTTTAGTGTTATGTTTTTAGTTCTTATCGTTCTAAATCTTAGTCCAAAAATTATTTTAAAACATATGTTTAGCCTTTATAAATATTGAAAATTTTGTTTTGTTCTCTATAAATATTTTAATAATCTTTTTTTGATCTTTATAAATATCATTACTTGACAATGATGACTAATAATAGGAACTACAAACATAATATTGAAAAAAAAGGACTAAAAGCCAAAACATTAAATGCAAGGTTATCAAAATATAATCATAAATGTGTTTTGTGGGTCGAAACAAATAAAAAGTAAAATCCATGTCTCCACTTTTTAAGCCGCTAATTGGGCTAGTATAGTGAGAGGTTTGGATAATATACATGAAGTTATAAATTTAAATCTCATTACTGTCAATATATATAAAAAACAAAAGATAAAAAGTAAAATCATATGACTTTTTCTTGTCATTAAAAATAAATAAATTAATACATTAAAATCAATTGCAATGACCTTTTTTTTGTTTTTCATTTTTCCCATTTAAATTGTGTTTATAAATTTAAAGCACAGGGCGGAGCTTAGCTTAGATAATGGGGCCATCCCCCATCCCCCATCCCCCCCACCCAAAATTTTAGGCTTCTCCAACTTAAAAATTCATTACTTTATGTTTTTAATTTAAAAAACAAAAATGAAAAGGATAACATCACAATTGAGCATCAATTTAGAGTGAAAATATTTTTTTTGTTATAATAGATAAGTAATTATAAGAGTTAAATAATAGTTCAATGATCAAGTAATAGATTTGTTAACTCTAAGTTCTGCTTTGATTCTTAAGGATGTTTGTGTGTGTTTGGGAATGCAAGAAAATAATTTTTTTTTTCATGAAAGCTATTTTGATATAATTTTACATGTTTAGATTAAAAGTTTGAATGGATTATAAGCAAAAAAAATTTAATTTTAAGTGTAAATTAATCCACTTACAAATGAAAACAAATTTTTAAAACTTTTAATTATAAGTAAAAACTGATTATTTTATATTTATAATATTTTTACCAAAATAACTCTAAGTATCAAATATCATAAAATATCACGAAATCAGTTCGCATCATTTTTTAATAATTTATCATACAAAAGTAATTATTTTCATACAATCAAGCAAAATATACTACTTTAAAATTACTTTTAAGTTTATATATCCAAACATAAAATTGACTTTCAAATAATCAATTATAAAGAAATATTATACTTATAATCGATTATTAAAATAATTTTAATCTTACAGCTAATACAAAAATACACTAGCATTTATATTCTTATTGACAAATACTATCCTATAGACTTCACTAATTAGAAGACGATTAATTTGCTTTAACTTTGGCATTTTATTTTTTATGCCCATCAATCATCAAAATTGAAGAATTTATCAATTATCCATGAGTTATATAGATATTTGGTAGAAGAAAAAAAAAAAGAAAACTAAAGAATTTACTACTTGATTAATAAATTGATTCGCCTTATCTTAATTCTTCAAGTTTCTTTGCCCCCTAAAAATTTTCTTTAAGCTCTGTCACTTACCTAGATATTGTTATAAACATGTAAAACAATATTGAATTATACGATTGTAAAATATCATACATAAGTTTTCTTGTTACAGTATGTAGGATTACAAGTATATCTACACTAGTCTGTTTGCGTGTGAAAAATTTGGCCAACCACAATAAGTCAGTGTAAATATTAATGAATATTTCTTTTAGGTTAAATTAAATACTCATAATCGTAAGTATTGTATTTAAATGGCTCATGTAATGTGTGGTGTAATCACTAATATATATCTATTTATATATCTTTTTATATATAGTTTTTTTTTTATCAAAATCACATGTATCCTCCTAGTGAAGGTTTTTTTATATGTAATCTATGATAACATATATTAAAGTTCCTCAAAAGTACTTTCCACATGATATTTTTACTAAATTTTATATTTTAATTTCATTTAATTATAACTATATTTTAATTTTTTAACTTTTCATTTCTAAGCTCAATCTTGAACTTTTGCATTTCAAACCTTATAGATTTATTTTAGGTGACAAGTAATTAATAATACAAATAACTATCAGCATTCAATGCATAGTAGTTATGAAAATATGATTAATTTTGAGTAAGATATTTGTAGTATGAAAAAGAAAGTGAAAATAATTTTTAATGAACTTTTTACCCTTTATTATGTATATGAACTTAAGTCTATTTGGCATGCCTGATAGAATAAGACATGATAAGATAAGGCCTGAGAATATAAAGTTTGATTTTATAGAGCCTGATAAAATTTTAATACTATGAATGTTTGATATATCACAGTATAAGATGTAGTATTATATAAAAGATAACAAGAAAAAGGAGATTATAATAAAATATAATTTTTATTAATTATTTAATTAAAAATTTTAAAATTAATAAATTATTCAAATATTTATTATCTTAACTATTTTTTTGTTTATACTATATATAAATATAATTTACAATGAAAATTATTTATTATTTAATTCATTACTTTTAATAATATATTTTATTTTTCATAATTATTTTTAATATTATTTATTATTATTAATATATTTTAATAGTGAATTATTATTTCTAATTTTTATATTACTTTTAATAGTTATTTTATATTAAATATTATTCCTTAAAATAAATATTTGTTATTAAATAATATTATTTTTATTTTTTATATTTTTATTATTTTTCATTATTTGTTCAATAATCATTTTTATTAATAAAATATAAAAAATACAAAGAGTAAAAATGTCATTCTACATTAAAAAGCTAATCAAGCCTAAGTTGGCCTCCTTATCTATCATTTTGATATATAAGAGAGTTATGATAGATAAGTTTATATAATACGTCATATCCATCAAATAATGGATAAAGTAATAACGTATAATATTAGCTTATCCATGCCTAAAGAAAGGAACAAACAAAGCACCTAGACTATTGCCAAGCAGCAAAGGACTCAACTCACGGGGAGGCGAATTCCAAAACTTGAAGTGATCCGTGCGACTAGCTCCAGCCTTGGGCATGAAGTTTGCATAACTATTAGTTTCGCAAAGTGTACAAGACACATGGCCCATCCAATTGCATTGCTGAAGCACTCTGATGTATGCTATAACCATCCCATATGCATGGAACCGAGTTTTTGAGGAGTGAGGGACAAGTTATAAGGCCTCTACCCTAAAGCTGAGATCCCTATCCCAACAAGGTCATGCTTTCTGTCACAATGATGTTGTTGTTGTAAAATATTTCAAAAGGTTTTGTATTTTAGATTTTAGTTAATTAATTATTTATGTAGCTTTAATTTAATTAAATCTTATTTCGAAATTGCTACAAGAAAAATCATATCTTACATGTGTGTTTTATTCTTATTGTTACATAAAAGTGCAGCCCATGATCATCACTCCTACAATAAACATATTCATAAAGTCATGACATGTTAGAATCTTGGTGATTTTAAAGTAGGTGAGTGTTATGTTGATCCTCCCATGTTTGGAAGTTACATTAGTCCCTTTTTAAAATGGTTGCATTATCGATGTTCACCATTGTTGGATCAAATTTATTTAAAATCTAATGGTTGTTATTTAACACGAACTTAGTATCTTATAAATGATTTAAAAATGTTGCAAGTGACAATACTTGCAAATATACCCTTCACCATTAGACCTTTTATGTCACCACCACCACTACCACCACCACCACCACCTGCTGCAAGCCATCACCCATCACCTTGTTACATGCATGGATGACCGAAGCAATATTGGAGTAAAGGCAAAAAAGGAAAGGGTTGATATCACAAAAAAGGAAGCTCATTTAAGTAGCAAGGGTCACAAAGGAGTGACAAAAAAGAGGAAGTTGGCTATAAATAGGCCGTACGCGACAAAGGATATGCTTCTAGTAGATTTGAGAAGGAGTAACTGTGCACCAAAACCAAATAGGAAGTGGGAGGACTACATTGGATAATCAAGCATGATTTGGTATTACTTTTCGCTTATAAAATTCTATTCTCCTCTCTGTTTGATACCTTCTTTTTCTCTTATCAATTATAGGTGTGACTCAAGGCCAATATTACAGTGCCTATTCCACTATACACTTTAATTCCTTACCTTGTTCCGATTGAACTTGTCATTATTTCAGTGGATATTTTCTATTACTTCATTGATTTCATACCATAGTTTCTGTATTACTTCATTAAATCATGTATCAATACATCAAAGGCATTTCATTATATTTCATTGGTGCTTTCATTGACCACTATGGCTGAGCGCACAAGAATGAAGGAACTACAATTAGAGGTTAAGAACCATGATGCTGAAATCAAGCGATTGATGGATCTCATGGAGCTTCACGATTGAGAACAGCGAGCATTTATAGCCCAGGTCAAGCTGATGCCAATGCAAGGATGGCTCAATTATAGAATCCTATTAACTTAATGGTACAGAACCATTCTCAACAACTTAGTGGCTCAAATTCAACCTCACCAAATCATGAAGCGACGCCTATCCGTTCTACCTTTCAGGTAAAGGACATTGTCTTGGAATTCCCATTTAACGCTAAAATTTTTTTTGACTATCATCATACACCGGATGAAGATAGAGTAGCTATTGCTGCCATACATTTTGAAAAAGATGTGATGCCTTGGTTCCAAATGATTCAAAGGACTACTCCATTTAAAGTTTGGCAGGATTTAACTAGGGCCTTAGAATCTCAATCATCTCCATTTGATTTTCCTATGGCTAAATTGTTTAAATTGTAGCAAATTGGACCTATTTCTGATTATTATTTGAAGTTTATGTCATTGGCTAACCACTCCTTTGGATTACCATAAGAGGCTATTCTAGCCTGTTTTTTGAATGGGTTGCACACTAAAATCCGAAGGGATGTAGTGGCTCAATCCTCAACTTCCTTGCTTAGAGCAATAGCATTGGCTAAGCTATATGAAGAAAGATACCTACCTCTGTAGAAATCTTACACCCCTTTCCAAACCTCAAAAATTCACTCGACCTCATACCAACAACCCCCACAATAGCCTAACATCAACAGAAAATTCCCTAAACAGAACCTTCTTCCTTTATTACCCACACCCCTAAAGAATGTCAATTTTATTCACCTAAACCCAATGCCGTTAAGAAAATGAGCCTCACAGATATGCAACTCTGGAAGGAAAAAGGCCTTTGCTACTTTTGTGATGATAAATTCACCTTTAACCACAGATGCCCTAATAGGCAATTCCTTATGCTGCAGAATGAAGAGGAGGAGAATCAACTAGACTAGGAACTTGAACTGGGAGAACATACTGAGACACCCTTAGAGACCCTGAAGACTGATCATCATTTGTCACTGAATGCACTTAAAGGAAGGACTGGAGTTGGCAATATCAAATTCTCTACTCAAAGTCAAGGCACAATGATTAAAGTCTTGGTTGATGGTGGTAGTAGTGATAATTTTATTCAACCACAAATTGCTAAATTTTTTAAGCTTCCCATTGAAGTAACCCCTCCATTCAAGGTGATAGTAGGCAATGGTTCTTATATGATTAAGATTCATTAAAGACTTAGTGGTGCATGTTTAGGGGGTAAATTTGAAGTTATCTGCATACGTCTTAGTGGTTCATGTTTAGGGGGTAAATATGAAATTACCTGCATATGTCTTATTTGTTTCTGGTGCTAACTTAATATTAGGAGGGAAATGGTTAGGTACACTAGGCCTTCAGATGGCTAACTATGAGAATCCATTGTTGAAATTCCTTCTTAATAGGAAATTTGTGACTCTCCAAGTAGAATCAGTAGCTATACCTGCTTAGGCTAAATTCCATTAGTTAAGGATATTGTCCTGCACTAATGCCAGTTTTGAGGTATATACTATTCAACTCAATAATTCTGAAGCCATTGCAGTGCAAGAATTACCACTACTTGAGAACATGGAACTTGAATTGGTGCTTTTATTACACACCTATAAAGAGGTTTATGCCAAGCTATCAAGCCTTCCTATCCTAAGCCTTCCTATCCTAAGGTCACATGACCACTCTATGCCATTACTAGAAGGATATAACCTTATTATGGTTAAACCTTATAGATACCCCCACTATATATATATATATGTGTGTGTGTGTGTGTGTGTGTGTGTGACATGGCTTTTTTTTTTCTGCAATGATATCTATGGTTAGTCATGTATGGATGTTCATCATCATTATCTTCTTTTAAGTTTTGCAATGATATAATTACGCTTATGGTTTACGGTTATCCATTGTGACACTTATGGCCTTCACGATTTCAAAGTATGAATTTTATTTCAAAAAAAAATTTCACCCTACTTTTCGCATAACTTAATTTAAAAGTGAGTTTAAATTTTTCGCAAGCAAAGGTAATAACTAATAAAATGTCTTAATATGACTTAAGCATAGTATGGGTTTATTAGGATGTTACATAATGGAAAGAGTTTTGATAAAGGACTAATTTTGTAGATTTAGTGTAAATAAGATTAGTATGGGTATGGAAAAATTGGTGAATGAAGTTTCTAAGATGTTTGTAATAGTAAGAGCACGCTGGAGATAACTTTAGGTGAAGTATTGGAAAAAAAAAGGACTTGGAAACTAATGGAGGAAAGGTCAAAGACTTGATAAGTGATGACATAAAAGAAATTGATAAGGAAACTAAATATATCAAAGAGGTAGAAAGGGATAAAAAAGTTGGCTGTATGAAAGAAGTAAAAGAGGATGAGGAAGTTAATGGTGTGAAAGAAGTATTAGTAGGATAAGAATGATAATAATGGACCAGAGAATGAGAAAATGGATGAATAGGACATTACAAAAAGTAAATAAGAAAAGGAAGAAAGTTGAAGTTGAGAAACCAAAAGGGAATGCCATGTAAGTGGAGGGTAGAAATAAAGATAGGGAGAAGAGCAATGAAAAGGAGCAAATCAAAGTAGACATGGAAAAGGAGAATGAGGATAATATTAATAAATGAAAAAAACAAGAGAATGTAGAATATAGTTGTAACATCTCAAATTTCACTATCAATTGATTGAAATTTTAGATATATTATAGAGATACAAATAGGCAACAAGAAAATACAAATTTTAGGGTAATAATAATAGAAACCTTCTTGTTTAAAAATAATATATAATAATAGGCATGTCTTGTTAGTAGAAAAGACTATTTATTAGCGCTGCATCTAATTTGCACTGTTAATCAAATTATTTTATTTGATTAGATATGTAAGAGTAATTACCAATTAATTAGAGGTTAATTTCATGTTAATTAAAGAGATTAGGGTTAGGGAAAATTAAATAGATATGTAGAAAATTTTACGAAGTTATTAGTAATATCTTGCTGATTTCAAGGAAATCGATTAAAAATTCAATATTTTATAATATCAAAACCGAGTCAGTAAAACTTTACACCGACAACCCTAGTTTGAGTGGCTGAAATTTAGCCACTCCAACCCCCTAGAAGTGGTGCCACATGCAGCCAATAAAGGAGGAGAAATTTGGCTCATCCTCCACCACTAAGCCTATAACCAACCATAAGCCAAAACCATAACTACCTCACATTATAAAACTTTATAATTTCCCTCTAACCCTTCATTTGGTTGCCCCCTTCAGCAACTTTCTCCATCCTTTCTTGTTCCATTTCATCTTATCTTCAACCCACCTTCAAGCCCCAGCCACTTCCTCTATCAAAGAACCCAATTTTAGCTAGCTATTTCATCCATTTAAGGTAGGATTCTTGCTCTTCTCTTTATTTTAATGATAAGTGGCTAAGTGGGTTGAGTTGCACCTTCTCCTTTTCATGTTATTTCATGACTTTATGACATGTTTTAAGTGATTAAAGATGGTTATTTTTGGTTTAGGTTGGTAATTTAATGAAATACTCATAGAAAAGCTAAACCAGAATATGTTGGAAGAGAAAACCTTAGATGTGTCCATAAAATGGTTTGCACAGCTCCACCTAAAGCCATCATAATTTTATGAAACTAATTTTAGAAGAAACTAGACATGTAGAGCTTTTCAACCATATAAATTATAGGACCATTAGATTTGTATTGAGTGAGATATGACTTTTTGAAATTTACCCTAGGTTTTTTCCTCTGGATCTAACTAAAGTGGCTTGTGTAGGGAATAATTGGCCTTATACAACTTCAAATTGAGTGAAACGAAGTTTATTAGAAAGCTTACACATAGAGCGATATCCCATAAAAATTTTAACATCAAATTCAATCCCTGTTGCTTCCAGTAATTTAGTGAAATTGCCCCATATCCTAACCAGCCTAGAACAAGGCAGCTCAAGTTAGCGAACTTTAAGAGCTCATAACTTTAGCTCTACTTAAATAAAATGAAACTTCTTGGAAATGAAAGTTAGTTCAGTCAGCCTTAAAATTAAATTGGTTTTGTATAATTCTAATTAGTTTCCTTTTTTAGTAAATTTTTACTTTTTAGTACCTAAATCTACCTAGCAATAGGACAAACCTAGGTTAAATCTTAATAACTTGAGTTATACTTATCAAAACTTAATGGAATCAAAAAAGTTAAAAACTAGACACATAACACTTCAAGTATAAAAAATTCAAAATTAAACAAGTTAAGTAGAAGTTATGGCATAAATTACAACACCGGACAGAATTAAATAAGGGTAGCAGAATTTCCAAATTAAAGGTTTTGTATATGTTAGTACGTGTATAAAATTCAATTGAAGTTTGAATGTTGCAAAATCCATGTTATTGCTGAAATGTTTATACATTATATTAGTTCTGCTATTATGGCTGGCTACCTATTTTCAGTTGGTACTATTCATAGGTAAACGAACCTGGTTCGTTATGCTGTTGAAATTCCGACAGAACTTATACACATCATATGTTATACATGCAAGTACACATGTCAGTCAAGTTGATTTGATTATGATATAAAGACTATGTGAATTCTCTATTTGCCTGAAAGAATGCATGCAAGTATGCATGAGAGGTGGCATGAGACACATGACATGAAACATAGACATGAATGTGCAAAGTATCTGCATGCATGATAAGATATGGAAAGGAAGAATGAAAAGTATAAGCACTTACAAAGGGACGTATCGAGTTACCATGTGAGGTATAGCATAAACCCAGCTAGTATGAGCACGTGAGGCATGACAGAGACCCAACTAGCATGAGCACATGAGGCATGGCAAAACCCAGTTAGCGTGGGCCAAAGCGGTACTATCTAAGGCTTGGGCCAGCCCCCGACCAGATTTAAGAGGAATAGATTGATGCGAGCATCGAGGAAAGTAAACCCATCGCTCATGTATAGGTACGAGCTTGAATCGGAGAAGCAGACTATTATCCAAGGGTGAAAGAGGTCATTCACCTCCGGAGGACCAAGTACTAAAGGTAGGTCGCACTCTAGCGACAATGATATGTAACGCCTAGGTGTGCCAAGGAAAAGAAGTTAAAGAAAGTTAAAATACACACAAGTGCATTTGTATGAAATCAAGTAAAAGTATTTGCATATGCATGTTCTATTTTCTAATTATATTTGAATTGTTATGTTTGAATATACTGCAACTATTATTCAAGTTATGAATTGTAAATTTATTTTGTAATAGTTCTTATGGCTCAAGTGTGTGAATAAAATGAATTCTACTTCAGATAATATGTTTTCAAACTACAAAACTGAAAAGTTTATTAACATGTTCGCCTCTTTCATAATAAACCGAAGCAGCTGTAGATAATAACGATGACACTATGTGTGATCTTCTAGAGAATCCTACTGAGAATTTTTAATTCTCACCATATTTCTGTATTATCTCCAGATACTTCAAGAAACTCCGAACACGACTAAGGGCTGCTATCAGATAAAGTCTGCTCAGGTAACAATAACAACTCCAGAGTGTGGTATTATGACTTAAATATAGTACTATACTTAGGAAGGTGTTACATTTAATGGTATTAGAATAGTTTTTCCTACCTGGATCTAGGATGGGTCGATTATGCTTCCAAGGAGGCATACTCTGAAGGTTTAGAAAGGTCGTGCTTTAGGTCCTCACACGATAAGGACATAGATGTTTGTGCATGGCAGGCCTGTTGTGTGTTGTTGTTTATCTATCGCACTTGACTGCATATTGAGCCTTATTATCTTAGTGTGAAATTCGATGTAGGCGGAGATCTACAACATTCAACTGGCTTTCTAGGGATAAAGGAATTCTGAGGGCAAAATTCTTTTAAGAGGGTAGATTGTAACATCCTGAATTTCACTATCAATTAATTGAAATTTTAGACACATTATAGAGATACAAATAGACAACAAGGAAATACAAATTTTAGGGTAATAATATTACAAACCTTCTTGTAGAAAAAAAAATATAATAATAGGTATGTCTTATTAGCAGAAAAAGACTATTTATTAGCAGTGCATCTAATTTGCACTGTTAACCAAATTATTTCATTTCATTATATATGTAAGAGTAATTAGAAGTTAATTAGTGATTAATTTGAAGTTAATTAAAGAGATTAGGGTTAAGAAAAATTAAAATAGATATGTAGAAAATCTTACAAAGTTATTAGTAATATCTTGCCGATTTGAAGGAAATCAGTTAAAATTCGATATTTTATACTGTCAAAACCAAATCAGTAAAACTTTACACTAGCAACCCTAGTTTGTGTGGCTAAAATTCAGCCACTCCAACCCCCTAGAAATGGCGCCTCATGCAACTAATGAAGGAGGAGAAATTTGGCTTATCCTTCACTACTAAGCCTACAACTAACCACAAGCCAAAACCATAACTACCTCACTTTATAAAACTTCATAATTTCCCTCTAACTCCCTCATTTGGTCGCCCCCACCAATAGCTATTCTTCGGTCCTTTCTTGTTCCATTTTATCTCATCTTCAACCACCTTCAAGCCCCAAGCACTTCCTCCATCAAAGAACCTAACTTTAGCTAGCTATTTCATCCATTTAAGATAGGATTCTTGCTCTTCCCATGATTTTAATGATAAGTGGCTAATTGGGTTGAATTGCACCTTCTCTTTCTAATGTTATTTGATGACTTTATGATATGTTTTAAGTGATTAAAGATGGGTATTTTTTGTTTGGGTTGGTAATTTAATGCAATACTCAAAGAAATGCTAAACTAGAATATGTTGGAAGAGAAAATCCTAGCTATATCTATACAATGGCATGTACATCTCTTCCTATAGCCATTAAAATTTTATGAACCAATTTTAGAAGAAATTAGACATCTAGAGCTTTTCAACCATATAAATTATAAGACCATTAGATCTATATTGAGTGAGATATGATTTTTTGAAGTTTACCTTAGGTTTCTACCTCTGGATCTAACCAGAGTGGCTTGTGTAGGGCATAATTTGCCCCATACAACTTCAAATTGAGTGCAATCAATTTTTTCAGAAAATTTACACATAGGGAAACATCCCATAAAAATTTTATAGTAAATTCAGTCCTTGTTGCCCCTAGAAATTTAGTGAAGTTGCCTCGTGTGCTGATCAGGCTAGAATAGTACAACTCAAATTAGCCAACTTCAAGAGCTCATAACTTGAGCTCTACTTATCAAATGAAATGAAACTTCCTGAAAATGAAAGCTAGTTCAGTTAGATTTAAAATAATATAGGCTTCATATCATTCCAATCAGTTTCCTATTTTTAATGAATTTTTACTTTTTAGTGCCTAAATCTACCTAGCAATAGGACAAACCTAGGTTAAACCTTAATAACTTGAGTTATAATTATCAAAACTTAATGGGACTAAAGAGGTTAAAAACTAAACACATAACACTTCAACATATAAAAAATTCAAAATTAAACAAGTTAAGTAGAAATTATGGCATAAATTACAAAATCGGATAGAATTGAATGAGGGTAGCAGAATTTCCAAATTAAAGGTTTTCTCTACCTTAGTACATGTATAAAATTCAATTGAAGTTTGAATGTTGCAAAATCCATGTCATTGCTAAAATGTTGGTACATTATATTGGTTCTGTTGTTATGACTGGCTGCCTATTTTAAGTTGGTACTATTCACAAGTCAGGCATGTGTTAGCATATAGCATGTCTTAGCAAATCGATCGACATTAACAGGCACGTTATATTAATACCTAGAAATATAAGCCAATAAATATAAAGAAATAAAAGATAAATTTCATAAGTGTGTTTTTGCTCATGTGTTCCGGCATCATTCATATCTTTTATTATAATGTCAATCAAAATTCTTTGCTAATTTTAAGCATTAAACTAGAGCAAACCACAAAGGAACAGAAATGGAAAGTGAATAAGTAAGACATTATAGTAATTATATTGACCAAATAGAGACTATGGAAATTGGGAACCTCATTAATAGAGATCCAACAAAGGAAAGAGAATCAGTTGATGCATTCCGTCCTATATAGTCATGTGTTAAGCATATCATAGGTATTTTGCACGTCAAGTTTTTAAGATAATTTTTCACCACTTTTTATTACTTACATTAGATTTTTTACAAAATAAGGTGACCCTATGAAAGTATAATAACGTTAAAGGTGATATAAAACAAAGCGATCAATTCAAACAACATTAATTTTTCTATGAAGTTTGCTTGTAACTTTCCCATGTTCTTTTCAAATTTCGAAATGGATGTTGCTGTATATTTTGTAATACTATATATTCTTGTTATTGTGTCTTTACTAGAATTTGTTTAGCTTTTTTCTTCTGATCTTACCTAGGTTATAAATTCTTTAGCCATGTCATAAAATTCAAACCTACGAGCAGAGCCAAAAAAAAAAAAAAATGATCATTAATTTATTTTCACATTTATTTTTCCATATATAATACAAAGAGAAATAAATGATATTTCATATAGCTCCCCAACAAAAGGACATAATTACTGAATATAAACAACACAAAGTCAGTCAATATATATATAATGATATTTATAAGGTGAATAAATACCAAAGCGCAAAACCTTATCCAAGATAGATCACTCTAGTATTGATGAAATCCAAATATTTTCGCACGGAAAAATACATCAAGCGATATTGCTACTACAAAATGCATACACATACTTTTTTGATCTATGAAGATGCCACCATAGCTAGGACCTATTATAACGAATTCTCAGCACCATGTTATTTTATATAAATAAATTAACTCATTTTCTCAAATATCTTAGGACACTAGCAAAAGTTCTAGGAAACTCCAATTCCCAAATCAAATATAGAGAATCTATGCTTTCAGATGTCAAGCCTCAAAATTGCAGGAAGCAAAACAATGGTAACTACTTCGAGGGAACAAGTGAATCATTCAAACCACATCTGACCTACTCATGAACCTAGTTCTTGGCTTTATACTTGTAAACCTATCCAGTCTAAGTTAAATGCCCTTTCTCGCCAACAAGTATATCTTCATAGCATTTGCAAATATATATTTTGAATAGATGCAAAATAGAGTGTTTCTAAGAACTTTAGCTTTCAACATCGGAAAGAAGACAAGTTGAAGATACATTTTACTTAACAAACATACTGGTTCAAACTTTGTTCCTTAAAATAATGCTTATCAGTGATTTAATGGTAATAACTTAAAAGGACCAAAGGCTTGAAGAATACTTAAAAAAATAAATTGAATTTCAAGAAAAGAAATGGCTAACCCAAGATTTATGGTAATGGATATCATTTATAAGCACTAGTAGTAAGTACAACATTTACTCTAATAGGCTAATGCAATTCCTGCTTTTTCCAAAACTAAACCGAGATAAACATAGCATTTCTTAATCCATCCTTTTAGCATCTCAATGGACATTAGGACCAAACAACTGATAATTAAAATTCTCATCATGAATGGAACTTCTTAAGTAGAAGCATTTATTGATTAAAACCTTCCATATTTGCCAAAATTAACCAAAAAAAGGAGATGAGGTTTGAGGGAGGGCCAAAAAAAAAAACTAAGAAAAAAAATGAAAATGATTTGACTTTATCTATCTATTCCACCAATCCCATATGATCAAAAAAATAGTTTTAATCCATATGGGAATCCAAGATCCATGTCTTAGAGTAACTAAAGTAAAAGAATGCAAGGAAAATAAGAGAAATTGCGAGAAAATCGACTAAGAGAATATGAGTGATGGAGAGAGAAAACTAAAGTGAATTTCTAAGTCAAAGACTGAAAATGATAGCATTAACTAAATGATACAATACGTACAAAGTTTGTATATAACACCAATAACTCCTAGGAGAAGTTTTAGATCTAACAAACTATTGCCAACTCAGCACCTAAATAACAAAATATACTAACTAACTCAAGCCTTGTTAGTCACATGCTTTACATACCCCTGCAAGCTCAGTGGCAAAGCGAAGGGAAGTAACAGTGAGCTTGGACCGAAAACTAGAAAAAGGATTGTGCACCAGGAGATTTGTAATGCCCTTCTAATTATGGTACCATATTTTTGTCATGATACCCAACTAGAAGTTCCTATAGTTTTTTCTTTTTACTTACTCTTCAAAATACTTTTAAAGAACATAAGGATCATAAATATGAGAGTGCAAATTTTTCAAAAATTGAGCCTGTATCTAAACCATAAAATTTTCATTCCCTGTCATTATATCTATTACAAGGTCACAAATGCATATCTTATTCTTTGCAAATATTAATTTTAGAGAATTCATATATAGTATATTTACATAAGTATTAGGTATACTCAATTACAAGTACACGTCAAAGTAGCCTTGGTCATGAACATCCCACTATCTCCAAAGGATGCATAGCTTATTCTTGTATGCCAATGCCACCTTTGTTGCCTAGAGATGACACGGGAACACATACAGAAGTGAGAATCATAAATTCTCAAAAGGAAAAACTTAAGTTACAACAAATAACGTCATCTTCATCATCCAGCTGATTTGGTTTATTATGAAAAGCATATATCATATACATAAACATAAATGTTCACTTAATAAGTACGAAACATCTCTTCCAAAAAAGGTTCATTTTAATCATATACTTGTAATAGTTAACTCACGTAATGCCTGGGTCAAGAGATCTATGATTTGTGACACTTTGTCCTGTTGAACACGGGGAAAGCTCCGAGTCTGGACCCTATGTCTCCTTCGAGGACTATATGTTTGGAACATTTTCATCGGATTAAAAGTCCCGATAATTGTTCCTTAGGTATCCAAGAATTGAAAAGTAATTTTTAACGAATTTTAAGAAGTCATTAACCCTTCCTTAGCCTAGAAGTTTAAGAAAACGCAAGTTTTCAGAAGTTTGTACTAAAATCCAAAAGTTAGATTTTGATTCTTAAGGAGTTTAATTTTTTTTCAATATTTTTATTAGATTCAAATGGGGGATATTCCCTTATTTAAATGTTAATGGAGAGTAAAATAAATGAGGACATTAACTTAAAATTAAGAAATGTAAATAAGTATATGATGATATTTGAGAGGTACAGATGAAAGAGAGAGAGAGAGAGACCGAGTGCCTAGGTGCCCAAGGCCAGCACTTGTGCTATAAGATGGCTGGTTTCAAGTGTCTGAGCACCCGGGCGATAGGAGGTCACCGCCCAGGTGGTGGCAGTAGAGATTAAAATGCATCTCACGATTCTTCTCCCCTATTCAATGATTTTTTATTCTTTTCCCTTTCTTCTTCTTCTTCCTCCTTTCCCTACTCTTCCACTTCAAATACTCCACCATTAACCTCTATTTCTCCAACATTATTGCAACCTCCCATGACATTCTTGGTGTTCAAATGCTCCTTGTATGAAAGGGTGCACGTTTTTGGCTTTGGGGAGCTTAGGGTAGCGATTTTGGAGCTCCACCGGTGACTCACTCCCTCCTTGCGTTCCTTTTTTTGCTTGCAAAGGTAAGTGTTGAACTCTCATGTGTTTTTATTTCAAGGATTTGTTAAGTTCTTCATGAATATTGGTGTTGGAGCAAAAAGAGGTTTGAGTTAGGGCTTGAAAATTGGGGTTTTGTTGTTTGGAGGTGTGTATGAGCAAATCCTTATGAGTTGACGCTAATTTATGATTGGTTAATGTTGATTATGATGTTAGATATCATAGAAGACCACCCCATGGCTCCGGGGTGTAACAAGTTGGGACTTCCTCCTCTTGGCCTAGTATAGTGAATGATATTATACCTATAGCCTGTCTCTTGCCTTTAAATTCATAGTCACATACCTAAAAGGTGTTTTGATAAATCATTATGAAATATTGACATAGCTGTTTTACCCAGTGTTTATGTAAGTCTTGAAAACAAGTATGTTAGTTAAGTATATGTATGAATATATGTATTTATATGTACTTGTCGGACAAGCTACCTTGAGAATTGATTTTCGATATTTGAATGATTTGATAGAAAAGGATGAAGTTTTCATGTTATTAGAAATTGTGATGTTCTTAAAACTAATGTTTTGAGTGACTTGATTTCAGGAGATAGTTTAAATTTAATGTTTTATGGAAGAACTCTAGATACTTAAAGGATTTGAAAGTATTACACTTTGAACCTATGTTGATAGTATAGTTATTTTGAATATCGGGAAAATTTGATAGCTATGTTTGCTAAGAATACAGAAGATTCTTGAATCTTATTATGCATTTAAAGTTATGAGTAAGGTTCATATGATTTGAGTTAAAGAGAAGCTTTAGTGACAAGGATTTAGCAAAATGTAATGTTTACTTAAGAGAAAATAACTGTAATAGAATTGTTTGCTAATGGCAACAGCATTAGTATTGGTGTAACTCGAATAACTCAGCTAGCAGGGTGATTGCTAGCCCGGCATGTTTGGCCAACATGTCCAGAAGATATAGACATGCACGGTATGAAGTTATCTTTTACTACTGGGATTAGGCCACAGGGCCACCCGATCAGGCAGTTATTTATGAAATAAGATCCTCCTTTGAAGTTTTATGATAATTTTTAGGCAAGTATTTATTCTTTATGTTATGGAAAAGTAGTTCTATCATTATGCACAGTTTTATATATTTAATATATCTTATTTATCATAGTTATTCCTATATGTATTATGCTTACATATTCATAAAGGAGTTATATCCATTTGAATTAAAACGGCGATTTAATGAATTATGTATATTGTACCGAAAATCTTATGGTATTTGATGTATAGACAAAGTACTTTCAATAAGAAATGAGGTATGGGGTTTTTAAGAAACTTACAAAGTTATATTTTACAAAAGTTGTATTTTGGCTTGTCCCACTTCTGTTATAGATATATTACCCCTCACTGAGTCTGTATGACTCACCCCTTCTTCTTTTCCATGATACAATACTACAGTTGTTCGCGTGTTTCCCATAGGTTGTTGTATTAAGAAGCACCTTCCTTGAATGTAATTGTATATCTCTAACTATGCTCCATTAGCCTATAGGCAAGGTCCTTCCTATATGGGTTTTATGTATTATAATCAAAGTGTAGTTATTTTTAGTTATGATCAGTTTGATTAATAATGATTATGCATTTGTATTCATATTTTTATAAGCCTGATTTTGTCTTATACTCCTTTGTTGTGTGCTATGGGGTGCATTCTGAGAATGCCTATTTTGTAACACCGTAATAAACCCATACTACGCTTAAGTCGTATTACGGCGTTTTATTAGTTGTTACTTATACTCGTGGGAAACTAAACTAAATTTTGCTTGAAATTAAATTACGCGGAAAATACGGTAAAATTTTTTCTTTTTCTTTGAAATACGTCGTCACTTTTGGAAAGTAAAGCCTTGCGCGAGAAGATAGAAATAAACGAGCGTATCGCTAAGATTTCAGTATAAATTGAAGGAACAAGGGATAAATTAAAATACCATGCATTTAAATTACTACAACAACCACATAAATATAATTAGTCTCATAATATCCAACGAATACATAAAAAGGGAACTCATGGTCATGCCATAGCCCCAAAATCAAAGGTACATAAGTCTGATACAAAATGAAATACAACAGATAAGGAGCACTAATGAAATAGGCCCACGTAGACATATGCTGGCTTCTCTGCCCCTTCCACGCCCTTCAATCGAATGGACTCAGGTCCTCGAGTGCCTGGTTCCCCTCGCTCCTCGGCCTCGGGGAACATGAGGAGTGCGGATGATACGGGGGTGTCGACTGATCACCTCCACGTGACGAATACGACGGCCAGGCGTATAGCTGGCGACTGAAGAACGTGCCTCGGAGGGATCCTCCTCGGACTCGGCAGGGCGATACTCGGGGAGCGATGGCGAAGCGGCTGCTGCCCTAGGAGTAGCTGTCGAACTCACTTCGATCACCGGGACCTCTGGCAGTGGCACGGGCTCGGCTACGGGTAGACCCGGAGACATTGGCTCCATCTCGATCTCCGGCAATGGCTCAGGCGGGAAGTCCCAAGGACCCAGCGGCGGTCCAAGGTGCGCCAATGATACGTCTACAGGGGCAGGCGGGATCTCTAGCTCCTCCTGCTCAAAAACTCGACCCGGGTAGAAATACGTGCGGACTATTGTGGTGGTCGTGGCCACAATAGCGTGGGCGTCCTCATCATAGGCCCACTCATGGTGGGGAGGCTCCATGCTCCATGCCACGGGGCGTGCCATGAGTATCTGGTGACGAGACGGGAAAACAACTAGGGTGAGAAATAAGATTTCTCAGTAGGACTCGACCCTAACACGTAAGTGTCATCGTCATCGTCCCAGCCACTTCGGTTTTATAAATAAAAACAGTGAACATGCATCAAATTCAATTCTTGGATTTTCGAAAACATGAGTATCCGAAGCGGATTCAATTTATAACATACCTTCTAATCATTTGTATCATAATAATCATAAGCACAAGTGTAATTGTATAAAACGTGCATGTCCAAGCTAGAATATTCTCTTAACTTCTTTCCCTTTCTAGGGTTTTGGACCGAAGTCCCTTTTCTTTTCTTAACTTGACTTTATCTTTTCACCCACTAAATATAAGTGGTAATGAGCTCATACCGTGGCCGTCGCCACCACAGAATTTCGGTACTTATACTAGTTGGGTCATGCCATACCTCATGTAAGACCTATCCCCTATACTCACACTAGCTGGGTCATGCCATGCCTCATGTGAGTCGTGGGTGAGGGGAACTTAAATTAGGTTACCATCCCTTTTGAAGGATCACTTACTTGAATTAAACTTCTTCTTATTTAAGCATTATGATGCAAAATATTTCTAAGTCCATAATTCTTACAAAATTTCTAAGAAAGATAATCCGCTAGACCGAAGCTTCCCAAAATTTTGCCAAACAGAGAAACCAATATCATAGTATCATCAAGCATCATATCATATCATCATCATAACATCATCATATCATCGTCATCATGATCATCATCATAACATCATGCTTGCACATAAACATAGGCATATTCTCAAGCAACATTTTATGAGCTTAGCTTAATAAATTAGGTGCAAGCTTTTAATTGAGGTTGTCTCTTGTGTAAACTTCTTTTATTGGGCATAATGCCAATTTTGTCTAATGTCCTTTTTGATACTTTTTAAGTTGAATTATGAGGGTTCTCTAATGCTTAATGTAATGGTATTGAGGTTTTAGAGCTTATTTCTCCCTTGTTCTTTAACTTTTACCATAACCAGTTTTACTTTTACAGTGGGGCAGTAACTTTGAAAATTCACCAAAATTTCATCTTTTACTCTTTTATTTCGAATTTTTGTGTGGATATACTTCTCTGAGTCTATTTTTAAACAAAATAAACCCCACTTAAAAATTCATTTTGTAGCTTGAGTTATGCACATTTTATTCTGACTGTTTAGGATTGAAAGTTCATCTTGGGTCAGTGGCTTGTCCACTTCACTGGGAGTTCCTCACATGAAATCTGACAAAACTGTTTTATGGGAGTGTTCCTCTATGTCTTAGCTTTCTAACAAACTTCGCCCCACTCAAAAATGTTATGTATAACTTGAGTTATGCATATTTTATTACCTACTGTCCGGACAGAAACCCATCCAAGAACAGAAAACTTTGAAAAATCTTATCTCTCTCGTTTTAAGGCCAAATCTCACATATTTTATATGTATGAAAATCTCTTTGAGTCTACTTTCACAGAAAATTAGTTTCGTTACATGTTGAGTTTTGTGGAGTGAGTTATGCCATACGCTTTACAGACTGCCAGAATTCCAGATTTACTAGTTTTTAAGTTTTTCACTTCAAGCTTATGGAGAAATTGTTATATCACTTCAAATCACCATTTTCATGTTTTAACTCATCATCATACTCAAAGTTTTAGTCACCAAATCAGTATTTTTAATCAAACTCAAGCAAGATACATAAATCCATCATGCCACATATTCTCACTTTAAAACAACACTTTCAACAAGACAAGAAAACTCATAAGGCAAGAAATGGTCATGAGACCTTGAAGCAAGTACTAAAACCACCTAGCTATAAAGAGCTTAGGAGATTCTAGAGCTTGAAAAATACATGAGAAAGAAGAGTTAGAATCATTACCCAAAGTGTTTCTCTTGGAAGTTTGAAAAATGAAGTGGTTGGAGATGGCCTCCTTCTCCTTGAGCTTGATATGGGGGCTAGGTGAGTGTTTGTTTTGTTTCTCCAAGAACCAAAGAGGGTGGTCCTTGAAGGGCTTATGAGAATGGTAAATGGAGATGAGTAGGAAGTAGTATGAGGGTTGGAAGAACACAATGAAGCTTGGAAGAAGAAGAGAGTAGAGACTTGGAGAAATGAGAGAGGAGAGAGCTTTGTGTTTCTTTGAGAGAGGAAATGAAAAATGGAATGAGGAGAGAGGGGGGCTGATGGGTGGCGCAAAATGAGAGAAGGAGTGAGGTGACTTTGCTTCTTACAACAAGCAAGTGAGTGGGAAAAACCTTGGGGCAAAAGGGAGTGTTGTGTTTCCTTTGAATCTTGGCACTTGGGTAAAGGCTTGTAGTGTTTTTGTCAAGTGGTTAAAAGTATGAGCTCTCTTAGAATTTGGCATTAAATGGTTGTGATCACTCCAAGTGTCACAATCTTGATGGAGAAGAGTACAACTCTTGTCATGACTTAGGGGATTTACTAATATGGACTCTTGATCTTGTGATGTATGATGAGAAAGCAAATGGATGGTTGGATATGGCTCTTGCTTAGACCAAACTTTCAAACCATAATTAAAGGGAAGTTTCTACATCTTTATAATTGTTGTAATTATCTAAATGTTCATTAATTCACTTGGTTTAAATTACTCATTAGCACATTTTAATTAAAAAGGATTTTCCTTATTAATTTTGTAAGAAGATGTGAAGGTTAATGTGATTAAGTTTTGAGACTTATATGCTCTCAGTTAATTAGGTTAGATGACCTTGATTTTATGTTCTAAATCATGGATTAATAAGGATTAGGCAATTATGCTTTTAATTGTAACTTTTAATGCATTAAATCTCAATTGTCGACTTGCCTTTAATTTACTAAGCTCTTGCTCTCGAGATTAATCGATTAATTCTCAATTAATCGTTAACCCCTTTAATTAGCCGAGAACACCGAGCTAATTAACTTGGGTGAAAATGGGGATGTTACATATTTTCCCAAGGATTTTGTGTGATTGTACTGTTTCTGCAGGTAAAGAATCCTCATTTGGGAATACTCCTAAATACAGAGAAAACTCTGCCTGATTTTCTTTAGAAATGGTCTAATATAGGCTTGCTAAGGAGATATCCCTATGTGCCAGTCACGGCCTAAGTGGGGTTGCGGTAAAGATGGTATCAAAGCATTAGGTTTTCTTGTGGTTAATGGAGCAAGTATCCTCTAGTAAAATCATAACAGTGCAAATGGAAGCACGCCCATTTTCATAGATCGTGATGTTATGAGAGGCCTTTAAGAATGTCAATTATGTTTATCTAGTTGTCAAATATCTTTTGTTCTCCCTCTTTTCTCTAATCTTGAGGTCGATTTCATTCCCTACATGCTTTCCACTGGTTAAGGAAGTAGAGTTTGCTTCCTAAGGGAAGTAGCCATCATTAGTACAAAGTGAATTTTAAGACATAGCTAAGGAAGCAATATGGACGTTACACTAGTCAAAAGGACATTAGGAGTTGAGAATGTGGTTTACCCGAAGCTCAACATTTTAAGGTAGAGCCCAGCAAATGCATTAGGAAGGAAGAAGTGCTAGGATTAGGGGTTAAGTCAAAATGTTCCCGAAACCCAATAAGGATTCCTCTAAGTTTAAGATGGTAGTGGTATAAAGGAAAGCAAAGAAGGATTATAAAAGGATTGATTTGTAAGTAGCAAGATCTCTAACGAGACACAAGAATACCATAATTTAGATAAGTAGAGACTAGATCTTGGAGCTAAAATTGATAAAGGATTTTAGTGGAAGGAGGAGCCTAAGGTAATTGGCTTATATCACCAACTTCAAGGCAATATTACATAAGGTGTTATGGTAAGGTTCTTATAACTACTGCTATGACATCAAAGGGCACGTATCTCCTGGTGAAAAGTTAAAGGTAGTACCCTCTCTCAAAAGTAAAGAGAAGGACTGATGAAGGAGCAAATTCTACTAGTTATGGTAGGCACAATTGAGCAAGTTAGCGGAACCAAATCTCATAAAGAATGTGAGTTAGACTTCTAAATCTCAAGGTGATAAGGTTGATAGTAGTAGTCATTGATTGAGTTAAGCCGATTAGACCACTGTGTACCTAAGGGGAGCATGGTAAAGCATTAGGAAGAAGATAAGAGAAGATTAGTTATAAGGAGCTAAGCGAACCCCTTCTAAGGTACTTCAAGATCATATTTAGTATGTTCAGTTTTGATATCCCATCTTACTCGTAATAGTGAATAAAAGTTTATGGACAAAAGGGAAATGAACTAGACTTATGTGTGATCTGTCCTTGGAATGAAGTCATAGTGAGAAATACGGGATAAAGTTACAATATGCATTAAGGGAAACGATTCTTTTAAGTTTGAACTAAGTTCCAAGGTTGTAGTCAAGAAATAGCAAAGGTGCTACATTAGTAAGAAGAAGGCTAATGCTTAAGATTAGGGGTTATTAAGGAAGTTCAAGGATCTTAAGGAAAAGTTTTGCGAGTAGCATTGGATGATAAAGCATAGCAATGATAGCTAAACTATAGCAAGTGAAGAAAATTAAGATCTAACTTCAAGCCATGGCATGGCAGAGACGTGATTATTTTTGTGTTGATTAGATACTAATGTTGCACAAGTTCTTATTAAAGTGTCAATCGGTGAAGAGGGTTTGCTACTTGGTGTTAAGTGTATCTAAGTCTAAGATGTATTGTGTTTTTTGAGCTTTTAGAAAAGATGGTTTATTGTTATAAAGATGGTCATGCTCAAACTTTATTCCCTTATAAGGTAGTGAAAATTATTGAGGAAACTCCTTAGGGAAACTAAAGAGAAAGGAAAGAAAAGTTTGCTGGAAATGATCTTGCCTACACCTTTCAAATGGTGCCAATGTCATGTTTTTGGATTCTTCCATTACAACCTTTAATGGAAAGGTGAAAATTATTAGAAGTCCTAGCTTGGGTAGCTCGAAACTTTAAGTATCATCCAATGGAATTTGACTTGCAGTCAGTGGATGCTCAATATTTTGTTTTATATAGATAAAGGGTACATCTAGTTCAGCATGTGAAGTTGACACTCATCTTGGTGTCAATAAAGATCTTATTGATCTTTCTATAAGGTATAACTTACAGAACGAATTGTTGATGATAAGAGCAAAGCTTAAGTTTTCTTCACACCATATGATGACACAGGGTGAATATAAAGAAACAAGTGAAATAGGGATTCCTTTTGTAGTCGCATAAGGAGTAATTATTAAGGAAAGAGTTAACATTCATATTACGGTTACTTATTAGAGGACGTCGCTTAAAACAAGGAAGCTTGAGATTATGATTCTCATGATCCTACGGAACAGATTGGAAGTGATTGCAAAAGGGTGTGATGTCTCTCTTACGCCAAGATAATTGAGGTTAGATAATGGTGCAGTTGATAGATGGTGGCTTTCATATAGTGGAAAGTCATGTTTGCAAGATTCTAGAAGAAAAAAAAATTAGGAAATGTCAATGATCTGACTCAAGGAATAAGAAGTGGAATCTTACGAATGGAAGACAAGTAAAGTAACTTCAAGAGCAGAATTGGAATGTTCCATGTTGTCTGTGCAAACAAAAAAATGGCAAGTGATATTGAATAAGGAAGGTTTACCTTGTAAGGGGGCATGGAGTAATCAAGAATTATAGAGACTAAACCATTAATACAAATTAAGACTCCATTTTCTTTGATGGACTCGGTAGGGCCAATTAAGGTGAAGAGTAAAAGCTAAATAAGTTATCAAAAAGTATCAAGGAAGTTAGAATATAAAATGGGAATTGGACCAATGAAAAAGAATTATGAAGAAATAGTTATGATTTCATATTCATATAGGAGCTTAAGGGGTATCCATTAGGAATAGAGATCTCGGATGGTCATGCATGCTAAGTCAAAAAGGGTACTTCAAGGTATTAAGTTGAAGAAGAAGAAGAAGTAGGTTAGAATCCCTCTTTGAAATTCGGGGCCCGAATTTCTTAAGGGGGAAAGAATGTAATGCCCGAGTCGAGAGATCTATGATTTGTAACACTTTGTCCTGTTAGACCCCGGGAAAGCTCTAAGTCTGGACCTTATGCCTCTATGGATGGCTATATATTTGGAACATTTTCATGGGATTAAAAGTTCTGATAATTATTCCTTAGATATTCAAGAATTAAAGAGTGATTTTTAACAAATTTTAAGAAGTCATTAACCCTTCTATTTTTAGCCCGGAAGTTTAAGAAAATGCAAGTTTTCAAAAGTTTGTACTAACATCCAAAAGTTAGATTTTGATTCTTAAGGAGTTTGATTTTTTCAATAATTTTATTAGATTCAAATGGGGGTATTCCCTTATTTATATTTATGTTTTAAAGTTAATAGAGAATAAAATAAATGAGGATATCAACTTTTAAGAGGTGCATATGATAATATTTGAGAAGTGTAGATGAAAAAAAAAATAAAGAGAGATCGGGCGCCTAGGCGCCCAAGGCCAGCGCTTGCGAGATGGCTGGTTTCAGGTGTCTGAGCACCCGGGCAATGGAAACTCACTGCCCAGGCGGTAGGGGTGGCGACGGAGATTAAAACGTGTCTCACGATTCTTCTCCCTTATTCAACCATTTTTTATTCTTTTCCTTCCTTCTTCTTCTTCTTTCTTTCTCCACTCTTCCACTTCAAATCCCCCACCATTAACCTCCATTTCTCCAACATTGTTGCACCCTCCCTTGACATTCTTGGTGTTCAAATAATTCTTGTGTTAAAGGGTGTGCGATTTATGGCTTTGAGTAGCTTGGGGTAGCGATTTTGGAGCTCCACCGGTGACCTACTCCCTCTTTGCACTCCTTTTTGGCTTGCAAAGGTAAGTGTTGAACTTTCATGTGTTCTTATTTCAAGGATTTGTTAAGTTCTTCATGAATATTGGTGTTGGAGCAAAAAGGAGTTTGAGTTAAGGCTTGGAAATTAGGCTTTTGGTGTTTGGAGGTGTGTATGAGCAAATCCTTATGAGTTGACACTAATTTATGGTTGGTTAATGTTGATTATGATGTTAGATATCATAGAAAACCACCCCATGGCTCCAGGGCGCAACAAGTTGGGACTTCCTCCTCTTGGCCTAGTATAGTGAATGATAGTATACCAATAGCCCATCTCTTGTCTTTAAATTTCTAGTTACATGCCTACAAGGTGTTTTGATAAATTATTGTGAAATATTGACATAACTGTTTTACCCTGTGTTTATGTAAGTCTTGAAAACAAGTCTGTTAGTTAAGTATATGTATGAATATATGTATTTATGTGTAGTTGTGGGACAAGCTACCTTGAGAGTTGATTTCCGGTATTTGAACGATTTGATAGAAAAAGATGAAGTTTTCATGTTATTAGAAATTGTGACGTTCTTAAAACTAATGTTTTGAGTGACTTAATTTCAAGAGATAGTTTAAATTTAATGTTTTATGAAAGAACTCTAGATACTTAAAGGATTTGAAAGTATTACACTTTGAACCTATGTTGATAGTATAGTTATTTTGAATATCTAGAAAGTTTGATAACTATGTTTGCTAAGAATATATATTTAAAGTTATGAGCAAGGTGCATATAATTTGAGCTAAAGAGAAGCTTTAGTGACAAGAATTTAGCAAAATGTAAAGTTTACTTCAGGGGACGGAGCTGTAATAGAATTGTTTGCTAATGGCAGCAGCATTAGCCTTGGTGCACCTCAAAAAACCCAGCTAGCAGGGTGTTTGCTAGCCCGGCATGTTTGGCCAACATGTCTGGAAGATATAGACATGCACAGGTGTGAAGTTATTTTTTACTGTTGGGATTAGTCCACAGGGCCATCCAGCCAAGCAGCTATTTTTGAAATAAGATCCTCCCTTGAAGTTTTATTATGATTTTTAAACAAGTATTTATTATTTATGTTATGGAAAAGTAGTTCTATCTTTATACATAGTTTTATATATTTATTACATCTGATTTATCATAGTTATTTCTATATCTATTATGCTTACATACTCATAAAGGAGTTATATCCATTTGAATTAAAAAGGCGATTTAATGAATTATGTATATTGTACCAAAAATCTTATAGTATTTGATGTATAGACAAAGTACTTTCAATAAGAAATGAGGTATGGGGTTTTTAAGAAACTTATAAAGTTATATTTTGTAAAAATTGTGTTTCGGCATGTCCCACTCATGTTATAGGTATATTATCTTTCATTGAGTCTGTATGACTCACCCCTTCTTCCTTTCCATGTTTTTAGATAGGTGCAAATGATGCTCAAGCTTTATGGTCAATACCAAATTACCCTGCATACTAATCTTATTTTAACACCTTAAAAAACAACTGGACTTCCAAGACATTGAAATCTAAGGCCACAGAAATTATTGATCTATGATTCCTCTTTGACTAATATCTTATGACTATTCTACACTATTCATAGACAAATAGGTGAATAATGATTTTTATACTATGTTCTTAGTGTGTGCCTAGATTCCTCAGTCAACATAACTTTGATCAATCTATGGGTCACAAATTCACAAATAGCATTAAGCATAGATATAAAAATGTCAATCAAAGAAAAAGAAATTCATTAACTAGGACAAATGTTTAATACTTTATCATCCTCCTAGACTACATCTTCACCTTTGCATACAAAAAAATTAGCCACCCATAAATAAAATAAGCATTCTAAACATGAAAGAAGAAAAGAGAAGAGAAAGGTGTACATCTATAATAATCAATATTCTTTTCAAGAGATCCAACAACCCTAGCCATCACTCCTTTATTTTCCAAGAGGCCAAAGCCTTCGGAAATTGAAATAGCAGTTATAGATTCCAATGCTGCAAGAATCGCATTAATTGGACTCCTATAGCTCAAGATATTAACAAAATACTCAGCAAATGTTAAGCTGGACAACATCGAAATAGGTTTGTTCTTCAATCTTGGGATAGGATATTCACTAAGAATCTTTGAATTTGTGGTCAACAACAAAGTTAGAGATCTCCTTGTGATCTTTTTGGAACATTTGAATTATTTCAATTTGATCCTTATAGAGAAAGGTACAATTTTTTCTTTATTAACACTTTCCTGAATTAAGTCAAATTTGGCCTAAGATACTCTAATTAGTTGCCATAAATTCCTCTCTTGCAATTATTAAGTTAAATAAGCTAATAAAATCAATAGATAATAACCAACTTAACATTAAATACAAGAAACCTGCATAAAGTCTAAATATCTAAAATCTCTACAAATCAAGTACAAATTTGCATCAAATCAAGCAACAAATGAGTGTATATTTTACACTAATCATTAGGTGCAGACCAAAATCAAGAATGCCAATGAGAGATACACACTTGGCCATTGGATGCTAAATACTTATAGCCTTTATGTTTTGGACTGCAGCTAAGAAAGGTTACACATGGAGGAACAGAATTACAACTTATTTCTATTGTATGTATGCAAATTTGGGTAGCAGGCGCAACTAATGATAGTTAGGTAGCTGATGATAAATCAGTGTATGGAATTTGCATTTTAATTTAGGCACTAGGTAGTCGATTGACCAAATACACAACGATGAAAGAAGCCTTATCTTAGTAGAGAATGGAAAAAGGGGCATTGACAAGTATAGCGAAACCAACTTTAGTAATGTGATGATGCTTGCATTCAATGATGCCAATTTGATGGTAAGTGTAAGGGTAGATGATTTGATGATGAATGCACAAGACCTCATGACTGGATCAAATAATCAAAACTCACTACCTCCGTTAGTTTGAAGAGCCTTAATGGAGTGTCCCAATTATAACTCAACTTTAGACTTAAATTTCAAGTAGATAAGAAGTGCATCAAATTTACATTTGAGGAAATAAATCTAGGTATATCATAAATAGATATCAACAAAAGAGAGATAGTATGTAAAATTTGAAGGAAGTAAGTAAAGCTAGCCCCTACAAGTCAGCAACCACCAATTGGAAAGGTGTGGTGCAAATTGTGTCAGAGTGTGTGGATGGCAATCAGTGTGATTTTGCACTAAAACAAGCATGACAACAATCAATTTGACTCAAAGTCCTATTATAGTATCAAAATATGCGTGACCAAGTTGGCAATACCACAATGTTACATCTGAACTTTTCCTAACTACAAAGCTATAGTGGAGGTAGCTTTGAGTTTATTTGAACTATGTTTCAACTAAAAATCCTTGAAGTAATAAAGTCCATTAGCCCTGATTGAACCTTCCAGCAGTATTTGGTGTGTATACTGAGATTTAACAAATAACTATCAAAGTGAAACTCAAAGTAAACATGGTTGTCACATTCAAATTTACTAACAATGATGAGATTTTTAGTTATAGTAGGAATGTATAACAAGTGATGTAGTGTAAGCGTGGTAGTGAGGTCAAATAGTGAGGCGATTTGTGCTGTACTAATGTGTTCAACTCTCAAATCTGTACAATTACCTATTAAACTCTAGTATAATTAGTCTTTTGCATAAGATTCAAACTCTCAACTGTCACATGATGACTTGATGAGTGGTACTAGAGTTTGGGAACCACATGTTGTCATTAAGCATCGCTAGTGTTGCTGTCAAGGTAATGAGATGTGCAGATCTAGGAGGAAAATAGCTAGAACTAGGTGGAACAAATTTGGGAGGTGTAGCTAGAGTAACCTGAAGGGGATTATAGTGTTGATCAAACATGTGATAACACAGGTAAATAGGATGCCCTATTTTGAAGTAGACTTGACAAATTATATAAGATCTTTTTCGACCACCTCTTCCTCGGCCTCTAGAATTGGAACCTCTGCCACATTTGAAACTACCACCTCAGCCATAACACTGACCAAAATAACCTTGTTGCATATTCTAATTTAGAATGTAGTTTGAGGAAACTTGGTAAGTGTATCAACTAGTGATGGTTTAGGATTGATGTGAGCAAAATTGCTAGACATTGAGTCAGATAGGTTTGACTTTGCTAAAGGTTCTAATCTTACCTCATGCGCAAGTAATAGTGATTCAACCTCATCATTATAAGATTAGATCTAGTGTTACTAAAGACTACAAAGGCATTGTACTCATTATATAAACCATCAAATATTGCATGCAGATGATCCTAAATAGGAATAGGATAAATAGAAGTTATGCATATACAATAGCTCTGATTTTAAGCAGGTATTCATTCATCGATGTATTATCCTTCCTAACATTTCTTAACTCATTTTTGAATTGGCGCATCTTGGCTTTAGTTTGAGTGGCACATAAAAGCTGAATGTGATCCCAAACTTGAGCAATGAATCGATAGCCTACTACTGGAGCTAGCATGGAATCTCCAAGAGAAGAGAATAACCAAGATATCAAAAGCTAGTCCTGCTGCTCCTAATCAATGTATGTAGGGTTAATGATTCCATTGTTAGCATCTACAACTAAAACATACTTTGGTGAAGCAGCTTCAGATCCATCCACAATTGTTTTTTTTCAATTTGTTCCCTCTAATTGCGGAGATAATTTGTTGCTCCCATAGTAAGTAACTTTTATCGTTGAGTTTAATTAAAATATTGTGATTATCAAACCTTGATTCACCAATTGATTTGCAAGATTTACTTGATTTGTCATGTGATCTGGTTGTTTTGCATCTGGCTGATTTGTTGCATACATTTGCTGATTCTTGACTCAATGCTAGTTTGTCGTAGGATTTTGAGCTATGATGGATCTTGAGGAGTTGCCTTCAGGATAGGTTAGATTGATTGTGCTCTTATACCATCTTAGAGTAACTGAAGTAAAAGAATGTAGGGAAAATGAGAGAAAGTGCAAGAAAATAGATGAGAGAATAAGAGCGATGGAGAAAGAAAACTAAAGAGAATTTCTGAGTGAAAGATTGAAAATGATTGCATTAACTAAATGATAAAACGCATACAAAGTTTGTATACAACATCAGTAGCTTTTGGGAGAAGTTTTAGATCTAACAAACTATTGCCAGCTTAGAATTTAGACAATAGAATCTACTAACCAACTCAAGCCTTGTTAATCACATGCCTTATATGCTTATAGCATGACGAAAAAAGTGTCAAACCCAACACGACAAATAAAAATAAAAATAAAAAAATTAAAGTGGGTATTAAAAATAAGTAGAAAAAACTTCAAACTTTAAAGCAACAGATTCGAAAAACTTGAAAGAGAGAGAAGTTCTAAAGTTGAGAAAAACTCTCACCTTCAAACAAAAATGATTAATTTCAATGGGTCAATATTTTTTAGGTCTACTTAATTTTGATGGGTAAATGGACTAAATCATTGGTTTGACCCATTTTTTACTATCTTAAATGTGATTCTCAATCATGGCAATAGACTATTGTCATTATTACTTTGGTTATGTTATATAGTATCTTTTTATGTTAAGTTTTTTTTGCATGAAGTATGTCACAACGTGCCCAAAGGGCACTATGACCAGAGGTAGCAAAAAACAAAATTTTGAAACTATTTTCAATTGAGACGTCACTAATTTTTATTAAGGAAAAGAAATTGAAAAACCTTTTTAATTTTATAGATACTAGTCTTTCAAGGATATTGGCTTTGGAGTCTAATTATGCACAAAGAATGGTGGAAACTTAATTCCACTTCACCTCCAATATATTCATTTTAAAAGCAGTTACCTTATAATTTGTTATGCAAATTAATTTATAACTATAATAACATTTATTTTTTCTTAAAAAAATTAGTTACAAAAAAATAAAATGAAAATAAGAAACAAATTTTAAGAAATATTAATTTTGATAAAATATTTATATTTGAAATAAAATTTGCTCTTGTATAGGATTGAAGTTAGCACTAGACCATTTAAAAAATCCTTATGATTCAAAGAGGAATGGAGGTAGCATTAACAACTCAATCACTCTAAACAATCATTGTGCAGATTAAAAGATTTTTAAACACTTGAAAAGAGAAAAGATTTGATTGCTAAGGATCATGAGATGATTTAAAAGATAGACAATACTCGCACAATCATTCCTCAAATATTTGTTCTTTTTACATTGTTATTATTTTATTATTTTTTGTTTTTTTAATATTTTTATTGCTTATCTGAAAGAGGATTAGAACATGCTTGACAAAGAAAGAAACTACATTAGTACCAAAAAAAAAACTACAACACACTAAAACGTTTTTCCTTTTTGTATTTGTATTATTTTATTTTCTATTTTTTTTTTAAATATTTTTACCCTTTTTTTTTTACATGGAGCTCTCTCTTTTTTGGTCAACGATTACAGCACTATCTAAGTTCACCCATTTAGTTTCTACTAAACATGGGCTAACACACAAAAGGTCAAAAAATAATAATAATAAAATAAATAAATAAATTATTAATAACGAATTAAAAGAATTGCAGTTGTAGCACACAGGGAAGAACCTGTTTCAAACAGAATAGAATAAGCCGATCAAAAAAAAAGAAAAGAAAAAGATTAAAAAAAAAAGGAAATAGGACAAATAAACACAAAAATAAAAGACCTATAGAAACTTACGTGATAACACGTGAAAATAGGGTGATTTTCTAACTCTATAAACTCTACCTTTTTATTTTGAATGCGTTGAGTAACAAGGCGTGAGAGAATGTGCTTTATGATGTGCAAACAGATGACCATAGGGAATCGGCATGTACAACAAAACAAAAGCAAAAGCACAAGGAGTTTTACCTCCGAAAACAAAAGTCGACTAGGAAAATAAAAAGGCTATGATGCTCAAGCAAGAATTTACTCGGATGATGATGATCTTTTGATTATTTGTTGATTTTTTATTACTGTTGATGATCTATCTATACACAGGGACGGATCCAAAAAATAAAGAGAGGAGGGGAGGCGGGAGGCCCCCTTTTTGCGCCCTATGGGTCCATTGCAGCCTATACATGTCTAGGGATTGATTAGAATTAATTATGATCGATGTAATTGAAAATAAATTGATTTGATTAATTGCAAGATTTGGTTTAATTGAAAATACTAATTGACACTAATTGATACTTTGAAAGGTATAGGTTAATATTACAAGATTCATATGATTTTTTTTCTTTTTTTTTTTTAATTTTTATTTTTATTTTTCATTTTTTTTTTGTTTATTGGACTAAGATGCTACTTAAACTTTGACTAAAAGATTGAACATTTTATTTTCTTTTTTATCTTTTTCTTCCTTTTTTTTGAAAAATATGATTCAGACAGGATATAATGTTTGTAAAGTATTATTTCTTTAAAAATATTTCTTTATTGTCAAGGTTCTTTTTATTTGAATGCTTGACTCACAATTAGAGTACTAAATCAGTTTTGTGGCGTTATAATTGCGTCAATTTTTTGTTTTAGCTATAAAACTATGTTTCCAAATATTGATGGAAAAGGGAAGATACTAAAAGGAAAAATGAAATTGCATATTACTTCCCCAATCAAAACTATGAATTTCTAATGATGTCGAAAATGCTAGACATAAGAAAAGGAAATTGTAAGGAAACTGTGATCCGGCGACTAGATTTATGTTTCGTTTAAGTTTTATCATTTTGGGATTTACCAAATTGGTAAATTAGTTAACTACAGTGAAAAAATTTCAGTTGAACTTAGTTTAAAGATATTTTGGTTTAGTTTAGTTTGATTTAATTCTTTTGTTTTTTTGTCTAACTACAAGCATTTCCATATCCTTTAGGTACAAGACTAATTTTTTGAGTTATAGTCAAAGTCATATGATTCTTTGGATATCATGAGGAGGAACGTATTTACTAGTTATATCATCGGCAATCGCCTGAATTTCAAGATGTTCTTCAAATGAACCTCCCCAGAAGGTAATTTTAATGTAGCCGATTTTCTCTCTTTTGCAATCAGTTTCGCTACAGCCCTCATGAATTATTAAAAACAAATCCGTCGAATTCACATTTGAATTGATCTTTAGTTTCTAATCCGAAGCTAGTAATGTGGAGAACCCTCATCTTATACAATAAACCCTTTTATTAACTATATTCTAATCACTAGGTAAATCGAATTTTTTGTTCCTTAATGAGTCACTAAGTAGATAATATATATATAAGACATTTTTACTCGAACCTATATATGTTAAAATTGTAGAACAAGCCAAGAATTTTACTAGAATTTAGTTATCAAAATAATGTAAAATGATTATTGAAATTTTTGTCAAAGATTTTGATTATGTTATTTTGACTGTGTAGCATTATTGTATATATATATATATATATATATATATATATATATATATATATATATATATATATATATATATATATATCTTAGCAACTTGAAAAACTATTTTAATATGATATTAAATAGAATTAGTTTTGTTAATTTGACTAAAACCAAGTCAATTTTTTTTATTATATCGTGTTTGGTTTGAAACATCCTTAAAAACTAGTTTTAAAATATCTGTTATAAACACAAAATTATTAAAAAAAATTTGATTATGAATAAATAAACACTTAAACAAATAAAATTATTTTTATCATATAAAATAAATAATACATTCTTCTTTTTACTTGCTCACAAGCATTAAATTCACATAATAAATTTATTGTTTGAAATACTCCATGTGAGCTTAGAAGTCTGTTGTAGTGAATATTTTGTAGGATTGTAAGATTCTTGACTATAAGGCAATGTTATATTGCCATATAGTGTAGATAATGACTTAAGAAATACCTAAGTGATGAAAGAGTATAGGATGAGCTCTATAAATCAAAAACCTCACAAAAAAAAAAAAAAGGTGATGGAGATAATCCTTAAAGGATAAAAGAATAACAAATAAAAATGTGTTGAGAAGCTGAAAATGATAAGAGAGGATAGAGGACACGTTTAATGAAAAAGAAAAAAATTTATTAAATATGGAAATGAAATAAGATAAAATAGAAAGAGGAGATTTGGGATTAGATAAAATTAATTTAAATTTATATTTTTTAAAATTAATTATGGGGTAAAATTGATTTTGATAAAAACTAATTTTTTAAATATTTAGCTAATTATTAGATAAAATTTATCCAAAATGGAGCTGGGGTAGAATTGATTTAGATAAAAACTAATTTGTTAAATATTTAGCTAATTATTAGATAAAATTTATCCAAAGCGGAGCCCTTATTTGATCTAGATATTTGATTTTTACTATTTGTCGAACACCCTCCTACGACGTTTAAGCATGACTTACTTATTCCTCCAGTTTTACTGGTTTTCAAATCTCACTTTATAAATATCAACTTTTGAAAGGTAATTTATTTATTTATTTATTTAATATTTTCACTTTACAATTTTTTCCTTATTATGAATCTTACTTCAAAAATATTATAAATAAATTTATTAAGATACTTATAACATTTAAAGAATAAATTTAATTTAAATATATTGATAGTGTAAAACAGTTTTACATTATCAACTAATAAAAATAGTGAAAAATATCAACTCATACAAATAACTACCTATTATAATAAGGGACCCACCATAATTTTTCATTTTTTCCTATTTTTATTGGTTGACAGTATAAAATAATTTTATACTATTAATGTATATTAATTAAACCATTAAAAAACAGCGATTATTGCCTTTTCTTTTTGGTGGGGAAATTATTTCTTTTTATTAAATTATTTTAAACATTTAAAAGAAAAATATTTAATACTTCTGCAAATTTAATCGTAATAAATATTAAATAAAATTAATTATTTTATTTATTATTTTGATATTTTTATATATTTCCTAAAAATATATAAATAAAATATTTATTTAATTTTTATTGCAAATATTAATTTAATATAATTTAATACTAATAAAATAAATCAATTTCAGTTATTTATCGGTTATCACACTAGAAAAGGAAAATGCCGCTCTCACCCGCTGGGCGCTGGCGTTTCTGGTGCCACGTGTGTTACAATTTATTAATGGTACACGTGAAAAAGCGTGGAACGGCACCACACGTTAGTGATACCCTGCTATAAAAAATATCTTCCAAAAATCGTACATTTCTCACTCCCTCAACCATTCTCTCTTCCCCTCGTACAGAAAAAGCAGAATCGAACTGACCCAAAACAAAAAAAAAAATCATGTGAAAAACATATGGTCCGAAACATCACGAACCAGAAGAATAACCGAAAACCCTAACCCTAGCCGCGCTTATCCTCTCCCTCCTTTCGTTCTTCGAATTGAAGCCGAACCACAGATTCGGTTTTAGGGTTGGTACTATTCCCGCGCCCGAACTAGGGTTCCGATTTCCTACCATGGGATGCTTGGGTTGTTCTGCGACCTGTTGTCGCCGGTGACAATGACCGGAGACCTATGTCACCGGCGGAACAAGATGAGGGTTACGGTTATGGAGGGCGGTTGTGGCGCCGACGAGAGGCCGTTACCGGCGGAAGTTCCGGCGACCCGACCGGAAATTGAAATTGATTATTACTGTCAGGCAAGTAAGGCGCTCAGCCTGAGCTCGCCGTTCGATGTCGCCGACGAGAAAGCGGCATCGACTTCGGCGGCTGCGCCCACCCTGCCGAACTGCCTGGCGGCGTTCCTGAGTCGCCGGTCCGATAACCGGAGGAAGCGGCGGAAGAAGTCCCATTCCGGCGGAGGTGCCGAGAAGAAGAAAATGTCGAAGGGCAGAGACAAGTCCCGCGGTCCCGGCAACATTTGGGTTGAGACTGAGGAGTACTTCAGGGAATTGGCATTGCTTGATATTGATATCTTGTTCGAGGCTTCGAATTCAGCTTCTAGGTTAGTAGCTCAGAAGTGTTTCTCCATTCCGGTGCTGCCGCCGGAGAATGCTTCGAGTTTCGGTGTAGTTAGTAGTACGAATGATAAGTGGACTGATGAGAAGTTAAGAAGCGTGGCCGTGAAGAATGAGGACTTCAATGTTGTTATTAGGGAGAATGGAAAGGGGAACGATGAGAAGTTGAATAATAGCATTGTGAAAAATGAGGACTTGAGTGTAGTTGTTAGTGAGAATCAAAAGGGGAATGATGAAAAGTTGAATAGCATGGTTGTGGAAAATGGGGACAGTTTAGTGGGAATTGGCAGTGTTGATGATAAAAATCATGATAGTTCTGATTGTGATGATAGCTTAGAGTGGCTTCTAGGTTGTAGGAATAAGGGTTCTGTAGCTTCTGAGCGACCTTTGAAGAGAAGGAAGGCTTCGGGCGGTGATGATGTTGGGTTGGAGAAAGTTTTAATTAGCATTCCTGTTCCAAATGGGAACTTATCTTATTGCCATTATTGTGGCAGGGGAGAAACTAGAGAGTTTAATCGGTTAATTATCTGTGCTTCTTGCAAAGTTGCGGTTCATCAGAAGTGCTATGGCGTGCAGGATGATGTAGATGGGTCTTGGTTGTGCTCTTGGTGTTGTGAGCGAAAGGTTGATGATGATGTTGAGAAAATGGTGAACCCTTGCGTGCTTTGTCCGAAAAAGGGTGGTGCTTTGAAACCTGTTAATAGGAATGGGGAAGGTGGTGGGGGG
The DNA here is from genome assembly GCA_031439585.1 of Pterocarpus macrocarpus. Lineage (NCBI taxonomy): Eukaryota > Viridiplantae > Streptophyta > Magnoliopsida > Fabales > Fabaceae > Pterocarpus > Pterocarpus macrocarpus. The sequence continues at coordinate 9,754,680 of CM062514.1, forward strand.
ACTGTCCAGTTTGCTCACTTGTTTTGTTGCCTTTGGACGCCTGAGATCTATGTGGATGATCTGAAGAAGATGGAGCTCGTTACCAATATGGGAGGAATCAAGGAAAATCGGAGGAAATTAGTGTGTAGTGTTTGCAAATTGAAGTATGGTGCATGCATTCGGTGTAGCCATGGTATGTTCTATTGCCTTCTTGAACTGTGCAATTATAATTTTTTAGGTATTTTAGAGAACATTCTAGTTTGTGGAAACTGTAGCTGATTATGTATCTGTCAGGCTCCTGATTTGGGGTCATATAGCTGCTGTTTTAAGACGGACTCCTCATTTATCTATTTTCCTTTGAATTTTAGTATTATGTTTCTTGTTGGCAGGTAGAAAGATGGTTGGGTTTTTTCTGCAAAAATGATTGGCGTATTACTACTTATAGTGAATGAAAATTGGCTCAATTTTCTGCCTGATTAGTGTTTGATCATTCTGTTGTACATTTTCTCAATTTTATGGATCAGTTATATGGATATAGACTGCAGACCATGGATTTTAACAGGTTTGTAGTATATTTGTACAAAATTTTGCCGTTCATTAAGCATGTGCTTGCACAATGGAATTCTTGTACTGATCAAGCATGCTAACATTAGATTGATCGAATGAGAACAATGCACAATACTGCATAAAATTGAAGAACATTAATTATCTTAAGAGTGATTTAATTGGTTGTTGTTACTGTCATTATGGTTTAAAGATCAGAGAGACATCATACTGCCTTCTTCATGGATGAAAATTTGGAGCTCATTCATTTTTCTTTTTCCTCCTGAAGCACATACTTCTTTGTATTAACTTTGTGCACCTGAATATGATTATTTGATTTCTAAAATGTAATTAGTTCTAAAATAAATGAAAAGTTCTGTTTGCTAATGAACCTTGGGTCCAAGGAACTTCTTTCCCTTTTAAGAGGAAGTTTGAAGGTGGGATTGGAGATTTGCTCCATATATTCCAGTTCTATATAAAAAATTTGGAAAAAGATAATATACGTTTTCTTTCCTCTTTCAAAAATTGAAATGACAGACTTCCACAGAAGACTCAATTGTTTCTCACTTATCTTCTTCTACTTTTAGCGTGCTAGTCTATGTAAGGATAGCATGTTAACCTTTTTGCATTTGCTGATGATGAAGAGGGCAATGATTGTTCAATTTCCATTTTGAATGGCTGACGTCCCTGGTCACTTCAATTATGACATTGTACTAATATAAACATCAACAAGGACATATATGTCATCCATGGGAGCAAAAAGTGCTTTTGTTGAAAGCTTGTTGTTTAGGCTTTCATAATGGTTAGTTTGGTATCTCTGCCTGGTGTTTCAAATTGAGTTTTGAGGTTTTTAGGTATCAGATTTTGGATTCAGTATCTTCACGTAGGATTACCTGAGCATGGATATGCATCTTTTCTCTTTATTTTCTTGTTTTCTATTTTTCTTTTGATGCTATTTCCAAGAGTCATGCTTGAATCTTGATTAAGGTTTTATTGTCATAGTAATTCTTTGATGTCCTGCAGCTATTATTTCCATGTCTCGATGTAATAGTTATTTCAATTGATATTCTCCTTTTATCTGATATGCTACTTTTATTGGGTGCTGGCTTTCTTAACTGGCTTACATTCTTACAGACTTGCACACACAATTTCTTTTGTATAATTGCTTCATACACTTTCCTGCTGGGTAATGTTTCAGGAACCTGTAGGACCTTTTTTCATCCTTTATGTGCAAGGGAAGCTAGTCATAGGATGGAGGTTTGGGCCAAGTATGGTTTTGATAATGTGAGTAATCCGTGTATTTTGGAACCAAATCCTTTTGCCAACTTCCCAGAAAAAAAATTGACAGACAAATCAAATGTGTTGTTTAAGATGATAACAGGAACAGGTCTTAAATTGTTGTTCTTACTTCTTTTTAAATCACAAAGTGTTTCAACTGTAGCTCACCTGCATATGTTATGCTTGATCAGGTTGAGCTGCGAGCTTTTTGCTGTAAGCACTCAGATCTACAAGAGAAAAGCAGCATTTTGCCACCGGAAGACTCTGTTGCTGCTGTGGGGTGTGAAGTTTCTGATGCCACTGGCTTTCTACTGAGATTGCCAGTGAACAGTGAACAAAATTTGAAAATTGATTGCAGGAATGGAAGTAACATTGGAATAGCTTCTGACAGTAGTCCAGACAAATTGAGTCATAATGAACCAGAAGGTGGAGGATTGTCTGATTGTAGATTAACTGCTCAGAAGATGTTGGGATGCGATGCTGAGCAGCAACTATGTAATGCTGGGACAGTGGATGGGACCAGTGAGAATGCTAATTTATATGACACCCTCAATTTTGGACTTATTTTAAAGGTGTGCTGTAACCCAAGTATATGAATGCACATGTATTTAGGATGAAACTGTTATTTTGTGAACGATTGATCTGAAAATTTGCTTATCTTAAGTCTAAAATTACTTTGGCAGTTGATAGAGAGAGGAAAACTTGATGTAAAAGAATTAGCTTTGGAGGTTGGCATTTCTCCGGTGACATTGACTGCCAATATCAATGTAAAGATTTGATTTATCATGTCCACTTTGTGGAAAATGATTATTTTTAGAATTATCTTTTCTGTCTCTAACTTTCTTATATTTGATGCCTTAACTTTCTCCTTGCAGGAGGCTTGCGCTGCCCCTGATGTGCGACTCAAAATAGTCAATTGGCTAAAAGCCCGTGTATATTCTAATGCATTTCAGAAAGGTTTGAAAGTTAAATTTAGACTAGCCAATTCATCTAAGGATGAAAATGCAGCCACCAGTGGTTCTGATATTTTACTGATATCAGATCGAGGTTTGTCGGATCCTGTTGCCATTAAGTCAGTACCACCACGAAGAAGAACCATCAGCAACATTAGGATTTTGAAGGATAATAAAGTGATACATCCATCTGAGGCAGTTTGCAGTGAGAATGCGATGCCAGTGGGCAAGTTCAACTTAGGTGAAGCTGACCATGATAATCCAGGAACTTCCAATGAAGCATCCATTCCTGAAGTAGAAAAAGTAATTTTCTCTTTTAGTAGTTATTTTCCTTTGAAACCCTGAAAAATTGAATATTCTAATGCATAATTCTGGGTGATTTAGATGTTTTTTCTGCTTTAAGTAAATAGTAAAGCAGCCAAAATTTGTTTTGGGATTGTTTACAATAATGCTATATTTTACCCCTCCTAGAAGTTCAAATTCTGATCAGTGACATCCGATATATTCAATGTCACTTGCATCTTTAAATGATGGCTTTGAGGGCTTTCCCCGTCATCTGGTCAACACAGGCCAAAGGAAGTAAAAGAAAATCTTTTTATGATATCAACTTGTCTTTTTTATTTTGTGCAGAATTTGACCAAGCCTGAGGATGCTTTTCCTGGAGTTCAAGGTATGACTTTGTCTTGAAACTATCTTTTCAAGAATCCAACAACTGCTGAGTAACTGAGTTGTGGGTTTGTTTCCAAAGTTTGCTTTTTCTGTCTCATCCACTCCCTTTTCATAAAGGAAAGATGAGAAATGGTTGTATCTGTGATGGATTGCTTGCTTTTCATGGATTTGGATTTGATTGTAAGTTTTAATTGCAAGTAATTGTCTGAGCTAGTTGTATGAGTACTTGTGGTATCTTGTTTTCAAATCTTGTTAATTTTTGTTTTTAAGATTACAGCTACATTATGCAGGCAATGCTGATAAACCCTGCCATCCTGTTTATTCTACTTCAGAAGCACCTGATTCTGGTTTCATGTAAGCTTTTTCAAAGTGGCTATTTTTGTTATTTGCTGCATGTACTGCTTTTTGTCTCTGATTGTTGTGTTGGTTGACAACTTCGTTGTGACTTGCTTAGGCCAGCATTCTCTTTTAAAACCCAAGTTCCATTTTTTGCAATGCAGAAAGACAGAACCAATCGCTTGTTACATTCACCCATACATCAGCAGTAAATTGCTTCAGATTCATAATGAGATGATCTCAGAGGACATCATATGTGAGTTCAATTTGAATATCTTTATTGTTTTCTTAAATGACTTTGTGAATAGTTTAATAGATTTTAAACTCTCAGTTCCAAGGGAGGAGGAGGTAAATTCTTTGGAGGAATCCTCGAGGGCTAGTGGCTGTTCAAGTGACCAATATCAGCATGAAACATGCGTTGATGATCAAGTAAATAGGGAGCAGTTGGATAGGGCTAGAAAAATGATAGTTTTGGAGAATTCTCCAGAAGATGAACTGGAGGGGGAACTTGTATATTTTCAGCATAGATTATTGCAGAATGCAGTTAGAAGAAAGCAGTTTGCTGGTGTGTCTTCTCCTCAATTCTATATGTACTGTCTTTGAAATTTCTTTTGTTGTTAAAATTGTGTTTTTTATCCCACCTACCTTGGGTCATAAGAACTTTTTTTCCCTCTGTGACAATGATAGCCATATTTGATTGTGCTTTGCTTTGTAATTGCAGATAACTTAATCTTCAGTGTTGCCAAGAGTTTGCCACAGGAGATTGATACAGCACATCGGCAAAGATGGGATGCCGTGCTTGTTAATCAATATCTGTGTGATCTTAGGGAGGAAAAAAAGAAGGGTAGAAAAGAGAGAAGACACAAGGAAGCACAAGCAGTCCTAGCTGCTGCAACTGCTGCTGCTGCTGCATCTTCTAGGGTTTCTTCTTTCCGGAAAGACGCCTTAGATAAGTCTATGCAACAGGAGGTCATACAAGCTTTTGTTTCTTAAATTTATTCTAATTATCTAACTTTATTTTTAGCTTTTCTTATTGACAACGGAATATAATTATTTCCAGATTTTGATAAAGTTAGATACTTTAAGTGGGAGAGCTGCTGCTTGTTCTCAGCCAATGCCACGAGCCAAAGAGACACTTTCAAGAGTAGCTATGGCAAGGGCTTCATCAGAGAAATATTCAGATTTTGGCTTGCCATCCTTAGATTTTTCTAAGGATCATCTTAGATCGTGTGATATATGTAGACGATCTGAGACTATGTTAAACCCTATCCTAGTCTGCTCTGGTTGCAAGGTTTCTAGGCCGCAGCCCTGGCTTGCCTTTTTGTGAGCTTATTAAGTCTGACTGCATCCCTTACTAATTCTTTTTTCTGTTTCAGGTTGCAGTTCATTTGGATTGCTATCGTAGTGTGAGAGAAACGACAGGTCCCTGGTACTGTGAATTATGTGAAGATTTATCATCTAGAAACTCTGGGACACCTGCTATCAATTCCTGGGAGAAGCCTTATGTTGTTGCAGAATGTGGTCTCTGTGGTGGGACTACTGGTGCTTTTAGGAAGTCTTCTGATGGTCAATGGGTTCATGCCTTCTGCGCTGAGGTTAATTATTCTCATTTGATTTCTATAAAAGTGTTTTTGCCATCTTTTAATACCAAGTTTGCTGACGTGCCAACTACCTGATATTTGCTTTATGTTCTAGTGGGTTTTTGAGTTTACATTCAGAAGAGGACAAGTACATGCTGTTGAAGGGATGGTATGTGCATTGGTTGAAGGGATCATTCTCAAATTTTTGCTGATGTATTGATTTGAAGCATGAAACGCTACCCTCCTCCCTTTTTTCTTTTACTAAAAAATTAAGCTTTCCTTATCTAACACATGTGTGTATCTTAAAATTCCAGGAGACTGTGCAAAAGGGAGTTGATATTTGTTGCATCTGCGGCCACAAGCTTGGTGTTTGCGTAAAGGTAATGATGTGTATAAATTGTTTTTCATCTTCTGTCCTTTCTGTCAATCTACAAGCTTTTGGAATTCATAATGTTGGTTGCCAAGTGAGTATTGATATGGTGATTGCAGTGTAGCTATGGCCATTGTCAGACCACATTCCACCCATCATGTGCTAGAAGTGCTGGCTTGTACATGAATGCAAGAATTGCTGGCAAGCTGCATCACAAGGCATACTGTGCAAAGCATAGTTCAGAGCAGAGGGCAAAGGTTTAATTTTGTGTATGGTAGCAAAATGTGCTTTCTGTTTGTCTAAGATAGCGGTATCTTATTCTTGTTTTTCTCATCTGGTCAGGCTGAAACTCAAAAACATGGAATTGAAGAGTTAAAAGGCATGAGGCAAGTTAGGGTGAGACTTCCCTTTCCATCGTTTCCTCAGATCCTTGCTCATTTTTTACCAGACCTTTTTGGTTCCTTAGTTAAATGTTTAAGATTAAGAATGTATTTTAATTTTTAGCTATGTTTTATAGTTTTGGCCCCTTTATGCATCATCGGCTTGTGTCTTGTGGTGTGTGAATAGGATGAAGCAGGTTGTGCTCATGGGCATACTCGTCTGTAATTGTTGCTTTAGGCCTACTGATTTTGCTAAGTTAAAATTAGTAATGTCTTGATGTCTCACTTGTGTGTATGTCAATCTACTTTCCTTATTATATTTTTGTTTGTAGAATAGAAAGAGAAAACATGAGTTTTAAAATAACTCATATGAGCATGGGCTCGCATATAACTGCAAGCTATAAGTGATATGGCTGCTTTTTTTTTCTCAGTTTGTTGAATAATTTGTGTAATTCTCTGTAAATGCTTGCAGGTTGAGCTCGAGAGATTACGTCTCCTTTGTGAAAGAATTGTCAAACGTGAAAAGTTAAAGGTAATATTTTTCATACAAATTTTTGTGGCAAAGCCCCAATAATGAGTGTCATGAATCATTTCTTCCAAAAGTTTAAGCTGTTAGATAGAGGAGCATGAATGATTTTATATCTCAACACGCCCCCCTCACACAAGAGCCTTTTTGGGCTAGAAGCATGGACAATGTATAAGTCCACCCTATCTTGTGCTGAAATTTAACTTTTTATTTGGAAATTGAGGCAAACAAGAATCAAACTCTAAACCACTTGATCGTAGAAGCTTTGATACCATGTCATGAGCCATCTCTCCCAAAAGCTTAAGTTGTTGGGTAGAGGAACGTGAATGGTTTTATATCTCAACAATATACAATTCCATTTAAAATTTAGGAGACATTCCTGTCTGCTTAGTATTTTCAGTTTAAGCACAAATTCTCGCGTCTCGTTTTTGTTACACTTTCATAGCTGTCCTTTATAGTCAGTTAGCCATATCTATGATTAACTTCTGGTCCTATGGACATTTACAGCGGGAATTGGTCCTATGCTCGCAAGACATACTTGCCTTTAAAAGAGATCATCTTGCTAGGTCTGTGTTAGTTCGTAGCTCTTTCTTCCTTCCTGATGGTAGTTCAGAATCAGCTACAACATCCCTTAATGGTAACACAGAGGGAAACAGGTCATGCAGTGAAACAGTCCAAAGATCAGATGATGTAACTGTGGACAGCTCAGTTTCTCCTAGACACCGTGTCAGAGTTGCTGTATCCATGGACACAGACCCAAAAATGGATGATGACTGCTCAACCTCACATAGCCACTATAACCACAAGATTCCAGAAAGGGTGCAATTTTCTGGCAAGAGGATTCCTTATAGAGCTTCTGCTCCATCAAATAATGTTTTGGATGATAGTGGATGGAGATCAAAATCAAAAAAGGTAAATATGGCTGCAATTACCATATCACTCGGATCTCTCCTATTTCTTTTTAAACTCATGGTTTATTCTTTGAAATGTTTAGTGTGTGGAGTGGATGAAACTTGATTGTGTAGGACAAGTGCTCATGCTTTATTTGCTATTACAGCATACAGAGTTTGGGAAGGAGCTTGTTATGACGTCAGATGAAGCATCGATGAAGAATTCAAGGTTACCGAAAGGATATGCATATGTCCCTGCTGAGTGCCTGTCAAATGACATGCAGTCTAACCAGGATGTATATGCTAGTGGACCAGGTGATCATGAGGGTTAGTAGAGTGTTGGATCACAACTTGGTTTTGTTACCCTACATTCAGCTGAGGTCAATGATCTCCGATAGTGTTGCATGACTTGCCGTATCTGGACATTCAAGGAGAATGCAAGATGTATCTGGATGAAGGGCTTTTACCTCTGAATTGTGGCAGAAAGTTGCATTCTGCTGGGGGGCTGGGGGTTGGGGGCCGGGGGGTGAATTTTTGCTAGCATTGTTGTACATTGGTCGTGAGAGTAAACTGTATAGTGAATGAGCTCGCATTCCGTGCTGGCGGAAGACAGATTTAAATCATTCCTTCTTGTAAACTATACAAGGGAAGATTAGCGGATTACCTGTTTTTCTGTAAAGTTGTATATATTTTTGAAATGTCATAGAAATTCTGAAAGAAATTGTGCTCGGCAACAGATTCACCAAGCATACAGATTATGTAACTCCCATCTTGTTCCACCTCTGTATTTTTATTACTGTGTTTCTTTTGCCGTAAACCACTGCATTGTTAAGGCTGTCTAGATTAACGTTGTGGCCAAAAAGATGCACGAAAATACTTATTTTTAAAATATCAATTTTTAGTTGTTTACGCAATTTTCTCTTCGTTGCTAATGATAAATGCGAGGTCAAAGATTTTGTATGTATTCTTTGCCGAATGGTGTCTGCGTGCGCTTAGAACATTTTAATGTGCCCTTCCATATATTGATGGTAATTTATGAACGTTCTTGGCATTGTTCAGCATCTACACCAGCCATGGGAGCTGCTGGCACATGCTCCAGTCTCAGTTGTCTTTTAAGTGCTGACATTGAGAACAATACTGCCCCTGCTTCAGAACCTGGATTGAAATATAGGATTCCAGTTTTCATTGATGAATTTCGCATTACATTGTATTTCTTGTTTTATTTGGTTCTATTTTTGCAAAAACGTATGGAATGGTCATGGACACATGTCATAATTGAGCACGGCCTGCTTGGTGATCTCATTCTCTTCCTTTGGCTAGGAATTGAGCTTTTTCTGAAAGAGAACCGCTACCACGTGCTTTATGCAGGTTTTGACCTTTTAGTTTTTATTTGTATTTTGGATTTTGGATGTTAGTTGTAAAGGACAAGTAAATCCATCTCGGGACAGGGAGCTATTCAACAGTATTGTGATTCGTTGCTGCTGGAAGCTATATGTGAAAGTTGAGAATTTTTTTATTCCTGTCTTAGGAAACGAAGCCCTTTCTGAAGACTTAAAATTTCATTTTAGTTACATTTTGCTTTTTGTTGTCCCCTACCCCTACCCCTACCCCTACCCCTACCGTGCCCCATAGGTGATGTGGTTGACCTTTCTCCATTATACTGTTCTGACTACAGCATTCAAAAATCGTTCGATTTTTTTTAATGAATCAGTCAGGCTGCTGCTAGATCACTCCATTTTCACAATGTGGAGTGCACACTTCCGATGTTACGATGTCTTTAATTCAAATATTGCGTCCTTCACGGTCTGAACCAACTACTATTCCAATGTTTAGGTACATACGGGGTGGTCCAGAACAGCGGCCTTCCTTTCTCTGAGACAGTGACCCTTGCAATGTGACCGATTGATGGTATGATGTTATGCTACTGATGTGTGTTAACCATATGGTTTATGCTAGATTATATGTTGCATAAGTAAAAAATATATCAAGCAAGCAAAAATATTTAAAGAAATACAAGATTTAAAGGGATTAATTTGTAATTTGCTTGATTTAAAAGTAAATTAAACAGTATAACTGCAAATTTTGATGTTTTGTAATACAGTAGTGCTTGAGCAATAATTACCTATGAGTACCCAACAAGTTCCGATTTACCGGATACGAAGTACACTCCTAAAACAAGTACTGCAGCCATTTAGGAGTATCGATGCAATATGCACAAAGCGAAATCCATTTTGCTAATTTCTTAACATAAACCCCGTCACTTTCACAAGGACCCTCATTTTAGGTTATTTGGTTAATTTGGTACATACACAAGCCTAGATCTATGATCTGTTCAGCGATATCTCCTGTACAATGTAACCAGGATATTCCGATGCAAAACTAAAAGCACTTTGCGAGATACTCCAGGAAATCAAGCAGAACGAAAACTAAAAGCAGATCATGTAGATTACATCTGATGTAAAAGTTTGAATTAAAAAAACCTCACTTTTTATGGATGATCACTCATCAAACACTTGTAACCTGAAGCTGATGTCTCGGATGGTGAATCTGTTGAAGCTGTAAACTTCTCAATGCAGCCCCACCTGACCTTCTCTTCCAAAGACTATCCACTTGGCCTTGTTCCTCCGGCTTGCGAACTCGCTTGATCACAGGCAAAGGAGGATCCATGTCCTCAATGCTTATGGGAAAAATATTCTCACTCCTACTACACCTGTGTTTCCTTGGCAAATCTGCACTATTGAGTGTCACTTGTGATTGTGATTGTGATTGTGGCCTACTTCCACAGCTGGATGCGGTTGGACGAACAGCAGCAGTTGTGGTGGTGCTGAAGTTTTTGGTAGAGAAGAGCCTTTTGAGCTTGGAATACTTAACAACTGGGGAGGTAGAGATGGTGGTTGTGGTGGTGGTGGTGGTGGTGGTGTTACTTTTTGGGGTGAGGCTGAGTCTATGTGATAATATTGGGAGGCCAGCTATTTTGTTGTGCCGCTTCACCTGACCCGTGCAACCGATTCTAGGGGATAGAGGCGGGTCATTGGAGAAGGATCTTGCACGGCCTCTGCACTGTGGAAGACTCACATCTTTGATGGATGGCCTTGAACATAGCATGGGCAGGAATGTGCTTCTGTGATGGATATGCAGGTTCTTATTATGGTAGAAGTGATGAAGGGGATGATGGTGATGATTTTCGCTACCCATGTTTCTTAGATGACCCTATTTCTCAGTGATGGGGTAGAGTGAAGATCAAAGTGAGAATAGAAGAATGGCAGGGTAGTAAGATGTCAATGGATTTGCCAAGGCTTTTATTTTTATGGTTGATCCCAGTGCGGTGTGAGAGTTTTGAGCTTGTCAAATACACAAGCTCATGTGTGCTCTTGCAACCATTTTACTGGTCCTTTGGTACAAAGAAATAATATCGAATGGGGATTGGGTCTAGCAAAAGAGGTTACTCCTTTATATTTGACAGAAGCAAGATTCGAATTCCAAGCTAGGAGATATACTCACATTTAATGTTTAACTATACCTCAAATAGGATTATCTCTAATAAAAGACGCCTATGAAAAATCAAAAGTAACAATTAACAAGAAGACAGAATGGAATAGAAGAAAGCACTACAGAGAAAGAATCTCATCCAAGACTGGTACATATATCAAACGAAGATGACCAGGAACACTTTGGACCCTTGTGTTGGTTTTATATGGAGCTTAACACAGGATCAGATTTTGTCAGTGGTATTAAGTTCTTTAATACAAATTTAGGAGAGGAAAGGACTAATAATATATCTGGCTTGCATCTATTTGTGTGTGTCCGGGGGGAGATTTGTCTCCCAAAACCAATTGATCATGCTAAAGTACACACGCTACTGGTGGTAAAATCATAGGCTCAACAACCTCTTGTCTTCCAAAGGGTCCACTTTAGTTAATTACTTAAAGGTGCCCATTTTGACTTATGAATTATAATGGTACACATGCATATATTATTTTGCAGAGTAAGTAATGCTAAATATATTTTATTCTCATCCTTGAAAATTTGTGAATGAACTTATAAAAGTATAAGTTTTGGGACTGTTTTGACTTTTTTTCTCTCTAACAACCGAAGAAGCATAAATTGGGAATGATTTAATCGTCTTACTCTACTGTGCAATTTGTTCTTTTCAAGCAGACTCAAGGCTAGTAATTATGATTATCGGTGTTATTTGCAGCAAAATTTCTGGAATTTGTTTGTTAGTCAAAAAGTCAAAAAGAAGGGGGAAAAGAAACCAAATAATCTCAATAATGGCAAAGCATTATGAGGTAGAGCCACGTTCACCTAAGAGGCCAATAATCTGGGGAGGTCCTTGACATAATGCACATTTGCATCAAGTGAACTTCTCTAAACCATAATAATTAAAGATGGTTACTGTGTTTGTCTTTATACCCGGCTCTTATTTGTTTAACCCATTTTTAACCAAGGAAAATTGATTCCTGTATATTAATTATATGAAAACATAAAATAGTACTTAAAAGCTTACCAAAGTTATCATACCAAAATTAAAGATAAAGTTCACAGAAGTGAAACCAAGAGATGATTCATCATTGATCATGGTTTATATGTAAATATTAATCAAAATTCAATGCTAATACTATAAAAAATTATTAAAAACCATTATAGGTTTACTTAAATATATCCTAGCATATGTGTGAATATAGAAAAGTATACAATCAATGTATTTTTTGTCCCATGGGTGAATATAGAATTTATTGCTAGCAGCGAAGCATTAGTAAAAAAAAAATTAAATAGTCAGAATTTTTTTATAAAATAATGATAAAAGTTCTTACAAATAATTTTACTTGTACATCATTACTCTATTTATCAAGATCTGAGTATACTCTACTGTATTTTCATACTACAATAGTGCGAAATAATTAGTATTTAACCGGAAAAGTACATTCCCTTAAGAACGGCTTTTGTGCATTAAATTAAACAGAAATGTTGAATTCATGAGCTACAAACATTTTCCGACTCTCTGACTAACACATTTGCAATTGCTTCGTGTAAATTTGAGTCTCATAAAAAAGGAAGTTGAAGGGTCGGAGTCTTGTGATCAAAAGCATTATTCAAGAGTTGTAATTCAAGTAACTACAAGTCTTCTAAGAGAATATTTCACTTTTAGATTGAATCCTAACTTTATAACCAATTTTATTTGCACCTTCTTTCCCCTAAACCAAATCTTGATTCTTGAATCTCTTTGTAAAAATGAAATTAGAAATATATATATATATATATATATATTTGACCCGGAGTTGCACAGTCAAATTGTGATGATATGACAACTGTGTTTTGTGAGAAGGGGCCAACATGTTTAAGGAATAAGGATGTTGAAGGCTAAGTCGGTGTTTCAATTCTGTTGTCGAAAGCGCAGGGTTGTCAACTCAAGTGGGTAACCAGAGATTATGCCGGCAATGCCTTCAAAGCCACAAGTTTCCTCTTTGTGAATGAGAACATCAACCCAGGCCATTTGTGTTACTGAATAAGATAAGGTAAATTTCTGGTTCGCTTGACATATAAGCCAGCTATATTCAAAATATGATTGCGTTACGCCATTAACAACAAGAAGTGTAATGCACATGCGCATGAGCCCTCTCTAATAGATTCAAGTCTCTTTCTCACACATATTAAGAAATAGAAAAAGTATCCACTTTTTACCAAAGTACTCCAGCTTTGCTTTACGTGACAAATCAATTACCATTTAAGGATCATAATCTTCTTGCGTTATTAGTGACATGAGAGACATGTTATGAAAGAAAGATAAAATATAGGTTATGTTATTTCTATATCAAGATTTGATATCAAAATAACATATTTTTCACATAAGAAGGTAATCTATTTCATTTTGATAAATATGCATTTTGATATTCACTCACATTTGTTAATATACTATAATTGATAGATCAATATAAATAATGTGAATCCTAATATAAGGCATTACGGATGGAGCCTTAGTATGAAGCTTCTAAAAATCTTATTTAAGATTTAACTTTGATTCATCATATCATTTTATTATGCATTTATTATATTATTAAAAGAGATAATAATTACTTTAAAAGAAAAATTTACTTAATAACATGGTATCAGTGATGCATAGTTAATGAATATTAATATAACTCACCATAAAATTTATCTAAGAGTAATTAATCCTTAACTTTCTCATTTTATAAGCATGCTCATTTTAAAAAATCTCAATCCAATCAATTGTGAAAAGAATAGAAGAGTAACTCATTAATTAGAATATTTAAATCAAAATTTAAAACTTTTATGAAATATCATAAATTGAATAAATTGTCATAGAGATTTGGCCGGGGCCATCACATTATTTTGTAGAACGGTATGAAGCCATGTGGGTTTGATATTCATTTCATTTTTCAGCAAAGAAAACGTTATTTGAAAAAGAAAATAAAACATCTTGGTGCAGAAAAAAAAAATAAAATGTTAAACCAAAAGAATAAGAGGTTTTGGTAAAATCTAAATGCCCAATCTCATGTAAATCATGTATGAACTGTAAAGAAAATGGATTTGGAAAAATGTTTGTTTGCACCCGGCCGACACGCTATGAATGCCTGCACGTGGGAAGGTATCTTCTGGTTGGCTCTATGTGACGTGTATTTTTATTGAGTTACGTTATTTCAACTTACTCTATGAGTATGTCTATTGATACAGAGAAGCGCATACATTAATAATAGGGATTTAATGTTGATTAATGGAAAATCAGAATAACTATATTGATAAGGAATAATGATATTATTTATTAGAGATTCATATGTAAATAAATGAAAAATTTACGTATACATCTGAAAAATTGAGATAACAGTATTTTCACTTATAATTGCAATTATCTAGTTTCTCATTGAAATTTTCATTATTGATACATGTCATCCTCTATATCGATAGACACTCAAAAATCCTATATACAAATATTATTATTTATTTTTATTTGACATCTTGAGGCTACCTTGCCATGAAGCTGCTGGTTAGGCGAACCCAAGCAAATGTGTGTGTGTGTGTGTTGTTTGGGGGGGGGGGGGGGGGTGTAAATCTACGTTTTTAACCTCCAGGTTTGTGTGTAAGACTACATTCTCAAATTTTAACAGGGTTCTAAACTTAGCTCATGTACGATTATTTATATGGACAAAAGAAAGATTAATATCTCGTGGATAGAAAAATGAAATGGATTTTTATAAACAAAGTTGGAGGCATGTGTGGCATGTGACCTTTGTAGATAGACTCAATCTATTTAGAGTGATTTAGATTTATTTTACATAAACAAAATTTACATATAAAAAACTGCATTATATAAAGTAAATAAATAAATAACTGAATCTACTTACCAATAATTGATTGATCCACATAGTTTAGAATTTGTTACTTTTAAAACAAGATTTTAAATCCGAGCCTTATAATTTAAAAGAAAAATACATAGAGTAATGGGTTGATCCACTCAAATCAAATTAATTAAGGTTTAATAAATTTTAGATACTAATAGTTTAGATAAAAAATAATAATTAACTAAATCTCCTTATGGAGGCTGGTTGAATTCATCATATTTGATCAAATGTTTATTATTTGGCCAAAAGTTATAATTGTTAATTAAGATATAATTTTTTTTTTTAAACTTAAGCCAACACATTACCAAGTGGCACATTTCGCTAAGGCACCTATCATTCACAGTTCATACCTTTTCAAGAATTGATCTCTAACTCAATTTGACTTTGACCCACTTAACTTTGCCAAGGTAAAATGTTGACCAACAACCAACATCCTCTCCTAACACCTATTGACATATCACTAATTGAATTAAGCGCTTATAATTAGGTCAAAAATCATATTCCCAATAATTAGGGCGCAATTCTTTTTACTTAAGTTCGGTATCAAACGCTAAGGTATGATGTGACTCCAACCGCATCTGGGCAACCAATATGCCTAAAAATATCTCAGCAAAAATGAGGCTCAATTCAAATTAGGTTATTTATAGACAGAATTTTATCTACGACGTGGGAATTCAAAATTCATTAGAAACATTTTGTAACCAAAGCCACATGTATGAGTAAAGGATCTGGAGACAGCTTATAGTCATACCAAATAAATAACGACGGTCATGTCATGTTTCATACACTTTCTTAATTTATATATTTTGGTCATATCAATTTCCTCCCTCGTTATTTTTTCTTTAGTTTATATTATCACGGCTGTACAACTTTCAAAAGAAACATGCTTCTGGAAGCAACTTTTTCTTTATCTGTCTAAATTCGTTCCTACATGACTGGAACCGAGAAAATTGAAGGTAAGAGACCTAACATTCAGTAAATTAATTGTGTCCCAAAAGAAAGGCAAAGGGAAAAAGACACAGCCAACAGAAAAAGAGTGAAAAGTTTTATAAACAAAGTGAACATCGTCCAGGGATCAGAGGGAAACTAGCCAAAAAGATAATTAACATTTGTTGATAAAGCACAAGAGTAAAGTAAAAAAGCTATGGGACTAGTGAAAGCGAACCAACTAGTAAACGTTGTTGCTATTAACAAAGGTTGTCCTCAGACCGTAGGACATGCTTGTGTCTAAAATATGATCCCATATGATCAATTACTTTCTAAGTAATCCAAGGTACCCAATTGACTGCTCATATCCTACATGATAGCTCTGTGGCAACGTGTAAGCATAACAAGAAGCTTAGCACACAAATTTAAGTTAATATATGTGGTTTACATAGAGGGTAGTGACTGGTGAGGCTCCATAACTTGTATGTAGTGCTTGCATTATTTAGGGAATAAAACTTGTTATAAGATCTAAGACGAAAGAGACAACGAAATGGTGCTATCCACGTTTGTCAAAGAAGCACAAGCTATTTTTATGATATGGTGGGCAAGATTTAACGTATCTATATCTAATCAAGTTCCCTTGAATTGAGTCAAAACATGGAAAAGAAACAAATCATGGAAAGTTAACGAAATATGCACTATTTCTTTTCACTCGGAAAATTATTTTATTTCTCTTTCTGTATGTAGGTTTCTTCTTCTTCTTCTTCTTCCTCTTTTTTTTTTGTTTAACTAGTATATTATTAATAAATAAAACGAAAATCCACATGTAGTTACAAAAACAAATGAAAATAAGAAAATTTGGCCATGGTTCCACCCCTACTTGCATGCATTTATACTGTCGCCGTCATTATTAAAACCTAACTTGTCGTAGACTCGAAATATATTTTTGAGAAAATTATTTTGTTTATATTCCCTCCATCCATTTTTATTTGTCATTTTAAGGTTTTGTACCGGCCATGGTCCACCCCTACTTGCGTGCATTTATACTGTCTCCATCATAATTAAAATCTATCTTGTCAGAGACTCGAAAATATATTTTTGAGAAAATTATTTTGTTTGTACTCCCTCCATCCATGATTATTTGTCATTTTAAGGTTTTGCAAACAAATTAAGGAATCATTAAATTAGCACAAATTTAGAAAAAAATATAGATTGTTTGGATTAAATTAAACTTTAGGTGTAATTAATACTATAATTATTAGGTGTAACTAAGAAAATGAGAGATAATGGTAGAATTAGGGGAAAAAGAAAATTTAATACTTCCTTAATCTTATCAAATGATAAATGATTTTGGACAAATTTTTTCCCCTAAAACAACAAACAAAAGTAGACGGAAGGAGTAATATATTTATTATATTTTAGATACGTGTATCTTACACCAAAAGAATTTGATGCACTGGCAAACCAGTTACACTTTTAAAAGATAACAATATGGCACACAAAATAAAAAAGAAAAACCATCAACATCATTATTATAAATCAAGTTATTAAATATTTGCAACAAATCTCGAAATTCTAAATTACCCATAATCCAATAAAGATTTAAAATTCCTAATATTAATAATAAACCAAAATTCCTATTTAAATATTGGAGAAAGTAATTGTTAAAAAGTAATTGTTAGAAGAGTGTTACAATGCCACAATACCCAAAAGTAGAGTTATCTTAAAAATAGAGAGAGAGAGAGAGAGATTTGTTTCTCACATCTATTTACTTAATGGAATCACAATGCAGATGTAAAAAAATAAGAGATTAATTGTTATATATTGATATTGTAAAATAATTTTGCACTTGTTAGCTAATAAAATTTTAGAATAGTAACAAATTATGGTGGATAATTATTGTAATTAGTAGTTTCTATTATGATGTGATAATTTTTTAAAATTTTATTAGTTGATAATGTAAAACTATTTTACATTATCAATATATAAATTATTCTCAAAAAATAAAATGAATAAAATTAGAACCAAATAGTGAAACAGTTAAAAAGTGAGTATGCTTATCAGTTTATGTGCAACGTTGCCGATATATATCCTCTCTATTATAAAAATTTAATCTGCTCTTCTTTTTGAAAAAAAAAAAAAAAAAACCGCTATCACTAACTCTATAAATGGTATCTAGAGTCCATTTTTCTTCATTGACTGTATTTTATTCATGAACCATGCATGATTGGAAGATAGGAAAGAAACTTTTAATCCCATCTCCACCGATACTCATGGGTCATGGCATGGAATGTATGAGTATTTACCAAATATAGGGTTCAAGCATCCAGGCACAGGGTTAAACTTACTCGAATGAGTTATGTTAAATAAACTCATTATACATAAGATATTGTACCGACTCATATCCCATCTATTATTGAATGGAGTGTGGGTTCAATTCAAGTGAGGTCCACACTCTATCCAATGATAGATGAAATGTGAATCGGCATGGTATTCCATACATAATGAGTTCACCAAATATTTCTCTACTTAAACTAAACCAACTTTGACTATTTACACTCATTTTTATGCTTTGTTAAGTGAAACACCAACCTAAGCCATTATGAGTAGTCTAGTGTTGAGAAATTTGGATAATAAATATGAGGTTAAAGGTTCGACCTTTATTGCCTCCGATATACAAAAAAAAAAAAAAAAGAGTGAAACACCAACTTTTTAAAGAGCGTTTGGTTTGTTTTTCATTTTCATTTTAGTTGATATCTATCATGGATATTTACAAAAAATATCATTTTTCATTTTATATTTTTTAAATTTTGTGAAAGAAATTATAAGATTAAGAAAAAGTATTTTCATTTATCAAAACAAAAAAAAAGAAAAAGTATTTTCTTCATTTCTATTAAAAATCTTTTAAACAAAAAATAAATAAATAAAGTAACATTGTTATAATTATTAATAAAAATTCATGAATAATTGGAAAGCATCATTTGGTTCAAGAATCTTTACACAAGTTAGACTGAAAATGCATCATTTAATGTTTGGGTCATCCTAGTTATCTTCTTGGTTACAGGTTTCTTGGTTGTTAGGTTTTGGTGTTGCTTTGGCTTTCTTATTTTGCAGCAGGTTGGTGTGTTTAGTCTTGTATAGGTTCGGGGCATATGGTTTGCTGAAGTTTGATGCGCTTATTGTGTCCATATCAGTTCACATTTTCCATATACAGGATTTTAAAAAAAAAAAAAGAAAAATGAGAGTAGGCGTCAGTTGTATATAAAGATATCTTCCGGGTTTTGTTTCTGTGGTATTTTTTTAGGTAATTCTCACTTGAGCTTTGGTGGTTTGGGTATCATCTCAGGATTCACATGTTTCTGTTATGGTATCTACCGTTATATCAAGGAAATGTTCCTCATGGTGCAAATCCAATTCGGTTGGCTACTTGTATACAATTCCCAGAATAGGTGTTTACATGTCCGACATCAAATTAATCAGCTTCCCTTTCTCATCGTGTGGCTTCATCTCAATCATCCCAGGGTCATGAATTGCTCTAAAATGGAGAGATACTGCAAGTTTGATTTTGAGGCCTGTAGTGTTCTGTTTCCAGTTGTCTAGTTTAAGTTCTTTTTATATTTCTTTCTGGTTTGTTGTGAATCTTGTTCTCTCACCCTTTGTTGGTGCGTGCTCTGTCAAACTTATCCCAAAAAAAAAAAAATAAATAAGCATTATTGTCTTGTCGTGACCTCAATGATTATTTTGCTCGCCTAAATCTATTGTTTAATACTTGTTTTATATTATCATATTTTATTTTTGTAAATTTTTATTTTCTTGAAAGTGTTTCTTTGCTTTCAATTTTTTTTTTTTTTAAACTTTCTCCTTAATGTGAATATCTCTAGTAAAATATATGAACCAAGCTATGAAAAGTTTGAGAGAAATAGAAGAGTAAAATATTTTAGGAAGAATTATCATTTTGATCATTAAAATATCAATACGTTGATAAAGAGGTCTTTAAAAGATATTTAATTAATTCATGATACGTAATGGTTAATTTGCTGACAAATTCATCCCTAAAATAAAATAAAATCTAAAAGATCAATTTAATAATAAATTAATTTTTAAAATATCTTTTATTAACACTAATAAAAATTATTATCAACAGAGGAATTTATCATTAAAATACCATAAATTAATAAAACATTATCCAAAAACTAATTTATCAGTAAATTAATTTTTTAAAGGGCAGAATAGCGGTTCTCCGGACATTTTAATCCCAAAGGTGAGCAATTTATAAATATGACACCCCAGATGTCGCGGAGCACGGTTGCGCATGTAGTGAAGCTGGACTGAGGTCATGAAGCTACGGTGCATATCACGAATGGTAGGGAATCTCGCTGGTGGTGCTTTGCGGGGAGGTGCCTCCCAGCAGCAACAGCATAGCAATAGTGGTTGCCGGTTATGGGTCGGGGATGGCTGCAAAGTGATAGTTAGTGGCTGGTGGTGCACAATGAGGGTGGCTAGGATGGAGTCATGGTTCTGGTTCTGGTTGTGGGCCGGGGATGGCTACAATAGTAGAGGTGGGCGTTGCGACAAAGGTGCGTTGTGGTCGTTCGGTGGTATCATGGTGAAGTCGTGGCTTGGTTGCGCTACAAGTGTAGTGTCACCGAGGTGAAGGTGGTAGTCGCTGGTTTTGGATGGTGGTGATGAAGGGGTGAGTTCTGCGTTGGTGAGGGTGGCGTCAGCGACAATACCTTCTGCCTGCGCGTCCAGTACTTGTGCGAATTGATGTCGCTGGGTCCATTGGTTTTATTATCTACTAAAATTTTTAATAATATAAATTGTCACCTATCAAGGTTATTAATAATATAGATTATCAATTAAAAAGATTATTATCTTTTAAGTTACCAATAATATTAAATATAATATTTGATATATACAAATAATTTAAATAATAATTCATATTATTCTTTTTAATCTATTAAAATAATTATTAAATAATATATATCTTGAACTAATATTATAATAATAATAATAATAATGATAAATAGTTTATTATTATTATTGTTAGTCATAATAACATTAACAATTAATAATAATTATTAATTAATAAGAATAAGAAAATTTAATTATTAATTATGATTATAATAGTTATTTTTAATAATAATAATAATAGTATAATAACAATAATAGAAGAATTGTTATATTATTAGTAATCCACGTTACTATCTCCTACAAAAACAATTCACATTTTTATATTAACAGTAATTCATATTATTTAAAAATTTTGAATTATTAATAATATTACCCAACCAAATAAGATAATATTGTAAGCCTAAATAATTTAATTAAATATTATCAATACTCCAAATAAATTATCCTATAACAAATGCTACTTTGGGCTTTGCAATATTAGAGTGGTTTTTAAAAGGAATATGTATATAGAAGTAACCTCTCCAATTTTACACGGTGCATTGTGCGCCATAACATCTGTCCTCCTAGTTATGTACATCCTCAAGACATCCCCAGTAGCCTTTTTGAAGAATGGGAGTTGCAGGTTCAGCCACACACTTTGATGTCTGCGATGGGGTAGCTGAAGTTCTCGTTCAATGGCACGGCTTAACTGCTTGTGAAAAGTCATGGGCGTTGCTCATTAATTCACTGCACCAATTTCCTAATGCTCGCCTTGAAGACAGGGTCCATATCCTTGCGGGTTAGTGTTAGGACAACTAATATGAGAAAAAAAGGGAGGGGCCGAGCCAGAAATGACAACTGACCCAACTGTGATCAATAATGAATAGTTGGAAGGCGGGAAAATACAGGATCAATTAGGCAGGTTGTAGGAAATAAAAGGCATTTGGGAGGGAACAGAAGAGGATGTTCAGGCATTTGGCGAGATTTAAAGAGATAGAGGAGCTCTCAAAACACGAGAATTCTTAACATATGGTTCAAGAACACCATACATATAAGTGAATATTCTTCCACTTCTTTTGCTTTCCCTCTCTTTTTGATCAAGATCTAACACATAATGGTCATCACATTTCCATTGCTAAAAGGAAAGTTTGAGCAGTTACCACAGAACATAAAATATAAAACAAATCTACATGAAAGAAGAAAGTAAAGAAAAGGGTGCTTATGATAGATAAAAGAAGATTGTAGTCAGTTCCAATTAGCTAGAGGATTCTACATAGCCCCCACCCTCCGGTGGGACTGTCTCATCCTGTGGCAAATCAGATTCAAACTTTGCATCCTCAAAATGTGAACTATCCTCCTTCCTATTAGTAGATTTATCTGAGTTATCATTGGCACCAATAGGTACATTATCTGAAGACTCTATTGTTGTTTCAGCAATGTCTTGGACATTATGTTGCTCATTAGATGATGGGTGAGATGTAGGAGAGACGCCTAACCCTTTGGCAAGGCATACATACTTAAAAACAAGTTGTTTGTAATTATTTAGCAGGTCTTCCACATCACCTACTGTTAGGTCATCGGCATGAGCAAACAAATATGGATACTCCTTGAATACATCATTCAACTGATCCTCCTTCAAAAGCATGCTTGCCCCTTTATTCTCCAAATCTGAAAGGGATGGAACTTTTGTGATCAATAGCTCATCTGCAGAAGTTATATTCTTACTTTCGGATTTTGCAATAGATGGTGTAGTTCCTAATGCAGGGTCCATATTATCATTCAAAGCTTCACTTTCGTGCTCATTAGGTTCTGCTGTTGAAAGGGGTCCAGAATTTTGATATTGTGAAGTAGGATCTTGTGTATCAGTTGAAAGTCCAGAAAGAAGGGCACGGGCAAATTCCATGTTTCTCTCAAACTCCGTTTCATCCATTGAAATGGCTTTTGCATCAATGTTTGAGATGAAGGACTCAGCAGAGAGCATGTTCGTTAAAAAATATGCTGCTTCTGCAACCAATCGTGATTGACGTCTAAACCTTTGTATGTACTGCAGATTTGAGTGCAGATGTGGTGGGTTTGCCTGCATAAAATCGTTAGCAGAAGAAAAAGTATCTCTGCATTAAAAGGGCTCCTAACAACAGAACGTATGAGAATATGTTAAATGAGATGGATTTCCAGTAGGCAGGAGGAAATCATCATACTAATCCAGTTTTATCATTCTTCAGTTTTGAGCTAACAATAAAATTAAATAACTTCGAAGAAAACATTTTAAAAGGAATAGCCAAAAC
This sequence comes from Pterocarpus macrocarpus, assembly GCA_031439585.1. Lineage (NCBI taxonomy): Eukaryota > Viridiplantae > Streptophyta > Magnoliopsida > Fabales > Fabaceae > Pterocarpus > Pterocarpus macrocarpus. Next base: position 9,777,647 of record CM062514.1, read on the forward strand.
TCAGCATCCATGAGCAGTTCAAAGTTTTTAAATCAGAAAATAATGTAACCAACATAAAAGAAAATATGATATCCAAGTTAGGCAAAAAAGGCATGCCATGATCAATGGTATGCTTACTAATTGTTGTCCAATGCATGAAGCATGATGTTTCAACTTTCAAAGCACGATATATAAAACAAACTAAATACTATAGATGGAAGTGCATATTTATAAGACAGCTTTTTATAAAAATAATATTTAACTTTAGAAAAATAAATTAATTCTACTGGAAGATAATGCAAATATCTATTTGATGGAATGTTGAGATTACCTTTATAGCAACATAAATTAGCACAGGAAGGAATTCATCAGCTCCTGGAGGATTCTCATTTGAAGCAACAGAGGCATTGTGAAGCAAGTTAGCGATAACTTTGCAGCAATTCAGGATACAGACAAGTTTGTCTCTAGGTGCCTTGTACATATTAATCTTCTGTAACTCTTTCTGTGCAAGCTTCCATCACAAGAATAATACACAAAATATCAGATTTAAAGAAAGCAATATCTACAGGAAAACATAAGCAAGTCAAAATTGTAACTTTTAGTTGCCAATCTAAACATAAGTTAGGAAGACTTCTTCCAGCATAATTCTCCAATCAACAAATGAAGTATTACAAACTAATATAGTAACTATGAACCAAAAAAGAATAAAAAGATTTTTATGGATAAGAACATGATTCACATATAATATAAATTGTGCGTAAAACTAGATAATACAACAATTAAAAAGCATACTTTTGAGAACTGTGGAGGAATGAGAGGGAAGATTCTACGATGCATAGACACTAACACTGACAATGACACAGACAGAGACTGATAGAAGACCAAAGATCAGCAGGGTCAATGAAGGGAGGGGTAAAATGGGGAAAATGAGTGAAGGAGAGAAAAATGCACCTGGAGCCCACTGGGGTGTAACTAACTGCCGAGTTCACAGTCATTGTGGGAGGGAAGAGGATTTTGTGGGAGGTGTGCAGTATTTGTAAGGGAAGTGGAGCAAATCAGAGGGTAGGAAAATATTGGGATGGAAATAGGTGTCATGCTCTCCCTAGGCTGGTAGCGTGGTGCCCCACTGGTAGCAGCTCCAGCAGTGATAATATTTTTGGCAGTGTGCTATATATGCTACTGTTTGGTACATTGGTTGGACTGTAATTCTCACTCCTTCAACGGCAAATTTTTAGACAAGCAAGTTTTGTGGGATAAAATCAGGCATTTGGCCTTTATTTTACGCAAAGCACATAATTTGTTTAGAGAAATTTTCCTCTTAGATATATTGAGAGATTGAAAAACTCTACTTCATTGATAGTTTTTTCTTGTTTGTTCTTGTCTTGTAAAGAGGATCTCTTGTCCTCCTATCTATTTGTATATTTCTTCTCTTCATCTCAATAAAATTCTTCTTTTATCAAAAAAAAAAAAAAAAACACAAAACAAAACAAAATAAAAGTAATAATCATATACAAGATTCTACTTTTTTTCTTGCATTTAGATACCAGTAACTATCAAAGACACCAAATTCGTAAAATTGAGATGCGCATGCGCGCGCGCGCGCACACACACACACATATATAAGGTTCAAGATTTACAATATCTTTAGACTTTAGATATTCATAAATGTCAAACTAGATGCGTCATAATGAGATTCTTCCCAGAAGATCATTTATAAAAACAGTAAATAAGGTCTTATCTGCACTGAAAAACCAAAATTTCCATTTGGTGGTACCCAGTACTTCTCCGCTGTGCTTAAAAAAAAATTGAAAAAAAAAAAAACCAACAACAACAGCATAAAAGCATACACATTACACAAGAACCCCTCAATATTCTCTTTCCATCTCCACTCTACCTCAGTACCTCTAAACAAGGGACACAACTAGGAGATATGTACTGCTATTCTTATAAAAAATGCAAGACTTTTCCTAAGTCCCAAATTAAGAAATACCAGTTTCTAGCTCCTTGAGAAGAAAAATCAGCATGTTTTAGGAGTGGAATTTTAAGATATAAAACAGCATTACAAGTTACCAATGTCAAAGAATAAGATTCATTGAGGGTATGCACATGGATAGTTATAGAAGTATATCCAAATTCATCTGGTTCCATAACTAACAATTATTAGTACTTGAGGGACAAAAGTGTCACTAAGCAAAGAGGAGAACCTAAGAATACATAAAATAGAAAATTGATTCTTAGGAAAAGCATTGCAATCAAGAATATTGCCCATCAAACTTTAGAAGAAACCCACACATCCAAAACCACTGAAATGCAACATTTGACAGGCACAAGAATCATTAAGTAAGAATTGGAGAAAGCATACATCATCACTTACCATGTGCTAAAACTCAACTATAAGAATACAGATGCCTAGTATATGAACTATGACAGAGTCTAAGGGACTAACATCCATGGTCAAAGACAGCTACCTGTTAGGAAGAGAGAGAGAGAGAGAGAGAGAAAAGGGGGGGGGGGGACTTAGATTTTAATTATTTGTCAACAAGTTCAATTACGTGTAGAAGCCCAGTATAAAAGATTTTACAGTTGCATTAAAAACCAAACTACAAGAACAGGGATGTGGCAAAAAAACATAGGCCTCATTTGAGATCGAAGTTGTAGCAATTTTGGTTGAAAATTCAATAATCCATTGATCATAATAACATTTATTGCCTTTTTTGACACAATGAATGTTGTTGACATGAGGAAACATGATTTTAGCTGACCCAAACTCTACACGGATCTAAATAAAAATATTTTCAAATGTGCACTTATGTATTACTTACCAACCATGATGTTTCATTCTGAAAGGTTGGCTTGATATCTAAATTTTCTGGTCGAATGAACTGTTGAATCAAAGCCATTTTCTCAGAAAGTTGGTCATCAAGTTTCACATCATCTGGAAGTGAAGCAAATACACGGCTAAATAATTTTGTCATGACATATTTCTCCAGCCCCTGCATGAGTGAAATGCAGATGGGAAGAGATCAACCAGGGGAATCATTCTATAGTACAAGCACAAGGAGATGAACGTGGAACAATGTTTTGTGTGAATAGATGCAGGACTAACATTCATTTCTGTAGTCGAAAGAACTAATGTCAAAACCCAGAAAAACTACATGAACTGTGAAATTAATTTGTCCTGTACAATTGGCAGAGCTTAATTCAACCAAACAACTTATAACTAGTTGCCTCCCAGAAATGGCAAGGATAGTTGTTGAATGCAAATCAACATGACAGACTGACCAAATAAACTATTTGTAAGATGAAATAATACATGTGCCTTGAACTTGCTTCTTATCCTAATGCACTTGTCAACTACAATGTGCAAATTATGTGTTAACAGAAACAAGTCTTATTGTCAACATCCAGTAGTTTCAAGTTTTATTTGCCTGTACTGTAACTATAGGTCAACAACATATTGTAGTGTGGCTAACAAGTTTCTAAATAATTTGTATCTCCCCATATACTTAAAGTGAAATTCAAGGAAGTGTAAAGAAAGTAAAATGATCTGTTCATTTAGATTTTCTCTATCATAATTATATAGAGTTTAGACAGCATGCATCATCAGAATGTTTCCTTCACCAAACCCAGTTACTAACTCTCATAGTGGGTTCGCATTTGTAGCAGTTCAAGTTTGCAAGCCAATACTCACCATATATATTTCCTACAACATTGAGGAAAACAAAGGAATCAAAGGTTAAGAAGACTAAGGGGACCAAGAACCAAAAGTGGCTGAGACTGAGTAGTTTCTGCCCGTATATTATTGTTAATAGTGGACAGTATCTTTTATATGCATTATCTTCTATGTGAAATATATTGTATCAGAGTAACATGATTATTCCACCTCTATGTCTACAAGTTATTAGATCTTAAATTTAAATTAGTCGAGTATAGTTTATAGCATGCAGATGCAAACACCACTATGTAATCAGATTGATACATTTTCCATAAATTACTTTATATTTCCATATTATTCATCATAGCTCCCACAGTGAAGTTTTCGTTTTCAAATCATTTCAAGCAATAAACAAATATGCCCTTGAGGATATTCTATGAGTTCACATTTCATTTCACTAGTTTTCAGATGCTCATGTACATGTCAAATTTCAAAGGCGTTATGAATGAAAAATGATAGAGTAACCATTTATGGCATGAAGACCCCTTATAATCTGCCAACAAATCCATAACCTCAGAACTGCAATTTTTAAATGCAGTCTATTGGCTAGCTGGTATGTCCCACCATGTTAGCTATATCCATGAATCAGCCTTCAGGATTCCTACAGGCACTATTGCAGCCTCCATTGCTATGCAGCATCTTTTCCACTGCAGTAGATGTTAACATCCCAACTGCTGGATTAAATTCTACCTTCTATTTTAATTTTTATTTCCAATTTTGGACTTTCATTTGTGCTTTATACAATTTTCCATTAACAGAAAAGAAAATCCAAGAAATGTTCTTCAGAAATGTGTCACAGGATGCGAGGTGGGTTGCAGCCATCATATGGACAACTCAATTCAATCATCCCAAGATACAGGAGAGAGATCAAAACTGCAACGTAAATACAGCGCAGGGCAAAAGAGTGGGAAGGTGGAAAATAGAGGATGGAGTGAAAATTTATTTTAAACCAAAAAATTATGACCAATAAGTGAAAATAAATAAGTACATTCCACTCTACAACTTCTCATGTTTTTGTTATACCAAGCATGTGTGAGTGATTTTCATCCCAAAATTTTCACTTTCCCACTTTTCACCTACTCGACACCAAGCCCAAGAGAAAAGTTAAAAAGAAAAGGGAATATACATGGGGTCATCAATGGATCAAAATCTAGTATTACGGCATTGCAAAGCAAAATTCAAAACACCATGACATCTGAAAACACCAATAAGTTAAAAGGGAACTGACTTCACCGGCGCTTTCGAGCTCCTCCTCGGAGCGGCCAGCCCAAAGAGGATGAGCCCTAAAAGCTGCTTCCGTTTTGGCAAGGAACTCCTGCACCGCAGCACCGTCCCTCTCTGGATCGGGAGCATTATTCGAAAACGACACAATAAAACTGCAATAACAGAAAGTGCCACCTTTAACCAATTCCACATTTTTACTTTATTTGATTGTATCTCATCAATAGGTGAAGAATTGCTCCAAGCAAATTATTCCTTATAAAGAGAGTGCGTTACCAAATTAATCGTAAAGAGCTGCGTTGACTAACCCAACATATTTCTCGTTATATCCCTAAACTTTTTTAAATAAAGCTTAAAGAGACCATCAAGTTGAAGAGTTTAAGATTTTGTATTAAGAAGAAAGAGTAATGAAATAACTTGAAATGGGAGAAAAAGAGAGAACGAAGATGAGAATGAGAGTAGTTTGTATTCTGAAAGTAAAGTGAGGACCTTTTGATGGATTTGACGAAATCAGCGGCGGAGGGTTGGCGCATACGCTCCAGGAAGTCGTGTAAGCCCGACGAAACGTCGGCGTTTTCCATTTCAGCTTGCACGCTTGAGACTGTGGTGCAGCTTCGTTGACAGTTATGGGTCCGTTTGGTTAAACTTTTGGGAGAAGATCTTTTGAAAGAAGATCTTTTAAAAGAAGGTCTTTTAGAAGAAATACTTTTAAAAGAATAATTTTTGTTTGGTTGAATACGCTATCGCTTTGTAAGAAGAATGAGTTTTGTTTGGATAGGATAATATAAAATTACTTTTAGTTGTTGATGTGAGAGTAATAGTAAGATTTCTTTTCAAAAGGTCTTTTTCTAAAATGAAAGAATAAAGATATTTTAAAGCGCTTTCCTGGAAGGCGCTAAAAGCTTAAACCAAACACTACCATTTCTTGTCTGAAATCATTTTCCTTCTCCTGGCGTACATTACTGACGGAGAATCAAACAGTGTCAGTTTGGTTTACTTTTTGGAAGATCTTTTAAAGAAGGTCTTGTAAGAAAGGCTTTGTAAGAATTACTTTTAAAAGAATGATTTTTGTTTGGTTTAAATATGTTAAAGCGCTTTTAGAAGAATGAGTTTTGTTTGGATAGGATAAAATAAAGTTACTTTTGGTTGTTGATGTGAGAGTAATAAGTAAGATTCCTCGTAGGTCTTTTCTAGAATGAAAAGTAACTTCAAAGATACTTCTTCTAAAAGCGCCACGGAAGAGGCCAAGGCGCAAAAAAGTTAAACCAAACACTACCATTTCTTGTCTGAAGTTATTCTCCTTCTCCTGTACCATTCTGGCTAAACCAAACAGGCTATAATACTAGACAATACCAGGACTGAGACCGCTATTCCTAGTGTAATGCTCAGCATAAACATTATAATGTTAATATAACCATTTTATGCATAAAATAGTTTGAATTTAATTTAAATGTACTAATAATAGAAAATAATTTTATATTATCAATTAATAAAAATAATAAAATATATTAATTCATATAAATAATTATTTATCATAATGAGAGATTTATTATAATTTTTTATTTTTTATTATTTTTATTGATTGATAATATAAAATTATTTTATATTATTATACCAATTAAACTCAAATAATTTAAAGTTTAGTTTCTAATTTTATTAACACCGAGGACTTAATAACTTTCATGTATGATCAATGTAAGATTTCTATATTCAATCATATAGAGTTATGTTACGTCATTAAATAAAACCTGACTCTCTTAATAATTATTTGAAAAGTCATGAAACATAATAAATTGGTTGAAAACATAAAAATATTTTGTATTGATAGTACATAAAGTTGTCATATTATAAATAAAGAAATTAATTTTGACAGTAAAGTATTTTACATGATCAACTGGGATTTTATTTTTTATATGATATTTGAATTATATATATACTAAAATATAAGAATTGGGAATAATTTACGTTGATATGGGATTTGATAAAATTGGAATTTTCGATTTCAGAAAAGGTGAATTTTGAATTTTTGAATTCAACTAAAATAATATTTTATTTTTTGTCTGTAGTGAAATCAGAATTATTCGGAAATTCTGAATTCACCCTTTCTAAAATCGAAAATTCTGATTTTGTTAGATCTCATATTAGCATAAATTCTTCCTAATTTCTATATTCTTGTATATTTTTCATCCAAATACCATATAAAAAAAAAACACCCTGATCAACTAATCATATGATTTTAGGGTTTAATTTATATGCATTGATAATATAAAAAAATTTTATACTGTTATTTAATCATATATTATCACATAAATAAATATATATGATTCTCATCCTACTACTCTAAAAATCATACAAATGGAAGAATATAATTATATGACAGTGTAAAATAAGTTTACACTATCAGTACATATAAATTAAATTCATGTTTCTATACTATGATTTTTGATGTAATTATTACAAGAGTTATAATAGATAAACTCATTTTATATGAGACACTATACTGATTCATGTCCTATCCACTATTGGATAGGGTATGAGTTGACATGGTGTCACACATAAAATAAATTTACCAAACATTTCCCTTATTACAAAAGTCTAATATGATAACACATATTTGAATAACTATGTTAAAAAAATTTTAAAAAAAATTACATAGATAGTGCACTAAAATTCAATTCACAAAAAATATTTTATCAAATAATTTGATAAGATTAATTTGATATATTGTAGTGTAAAGAATTTTATACTATTATTCAAATATATGTCACTATATTTATGACTTTTAAAGTCATAATTTTGTAAGTAAAATACTTTTATTTTTCATTAGGCAAATAAAATACTTTTAATGATGTATTAATATATAATTTAATGACTTTGCAAAAATCTTTTACATTGATTGTGCATCAAAACTAAATGTTAATTTGATGTCATTAGTTTTTCAAAAACTAATTTGATGTCTTTGGAAACTTGATTAGAAATTTAATCCAACTATGATTAAGATGTCAAAGCCACTATATTATTTTATATGAGTTTAAGTCTAGTAATGGTAAAAAAAAATAAAAAAAACATTTGATTCTCTTAACTATATAGGTTATGTACCTTTTATTCGTAGTATTTTTAAAAGGTGCAAATTGTATCCTAAATTTTTTTGAATATTCAAATCAATCCTGTTGTTAATTTTTCTATTTATTGTTAATAAAAAAACATATATTCATGAAAATTTAGAATATTATGTTGCACATTATTTTTAAATTTAGAGACCAAAATATACATGACACAAAGTTCAAGGGATGGTGCACTTACTTTCTGCTAATAATGGACTAAAATTTAACAGAAGGATTATAGTATATATTCAAGAAAGTTCAGGAGTTGATTTGTATCTTTTCAAAATATTGAGGGTTTAAAGTGTATATAACTTATAGTTTAAGGAGATAAAGTATTTTTTTTCCCTCTAATAATTATTACTTTAGAAAATGTTTTATGTATTTAAGAAATCATATGATTAACATTCGTGATTCTTAAAGAGTGCTTTTTTTTCATTTAAGAATTAAGGTGTTTAAAATTATTTTTTTTTAAAAATTAAAAAATTTGTTTAAATTATTATTTAATACAAAAGATACTTTGTACTTTATCCAAAAGTAATTAATTACAGTAAAAGTGAATTATGATCCTAGAATGAAATTTATCTGCAGTATTAGAGTTAAATGTTCCTGTCACTACTTTACAAAGGACTTTATAAATTATGTGACCAAATATGTCTTTAACATTTATTAAATTCCAATAACTATATGAAATAAATTCCATCAACTTACGACTTATCGATGTAATATTTGCATTTATAGAAAATAGTTGATGGTGCTTTCCTTCTAGGACTTAAAAGCGGAAAGGTAGATTTTGATACCATATTAAAATTATAAACCTAACTATATACTAAAAGTTAACTCAATTATTTGTATTGTTAAGTAACGTGAAACTTCACATCAACTAATCTAATTCGAAACAAATCAACCAATTATAGAGTAAAAATTCTTTCAATACTAGCTAGTTTCCCATTTTGTTTATCAATAACCGAACTTGAACTCGGTTACTCGTTACACTGCAAAAGAAATATAAGTACGAATCACTTGAACAAAGTGTGCATTGGTTGAAATTTATCATTTTATAACATCAAATAAACTATAGCTTTAAACATATGAACAAAAGTATCAATTCATTGCTTATCACTAAACAAAAACCCGATCTCGCACAACACATTGAATACAAGGAACAAAATTATAAGACATAAAAAAGAGGCCTATGTTACATTATACCGAGTATACTTATCATATCCTCCCACACTCAAAAATAAGACTGGAAGGAAGGTAGGTATGCTGAAACATATCTGTATCCTTGAATCCACATTCATGCAATTCTTACCCTGAAACAACAGCTTCCCCACCAGAACGATCAACCATCCTTGCTGATAGCTTTAAAAGGCTAAGTAAATTTTCCATGTCATTTCTATTTGCAGAGATTTCTCACTCTTAATTATGAAAACTGCCTTTCCTTCAGGTGCAATAAAAGAATAAGTTCCTATTCCTGAAGTATCAACCTAAAATAAAGCACTCCAAACAGCTGCATCCCCTTCACTACACTTTGAGTGCACATATTTAATCTTTTCTACTGACTTGCAGATTCCACTGCAGCTCCAATCAAAGGATGCGACACACATGTTACCTGCTTGCGCCTTCCACTCGCAATCTACAGAAGCACCAGTCCAAATGAGAACCACATCCAAAAGAGGGAGAAAGAAAAAGGATGAGGGGAATGAGAAACTCATTTGAACTTTAAATTTAAATTGTAGAGTCATGAATGCCCTTGCAGATGCTATTAAACTTTCAGATTGCATCCAGTTTTCCAAGCTGAAAGTTTTATCATGTGAAACTTGGAAGAGAAGTGAAAACTGAATAACCAAATAAGAAGAATGTTTGATGGTAGAAATCTGAAGTCATATAGTGACAACAACATACATGCTAAACGCCATAACTTTTAGTAGTAATTGGAACAAATATAGATTCTCTATTTCTCTGATAACGAAAGAGATAGGTGGACGATGTTTATTAGCTACACATTTTCAGATCCCATACCTGGAGGAGTCCCACAGCACATACTGCGGTCATCAATATGCTCAACTTCGAGACCAATGAACCATGCACCAAGTGAGACATCTTCATTAGCATACTTGTGCAATATTTTCCTACAGTCAAAATTAGGATCCCCGTGAAATCCGTGTCTTGCAGGATAGAATATTCCATACATACATCATATTCTTGTTTGCTATATAAACTCGGAATGATCCATGAGCTAAGAGTTCCTATTTGGAAACATTTTAGCTTATGTTAAAAAAGGAAAGATGGCAGGACAGTCATTCTGCACAATAAAGATTCTAAGCTTGGCACTTAATTTCACGCTCAAAAAATTTCTTCTGTTGCAAGTATATTAGTAAGGAATTCCTGATGTGGTAGCAAAAATTAGTGAGTTGTTGCCCAGAGATCAGAATTTAGCTAATTAAGTACTGCATGGAAAACAATATACATACTGGTTGATGGAAATGTAAGTGGCCAGATCCTTAGAGATTGCATATATCTGCCCGGTTGCGTGTCGGAAGTATTTGTTCCCCTCCTCCCCAAACTTCCAAAACTCAGGTTCATGATACTTGACATCCCTAGATATACAGAAACAAATTCAGAGAACTGCAAAGCCACAATGAGGGGCATAGAAGGGCAATAGCCTCTTTGTAAGATATGTACAAGTCCAGCAGAATTACTTTCGCGAAAGAACAGGTCCAGACTTCATACACCCAATGTAGACCCCGGGTTTTGAACGATGACGAGCCAGGGTTGTTGCTAGTACACCTAAATATCAACAAGTGTTGGCATAAACCTTACTTGTGAGGGAAATGGGGTGGAGCAAAGTACTGAAGGAAACAAATGCATGGAAACACAAGAAAGATGTCCGGAATCCTGAGACAGCAAATACCTAAATTGACATGGACATCATCATCCACTTTAACATAGAAATCAGCATCCCATTTTGCAACTGCTGTAGAGAAGAAAATTTTTGTTTTTGCAGACAGTTCATGATACCCTTCAACATGTTCCTACAAGATAATGTATAACCAATATCATATTAATACTAGATTATGCAAAATTTTCTTGCATAAACAACTCTTATGATCTGCGTTACCAGGCGAAGGAAGTCTTTGTGCTGGGATTCTTCTGAATCAATAGCTCGATCTAGAATGCTGTTGGAAGTTGCACTGAGACAACCAGGGCAACATCATTCAGGTCAGTTTCATGCAGTATAACTGTGCAGTCTATGTGAAGTTGTGAACATCTATCTATTTTCAGATAAAGTAATAATAAGACCATGTTGTGTTGGGTTCTTAAGAATGTTAATTTAAAGAAAATAATTGGAATAGCCCTATGGTAAGTATTAATTAGTAATTACCCCTTCTGCACATATTATTATTTATTATATTTCTTGGCATAGGCAATTAATTAATAATAGCCCCTTCCACTGCCAGCATAGAGCTAACATCGCAAAGAAGCATTTATTATCAAAGCCAAAGAAATTGAATTTCAAACTACTACCCTTCTACCTTCAGAACTCTCTAAATTGAGAAAAATTGTCTCTCCATGTATTTATCAGTAATTGGGACCTCATATGTCCAGCCATATCCCCAATCAAACCATATCCCCCAATCTAACAAATTTATAGATAATAATGATGTGTTATATTGTGAAGATGTTTTCAACTTCTGAGATTTCTAATCCCAAACTCTAAATATTATTATATCTCAAGTATAAATTGATGAAGCATGTGATGGAGAAGCAAGTTACTAAGATGATGAGGAGTAAAAATGGAAACATGGGCTCTGGTTAATTAGAGCAAGGATTGGCATAATTGCACAAAGAATTAGAGCATAAAATCCTGAACCCTTTATATAACGAAAACAATATTCCGCATACTCCAAGGTCAGCAAGGTGAACTCATGGGAGAACTTACATGAGAATTATGGTACTGTTCTGGTTTACTTTCACCAATCAATTTATAATTAACACAAGATTTTAAAATCATGCTCCCTAATATTAGTGAGTATTATTGTGATGACATTAAGAGAAAATAAATAATAACAATATGCATTCAAACTTGAAAGGAAGGGAGTCTTCAAGAGAAATGCTGTCAAGAATCTTTGATAAGTGTGATCATTTACAAAAAACAGTACACAAGTACATCATCTCCATTCTCATCAAGAGGAATTATAGCAGAAAAATAAGGATTAAAGAGAAATTTTACTCCAATTGGTAGCAAAAGTCAATTTGGTGGCCAATCACAGTTCTTTGAGGTAAGGATTCAAAACAAAGTTCTTTGTGGTCAATCGCATGGCTCATTTTGGTTCTAGCAATCAGATAAGTAGTGCAACAGAGATAACTTTATTATAATACAAAGGAACGATCTTTGTGTGTTATCATAGTGACAGAAATAGTAAATACATGTGTTTTGCTGATCAAAAGAGACTTCATATAGCTTCACATTGTATGTATAAAGCCAAAAATTTATTTGCTGACCTTAGTCTCTTAAGGCATTATTGAAATTCTCCTGACTCACCATATTTTATTTTGATAACAATTTCGCGTAGCTAACACATTCAGAATCAAACAGTAAATTACCTGTGACCAATCATGAATCTGATAACAATTCCCTTCTCGCGTTCCAATTGAAGAAGTTGTTCCCCTGATCAAAATAGGGAGCCAAGAACAGAACTTGTTAGAAAATCCATCATCATCAGATTAGATTAAAACAGTTTTAACTAAAAATACAACACCTTGAGGCATCCAAGTCTCTCTAACTGAATCGCGCCGCTTCCTGCTACTGAAGGCTGTGTTTATGCCAATCACTATAAACACCTTCTTCCTGGGAGGAGGGCCTTCAGCAGATAGCCCCGAGCCGGAGGTGTTAGCCAATTTATCTGAGATCCCCAGTTCTTGTGTACTCCTAGCCGCCACCAGTTCCCTCTGCAGCATGGAAACTTGCTTGTCTAGAGATCTGACATGCCTCCAAAGAACAAAATGAAAACACAAATTATTCAACAAACACTTCAATTAGCAACCAAATTTAGCCAAGATGGAAACACATTCAGCATATCACTCACTCAATGGCTTCATGGGTTTTGTAAACTTCGTTCATTACATCCTTATCCTGCACAAGCTGCTTCCGATACATTCCAAAACACCCCACAAAGGTTTCAAAATCACATAAAAAGAATGAAAACACTGGTGAAAAAAATGCAATTAGAAATTATTGTGTGTAAAAACATGCCTTTTGAGTAGCACAATCCCCTGAAACAACTTTCAACTCTTGCTCATGCCTATGTTTTGACAGAAACACACCGTTTGATTCAGGTGGTTCCCACATCCTGCATAGTAACAACAACGTTGCTTAGTCACCAGAACCAAATCATAAAAATTTGGAACTCGGAAAAAGCAAAATGCTAACACACACACACCCCCAAGTTTCCAACTTTAGTTTCGTCAAAACAGAAAAAAAGGGAAGTGAACAGCAACAAAGACAGCAACAAGAGGATCACAGATGAAAAAGCGTAAAGAGAGAAAGTAGAGGGGAACCTGCTTGTGATGAGCATTCCAAGAAGGAAGGAGAAAACAGAGAAAATGGGAACCCATTTTGCAGAGATTTTGGCAGAGCTGCGAGTCTTCATCTTGGTCCTCCGGTCTGCTTGGTCTATGTCTGCGTGAGAAGATCAAAGGGTCTGTAACTTGGCTCTTTTGGGAATGTCTCTAGTGAACTATTAACAACTTGCAATTTATACGCATTTTATGTTTAGACTAAGATTTTATATACTTTATATAAGATTCTAATTCTGAATTTTTTGAATTAAAAAATTAGTGTTGATAGAATTTCGCTTTATAATAAGCAGATTCGGCTCGGATTATGTTGGTAAGAATTTAGTAAACTTTTAAAAGGAAGAGTTTAGACAAAAAAAAAAAGAAAAATATTGAACTAAAATTATTAAAAAAGATTTGGAGTTGAATTTAAATGTGTAATTATATTATTTACATTATATTTATCATTAAATTCATTTAATTATGTAATAATATATTATTAAAAGGCAGTATAATTTTTTTACATTTAACATATATAATAGATGCATGCTCTGGTACATTGTACAAAATGTATATTTTGTACATTTTGTGATGAACGGTCAGATTATGATATATCTTGTGGTGAGATTGTGAGATGTATCAATACACCAATCACCTATAATATATTATAATAATATCTAATTTTAAGAAAATTTAAAAATATAATTAAATATATTTTAAAAATTAATTATCATGACAATATAAAATTATATTGACAGTATAAAATAATTTTATACTGTCAGTATAATGAAAAAATTTTATCAGTATAATTTTAATTATCATATATCTTGACAGATAAAATTACAAATATAAAATAATTTTACACTGTCAATGTAATAAAAAAATTTTATCAGTATAATTTTAATTATCATACACTAACAGTGTAAAATTATAGTGGCAGTATAAAATAATTTTACACTGTCAGTGTAATCAAAAAATTTTATCAGTATAATTTTACAGTACTGCCAGTATAATTTTACTTTGTCAATGTATGATAATTAAAATTATACTGATAAAAATTTTTTATTACACTGACAGTATAAAATTATTTTATACTGCTAGTACAATTTTACACTGTCAATGTATGATAATTAAAATTACACTGATAAATTTTTTTATTATATTGATAATGTAAAATTATTTTATACTGTAAATATAATTTTATATTGTTAGTATATAATAATTAATTTTTAAAATATATTTAATTATATTTTTAAATTTTTTTAAAATTAAATATTTTTATAGTGCATCATAGATGATTGGTGCATTAATGCACCTCACAATCTATGACACGATCCTCACCGTTCATCACAAAAAATGCACAAAATACATATTTTTACAAAAATACCATAGAACTCACTTATATAATATTAGGTTCTTTTAAATGTGAGTGCGTTGCAATGAAATGATTAACGATATTAACTGTTTAAGTAATGACCCTCCCTTTGTGTTGTCAAAAGTTATTAGGCGTACATGCGACTTGGACTTTGTTCCCCGTAAGAAATGGCGTCTTTGGTTTCGCCAACCATCAC
Source organism: Pterocarpus macrocarpus (assembly GCA_031439585.1). Lineage (NCBI taxonomy): Eukaryota > Viridiplantae > Streptophyta > Magnoliopsida > Fabales > Fabaceae > Pterocarpus > Pterocarpus macrocarpus. The sequence goes on from CM062514.1 coordinate 9,792,796, forward strand.
GCCTTCAATTTAGATTATGTTCCCCGTACGTGTATCTCACTTAAACGATTCACTTTTTGTCACTTGAAGCTAAGTTCGATGAGGGAGGAAAAACTTCATTCCTTAACTTGTGTTAACTTAATTTTGTCACATGTGGATAAATAATATATTATGAAAACTTATAAGTCTATTTGACTATTTGGCTTCACTAATTTTTATATTCATTCGGAGTATTTGCATAACTCCCAAGTACAAAGGAATAACGAAGGATTTGCTGATGGCTAATTGGATATATGCAAATAAAACAAGTCAATGGTCAATAGGGTTTCTTCCATGGATGTAGATGGAATGATAAATTAAATTTTAAATTTAGTCAAAGGAGGTGGCCTTTTACAAGGTTCCTTCTAAACTATTGGGCCAACCATTTCTTTTTCTTTTTTTTTTTTCTTTTTTGGTCAAGGGACCATCCATTTCCTGATTCACAATCATGGTCTACTATGGAAAAGTCTCTGAGCAACTCCAAGAATTATCCAATCAAGCACATCCTCCCCCCTCCTCTCTCTCTCTCTCTCTCTCTCTCTCTATATATATATAAGAAGCATATCATATGAGAGGAGTGATTAATTATAAAAGTGAGAGAAGAAAATTTTGATTATTAGATCTTATATGAATGGTCAAGATGGTCAAGATTAAAATATAAAGTCATATGACTTTTTTAAGTGATTATGTGACCTTTAAATAACTTTAAATCTTAACCATCTATGTATGATTATACGGTCCATATTTACTCCTCTAACTCTCATAATAAATCTTCTCTCTCTCTCTCTCTCTCTCTCTCTCTCTCTCTCTCTATATATATATATATATGCACACATGAGGAAGAATGTCTTTCTTTAAGAGAGGTCGGTAAGACTAACAACAGCAAGCATTCCTTCAAGAAGCCTAAAGCCTAATTAGTAATCCCTTGAGTAAGGGCTGAATACCTTTTATCCTAGCTAGTAGTCCAGCCATTCCCTTACCCTTAGATAGTAAGCGGCTTTCATCTTATTTCCGGTGCTATATATCATTGCCAAGTCTTGAAATTATATATATACACCTTTTATCATGGAGAAGCCAAAAACTTTACCATAGGATAGTGAAATTATTTTCAATCATTAGATCAAAAAAATTTTAAAGATCCACGAAGATCAATAATTAATAAATATTATCAATAATGTATTAAAATTATAAAGCAACTAAAATGATAAAATTATCCTTAATTACCTTTCTCTATCCACCTACATCTTCCCACCTAAGGCCCAAAATGGATTAGTTTAGTTTGAGTTTAAGAGAAAAATAAACATGAACTGATTAAATTTACTTAGTTTGGGTTTGTTTGGCTTTCAAAATTTTTTCAACAAATCCAAATTAAACCGATTCAAGTCAAGATCGAGTTAGTTTGATTCGGGTTACTGCATTAAAGTAAAAAAATAGAAATTATATATTTTAAATTTTGAATCCGTATGACAACTAACAATAGTGTAAAGGTTCGTTATGATATAATTAATAATGATATGAATAGATAAATTCCTTAAATAAATGCAAATAAATAAGATAAAAAGCAACTTTATTACTAAATTGTAAAACTTTGAAAGCTTAGAAAACAAAATAAATATACACTTTCTGTTAGTATGTTTAAAATATTTTAAATCACATGTTTTGTAAATAGACTTAAGGTTCAGCCTAGCATTAAAATAGGCACTACCTGCTAGTATATTTAAAATATTTTAAAACTAAAATATTTTAGTCTTTTTGAACTTTGGGTTATATGCATTTTAGTCCTTAAATTAAAAAATAAAGTATAACTTGATACCTTAAACTTTATTAAACATGTGTTATTTTTGTTAATAATAGATGAAAAAGCTAACAAAAGAGTTACTGTACATATTCAGGAAAGTTAAGAGTCGATTTGCAACTTTTTAAAATACAAAAAGAAAAGTGCACATGGTCTATAATTTAGAGGGCAAAGTGTTTTTTTTTTCCTTTTTAATATGTAAGCTCCCACGAATCTATTAGTTGAATTTACGATTACGATTTGAGTATAATAAGACTTCACGAATTTACCTAAACTCTCAAATTTGTTAACCTTGCTAGTTATTGTATGTTAGTAAGTTTAGTATAGGTTTGGTTCTACGTTTGTAGAATTAATTTTATTAGAATTAATTTTGAAATAAACTGACTTATATTTGGTAGTTTGATCTAAAAAGTGATTTTGTTAAAATAAATGTTGCTTTGATGATACTAATCAAAATCACTTTTTCTTGTAAAATTACCAAAATGGGTATATATTATAATGTTAGCATTGTTATTTTTCTCATGAGTTTAATTTTTATATACTAGTAGTTTAAAGTAATTTTACACAACCATCCAATAAGATTACAAGAAACTGCCATATCATTTATGTAAAATTCAAATTCATGCAACCACCTGTGATAATATGGCAATTTCTTATATTTTTATTGGATAATAGTATAAAATTATTTTAGACCATTAGTGTATAGAAATTAAACTCTCTAAAAAAAATAATGCTAACATTATAAGTACAAATAAGATTTTTATATAATTAACAATCAAATTGGTGCCTATGAGGGTTTTTATGTGCTCTGCTAGGGTTTGCCTATGTGAGGTCAAGACTCAGTGTTAATCATTGGTGAAACCTTGGTCATGTACAGATTCTGCATGGACAACGAACACATGCACCCTAACAATGGGCAAGGAAAGGAAGGAAGTGATGGAGACGAGGAGGAAATCCTATTTTTTTAATGAAGAAGATATTAGGAGCGGGTTGAAGATTGTTCCAAAAGCTTAGTGGGGAGATTGCTAGCTGATATGTCCTTCTTACTAGACATTATGGAGAATGCTCTAGTAGTGATACGAGGCCATCCTATAGGTTTTAGGGTACTAGACTATAGCGACAACATCTACCAATTCTTCTTTAATAGAGAAGTGGATGTTCTGAGAATAGAGATGGGATCTCCTTGATTGTTTGAAAATTACATCCTTCACCTTCGTCAATGGAAGGAAAGGATGGGGGTTGAGGAGGAAGATTTCTCATGTTTCCCTATACGGGTGCAACTATGGGGACTACCTAAATTTTGAAAAACTAAAGAACTGGGAGAGAAGGTTGGAAAGTGGCTAGGCCATGTTCTAGAGACAGTGCTTTTTAATGTTAGAAGAAAAGATAACAGGATTCTAAGGTAAGGATCAAATTGGATACTTCAAAAATTCTCAAAAGCTGCCTCAAGATAGCAGTCCTAATAGAAGATCAATGGAGGTTGCTTTTAAATGCGAGAGGCTTGGCAATTTCTGTACTTACTGTGGTCATATTGGCCACAAAGCCCGTGCTTACCCATCTTGCATGGAGAATATGGTGAATGGAAGACAGAAGGAGGATAAATTAGGGCTATGGATAAAAATGGATCAAGTCAAATGGAGGGCTGATGATAATAAGGAGAATACTAACCCCAATAAATAAGAAGGAGGATAGAGATCGAGGCACGACAAAAACAACATAACCCAATGAGCCTATGAAAGGGATTCTCAAATCTTTCTATGAATGAGAATTACAGAATACAAATAGCAAAAAGCTAAGGTGAGGAAGATCATGAGTCTACTAGGAGAGGAAAGGGGGAGAACTTGGATATCAATAGGGAAAGGAATAGTAGATTGGTTGAAGTAGAAAATGATGATATCTTATCCATAACATGTAATAGGGTCACATTTAAAGGGAGAGCAGGTGATTTGAACCCTGACAACTTACAGGATGCAGGTAGATCATCACCTAAGCCAAGAAAAGTTGAAGGAAAAGCAACCTATAGTGTTCAATAATAGCCCATTAGAAGCAAATAAATAGGCAAAAAAAAAAAAAGAAGAAGAAGCTAAACTAAAGAACTTGACTAGGAATAGTAAGACTGAGAGGACGAATATTAGTGGGCCTAAATGAAGAATATCATAGCCATGAGGAGGACCAAATAAAAAAGATGTGTTTCAATGAAAATGCCACCACAATAACTGAGGCAATGGGTACCAACCTTTACATGGCATTCTGTTACCTATGAGGCTCCAAACATGGAACTATCAGGGTTTAGGGAGAGCCCTGATAACCCATAATCTGAAAGGGATGTCTCATTCCTATCCCCCGAGATTGGTTTCCTATGTGAGACAAAGAACCAATCTTCATTAGTGGAGGCAAATGGTCGAGGTTATGGGCTCACTAACTTGCTTTGTATGGACCTAGTTGGTAGGTTTAGAGGGGTGGTTTTATGCTGGAAAGATATGCTGAATGTGAGAATTTTATTACGTGGATAGTACTTTATTATAGCATCAGTGCATGATCTGGTTCATCAATAAGACTAGGTAATCATTGGTGTGCATTTTCATAGCAATGAACAGGTTAGGAAGACAAAATTTGAGGAGATTTAGGGTCATATCAGGAATGTTGAAGGGCTCACTATAGTCATGGGGGATTTCAATGCAATAACCAATTTCAATGAAAAAGAGGAGAGAGCAATAAATTGCAAGCTTCGATTGATGCTTTGTAGATTTCATTATAATGGGAGATTGGCGGAGATGCTTATTCCAACCTTCTTCTTCTCTTCTCCTCTCAACCTACTTCATCATATCTCCAAGCTTTGTCAAGGTTCCATCAATCCAAACTCAAATTCAGCAAGATCACACCTGAAGGAGGTAGGATTCAATTTCTGTCCTTAATGTTTCTAAATTGTGGCTGTATGATGCTATGTGAAATTTCACTTTTCTTCATGTATTTGATAATATATTGGATGTATATGATGGATTATGGTTGGATTCATATGAAATCTTGAGTTGGAATTAAAGTTAGAAGCAGAACACTAGGAAAAGTGGAGGATTGGGATGCTGTCTAAGTGAGAAGCCCCACGGCAGTCCATACGGTGGAGTGTATGGCTCTAGCTATAGCTATTCAAATTCGATGGAACCATTTTTATATGAAACTAGACATTCAGGACTTTCCATACATATATAATATAAGGTCATTAGATTAGTATTGAGAGAGATATGAATTTTTTAAGTTTGACCTAGGAATCAGAACTCTCACCCGGGCAGTGTGAATTGAGAAGGGTGTAATTCACCCTACACAACTCCAAATTGAGTGAAATTAACTTTTTTAGAAAGCTTACATATAGGGGAACATTTCATAATGAAATTCCAAGTTTGTTATGGTCCCATTTGTTCTCAGTATTGAAGAAGTTGCCCTACATCCAAATTAGGCCAAAATAGGGCAGTTCAGGAAGGTCAAATTTCGGGGCTTATAACTCGAGCTCTACTGAAGCAAATGAAATGGAACTTTTCCAAAAGAGAGGCAGTCCTATTAGCTTTAATAAGAGACCAATTTCATATGATTTGAGCTAGCTTTCAATTTTTAGTGGATTTTTACTTCCAAGTATGTAATTCTAGCCAACCATAGGACAAGCCGGGATAAAACTTAAATAACTTAAGCTATACTTATCAAAATTAGATGGGACTAAAGACGTTAGAAAATAGACACATAACACTTCACATATCCAAAATTCAGGTCCAAATGAGTTAAAATGAATTTAAGGCTTAATTTCTAAAAATGGGCAGAGTTGAAGAATATGAGCAGGATTCCCCAAGTTAAAGGATTTGGCACCTAAGTCACATATGAGTTTAAGTAAAGCATAAGTGTTGCAATTCCATATTGGTGCTTGAAAGATTAATGTATTATATTTGATCTCTTATTGTGACTAATTGTCTGTTGAAATTGGCACTATGTATGAGGAAGCGGATTCGATCTGTTATGCTGCCGAATTTTCGGTAGAAGTTTATGCAACTATGAATGAACAGTTTACGATGACATGATCATGAATCATTCTTATGAGCGCATGCATAGTTGCATATGAATAAAGGAAGCTATGAGCATTTATGTGTTATGAATATGAAATTCTAGATGCAAGGATATATGAAAGTAAATGATGATGTATATGCATGAGTACACTTAACATGTTTATGCATGATTATGTATGAGAATAAAATGATATGAATATATTAAATGTTGATCCCTTCACCTAGAGGCAGTTATGAAATCCCTCCTTATGAAGGCAGTTAAATTAGATAAGATTGACTTGGAGGCAGTTATTTGGGTTCCTTCAAATAAAGGCAGTTCAAAGACAAAGATGTGAGTCCCTTCACTTGGAGGCAATTGCATATTGGGTCCCTCCTTGTGAAGGCAGCTAAAACTTTTGGATCCTTCTATGTTGGAGGCAGATGGCCAACTGAGTCCCTCTGACCTAGAGGCACGTGGGTCCCCTTGTGGGTCAGTACTATGTGACGACGCTCATGAGTTGAGCTCACTCCTAAATTAGACTACCCAAGGGCAGTAAAGACTAAAGATTAAAACATATGCAAGCACCCCACTCACATGAGGTATGGCATCGACCCAGCTAGTGTGAGTATAGGGGATAGGGCTTACATGAGGTATGGCATGACCCAGTTAGTGTAAGTACCGTAAGACAAGAAGCAAAGAAAGTTAAAGAAAAGCATCAGTGCATTTGCATGAATTCAAATATGAGAATTTGCATAGTTACATTCCATGTGTTATTGATGCTAAGACTGTTCTATCTATTTATATTGTGATGAGTCCATATTCCTAAGAAGTGCAGCATGGCGATCACGCTCTGATGGGGTATGACATGGCGATCATACTCTGGAATGTGGCATGATGATCCCACACCCTAAGGAATGTGACATGGCGATCACATTTCGATGAAATATGATATGACGATCATACTCTGGGACGTGATAGGAAGAATATATTTCTAAGGAGTGTGACATGGTGATCACATCCCGATGGAGTACGACATGGCGATCGTACTCTAGAATATGTATAACAAGTAAAGAAAGATAAAGGAAGAAAAAAAAATTATGTGTATCTGCATAAATTCAAGTACAAGCAAAGGCATGTGCAGATTTTATGTGTTCAGTATGTTGGTGCTATTATATTTTAATACATTTTAATTATTATTCACAGTATAATTCATGACTTGACTTTGTATTGGCTCACCCAAATGATAAGTGTATGAATAAAATGAACCTTGCTTCGGACAGTATGTTTTCAAACTATAAAATTGAACAGTTTGTATAACATGTTCACCCTTTTTCATAATAAACCGAAGCAACTGGAGATGACAACGATAACATTATGTATAATGGTGAAAGAATCCTACTAAGAATTTAAGATTCTCACTTCTATTTCCGTGTTATCTCCCAATAGCTTGAAAGTTCCGAAGATGGCTGAAGTTGCTGTTAGAAGAGGTTTGCTCAGGTAATAGTAATAAGTCCTAAGTATGGTACTATGACTTAAGCATAGTACTGTATTTCGAGAGGATGCTACAAAAGTGGGTTTAAGGTTGATCTCCAACTTATGACCAAACATCTTTGAAAATGGCAAAATGACGTTAAAACAACCTGAATAGGGTTTGGGTAAGGCAAACACCAAACCAAACATACGATTGAACTATTTGGATAAAGCTTCATTTACATTCCTCACGTTTCACAGTAATTTCAATTCAATTCCAAAAGTTTTTTTTCTATTTACGTCCCTAATATTTTCAAAGTATTTCAATATTTCCCTTTCGATAAATGACATCCAAATTATAAATAAAAAAAATTAAAATAAGATCAAATTTTGATGTTAGTAATATCCAAACATCACCAATAAAGATTGGTTATCTTCAATTCTCCAAGGAAAAGCTAAGGTATGAGTTTTAGTAAGAGAAAAATGAATTGAGTATTAAGGGGGTTTAAATTAAAAAAGAAAATAATAATTTCCTACAAAAATGTGGGGGAAAATGATGGCATATAATATCATCTCATTAAGATAAGTAATGAACACATCATCACTAATATTATAAGCTGACCTTCATAATAGTTTTTTTATTTATAATTTGAATACTGAAATAGTAAGGTTAAGATGTTTTGAAAATATTAGAGACATAAATAGAATAAAAAAACTTTTGAGACTAAATTGAAATTACTGTAAAATGTGAAGGACGTAAATGAGACTTTACCTAAAATATTTTAATTTGGAAGTTTTGTAAATAGACTTTAGGTTAGGCCTAGCTTTAAAATAGGCATTGCCTATTAGTATATTTAAAATATTTTTAAACTGCAGACTCTATAAACAAACTCCAGACTAAGCCAACCTTTTAGAATAAATATTGGACATAATGAAAAATTGTTTAAAATTCACAAAAACAGTTATTTAATTTCAAGATCATATAAATTTTGGCAATTTTTTACATGCATTAATTTAACCACATTCCTGAAGTCAAGTAAAACTAGGAAGGTGCACAATGCACCATTCTTTATAAGGTACACAAAAAAATTTGCCTTAAGTTATAGTAGTAAATTCAACCAATGCTTATATTATTAAATAATATTTCATTTGTAAAACATTTTTATAAAATCTACCATTAATTGAGAAGTTTATAGATTATATTTATAGAATTTTATATTAATCTAAAATTATGTAATTTATTTTTTTATATATATCAAAATTAACATAATATATATCTATAAAATATATAAAAATACAAAAACAAAATTGCTTTATAGTACTGTTCTGTATGAATTCAAGTACTAATCATTTAAACTGTTGGTTTTATTTTTATTTTCACCATTTAATTTTTATTTCTTGAGATATAAAATAACAACAACATATATTTTCGATTCGTGAATTTTCAACAAAAAAACTTTTGGCACATATAGCAGCTCTCTATAAAAGTAAGAGTTATTTAATCATATTCTTATTAATTTTTGTTTTTAAAAACTTTGACACAAATTATTTATATAATAGATAATTGTAATTCAATAGTTAGATCAACAATCTAAACTTAATATTTATTCACAATATTTTTTAATTTAGACCACTAGTATTCAAAGTTCAATAGTTTTTACTAATTTAGCTTAAGTTGAATTAGCCGCTATATAAACAAAGCTCTACAATACTATATTTTTATATTTACAAGACTCAAACTCAAGATCTTATTATTATTGTTTTTTTAATGATGAATAACTCGAACTAATCAAATATATTAATTCACAATTTTATGAATCAAATTATGCAATTTCAAGCTATAATATATTCACAATTCTTTCAAATTATGATGCAATCACGCAAGTACATTAATGAGCAATTCTTTTCTAATAAGTGTATAGTTAAGGCACATTTATTGTGAAGCTAATAAGTGTGCTAATGGTTTAGCAAACTAAGCTCATAGGCTCTCCCTTCGTCTTTCTTTTTTTGACAGACTCTCTGGTTATATTTCACGAAATTTCCTTGCGGACCTATCTAGTCTTAGTTAGTCCCGTGTAGTTCTTTTGTAATTTGCTTCTTGAGCTAGGCTCCGAAGTAGACAAAAGAAATTTTCTTTCTTTTTCTCTCCTAGTAGAAATTAATTATTTTCTTTAATCTTTTTGTCACTTCAAGCATAGGAACGTGATTACAATAGGTCAAGTTAAAAAAGAATAAATATACGTGAAGAAAGATTTGAGTTGAGTTAGTTATCATGATAAGTATGTATAAAAAAAAAAAAAGTTATTATGATAAGTGATTATTAAGAAAATGAGTAAGGTTCAAATTTAGAAAGCAATTATTAGAATGGCCCCTTGGTGTTGGATTAAAGGAGGTAAGTGTAACTTAGTATGATTCTCTATCTTCTTCTTCTTCTTCATTTCTTTCTTTTTTTTTTTTTTTTTGTCATGGGGGAGGGAGAAAGAGGTGGGGATGGGATTCGATCCCCTCTGCAACACTTTCGAGGCTGCTTGATAAATCACTATGCCTCGGCCTCACTTGCTTAGTATGATTCTCTAGATGCTCAATCACCCATATTTTCTGTGAGACCGATGCTTGTGTGGATTGACAACCCGGGTGCTCAAGACCCAATGTGCTCGAGATTTTGGCTGTGCCGCCACAATGCAAGTTTGCCTTCCTTGCTGAATCTATGGCCATTGTCTCCAACGAAAGATAGTTTGCTTGTTTTTGGTTTCTCTTTGATTTCTCCTTCGACCAAAAAAATTGAGGTATAAAAAATATTTTGTTAATCTATACTGCTTTGTGATGTCATAAGAGGCCTGATAGGATAAAAATGATAAGATAAGACTTGATTGTATAAGGCCTGATAAAAATTTAATACTATGCAGTGTTTGGTATGTCACTGTATAAGATATTATATTATATAAAATATAATCAAAAGAAGAGATTATAATAAATATAATTTTTAAATAGTTATTATAATTATTTAAGCTATTTTTTATTATATATAAAAATAATTTTATATTAAAAATTATTTATTTATTTATTTTTAATATTTTTTTATAAATATAAAAAATATAAGAGAGAGAGAGAGAGAGAAAAAAAGAGTGTGAGTGAAATAGATATAGAGTTTTTATACATCAAAATCTAAATAGGCTTAGTATCATATTTCTATATTTGATTATACTTTTTATTATATATAATTAAATTTATATTAAATATTATTATTTATATATTTTAATACTAAATTTTTATTCCTATATTTTTATTTTAGTTTGAATAGTTATTTTATAATTATTTTTAAAAAATATTTATTTATTATTAAATAATATTATTTTTTATTTATATATTTTTATCTTTTATTATTTATTTAATAATTAATTTTCTTTTAATAAAATATATTAAAAAATAAAAAAAATGAAAGAACCTTTATACATTAAAAACTAATCAGGCCTAATACTACTCCCAGCCGATAAGCTTATCCATCATTATAATGTATAAGGGAGGTTTGGTGGATAAACTTATACAATACGCTGATCGACAAATAACTGGATAAGATCATAACGTATCAGACACTTATCCTATCATGCTTAATACAACATGCCAAACACCCCTATATCAATAATCCAACCCGATCGTGATAGGTTGATTTGACCTTAGTAGTTGATCCCTTTTTCAAATAGTTATACTAAAAGAACTCTTCTATATCAATTTTTCAATTGGTAAAGTATATTAATAAATTTTAAATAAACAGAATAATACCTTTTCATATTTTAAAACTTTTTTAAATTACAAAATGTAAGTTATTGGGGTTTTTTTTTTTCGGTCATAGTCTATCAAGTTTGAATATAAAACCTGCGGTGAAGACGGGTTTATTGTTATTAAAGTATTAGAGTATCCAATCTATTAGCTATACTTTATTGTTGTTGTTGTTGGTTTTTTTTTTTTTTTTCAGGTCAAGGCTAATCTTTATTGTTCGGATTCGCATGGAAACACAACCAAGAGATGAGCTTCTGTCGACAATGGGCTTTCCGTTGGCCAAAAATATGAGAATGATGGACTATTCACAATTGTTTGGCTATCAAACCCCTCCCCGAGAAATACTGTTTTGCCCTTTTTTTTCTTTAAGTTTAATTGGTATGTACTGGTAGTATAAAATTATATTATACTGTCAATCAATAAAAGTAGAAAAAAATGAGAAATCATGGTGGGTCCCTTATTATAATGAGTAGTTATTTGTGTGAGTTGGCACTTACAACTATTTTTATTGGTTGACAATGTAAAACTCTTTTATACTGTCAGTGCATTTAAATTAAACTCTTTTTCTTTTCTGCATTCATTTTTCAATCTCATTTTCAATATTTCACAAGTTAATATATACTTTAATCCCTAAAAGAATGGACTTCTAGCATAATCATCTCTCAAACAAAATTCAGTAACCCCTTACTTATTAAATGCCATGTGTCATATGAGCTGGACGTAAAGGGATTAATGTGTTAAAAACTTGAATTTTATAAGGATCAATGTGTCTGTTTTTTTCTATGTTATTTTACAAGATTTTACTTTGTATAAGAACAAAGATGCTCATGTTTTAATATATGTTAGACAATCATTATTGTGTCAGGTTAAAATGCACTTAGCATGAGTTTAGTAAGCTAAATATTAAAAATTATGTAACTACCATTGGAGAATCGATTAAAGCTAATAAGAACTAGCTTAACCAGATTTCTTTGGTTCAAGACCTGAGTATGCAGTTATATTAAATTTGGAAAGGAGAGCTTTAACCCCATAATGGTCCTATCTTGTTTGAGCAAAATTATTTTTGGCTGGAGGATATATGTGGTTTCAACCAAAAACTAAGTTAATAAGAATCGAAATATTTTATAAGGCTTCAATTTTATCTTTGTTGTCAATGATTTCTTTGATACGCTTTCTATTTTTGAGTTGCACGTCCAAATTCTTTTTTTTCAAAAAAAAGATAAGTTTTTTCTCTTATTTTTCCAAAAGTAAAAAAAACACTAAATTATCTTTATTTAAAGGAATAAATAAAAAGATAAAAGACACAAGAAAAAGCTTATAATTATTTTCGAATGTCTTCTAAAATTATATTCTTTCCAAAAAGGTAATTATTTTCTGCTGACATTTTATTTTATTTTTCAATATAAAAGTCTTTTATCTTTCAATATTACAAAGTATAATATATTATTGAAGAAGATTTTCATTCAAGTTATCTTCAAAGTAAATGAAGCTTGAAAATCCTTTGAATTAGTCTCATGAAGGAAAACAAATTCTGTTGGGGTTTGAGAATTGACATAAAATATTGCATTTGAGAATTGACTTAAAATAAAGGAAAATGTAAGGTTTCCCTCAGAAAAGGACGAAATTAAAACTGCATACTGATAAATCCGTTGGCCAATACACTATTGTTATCTATTGATCGTCCAAAACATATCCAAACATATGCACGTTTGATTTTAGACTAAATAAAATATTATAAAATAAAATAGAAAAAATATAAAAGATTTAGATTTTAACACATTAGTCCATCCATGTCGAACTTAGATGACACATGGAAGTTAACGGATCACGTTATCATCCCACCAGGAATTAATGGATGGAATTTAATAGCAGTAACTTGTTAGAACATACTTAACTTTAAGGACTGATATGCGCTTTTAAGATGTTATGATGGGTTATGATGCAATGTTTTCAAGATGACGGGTGTATTATGTCTCGGTGGCCATCGAGTGTAGGTGTAATGCTTTAGGGACTTTGAGAGAGGATCTTTTATGGTTGTTTCACTTGAGTTTTATGTATCTTTTGCTTTTTCGGTCTATGGCCCTCTTTTGATGAGGTTTCTAGGTGCCTTTGTTGAACTTATTAAAAAATTAAAAAAAAAAAGGATTGATGCATTATTGAATTTTCTTTGACATGTGATTATGTTAAAAGTCGATTGTTTAGATTAACTCAATTTTATCTTATATCTACACATTAAAGTGATTGGTCATTTTATATATTTTCTATTAAATTGTTAACGATTTTAACATACTACAACTCTAGGCGAATTTTATTGGCAATGTCAAGATTCAATCTTAAAATCATCACTTTAGGAATAACTTTACTTAACTATCATTATTGGCCCAAATTTGCGTAACCAATTCTTAAGATCAAAAACAATAGTTTGCACACTACTTATTGATGTGACAAAATACGTACCAGTCACATGTTTTAATTCTGAGTTTAATTGATATGCAATAACAGTGTAAAACAATTTTATACTGTCAACTAATAGAAATACTGAAAAAGTGAGAAATCATAATAGGTCCCTCATTATCATGGGTGGTTATTTATATGAGTTGGCACTTTCTATTATTTCTATTGGTTGACAGTGTAAAATTATTTTACACTGTCAGTGCATTTAAATTAAATTTTTTAATTTTAATCAATTATTATATTTTTAAAATTTTTTACCTAATTAATTAATTTAAAGAAAATAATAATAATAATAATAATAGTAGTAGTAGAAGAAGAAAAAAAATGTGGTTCTCTCAATTGATTGAATCCAGTGAGATTGTAGAAGAAGTTCAATACAATTTGATTGGGGTTATAGGCCAATTCAACTCACTTGAGTTGACTTACCACAGATTGATGGAGTTAAAACAAGTTGGCTCGCATTGATAGTAAGCAAAAAGAAATGTCAACAAAGCTCCCTTTACCAGAATTGACAGGTTAGTTCACAAAATAAAAAAAAAAAAAAAGGTAAAAAATTGTAAAATTAAAAAATACCACAAAATATTTTAAAAAACGAAACTATTAATATACATTAAGCAATCCACCTACAAATTCAAAGTTAAAATAAATATAAGTAACAGCTTAAAGTGAAAGGAAGAACCATATCCCACAATTCGATGTGTTTCTTTTATTGAAAAAGAAGCCTTTCTAAACGTTTCATGCTTTTTAAGCATCTAGTTTTAACGATGTATATATTCTTCCATTTGGTGGATTAGGATAATCTTAGTGGTTCATAATGTATTCGTAATTGGGACTATGCAATCACCATCAATAACTGCTGTTCCATGATGCCATAACCTCCTAAACGACGAGGCTAACGACGAAGAGGCAAGATCGAGGTCGTGTTTGTTGTTTCAGGTCTAGCTAGTCATGATGTGATTGGTGGTCGAACGAGAGGATGCCAAACGGTGGTTGGTTAGCGACTTGGCTGTGGTGGAAGAAAGCATTTGTGTGGTCGAATAAGGGTAAGGGATGAAGTTGAAGGGTGGTGGCTGTGTGTATTTGTTGTGTCAATGCTAGGGTTTGCGTTATTAGTGTTGAGTTAGAGGAGACTCCGAGACAGGAGTAAAGAAAAAGCGGGCAAATGACACAAAAATAGACAAATGTTTTTCCTTTTTTCTTTCTTCAGTTTAGACTGCCGGTACTTGGAGTCTACTAGATTTAAATTAATCTGATTCAAGTTGGATCGACTCCAACTATTTTTCTTTTAAAAAAGAAAATTTGGATCAACTTGACACTAATCTATATAACCCACGAGTTGTGTGTAGCGGTGGAAGTAGGCTAGATTAGGCTTTGGTTTAAATAGACCTGGTCTATATCTCAAATATGCAGTCCAAATCTAGTCTTATTATCTTATATAGGCTTTTTTTAAGATCGAGCCTGACTTTTTTAAAAGTCTAGTCTAATCTAAAAACTATTTAAAAGCATGTTTAATATTAAAACTTTTAAATAGACTAAGAAACTTACTCTTAAATAGGCTAAAAGATTTCTAAATATGCCAAAATAAACATATTTCTAAATAGGTCAAAAGTCTTCCTAAATAGGCAAAAAAAAAAAAAACCTATCTCTAAATAGACTAAAAGATTTATATTATCATTAGGTCTTTGAAATAATAATAATAATAACAACAACAACAACAATAATATATAAATAAGCTAGGTTATTAGGCTCAATAGGTTTTTTTTTTTCATAGTTCGTAGTATGGTCTTTTTAAGTTAAAAAGGCTTTTAAAAAACCTAAGCCTAGCTTATTTATTAAATAGGCTAGGCCAAACTAAGGCTAATGTGGTTAGGCTGAAGGCTCTTGATGAGTCACCGAGCCTATTTCTACTCCTAGTTGCAAGAGTGAATTTATGTTGATTTAGGGATTTTATTGAGTTGAATTTTTAACAATCTAACTCATTATTTTGGTGGGTTAAGCCCAATTGGCTCATAGGTTGTAACTCATATTAACAATTACATATTTGACAAATAATATATTTGAAGAGTTTTTTTTTTCTAATTTTATCTTAAAATAATAAATAAAAATTAATTTAATAACAACGAGCAATATTGTGGACATGTAGATTAAGGACTCTCATCACTCTATATTTTTAATAAATTAACAAAAATTAGATGAAAGATCTATTTTAATAGTTGCAACAGTTTAGAGAATAAATAAGAAAGCTTATGATTTAGTTAAATATTTGCAGATAGATCAAAATTTAAATGATATTGGTAAATTTTTTCCATTGTTTTCCATGCACATATAAGAGGAATTGTCAATATATGAGTAAGAGTACCTAATGCAATGATAGTTGGAGAGGATGTGTGTGTGTATGTGATCATATCCGAGGATTTGAGAAGGAGTTGAATCAACCTCTCAAGCAATTTTTTTTCTTTTCTTTTTTTTAGTAAAATAGAAACCAAATCAAAATGCCATGTATAATGAATGCCTTACAACAATTGATAAAATATACCTAACATCATAGGGTAAAATAGATAAACCTAAGTCAATTCAACTATTCTCATAATGATTACATAGTCTATTAAATTCGCAATATGAATAAGTAAGATGCCAATTAGTTAGTACAAAAATACATTTATCACATTATATAAGATACAAATTTCAAATATAGAAAGTGAAGAGTAGAGAGAATATTGCAAACAATATTTATCCTAGACTGATCCCCAAAACCCTCATTCTACATCCAGAATTCACCACCAGTGAGATTTTTGTTCACTATATTGAATAATCTTTACAACAATAACCTCTCCAAACTAATATCAAGTGGTCTTTTCTCGCTAACCTCTTCAAGATAGAAACTGAGTAATTTTTTGCCACTAATCTCTCCAAACTAGACATAATCTCTTCTCACACAAAATACAAGAATTTTGTATCTGATAATACAATAAATTTCTCATGTAGAGAAACTCTCAGCACAAAGCTGATTTAAGTACAAAGCTCTTAAGCACACAACCCTTTTGAGTATGTACAACTATTAGAACAAAGAAGTAAAGCACAACTCTTTCTAATGAATGTTATAACTTTCTTATTCTCATATATATATATATATATAAAGTGAGAATGGATTTATTATGTGAGAAGTGAGAAAAAGATTCTCACCCTTTAGATCAAATGAGGGGTTGAGATTTAATTTCAAAATTTAAAACTCATGACTCATTCAAACCACCACCCCCAAATAATTGGCACTTAATTACTCCAATTTTTTTATCTCCACTCATTATAGTTTCTTCTTCCCCACTCTTTTTCTCTCAAACATCCCTTTCCCACCCAAAATTCAAAAACTTCAATATATTGCATTTGTGTTTCAAAGCACCAGTTTAGCGAGGATTAAGTCGAGGCCTCACTTCACGATACGACTACGTTGGTGGATTTCGAAGCCTCTATAGCAAAGGTGCAGGAGTTCAAGTCTTTCTTGCGAGTGTTGGGAGCTACCCTATGAACATGATCGAAGTTCTTCTTCTCAAGGAAATTAGTCAATCTTTTTCTATTTAGTAAAAAATAAATATAAATGCGCAATATGAATTTTGGATTTTGTGAAGATAAAAATAATAACTCAATTATTTTAATTATCTTTTACAGTGTATATTAAGTAGGGGGACTGTTATTTTTAAGATATTCAAATGAATCAACATTAAGTGAGTGTGTACATCATATGCAGAGGGCATGACAATGGGATGGTAGATTTTGACACTACTAGAAATTAGGAAATCAGTCGGTAAAATTAAAAAAAAAAAATTGACATCTAGATTTACTGACAGAACAGACAACCCATCGGCAAACCCGTCAATAAATGATCATGGCTAATGGTGCCAATTGATTACCGACAGATGTGCCGTCGGTAACATTTTGCATTTTAATTTTAATTTTTTAAAAATTTAAAAATTTACCAGCAAATATTTCGTTGCTAAATAAATTAAATTATTGATGGTATGAAATTATATTTTCTTTTTAATATAATTTAAATATTAAAATAGTAACCAGCGTATGATCCATCGATAATTAAAATAATTAATTATTATTTCATTTAGTTACTGATAGAAAATCCATTGGTATTTAAAATTTATGCGTTAACACCTAAAATGTTTCATTTTCCATATTATCCATAGATTTTCTGTCGGTAATATGTGAGTAATGAAATTCGTTTCATTAACTCATTACCGACGAAAAATTTGTCGGTAATATTAAAACAGGATGTTAAAACTCGAAATGCCTCTTTCTTATTCCTCATTCGAATTGTCTCTTTCTCTCTCTCTCTCTCTTGCCCCTCACATGGCCATTGGCCATTTCACTACCGTCAAGGCTTCTATTTTGCCGCCGGAGACCGCCATTGTGTTTATGGTATGTTATTGAGTATTTTAATTGGTTTAGGTTTTTTGTTTAGCCTCTTTTTTTTTTTTTCTAATTTCATTTCTTTACTCAAAGTTTTTAGTTTCTAAGTTAGTTAACTAGCTTATTTTATTGTGTTGATTGTTAAAAATCTCATTTTGAGCACTTGGAGTTCTTGGTGATTGGCCACATTGAGTAATTGGAGTGTTTTGGTGCATTAGGTATGTACATTGTACCTTTTTTTTTAACTTTATGTTTTTTGAAAATATTAGAGACTTCAAATTTCTAGAATAGAGTTGTAGAATGGAAGAAAGATAATAGGATTGCATGACTAGGAAAAGGCTTAGAGTTCCTTTCCATTGTTTGAATTGTATATATAGTGTTGTATGCTTGTATGATGTGAAGTAAAGGGGCGCATTCTAGAATGATTTTTAGGATTGACTTATTGTTTGCATGACTGTATGTATTTGTTGTTTGTGTTTAGTTGATGAATTAATTTTTATGAAGACTCTTAATTTAAAGAGAGACTCTGCTCAAATTTTTTTGATCATTTAGAATGTTGACGTTTGAATTAAATAATTAGTGGAGGCTAGCTCCTTACTCAAGGAGAGCCTTTTGCTTAGTTTTTATATTGTTTAGAATATTGTATGAATTAAATAATTATTATAATACAATAATCAAAGGCTCCTATTTTAATGGGAGGCTCTGTCAATTTTATTTTATTTTTGATAATTTAGATTGCTGTGGACTAAGAAAGTATTGTAATATGAATTAGTAAGGACTTCTAATTTAAGGGGAAACTCTGCCCAATTTTTTTAATTGCTATGTGATTGTTATGTTTTGTAGGTGTGTAATTTTGTTGAAAGACAATGTTTGCTTGAAATTGAGTATGAATGTATGATAAATTATACCCAGGCTAGGGGGAATTAAACCACAATTTTATAAGGGGGTTGAAGAATTCATAACAACTTGTGGTCAAATAGAGCAGTTTATATATGAAGAAACAGTCACGTGTCCCTATACTAAATGTAAAGGTAGGAGATTTTTAGATATTGAGTCCATTAGATATCACCTATGCAATGAGAGCTTTAATCCTGATTATTGGGTTTGGATTGAACATGAAGAGATCTTTCCTCTAAAGAATCAATTTGGTACAGGTTATGTTAGAAGTAGTTCCAGTAGGGTCCATATAAGTAGCAGAGAGGGTGGTAATGTGATTTGGCTATGAGTTTGGAATGTAATCCGAACCTTTGGAAAAGGTTTCCAATCCGGATGTTAAGAGATTTTATAGTCTGTTAAAGGCAGAGAATAGGCCTTTATGGGAAGGGTGGGTGCATTCGCAGTTGTCTTTAGCCGTAAGAATGTTGAGTAATAAGTCAAAGATGAACCAAAGCCAAAGTTTCTTTGATCAATGTAATAAGTGAGATTAGTCTACAACCAGAATTTATCCCAAATGACTTTTACCAAGTTAAAAGGTTAGTTTCTAAGGTTGGGTTAAATGAAGTGAAGATTGATTGTTATTTGCAAGGCTGTATGCTCTATTACAAAGATGATACTGCCCTAAATCATTGTAACTTTTGTGAAGAGCCTAGGTTTAAGCCTAAGAGAGGGGGAAATGTGGTGTACAAGGATGTTCTGCACAAGAAAATGCATTATCTACCCCTAATTTCTAGACTTAAAAAGTTGCATATATTAATGACATCAACAAATTACATGAGGTAGCACTTTAAGAATTAAACGAGTGATAGGGTAACGACATATCTTTCTTATGGTAAAACTTGGCAACATTAGGTTAGGACTTTATACTGATAGTTTTACTCCTACTAATCAATTTACTAAACCATATTCTTGTTGGCTTATGGTTGTTACTCCTTACAATCTTCCACCTAAAATGTGCATGAAATATCCTTATTTGTTCTTAACTTGTATAATCCCAAGTCCCGATAATTTGAAGGCCAAGATTGATGTCTATCTCTAACCTTTAATTGATTAATTGAATGAGTTATGATGTGATGGCGTTTTGACTTAAGACATCTCAACCAAGCAAATTTTATGTTAAGGGCAGCATTGATATGGACCATCAATGATTTTCTAGCTTATGGGATGTTGTCTAGATGGATTATATAGAGGAAATTGGCGTGTCCGATATGTATGAAGGATACTAAAGCATTTGTTCTAAAGTATGATAGAAAGAATTCTTAGTTTGACTATTATAGAAAGTTTTTAGATATAAATCATACTTATACACGCAATAGGTATGGATTTAGAAAAAACACCATAGAAAGTGAGAAGGCTCCTGTTAGACTCACCGGTCAGCAAGTTGGGATAGGGTTAAGCAACTTCTAAAAATTATAGAAGTTGCATGGCTATGTGATAGAACACATTTAAACCAAACAAAGTATATTCTGGAAACTACTATATTGGAAGGATCACTTAGTCCGTCATTGTTTAGATGTGATGCATGTTAAGAAGAATGTATTTGATAATATTATGCACACTTTAATGAATAGTGACCAAATCAAAGATAATGAGAAAGCAAGGATGGATTTAGAGGAGTACTATAGATGCCTTGAGTTAAATTTACAGCCCTTAAGAATGGCCATTAGTCTAAGCCTAAGGCCAGTTATATGTTAACCTCTGTGCAAAGACAATATGTGTATAAGTGGATACAAGAGTTAAAAAAGCTTGATGGCTATGTCTCAAACTTAGGTAGGTGTGTGAATGTTGCATAAGGGAAGTTTTTTAGCATGAAAAGTCACGACTATCACATATTTATGGAGTGTTTGCTGCTTGTTACACTAAAAGAATTGCCTGATTATGTTTAGAGGCCTTTAGCTGAGTTAAGTGAGTATTTCATAGATTTTTCACATAGGTGTGTTAATGTTGCATAAGAGAAGTTTTTTGGCATAAAAAGTCATGATTGTCACATATTTATGGAGTGTTTGTTGACTATTGGATTGAGAGAACTGCCTGATCATGTTTGAAGGTTGTTAACCGAGTTACGTGAACATTTCAGAGATTTGCGTTCATCCACTCTTAGGACCTTTTTGTGATGGAGAAGAACATTTCTATTACTCTTTATAAGCTAGAGATGATCTTTTTTCCAATATTTTGACTCTATAGAGCACTTGCTTGTACACTTGGCGTGCAAAGCATAGGTACATAGACTAGTCCAATATAGGTATATGTACCTATTCGAGCCAGAAATAGGTGAGTTCAAAAGGAC
This sequence comes from Pterocarpus macrocarpus, assembly GCA_031439585.1. Classification (NCBI taxonomy): domain Eukaryota; kingdom Viridiplantae; phylum Streptophyta; class Magnoliopsida; order Fabales; family Fabaceae; genus Pterocarpus; species Pterocarpus macrocarpus. The sequence continues at coordinate 9,813,972 of CM062514.1, forward strand.
GATAAAGAATAGCTAAAGTAGAGGAATCGATATGTCAGGTATATATTTGAAAGGAGACATCTAAATTTTGCTCCTATTACTTTGAGCTTCATGTCCAATCTAGGAGAACTAGAGTTGGCTATAATGGCAATGGTGGTGAAAGTTCAATCGAACCAATCTTGTTAGTATTCAACCAACTTGGCCATGTTGTTGGACAATGCAAAGACCAATGTTTGACTGGGAGTGAATGGAATTCTGCACATTTACATATATTACTAGATTGTGATGAAGTGGAGTTATTCAAAAGATAACTGATAAAACTATTTTCCTTTTTGTTTTTGTTCTATATTTTCCTAAGTCCTGTACAATAGTAAATTGTTACTAAGTGTTTTCTCTTGGAATTTGTTTAATGTTTGCAAGTAGTTTGCACAACTATGTGGTCAACAATCCCTTGAACAATTTCCCTAATGGTTTAAATTATTTGTATGTGACATAGTGATTCTATTTTACTATTTGTGTTTTTGTTTTTGAATTATTATGTGATTGATATTCCAACATTTATACTTAGATGCATGATTAGAGGAATGGTGTAACCAATCCTCACTTGTACAATTTAGCTTAGAGTCCTAAAACTAGAGCTACAACTTGGCCAATTTACCATGTTAATGGTTACAAGCTTCATACAACTGAATGGGGAAGGGAGAATAAAACTGATACCATTGGGGTTTGTGTTAAGGAAGATACTGGAGATGGAGAATATGACTGACATCGAGTAGTTAATGAAATATTTGGGTTGGAGTACCTTTACAAACCTCTTAAAAAAGTTGTGCTATTCAATTGTGAATGGTATGATCCAACACGTCCTGGGGGACATGTAAACATGATCATTATAAAATAATTGAGATTAACCATACTAAAAGATATGGAATATTATTGCCCAAAATCCAAAACAAGTTTATTGCCTGGCATATCCTAGAATGTGCAAATTTAACTGGAAGGTGGTAATAAAATGCAAATCAAGGGGTCAAGTAAAGGTTGAAAAAGTATCTGAGTAAACTTACCAAACCAATGATCAAAGTCCTTCCAAGGTAGTTGTTGATACTGACATCCTCTTCGATCTATGTTCTATCTCAAGGGAAGTTGATATAATTGAACTCCCCAAGCAATATTTAATGAGTGAGTCTGATGATGGGTGTAGCACTAAGGATGAGGATGAGGAATTTGACGATAATGTTGAAATCGAGAATAATAAAGATAGTCCTCAACTTTCATATTAATGAGGTTCCAAGTGTGTTTGTGTCTTGATTTTAGTTAATTGATTTTAGTTAATATATGTCTTATATTTTTAATTTTGTGCATATCTATTTTGATGTTTGCATTTATAGTTATATGCATGTTATGTTTGTTGTATATATTTATTGATTTATATATATGTTATACAGGTCATTTATGGTAGGACAAGGATCTGGTTCTGGATAAGGTAGGAGTAAACTTAAGAAGCATGGTCTACCCTCTCACACTCGTACTTTACCTACCACCTCCACTGTACTCACGTCCACCACTACTACTATCGCCTTTGCTACAATTTCCACCCTTCCTGATCTTCTATATACCTAAGAGTTTGTTATGATACCCAACCCTAGGTATGTGAAGTCAGGTCTCAGCCGTCATTCCCCCCTCAGCCTTCTCCATCTCCATCGCTACCTTTATGAGGTGAGGCCCGCACCTCACTTGTACTTGGTTCCACTCCTTCCCCTACCTTGAGCCGACTTAGTTCCTAAGATGCTTAGACCTCATCATCCACCCCCTCATATGGCTCCATAAACCAATGTGTGGAACTCAGATATGATGTTTAATCTTGGTAAATAATTTTAAATTTAAATTTATTATGAATTTTTAATTGCAATGGAATATTTAATTAACAGATGCCTGACTTAGTCTATTGTTTATGACATAATTGGATTCCACTAGCTCCAATCTTGCACAGGATTATTGAGGTGTTAGAGGAGAATTTTCACGACCCGTATACCAGTTTTATGCTGGCCCTTAAACCTGCACAGAAGTTGTGGTGGAGAGAAAGTAAATTAATCATTTTTTTATTATTAATTTTGATATTTTATTCTTATGCATGCTTATTTGTTAAAATTTAGTTGACGATAGTGCTATTTGTATGCAGCGTTAGTTCATTATTGATCTACATAAGGAGGTTGTGATCCACAAGGTATGGAGGATTAGGGTCGGCAAGTAGATCCACGATATGTTTTAAGACATTTGCGAGAATAGGGCTAACACCCATTGGCTCACTGACGACATCCTCTAGGCACTAAAGGCCTACTAGGACTTGTCGGAGTTCAAGGCGAAGTAGGTAAAGGTCTAAGCGAGCAGAGGATCAACCTGAGGTGACTTGCTGCACACTAGAGGCTTTGCTACTATCGACGGCATGTAGCTTAGGATCGTAAATACCATCCTTCACACTCATTTAGCTATTCGATTTATGTATTAAATATTATATGATTATGTGAAAATTATTTGAAATATAGGAGAAGATGATGAATAGCCTGCCTACTCAAGGGGAGATGTTTCGGGAGACCGTTTTGGGAGACCTACACTCAAAAGCAAGACAAGTTCTAGTAGGTTGATACTTAGTCCGAGACCATATACGTAAGTACTTATAATTTTAGTTTACAATACTTTTAATGTATTATATTTGCTATTATTTAAATTTAATTTAATTTGTTTTGTTTCTTGTAATTGTAACATCAGTTTACCTAGCGACTGACCACGCCCGATTATAGCAATCGCAGCAAGAGGATGGAAGCACTTTTGCTGGCCCACCTATTAGTGATGATGATATATGGGCATAAACAATTGACAATCGCTAGAAGGGTCAGATTCATGGTATGGGGACTACATACAATAGGTCATATTCTCTAACATCTATGTCTGGAGTCCAGTCTCTTGGGATTGATATTGAGGACACCTGTGATCAAGTATATGCACTGAATGAATCAGTGCAGAAGCAGCTTAAGGAGGCGGATAAGAGATACATGGAGCTATATAAGCAACATGAGAAGGACAAAAAGCAGGGGATGCAGTAGATGTAGTCCATGAAGCAAAAGATGATAACCGTGTACAGTTACTTTGCACAAATGCGGAGTGGTGGTTCATTGTCCGATGCACAGCCTCCACTACCTCTGCTGCCTCCACATAACTACACACCCAGAGACTTGGAGGGCATTTTCAGATACTAACGACGATCAGTATTAATAGTTTTTAAGATTTTTTCCCCTTTTTTTTGGTTAGAATTGTACATTGACAGGTTATTTTTTATTTCTTCTATTATTGAAAATCTATATTTCTTATATTTTATTATATTTTTAATTATATAGATTTGTGAATAATTAAAACAATAATTTGAAACATTTAAATACTAATTAATAATATAAATTAGCAAAATAATGTGACATTGTTGATGAATTTTTCATCGATAATATTTAAAATGCAAATTATTATTTTCCCCATATTACTGACAAATTGTCCGTCGGTAATTATAAATATTAAAATATTATTTTTTTACCGATAGATATTTCGTTGATAATTTATTTATAATAAAAATTATATAGTTAATTTACCACGAATAGTCCATCGGTAATTATAAATAATTCGTCGATGTTCATCCGTCACTGATAATTTCTAACGTTTATATTACCAGCACTTTTGTTAATATTATGGACGAATTTTTTTGTTGGTATAATTAACAAAATTAACGAAAGAAAAGCTAATCCGTCGATAATATTCAATTTTTTTTATTACCGATGTGTGAATCACTGATGGATCACATCCATTGGTAAAATAATTACCGATGGAATTTTGTGACTTTTCCATTTGTAATTTCGTTGGTAATTGACGCTTTCTTATAGTGTGATAAACAAATGGAGTGAATGTGTACATCGTAAGTAGAGGGGGTGACAATGGTGAGGGTGGAGAGTAATGTGAGTTTTGAAATAGAAAAATAGAAATATGAGGGTGATTTGGGGGTAGGTGTATGAAAGAGCCATCTGAGTTTTAAATTTTGAAATTAAATCTCAACCACTCATTTGATTTAAAGGGTGAGAATCTCTTTCTCACTTCTTGCATAACAAATACATTCTCACTTGATACATTCACTATATGTGTGCATATATATATAAAGGGGGCAAGAATCAAGTGAGAGAAGTGGTTAATTGTGAGAGTGAGTAGAGTAAATCTTGACAATTGGATCTTATATGAATGGTCAAGATTAAAACATAAAGTCATATGACTTTTTTTAAGTGATCATGTGACATTTAAACAATTTTAAATCTCGACTATCTATATATGGTTATACGGTCCAAATTTGCTCCTTTCACTCTCATAATAAACCACTTCTCTCATGTGATTTTCTTCAAGATTTACTCCTTTCAATCTTAGCACATATATATATATATATATATATATATATATATATATATATATATATATATATATATATATATATATATATATATATATAATTTTCTTGAAGATTGGTTTTCTTTTCAATCCTAGCATGAGTATTTGACCATTGCCATCCTTTCATTTGTGCAACTATCATGTCTTTTGTTGAAGTACATTTGTCATTATGCCTTCATGACTTTGGAAAAATTAAAATAAAGGGCTGTTAAGGAGAACAAATTAAGTAAAAGGACCAATTATGCTAAAATTATTAGGAATCTAATAAAATTTTATTTAAAGAGAAAGACAACACAATTTTTACAAGTAAAAATTAATACCCCTAATTTCATTCATATTTCATTTCCAATAATTCATCCCCATTAGAACCCCAATTACACCTACAAATCCTCTCCATCTCCACATTCTCTTTTTCATTACCTCTTACTTGAAGCTCCTTAGATTTTTTATTAGAAGCTATCTCAAAAAGGCATGCCATTGAGAATTTCGGCAGCTCCACTAGCATCAAAGACAACAAGTCAATGCAGGTTGGTAGATTAAGTGAACGTACAATATTATTGCTCTATGAATGAGACACCTTTTGGAGTTATGACGTTGTCCTTGCATCAAAGGTGTCAGCTTTACATGCAGAGAGCCTAGTTGAGTTTTTTTTCTTGTGTATGAAGAAGAAAAAAGAAAGAAGGTGGAAGTGTTTGAAGGCATAGTATTGTGCAGAAGGTGCCAAAAGAATACACATCTTTTAAACACCTTTTAGCATAGGGAAAAACAAAAGTGCTCTTTGCTCTCTCACCATACAAGAAATTTTGGATTTTCTAAATTCAACGATGGAGAGGATTTATAGGTGTAACTGAAGTAGGAATTATAAGAATTAAATAATTAGGAATGAATGGAATGGTATTAATGTATTTGTAAAAATTGTGTGATTCTTTTTCTTAATTTTTTTTTTTATTAAGATTTGGTTTGGTATTGTTATGGCTTTTTCAGAATTGTTGAGTTCTCTGAGCTACCTAAAAGATAGGGGTGTTCATTATCAAACCAAACTGAATTACTAACAAAATCGAACCAAAAAATAGAAAATCGATTAAAAAAATGGTTTTTATTTTGCAAGAATTGATCGATTTGGTTCAATTTTCGGTTCCAAAATTAAAAATCGAACTGAATTAATTTTTGTTTTAGGTTCAGGATATTAGCTTTTCTAATCCCTGCATGGGCCAAGCCTAAGCCTTTTAGAAACCTAATTTGCTTTTACACCCTCCCTTACTTTCACTCGTATTTTGTGAGCCGCACTGCCCCACCTCTCACTCTATTTCACTATCTCCTCTCCATGCCTCCATCTCTTAGTCACACCATGTGAGTTTCTGAACTTGAAGATGGCTCCTCATTTTGCCTAGTCTTAATCTAGATTGCCAAAGACAAATGCAAATAGTTTTGTGGATTGTGTCCTTGGGTTCATTTGCCTAAAGAAAAAGATCTGGAGGAGTTTAATTTGTATGCGTCCCAAAGTTTAGCTAGGAAGATGCGATAAGAAGTCATCAAATCTTTCAACCAAAACTTAATGTATAAATGGCTATACTCTTATGATCACTTCTTTATTTTTTTGAGTGTTGCACACATTTGGTTCTCTTTGAAGCTTGATCTTCCATTTTTTATCTTGTGGAATTTCATTTGGGTTTTCTTTGGTTTATGCATTTTTATGGGCCTTTTCCCTTTTTTTTCCCCTCTGTTTAAAGGAAAATTCTTTTGATTTTGGTTACTATAATTTGTTAGTGTCTTATCGATTTCGAATCTATGAAAAAAGTTTTTCCTTTTAATTTGTTTCTTGGTAATAGGAGATTGGGTTTTGTTTTTCTAGTTGCAGTTCTTGTACTTTGAGTCCTTTTATGTTTCTTAGCTTACAGATCTATGATGATGCGCTCCTAAAATTGAAAACCGACCCAACCTAACCTACTTATGTTTGGTTCGGTTTAGTTCAGTTGGCTTGCAAAAAAAAAAAAATTGATTTGTTGACATTTTATATCAATCAATTGGTTCGGTTCGGTGGTTTGTCATCCAAAATCGAACCAAAATCAACCACAAACACACTTACTAAAAGCTATATAGTAGTACTATTTGATAAAGTAATGTAAAAATTATTTTCAATAAGCAAAAGTCATAAGAGTAGGATTTGGTAAAGTTACTGTTAAAATTTAAGATGACTATAATGAATATTAATATTAAAGAGAGTAATTTCTACTTTAAATATTATTAAAGAAAATAAAACTATATTAGTATTTTAAATTTTAGAGAACATAATTCAACTCTAAAAAGTACTCTATAGGAGCTCTCAAAAGCACCTCAAGCTTTTAAAAGCCAAAAGCACCTTAACTTTTTTATTTATTAAATAAAAAAAATAGTTTATACTTTTATAAGTAAGAGTACTCCCTCAAAGAATATTATTAAATTAGGCCTAAATCTTTCTTAATAATTTTAGTATAATTGGTCATTTTTATTAATTAATTATTTTTTAATGGTCCTTAATATTAATTTTTTCTATAACTTTTCTCTTTTATGGTACAAAAAAAATTTATTATTTGCTCATTTTGTATTCCACTTTAGAGTCTAGATCCTCTAAAATAAAGTTTCTCACTTTAGAGGCTAATGTAAATTAATCCTCACCATTGAAAAATTCAATGATGTGGATCAAGCTAAATATTTATTGTTCTTATTTTGCATTCCACTTTAGAGTAATAGGATATCCCTTTTTCTTTAACTTAAATGAACAAATATGAAATAATGTGTTGTAATTGCTGCAACTTTAGTAAAAGAGATCCTATTGTAGCCTTTCGATATCGCTATCAAATTGGGTCAACATTCTCAGCCTTTGAGTTTTGAGCTTTATCTTCTATCATTACATTTACCTTGTCAAATCATCTCTTCTCAGCTTATCTTATATCACAATATACCATATACTTGACAATATAGTTACTATCTCACAAAATCATACTTCTTTGTACTTTATTTAGCTCATTTAACTTTCCTCTTTTTCACAATAATTGCTACCCTTGATCTCAGTTTCCCCTTATTTTCCACTTTGAGATTTGCCCTTCTTGTCTTTTTAATCTTTGCTTTGTTTTCCTTTGAATTCATTCTTTTTAACTCTTGATTTTCTTCTTCTTACTGTTCCATACGGTTCTTAACAATTCTACATATATAATCTTTGGCATGAATCAAGTGCACACATCAAATTTATCACATATTATGTTTGTTATTATCACAATTCACACAGCACTAACAAAATATCGTGTTATATTTATATTTTATATTATTATTCATAATTGAGCATTTATGAAATTATTAGATCTGTTTCTTTATTACATGTTTAATACAACTCACAAGAATCTTATCTTGTGATAAAGAAAAGAGCCGTTTCTGCTGTAAACAGAAAAACGAAAAGATAATGTGATAGGGAATAACGATCAAGTTTAATTAAATACGTTTTGAAAAACAACAACTTTTTGTTGACAAATGCGATGAGATTCAGAAAGAGGAATACGGATTAAGATAATGGTCGTGGATCGTGACGAACGATGTAAGGATGGTGGTGGCCCCACTGCTGGACGACATTCCAATTCCAGTGTAGTTACAGTGTCGTAACCAATATACTACAATTAGCAAGCCCAGTCTGACACAACAACTTCTTAGAGAGAGAAAAAGCGCGCACAAACACACAATGCCGCCGAATTCTGTAATATACTCCGAAAGACTTGTGAATTTTATTTTTCCATAAAAATTTTAGGTTGATTGGATGATTTGCCCCAATTCAAGGTATGTTTTCGAAGTAATTGAAGAGAAATACTTATATGGCCCGAAAGTATATTATATGGCGTTCCTAAATTATGTAAGTATTTTTTATTATTGAATACTTACAAAATACTTAAAAGCTATTTATTAATAAGAGAACATAGAAATTAAATGTAATTTATAATAATATATGAGTATAGATTGATCAATTGAACCAACCTCTTGATCTCCTAAGATTTATTAAAAGTTAAAAGAAATAATATTTTTCATGTGAATTTAAAGTAATAATTTATGGATTTAATTTAAATATATTATCAGTATAAAATTTTTTTATATAAACATCTAATCATATGTTACTTTATCAATAAAAATATTTGATATAACTACCCACTATTTGAATGGTCATGCAAATAGAAGGTTTTAATTAGATGATAGTATAACAAAATTTTATATTATCAATACACCCCAATTAAACTCATGATTTATATAATTATATATCGCATATCGCATTTTTATTAGATAATCGAACTTAAATTACATCCATTAAACAAAAATAAAATATGGGAAATAAAAATATTCTCTCATGTTTTTTTAATAAAGATATTGAATTTTTATAAAATAAAAAATAAAATATATTTAACTTCTAACCTTTTATGAGTAATGATAAGTGAACATTTTTTTTATGAGATATCGTTTCAATTCATATTTTATTCATTATTTTTTATATTGATCCCACTTAAATTATATTCATATTCTATCTAATAATAAATAAAATATGAATCAGCATATTACCTTAAAAAAAATATATTATCTTTAACATGACTTTTTTTTTTTTAATGTGATGCATTTAACTTTTGTTTGGAAAAAATATATTTAACGTCAGATAGAAAGTATTATAATTATTACCTGTCAAATAATTGAAGTGTAGACAAGACATACTTTACTAACTTTCTTACTTGCTTTAGAAATAAATATCTTCAAGAGAAAACATTTTCTTAAATTTCTCCCCACTTTTTGTTTTTTTTTTTTTTGGACAGGTTCTCCCCACTACGTTTGTATTATAATCAGGGTTTGAAAAACCAAAACGCAAATATGATAAAAAAAAACTCTGTTACAGGTTTTTGAAAAACCAAATTTTTCCTAAAAACCATTAATTCCAAGCATGATCTTCGCACCCCCACCAAAAAAAAAGAAAAGTGTTCGCACCAAAAGCAAAAATCCCAAACACGATCTTAACACTCCTGCACTTCCGTTTATAAACCCTAATCAAACCCCTCACATTTCACTTTCTGTATCTGACCATAAAAAATCCTGTCCCTTTCTCTCCCTCTCTCACTCACTCACTCACTCACTTACCTTTCTCTCTGCGATGCCTCCATCGCAGCCCCGCCGTCCGCCGCCGAAGGCGGCCAGTCTGGACCCCAAAATCTGGCGCGCGTGCGCCGGCGCCGCCGTCCAGATCCCCGCCGTGCATTCTAGGGTTTACTACTTCCCACAGGGCCACCTGGAACAAGCCTTCCCTCCTTCCCTTCACCATCACCATTACCACCTCAACCCTCTACTCCGCCCCCTCCCCTTCGTTCTCTGCCGCGTCTCCGGCGTCCAATTCCTCGCCGATCCGCTCTCCGACGAGGTCTTCGCCAAGCTCCTCCTCAATCCCATCGCCGCCGGCGACCGTTCCGCCGGAGAAGAAGCGGCCGAGGAACCGGACTCCGGCGGCGAGAAGGTACTCTCCTTCGCGAAGATTCTGACCCCGTCCGACGCCAACAACGGCGGCGGGTTCTCCGTGCCGAGGTTCTGCGCCGACTCCATCTTTCCGGCGCTCGACTTCAACGACGACCCGCCGGTGCAGGTTCTCTCCGTCACCGACGTCCACGGCGTCGCCTGGGAGTTCCGCCACATCTACCGCGGGACCCCCCGCCGGCACCTCCTCACCACCGGCTGGAGCAAGTTCGTCAACCACAAGAAGCTCGTCGCCGGCGACTCTGTTGTCTTCATGAAGAACTCCCAGGGCTCCTTGTTCGTCGGCATTCGCCGCACCTTGCGATTCCCTTCCGTGGCGGAGAGTCGCGACCCCTGGCAGGAGGAGGAGGAGGAGGGGCACGGCGGCAGCAGCGGCGGTTCTCCTGTGTTTGCGAGGGACGGGAGGGGGAAAGTGTCGGCGAAGGCGGTCGCGGAGGCGGCCGAATTGGCTGCGAGGAACGCGCCATTCGAGGTGGTGTATTATCCGATGGCAGGGTGGTCGGACTTTGTGGTGAAGGCTGAGGCTGTGGAGGGAGCGATGAAGGCGGCTTGGTGTTCCGGAATGAGAGTGAAGATGGCTGTGGAGACAGACGATTCTTCCAGGATGACTTGGTTTCAGGGGACTGTGTCTTCGGCTTCTGCTCCTGATAATGGCCCTTGGAGGGGTTCTCCTTGGCGCATGCTTCAGGTTTGATATGCCTAATGCCTGCATTGCTTTGTTTTGGAATTTATCTGTGGCGTAAATGAAATTGTTATATTTTCGTTGGATAAATGTTACTTTTGATAGCTGATAAGAAAGTTTAATGGAGAGTGAGATTGGAAATTAGATGCATGTTGAGGAGATATGGACGTTGTGTATGACAAAATACAAATACCGAGTCAATTTTATGTGGAAAGAAAGAATATGATGCTGGGTGCTCTAGAGATGCTTTTTATCTGCTACTAAGAGCTATTCGTCTATGCATTATGCCTTACAGGGTTTTAGCATGGGTAGCAGCATTTGATTTCTTAGTGTGTTAAGGATTGTCAATGATCTTTCATTGTTGTGAGGAGTCTAGGATTGAGTTTTCCATTAATATCACATTGAACATGGGTATCTATGGTTTATGAAACAGAAAACTATGCCAAAAGCCAGAAACCTAGTAACTTATTGTTTGGAATGGTAAACTTTTTAAAATAGGAGACGGTTAGGGAATTGGTTACAACTTATCCTGCAATGGATCTTGAAGGATAGGTTTTTTTTGGTGGCAAATGGTTCTGTGTTTAATGTTGCTGTCATGATGAGAGTCAATAGTATGTGGCCAAGTGAGCAATAATGAATATATGCTCTTCGGTGATTGATGAAATGTGAGAATGGAAGAGTGGCGTGTGTTTTTGGCCATTAAAACATCGGAGACTGTTAGGACCCCAATAAGTGGTGAAGTAAAAGTAAATGGTAGGATTTCACCTTATGCTAAGGTATATGTGAGAAGAAATAAAAAAAAGAAGGATGAGGGGGGGGGGGTGGGTGGAAGGAGTGTGAGTAGTATGTCTTGTAACTAACTTTGCCAGCTGGCAAGGTAGTGAGAAGTCTGAGGAAAAACTGAATCATTATGGGTTGGAAGGAGGAATATAGGGTAGGGGGAGAGTGGGGGTATCTCGGAATGTGGGAATAGGCGGGAAGAACTAGGTCTCTCGAACACCTAGTGTGCTTGTATCACGTTTCTTGATCGTGAATATTACACCTTTGAGAGGAGCTAGATACCTCATGTACGGATTCATTCTTTTTCTGTCTTGTTATTCAATTCTTGAGTTTCTTAATTGCGATACCAGTCTTACAGCGGTATCGAGGCCTGATCTTGAGGGCTCTGTTGCATGGTCACCTTGGCGCCATGGAGTCGAGATTGGAAGGAGTGGGCGAGTGTCACCAATGTGGAGCGTCAAGAGCAGAAAACGTGCTGCTAGCGAACCTCTCTCGTCAAATGGACCTGACTATTGCGAGCGAGTGTCGGCCGTTCTCGGGCGCAATTTCGAGCGCCGCTTTGCGCCATGATCAGCAGCGAGAGCGAGGGCCATCGCGAGCGCTCACCGAGGAGGCGTCGGGTCGCGTTACGGCGCTGTCGAGCGGGGCGGAGGGCGTTCGCGAGAACGACGGCTGGGGTGGTGGGGCGACCAAGTGGCGGTCGAGTTGATAGGAAGATTGAGCTTCCCATCTTCTCCGGTGGCAGCCAAGCGTGCGGTGGCTTGTCCAGTGGAGAGGTATTTTCGGGTGAACAGTTGAAAATCTGGCTTCGAACTTGTTCTAGTGGCTATGGAGGGTGGCCGTTGACTGGTTCCAATGGTGGGAGGAGCAAGCTCCTTTTCCTTCTTGGAGGGACTTTAAGGAGAACGTCATCAAGCGCTTCCGGTAGGCGTAGCGCGAACCGTATGGCCCTGCTGCGAGTCACGACAAGCAGACCGTGATCACGATCGTGGGAGTTCGAGATAGTTGCGGGGAGCCAAAGCACATCGATCCTGAGATGATGATGAGCATTTTCTCCAACGGGCTCAAGAAGGAGATTGAGGCGAGAGATGAAGGTGGGAGCCTTCTGAGCCTTAATGCCATGATGGATCGGGCTTTAGAGCTGGAAGCAAGAAATATGGCTTGGAGAGATGCTGGGGTGAACCCTAGCATGAAGGGTGCAGCTGGACCCTCGAAGGGGCCAACTCAATTCGACGAGTGGGTTAAATGCTTGACCAGGGGTTTCAAAGCGGGCCCAAAATGAATCTGAGGGAGGAATGGGTGAGAAGAGAATTCGTGGGATGCAAAGATTGTCCCATGAAGAATTACAAGAAAAGACAGCAGCCAGGGCCTTTGTTTTGGTGTGAGACAAATGGAACCCAGAGCATGTGTGTAGGATGAGGCACCTTCGAGTTTATTACATTTGGAGGAGGAAGTGGAGGGTAGAGAAGAGGGGAGGAGGAAGACGTTGAAAATGAGGGAGGAGAAGCATTGGAATTGAACACCTTGCAGCTATCCTCTCACAGTTTTTGGGGATTGACTTCCAACAAATCTCTGAAGGTCTGGGGAGAGATCAATGGCGAAAAGGTGGTGGTGCTAGTAGATTCAGGAGCAACAGCAAATTTTATTTCTCACGAAGTTAGAGAAGTTGAAACTGCAAGTGGAAAAGGCATCTGGGTTTAAAGTGGAGGTGGGGAATGGAGCTATTGAAGAAGGGCAGGGAGTTTGCACGGGTGTGGAGCTGTGGGTGCAGGGAATACAAATAATTCAAAATTTCTTTGTGTTGGAGTTAGGAAGGTCAGAAGTGGTGTTGGGAGTAGACTGGTTGGAAAGTCTGGGGCCTTTTAGGGGAAATTATCAAGACATGACAATTGTGTGGAAGGAAAAGGGGTGTCATAGAATGCTGAAAGGGGATCCAACTTTATGCAGGTCACGGTCTTCTTGGAAGACAGCTTTGAAGGCCCTAAAAGTTGAGGGAGAAGGATATCTAGTGACCCGTAGCAGATGGATTGAGAGGAAGGAGTAAGTCAGTTTCAGCAGGAATTCAGAACCTCTTGGAGGAATTTGATGACATCTTCCAAGTGCCTATGGGTTTACCGCCAAGGAGGGAACAAGACCACGCCATTGTCCTTAGAGAAGGGGCTGAGATTCCTCATATAAGACCCTATGGTATCCTCATTATCGAGAAGAATGAGATTGAGAAGATTATAGAGGAGATGTTACCAAGCGGTATTGTCAGCCCTAGCACTAGTCCTTTCTCTAGTCCTGTTATCCTAGTAAAAAAAAAGGATGGAGGTTGGAGGTTTTGTGTGGATTACAGGGCATTGAATAGGATTACGGTACCCGACAAATTTCCTATTCCTATAATTGTTGAGATTCTTTGGATGAGCTAGGGAATGCTAGAGTCTTTTCCAAGCTAGATTTAAAATCTGGTTATCACCCAGTTAGGATGAAGGATGAGGGCGTACACAAAACAGCTTTTAGGACGCATGAAGGGCATTATGAGTTCCTTGTTATGCCTTTTGGACTCACCAATGCCCCTTCAACCTTTCAAGCCCTCATGAATAAGGTGTTAAGACCTTTCCTCAGAAAGTTTGCATTGGTATTTTTTGATGATATACTCATTTATAGCTCCAATTGTGAGCTCCATAAGTCCCCATCTTCAGCAGGTTTTTGAGGTGCTGAGAGTTAACAGATTGTATGTGAACAAGAAGAAGTGCTGTTTTGAACAAGACCAACTTGAGTACTTGGGTCACATCATTTCAGGGGAGGGTGTTGCAGCAGACCTAATAAGGTGAAGGATATGCTAGATTGGCCCACTCCCGAGAGACCTCTCTACGAAGTTTGAGAGGGTTCCTCGGATTGTGAGGGTATTATAGGAGGTTTGTGGAGAATTATGGGAAGTTGGCTTGGCCATTAACTCAGCAATTGAAGAAAGATAATTTCAATTGGGGGAAGGAGGCCCAGTTAGCTTTTGACAACTTGAAGCAAGCCATGACCTCCTTGCCTGTCTTGGCTGTCCCTTCATTTAATAAACCCTTTATTGTAGAGACTGATGCTTCAGGAAAAGGAATCGGTGCAGTTTTAATGCAAGAGGGGCGTCCAATAGCATATATGAGTCAGGTCCTTTCGGATAGAGCTCAGAACAAGTCAGTCTATGAGCGTGAGTTAATGGCTATTGTGCTAGCAGTCCAAAAATGGCGACACTATCTAATGGGGCAGCAGTTTATTGTGCACACGGATCAACGATCTTTGAAGTATTTGCTGGACCAGAGAGTTGTGGGGATGGATCAACAAAAATGGTTAACAAAGCTACTTGGGTTCGACTTTGTTATCAAGTATAAGGCTGGGGCAGAAAATAGAGTGGCTGATACACTCTCCAGGAAGCTGCAGTATGCAGCAATTTCTACCCTTTCCTTTGGGAATTGGGCTGAACTTGAGGCTGAGGTTCAAGAGGACAATCGATTGAGAGGCATAATTCAGGATCTTTTGCAAGATTCTGGTTCACATGCAGGTTTTGAACTCAAGCGGGGCAGGTTGCATTATAAGGGAAGGCTGGTTATAGCTAAAGGCTCATCTAAGATTCCTCAAATTCTGCAGGAATTCCATGATTCCAGCACAGGAGGACACTCAGGTTTTTTCAGAACTTACAAGAGGATCTCAAGCTTGTTATATTGGGAAGGTATGAAAGGACAAATCCAGAAGTACATCAAGGAATGTGAGGTCTGTCAGAGGAACAAAACTCAGACTTTATCTCTCCTGGGTTTACTGCACCCGCTTCCAATTCCTGGTAATACGTGGACTGATGTGGCAATGGATTTCATAGGAGGTTTACCTAAGGCTATGGGAGTGGATACCGTTATGGTGGTGATTGATAGGATGACTGAAATATGCTCATTTCTGTCCTTTGACCCATCCATACACTGCTAAAGAAGTAGCCAATGCTTTTGTTAAAAAATTGGTGAGGCTGCATGGGTTTCCAAACACCATTGTATCAGACAGGGATAGGGTGTTCATGAGCACCTTTTGGACTGAACTATTTCGCATGGCTGGAACTAAATTGAGGTATAGCTCAGCTTATCACCCTCAAGCGGATGGCCAAAGTGAGGCAGTCAACAAGTGCTTGGAAAGCGTATTTGAGGTGTTTTACGGGGTCTAAACCAAAGCAATGGCTAAGTGGCTCACTTGGGCTGAATATTGGTACAACACCAATTACCATGGAGCAATCAAATGACACCCTTCAAGGCATTATATGGGAGGGACCCTCCAACTCTTATTAGGGGAGGAAGAGAATCCACTGTTATGGAGGTCCAAGCTTTGATGGAAGAACGGAATGACATGTTGGATGAGTTAAAGTTCCAGTTAGAAAGAGCTCAAAACAGAATGAAGACTTATGCTGATAAAGAAGAAGGGAAGTTGAGTTTGCGGTGGGCGAAAGAGTGTATCTAAAGCTGCAACCTTATAGGCACAGATCTTTGGCTAAAAGGGTCAATCAGAAATTGAGTCCTCGCTATTATGGACCCTCTGAGATAGTGGAGAAAATCAGCCCAGTGGCATACGATTGTTGCTCCCAGCTACTTAAGCTAGTCCACCCTGTTTTTCACATTTCTCTTTTAAGAAGTGTGTCTCTCCTAAGGTGGTTGCACAACCGCTGCCTGCAGTTTTGACAGCTGATTGCGAATTACAAGCACAACCAGAAGAGGTTCTTGGTACTAGGACTAATAATAAGGGGGGAACTAGAAGTTCTGATAAAATGGCACTACTTACCTGAGTTTGAGAATTCGTGGGAAGTGGCAACTGACATTCAGCAGCAGTTTCCTTCCTTTCACCTTGAGGACAAGGTGAGTTTTGAAGGAGGGGGTGTTGTTAGGACCCCAATAAGTGGTGAAGTAAAAGTAAATGGTAGGATTTCACCTTATGCTAAGGTATATGTGAGAAGAAATAAAAAAAAGAAGGATGACGTGGAGGGGCTGGGTGGAAGGAGTGTGAGTAGTATGTCTTGTAACTAACTTTGCCAGCTGGCAAGGTAGTGAGGGGGGTCTGAGGAAAAACTGAATCTGTTATGGGTTGGAAGGAGGAATATAGGGTAGGGGGAGAGTGCCGAGGGGGGTATCTCAGAATGTGGGAATAGACTGGGAGAGAACTAGGTCTCTCGAACACCTAGTGTGCTTGTATACGTTTCTTGATCGTGAATAATACACCTTTGAGAGAGGAGCTAGATACCTCACTGGTACTGGTTCTGTTCTTTCTGTCTTGTTATTCAATTGCTGAGTTTCTTAATTGCTGATACCAGTCTTACAGAGACACTTGAAGGTAGTTTTTTATTTTTATTTTTTTAATAATAGAATTTTATTAAGATGAAGAAAGGAAGAATACAAATATATAGGAGGACAAGATATCTTCTTTACAAGAACAATAGCTATCAAAAGTTTTATTTAAAAAAAAACAAAAAGCTAACAAAAGATGAAAACATCAACAAAGCAAAGCTTTCCAATCTCTCAACACGTCTGAGAGAAATCCCTCTAAAAAGATCATGAACTTTACACCAAATAGAGGTCAAATGCCATATCTTATCCCACAGGCATCGAGGGAAAGTAAAAGTGAGAATTCTTCCCAATTTTCCTTGGCATTTCTGCCTCTAGGCAAAACAAACAGGCTGTCTATCAGGAGAGCTATGAATATCCATTTTTCACCCTTGTGTCCCCATATGTGATACTTGATTATACTTGCAATATCAAATTCTCAACAAGTGTTACTGGCAATCTCTCTCTCCATGCATGTGTCTGTCTGTGTTAGAATATATACTCTGTAAATTCCAAGGTTGATTATTTTCCTGTAATTTCTTATTAATGGTTATTGGTCTTATGTCATTACTGACAACATTCTCCTTTTGATGGATGAGAAACTTTTGCCACAGAAGATTTAGTACCATCTATAATTTATCGGCTCTCTCAAATGACTGATATTGGCTTCTTATCATTTATGATCATAGGTTACGTGGGATGAACCTGAAGTCTTGCAGAATGCGAAGCGAGTCAGTCCTTGGCAGGTTGAACTCATTTCTCCCACACCTTCACTTCATACAGGGTTTCCCCCAATGAAAAGGTTTAGAGCTGCTCAGGGTTCTGGGGTGTTAAGTGATAGAGAGGGAGACCCTTTCTTTCCTATGACAGGGTTCACTAATTCAACAATGGAACACCTGAGTCAAACATTGTTGAGTTATGATACTTCTTTTCCTGCTGGCATGCAGGGAGCCAGGCATGATCTATTTTCTCCATCAAGTTTTTCCAACTTTTTAAATGATAACTCTCATCTTCGCATGGGTAGTAGTTTCTTTGGGAATACTACAGGGCCTAGGTTGACTACTGTGTCAACAGAGCTAAACATTGGCAGTTGTCAATCTGGCGACTTGTCACCAGATAGCCCAAGTAGTTTGCATTCATTTGGCCGAGAGTTTACTGGGACCAACAACTGCAATGTCTCAAAAGTTGGTTCTGGTTCAATTCAGCTGTTTGGTAAGATCATAAAACCTGTTGCAATTGAGTTGTATGATGCTGGCTGCATGGGAGATGATGGCTGCAAGAGCTGCAATGAAAATGACACTGAAAGCATTGACAACCCAGTGGGTCATTCTTTGACTTACTCAAAATTGCTGAACAGGCTTGATGTGGAATGCCAACGACCCTCACCAGTTGAGGCATGTTATCTGTGAAGTTGTTATGGATATAAGTAGCTGTACAGGTATGCTTGTACCTTAGTGAATTGAATTTGTCACTAATCATCATCTATTGCTGCTTTATTGAAAAAAATGTAATCAAGAAATGGATTATTTTATCTTTATGCTATTTATTGCAATGTCCCAAATCTTATTGGAATGTATACCTTAATTATGATGGACAATGGCGTCGTTGTTCCGACTTCTCACCAAGTTCTAGGTAACATAGATTCCATATACAAGTTAATTTATTGATTACATTAGATCTATTTTCCCCCCAGAAGTGTTTGAATTGATGTATTCACAACAGTTATATTTCTGATGGATCTTGATTGATTTCAATAGTAATTTCTGCTATAACTGGGTTATCTTTTACATATTTTTATTTCATGTCTTACTTGCAACACTGTAAAGTTGATACCATGAAGGGAATTTCATCTTGGTTAGATCATGGTCATATTAATTCCAAGCACCTGAGTATTATGTGAATTGGTTCATTGTCTGCCTGTTTCTCATTATCTGAGTTGAAAAGAAGTTTTCTTTTTTAGCAGATGAAGAGAGGCTTTCAATCCATTTAGATCAAGATTTTCTTTTCTAAATCATTTTAAGAGTAATGCAGCTAAAACAAGTATATACAAAGGTGCACAAGAAAAGGTGAACTTTTCATTGCATGAAATTCGATGATCAAAAAATGGGAATTTATGAGTTTGTTTGGTTTCTCTTTTTATTTCCTATTTTCAGTTTTAATTACAAGAATGCCACATTGATTTCAATTTGTTTTGTTTTGTTTTCTTTCTTCTTCTTTTTTTAAGGATTTTCTGAAGGATAGTGAAACAAGAAAATCCTATTTCTTACTTTCATTTGTTGTTTTCACTATTTCTATCATGTAATCATGAAAACAGGAAAACAGGAAATGAAAACAGAAACAAAACAAACCCTATAATTCTTGCCTTTGAAGTCTGAAGTGATTGTCTCCGCTCTTTATATTATTGAACAGCTTATCCTGGTGGGCTTGATTTGTATTTTGGGTTAAGGGCACTCCATGATTATGTGAATAAAATTCTGTATCGCTTGACATTTTCCTCATTGTGATCGCATTTCATGCAGGTACTTAAGGTGCACAGGCAGACAGAAGTCGATTACTCTTGACTTTTCAGTAGTAAGCTAGTAATGTATATGTTTGTCGTTGATGTTTTGTTTGTCTTGTTGCAACTTGAAACGATGAAACAAACTTCGTGATATTGTTAAGTGTGTGATGTTGATATTTGACAAATTGTGAAATATTTTAAAGTACTAGTTTTTTTGTGTTACATACTAGTTTTCTTATTTACATACTTTCAATGTGTAACAAAACCACCTTTTTTAAAAAAATAATAATAATAAAGTTACTGAGACTAGAAAAACTGGTATATAAAAGGATTGTTATGGGGAGGAAAATAAAAAACCAACGGTATGCCGTAATACTGTTATGCATTCTTGGCTTTTATGTATGCCGTGAAAAAAACCAAAAAGATTGTTAGATGTATTTTTGGCTTTTATGTATGACGTAAATAACACACTTGTGCTAAAATAATACGGTTCTTGCAGCGTGAAAACAGTATGCTAAAACTGAGGTGTCGAAAGTACTTGAATTATGTTGATTTTTGTTACTAATTGAACCAAAATAGGATAGCCAACACTAAATGCTACTGACCATTTTGTTCTGCCAAGTCGTCAAGATTTTCTAATGCTTAACGGGAATTTTTTCCGCTTAGTGTAGCATGTCTTTGCATACAATCATGAGTTGTAGTCCATGAAGCGTCAAGATAAAATATGATATTGATACGACTTGATGTCGATATGGGGAAATGATAGAAACTTAAAAGTTATTAGGATAACAAGAATACGTTTTTAATATATATACAATTTTACATATATTTCAAAATAACAATTTTATCGAATCCCCATAAAAAATATTTTTATTAAATAATAATATACAGCCCCAAAAACAATTTTGTTCACTTCCACTTCCTTTCTCACGTTTTTCTAAGCTTGTACGTCACAGTTCTTTGTTCTATCTGCAGCTGTAATAATACCAAGTTAGAACGCATCATTTTCATTTGGTGCCATTTTTCCTACTATGCAAGTCGTCTTGATGCAGTGTCCAGGCCGTCTCTATGACAAATAATTTGCACAAAAAAAAAAAACAAAAATGTAGAGCACAGAAACGTCAGTAGGATGGATTTACCCGTTCAATATTCGTATCAAATACGATACGTCCTTAGTACAGGGCATACAAGAAAAATGCAGTATAGATGTTACATAGATTGCAGTGGGCTAAAGTCATCAATTAGTTGATGCCCCCTCGTGTGGCTTCATGAAGTGCCTTAGTGTTAGGGTTTGTTACTCTCATCACCTATTTTTCCTAGTTAAGTGAACCTTTGAACTTTGAAAAGGTTGTTATAGACTTGAATACAGAAAGTCAACAATCTAGCTACTCACTAGTAGTCACCACGCACATGTAACATTCCATAGCAGTAGTTATCTTAGGACTTGTATTCCAAACAAGATCTTCATGATCAGTACAAAATAAAATAAATGCAAGAAAAGATTCTTATTCAAGAGGCATTCATGATAACACATTTCCAAAAAAGGTCATAGCTTCTTTTGCCAGTTGTGAATGGAATAAACAAAGATCACAGAACTAGAGAGATAACATCATCTCAAGGCACACACCAACTTGTTATACAGTGCATCTGTAAGGTCAAATTTGAGTTCTTAGAATTGACTGTTTGTAACATATGCATGTAGTTACTTCCCCAATCTCCAAGTGCTAATTTACTGTAGCCTATAGGCAGGCAGTAGTATCAGAATTGTACTTGAGCTTGGCTTGTACCTTATAACCACATCTCAAAAATAATTTCAGCACCATTTTTCAAGCTATTTGTTTCTAACATGTCCTGAAATCAAATTATTCCAAGAAAGTGTTTATCCATAGTTCTCCCAAATATTTTAGTTGTTGATTGCATATCTTTGCTTTTCTTGTACATGTCAACCAATGCATTAGACACACGTATGTTGGACTCAACCATTTGTCAAAGTGTGCCCATGAATTTCCTTCCCTTGACACCATGAATTTAAATCAGCACAAGCTACAAGAGCACTAACAACAGTAGTGGAGTTTATTTGGGCTGATCTTCTTGATACTAGAAAGCACATATCATATTGTAGTTTCTGAAAGACTTCTAGAGCTTCATAACTCAGGCAAGATTGTTAAAAACTAGAAATTAAAGCATTCCAAGTTAAAGTCGTTGGCTCCAATCCCATCCAACCCTTCTCAGAAAGAAATTTATAGACCTCATTTTTTTGTCTATGTCTTGCATGCCTGGCAATCAATATGTTGTCAAATCAGGGTTCAAGCCCTCATTTTGCATTAATCTAAGAAGCCTCTTCGCTTTCTCTACTTTCCTTTCATCAACATAAGCTGTAATGATTTCATTCCAGACAGCTACTATACTTTTGTCCTCTGCTTTCTCAAATACTTTCTTAACATAATCAATTCTACGACATTTAGAATACATGTAAATTAATTATCCTGCCACATGATAGTTCCCATCATGCCCATGTCTAATAGCATATCCATGAACTGCTCTGCCTAAATCTGGATCTTTCAATCTAGCACAAGCA
The DNA here is from genome assembly GCA_031439585.1 of Pterocarpus macrocarpus. NCBI lineage: Eukaryota > Viridiplantae > Streptophyta > Magnoliopsida > Fabales > Fabaceae > Pterocarpus > Pterocarpus macrocarpus. Next base: position 9,835,805 of record CM062514.1, read on the forward strand.
GGGATGATGTTTGTAACTGTGATAGAATTTGGCATCTCAGGGAAACACAACATGTCTCGCAGTACATCCAAAGCATCTTCAAAGAATCCATTTTCAATACAACCAGATATAATTCCATTCCAGGAGTTAGCATTGGATTTGAGCCCTTTTTTCTTTCATATCTTCCAATGCTTGAAGTGCCAAGGTAGTTTCAGCAAAATCAGACATAAGCACATTCCAAAAGATACAATCAAGCTCGACTCCATTCAATTGCATGGAACTAGAAATGCCCATTTCTTCCTTCATCTATATAAGTCGAAACCAATGTAATACACGAAACCACATCTCTTACCTTCATCGCATTAAAAACTGATAGAAGCTTTCAAATTACCACAATTCGGATAAGTCAATTAGTGCATTGCCAAAGAAGACATCATATTCCATCCCATTCCTTAACACATATTCATGAATCATTTCCCCTACCCTTAACAATCAAGTGGAAGAATGTTAGACAACGGTTTCAAAGAAAGAAAGAATCGAAAAATATATATATGTGTATTGGATTGGAAATTCTGAGCAATGTGCTAAGAAACCTAATTGATACAAGTGGAATCTCTCACTTTTGAGGAAGTTCTAAAGTCCTTAGTCTCTTCCAGAATGATCTAAATGACAAGACCACTCTCACTCAAAGCCTTCCGTTTATGTCTCCCTTTTCTCATCTAACAACTCTAACCTCCCTTACTACTTTGCCTGACCAAACATCTATCTTTTCATTCTGAATCACAAAACTGGTCCTAACCTGGGCCCAGCTCCCATCTCTTCTATTTCTCGTATTGTATATTTGACCAAAGAATTGGTCCCTTGAAGAACCACCTTGTCCTCAAGGTAGGCCGAAAGAAACTGCTCCTGTAAAAGCTCCCAAGAATCCTCACAATTCGGCAAGTCTTTCCAGCGAATCAAGACCTTCGTAATGCACATCTAGGACCTCCCTTAACTGCATTTGAAGCTCCCCCGGCATCGTTTAGAGTAGCGGGTATCTCCTGGGCTTGCACCTGAGTTAGAACCACTCTCTTAAGCTTTACTTACATGAAAAACAGGATGGATGGAGCTTACAAGATGGGGGGCAGTGCCAAACGATACGACACTTGACTAACCGTATCAATAATCTGCAAAAGGACCATAATACCTTGGACTCAACTTCTCTTTCAACTTTCGAGCCAGTGATTTCATTTGGTACAGCTGAAACTTGAGGAAGACTGACTCAATCCCCCAACTTCATAAACCACTTTTCGGTGATGCTTATCATCAAATTGTTTCATATGCTGCTGGGCCAAAATTAAATTCTCCTTAAGCTCAGCTAGTACTTCATCCCCATCCCCAGAAGTCATCAACGCCTGCACCTCCTGCACCTTAGATGGCTAAGTTTCCCCCCTCTAAACAGCACCGGCGGTGGCCTCTTGTATAAGGCCTGGAAACTGGACAGGTGTCATTTTTGTGGAAGCATTAAATGTGGTATTAAACCAATATTCGGCCAGTCCAATTAAATCAATATATTTTTTATATGTATCTTCAAATTTTTTTAAATTTAATTAAAAACGATAATTAAAAATTATAATATTTATATTATTATTATTAAATGGATGTAATATATGAATATCACTTAATTAATTTAATATATTTTCTTGAGCACATTTGTTAAGATAAAAATAATAATTATCTTTACTTAAACTGAAGTATAATGATATGATAAAAAAAATAAATTAAAACCAAATCATATATATCTATAACTTTTATTTTATATTAAATATTTAAAAATAATTTATTAATAATGATAATTTTAAAAAATAAACTGTTAAAAAAGCAACTTAAAAAAAGTAATCTAGAAAAATACTTATTATATTTTCATATAATGATATGATAATAATAAAAATACAAAACACAAAATCTGATTTTTATAATACAATTTTTAAGTATGTTGTTTACAATTATTGTTTGTTTGTTTGTTTGTTTTATGAACTAATACTTAGCAGTAGTTTATATGTGTATATATATTTAGTGGTTGAGTGATTTAATGGCAATTTAATGGCTTAAAGATTTAATAAGAAAAGATAATTATTATATTTGGATATTGGTAAAGACAAGATTTATATCAAGTTTTATATATCTATTTCAACTACTTTTCAAATTAAATAATGACATGTAGATTTTTTTTGGAATAAATAATTTAAAACTTTAAAGCATACACTTTTCTCAAGAAAAATATGCACTTATCATTATTTGATTTGAGAATTGGATGAAATAGACACTCCCTTTATTTCAATTTATTTATCCATTTAGATAACTTGGTTCATTCTTAAATTAATGAATGGATAGATAAATTAAAATGGAGAGAGTACAAGAAATTTGATCTAAATTTTTTCCTATTAGTAATTATTAATAGATAGATATTATGAATAGAGAATAATTAATGAGCTACTAGTGTTAATGAATATTGAGATAATGAAGATTGAGATATATCAGTGATCATTTTTACAAATGTCAAAATATGAATGGAGCATATAAATGTTGATGGGGGTAGGAAGTGCCTACCTAAGAATTTATCTTTCTTCTTTTCCATACATAATTCCATTATTTTACAATCTTCTTCAACAAACTATTTCATAGCTCATTCAGTTCCGAAGTTGCTATCAAGAGGTCATGATATATTTTAATGCAAGAAGCTTATTTAGTTTCATAATAAAAAAAATAATATATGCTTTATTTTAAAAAAATAAAATAAAAATAATAAGATAGATAATAAAAGATATTAAAAATAAATATTTAAATATTTTTTTAATTTTTATAAATATGAGTCATTTTAATTTTGATCTTTCTAAAATTTTACTTTGGTTTCAATCTCTTTTTTTACCATTATTAAGTTTTTGGTTCTTGCCATTTAAATTAAGTGTTAAGTGGTGATATTTATAAGAATCAAAATAAAATTAAAAAATATTTGTAAGTACCAAAAATATTTTTTTTAATATTTATATGGATTAAATGTATTTTTTAAAATACTTATATGGACTAAAATTTAGAACTATAACGACTAAAATCAAAAGAAGAGAAAAAAAGAAGGATCAAAACTATAGCAAAAATTTTAAAAAGATCAAAATTCAAATGATCTACATTTATATGAACTAAAAGTATGTTTAACCAATAATAAAATAAGAAATTAAAAATGAAGTTGTGAAATCACGAGATATATACAGGTAAAAGTATAAAATGATGTTGCCCATACGCTCGTTGGATAAAGGACCAGCTCTCGGAAATGGAGGAGGGCCTTATCAAAACTTGTGGCTTTTGTAGTTCCTTCGTGTTTTTCTCTCCACGGTATATTTTGAGGCGATGACAGTATCGTAGACAATAACAAGGATATGATTTATAAGATTAACGCAAAGCAAATTTGGAAAGATAAAATTAAATATAGGAAGGAATACCATTTTGACTCTCTTAAAAATTAAATTTTTTGATAAATTAGTTTATAAAAGATATTTTATTAGTTATAGTACTCCGATAATGAATTATGTTATTATTAATGGGTCTTTTTGTGTTAACAAAAAAATATTTTAGGAATTAATTTATCAGTATATTAATCTTTTAAAGATTAATTTATTAATTATAATTTTTTAGGGATTAATTTATCAATATATTTATCTTTTATGGACTAATTCATTAGCACATAATTTTTTAGAGACTAATTTATTAATATGCTAATTATTTAAATACTACAAACTAATCAAATATTTTATAAGAATTAGTTTATCAGCATGTTGTCAAAACGATGATTCTCTCTTAAATATACAAAAAGTGGTTTCATATTTGCTATGATTCAATTTTGGTGTATTTTTATCGTTGCTTTCACATGTTTATCCAATCATGTAATTACATTCAAAATATAAGATATAAATATGGTAATAGTGTTAAATAAAATAATTAAATAATTACCGATGTATAATTTCTATTATATTATATTTTATAATCATCCCAAAGATAAAATTTAACATAAATTATTTAATATGCATTTGAACTAAAATAAAACACTTGATTAATGCATAAAACAAATCTAAGTTTGCCCCATTTTTCCAAAAAAAGAAAGAAACGTATACGAATAAATAAACATGCTTATGGAGACAGCAATAACCGAAAGACTTGTATTATGAATTTTTATTGTCATTCTTGGATTAGTTAGAGGCATAAATCTACAACCTTTTTGGGTTTGTGTTAGATAGGGATACAAAATTCATATGATTTATTAAACGATATGGAACACGGTGAGATTTCAACCAAAAATAAATAAATAAATAAATAAATAAATAAATAAATAAATAAATATATATATATATATATATATATATATATATATATATGATTAAAATAAAAATAATATTATTATATATTAAATAAATATTATAGAAAAAATGTTAAATAAATATATTTTAATAATAATTTAATAAAATATTAATTTCTTAAAATTCATAAATAATTCTTATTAAAAATTCTAATATATATATTTTTTGAAAAATACATCTATCTACATGATTTATATCCCTTAAAAATAAATTAATTATTATTAATGCATCGAATATATTAATTATGTTTAGATAAGTTACAATATGAACTTGTTAAATTAATTAGTAATTAATATTGTTGAAAAGCAATTCTCAAGAGGATCTTATTGACAATACTAAAAAATTAATATCATAATACCTTAGTCAAGATTAAACTTTTATAATATTAAAATAAAATAATCATAAGAATTTAATTTTAACAATATACTTTTAATATATATATATATATTATTAATAATTTAATAAAATATTTTTCATAAAACTCATAAATGATTGTCACTAAATTTTTAATATATATGTATTTTTGAAAAATATATCTCTACACATGGGTTACATCCTTTACAAATGAATTAATTATTTGTTAGTATGTCAAATATATGAATTATATTTAAATTATAAATTTCAATAATATATGTAAACAACTTCAAAATATATAAAATACGAGACTTGCTAGACTAGCTAATACCTAATATTATTGAAAAGCTATTTTTAAGAAAATCTTCTTGTTATGGCAATGCTAAAAAGTTAATCTCATAGTAATAAAATATATCTTAGTCAACATTAAATTTTTATAATATTAGTTTAAGATAACCATAAGGATTTAATTTTAATATGTTATCTATATTAAAAAAATAATATATTGTTAATGTAAATGATTTTTTATAGTTATTTAATCATATATATTTTAATATATAATAATATTATTTCAATTTTTACTTATTAATATATTATCTAGATAGGAGACAAATAGAATAAAGATAATATTATTTAAGTAAGCAAAAATAGTAGATATTGGATATTCATTAGATGAGACAAAAAAAAAATTAAATAGTACATAATATGAGTAAAATTAAATTAAAAAATTGTTTACAATCATAAATTGGTTCAAAAAAGAAGAAAATAAATTTTCTATCCAAAATAAAATATAGATCTTACTAATCTATACATAAAAGTACAAAGGCTAGTATTTCTATACATAAATACTCTCCTTTATTTTGTATTTTATCTATATTATTTACATATATTATTGCAACTTATTTAACTATAATTAATATATTAGATGCATTAATAACAATTCATTTACTTTTTAAGGAATATAATCTACTTGAAGAGATATATTTTTCAAGAAATACTATAAATCATAAATTTTTAATAATAATTATTTACAAATATTGTAAAAAATTATATTTTAATAAATTATTATTAAAACATATTTATTTAGAATATAATAACATTACTTTTATTTTAATTATTAAGATATTTTTTTGGGGGATCGTAGAGTAGAATATCCAATTTTTTATAATTTAAAGTTTAATATCTTTTCTTTTCTAAAAATCTCTAGAAATGTTGTTATACTTTTCTCATAAGAAAAAGAAGATAGCTGGACATTGGGACTTGGGAATACTCGCCCACAACTAAATAATGATAAAGACACTACTATCCCCAACCTTTATCATATCCATTCTCTTGACAACATTGTTATAAAACTTAGATCAAACCAGTCGATTGGACTAGTGAACTAGTGTATTGGCCAAGTAACCAATTCGAGCTGCACAAAGGATCAAACTTGCTTAAGAATCGGTTTGAACAGGCCTGACCCGGTTGGTTTTTGAAATAATCGATGATCCAATGACCCGCCAATTCGCACAGCTATCAATATTAGAAAAAAAAAAAACGCCCCTAATCTCTCTCACTCCGATGAGCTGTCAACCGAATAGCTGGGATCCACCACTTGCGGCCAATCTCGACATTGCATTGTGTGTGGTGACGAGGAAACAGGATCAATGTTGTGCCATGCCGCGACACCGCTACTACCAGCATCTAACACCATCACCATGTCCGTGCTGTGGGTGTAACACGAAAGTTGGGTTTGTGCGAGAATGTGTGTGTGTGTGTGTGAGAGAGAGAGAGAGAGAGAGAGAGGAGTTGAGGTGAGGGTGTGGTGCAAGAATTAAGTTTGAGCTAAAGGAAATTAGGGTTAGCTAGTTAGCCTTTTTGTTATTTTTTTTTAAATAGTAATAAGGCCATAAATGGGCTTATAAGAGTAAGGCCTCCCTCCTTAGACTTATGGGGAGCGAGCTTTAAGTCTTGGTAAATTAATTTATGTCTATCTTGATTAATAAGTGAGATTTTAAAAAATTAAAATAAATTTTATTTCAGATGTATGTTTTTTATAATTTAAATATATTAATTAGCATATAATAATTCTATACATGTTTATATATATAAGTATATAAAATTTTAAAGTGTATTAAATTATTATTTACTTGTTTCATTTTATTATATTATTTGAATTCTAATATATTTATTTAATTATATCTAGTTTAACTAGTTCAACGAGTGACCCACTAGTTGAACTAACAACCCAATAATCTAGTGCTTTGACTGAGTCAATCACTGGGTCGAATTTTATAATTATGCTCAACAGCACCTTGTTTGTCCCAAGTTGGGAAATTCAAGTATTGGGTGTAGTCAAGCTCTTATCTCAATAGTGCATTATTCATCATATAATTGAGTGTGTGTTTGGATTAGAATTTACAAATAGAAGTTTGCTCAAACTTGAATTTACAAAATTGATTTTGGCCAAAAGTGAGTTAATGTTAACATAATTTATATTTGAAAATTTTATCGATCTCAAAAGTGATTATTGTAAAGTAAATATTGCTTGAATGATATTATTCAAAATTACTTTGGAATGTATAATTATTAAAAAAGATATGAATGCTATATTATATTTTTAATATAATCCTTTAATTTTATTTTTATTTTAAAAAAATTTGAATAAACTATATTAATATTATCATAAATAAAACCATATTACTATTATTTTCATAAATAAAATTATATAAATATTCTTTTCAAAATATTTAAATAGCTCCATATAAACAGAAAATTAACAAAGTGTATAAAATAATTGCATTGAAAATTATTAAAATAAAATTTTAATTAATAGAAATGTAAAATATATAATTAACAAACAAAATAAATTCACTAATATTAATTTATCATCACTGCTTAATATTAGTAAAAGGTTAAAAGTGGCAATTGAAAATCAACTTTGACTTTTAATACTTTCAACGGGAAAAAGTGACTGGGAAAGCCACAAATGGTTGTTTTTATGCAAATCTGGATTGAAAGCATAAAACCCGTTGGTTCACTGTAAAAGTGAAAACGCCCAAACATAATGTTGCTGTGTTCAATGACTTTCAACTTGCATTTGGTGTTACCAATGCCAAGACAACTATGCTATGATTCTTGTTCCTGTGTATGAGTGTGATGCAATTGGGGGTATGTTTGGACCGGAGTTTTGGAGAAAAAGAGAAATAAAAATATATTCTAAAGTTTAAAATTTAAAGATTTATACAATTTTTATAAATTTAGAAATAGGATGATAAGAAACTTATATGATAATTTATTATTTTATTTTTAATTTAGAAAAGTTAAATATTTTATTAAAATGAAAATGTTACTATTTTTTCTGGAGAAAAATACAATAACTCTCTCTTATAATTTTTAGAAAAGATATTAAACTCTAAATTTATGAAAAAAAGGGACACAACACACAATTATAAAAAAAATGATAATTAAAATAAAAGTAAAATATTATATGCTAAATAAATATATTTTAATAATAATTCAATAAAATATCAATTTTTTCATAAAATCTGTAAATAATTATAATTAAAAATTTCTATTATATATATATATATATATATATATATATATATATATATATATATATATATATATATATATATATATATATATATATATATATCCTTAAAAACAAGATATATTAGTCAACATTAAATATGTATAATATTAATATAAGATAATCATAAGGATTTAATTTTAATATATTTTCTATATAAAAAAACTTAATTCACTCTTAACGTAAATAGATTTTTTTAGTTATTTGGTCATTTATGTTGTAGTATTTAATAATATTATTTAAATTTTTAGTTATTAACATATTATTTAGATAGGAAAAAAATGGAAAAAGTATAATATTATTTAGGTAAAATGAAATAACGGAGAATGAATATTAATTAGAGATAAAAAAATTAAAATAGTACTTAATATAAAAATTAAAGTACAAAATTATTTAGAATGATAATTAGTTCAAAAATAGAAGGAAATGGGTCTTTTGTCCAAGACAAAATATCCAAAACAAAATGTTTTTATTCATATGAAGTTATGGAGGTTATTATTTCTCATATATAAATACTTTTTTTGTTTTGCATTTTGTCTATATTATATACATATATTATTGGAACTTATTTAAACATCATTAATATATTAGATCATGTCAAAAAAATGGTGCATTAAATATTAATATATTTTTTAAAGGATGTAATTCATGTAAAGAGATGTATTTTTTAAGTGATGCATATATATTAAAAAAATTGTGATAATGATTTATAAGTTTTATGAAGAAATTAATATTTTATTAAATTATTATTAAAATATATTTATTTGGTATATAATAATATTACTTTGATTATAAGTATCAATTTTTTTTATAATTGAGTGAAATATCCTATTTTTCATAAGGTTGAAGTTTAGTATTTTTTCTACAAATTTTAAAAGAGGTTATTATATTTTTTTTCTCTTTATCTTTTATCTTCAAAACCCTTTCATACCAGAGAAAATTGAAAAAATGAAAAGTAAGAGCGGCCCCTGGTCAAGGACGATTTTAATAAACTACTTAGTCTTATTACTATTGCGGAAGTATTGTAACTGTTCACGCTTAATTTAATAATATTTTATTTTTTTGACCTAATAATATTTTATTTGTAACTAGAAATATTACGTATTATATTTATATTTTAATTAGAGCCGGGTAATATTTTGAGAGTATAAAAAATTTCTTTTGGCCAACGAATTAAAATCGAACTTATGAGCGAGAGCGACATTCATTTTTTCTTTTAATTATTATTGTTGGAATTGATTTCGGACAAATTTAAATACTGGGCACGTGGGATTGACAGGTATAATTATGAATGTGTTCAAAGATGATGCGTTTCTCCTTGTTAATAGGCTGAAAAGATCTCTACGTTGCTGAAAAGTGCAAAGGTTGAAGTTGAATCATATTGGCCCAGCTTTTTTGTCAAGCTTGCTGAGAAGCGAAATGTTGAGGATCTGATAGCCAGTGCTGGAGGAGATGAGGGAGAGGAAGGGGCTGCTAGTGGGTTTTGTAGGAGTGGGTAGTTTCTTATTTTATTATTATTATTTTCTAATTTATTTTTAAATTTTAATGATGTGGAATTTATGAATAATAATACATTACTAAATTATGTAGAATGATAATTAACGTGTTAGTGAAATTTAATGATAAAATTAAATTAATATCAAATTTTAAAATATTATAACCAAATTAATGTTAAGCAATATTTTAGAACTAAATTGTTATCAGATATAAAATATTAAGATCAAAAAAGTTATTTATTCTAAACTTTATACTGTTTGTCTTCCTTTCGGTTTTACAAATACGAGCATCAAGCTAAAACAATAAACTAACCAATTGTAACAAATCAAAATAAAGTACAAAAATCACCCCAACAGACACTAATGGGCTCCACCCAAAAAGGGCAAAAAAAAAAAAGGCTTTTTTACTGAAATGAAAAATGACTTTTATTAAGGGCTTATTTGATATACATGTTAATACAAGGCCTGATTATATTGACTTAATAAAAATTTAATATTATGGAGTATTAGATATGTCACTGTATAAAATATTGTATTATATAAAATATAATCAGAAAAAGATATTATAATAAATATAATTTTTAAATATTAAATTTAAAAATTAATATAATTATTTAAATAGTTATTATAATTATTTTAGCTATTTTTTATTATATATAAAAATAATTTTATATTAAAAATATTTATTTATTTATTTATAATTTTTTCATAAATATAAAAAATATGTGTGAGAGAGAGAGAAAGAGAAATAGAGAGGAAATTTTTTATATATCGAAATTCAATAAGGCTTAATCTCATATTTCTATATTTGGTTGTATTTTTTATTATATATAATTAAATTTATATTAAATATTATTTATTTAATAACAAATTTTTATTCACATGTTTTTATATTAGTTTAAATAGTTATTTTATAATTATTTTTTAAAAAATATTTATTTATTATTAAATAATATTATTTTTTATTTATATGATTTGTATTTTTTAGTATTTATTTAATAATTATTTTTTAATAAAATATATTAAAAAACAAAGAAGTGAAAGAACCTTTATACATTAAAAATTAATCAAATATAATACAGTCTCCCTGGAATGGATTAAGTTATCCATTATTATAACGTATAAAGAAAGTTTAATGGATAATCTTATACAATACGTTGACTGCATCAAATAACGGATAAGGTAATAATGTATTATATTATCTTATCCTATTATGCCTAATATGACATATCAAACACCCTAAGAAAGATCCAAATACTATCATAGAAGTGATAGAAGCACGATTGCTTAGAGGTTGGAACTAAATTAAATGAACCCAATGCTACGGCTTCTTTCTTGTATACTTCAACTTATTAAACACTGTACTAATCTTGATGAACCTGTTCATCAAACAACTTTGCAACTAGGCTATATGGCAAAATTTACCACTTCCAAACTTGGCATCTGAGTATCTATACCTTCCGGTGCTTCCAAATCTGCCATTTGATTCGATTGTGGACCTTCCTGTCCAACTGTGCTACAAGGCATCACTGCCAATATCCTTCGAAAACATGTACACATAAGATCACTGATGCACTCACAAACTTGCTTGTAGTAGAAGCACAATGCCCCAACCAGTGAGAAAAGTACATTGATGATAATACACCACCAAAATTCAGAGACCAGTACCCACAAGAGTGTCTCACATGCAATTACCCCCGAAACATGAAATAGAATTGCATTTGGCATGTTGACTATGCCTGTCAGTACATGACAAAATATAGCTATGAGGAAAATCAGCATGCTTGCACATAGTTCTTCCAAAGGATTGGTAGTTGAGCCTTGATACTTGATCCCAATTAACGCTAACTCCAATGTCATGAGAGGAATGTATGGGCTATTGGGTACAACAAAAAGTTGCAACTTTCATCAATCATAATTAATGATAAAAGCTATATGTGAATAAATGAAGAATTCATGAGTTTTCAGGTATTAATATTAGAAGAATGTTCCTGTAGAGACAGACAGAATTGGTAAAAGAGAGAGAAAGAAAATAAGACAGATAATGAAGAAACTACCTTTGCGATTGGGTAGTACTTGTAGTTGTGCTAATAGCACTGCTATCTGTCATAGTATTCATTGGAATAAACACTTATGGATGTAAAAACGGGAGTTGATATGGCACTTATGTGAGTTTACACGCCTATCCCACATCGGGAAAGATGTAGACGCAGTGACTATTTATAAATGATGAGAGGAGCAAGAACGAAACAAAGGTAAAGGGTAGAGAAGAAGGCCGGGATAGGGATCTTAGTTAAAATTTTTTTAAAAGCAAAAAGGGTGTCAGGGTTTTCCATGATGATGGTTCCATCAGCCGTGTATGCCTAACCGTTCGAAAGTTAAAAGCCCTGTCCTTCCATTCAATCGAAGCATATCTTTCAAAGAACCCAAGTTAAAAGCAAAACCATTAAACCATCTTTTCAAAGAACCCAAGTTAAAAAGCAAAACCATCTTCGAAAGTTAAAAGCCCTTCCATTTCCATTCAGAAGTATGGTGTTGGGAAAGAAGAAGTAGGGACTGAATACGGAGAAATGGAAAAAGGAGAACGAAGGCAGTGTTGGGAAAGGCAGCAGGGTGTATCAAAGGAATATTTAAACCACATAACCATTCAAATACAAAAAAGTTAAATATCCTTCCATAAACTAAAGTAGCTAAGCCCGAACTTTTTTTGTACAAAATATAATAATAAATAACAAGTCAATCTTCAAAAATCTCACCTTAATATAAATATAAATGAAAAATATTTATAAAAAAATTGAAATTTGGTTATTATATATATATATAGTAGAATTCTTTTCTTTTTAACTAATTTTTTATGAAAGAGAGGTTGATTCATATAATCTTGACTTTATTCTAATTTTTATATTTATTTAATAATATCGAGTTGGATTCTTTTCCTATCAATAACAATAATTTATTTACAATTCAAATTATTATTATTGATGATTCATTTCATCTCTTCTAAAAATTTTAAATATAAAAAAATCAATTTTATTTATATTTTATTTATAATAAAATTGACACAAATAATTATAATATAATTCCTTTTATTCTTTAATGTTTACTAAAAAGGAAGGAAAAGGGTAACTTGGGGGAAAAGGCTCGTGTTTGCAGATAGTGCCAACGTGGCAAGGGCAAGGACGGGAAAGGGGAAGCCGGCTCTCCAAATTACATTGAGCAAAGAGCGGCGGCGATATAAAATGGTAAAAAAATTTGTTTCGAAATTGTTTTGAAGACAGTTTTTTAATGGTGAAAAACTATCTGTTTGAAAAATTGTTTTCAAAAACAATTTTAAAAGTAATAAAACAAAAAAATTATTTGAAAAATAATATTTTTTAAAATAATTAACCAATAAATTGAAAACCCATTTTTGTCCTAAGGCCACTAGACAAACAAACTTTTACTTCACATAACATAAATGTAACTTCAAACTAGTGATAGGACCTGACAACATGTTACAAGAGTGGGTTTAAGGGGAAAACCGAGTACATACGAGATATCCGAACACTCATACAGAAAGCAAGGTGGGTTCATCTAACACATTACAAGAGGGGAAAATTTTTACTAACACGTGGTTTGTTTCTAGTTTCAACCTTATTATACTATAGCTTATTCCTCTCATAGTAGAGGGATGTTGTTCCCTATGGATCTCTAACAGTTGGTCCAAGCATAGCGAACCAAGTATCTTGCATCCCCAACTTTCACATATACACTTAACATTTAATTGATCCCATTAATTAAACATCAAGAGTTTTTCGCAACCCTGTTGTCAACCACCACCATCACACCACTACCTAGAACCCTATTTCATTTTTTCCTTTTGATAATTGATTGAGATAAAGGCTCACACTCTCATACAGAGAGGAGAAACAAGAGTTCAGAAAACAACATCAAACATAATCTAAAAGCAAGCCACAATATAGTGTGAAAAAAAAAATAAAAAATAAAAACCAACCTAGGCAGGACACTAAAAACACCCAATACCCATTAGCTTAACGTGCCCGTCGGGCCATATATGTGTAACTATTGAGTCACCCTGCTTCCATTCATCAAAGCAGGCTATTTGGGACTATAGCGGCATCCGTCAAGGTCTGGATAATCATGCATGAGCGGATACTCGATCTAAAGTCCATCAATCATTCAATCCAAGTGAGAGGTGGAATCAACAAGTAAATAAATTAATCCAAAGCCATTCCGTATAACGAAAGAAAGCAATGGGATTGGGACGTCCATTCTAGAGCATTATAAGCCCTTGAGTTAACTCCGTTTTGTGAAAATTGATTTTGCCATCAGGAAAAACATTTTTGCCGTTTGTATGTTTTCATGTAGATCTTACTTGTCTTTGATTTTGAAAATGACTTTACTGACTATCTAAATAGCCATTATTGAACATCATCTTCTTTTTTTTTTTTTTTTTTTTTGGATTTCTCATACGTGTTCTAACAACTTATAAAAGTTAATTAGCTAATTTTTTCAAGAATTTTTTTGCCAATTTAAATTCAGACTTAAAATTTTATCAAACAAAAGATTAATAGGCAAAAAAGTTTTTAATTAACTTTTAAACTAAGTGACAATTAATTTATTTTTTATTTTTTGGTTTTTCAACTTTAAGATATATTTTTTTCCCTCTTTCTCATGCCTTCCTAATTAGTCATTTGAGGATTGTTATGCATTGTTAAAAATAATTAAAAAATAACTATTTAAAATTAACTATTAATCACTACTAGATGTTAATTCATTCTCATTTTTTCCTTTCATGTTCTACTTGTCCCTCGACTACTTTTTCAATATAATTTTGTCTATTTAGATATTGATTTTGATACAGTAGTTAGGGCAAGCGTGAGTTGAAGGTTTTATTGTAATAACATGTTGTTTGGTAATATTTTGATTCTTAGTATGTGATACCTTTGAAATATTGTAGTTTTTAATTTATTTTGTTAAAGAATATATATATATATATATATATATATATTACTTCTTTTGTATTTATGATAGAGCCAAACATGCTCTAGACTAAGACGTAAGGAAATAAGATAGCCATAGAAGTTTGATTGAACTCACTATTCTACGTACACAAGGTGAATTGCATTAAAATATAAAAGTGACTATTTATAGCAAATATAATTTGTGCCTAACATATTTTTTAAAAATATTTATTAATATTTTGTTCTATAAAATTTAGAAGTGTGTGTGTATTTTAAAAGTAGTTATTTTTAACTAGTAGTCAATTTTATAAATTTATGGCTTAATGGTTATTATTTTATAATTGAGTTTTTTAGTTTTTTGTATGTGATAGATAATTTACATGAAAAGGTATTTATATCTACATACACAAAGTAATAATTCTAATTAAAAATCTAATAAAATCAATTTAGTGTAATTATTATTATGAAATTGAATTATTATAAGAAATAATTTTTCACAATTATTTATATAAATATATATGTTTTGTTTTGTAATATTTAAATTTTTTTCACGTTGCATTTTATTAGGTTCTAAACTTTGCATATAATAAAATTAAACCAAATAGTATGAGGTATAAGCCAAAAAAAAAAAATGATGAGGAATACTTTGGGAGTTGTTAAATCCCAACTTGAAAATTAGAAGTATGTTTTTCAACAAAGTGCATTTCCACCGTAGATCTACACTTTTTTCTTTTTTTTTTTCACTTTGAGATTTGTATTTTATTCAATAAGAATTTCTCATTTCAATGTTAGCTAGCTATCAACACTTAATTTCTTTTATAATATTATTTTGGCTTAAATATGTTTTTAGTCTCTCTAAATATTTGATATTTCGGATTTGGTCCCTCAAAAAATTTTCGCTTGGTTTTGGTTCCTTATTTTTTAGACGTTACTAATATTAGTCCCTATCATCAACTGAGTACTGTTAAGTGCTGACATGGCAACGTGAGATTTTGACACGTGTTAATGCTTTTAGATCTCACGTTGCCACGTTAGCACTTAACAGCACTCAGTTGATGATAGAGACTAATATTAGTAACGTCTGAAAAATAAGGAACCAAAACTAAGCGAAAATTTTTTGAGGGACCAAATCCGAAAAATCAAATATTTAAAGGGACTAAAAACATATTTAACTATTTTTTTTATAAGCAGAGTTCAAATTTAAAATTTTAAAAACTATTTTATGCTGCATCAAATTTAATTTTGAATATATATATATATATATATGAATGAGATTATTATTAAATTATGTTTTCATTTATTTTATTTTCAATAAATTTCTTAATAATTTTTTAAATTAATTTATAAATTTATATTATAATAATAAACCATACAAAGCTATATAAAGAAAAGCCAATATCCATCCATTATCGAATAGGGAGGGGATAGAGTATTACCAACTATATAAGACAACTCTAAAATGAAAACAAAAATGAAAAACATAGATGGAGACAATCTATCCCAGTCTCCCTCATTGCATCTGAAACCCCTCCTAGACCCCAAAAAAATAAAAAATACAAAATACAAAAAAACTTTTGTTCTTGTCAAGAAAAACATTTTTATGGAGATTGACCAAAAATATGCATGAAAAAAAAAGAGTTGAGTTGGCCATGTCCAAACTCATGTTTGGGTCCATTAGCCTGCATTTTGACAATACACTACCAGTAGCCTGTAACACCCTCTATCATATAAGTAATGCTCAAGTCATGGAGTTATACTAAGAGGTTACTACTATGCTAAGAGATCTTTAACATAAGGAAAATATAATATATGGCCCTTTAACCATATACTTTATTACCGAATAATGATTTATAAATTTCAACCTTTGATATACATATAGAATAAAATAATTACAATGTAAGAACAATTTGTAGCTAATATTATACACAGAAACCATTTCAGAACTGCAGTTATCGCTTTCATTGCTCGATAGCTAGCCTCTATGGTCTTCTGGACTGGCTCACGCTCGGGTCTTGCACAATGAATGTCCTAGTACTCTGCTTTGCCCTTGAACTCTAGCTTAATTATTGGAATATTTATAGAAATACATACAGGCATGTAATGAGAACTTAAGGTTATTCATAGATAAACTCAAATCATAATTCACACAGGGTGTCATCATAAACATTCCCATTGCTTCGGTTTATTATGAAAGCGTGAGCATAAACACATAAGCAATTGTTCCATTTTAAGTTGAAAATACCTTTCTCGAAGTGGGTTATATTTTAACAATCACTTGACATATTCTATAGCAAACATAATAACAAGAATAACATAATATACTCCAATAAGAATCATAATAATAGTATGACGTAATGAGATATTTGAAGATACATATACAAATGCTTGTACTTAGCTTTATGCAAGTGCACTTGACTTTACTTATCTCTTTCTTTATCCTGCAACTTGATCTTGCTCCTTTGTACTTGGTCCCCCGGAGGTGAATGACCTCTCTCACCTCTAGGTAATAGCATGCTTCTCAGGTCTGAGTTCGTACCTATACATGAGTGATGGGTTTATTTTTCTCGATCCTCATACCGGTCTATTCCTCTTAATTCTGGTCAGGGGTTGGCCTAAATCTCAAACAGTACCGCCTTAACCCACTGCAAGGTGGAGACTTGGTACGTCTCTCTTGCAAGTTCTTATAATTTCCATTGTTTTATTAAGACATACTCATGCATGCATATGCTATATGCATTTCATTTACTCATATACTTCACATCATGCTAAATTCATTTCTTGCATGTATGGTTTCCATATATACATGGCATAAACGATACTATCGTGGTTTTTATGAGTAAGTAAATGGAGTTCACAGAGTCCTTATTATATAACCATGATCAATTCAACTTGAGTGACATAGAAATTTATATGCATATCACATAAGTTCTATCGGAATTTCGGCAGTATAACAGATCAAGTCCGTTTTCCCATGAATAGTGCTATTCAACCAAAAAATCAGTCACAGCAATATAACTAATACAAAGTGTCAATCTTTCAGACATTGATACAAATTCTACAACATTTAAACTTGAGTTAAGTCCATGTATGTACCAAGGTGTAAAATTCTTTAGAATGGGAATTCCGCCAACTACATTCAATTCTACCCGGTTTTGTAAACTATGCCATAATTTTTTCTTATTTCATTTAAATCTAAAATTTGAATATGTTAAAGTATTATGTGTATAGTTTTTAACCTCTTTAATCCCATAAGATTTTGATGAGTATAACTCAAGAAATTGTAGATTTATCTAAGTTTGTTCTGTA
Source organism: Pterocarpus macrocarpus (assembly GCA_031439585.1). Taxonomy (NCBI): domain Eukaryota; kingdom Viridiplantae; phylum Streptophyta; class Magnoliopsida; order Fabales; family Fabaceae; genus Pterocarpus; species Pterocarpus macrocarpus. Next base: position 9,853,869 of record CM062514.1, read on the forward strand.
GTCAAGCAGATTTACATACTGAAAAGTAAAAATCTACCAAAAATAGGAATCAACTTGGATTTATACCAAACTTATATCATATTAAAGTTAAATGAATTAGTTTTCATTTCAATTTTATTGCATTTGGATAAGTAGAGCTCAAGTTATAAGCTCACAAAGTTGGTGGAATTGGTTTGCCCTGTCTCTATCCAATTAGGACATGAGGAAGCTTGGCTGAATTACTGAGAGCAACAAGGATCAGATTTGACTCTAAAATTTTTATGGGATGTTTCTCTATGGGTAAGCTTTCTAACAAAATTGGTTACACTCAATTTGAAGTTATATAAGGCGAGTTATGCTATGCACAAACTACTTTGGTTAGATCTAGAGGTAAAAATCTAGGGTAAGTTTCAAAAAATCATATCTCACTCAATACTAATCTAATGGCCTTATAATTTATATGGTTGAAAAGCTCTAAATGTCTTGTTTCATTTAAAATCAGTTTTAGCTCATTTTGATGCTTGTAGATGAGTTCGTATACTTTGAAAGTATAGATGTCGTAGGGTTTTTCAATCCCACCAAATCTGTTTGAGGTTTCCTTTGCATTTTTTGTTCAATTCCTCAATCCAAACTAAATTTCTCTATTACAAATCACTAGAAAAACATCATAACACCATCATACAAACATGAACCAAGCATAGCATAAGAACAACCCAGCAGCCATATAATCAAAACACACACCAAATAACCAAGGATTTGAGCTACCTACCTCAAAATCCTTGAAACCATGGAAGCAAGGAAGCCAAAAATCAACTCCGAGCCTTCTTCCTTCACCACGGCAGTAGCTCATTTGAATGTGGGGAGTGTCCATTTGATGTTTAATCATAAAATTGTTAGAGGAATTTTGTAGAAAAGGAGGTGAGAATCAATTTTCATAAAAAGGAGCAAAAGGATTTGAGTTAAGAAGGCTTCCAATCTTGAGCTTGAAACTCTTAATCATAGAGGGAAGGAAAGAAAGGAAGAAGAAGAAGAATAAATGGAGGGGAGGCTGCAACTGGTGGGGGGGGGCGAAATTGTGAGGGACCTAAGGGGGATTCATGAAGTTTTTAAAACAAAGGTGACAAAGACTTGTATTAGTTTCATCAATGGGTGTCTTATGGCTTCACAATTCAACTAACTTCCTCATGTTGTGGCTGCACAAGCTACCACATATAAAGATTTGTGGCTGCATCATACTTATTGAATCTAAAGTTTCCCTAGTGCAAACTTCTATTGGCCTGGTTCTTACGATATACAATATCGAAATTTAACCGATTTCCTACAAACTTGTGAAACATTTATGATATTCTTCTCATATTTTCTAAATGATTATTTCAAATTTCTCCTAACTCTACTCTCTATATAATTCATTTCTGATTATTCTTACATATCTATTAAAATTAAATAAATCAATTAACAGTATAAATTAAACGTAGTGCAAATTTCGGACGTTACTCTAAATAATTTATCTTAATCTTCTACATAACCTTAAATTCCTTTAGCTCCAACATTTATAATTCAACCTTAATTACTCTTGTTTTTCCAATGTAACGAAATAAATTGATTAACAATGCTAATCAATTGCATCGTTTCTTCGAAATTGTTACATTTTTAGCCTTTTGTATATCTTTTAGTATTTTCCATCTGTTTTATGTAACTAATGGTACTTTCATAATTTTCAGCAAATTTGGGGATGCCCCATGTCATTTCACACCTAAATACCTCCGTGGCTCAATTAACCGAGATTTAAACTTCTATGATTTCACCACGAGATTTTGCTCTGTTTAAAATCTTATCTTGCTAATTCTATAGATGCGAGAACCTAAATGTCATTTTTTAAAAAGTTATAGGCAACACTACAAATAAAAAAAAGTTGATAGCGGCACTTTTGTCATTTTATAATTTTTAGCATATGGCAATGCCATATTTTTAACGGCAGTGTTACGCTACCTTCGAGTTTTAAGTGTGAGGATAGTCAAAGTATAGTGCTATATGAAAAAGTCTCACACTGTATAGAGGAAATAATTCAAACTTCATATCATGCTATTTTTTATTTTTTATTTTTTTTAAACAGGATGTTACATAGTCCATTGATTGGGCCAAGCCAAGGGATCCCAATCAGTGGTAGCATAAGTGAGTAATTGAATCCTAGAAAAAAAAAGAAAAAGAGAAAAACGAAAGTCTAAAGAACCAAAGCTATTACCTTGATAAAAAAAAAGAAAATTCCAAAGCTATTTATAAGGCATGTAACATCCCCAATTTTGTTTAAGCTAATTAGCTTAATGACCATGACTAATTAGAGGGGTTAGCGATTAACTGAGGATTAATCGGCTTATCTCGATGAGCAAGAGCTTAGTAAATTGAGTCAAGTCAACAATTAAATCATAACACACTAAACATTTTAGGTAAAGCTTAATTATTTGAACCTCATTAATTCGTAATTTAAAAATATAATTAAGCTAATGTAATCTTATTAATTAAGTACATGACAATTATTTTACCTTAATCAATTAAGATAAATTAATTCTTATAACCTAAATACATAATTCATGAGAACAATTCTTTTAGAGGAAGAATGCCTTAAAAGTGTAATTAACCGAAATTGACTAATAAGCAATTAAACTAATCAAATTAATTAACAACTTAAGTAATTTTAATAGCTTTGAAAATTTTAAAAAATTCCTAAAATTTTGGCCAAGACAAGAGCAAGATTCAATCATCCATTGCTTCCTAATTTTGCACCCCTTAGATCAAGCATATTTTGGCATCATTCTCTAGTCAAGCCTAACCTAAGAAAGAGTTAGTCTTCACTAGAGTCTTGTCACAAGAGTAAGTAAATTTTGCCTTTGCCCACTTGAGAAAACACTAATGGTTCATAGTATGCACCAAAACTCAAAGAAAACACAACAAACCCTTTTATCCCAAGGTTCCTAGCCTTCTTGCTTATAAAAGAGGCAAAACTCACCTACTCCCTCTTGCTTGTTGGAGAAGCAAAGCAACCAGGCCCCTAGCCAAAAGTGGCATCCCCCTTTGCCTCATTTGGCACCAATTGCAAGCTTTCATCCTCCCTCTTCAAACCAAAAAGCTCTTACCTCTCTCCACCCTTTCTTGTTCTTCCTAATCTTCTCCTTGTTCTTCTTACTTTTCCACTATCATCAACCCCATCTTCTATCACCACCCTCAGAAACTCATAAAGGACCACCCTCTTTGGTTCTTGAAGAAGCAAAACCAAACACTCACTTAGTTCCATTAGCAAGCTCAAGAAGAAGGAGGCCATTTCCAACATCTTTCTTTCCCTTCAAGCTTTCAAGAGAATTTTTGTGGTAGTGACTTTAACCCTTTCTTCTTTTATGTTTTCAAGCTCTAGAACTCTTAAGCTCTCCATAGCTAGGTGGTTTTAAAACTTGCTCTAAAGGCTTCATGGCCATACTCTTATTATAAGAAGTTTACTTGTGGTTGTTGCTCTTATCTTGGAAAATGACTTTGGTTGTGCATTTATCTTATTTTGAATCAAACTTTTTAGAACTCAAAATATTGATTTATCATCAAGATCTCAAAATATAAAAGTGGTTTGGAAGACAAAAGTGATCACTTGAAGAAAAGACTTAACGTTTTTACAAGAAAACTAATTTAAACAAAAACTGTTGAAGTTAGAAATTCTGATAGTCTATTTTACGCAATCAATAACTCATTCAATACACCTTCAAATGCAATGAAACTAATTTTAAATGAAAATAGACTTGTAGATATTTTTATACATATAAAATACGTGAAATTTGGTCTTAAAACGAGGGAGATATGAATTTTCAAAGTGGGCTGTCCTCGGATGTGTTTCTGTTTGGGTAGCCTGTACAAAAATCTTAATAACTCAAGCTATACAAACCATTTTTGAGTGGAACTAAGTTTTTTAGAAAGCTAAGACATAAAGGAGCACCCCTATAAAACAGTTTTGGTAGATTCCTTGTGAGGAGCTCCCAGTAAAGTTTAAAAGTCACTATTGCGGAATGAAACTAAGAGACAGAATAGTCAGAGTAAAATGTGCATATCTCAAGTTACAAAATGAATTTTTGAGTGGGGTTTTTTGTTTAAAAATAGACTCAGAGAAGTATAATCCTACCAAAATTCAAGTCAAAATTATGAAATATGAAATTATGGCAAATTTTTGAAGTTATTGCCCCACTATAAAAGTAAAATTGGTTATGATTAAGTTTAAAAGTTAATAAAAAATAAGCTTCAAGACATTAAGACCCTCAAATCAAGAGATGGGAAAAACTTCACAATTCAACTTAAAAAGATTTAAAAAGGATAATAGACAAAATTGACCTTATGCCTAATAAAATAATTGACACAAGAAGTAAATTTAATTAAAAGCTTGCACCTAATTTACTAAGCTATGCTCATAAAACTTTGTTTGTGATATATCTATGTCTATGTGCAAGTATGATGATATGATGATATGATGATGATGATGGATATGATGAATTGGTTAATGATGAGTATGATGTATGTGATGTTGAATAACATATGATGATGATTTGTGACTGGATTTCTCTGTTTGGCAATTGTGGGGAAGCTTCGGTCTAGCCGTCATACTGCCAGAATTCTGCAAAATTTATGGACTTAGAATAGTTTTAGTATCATAAGCCTTAATAAGAAGAGATTGAACTAAGGGTATGCTCCTTCGAAAAGGAAGGTGGCCCGTAATAAGAAAACCCCTTCACCCACGACTTGCATGAGACGTGGCATAGACCCAGCTACTGTGAGTATAGGGGATAAGGCTTATATGAGGTATGGTATTGACCCAACTAGTGTAAGTTCCAAAAAGTTATGGTGGCGATGACTACGGTATGAGCTCATTACCATCTATGTTTAGTGGGTGAAATGACTTAAGATAAAGTCAAGTTAAGAAAAGAAAAGGGGCTTCAGTCCAAACCCTTGAAAGGAAGATGTTAAGAGAAGCCTATAACATAGCCATGCATGTTTTATCTAATTATAATTGTTCCCATACATGTTATGATATAAATTATTAGAAGGTATGTTAATAATTAAATCCGCTTCGGATATTTATTTTTTTGAAAATCTAAGAATTGGACCTTATGAATGCTCATTATTTTCATTAATAAAATCGAAGTGACTGGGACAATGACGATGACACTTCTATGTCGGGTTCGAGTCCTACTGAGAAATATCATTTCTCACCCTAGTTATTTTGTGGATCATCACCAGATTTTGATGGCGCATTCGGTGGAGTGGAGCATGGATCTCCCACACTGTGAGCGGACGTATGATATGGGATGCTATACTATGCTGTTTTGGACTTGTAGTTACTGTTGCTCTGCACCTTCACATATTCCTTTTTGTGATAAACTTTGTCATTTAAATTTGTATTTGGTAACTAGTATTTGGGCCATGGCATGACCATGAGCCTCCTTCAATATAATATATATATATATATATATGGGTGAAATGATTTGCTATGTAATGTGATGTAGTTGTGATTACTATTTATTTATCTTTCTCATATTTTATGATATTATGGTATGATTTGTTACGACGTGCTCTCTCTATAGCTATATTCTCGCTCAAGGCTTCACTTTCTAAAATACTGCAAAGCGACAACGTATTTAAAAAAAAAATTTACCGTATTTTTCACATAACTTAATTTATAAATGAAGTTTAGTTTTTCACAAACATAAGTAACAACTAATAAAATGCCGTAATATGACTTAAGCGTGGTATGGGTTTATTAGGGTGTTACATGGCATGCAAAGTGCAGCTCAACTGGTTGAAGTGTTTGCCTTCACATAGTGCATCCCGAGAACTAAAGAAATCGTGTTCGATTCCTGTAGTCTAAGGCTCCTATTCCCCTTCCCCCACCTCCTGCACGCACAAGTGCCAAAAATAAGACGGGGCTGACCCCCACCCCCTAAACAAAAAAAAAAAAAAGGTTCATGGGGTGGTGGAATTATTGAGATGACATGATGAGATTGATTTACTTTCCCTCCAAAAAATTCCACCATCTATAATGGCCAATCAAAATTCATTTGTTCTTTTATTTATTTTTTCTTATTTTTCTTTCTTCAATGCTCATAACACCATGCTTCCTTGAGAAGCTTTTTGAAAAATGATAAAAATATGTTTAATAAATCTAACCAGCCATTGTTATGATTGGTTTATACATACTTATTTTATTTGATTAGCTATGCAAGAGATATTTCTACATATTTCTTTCTAAAAAATAAAAATGAATAAAAATATGTTTTTTGGTTTCCTTCCAAAAATTTTCACCACCCATGATGCCCAATCATAAAATTTCATTATCAATGATGCTCAACCAGATTTATTCATTTATTTTATTTTATTTTCTATTAATTCACCTAGATTCTTGCATTCAACCCCTCTATTATTGATCCATGACTTATGTCATCTTATACATGGTCATGATTTATTGGTTGTAAATCCATACTATGTCACTACATCAGCCAATCACAATTTTTCTATTTTTCCACTTTTTTTAAAAAAATATATGTGGTTAGTGGATGCTTCGCTAAGAAGCTTTTCCATGATGATACTAATTATATACTTATGTTAATTTTAAATTGATATATATATATATATATATATATATATATATATATATATATATAATCATATAATAAAATATTTTTTTTAATTTTGCAAAGAAAACATAAGTAATTTGAGTCATTATTAATTAATTTTTTAAAATCTTGAAACACTCTTATTGTCATTTATATCTACAAGATTATGTAACACCCTAATAAGATCACACTATATTTAAATCACATTTGCAGTATTTATTAGCCATCACAACTGAACTAGCGAAACATTTATAGTTATAAAATATGTCAGTTAATGAAAATAGAGTATAATTTTTTTTAAATAATAATTTCTAAAAACTAAGCCTTTTGGCGCATATAATTGATAATATCATCATAGCGTATAGAATTAGAATCCATAATAAATTTGCATTATAATAATGTAAAATATAGAAGCAGCATGGATAACTGTGCATTCAATCACACACACACACACACACACATATATAGGAATAAGTATTGGAAGTACACATATATATCTATAACATTATCTCAAAAGTATCCAAGTGACTCAAATTAGCAAGGCTCTAGGCCAAGCTAAACAAAATATATGTATAATCATCCCAAAAAGAATACAAATCAACATAAGAGTTCTTAACATATCCACATGATCACTGCCAAGCATGCATAAAGTACTGTGACACCCAAAATATACAGTTTTTAAACCGCAGTTAAGACATTCCAACATAGATATGGACTCACTAGTTCATAGCATAAGTATCTATATAGCAAAAAGTCCAGCCACACTATCAACCCAGGCCTATGGAGTATGAAACCCGATCTCCAACACGGACTACTTAGAATCCTCCTCCATTTGCATCTCGAGTAAAACCTTCGTGTCGGCAGAGGAAGAACTAGACTTAGCTACATGTAGGATCGAGTGAGGCAAACTCCTCTCAAATGGGTCAATCTCCATCGAAGAGGCAAAGGGAGCAGGCTCTGGAAAGTATGGCGGGTGAGTGAGATGTAGGGGAAAATTAGCATACAAATGGCAAGGGTCGAAGTGTTAGCTAACTACAAGGATGCTGAACAGACGGTGGAAGAAGATGTACAACCTAAAGCTACTGTGATCTACCAGAACCAATGAGTCTAGAGCGAGATGATAGTGTCAGGTCCACTAAGGCACCTCCAAGAAGATCACTGCAGTTGCCATCTACTGCGTCTAAGGACGACATGGGAACACACAGAGATGAGAAGTAAAGCATTTCTCAGTAGGGATTTCTAACTAAACACGCAACTAATGTCATCATCACCTTAGTCACTTCGATTTATTTAATGAAATCGGTGAACAAACATAATTAGAATAAAGGTTTCTTTTAATAACTTTTGAAAACATAACTTCAAAATGGGTCTATTTTTATTCATTCACTTAAAGCGAGACTCTAAAATACAATAACATCAAAACATCATTATAATGCCGTCATGCAATGAATGCTATGCAAAACTTGAAATGCATGCTTATCACTACTAGAAATGCATCAATTATCGACAAAAATACTGATGCAAAAAACTTGTCGGTAATAGATGGATCGGTTATAAGAAAAATTAATATTATTGACAAAAAATTTCATTGATATAAATAAAAAAAAGTTAGTAATAATAACGTCAGAAATCGTCACTAACTAAATTAAATCGACAAATATGTTTATAATTACTAACGAATATTCCATTGGTAATTTTAATTAATTTTTATATTTTTTATTATATCGACGTATTAACCGTCGGTAATATAAAAAAATAAAATTTCAATTTACATTATTACTAATGAAAATTTCATCAATAAAAATGATTTTTCAATTTTTTACTTTTTTTCACTTTTATTGTTAAAATTTGAAATTAATATTTAAATGTTTAAAACTATTGTTTTAATTATTCACAAATCCATATAAATGAAATATAGTAAAATATAAAAATATACACTATTAATTAAAATAAAAACTATCAATAACAGAAAAAATAGAATAAAACTGTCACAGTATAATTCTAAAATAGAACAAAATCCTAAAATCTATGGGGGGTGGACCCTGCCTCATCCAAAACCAAATCTTCATCCTGCCATAAGTGATCTGTATAATGTGTATAAATCAATAAATGTATTCAACACATATAATATACATATAACTACAGATACAAAGAATTAAACTATAACATCGAGATATATATGCACAAAATTGAAAACGTAAGATAAAGAAAGACACAACATACTTAGCACCTCGTTATTCAGAAAGTTGAGGACTATCTTTATCACTCTTGATTTCAACATCATCATCGAATTCCTCTTCTTCATCATCATCCTCATCCTCATCCTCAATATTGGCATCTCTTTCATCAATTTGACACATTAAATATTGCCTTGGGAGATCAATTATGTCAACTTCCCTTGAGATAAAACATAGATTAGAGGGGATGTTAGTATCAATAACAACCCTAGAATGACTTAGACCATCAATTTAGTAAACTTGCTTAGATACTTCTTCAAGCTCTACTCTACCCTTTGGTTTGCATTTTATTACTACCTTCCAATTAAATTTGTATCTTTCAGGGTATGGCAAGCAATAAACTTGTCTTATATTTTGGGCGATGATAAATGAATCAAATTTTTCATATCTTTTAGTGTGGTTAATCTCTATTAGTTTGTAGTGATTGTGTGTATGTATTCAAGCAAATAACACAACCATTTTAAGAGGTTTACCAAGGCACTCCGATTCAAGTATTTTTTTAACTACTCCATGCTAATTACTTTTTCCATATTTAGTATCTTCCCTAACACAAACCCCAATATTGTCAATTTGTTTTCCTTTTCCCCATTCAGTTGTATAAAACTTGTAACCATTGATATGGTACATTAGCCAACTCATAGCTCTGGTTTTTCGACCCTAAGCTAAATTGTACAAGTGAGTACTGGTTACATCATTCCTTTGATCATGCACCTAAATATAAATATTGGGATATTAATCACATAATAATACATGAACAAAAATACGAACAGTAAAATAGAATCACTTTATCACATACAAATGATTTGAACCATTCGAAAAATTGTTCAAGAGATTGTTGACTGTGTAGTTGTTAAAAATACCTGTAAACATTAGATAAAGTACAATAGAAGACAATTTGTCACAATTTACTATTATATAGGATTTGAGGAATCATAGAACAAAAATATATAATAAAATAATTTATCAGTTACTTTTTGAATAACTACACTTCATTGCAATTTAGTAATATGTATAAATGTGCATATTTTCATTCAGTCCCAATCAACCATCGGTGTTTGCATCGTCCAGTAGCATGGTCAGGTTGGTTGAATACTAACTAGGTTGATTCGATTAAGCTTTCACCACCATTGTCATTCCGACTAACTCTGGTTCTCCTAGATTGGACATGCGACTCAAAGTAGTAAGAGCAAAAGTTATATGTCTCCTTCAAAATACATGCTTGACATATTGATCTCTACTTTAGCTCTATTCTTTACCGTTGTTTTGAACCCTCCTATTTCCCACTCAAATGGATACATCCACCTATATTAGATAGGTCCACATACCTGTGCTTCATAAACCAAGTATACATGCAAGTGCTCTACAGAGTCGAAAAATTCAAGAGGAAACATCCTCTTTAACTTACAACGAGTAATGGAATATTTTTCTCTATCACCAAAAGATCATCAACCCTGAGAGTAGATAAAAACAAATATCTGAAATACGTACTCAACTCAGTTAACGGCCTCCAAACATGATCAGACAGTTCTCTCAATGCAATAGGCAACAAACACTCCATAAATATATGACAATCGTGACTTTTTATGCCAAAAATTTTTCCTTGTGCAACATTCACACACTGACCCAAGTTTGAGGCATAATCATCTTGTATTTTTAACTCTTGCAACTACTTACACACATTTTGTCTCTGCATAGAAGTCAATGGATAACTAGCTTTAGGCTTACAGTAACGACCATCTCTTAAGGGCTGTAAATTTAACTTAAGGCATCTACAATATTCCTATAAATCCATCATTGGTTTCTCATTGTATTTAGTTTGGTCACTATTCATTACAGTGTGTATAATATTATCAAATATATTCTTCTCAATATGCATCACATCTAAACAATGACGGACTAAGTGATCCTTCTGATAAGGTAGTTCCCAAAATATACTTTGTTTGGTCTAATTGTATTCTACCCAATAGCCAGGCAATTTAATAGATTTTTCAACTTCTATAATCTTTGAAAGTCACCTAACCCTGTCCCAAATTTGTTGACCGGTAAGTTTAATAGGAGCCTCCTCACTCTCTATAGTATTCTTTCTAAATCCATACCTACTGCACCTATAAGTATGGTCTATAACCAAAAACCTTCTATGACAGTCAAACTAAGAATTCTTTCTGCAAATATAGTTCCATTATGCTGCAGGCAGGGTCTTATCTATGTCGGTTTATTTGTCGCAGTAAAAGTATGTTTATTTTTATTTAAGACAAGTCTGATTCTTAATAATTATGGATTGAAATTTTCTTGAATGGATATATATTTTTTCATAAGTATGAATATATTTTAAACTCTTATATTGTGTGTTGTGGGGTACATTCTGAGAATGCTTGAATCCCCAATGGTTTTGTGTGTTTGTGTTATTTATGCAAGGAGAGGATCTGTATTTGAGGATAGTCTTAAATACAAAGGAGACTCTATCTAATTTTTTTAAGAAAATGCTAGAGGATATATCCCCTATGTGTCGGTCATGCCCCAAGGTTGGGTCATGACAACTAGTTATTTTAATCTAGCCAATTATCATTGAATCAGTTCTTATACGTACTTTATTAATTGCTCAAGTATCTGAATTTGATTAAATAAAAATATTGGACTACAATAAAGAAATAACTAGACTCTAATTATCCTAAAATTACATAGTCCATAAAAATAGTGTTTTCGATTTATTTGTCAATAAAAAATTAGTCACATAATTTTTTTTTTTTAATTAAGCCACTAGGGATAATCTAATGGTGAGGGATTTGAATAGTTTGGATAATGTCTTTAGTTCAAACCTCATTGTCACTAATATATAACCCAAAAAAAAAAAAAAAAGAATCTTTTCAATTTGTTAAATTGATTGTCGACCTTAACTCATAAAATTTCATATAAATTATATCTAAAGAGAAATTAATGACTTCAATGAAAACTGGATAATAAAGAATATATATAGTAAAATGCTTTTAATGGTTTTCTTATTAATTTCATACTCAGTAGAGGTTCTTATATTATTTCTAAACTTTTAAATTTATACTGTAGTTTTTTTTTTTCCAATGGGAAATCTCAATTTATTAATCGACTAAATGAGAATTTAAAAAACGGGCACTATAGTTATTATGTAAATAACTTTATATTTTGTAAAAAAAAAATTAATGCATTTATTTAAGTGAATAATTATGTTATAAATATGTTATTCTTTAATAGTGATTAAATATGATTCCTGCTGATTTTAATTCGATTTTTAAAATTTATTAACGACATAAATATTTTTTTTTTAACTTTTAATAGCTGTCATAAACTAAGTTATTAGAAGATTGAGAGTCAATTTTTTACACCTATATTATTAAAGTTAAAGCCTTTTCTAATTTGAGTATTTCAAAGAAACCTCGATCAATTACATCCTTTTTCGTCATCCCAATCCTGTGTTAAACTTGAACACTAGAGTTATACATTGAATTTATATAACTATTAATTTCTTTTCATATTACCTTTTGCTGTTAAATTTAATAAGCAATAATAAAATAATATTTCATAATTTTATTCTTATGATTCATTTTATTTGTTTCAATAGAAATTTTTAATACTTACATTTTAATAAGGATTTAATTTATATGTACTATCAACGGGCTCAGTTATTTACATATTGTATTTATGTATAGTTATTACAATAGTATTGTATTTTTTTTATATTTAGAGAAATATGGTAGGTAGTTAAGAAATCGCAATATTCAATTGCGATTTCATGCCGTCAAAAAATAAAAAAAAAATTATTTAATAGAAATCGCAATCAAGTAATGCGATTTCAATAAAATAAAAATTAAAATAAAAAATAAAAAATATTATTTTAATACAAATCGCAACACATTGTTGCGATTTTAAAAAATATTAATTTAATAAAAATTGCAACAATCTGTTGCGATTTTAATAAAATTAAAAATGAAAAAATATTATTTTAATAAAAATTGCAGTTATGAACTGCGATTTTAATAAAATTATAAATTAAAAAATAAAAAAAATTATTTTAATAATGTGTGAGAGTGTGTGTGAGACAAAGAGAGAGAGAACACGAGAGAAAGGGAGAGAGGAGAGAGAATAAATAATAAAAAATAAAAACACCATAATTTCCTAATTACTTTTTAAAAACAATAAATCATCAAATTTCTTATAAAAACACAATAAACAATCTCATAACCCACTATCAACGTAAAAAATTTTATATAGACATCTAATTATATATTACCACATCAACAAAATATGTTTGATTTAATCACTCACTGCATTAAAAGTCTTGTAAATACAAAAATATGATTGCATGACAGTATAGAATTTTTTTACACTAGAATACATACCAAGTAAACTCTTTTAATAACTTGACACAATTAATATTAAAAATAATTATAACTCAAAATACTAGATTATTCTAAATAAAAAAATTGAAAACTCAAGAATCTTATCTGGTCAACGGCTCAAAGCGTGCACTGAAACACAGAGAAAGACAAAGTGACACGAGGATGTTTTGGATTATGAATCTATCCCTCTCCGTAGTCTTCTAAATCTTCTGCACGACAAACGTGTAAAGAAAAACTCGGGTATTAACATTGGCTTGATCACTTAGATCAAACCAGAAAAGACAAATAATAATCACTCAGATCATGCCTTGTGGCCAAACAAAAAAAACAAAAAACTAGCCTATCTTAATGTAAATGGTGCCGTAAGTGCCGTTTCAGTTTAGTGTTATTCTATCTTTCATGTCAAAATGAGAAAAAGTTTGAGCAATAATTATGCTAGAACAATCAGTCCCTAGACTTATGGCAAACCCACCACTCGAAGGTCAAGACTCAATAACACTACGGTTCCAATAAGCTCCACCTAAATTATCCGAAGCCCGCATATTGGTCCTATAATATGTCTAACCATGTTTTTTGTTTTGGATATAACTCTAATCATATATCTTATAAAAAAAAAACAGAAAAGATAAATTAAAATGCCAAATGGCTTTAGAGCTCGATTGACAGCCGCACAAGACTCTAAGATGTAGGTGTATTAAATCATAATTAATCATCACTTGAATTCGACAAACTAGTTCCACCGAACACTATACAGTGTAACACCATTCACGGCTTAGTATCCTGAAGTTAACCAGCACTATGTACAAGGTGTATATTATGCGAATCTCCAAAACTTTCAAGGCATGTTCTGCTACTTGGAGTTTCTTCATTTATTTCAATCAACGATTCACTGCCTATTCTATACTGTCCAAGATCCCATATTTGCTCTCTACAGTTTAATGATCTTATCTGCAATGCCAAGAAAGTAACCATTAATATGTGTGACCATTTCTATAGCTTCAGTTATGCGTGATAGTACATAACAATCTACATCAAGTTCCAAAATTTTGACCAAACAAAACATTAATGAGATCAACTATCTCACATAAGAGACTATACAAACTATCAAGTCAAAACATGCCGGTTGCTTGGAAACCCAACAGCAACACAACATGTATTAGGATCACTGCTCCTCTTTTCTATTTAAAAAAGCCCTCGCATTTCTTAGTCATCCCTGCCATGTAAAGAGACAAATCTGGCTTTTTCAGAAAACTAGATAACAACACAAAGAACTTATATCATCCCCAAAACCTGAATATAAACTTTTGAACACCTATTGGAATTTAATAGGAAGCAGAGCGCACTTTTGAGTGAGACCCCACCTCCCCCAAGGTAAAAAAAATGAAAAAAATTGATACCAATGACTTAAGTACCAGTGAGTGATTCTAAATGAATTGATAGATCTGCAGAAATTTCTTTTCCATCTTTAGTCTCATGCTTGCTCTATGTTCTCAAGCAGAATGCCATATCCAATATCTTATCACAATTCACAACATTAGTTTTGATCTATATCCAATATTCTTGTCACGAATTTTAAAGCATGAGAATACATTTTGCTATTATGTTGTGAAACCAAATTTTACACCCAGGCACGCTGGCATCTTAGGCAAGACAACACCCACACATGCCTCAGCTAGTTTGCCTAGAAATGAAATTAAAGTAATGAAGATCAGCCTAATGGTGCGATATCTCTTTCGTGAATCCCAAGTTACTAAAAACAATAAACATACATTAGTCCCATGTTCTATTAAGGAAGTAGGGTGCACTTTTGAGTGAAACCCTCGCTTCCCCCAAGGGGGGAAAAATAAAATAAAATAAAATTATACCAATGGCTTAAGTACCAGTAAGTCTAAATGAATGAATAGCTATGCAGAAATTCCTTTTCCATCTTTATTCTCAAGCTTGCTCTGTGTTCTCAAACAGAAGGCCATATCGAATACTCTTAACACAACTTTTTTTTGCTCTATGTGCTCGAGTAACACTTGGAAGGGATAACTTTGTCACAAACCAAAAACATACAAGCCCATATCCAATATTCTTCTCACAACTATCAAAGCGTGAGAATAAATTTTGCTGTCATGTTTTATCCTCAAAGTTGTCAAACTAAATCTTAGACCCTGGCACTTTGAAATCTTTGGTAAGACAAAACCCACACATGCCTCAGCTAGTTTGCCTTGACATGAAATTAAAGGAAATAATATCAGCCTAATGGTCTCAATACCAAGTTCCCACAAACAATGAACATAGATTACTCCCATGTTCTATTAAGTAAGCCAAAAATTTTAGATTGTCATATCACCAACACTATCTATAAGGTCAAAATTTGGATCCATAAAACCAGACAAAAACAAAGGGGGGAAAATGCTTTAAAAAAAAGTAGAAACAGTTGGGGGGAAAGACAATTCTTTTTATTGGGAACAAAATTAGGAAGAGAAAGAGAAGTTACCATGTGGAAGTGGAAGCGGAAGCTGAATTTTGGGCATTAATGGAGCTGTAAATCTTGGAGAGGCGACCAGTTGGGGGCTTGGACCGAACAGTTTTCTTTTTAAGGCCGAAAATCTCTTGCACGAGAGGCACATGAACCAGCACCAGTTTCCATGCCACCAACCACCCTATATACCACACACAAAATCACAATCCTTGTTCTCTATGGGAATTCCATGAATTGAATAGATGATGATGATGATGATGATGATGATGATAAAGCATAGAGAACGAGAGAGAGTGAAGAGTTACCGAGAGAGATTATGGAGAGAACGAACCCGATGGCGAGTATGGGGCGAAAAAGGAGGATCATAATGAAATCCCAAATAGAAGGTGATGGTGAAGACGACAACGATTCCATGGCAATAGAAGCAACCTCAACTCAACGAGCTCCTCTGGTCTCCATCTCCACCTATTTCTAATTCTGCCTCTGCGTCTTTCACCTGGGCCGTGTAAGGAAACCCGGGCCTTCCATCTTCTTGGCCCACATTGCTTGATGCATTTCATTTCATCTAATTAATTTGGACATGTTGACCAACAAAGGAAAATTGGAAATAAAATTTACAGTGTATTTTTGATATGTTGTTAGTGAAAATATTTGCTTACATAATCTTTTGAGAGAAGGGATCTATTGACATCAATGTAAGATTTGTCACTTACATCTTTAATAATTTTTTATGTAATATAATTTTTATTGATTCAACCGTTGAATTATAACTACATATTATATAGATCATTTATGCTAAATTTTTAAAAAATTGAATGTCAATAATGAAGTGATCAAATAATTCTTTTTTACATATATTTAAGAAGTGTTTATTATGTTAATTTAAACGTATATAAAATATGTATAAAATAATTTTGAATTAATGTAAAACTTTACAGACATGATTTATAACATATGAATTTTTAATCCACCAGTTAGTTTTGTAAAAAAAAAAAAATTCCATAAAAAGTTATTTAAATGATAAAAGATATAAGTTTAACTTACACCGATATAAGTTGATCCTCTCCCATCCTTTTTAATCATGTATGACTATATTAGGAAAAGAGAAGGATTGGGCTTGCGTGCATATATGTAGTGTTTTTTTCCTTCTTTCTTTTTGTTGCCTTCAACTGGGTTGGTGCAGATTCAGTAGGGAAGAGCATCTAGTGTTAGCTTTGATAAGCCTTTTAAGGTTAGGTGATATAGGCATAAAGACTACAATAGGGTGATGGAAAATAAATTCTATTCTAATTTTACTTGCTGGAACTGATTTGGAACATTATAAATTTTGATCTAGATGGTTAAATTATGTGGTTTCCATAATGAAGAGAGTAGAGGTGTTGGTTTCTAAAACTTGCATGACAAAGTTGGTGACAACATGATTCTCAGGATGTTTGATTTACTTGGCTTATCAGAACTTAATTGATTCAAACATTGTCTATATTTTTTAGACTTGAATGAGAAGTGGGGGTTCATCAATTAGTCCTTTGATTTCGAAAAGTGAGATTAGGTGAAAATATGATAAACTCCTCATGCATAAATGCACCTATATGCATAATGTGTTGAGAAATTCAATCTGGTATGGGCTATGTGAAGATGCATGCTTATTTATTTTGGACTTGAATAGGATAAATTGATTCGTATATGTGCATTCTAGCATTTAGCATATGTTCCGTGCGCATGAATTATTTATGGTGATGCATGTAATTATATTTTACACGAGTCTCATGATTCATTTTTTGTAAATTACATATGTATCCAATGATTCTATGAATTATTTATGTCCTTATTGTTGTTGTGTAACTCATCATTACTATTAGGAATTTCATTTCTAATTCAGTTGAAGAATATGTTCAAATTACTGAAGAGTGTAGGAATGTATACAGTGAAAAAAAATGATATGTATTGGTTTGTTTGGGATTCAATCTTCTAGGTTGCATATGCATATTAGACCATGACATGTCCTAGATATATGACTTTTTCTTTTCATGTACGAGTGTAAATGTGAAAAACATAAGGACAGAGGTGTAACCAAACCTAACATGCACTGTGACTAGTGGCATAATAAGAATTTCCTTTGTGTTATCGTGAATGAGTTTGAATATTTGCTTATTAGTGAGTCGGCATTAATGCCTCAAAGTTATGACATGTTTCTAACTTGTGTGAAGTTTAGGTTATGGGTCAAAGAATGCTTGATATGGCTGTTTGATTATGCTTTCTAGGATTATTGGAAATTCGGGGACCGAATTTCTTAAGGAAGGAGAATGTAATACCCTATTCTATTATAAGGATTTCAAACCCAGAAAAAAGGGAGTGTCAAAATTTCGTTCTATTTTTACCTTGGATTTATTTTCAAATGGATGTTGACTCTCTAAGTAAGAGGATAGGGTATCTCTAGTTGTTTTTCTCATCAATATTGCTTTAGGTTTCCCTTTGACACTTGATTTTGATTGAATTGATCTTCTACAATGAGAATGATATGTATTTGAATGATGGTGAGTTTTAAAATGCTCATCCCATAAAAATGAATGTTGAATGCACTCACTATTATTTGTCGTGATTGGGTTTTGAGGTAGATAGCCCAGGTTAGGTTGTGACAACAAAGCTAGTGTCATGACCGTGGACAGATGATGGGGAGATAGTGATCCTATAACAATGGAGGTGTGCCGTGACAACATAGTGGTTCACGGTTGTGCTCGTGCAAGGGGCACTTGGTGGCTGAGCAACGATTAAGTGGTCGGCAAGGAGTTGAGAAAAGGCGATGGAGGAACAATTTACAATACTGAGACAATTTCTGGCTAATATTAATAATTGATGGCCTAGTTGGATGGCAAACAATGGGTAAATGATGGAGGCTTGGGTAGTGATATTGTCATGGCAGCAATAGTTAGGTAGAGAATGTGGTAGTGGTGTTGTGTTCATGATCTTTTTACAGAGGGGGAAGTGGGTAGGGGCTGGAGGGGGAAAGAGGTTTGGGTGGAGGAGGGAAGGAAATGGAAAGGGGAGAGAGTAGGATTAGAGGGAGATCATAGTAGAAAGAAGTGTTACTTTTTTTTTTTTTTTAAATTTTAGAGATATTAAAACCAAAATAATTTTTAATTATAGAGATTAAAAACATATTTAAGTCATCATTTAATGAAGGCAAGTTAATAGTATGGATTAAAACCAAAACTTTAGGAAATATTTTGATCAAAGTAAAAATAAAAGGCTAAAACCAAAATTTATAAAGATTAATATTATATTTAAATTGCCACGTAAGAAGGATGATATAACTTTCCATCATCTACATCATCATTTAACAGATATAGACTAATAGTAAGGAATAAACCTAAAACTTTTCAAAATATTTGAATCAAAATAAAAAAATATATTTTTAAATACTAAAACTAAAATTTACTAATTTTATAGGAACAAAAAATATATTTAAACATTTTTGTATTAAAATAAATAGTAAATAGAGAAAACCGCAAAGTAGTCCTTATCTATTTTTGCATTAAAATAATCATTGGTCCTATTGGCACCATAAATTGGGCCTGGTTAGAGGCTGGAATGGGCTAAAAAATGCAATTAGGTCCAAGACAAATATCCATCAGCTAAGAAGTAATGGTAGGTTTTAAAAGTGCTGTATCAGCTGAATGGAATGTTGGGTTAAGAAAAATGATTGAGCCCAATGGTTGATGATAGAAAAGTAGTTAGAGACTGAAGTCATGATAAAGCAGCGATTACCACTACTAAGAATGTGGGTGCATGGAGGACTACTGCATGCTTGAAATAAGGAAGTGGTGAGAACCAAGGAAGATTATAAAAAGCTCATGTACAGAGAAGAAAAACATCACTCAGATCAAAACACACATCATATTATTTTAACTATCAGCTTTTCTCTTCTATTTTTCACTTTATTTTTATCTTTATGTCATTTCTTTAGTTTTATTATTCATCTTCAAAGCTTTGTATGAACCCATGGTTGATTAATAGAAGTTCAAGTTTCTATTCCAATTCTTCGTTGACCGATCTTGTTCAAAGGTTTGCTCCCATGTTCGCTCGAGAAAGTCATTTCTAGGTTAGAAAGACTATTCTTAGCATCAATCGTCTGATCATAGGTAATATTTGGAATGTTAATCTTGAATAAAATTCTCTAAGAAATTTAGCCGATTATATTATTTTCATCCAACAAGTCCTTATCTAGTAAATCATTGCACGTAAGGCAAGAGCTCAACTAGCCTTGCAAGATGTGCAATGATGGGTAGAAAAATCTAACCCCCCGGGAGAAAAATCCCGACCAAAAAAAATAGAAAACGCCTATGTGACAGAAAAAATATTGATGTGACATAAACTTGAGGGGTGTTTTTTTTTTTTTATATGGTATTTGAGTGAAAAATTTATAAAAATATGAAAATTGGGAGGAATTTATGTGAATATGGGATATTACAAAATCGGAATTTTCGATTTCAGAAAAGATGAAATCAGAAATTCCGATTTCAATTAAAATAATATTTTATAATTCCGATTTTGTAATATTCCATATTTACATAAATTCCTCCCAATTTCCATATTTTGGTATATATACAATTTAAATATCATATAAAAAATTAAAAACCTAAACTTGGATCTAACGTAAATTGTGTCACATTAATATTTTATTAGTTATATGACAAAATGGTAATTTGGGACTAAATTAAAAATAAATAAAAGGTAAGCAACCAAATTAAAAAATGAGATAAAATAAAGGGGGAAAAAAACTATTTTACCTAAAAAAATTTTGAAATATTTCTCAGCTAAACGAAAAAATTTAAAAATATTTAAGTGTGGACTGGAAATCAAAATTAGAAGAAATTATAGGTCATTATAATTAGAGCTATCCATCGATCCCCCAAAAAAAAAAAATTACAACTATCCAAACGACGGCGTTTTCACCAACGGCACATATAGCTGGTGCTGCTGCTGCTTCTTTCTGGCGATCTTCCTCTATCGCCGCCGCTTTAGGGTTTTTCAGTGTTGCCTCTTTGGCTTCATCTTCCTCCTTTCTCCTCTTCTATTCCTATTCTTCCGCACACACTCCTATTCCACCGCCACCAATAAACAGGACCACATTACACAAAAATGGGAGAAAGTTCCAACACCACAGAGACTCGCAAAATCCGCAACATATGCATCCTGGCCCACGTGGACCACGGCAAGACCACCCTCGCCGACCACCTCATCGCCGCCGCGGGCGGCGCCCTCCTCCACCCGAAGCTGGCCGGCCGCGTCCGCTTCATGGACTACCTCGACGAGGAGCAGCGTCGCGCCATCACCATGAAGTCCTCCTCCATCTGCCTCCGCTACGGCGACCACTCCGTCAACCTCATCGACTCCCCCGGCCACATGGACTTCTGCAGCGAGGTCTCCACCGCCGCCCGCCTCAGCGACGGCGCCCTCCTCCTCGTCGACGCCGTCGAGGGCGTCCACATCCAGACCCACGCCGTCCTCCGCCAGTGCTGGATTGAGCGCCTCTCCCCCTGCCTCGTCCTCAACAAGATCGATCGCCTCATCACCGAACTGAAACTCACCCCTTCCGAAGCCTACACGCGCCTCTTGCGGATCGTACAAGAAGTAAACGGCATCGTCAGCGCTTACAAATCGGAGAAGTATCTGTCCGACGTGGATTCCCTGCTTGCAAGAGCTGGGAATCCGGATGAGGTTGAAATTGAGGAGGAGGAGGATGAGGAAGCTGACGAGTTTCAACCTCAGAAGGGGAACGTGATTTTCGCGTGCGCCTTAGACGGTTGGGGCTTCGGGATTCAGAAATTTGGAGAGATTTATGCTTCCAAGCTTGGGGCGAGTGTGAATGCTTTGTTGAAGGCGCTGTGGGGTCCTTGGCATTATAACCCGAAGACGAAGATGATTGTGAGGAAGAAAGGGGTGACAGTCGGTGGTGGCGGTGGAGAGAGTAAGAGTGCGAAGCCGATGTTTGTTCAGTTTGTGCTGGAGCCGCTTTGGCAGGTGTACCAGGGTGCTCTTGAGGGTGGTGATGCGGGCAAGGGTGTGCTTGAGAAGGTTATTAGGTCGTTTAATTTGTCGGTACCGGCGCGGGAGCTTCAGAATAAGGATCCCAAGGCTGTGCTTCAGGCGGTGATGAGCAGGTGGCTGCCGCTTTCTGATGCGGTGTTGTCGATGGTGGTTAAGTGTTTGCCTGACCCTGTTGCGGCGCAGGCTTTCCGGATATCTCGTTTGATACCCAAGCTTGAGGTAGTTACTGAAGCTGCGGTTGATCGGAGTGTGTTGGAGGAGGCGGAGTGCTTGAGGAAGTCGGTAGAGGTGTGCGATTCAAGGGAGGATGCGCCTTGTGTTGTTTTTGTGTCGAAGATGTTTGCTGTCCAGGCGAAAATGCTTCCTCCCCAAAGGGGGGAGAATGGGAACAGTTATGGTGATGAAGGAGAGGGCGAGTCGAATGATGAGTGTTTCCTGGCATTTGCTAGGATCTTTAGTGGGGTTTTGTATACTGGCCAGAGAGTTTTCGTGCTTTCTGCATTGTATGATCCATTGAAAAAGGAATCAATGCAAAAGCATGTGCAGGAGGCTGAATTGCAATCCTTGTATCTAATGATGGGCCAAGGATTGAAAGTAGTGACATCTGCGAAAGCAGGGAATATTGTTGCCATTCGGGGCCTCAGCCAGCATATTTTGAAAACTGCTACTCTTAGTTCTACTAGGAACTGTTGGCCGTTTTCAAGTATGGCATTCCAAGTTGCCCCGACTTTGAGAGTTGCAATTGAGCCATCTGACCCTGCAGATTTGGGTGCATTGTTGAAAGGCTTGAGGCTTCTGAATCGAGCAGATCCGTTTGTTGAGGTCACTGTTTCTGCGAGAGGAGAGCATGTTCTTGCTGCAGCGGGGGAAGTTCATCTTGAAAGATGCATAAAGGATTTAAAGGAGAGGTTTGCAAAAGTAAGCTTGGAAGTATCGCCACCTCTTGTGTCCTACAAAGAGACCATTGAGGCAGAGGTATCCAACATGCTGGACAATTTGAAAGCCCTTAGTAAGAGCTCAGATTATGTTGAAAAAACAACGCCGAATGGAAGATGCATTGTTCGCGTGCATGTGATAAAACTTTTACCTTCTCTTACAAAGATGCTTGATGAAAGTTCTGATTTAATTGGTGATGTTCTTGGAATAAAGTCAGGGCAGACGGTTAAAACTTTGGATACCCAGAGACCAAGTATTCTTGAGAATGATAATCCAGCCGAAGTGCTAAAGAAGCGCATTGTGGATGCAGTGGAGAATGATATCTCGAGCTGGAATGAGAATGATAAGGATCATGCTGAGAAGTGGAAATTGGAGTGGCTAAAGCTTTTGAGGAGGATATGGGCACTAGGACCTAGGCAGATTGGTCCCAACATTCTCTTTACTCCTGATATTAAAGCAGAGAGTACTGATAGCTCTGTTCTAATACGTGGTTGTTCGCTTGTATCTGATAGGTTGGGCTTTGTGTCTGATTCTAGTAATGGAAACTCAGTTGCTGAGAAATCTTCAAATGTGAGCCAAGCTTTGGACATGGAGGTTGAGCGCCTTGAGAGTAGTGTTGTATCTGGGTTCCAACTGGCCACTGCAGCTGGTCCCTTATGTGATGAACCTATGTGGGGTTTGGCATTTGTTGTTGAGGCACGTATATCTCCACTTACCGGGCAGTATGATGAATCTGAAATTCACCTACAATCCGAACAGTATGGCATCTTTGCTGGGCAGGTAATTGCAACTGTTAAAGATGCATGTAGAGCAGCTGTGCTTCAGAATAAGCCACGGCTTGTGGAAGCAATGTACTTTTGTGAATTGAATACTCCTACTGAATATTTGGGTCCCATGTATGCTGTACTTTCCCGAAGACGGGCCCGAGTTTTAAAAGAAGAGATGCAGGAAGGTTCCCCT
Source organism: Pterocarpus macrocarpus (assembly GCA_031439585.1). Classification (NCBI taxonomy): domain Eukaryota; kingdom Viridiplantae; phylum Streptophyta; class Magnoliopsida; order Fabales; family Fabaceae; genus Pterocarpus; species Pterocarpus macrocarpus. Next base: position 9,877,507 of record CM062514.1, read on the forward strand.
TTCTTTACTGTGCATGCATATGTTCCTGTTTCTGAGAGCTTTGGTTTTGCGGATGAGCTTAGGAGGTGGACTTCTGGTGCTGCAAGTGCGCTTCTTGTCCTTAGCCACTGGGAAGCACTTCCCGAGGATCCTTTCTTTGTACCTAAAACAGAAGAGGAAATTGAAGAGTTTGGAGATGGTTCTAGTGTTCTTCCAAATACAGCCAGAAAGTTAATTGACACAGTCAGACGGCGTAAGGGCCTTCCTGTGGAGGAAAAAGTAGTACAACATGGAACCAAGCAGAGGACACTGGCTCGTAAAGTGTGATATTATTCATCATTGCTTTGTCCATCACTGTGAAGAGAACTTGTAATTTTTTAATATTTGAATGTGAGCATAGTTCATAGTTTATACACTGTATTATTCAGAAGAATTCTTTTGACATATTTTGCTTTTTTAATATAGCATCACTGAAGTTTTGTGCCATAGTTCATTTCACTTGCATGCTTCTAGATGTAGTCTGCAAATTGTTTTGCTTGTACTCTTGTCAAAGCCTAGTTGTTGGAATTTAATACAGTTGCATACTTGCTCTTAGAAGACATAAAATACTGTTGGCTTCAAGGGATAGAACAGGTTGACTTGTCAGATTTTAGATTCATGTCAGAAAATTATAATGCCAGACAATGGTCTGATCTGGAAGCGGTAAAAAAGCCATTAACGAGAATTGTGATGCGCCTTGCTGTTTGAAAAAGTGCAAGTCCTCAGGAATGTAAACTTTTGTTACCTTATTGATGTCCTGTCAGTGGTGGAGCTGGTAGCAAACAAAATGGTATTATTCTCATATTTTTCAAGTAAATATTAACCCTGTTTTGTAATTTAGAAGTATGGTCCCCATCCCCCCCCTCCCCCCCCAAAAAAAACGCCAACAAAAAAAGAGCAAAACAGTCAGATTAACTTTTTTAGGAATTGATGTTATGTTGAAATTAATAAAATTCTACAGTATGAAATTGGACATGAATCTAGTTGTTCTAAAAAATGATGTCACTCATGGTTCTGGCTACAATTTGCTGGGATAAATGATTCACTGACTTATTGTCAAGGTCTGAATATTTATATACCTGAAAGTTTATGCTGTTTTGAACTTCTGCTAGGGAGGATTCCTTATTTTAATGAATTTATTCTTTTATAAAAAATTATTTGTGCTGTTCTCATACTTGTTGAATAACCTATCGCTTCATTTCGTTGATGCATTAATACTCAAACCTAACTGCATGGTTTCTTCTCCTAGTGCAGAGCTGGCACTGGACTGACATCAAACTTGTTCCTCAGCTGCTGAATATGCTTGACTCGTGGGTAGAGGAGAACTTTGCCAGTCGCATCATTGTTCTTCTTGGTCAACTTGGGAGGTAAATTGATCGTTGCATCGATGTTGATAGTGTTGTGAAAAATCATGCATGCATAATTTCTCATACATACATACATAACACCGTGGACATGTAGGTACATATTTATAGAGGATATAGTAAGTGGAGGTATGCTTATGATGAGAGTCAGAGGAGCAAAACTTGGTTGTTGGACCATCCATACTCATGATTTAAAGATCACTTACATCTTAGATGAGCATTTAGTCAAGTCATGTAACTTGGTGTCCAAATCTTGACCAGTCATGCAACAATCCAATAGTCAAGATTTTCTCTTCCCATCTCAATATAATGTAATAACCACTCTTCTAACTTGATACATCTCATAAATTGATATTTGCTTGTCCTGTGAAATCCTAAGGTGTTTTTCTTTTTCTTTTTTTTTTTTTTCATTTTATAGAGATATGTCTCACTAATAATTTCAAGAATGCTATATTGTTTTATTTTGTTTCCTCTTTTCAAGTTTTTGTAAAAGAAATGGTGAAAATAAGATTTTGTTATTTTTACGATATTTTTACAAAATCTTCAAAAGAGGAAATAGAATGAAAATAAGGTAATATTTTTATAATTAATAATAAAAACATAACAACTTAATTCGAAAGCGGAAAACCAGCCAAATGGGCTCCTATTGATTCTACTTCTGTTTCTTCAAGAAAATTCACCAACTATTCTTCTTGGGGAGCTATTCTTAGTCCAGTTCTGTTAGTTGACTTAAGTTAGATTTATAACAATGTATTCTGTTTCTTTGATAGCACCTATCCTCAGAAATATTACATGTGAAGAGATCCATTTTTCAAGTTTACTTTTACAGCTGTTTCTTGTGTGATCACATATATGTGAACAAGCCACAGGGACTAGTACTCATTAAAATATTTTTTGGCCTCATTTATCGAAGAAGGATGCTTTGACATTATTTTGATGTTGTAATATTGTGGTTAATGTGAAAAATTTCAGGATTGGAGTTGATGCTGGTGGATACGAAGATGGAGGAGTTGAGAACTTGAGATGAACATTGTTTGCGTGTTTGGACCACACCTCTTCCATGAAAGCTGGCATTTCTCTTCAGATTTCCACTGGTGCAGCTCTTTTCAGCCTTCTTCCTCTTTATCTTGAAACCCTTGTTCATACTGACATCAGTCTTCCAGCATATATTAAATCTGTTTACAACAAGCTAAAACTTTGAGGAAGTGGTTTTTCTGGGCTGGATAAAGATAAACAGAATTTGCTATCTAGCATTTTAAGATCGCGCTGATATATATAACAAGTAGAAATTTTATCTAAGACTTCACATTAATTAAAAGGTAGGATTCTTGTGGTCATTGTTTTGACATTTCATTGACTGTGCTCATGAAGAAGTTTGGTAGATTGACAGATACTGGGAAATTAGATGGTGTTAAAATTCAAATATTCAGTTAGGTTGAGTAGATTAACTGCTCAGGACATGTTGGGATGCGATGCTGAGCAGCAGCTATGTAATGCTGGGACAGTGGGTGGGAGCAGTGAGAATGCTAATTTTTATGACAACCTCAATTTTGCACTTGTTTTAAATAAGGTATGCTGCTCCACAAGTATATGAATGCATGGGTATTTAGGAAGAAACTTTTATTTTGTGAATGATTGATCTGATTATTTGCTTATATTAAGTCTAAAATTACTTTGGCAGTTGATAGAGAGAGGGAAAGTTGGTGTAAAAGAATTAGCTTTGGAGATTGGCATTTTGCCGGAGACTTTGACTGCCAATATTAATGTAAAAATTTGATTTTTCATGTCCACTTTGTGGAAAATGGTTATTTTGAGAATTATCATTTCAAACTATAATTTTCTTATATTTGATGCCTTAACTTTCTCGTGGCAGGAGGCTTGCACAGCCCCTGATGTGGGACTCAAAATAGTCAGTTGGCTAAAATCCCATGTATAGAAATGGAATGTAGGGAACGTAGAATATATTCCCTCCTCTTATTGATCAGAAATAATTACAAAATATATATAGAGGAAGAGTAGAGAAGAGATAAGATCCCCCTACAATATCTCAACTCCTCAGGTAACAAATCAAACCTTATCAACAAAAACAGAATCCTATCCTACCAGAAATTTAAATTTAAGAAACAGAAACTAAACTAATCCTAATATTCACATAGCTGTCAACACCATGTATATTCTAATGCATTTCAGAAAGGCTTGAAAGTTAAACTCAGACCAGCCAATTCATCTAAGGATGAAAATACAGCCACTGATGGTTCTGATACTTCACTGATACAGATCTAGCTATGCTGGATCCTGTTGCTGTTAAGTCATTACCACTACGGAGAACCATCAGCAACATTAGGATTTTGAATGATAATAAAGTGATACATCCATCTGAGGTAGTTTGCAGTGAGAATGGGATGCCAATGGGCAAGTTCAACTTTGGTGAAGCAGACCATTTTTCTTATTATATATTTTCATTTGTCGAGTAGAAAGAGACAACTTGAGTCTTAAAATAAATAACTCACTTATATGAGCATGGACTCGTATATAAGTGATAGCCATAAGTGATACGGCTACTTTTTTTTAACCCCCCTTCCCTTTTCAGTTTCCTGTTGCTTGCAGGTTGAGTTAGAGAGATTACGTCTGCTTTCTGAAAGAATTGTCAAATGTGAAAAGTTAAAGGTAATTTTTTTATATGCAATTCATGTGGCAAAGCCCTAATAACATGGGCAATTCCATTTAAAATTTCTGAGAAGCTCCTATCTGTTTAGTATCTTCAGTTAGAGCACATTCTTGCATGTCTTGTTTTTGTTACACTTTCATGGCTGTCCTTTATATTCAGTCAGGTGTGTGTTCAGAAAAGCTGAAATATTAAAATTATTTCAATAATCGCTTTTTTATATAATCGCTTATGTGATAATCAATTTATGTTTGGATACTTTAGCTGAAAAGTAATTTTAAGATAATCTATTTTGTTTGGATTATATAAAAATAGTTGTTTTGTATGGTAAAATTATTAAAAAAGTATGAAATAATTGTTTATATTATCTAATATTTGATATTTAGAGTCAATTTGGTAAAAACATAATAATTATGAAATAATTAGATTCTGTTTATAATCATAGACTTCAAAATATTGCTTATATTTATAAGCTGTTTTTCAGCTTAAAATTATTAGTTTTGATTATAATCTATTTTTAGTTTTCTACCAAACAAGATTATTTTTTTTTTTAGGAAAAAAGCTGTTTCTTGCATGTTTCCAAACATGCACTCAGTCATATCTATGATTAACTTTGGTCCCGTGGACATTTACAGGTGGAATTGGTCTTATGCTCACAAGACATACTTGGCTTTAAAAGAGATCTTGTTGCTGGGTCTGTGTTAGTTCATAGCTCTTTCTTGCTTCCTGATGGTAGTTCAGAATCAGCTACAACATCCCTTAATGGGAACACAGAGGGGAGCAGGCCCTGCAGTGAAACAGTCCAAAGATCAGATGATGCAACTTTGGACAGTTCAGTTTCTGCTAGACTGCCTGGACACCATGTCAGGGTTGCTTTATCCATGGACACTGACCCAAAAATGGATGATGACTGCTCAACCTCAGATAGCCACTATAAACACAAGGTTCCAGAGAGGGTACAATTTTCTGGTAAGCAGATTCCTTGTAGAGCTTCTGCTCCATCACATAATGTTTTGGATGATAGTAGATAGAGATCAAAATCAAGAAAGGTAAATATGGCTGCAATTACTTTACCACTTGGATCTCTCCTATTTCTTTTTAAACTCAATGTTTATTTTGAACAAAAATGCTGATTAGTATGAAATGGGTATAAACTGCTATTGATAATTGCTTTTTCACCTTTATCTGTGATTTCCACCAAACACCCATTAGTAACTCACCACAACTGTTTTGGTCACTTTTCATACTGATACTGTTCGTGCTATTTAGCACTTCTCTTGTTTGAAATGTTTAGTGTGTGGAGTGGGTGAATCTTGGGTTGTGTAGGACAAGTGCTTATGCTTTATTAGCTATTACAGCATACAGAGACATTTGGGAAGGAGCTTGTTATGACGTCAGATGAAGCATCCATAAAGAACTTAATGTTATCGAAAGGAATATGCATATGTCCCTGCTGATCGCCCGTCAAATGACATGCAGTCTAACCGGGATGTGTATGCTAGTGGACCAGTCGATCATGATGAGTAGACTGGAGTGTTGGATCACGGCTTGGTTCTGTTTCCCCACATTCGGCTGATATCGACGATATCTGGATACTATTTCGCGTGATTTGCTAACTCTAGATATTCATGGAGAACGCAGGTGTATTGCGGCAGAAAGTTGCATTCTGCCGTGGGATGGGCGGTGGGTGGCGGCGGGGGGAATTTTGGCTAGCATTGTTGTGCATTGATTGTGAGAGTAAACTGTATGGTAAATGAGCCTTAGAAGGGCTCGCATTCCATGTTATTGTCACTCGTGGAAGACACAATTGAATCATTTCTTCTTGTAATGCAAGAGAAAATTAGGGGATTACCTGTTTTTCTGTAGTGTTGTATATATTTTTGGAATGGCATAGAAATTCTGAAAGAATTTGTGCTCGGCGTCAGATTCACCGAGCATATAAATCATGTAACTTCCATCCGGCTCCGTATTTGTATTTTTATTAACTGTTTTTCTTTTGCCATAAAATTCTGCAGTATTAGGGCTGACTAGATTAACGTAATGGCCAGAATGATGCATAAAACTACCGATTAAATATCAAATGTTTAGCTGTTTATCAGTTTTTCTTTATTCTTAATGATAAATGCGAGGTCAAAGATTTTGTATGTATTCCTTCTGAATGGTGTCTGAGTGAGGTAAGGAACTTTTCAACGCGCCGTTCCATATATTCATGTACGTTCTTGGCGTTGTTCAGTATCTACACCAACCACGGGAGCTGCTGGCATATGCTCTGGTCTTGGTCTAATCGTCGTTGTGACCTGTATAGCCCCTGCTTCAGAACCTGAATTGAAATATGTGTTCGTTTGAGTAAGTAACTCACTAAAACACTTTTGTGAAATAACTTTTGAAAAGTAATTGTGTTCGGATATGCAGTAATTATAGTATTTGTTTAGAGTATTTTAAAATGTACTTGAAAAAATAAATATTTTAACTTCTTAAATAGCATTAAAAATAATTTTTTAGGATGTAATAAGTTGTATAGTTAAACATGACAAAAATTTAAAAATGTGATTTTTGACTTTCCAAAAGTTGAAAAAACAAAATTTATAATTGGTGTTATCGAAATGGATAGTTTTCATGGGTGAATTTTACATTAGTTTGGCGAAATTTTTTTTCCTCGGTCTTATTGTTCAGGCTATTTTTCGACTATGGCTGAATTAGTGTGCTTGGTATGCCAGACTTTGAAATCGACTAACTAAAGCCTTTCAATTTCAAATGTCAAACAATTATTCTAAGGAAGAAAATCTGCTCATTGTATATGGGTTCATAAGTTATTCAAAGAAAGCGTTTGACTAAGATCAAACACGAGTATGACCAAAAGCGCAAGTAAGGAGTAGGTATATTGTAATCAACAAAATTTGTATTAAATATTTAATCAATTACAATGAGAGTTTCTCTTAAACTTCCATGGTCAATCCATGTGGAAAGTTTAACGAAAGAAATTGGTACGAATAAGAGGCCAAAAGGCTGAAACTAAATTGGCATAAAAAGGTAAAGAAAAGGGTAAAGGTACAAGTAAAGGAAAGTAAATAGATAAAAGTCTAGATTTGTATTGGGTGCCGGGGGGTTTGCAATGGCTAAGCTCTATTTATAGACAAGACTTCTTTCACAACAACCCTTTGGTAACTGTCACGAAACTGTCTTTCATGTCTTTTTTAAGTGCACTCAACTCAGCATAGTCGTAACAGCTTAAAATGCTCCTTGTATTTCATCGGTTCTCTCCACTTTTTAAACTATAAACTGCCTTCATCAACGCTCTTACTTTCTATGGATTGGTCATAGACTTGGTCGAACTCCTGTCCTCAGCTATTGAAGTACATTTGTAGATTACAAGTTGTTAGAAAGGCCCAAAGTTTAATAGGAAATTCATGCCCTCAACTAACAACTAATGTCACTATTCAACTATTAGCTGTCTGCTATCGAATATCGGCCGAAATCCATATAAGCTGTCAAGCTTCAAAATATGCGAATAAGAGTTTCTGTAGGTAACTATGCCTAGTTAAAATCCTAATTATAAAAGACAAGGCAAATCAATTGAGGTAAAATAGAAAAATGGTCAAAATATTATCAAAACGACATTTTTTTCAGGGCCGAAACAGCCTTAGCGGGCTAACCCTGGTTGCCACATCGATGCTCTGGTCTTGGGCTTTCCATAAATATGCAATAATGATTATTTTGACACCCAGATTTCAATCGGCTACCAATTGAAGTTTGGCTGAGCGTTTTGGCCTCTTTTAATAAATTTAAGCCGAGCAACACATTTTGTGTTGGCTGTCGATCATTGCCTATTTTTCAGCTAACTACTCTCGACTATTGACTAAACTTGATTGAATATTGTCGTATCCAGCTATTTCTCCTTGGTTAGCTGCAATTTTTTGGTGATAACATATGTTTTTGCAAAAAGGTTTGGAATGATCATGGACACATGTCATGATTGAGCATGACTTGCTTTGTGATTTCATTCTTTTCCTACAGATAGGAATTGAGCTTTTTCTCTAAGAGATACTGACTGCTACCACATGTTTATGACTTTGTACATTTTTTTTTTTAAAATTGTATTTTGAATGTCAGTTGTGAAGAAGAGTTCAATCCATTAGGGGTGTGCACGAGTAAGGATTTACCCGCTAACCTGAATGACTTGATCCGACCCACACACAAAAATATGGTTTGGGTCGGGTAATTGGGTCCGTTCGAGTAAAATCCGATTAACTCATCCACTCTTTAGCTTGGGTATCGAGTTTAAAAATTAAACTTGTTACCTAACCCGATGATCCGAACCCCCACTTTTCCTTTTTTTTTTTGCCCTCTAAATCCCACTCCCACGCCACTTACTCTCACTCTATCTCAGTGTCTCTCTCATCTATTACTCTCACTTTCACCCTAAATTCTAAATCCCTAATTCCCTTTATTTCCCACAACCACAGCCACTGCTCCCCTTCCCCTCTTTAGTCTTCCCTCTCCCTCGGTCCCTCCGTCGCATTCTGCCCCTGTTGTCGCTGGCCCGCTGCATGCTGCCAAAGGAAGTCACCATCCCCTACACGAACTCATGGAGGAAGGTGCTGCCACCACCAAGAAGGAAGCCACCGCCGCAAAGCTCTCCCTTGAAGCCTCTACCACTACCATGAAGCTCTCACTCGAAGCCTTCGCCACGCTACAAAGAAGCGATCACTCGAAGCCTTCGTCGTCGCTATTTTGCTGCAAGAAGGCAGCACCACGAGAAGACCACCGCCACCGTGAAAAGGCCACCGCCACCGCACTAACTCTCAGATTTGGTGGTCTCCACATTGCCGCCACAAAGATGGCCTCACCGGTCACCGCGAGAAGCCTTGTCCAACCATTGATTTGGCTTCTTTGCCACCACGCACAAGACACACGCACGCATATAGATAGAGAGAGAAAGAGGCCGCCACACCGCAAGACTTAGGGACACCGTCACACCGTCAACTGCAAAGGTAAGGTCTGGTGGTGGTGGTGGTGGTGGTGGTGTTGTTGTTGCTGCTACTACTGTTGTTGTTGTTGTAGTGCTATTATTGTTATTGATGATGATGAAAGTAAATGGGTTTTAGGCTTTGTATTTTCTTATTTTTTAAAATTTGTAAACTTTCAATTAGTCGACTAGTTGGAATGAAGTTTAAGATTTGAATTTGGTTATTTGTTATTGATGGTGTTTAGTTGAAAATTAAAATTAATTTTCTAGATCTGAGATTTGAGATGGGGTAAACGTGGATTGTGTTTTTTCTTCTTTTAACAATTTGACTACCCGACCCAATCCAACCCGATTTAGATTTGGTTGATTTGGTTCGGGTCGACAACAAAATTTTCAAAAGTCTGATCCAACCCAACTCAACCTCATTTGATTGGATTGGACATTTTTTACCCTCAAACCTGATCTAATCCGACCCGTGCACAACCCTACAATCCATCTTGGGACGGAGATATTCAACAAAATTGAGATGGGTTGCTGTTGGAAACTAAAAGTGAAAATTGAGAATTTTTTTATTCCTCTCTTAGGAATATGAAGGCTATTTCGAATAATTAAATATTCATTTCAGATGCATTTTGCATTTTTGCTATCCCCTACCCCTACCATGCGCATAGGTTATATGACCTTTTTCCATTATACTATTCTTACTGCAACATAAAAAGAAAATTGTTAATTGAACATTATTTTATGTGACAGATAGATGGACACCTACATAATTTAACGCGAGAGTAATAGAAAGAGAGTAAATGGTGGCAAGGTAAATGGTGGGCTCCACCTTTTTTTTTTTTTTTATTTCATGGTGTCAACGTGTGTTTTAGTTTTGATATGTTCAAATATTTGTTCTTGCATAAAAAGTCAAAAATTTTGTTAACGAATCTGTCAGGGCGACTGCCAAGTCTCTTCGATTTCACAATGTGGAAGTAGGGTTGAAAGCAAGATAAGTCAATTTGTGAGATATTTTTTATTCAATTTATTAATAATTTAATAAGTTAAACTCGTGAGTTTATAAGTTAAGTTTGAGGTAAAGATTTGAGTTTATTTATTAAAAAAGTTAAACTTAATCTTTAATATATATATGTTGTTGTTATTGTTGTCGTTAAGACTGTGTTTTTGTCACTAAATATTATAAAATTTATTAAACTAAATAGATTTTAAATTTAATTTAAGTTATCTTATTAAATTTGAGCAGTTTATGAGTTAATTTGAGTTTAGAAATTAGATCTCACTCTAAGCTCGAGCTCAGGTTCGTGTTTGACCTAATAGTAACAAGCCAAGCCTAAACTATACCAAGTTTGGGCTCAACTTAGCTCACTTAGAGCCCTATGTGAAATGCACACTTCCAATGTCACGATGTCTTCAATTCAAATATTGCATCCTTCACTGTTTTTTTCCTTTTTGGTCATGGTTTTGGTCATGGCATCCTTCATTGTTTGAACCAACTAATTTTCCAATGTTTAGGGTCCGTTTGGCATGCCTAATAATATAAAGACTAATAAGATAAGAGTTCATAAGGCCTGATAAAAATTTAATATTATGTAGTGTTCAGTATATTACTATATAAGATATTATATTATATAAATTATAACTAGAAAAAAAATTATAATAAATATAATCTTTAAATATTAAATTTAAAAATTAATATAATTTTTTAAATATTTATTATAATTATTTTAGCTATTTTTTATTATATATAAATATAATTTTATATTAAAAATTATTTATTTATTTATAATATTTTTTTCATAAATAAAAAAATGAGAGCGAGAGAGAGAGAAAGAGAGAGAAATAGAGAGGAAGTTTTTATACATCAAAATCCAAACAGGTCTAATATCATATTCTTATATTTGGTTGTATTTTTTATTATATATAATTAAATTTATATTAAATATTATTTATTATTATTTATATATTTTAATAATAAATTTTTATTCCTATATTTTTATATTAGTTTGAACAATTATTTTACAACTATTATTTTTTAAAATATTTATTTATTTATTAAATATTTTTATTAAATAATATTATTTTTTGTTTATATGATTTTTATTTTTTATTTAATAAATATTTTTCTTTTAATAAAATATATTAAAAAATAAAAAAGTGAAAGAACTCTTATGCATATACGACCTCTACAGGCTAGGTTAAAATATCAATCATTTTGATGTATAAGAGATATTTGATAGATAAATTTATACAATACATTAATTATATCAAATAATAAATAAAATTATAATATATTATATTATTTTATCCTATCATATCTAATATAACATACTAAACACACCCTAGGTACATGCGAGGAGTTCCCAGCGGAACCAACAGCTGTAACTTCTCGAAAGTATTTAGTATTATCCTATCTTTCATGTCTAAAAGGGAAAAACTTGAGCAATAATTAAGCTGGAATAATTTATCTTTGTTTTTGGTCGTGGAGTCTTCTTTCTTTTGTGACTAAGCATAATCACTTCCTAGAGTTATATAGCAAACCCACAACTCGAACGTCTAGACTCAATACTACCGATAAGGTCCACCTACATTATCCACAGCCGGCATAGTGGTCCTAGATGATGTCTCACCATTTATCTTTTTTTTTTTTGTTTTTTTTTTTTTCGGTCTAAAGGCATGGAGGTGGCCCCATTTTGTGTTTTTTGGGGGAAGGGACATGGGGCTCAGTTCCCAGGGATCGAACATGGCCCCATTTTTCCTCCGGGTGCACTGTTGTTGGAAAGGCATACTGCCTTTTGCCAACTGAACCGAACCAAGCCTTTGCGTGCTTCTCACCATTTATCTTAAACAAAAAGATATGTAAACCAAAAGTGCAAGCAAAATGATAAATGTAAATGCCAAAGGGCTTTAAAACTTGATTTACAGCCGCACAAGTCTTTAAGATTTAGGTGTAATAAATCATCACTTGAATTTGACAAACTAGTTCAACTGAGCACTATACAGTGTAAGACCATTCACGGCTTAGTATTTTCAAGTTAACCAACACCAACACAATGTACAATGTGCATAATTATGCGAATCTCCAAAAGTTTTTGAGGCATGTTGCCTGTTACTTGGAGTTTCTTCTTTTCTTTTAGGAAAAATTACAATTTATCCTTCTAAGCTACAAGCCATATACACTTTAATCTCTAAACTTTAAAAATATGCAAATCAACTCCTGAACTTTCTTTAATTTATAAATTGACCCTTTTGTTAATTTTTTCATCAATTGTTAGAAAAAATATCACATATCTAAAAAAGTTTAGAATATCATATTGCATATTTAAGAAAATTCAGGGGGTCAATTTGTATATAATCCAAAATATAATACACTTATTTTAGCTAAAATATACATTCACAAAAGTTCAAGATGTCAATTTGCATATTTTTAAAATTTATGAGCTAAAGTACACCTAGACTATATTTTAAGGGATTAAAGTGCAATTTTCTCTTTATTTTAATCAACGAATCACTGCCTGTTCTACTGTCCAAGATCCCATGTTTGCAGTTTCCAACATATCTCTTTACAGTTTAATGATCTTATCTGCAATACCAAGAAAACAACCATTAGTTATGTGTGACCATTTCTATAGCTTCTGTTAAGAGTGATACATAACAACCTACATCAAGTTCCAAAATTTTAACTAAAAACATTAATGAGATCAAGTACTACACATAAGAGACTAGCGAAAGTGAGAAACTATGAAGTCAAAACATCCTGGTTGCTTGGAAACCTAACAGCAACACAACATGTATTAGGATCACTGCTCCTCCTTTTTATTTTGATGCATTTAAAACAACACTCCCATTTCTTATTCATCCATGCCATGTAAAGAGACAAATCTGGTTGTTTTAGAAAATTAGATTACAAGACAACGAACTCATATCACCCTCAAAACCAGAACATAAACTTTTGAACACTTATTTAGGAAGTAGGTGCACTTCTGAGTGAGAATGAGACCCCTCCTTCCCGCAAGGCAAAAAAATTGACACCAATGGCTTAGGTACCAGTGAGTGACTCTAAATGAATGGATAGGTCTACCCAAATTTCTTTTCCGTCTTTAGTCAAGCTTGCTCTATGCTCTCAAACAGAGGTCATATCCAATACTCTTATAACATTTTTTTTTTGCTCTGTTCTCCAGTAACACTTGGAATGGCTTCCTAATCACGACAGTGCTTGAGAGATACCTTTGTTGCAGACCAAAAACACATAAGCCTGTGCAATCTTATCAAAACAATCAAGGCATGAGAATACACTTTGCTATTCTGTTTTATCCTCAATGTTGCCAAACTAAATCTTACACCCAGGCACATTAGAGTCTTTGGTAAGACAACACCCACACGAGCCTCATTTGGTTTGCCTTAAAGGAAAGAAGGTCAGCCTAATGGTGTGATATCTCTTTTGTGACTCCTAAGTTCCCAAAACCAATAGACATAGATTAGTTCCATGTTCCACTAACTAAGCCAACAAGTTTAGATTTTCATATCACCAACACTACCGTGACTGCCATTGCCCGGGTTTTCAAATAATAGTAATAATAAAAAAAAAAATCTGCCAAAGATCTATAAGGTCAAAATTTGGATGCATAGAACCAGAAAAAAAAAAATTAAAAAGAAAAACTTAAAAAATAAAGAATTGTGGGGAAAGACGATACTTTTTATTGGGAACAAAATTAAGAAGAGAAAGAGAAGTCACCATGTGGAAGTGGAAGTGGAAGTGGAAGCTGAATTTTGGGAATTAATGGAGCTATAAATTTTGAAGAGGCGACCAGTTGGGGGCTTGGATCGAACTGTTTTCTTTTTAAGGCCAAAAATCTCTTGCACGAGAGGCACATGAACCAGCACCAGTTTCCATGCCACCAACCACCCTATTCCACACACAAAATCACAATCCTTTGTCTACTATGAGAATTCCAATGAATTGAAAAGATGATGATAAAGCATGCATAGAGAGTGAGAGAGAGTGAAGAGTTACCGAGAGAGATTATGGAGAGAACGAATCCGATGGCGAGGATGGGGCGAAAAAGGAGGATCATGATGAAATCCCAAACAGAAGGGGATGGTAAAGACGACAACGATTCCATGGCAATAGAAGCAACCTCAACTCAACGAGCTCCTCTGGTCTCCATCTCCATCTCGATGTATTTCTAATTCTGCCTCCGCATCACTTCACCTGGACCGTTTGTGGAAACCCATGCCTTCCATCATGTTGGCCCAAATTGCCTGATCCGTTGTATTTCATTTAATTAGATTAGACATGCGGAGGAGGCTCGAGTTGAGATGGTAATTGTGCTGCCTTTTTAACTCCGCACCCTATGACCCACAAATAAAAAAAAAAAAAAAAAAGAGAAACTCTACACCCGGGTGATATAGGAGAATCAAGCTCAATTTCGGCTTAAATATATTTTTAATCCTTATAAAATTAATAAAATTTTCTTTTACTCTCTGAAAATTTTTTTATTGGATTTTGATCCAAATATTTCTAAAAATTTTGGTCCCCATTAGTCTATCTCCGTTAAGTAATGATGTGAATAACGGAGAGCTATGTCACTATTCCCATATAGCAGCTTATATGATATTAGTTCGTATGAAATTTGATTTTAGTTCCTAAAATTTTTTGGTTTTTGATTTTAATCTAAATATTTCCAAAAGTTCTAATTTTAGCCCCTATCATTAGTCTACTTTCGTAGGGTGATGATGTAGACGACGAATAGCCATGTCACCTTTCACATATGGTAGCTTAAATATAAATTTTTTTTAGTATATTGGCACCAATAAGATTTCAACCTAAAACTTTATGCAAACTACCTAAATCACTCACCACTAGACTATTTTTAGTGGCTTAGCTTAAATATAATTTTAATTTCTATAATTATAAATTATTTTAGTTTTAGTCATTCGAAAAATTAAAAAACAAATTAAAATCTTTCTACTCTTCTCCCTTCTCTATCCCCCACCTTCTTCCCCCTCCCTTCGCCTTTTAACCCCCACTAGCAAAGGAGTTACCACTCAAACTTTACTAGTGGTAACTTTACCCAATACAAAATAAAAAAAAATCCCCTGAAATACCCCAAGCCTAATCCACATTTAATTTCAACACTAATAGAATAGAAAAAATAATATGACACAACAAAAACAAAAACTAGGGCACAACAATGCAAAAGGAGAAAATAGGGGTATGGAGTTGAAAAAAGCAAAAAGCATGACCAAAGATGGAGATGACAAAGTTGGTCTCGTGACGGTGGAGAGGTGATGACGAGATGGTTATTCTGCAATAGTAGAGGTGTGGCATGGCAACATGATGGTTCACAACTAAGCTTGCGCAAGGGACGCTTGGTGGCTAAGCGACAATTACGTGGTTGACAAAGAGCATAGACAACATGGCGGAGGAATGGTTTATGACAGTGAGGCAATTTCTGGTTAGATAATGGCAATTGACGGCTCAGCTGAGCGGCGACTGACATCTACACAATGAAGGTTTGGGTGGCGATATTGTCATAATAGCAATAGCTAGGCAGAGAATGTGATAGAGGTGTTGTGCTCACGGTCTCTTTATGGAAAGGGGAGAAGTGGGTGGGGGAAGTTGGTAGGGGCTGGAAGGGGAAAGCAGGTTGGGTGGGGGAGGGAAGAGAAGAGGAGGGGAAGAGGAAGAAAGTAGGGCTTAAGCGAGACTATAGTGGAAAGAAATGTTAGTCTTTTTTTAAAAAAAAATTAGAGGGATTAAAATTAAAATAATTTATAATTACAAGGATTAAAAATATATTTAAATCATTAGTTAACAAAGGAAGGCTACTGAGAGGGATTAAAACCAAAATTTTTGAAAATATTTGAATCAAAATAAAAAAAATTAGGGATTAAAAACAAAATTCACAATGACTAATATAATATTTAAATTGTCACATGGGAATAGTGACATGGCTCTCTGTCATCCACATCATTATTTAATAGAGACAAACTAATGGTAGGGACTAAAACTAAAACTTTTAAGAATATTTAGATCAAAATCAAAAAATAATTTTTTGTAAGGATTAAAATCAAAATTCACTAATTTTATAAGGACTAAAAATATATTTAAACAAAAAAATTCTATATATTAATTTAATTATGTAGTGTTATATTAGTAAAAATATTTGACTCTTACTTACAATAGCTATATCAAAAGTCACACATAAAATAATAAATGATTAAAATATAGTGTAAAACTCTTTGCATTGACACTTTATGAAAATTAAGCTCATAAATTATTTTAATTATATTAAGATGTTATGTTCATATAATAATATATTCTAATACTTATTAATAATATAAATGGGATTGCCCTTTTTGCTTATAATGCATTATTCAAAAAATGCTACTTTAATAGTATGTATTGTTATGTTAATAAAAGAATAGCTTCTATTATTATTATAATTATTATAAATTAATAACCTATAAGTTTAAAGAAAAATAAAAAAGATCAAATAATAAATATATTTTATTAATTTTTTAAAAATTTTAAAAAAATTAAAATAATACTTTATTTTTAATTTATTTATAAAAAATTAAGATAAAAATATCCTTAACCCCTTTAATTTTATCTTCAATGCTTTTATCCCTTAAATTAAAGAAGGTGCAATTTATCCCATAAACTTTGTTTTAGAGCTTCAAACCCTTGATTGTTAAATTATGTCAAAATCATTAACGATGGTTTGCAAAGAGTAGTGTTATTTATAATTAAGATTATGACTCATTTTAAGGAATATACTAAGACATTTCTTAATCATTGGTTGAAAGTAGATTCCAGGCTTTTCTTAACTAATAATTAAGAGACACATTAGTATCCATTGAAATGAGTTCCAAAATTAAGTATAAATAATATTTTGTTTTGAAAAACATTTTAGTTTCTTGAATAGTCAATCTATGCCTAGTTTGGAAATTTTAAATTCTTTTCTCAAATATTTCTACAAAATCGAAGTACATACTAAGTTTTCTAAAGATCATTTTCGCTTGCATGAACGCCACTGAGATGGTGGTCTTACTGACGCTTAATGGGTCCAATATTTTGGCTTTTGTAAGACATCTCCATGAAGAGATATAATCCTTCATGTATGAACATTATATCCTTCCAAAAGTAGCTACCAAACCATCATTTTGGAAATCCTGTGACAAGGAATGTATTGGTATCACTTTCCATTGTTCCTCATGTGCATGAATATCAGCAACCATCCCAAAATCACAATACGGCTTGAGAGTATACTAGCGTGTCATTCAATTAACAACCGCAAGGTTACCATACCATTATCCCTAAAACAATTGGTAGAGACAGCATGACGAATCAATTAGCCACAATATAGCCAAGAGCACCACGAATGAAATGAACAAGGACTGATTTGGAAAGAAGATTTGAATACGAACCTGACCTAGAAGGGGCAAGAGATTTGAGGGAAATCAATATATATATATATATATATATATATATATATATATATATATTATGTGAGAAATGAGAACAAACATTTCTGCCATTGGATCAAATTGTGTTGCTGAGATTATATTACCAATTAAAAAATTTCATATAACACACTATACGCACCACAACTCTCTCTTCCTTAATTGTCTCCTCCTCCTCCTCCTTCTCTCTTCTCCTAATTTTTTGTATTATGATACAATAACCCCAATTTCTGCACTCACTTAATTCCAATTTCAACTATTCACAAGCCCATTTAAAAAAAAAATGAAAAAAATCAAGCTTTGCACTAACAACCCAATATGAATTGAATTGACGTGGAGATAAAGGGACAAATGATAAAAACAATGGATCCTCATAAGCGCGAAACTGCAAAGTAAACATCTCGACTTAACAATGGCAGCTTGATTGTACAAGATATTGGAATTATGTGATAGCCAGTAATGTGATTCAATAATTTGAGAAGATTCTGACATATTAACCCCAATTTCGACATGCACTTAACTCCAATTTCAATTAATCACATACCAAGTTGAAAATAAAAAACAAAAAACTTTGTGCTAACGAAAAAAACCAATGAATGCCCATAAGCGCAATGTGAACACCTCGACTTAACAATGGCAGCATGCTCGTACAGGATATTCGAGTCATGTGATAGCCAGTAATGAGATTCAGCCATTGAATTAAATTGTGATAACCAGTAATTTGAGAAAATAGTTAGAGTTTTTCTTTTTTCTTTTTTTTTTAGTTGGAGAAAATAGTTAGTGTTGGGGTGGATAAGGTGTGTCATGTGAGATTTTTTAATTGGTAATATAATCTCACCAACACAATTTGATCCAATGGCTTCTCACATAACAAACTCATTTTCACTTGATACATCGTCCATATATTTGATTAAATGGATTATTTGTTATCTGATATTATTTTATATCTTTCATTCTTTGACTATAAATAGCCCTTTGAGGTGCTTTATAGGTGAAACATTTGAGAGTATCAATAGTAGAATTCTCTCTTCCTTCTCTTCTTCTCTCCTTCTCTATTCTCTATTTTCTTTATTATTATTTTCACAATACGTTATTGGTCCACCATTTAAGTGAAGGTTTGAAGTAAGATGCTTTAACAAAGTAGAGGCTTGATGTAAAATATTTTAATCATGTCAAGCTTTTTCAATCATGAATTTGTGGTTCTTAATATTTTGCGAAAGAACTATTTATCTTGAGAGAGTTATAGATGCTGAAATTTATATTGACTTAATGGATCTTGTAAACACCATTAAACAATAAAATGCTGCATCCTAGCAGGATTGCACAAAATTTATCTTGATTTAATGGGTCTTCAAGACACCATTAAAGAAGGAAATATTGCATTACAGTAAGATCGCGCAAAATTTATTTTGATTTAATAGGTCTTAGAGATTCCATTAAACAAGAAAATATCATTACATCCTAATAGGATTGTGCAAAAGCATTGATTTTCCTTCGTTGTCACTTTCACGGAGAATTAAAATTTGAATATTTTGTTCTAAACGATCTTGCTGATCTTTAAAGTTGCCTAAAGCAAATATATGACCACAAAAAAAGGATAGTATTTTCAAAAGCCCGTTATAATTGGATTTATTTGTGGTTGCAAGATTTTAAATCTATAAGTGACTACAGCTCTACAATATTATAAAATCACCTTCCAATTTAAATTATGGGGTTAATTACTATTGATAGAGATATGTTAGAGAACAAACATTCTTGATATCTTTTATGCCTCGAATGTGCTCTTACAGTAGCAATATTGAGAAAAGAGTCTTACAAAATATTTTGAACTAATTTTATATCTTGTTATGGCTAAACAATAAAATGAATTGCTCATGAAAAATCATGAAACTGGCTCAATTGGCTTTGCTTCATTTCTTGAAGTAATGCAACAAGTTATAACCCTCAGAAGTGGCAAAGATCATGGTTCCAATAAAAACCGCAATTGAGGTGACAGAAAATAAATGATATCACTGTTCCATTAAAGTACATTGGTCACATATCTATCATATATCGAGATATTTTGCTTGACCTTTATTAAGTATCACTAAAAGAGAATAAGAAAAAGGCAAAAATAAATTTTGTTTCTCAAGATACTTAGCTAGCCATACCATGATAATATGAATTGTTTGAATGTATCTTATTTTACTTATTTATTTATTTATTTTAAAGATCCTAATGGGAATATTGGTAATTCAATTTAATGATGAAAATATTTACTAATTGTCATTGATATGCTTTTAAATTCAAGTTTAAAATTTTACGAATTTTCAAGTCATTGCTTTGCTCTTAAATCCAAGTCATTGATATCTTGAGATTTTTAAGTTTATGTTATCATATCAATTTACGATATGAACATAATACTTGGATTCATATGAATTTATGTTATCATATAATTACTTTGATATGGTGTCCATCATGATTGATTTCAATAGATTAATTTATTTGTAGATATGTATATTGTTATTATTCAATATTGTGTGAACATTCATGTATTAGTTCACGTAGTATTTATTTATTTTTCTTATCATGGACAAATGTTCATATTGTAATATATTTTATTTGATTTTTTTCTTTGAAAAAATGATCAAGATAAATAGTACAGATATCTATCTTGTGGATAATACAACTACGCACACTATTCTTAAAAGCAAAATATATTTTACTCATGTGGTAATGGAAGAAGCAAGTATAGTACCATTATTGGTAATATCAATGATTGAAGGTTTCAGAAGAACTACTATTTTGTTTCTTGAATAATCTTTTTGAATTTTAAATATATTCATATATTTTACTTCCTGAAGAAAATTATTGAGTTTTAAATATATTCGTCAAAATGAATATTGTATTGAGACGAGAAGTGAGGAAAATAATGAATACCTCCATATTATATAACTTCTGCTCTAGGAAAGAAAGCTGTAATGGAGAAATTATTTGCAGTTTCTTTTGATATGTATTACACTAATATTAGTATAATTGAATCATATACCATAGTAAACCAAAAGTTCACTAACCCAAATGATTTTGTCATTTGGAATGATCAATTGGGACATTCTGGAGCAATAATAATGCGAACAAATTGTTGAAAACTTAAATGGGTACTCAATGAAGAACCAAAGATTCCTTACTTTAATGAGTTTTCTTATGCTGCATGTTCTTAAGTAAACTAATTATAAGGCCATCACTAATAAAGGTTGAATTTAAATCTCTTGAATCCCAAAACAAATTTAAGATGATATAAGTGGACTAGTTCATCCACCATGTGAACCTTTTAGATATTTTATAATTTTAATAGAAGCATATACAAAATGATCACTTGTGTGCTTATTATCATCTTACAACCTCAAGTTTGCAAGATTACTTGCACAATTTATTCAATTAAGAGCACAATTTCCGAACAATCTAATCAAAATAATTCATCTTGATGATGCTAGTGAATTTACTTTTCAAGCTTTTAATGTTTATTGTATAGCTGATGATACAAATGTTATGTATTCAGTTGCATATGTTCATATACACAATGGGCTATTAGAATCATTTACGAAATGCCCCCAATTGGTTGCTAGACCATTATGAGAATAAATCTCCCAAATTTTACTTGAGTGTATATTGTTTTACATGCTGCAATACTCATTTATATAAGGCTAATAAGTTGCCATCAATTCTTTCCCTTTTAATTAGCTTTTGCCCAATAGCCAAATATTTCCTATCTAAGAATTTTTGGATGTGCAATATAGTCCCAATTGCCCCATCTTATTGCACCGAAATACGACCCCAAAGAAAATTAGAAATATATGTTGGATATGACTTTCTCACTCTCTCTCTCCAGTTAAGGGTCTTGAAATACAAATGAAAAATGTCTTTAAGGCTCAATTTGTAGAACATCAATTTGATAAAATAATGTTTCCAATATTAGGGTGAAAGCCAGAGTAAATAATTGAAAAAGAAATAAATTAGAATGCGTCATTCTTACTATTTTGTTTCTCGAACAAGGCAATGTGAACTAGAAGTTCAAAATATTATAGATTTGCAAAGAAGAGCAAATGTGTTGTCAAATGCACTTCCAGATACAGAAAGGACAACTAGATCCTATATGCTAATTGAAGATGCCTCAACTCAAATTAATATCCCTATTAGACAATCACACACCAGAAGTGTATTAGACCAGTCAGTTCCAAAAATGGAAATTCTCGAAAAAGAAGAGGAACAAATGATTTTATGAAAGCAAATGATTCTAATGGTAATACTTTTCTTGATAAAAAGGATACAGACAATAAGCATTTTTGTTGTAGTCTAATATTTTTGACATAATTGAAATGCTAAAAAACATTTGAGTACCTAAAAATAGTCAAGATATTGGAAATGATGAAATTTTAATAAACTATGTCTTTATAGAAAAAAATATGGAATCAACGAGAAATTATTATCGACAACATATTTGTATATAATATAGCACTAATATTATGTATAAAAATGAGGATCTTAAACTAAACCGTCGAATAATGTTGATGTAAAAATGATTAGCCAAACTGGAAAGAAGCCCTATAGGTTGAATTTGACTTACTTTCAAAATGTGAAATCTTTGGACATATAGTCCGAACATCTGGAAGGTGTAAATCCAATGGGATATAAATGGGTATTTGTGAGAAAATGAAGTGAGAAAATGGAGTAATGAGTTGATAGTTTATGATCTATGATATATTTTAAGTTTTTATATTCTTGAACATATATTATATATGTTTCTATTTAATTAAATTTCAAAGGTTTTGATCCATCATGTTATAGAGTATATCACATTTCTATATTGATCCATTATATGTTATTTTATATTGTGAAATTTACATATGGATTCATTATAATTACTCTATACATTGATGACTTGAATATTATCATAACTTCTATAGAGGTTCACATAGTCATAGAAAATCTAAAGGAAAAGTTTGAGATAAAAAGTCTTGGAAGGACAAAATTTTACCTTCACCTGTATATTGAGCATTTAACAAAAGAAATATTTGTTTATCAATCAACTTATACAGAGAAAGCCTTTGAGATTTTACATAGGAAAAACATATCCATTGAGTACCCTAATGTTTGTAAGATTGTTAGATCTAAGAAGGAGCTCATTTCATTCTCAGGAAGGCAATAAGAAGTTCTTGGTCCTGAAGTACTATATCTCATTGTCATAGGAGCACTTATGTATAACATCCTCCTCTATACAATACTATGCTTAAGTCATAGTACCACACTCTGGAGTTGTTATTGTTACCTGAGCAGACCTTATCTGATAGCGACTTCAGCTGTCTGTGGAACTTCTCGAACTTATCTGGAGATAACACGGAAACAGGGATGAGAATTTTAAATTCTCAGTAGGATCCACTAAGAAATTTTCATACCGTGTCATCGTTATTATCTCCAGCTGCTTCGGTTTATTATAAAAGATGAACATATGATACGAACTGTTCCGTTTTATAATTTGAAAACATATGGTCCGTAACAGAGTTCATTTTATTCCACGCACTTGAGTCATATTGGCAATATTTCATAATGAAAATAATAATCACGGCATAAGTAGATGGAACAGTCTCAGCATCAATAAAACATGGGATATAATTCTGCAAATACTCATAATTGAATTTATGCAAATACACTGGTGCTTTCCATTAACTTTCTTTGCTTTCTTTTCTTGGCACACATAGGCGTTACGTATCACCGTCTATAGGGTGCTTGCATATGTTTTAATCTTTAGTCTTTACTACCCTTGGGTAGTCTGATCTAGGAGTGAGCTCAACTCGTGACCGTCATCACATAGTACTGACCCACAAGGGGGCCCACGTGCCTCTAGGTCGGAAGGACTCAGTTGGCCATCTGCCTCCAACATAGAGGGATCCAAAAGTTTTAGCTGCCTTCACAGGAAGGGACCCAATGTGCAACTGCCTCCAAATGAAGGGACCACATCTTTATTTTTTAACTGTCTTCACCTGGAGGAACCCAAATAACTGCCTCAAAGTGAAAGGATCTCATATATTCTTCCTTCATTCACATGTAAATATGCATGCTCTCATAAGAATAATTCATGATCATGTCATCGTAACATATTCATACCAAGAATATAACAATATCAATAGGTGACATAGAAAAGGGCTTTCTGCCCACTTTAATCAATTATGGCACATTCTAGAATATGATTGCCATGTCATACCCCATCAGAGCGTGATCGTCATGTCACGTTCCTTAGGATGTGCTCATCATGCCATAATCCAGATTATGATCGTCATATCACACTCCTTAGGAATATGGGACCTTTATCATATCCTCTTTAGTTATCACACACAACAAAGTCTTATGAGTAAGGCTTAGGTAGTTAGGTGCAAGTTTAAAATCTTAAGTCTTAATCTATCTTTCAAGCTTTTAACTTCTATTGATGTTCCCGAGTTGGAGCTTAGAACCGACTTCCGAGATTGAATTGGGTCCGAGTTCCGAGATTATATAAGTTCCGACTTCTGGGGTTATGTTCGATCTTTGAGATTGATTCTGGACTTTCGATTTCAAAGTGTTTTATGTGCTGTGTGATTCCGATCTCTGACATTAATCCACAATTGGTCTTCTAAGACTTCTATGAATGCGGTT
This sequence comes from Pterocarpus macrocarpus, assembly GCA_031439585.1. Lineage (NCBI taxonomy): Eukaryota > Viridiplantae > Streptophyta > Magnoliopsida > Fabales > Fabaceae > Pterocarpus > Pterocarpus macrocarpus. Next base: position 9,901,655 of record CM062514.1, read on the forward strand.
CCTAAGTTCCGACATTAACTATACCTGACTAGTTTCTATTCACTAAGTTCCGAGTTCCGACATTAACTATATTCGACTAGTTTTTTATTTACTAAGTTCCGAGTTCCAATATTAACTAAACTTGATCTAGTATTTTACCTCAGACTGCACTGTACTTAGCTAGAATTGCACTCTTATAAAAGAAAATTCACCAAAAATAGAAATCTAGGTGAAATCATACAAAATTCATATCAATTTAAATCCAACAGAACAAGCTTTCAAATTAAATAAGTTGCAGATCATTTGCATGAGTATTTTTTGAGATATAAGCCCTGTAACTTGACCCTACTGGACTACCCCGTTCTAGCCCGGATTGAACTTAAGGTGAATTCATTAATGTACTAGGGATAGTTGGCAATGAATCTGACTCTGAAATTTTTATAGAATGTTCCCTAATATATTAGCTTTCAAACAACGTTGAATTCACTTAATTTGAAGTTGTGTTGGGTGAGTTATACCCTTCTCAACTCACACTGCTCAGATGAAAGTCCTGATTTCTAGGTCAAACTTCAAAAATTCATAACTACCTCTATACTGATCCAATGGCCTTATGTATGGAAATTCTTGAATGTCTAGTTTCATATAAAAATAGATTCATGAAATTTAAACAGCTGTAGGCGGAGTTGTACACTCCACCGTATGGACCGCCGAGGAAAAACCCTAACAGCTTCTTGAGTTTTCTCTTTTCTTCAAGTTCTTTCATACCAACTCCAATTCCAATCACAACACATATGCAAATTCAATCATAAACCATCATCATCACTCAAGATAACATCATAATCATGCAAGAAAGTGGGAAGAAAGTGGAGTCCCATTCAGCCCAATTCAAAGAAAACAAGAAAAGAAGTTGGAATTCCTACCTTTCCTAGGTGTGATTCTTGTTAAATTTGTGATTGGAGTTGAAGAAATCTTGTTGTGGCTTGAAGGCTTGTGAGAGAGAAAGATGATATGAGTTGAGATGAGATGAGATGATGGAGAAAAGAATGGAGAGGGGTCAGCATATATGGACCGAAATTTGCAAGGGCAAAAAAGGAAAAATTTAAAAACTTCTAAAGCAAGTTATATGTGATTAGTGGATTTGAGTAGGTTATTCAACTTGGTTTGGTAGCCCATATGGAGGGCTGAGATGGTGCCACTTACATGGGTAAGTTCGCTAAATCTTGGCCATCCATTCTAGAGTTCTCACAGTATAATTTCTATTGATCCGGTTCTGACAATTTAAATTACCAAAATCTTACCAATTTCTCTTAAATCGGCAAACCGGTTTTAGAAAAATTCTGTGAGATTTCCCATATTCCTAATCTAATTCTATCAAGCCTAATCCTTCTAAATCACACCTAATTGGCTTTAGGTGAACGCTTAATCGAATTCTAATTAATCCCAATTATTTACTAAAAATCGAAACAAAACGATTAAAATTTCTCAAATATTACATTATGTATCTTGCTAATAATAAATGACTTGATATAATATTCACTGTAAGTGTATTAGCATATATACTTCCTTTCCAAATAAGAGAGACATTGGAATCGAATTAAACCCATACCCCTATGAAACAATTGATGTGTAGTTATTCATATGAATCCAAGTCACAATTAGTTGTCTATGCAGATACAGGATATTTGTTAGATCTACATTAATGTAAGTCTTAAACAAGTTATTTATATGTGGCGAGCAATAGATTAATGTGTTCAACTGTCATGTAGATTATCGTATAAGAAACTCCCACAACTTTATATGAGGATAATGTGGCATGCATAACTTAGCTAAAGAGAGAATATATTTCTTAAGAAGGTTTTCATTACACATGATCTTCATAAACAAGAAATGATTTATGTCCAATAAATTCATTTAAGTGATAATCTGGTAGATTTATGCACAACTTTAGTACCCACTTTTTCTTTTGATAAACTAGGGCACAAAATTGAAATGCATCGATTCCGAGACATTAAATGATTCTTCTAACAAGTGGAGAAACATTGCACATTTTTCCCCCTTAATCAAGATTTTTGTCCAACTAAGTTTTTTTATATAAGATTTTAAGGAGGTAGTTTCTATCGTGAGGATATTGTACTCTTTTTTCCTTCACTAAGATTTTTTTTTTTTTTTTTAGTATGGTTTTAACAAGCATATCCCTGATAGACCTCCAAGAGGAAGTGTTACAAAATATTATTTGAATGTGGATGTCCTTATCTTTAACCTGATTCGGTTAATATTTGATTAAATAGACCATATCATTATCTTCATAATCTATTATCTTATCTTATCTTATATCTTTCACCTTTTGGCTATAAATAGCTCTTTGAAGTGCTTCATTGATGACACTTTTGAGAGTATCAATAATAGGATTATCTCTTCCTTCTCTCCTTTATTCTTTATTCTCTTTATTATTATTTTCACAACAATAGTTAGATTTATAAAAAATATTTATTGGAAAGGCCTCTTAATCCTGATAGTGTCCAAAGGTAGAAATATATTAAAAACAAAATTATAATAATTTTTTTATAATTAAATCATGGCTAAATTAATGCAAGAAATTTGTTAAAGTAAATTATTTCTGTCAACAGGTAATCAATATGGCTTCAAGCCCAAAAAGGTAAGCACAAAATAAACTTAGAGTTTTGCATGTGTGTATGTGTGTTTATTGGATATTTTGGTTTCGTTTTTGGCCGGGGGGGAGGGGGATCACTATTTCAATGCTGCCCAAACTACATCCAAACTAGATAAAACTGCACGAGAATAAAATGTGAGAAACACATGACACAACCAACAAGGTGTTGGCCCAAAATGGAAGGGACTCAGTGCTCGGATATCTTAAATATAGATTCATGTGGATGAAAAAAAAAACTGTTGAGAGAATTCCTTGTTTAGACATCTGACCATACCTTGAAAGACTAGTTTTGCTTCTATTAAGCGAGAAAATACTCTGAAAAACCAAAAAAATCACAAGAAGCAAGTAATTAACCCAAGAATGGATTGGAGCATAAATTTGTAACACCCTTGATTTCTTTTAAGTTTTTCTATGGTTACTCTATTTGATCGATGTGTTTGATCTGATTATAATTGACTATTAGTAGGTGTAGGATAATTTAGGTGTGAAAATGGCATTTGGGATTCAAGGAATCAAGTTTTGGGACGTTGTAATTGATTATCATGGGTCAGGTAATCAATTACAGGGCTCTCTGTATGCCCACGGTTAAAGTTTTTTCGCGTGGTAATCGATTATCAATTCTGGGTCTGTGGTAATTGATTACCACAGGCCAATATATAAGCCGAGACACGTTCCTTCCCCTTATTTTCATTTTTTCTTTCTCTCTCTAACCTTGAAACTCTCTCCTTTCTCTCTAAAACTCTCTCGTTCACCACTCTTCATATCAATTCCAACATCTATCATCAAATCAACAACAACAACACAATCTTCATCTCATTTAGCTCAAAACATCCATTAAATCCGCCTCTCCCTCTCTTGCTCTTGCCTTGATGGATTTGAAGTTAGAGAGCATCTTTCTATCAATTTCCTCCTCATTCCAATTCTAACGGTAATTCGCAAGTCTTATTCCTTCCTTTTCTTAGAAATTTCAAATTATTGGATAGTTGGAAGAACACTTATAACCCTAGGGTAGTGAGATTAGAAGTCTTATGACTTGGGGATTATTAGTGATCAATAATTGATAAATTTATCGTATTGTGGTGTTAGATTATTCCAAGGAGCCCTCTTCTAGCTTTGTGGCTTCGGAGGTTTAAAATCTTCCCTTAGACTGGTGATCTGTGAGTAGATAGAATGCTTTTGAATTATTTACCATTTTAAAATTATGATTATTTATATGTTTCATGTCACCAATTTATTTTGGAATATTACTCATGAGTTAGTGACGTATATAACTTAAATAATTGTTTGAAACTAATGATTTATGGAAAAATGAAATGTTAGGAAAGTTTATAACAGGATCTGCTTGCTAACGGTAGTAGATGTTAGCCCTGGTGCACCTTGGACTTATGATATTACATAGCTACCTAAGGGGGTGGTGTTTGATGGACATTACACGCCCACACACAGTGTTGTGTGTGATGGAATTACACAGCCGCTCTAAGAGTGGTGCGTGATGGATTAGGGATTCACACGAAGAAGCAACCACCTAAATGTGAATCCTAACAGATTATCCTGTTAGATATTTCCACTGTTTTCTTTATATTATCTATTATAATTTTATACTCTTATGTACATTGACTCATGAGGTTCAAAAGTGTCATGTCTCTCACTGAGTTTCACAAACTGACCCCGTGGCTATTCTATCTTTTTTCAGATACAGGTTCAGATTTGGGAGCCAATCCTCCTACTTGGCATCAGTAGATTTTCATTCTTGGTGAGCCCTCATTGATAAGGGCCTTGATTTGTATTATGATATATTTTGTAATCTTAGTATGTAGCTCCATAGTACTACAGGCAGGGTAAGACCCTTACTAGTGTGTTAATCTTATATTGTAGAATTGTGCAGACTAAACTAAATTGATTATTATGTGTTTGATTCTGAATTGAATATGAAAAATGTTCTGTAACTTTCTATATTGGTTTATATATATATATGATGTGGATGGATATGTTTGGTTATTAATTGTGCTTTGTGCTGGGGGGTGCATTCTGAGAATGCCTAATCCCCGATGGAAGTGTGTGTTTGTTAGAATTGCAGGATGAGTACTCGTATTTAGGAAATATCCTAATATAGAGGAAACTCTGTCCAAATTTTTGTGAAATCTTGATGTGTAAGGCTTGCTAAGGAGCATACTTTTTAAGCGCCGGTCATGGCCTATGTTGGGTCATGACAAGGTGATATCAGAGCCTAGGTTTCCCTGTGTATTATGGAGCAAGTGTCCTTTAGTAGGATCACGATTGTGCAAATGGAAGCCGGCCCATTTCACAAGGTGTGATGCTACCAAAGGCCTTTAGGATTGTCATTCTTGTGTTTATTCCCCAAGTTGCATGCACTTTAAGGGCTTTTCTCATCTTGAAATTCAATCAGGTTCTAACCTTAATAATTCTTCCCTTAAGTGAAATGCCGCCTAGAACTCGCACCCGTGTTGCAAGGACAGAAGCCCATGAGGCTTCTAATGCTGAATCTGACCAGATCCCTTCTCCCCCTAGAAGAAGAAGGGGTCGTGGTCGAAAAGGAGGTCGAGGAAGACTAGCTAGGCAATCAGAAGAGCCCACTCCTGAAGGAGAGCCAATTAACTTAGTAGCTGAAATAAGAGGGATTCACCAAACTCTTAATACTCTGGTAGAACTCCTAGCTCATCAAAGAAGAAATGAACCACAACCTTATGCAGAGCCACCTCCACCTGTCTGAAAGCCTCGTCAGCAACGCAAAGGGATCGAAGTGTCAATTGAGTCCTTTCTCAAATTGAATCCACCAAGTTTCTCCAGAAACCCTTTAATAGATGATCCTCAGCAATTTCTTGACCACACCAACAAGGTCCTTAGGATCCTTAGGTGTCCGAGTGAGAGAGAGCAGTGGAGCTGGTAGCTTATAGTTTGAATGGGCCTGCAGAGCAGTAGTATGCCACACTTGTTGGAGACAAGGATGCCTCTAGCTTGCCTCCCCTCACTTGGGAAGAATTTACCGAGGTTTTTATGATGAGATTCCTTCCTGTTAACAAAAAAGGAGAAATATGCTTCTGATTTTGAGAGATTAAGGCAAACCCCAGGAATGTCTATAGCAGAATATGAGGATTAATTCACCAATTTATCCCGCTATACTTACCACCTGGTATCCAATGATACCATGAGAGTCAAGAGATTTGTCTGAGGCTTACTTGACCTTTTGTTCTCCAATCTACTTCCTATGGTGGGGAGAATGACTTATACTAAAATTGTGAATGCTGCCTATGGTCTCGACATTGGGAGAGAAGAACGGAGAACGACCAAGGAGTCAGGCAAGAAGCAGAAAATTAAGGAAATTTTTTTTTGTAGATCTAATTCTGGGGGAGCTTAGAATTATCAAGGTTGACGTCATGCACCATTGGGCGGGGCTACCTCTTCGGGGCCTGTTTTATTGAGTGTGTTTGCCTCAGAGTTCTAAGCGGGTAGTGCATCTCAGCCACATATGCAAGGATTTGGATAGTCAACTTTCCCCAAGCATCCATGCCAGTTTTGCGTGAATTATCGCTCGGGGTAATGTCATAAATCCACTGGAGCTTATTTTGGATGTGGCCAGACAGGATATCTCAAGAAGGAGTGTCTCTATTTAAAAGGGGCTTTTGATCCTAGCTTTACACGTCTTGTCGTGCCAGCACCATCCTACTCAGCCTTATCTCCAGGAGCTTCTCATGAACCCTTTAGAAAGAGTTCAGGCAGAGAAGCAGGTGGCAGGATTCTTGGTGGTACAGGGGCAGGTAGAGGCCAGTCAAGAGTTTTCGCCTTAACAAGACAAGATGCCCAAGCTTCGAATGCTATGGTGATAGGTACCTTGCATGTTTATTCTTTTGAAACATATATGTTATTTGACCCGGGCTCCACCCACTCTTATGTATCCCCATATTTTGCTTCTCGTTACAATCAACAACCGGTATTATTGGATCACCTCTTTTGGGTTAGGACCTCCATGGGGGAATCCTTGATGGTTCAGCTAATATTTCCCTCCTGTATCGTTAGCATTAATGGAGTGGATACTCTGGCCAATCTGTTACTATTGGAGATGATGGATTTTGACATCATTCTAGATATGAATTGGTTATCCTCATGCCATGTCACAGTGGATTGCGATTCTAAAGCTATGAAGTTTGAGGTTGCGGATGACGTATCTTTTATATTTTGGGGAGATAGCAGTTTAACCCCCATCAGCCTAATCTCTTCTATGGCTACTATGCGATTGATGGATAAGGGAAACGAAAGCTATCTTGTGGTGGTTCATGATGTAGAAGTGGCAGTGCCTAGTCTTGACCAAGTTCTTGTGATTAAAGAATTCCCAGATATATTCCCTGAGAAATTGCCAGGAATGCTTCCGGATAAGGAGATTGAATTTTGCATAGAATCAACTCTTGATGTTCGACTCATTTCTATTCCTCCTCATTGCATGGCTCCAGCAGAATTGCGAGAGTTAAAAGTTTAGTTGTAAGACATGCTGGAAAAGGATTTTATTCGTCATATCACATCTCCATGGGGTGCTCCGGTGCTTTTTGTGAAAAGAAGGATAGGTCCATATGATTATATGTGGACTATAGGCAACTCAATCAGCTGACAGTTCATAATAAATATCCATTACCCCGAATTGATGACCTATTTGATCAGCTTCAAGGGGCATTGTGCTTCTCTAAAATTGATCTTCAGTCTAGATACCATCAGTTGAGAATTAGGGAGGAAGATATTCCTAAGACTGCTTTTTGAACTCGTTATGGACATTACGAATTCTTAGTAATGTCTTTTGGATTAACCAATACCCTAGCTGCTTTCATGGACTTGATGAACAGGGTGTTCAGACCCTTCCTGGATCACTTTGTGATCATCTTTATGGACGATATCTTGGTTTATTCAAGGAATAAGAAAGAGCATAAGTGTCATTTGTGGATCGTTCTGCAAACTTTGTGGAATCACCAACTCTATGCTAAATTTTCCAAATGTGAGTTTTGGTTGGATCAAGTGACCTTTTTGGGTCACGTGGTATCAAAGGAAGAAATTATGGTGGATCCTAAGAAGATTAAAGCTATTTAGAAGTAGCCAAGGCCAACAACCGTAACGGAAATTTGGAGTTTCTTAGGTTTGACGAGCTACTATCAAAGATTTGTGAAAGACTTCTCCAAAATCTCTGCTCCCTTGACTAAGCTAACACAAAAAGGAGTACCTTTTCAATGGTTTGATGACTGTGAAGAGAGTTTCCAAAGACTCAAAACTTGTCTAACCACAGCCCTAGTGCTGGTTTTGCCCTCAGGATCTGGAGGATATTCAGTTTATTGTGATGCCTCCCAGATAGGGCTCAGATGTGTTCTTATACAATATGGACGAGTCATTGCTTATGCTTCAAGGCAATTAAAGAGACATGAGTAAAACTATCCCACCCACGATATGTAAATGGCAACTATTGTGTTTGCACTACAGATTTGGATATATTATCTTTATGGGGAGACATGTGAGATCTACACTGATCATAAGAGCCTGAAGTATATTTTCCACTAATGAGACTTGAACATGAGACAACGTAGGTGGATGAAACTGCTCAAGGACTACGATTGTACTATTTTGTACCATCTGGGCAAGGCAAACGTGGTGGCTGATGCCTTGAGCAAGAAATCCATGGGTAGTCTAGCGCATATAGCCCCTGTGAGGAGACCCGTATTGGAAGAGATGCACAAGTTAGAAGCTGAGGGTATTCACTTTGAATTTGGAAGTTTCGGGCCATTTTTAGCCCATGTACAGGCACGATCTTTCTTGATTGAGCAAATTAAAACTGCTCAATATGAGGATGCACAATTATGTAACTTGCAAGAGGAGGTTCGCGATAGGAAGAAACTTGAATTCTCCCTTGATCAAGCAAGAGCTTTGAGATGCGAGAATTGCTTGTGTGTGCTAGATGTCGGCAATATAAGGAGGAATCTTTTGAAGGAAGCTCACAACTCTGGATATACAATTCATCCGGGTTCCACTAAGATGTATCAAGATTTGAAATAATTGTTTTGGTGGGAAGGCATAAAAAGGGATATAGAGGACTTTGTATCATGTTGTTTAATATGTCAGCAAGTCAAAGTCGAATATTAAATACTTGTTGGGTTACTACAACAAGTTGAAATACTTGAGTGAAAATGGGAGAAAATTACTATGGACTTTGTAACCAGGTTACCTCGGAACTTTAGGGGTTTTGATTCTATTATGGTGATAGTAGACAGATTGACCAAATCAGCTCATTTTCTCCCAGTCAAGACTACCTATAAAGCTTCCCAAACTCTATGTTGATGAGATTGTTCGACTTCACGGGGTTTTGACATCCATTATCTCGGACCGTAGACCTCAATTCACTTCTCATTTTTGGAAGACCTTCTAAAGGCCTTAGAGACCCGACTAGATTTAAGTACGGTGTTCCATCCTCAAACTGATGGACAATCTGAAAGGACAATCCAAATTCTTAAGGATATGTTGAGGTCCTGCATTTTGGACTTTGGCGGGAATTGGGATAGTTACATGCCCCTGGTAGAATTCTCTTACAACAATAGTTATCAAGCCAGAATCCAAATGGCACCACTTGAAGCCATATATGGAAAGTGTTGTAGATCTCCTATTAGATGATTTGAGATTGGAGAGGCTAAAGTCTAAGGACCAGACTTGGTGCAAGATTCATTGGAGAAGGTTCGATTGATTAGAGAACGGTTGCTAGCAGCTCAAAGTAGGCAGAAGGCCTATGCTGACCATCGAAGGCAAGACCTAGAATTTTCCATAGGTGACCTTGTGTTCCTTCGTCTATCCCCTATGATGGGTGTCATGAGGTTTGGGAGGAAAGGCAAGCTTAGCCCTCATTACATTGGCCCTTTTGAGATTTTAGATAGAATTGGCCCAGTGTCATACCATTTGGCCTTACCCCCTGGCTTATCCATGATTCATCCAATATTTCACGTGTCAATGTTACAGAAGTATCTCCCTGACCCTTCTCATGTGCTTACTCCGCATGCCATCTGTAACACCCTCCCAAGTATGGTACTATGCTTAAGTCACAATACTTCACCTAGAAGTTGTTACTGTCACTTAATCGGACCTTGTCTAGCAGCAACCTTCGGCCACCTTCAATCGTACTAGTCAACTCCGCCTCGGAGGACCTTCTTCGAAACTTCTGAACTATCTGGAGATAACAAGGAAATAAACATAGGAGTGAGAATTATAAATTCTCAGTAGGATTCATTAAACTATCGTATATTGTATCATCGTTATTATCTCCAGCTGCTTCAGTTTATTATGAAAAATGTGAGCATGTTAAATAGACTGTTCAATTTTATAGTTTAAAAATATATTGTCCGAAGCAGAGTTCATTTTATTCACGCACTTGAGTCACATTGGCAATATTTCCTATTTGGAATAATAATCACAGCATAAGTAGATAGGACAGTCTCAGCATCAATAAAATATGGAATATAATTATGCAAATACTCATACTTGAATTCATGCAAATGCACTGGTGTTTTTTCTTTAACTTGCTTTGCTTTCTTTTTTTGGCACACCTAGGCGTTACGTATCGCCGTCCCTAGGGTGCTCGCATATGTTTTAATCTTTAGTCGTTACTACCCTTGGGTAGTCTGATCTAGGAGTGAGCTCAACTCGTGACCATCGTCACACAGAACTGACCTATAACGGGATTCACGCGCCCCTAGTCTTGGAGGGATCTCATTTTGGCCACGTGCCTCTAAATTGAAGGGATCTCTCTTGGTCACGTGCCTCAAGAATAGAGAAATCTCAACTGACCACTTGCCTTCAATGTAGAGGGATCTCATCTGACCACGTGTCTCCAAGGTAGAGGGATCTCATAGTTTTATACTGCTTTCACATGGAGGGATTCAATGTGCAACTGTCTCTAAGTGAAGAGACCCACATCTTATCTTATTTAATTGCTTTCATAAGGAGGGATCTCATAACTGCCTCCAGGTGAAGGGATTCACATTTAATATATTCATATCCTTTCATTCTTATATATAATCATACATAGGCATGCTGAATGCACTCATGCATATGCTTCATCACTTACTTTCATATATTCTTGCATACATGATTTCCACATACATATTCATAACATTTAAGTGTTCATAACCTCCTTACAATTCTATTGAAAATTCGGTAGCATAACGGATCAGGTCTGTTTCTCCATGAATAGTGCCAGTTTCAACAGACAAACAGTCAATCACAGTAAGAAATCAAATATAATGCATAAATCTTTCAAGCACCAACATGGAATTGTAACACTTAGACTTTAATTGAACTCATATATGCATGAAGGTGCCAAATCCTTTAATTTTGGAAATCCTGCTCATATTTTTCAACTCTGTCCATTTTTAGAAAATAAGCCTTAACTTCATTTTAACTCATTTAGACCTGAATTTTGGATATGTTGAAATGTTATGTGTCTATTTTCTAACCTCTTTAGTCCCATCTAATTTTGATAAATGTAGCTCAAGTTATTTAAGTTTTACCTTGGCCTGCCCTGCAGCTGGCCAAAATTGCACACTTAAAAGTAAAAATCCATTAAAAATCGAAAACTAGTTCAAATCATATAAAATTGGTGCCATATTAAAGCTAATAGAACAAGCTTTCATATGCAATAAGTTCCATTTCATTTGCTTTATTATATCTCAAGTTATAAGCTCTGAAATTTGACATTCCTGAAATGCCCTGTTTTGGCCCGGTTTGGATATAGGGAAATTTCTTCGCACTGGGAGCAAACGGGACCGTTTCTAACTCTGAAATTTTTATGGGATGTTCTCCTATGTGTAAGCTTTCTAAAAAAGTTAGTTTTATTCAATTCCAAGTCGTATAGGACAAGTTTTTCCCTGAACAACCTAGTCTGCCCAGAATCAAACTCAAAAATCTAGGTCAAACTTCAAAAATTTATATCTCTCTCAATATTAATCCAATGTCCTTATATTATATGTATGGAAAGCCCTAAATGTCTACTTTCATATAAAAATAGTTTCATCAAATTTAAACGGTGGTAGGCGGAGCCATACACTCCGCCAGTACGGACGTCGTAAGGTTTTTTAAGGTTTCAGCTTCTATCTTGTATCCCTTCATGAATTCTTACCCAAGTTCTTATCCAAATTCATCATTTATATATTAATCCAACCATAAGAGTTCATATAAACATCATATATCATCAATCTAATGGAAAGAAAAGGAATTCTACTCAGCCTCAATAGTACCAATAATAGAAGAAATTGAAGAATCCTACCTCCTTTATGTGTGATTTTGCTAAGTTTGAGCTTCAAGTTGATGGAACCTAATCAAAGTTTGAAGGTTTAATGGAGTTGGGTGAGTGGAGAAGAGAAGAAGAAGGCTGAAGCAAGGGAGAAGGTGGCGTAGAATTTGGCTGAAGGAAAAGAAAGGAATATAGTATTAAAGCTTTGAGGAGGTAGTTGGAATGGAGAGTTTTGATTGGATGGAACTTTGTGGCCAAATTTCAGCCAACTCCCTTCATCCTTGTGGCCTTCTTTGCGCCACTTTCATGGGTTAAGTGGCTGAGTAATCAACCCTTGATGTAGGGTTATTGAGTGAAAAATCCTATTGGTCCGGTTTCAACAGTTTAAAATACCGTAATCTTACCAATTTCCTTTAAATCGGTAAATTGGTTTAAGAAAATTTTTATGAAATCTTCTATACTTCTAACCTAATTCTCTCATATCTAAACTCAATTAATTGCTAATCAATTGATCCTAAATAAATATTTAGTCAAATTTTAACTAATCCCAATTATTCGATAAAAATCGAATAATTAGGCGAAAAACGACAAGAAAAATCTGGTGGATGTTATACCATCTATTTAGAGGAAGATTTAACTTATGAAGAAGAGCTTGTGGCTATAATCGATCGTCAAGGGAAAAAGTTGCATTCAAAGGAGGTGGTCTTAGTAAAGGTAATCTGGAAAAACCACTGGGGAGAAGAAGCGACTTCAGAGACTAAAAAGCCATGTAGACAAAGTACCCCTCACCTATTTGAATAAAAGGTAATTGTTGCTTTGTTCAGAATTTGGGGACGAATTCTTTTTGAGGGAGGAGTATGTAACACCCTTGATTTATTTTAAGTTTTTCTATGGTTACTCTATTTGATCGAGGTGTTTGATCTGATTATAATTGACTTTTAGTAGGTGTGAGATATCTTAGGTGTTAAAATGGCATTTGGGATTCAAGGAATCAAGTTTTGGGACGTTGTAATCGATTACCGTGGTTTTGGTAATTGATTACAGGGCTCTCTGTATGCCTACAATTAAAATTTTTTTGCGTGGTAATCGATTATGAGATTTGGATCTGTGGTAATTGATTATCAGAATTGGTAATCAATTACCAACTCTTTGTCTGTGGTAATTGATTACCAGCCTGTGGTAATCGATTACCTCAGGCCAATATATAATCCGAGATGCGTCCTTTCCCCTCATTTTCGTTTTTTCTTTCTTTCTAACCTTGAAACTCTGTCCCTTCTCTCTAAAACTCTCTCTTTCACCACTCTTCTTATCAATTCCAACGTTTATCATCAAATCAACAACAACAACACAATCTTCACCTCATTTAGCTCAAAACATCCATTAAATCCACCTCTCCCTCTCTTGGTCTTGCCTTGGTGGATTTGAAGTTGGAGAGCATCTCTCTATCAATTTCCTCCTCATTCCAATTCTAACGATAATTCGCAAGTCTTATTCCTTCCTTTTCTTAGAAATTTCAAATTGTTGGATAGTTGGAAGAACTCTTATAACCTTAGGGTAGGGAGATTAGAAGTCTTATGATTTGGGGATTATTAGTGATCAATAATTCATAAATTTATCGTATTGTGATGTTAGATTATTCCAATGAGCTCCCTTTTAGCTTTGTGGCTCCAGAGGTTTAAAATTTTCCCTTAGGCTGGTGATCTGTGAGTAGATAGAACGCTTTTGAATTATTTACCATTTTAAAATTGTGATTATTTACATGTTTCATGTCACCAATTTATTTTGGAATATTACTCATGAGTTAGTGATGAATATAACTTAAATAATTGTTTGAAACTGATGATTGTGAAAAAATGAAAGGTTAGGAAAGTCTATAACATGATCTATCTGCTAACGGCAGTAGATGTTAGCCCTAGTGCACCTTGGACTTATGATATTACACAGCCACCCAAGAGGGGGGTGCATGATGGATTACGGGATTCACACGAAGGAGTGGCCACCTAAGTGTGAATCCTAACGGATTATCCTTTTAGATATTTCCACTGTTTTCTTTATATCATCTATTATAATTTTATACTCTTATGTACATTGACTCATGAGGTTCAAAAGTGTCATGTCTCTCACTGAATTTCACAAATTCACCCTGTGGCTATTCTATCTTTTTTGAAATACAAGTTCAGACTTGGGAGCCGATCCTCCTGTCAGCATCAGTAGATTTTCATTCTTGGTGAGCCCTTATTGATAAGGGCCTTGATTTGTATTCTGATATATTTTGTAATTTTAGTATGTAGCTTCATAGTACTACAGGCAGAGTCCGGCCCTTGCTAATGTGTTAATCTTATGTTGCAGAATTGTGCAGACTGAACTAAATTGATTATTATGTGTTTGATTCTAAATTGAATATGAAAAATATTCTGTAAATTTCTGTATTAGTTTATATATATATATATGTAGTGGATGGATATGTTTGGTTATTAATTGTACTGTGTGCTAAGGGGTGCATTCTGAGAATGTCTGGATCCCCGATAAAAGTGTGTATTTGTTGGAATTGCAAGACGAGTACTCGTATTTTGGAAATATCATAATTACAGACGAAACTCTGCCCAAATTTTTGTGAAATATTGATATGTAAGACTTGCTAGGGAGCGTGCTCTCTAAGCGCCGGTCACAACCTATGTTGGGTCGTGACAAAATTGGTATTGTGTTGCAAGCCCAAGTTACACACAAGTTATATTCATATATGGATACAAGGATTTTGGCTTTAATGTAGGATATTAATCAGATATGTACTATTTCCTCAAACTAGCGAGGTCACTAAGATGTTATAGGAAGAAAGGTTGTTAAAATGAATTTAGCCAAGATCAACATATTGATTGAGAACCAAAAGAAGATTTGTGAAAGATTCTAACCCTGAATAGAGGAAGCAACCAGATTCCATATATTGGTTTATGTTTCAAAGTTCTCTAAGGTTTCCAATTCTCTAATTACAGTAATTTGTCAAATGAAAAAACATCGTGTATAAAGCACTAATAAAGAAAACCAGAAAAAAGAAAGGGAAAAAACAAAAGCTAACTAAGTGATAAGGGGTTTGAAAACCACAATAAGGAATTTGTTTGGCAGACATGGATGAGATCTATGCATTAGCTGCCAGACATTCAAATATTCTAACCTCGAATATAGAAATCATGTGATTTCCCCAGTAGCATTATAAATGAATCTTTCTCCATGTTGGTTTTAAGAGTTTTGAGCCACCACTGCTCAGTGAGTAGTAGATTCAATTGTAAAAGAAATGGAAGAGCAACTATCCCAGGTCTGAATCTCATTCTAGTCTTCAGTCTCATATTTTACGGCTGTGGACATCCTCGCCACCATGAACTTACTATAGGAGCTAGATCTATCAACTTGCCAGAGGCTTAGAACTCTTGATTTACTTTTAGCTCTTGCTTCCCTAGTTCCTCTTTCTTCTGGCCTCTTTTTAGTACTATCATCAGGTTATTTGTGTTCACAATAAAGAAAGGGGAATGCATACAAATCAATGTTTTGAACTAATTGCTTTTGACGAGTAATATAACAGGATTTTGTTCTTCCTCTACAGCAGAAGCAACTGCCTCAACTTCTTCCAAATTATATAAGTTAAATGCTCAAAATAGTATGTCCACCCTCTTCTCCATTCTTCAACTTCAGCCAAAAAAGAAGATATCAAGAGGAGATTGAATTGCCAAATCTTGAACCAAGTGATTAATATGTTCAAAATCTCTTTTTGTTGGTAGTCCAATTGGAAAATGTCAGGATTACACTACTTCTGCAGTTTTGCCAATGATCAACTGTCACCTACAACATCTACCAAAAGCAGATTATCTTTGATGAGTGACAAAGAAATCTATTGAGGGATGACTTCTTACATGGGGCGAGTTGAGTTTGTCGCCATGGTGGTGACTAGATCTTAGCCATTGAAAATTGAATCAACGGTTAAGATTAAAGTTTACCTATTTTCCCTTCTACCTCAACAACCCCCCTCCCACTACCCAAGATCATCCTTGTCATTACTGCCAGCCACCGCTGCCGCTGCATAATTACAATGACCACACCATCACACGACAACCCTTTTCACCATTTCACCATTCCGCCCTTCTCCTTCCTCTCTGCCATCACTCCCCTTGGCAGCGTTCAAATCAAATAGCTACTGTCTAGCCAACACCACCACACTACACCACCTTGCCACTGCAGTCTGTCGTGGCTCCAATCAACCACCATTACTTGCCTCCCCCATGCCATTTTCCGTCGTTGGCAGCCTGTCCTCATGCCATCCAGACACACGGCCCCCAACCACCACCACACTCTACTCCGTCGTACCATATCGCCACATCGATGTGTCCACCAACTCTGTCAAATGCCACTAGCCCAGCAGCAGTCACTTCAACCACCACTGAGCTTGCCGCTCATCCCTAACGACAAATAGCCACTGCAATAGCCTCACCACCGCTCACATCCGCACCTCAATAGTGAACACCGCTCTGCCCTCATCCGATTGCACCTCCACCATGCCATGGCCGCCATACAGAACCCCCACAATCAAGCCTCTCCCTATCCTCTGTTTCAAGCTAAAAATCCCTAATCAAGTTGTTTCCTTTTAATTTTTGGCATTTTTTTAATTTTTGTTTTTTAATTTATTTGAAGCAATCGCACTAATGTGTATGATGCACCTGAAGATTCTAGTTGGATTGTCTTGGGCTAAAGGTTGATGCGGTGCAGTGGAAGGGTCTAAGAACCCAACTATACAGTGCTGTTATGTGAGTGGCACCAGTGGAGAAGTTGACGCACAGAGGAGCAACATGTTGGTCAAGTGTGGTGGGGTAGAGGAGGGTGTGGTGGGAGGGAGAGGGGAAAGAGAGATTAAAATGAAAGTACAAAAGTCATTTTATCATTCTCTTTTATTATTATACTAGTGTAGTTGCCTGTGTGATGTGCGGAAAAATTACACAATTTGAATGAAAATTATGTTGATATGACAAAGATAATGAATGGCCTAAGAAATAAATTATAAATACATTGTCAAGTTGAAAAAACTAAAATGATGAAATAAATTTGTGACATTTTTTTAATTTATTGGAAGAGCAGAGATTTTTGAACTATGCTAAAGAAAGAGTTAATTCTCTTTTACAACATATTTATGAATATGAAAGAAATAGAACCAAATGCAAGAAATGTACTGCAATAACTAATCTATTTGATAACCAAAGAAAAAAGCTGCAAAATAGATGATAATAGTTGCAATTTATTAACAACATTTATAAATTTAATTAAAGAAATATGTGAAACTATGGTTAGCCAATTTCCATGCGTTGTTAAGTCCATTGTAGCAGTTTGGTTGTATAGAGTATAAGTAAAATGATTAAAAAGATGGAAGGTTTGATGAACACGCTAATTGCAAAAGTTGGAGTTGATGTGATGTATTTTCTGGTATTGTTACATAGGAAATGGAAGCAAGCAACTTTAAGTGTCTTTTGAGTCTTAGTTGTTGATAGATAGGCAAAGTATTTCATATATTGCAAGTCTTGGTTAAAACATTCCTACTTTAAAAATAAATTAGAAAGTTATCGTCAAACTAACAGAATATAATTATTGAACCTAATCTACCAAAATATTGCAGTCTAATAGGAATGAATGAGCTGATATAGACAAAGCTTTGAAAATAACTAAATGACATCAATAAAAATCAGCTTTTTGAAGACATCAGAAAGCAAACAACGGTTTAGAGATTATATTTGCACAAATAAGAACCACTACTTACGGGACATAACATCAGCAAAATGGGGCTAAAGGATAACAAAAACATAAATAGGCCCCATCTACTCTTGTAGACTCGCGAAACCAGAAATATGATTATTCTGCATACAATGAATTTTGCAGAATTAACTCCAACGCCTGAACATTTCTATTGTCATTGGCGGTGATTTTTCCATTAAACTGCACATAATTCTGCAAAGATAAAGTACTATAAGAAGATTATATGTAATAGTTTGGCAACTTTTATGCAGTATAGTAAATTATAAAATCCCAAAACTAACTATATATATCACAATGAAAAAAGTTAGAATATAACATCATAGAAGTTACGGAGTTGTAAGTAGAAGTTTGAAACATTCCAAAACTGGATAATGCAATGATTATGTCATCATTACTTAGTTAATGATTAGCTCATCTACATGAACTTTGAATAGACAAATCAGGCTTATGATTCTTAAACTACATAAATAGAGAAATGTCTATTCTACATGCATGTAGTTGAGTCATGAATGAAGATGAGGATTCGGCATTATATAGAGACTAACCATAAACACAAAATATTCCATCCATTGAAGTAACATTTTTTTTCTTGCAGCATAGTAGTTAAGTAACATTTTACAAAGTACTTGCAGGAGTTTTTCAGAAAAAAAAAAAAAATCAAAATCAAAATACAACAATAAATTCTAAACCATGCCCATGTTGCAGACTTAAAAAGAAGACACCAACACGAACATAGCCTACATTCACCTACAGGTCCTTGACATAAATTATGTCCTCATCATCATTAGCTAGACCAAACCCTAGGGTACACTTTTCCCTCAATCTGTTCAAATGGTAGAATTTTATCCACCCTCCTGTGAAGAAGGCTTCATATTTCCTCCTATCTTACCAGCGGATCCTGCAAGGGATTCCAACTTCATCGTGAGCCATGAGCTTAACATTCTTCCTATTTTAGGAAAAACAGCAAGACACCAGTCACTTGGCAAAATTCTGCATTGAGGAAATCATAAAAAATAATTAATTAGCTGACAAATAAATATAAATTAAAAATAAATTATAAGAAAATGAGCTCAGGAACGGCTGAAGTTACCAGAGAACTACACTTTTCCTGGTATGCAGTCAAGGTATATCATAGTAGTCCAAGATTTCTATCCAGCCTTCAATAAAGTATGCAAGACTCATGCTTTTTTCTATTTTCACACCCATAAAGTTATTTTGGGGATCCTAGAATAGTACAATTGTAGGCAGAGCTACGTAATCCCTAGCGAAAGTTCTAGGAATCTCAGCAAAGTTCCGCATAGAAATAACACATAACAAATACATGACATATTCAAACACCAATAATGCGCAAAATGAATGAGCCTAAAATTAACATGCACATTGATTGGGCAAAACAGAAATTATAACATTGATAAAATGAAATGACTTAGAAAAAAATTTAAAGGAGGGGAAGCGCGTAAACAATACATGAGGCATAAGGAATTAACAGAATTAAACATTTGAGAGTTACACAACAGCAACAATGCAACAACAAAAAATATTAAAGCTTCAGTCCAATGAACTACAGCATAGAAAGAAACCAAGACCTCAAAGAAATTCTAAAGGATACAGGACATAAATTGAGATGAACTAACTAAGATGAACAATCAGCAATGAACAAATATCAATAACATCACATTTCTTAAACATGAACATTAATGTGAACAAATAGTAAGGAACCAATATATCATCATAATTTCTGAAACATGAACAGGATATCATCAAAGATTCAGTAAACAACCAATATTATGATAAAAGAAAAATTTGCAACAGGAAGAAAATGACGTAAACAAAACAGTCAGGAACCATATATTTTGTAAAACATGAAGAAGACATGAAAAATAGAAAGAAACCATAATGAATAGATTAACACGAAATAAATTATCGACAAAAGAATTAAACTGAATAACAAAAACCACCTAGACTTGTATACATAACTAAATTTAGGAACTAAACTGAGAATGAGGAAGGCTTCAAAGGACTGAGTTGCCTATTTACTCAAATGATTAAAACAAAGTAGAACATTGACATAAGTGGTACCCATATACCTCATAAAACTCGTCTAATATTATTGCCATATTGCAAGCATGTGACAGAGAATGCATCACAACTTAACAGAAAGAGAATCAAATGCAACTTAAAGTAAGCAGATAAAAATAAAGAAAATGTATCCAATCAATTATGAAAGCCAATATCAGAGTAAAATAGTTCAAAGTAAGCAATATAGAGGAGGATGTGTACATTGATATGTTAATCAGTAAATTCTTTGCATATAGAGTATCAATGCAGACATTGCTTATGAGTTGAGCATTCACCTAACTAAACAAAAAGCAAAATTTCAATAGATCATATTGTCAAAAGAATAGGAAAGACAAAACAACTTTAGATGAAAGCTAAATGAAAGCAAATTATCAGAATTTCAGTAGATCATATTATGAGAATTTAAAACTTCAGGAAATTATTTATTAGAAAAATAAAAGCAAATTATCAGAAGTTCAGTGGATCATATTATCTTCTTTGAAATAACTCAATCATTATTTTTAAATCGAATCTATTCATGTCTAAAACAGAAAACTCTCTACTTCTAAATGGGAAAATGATTGTGTGCAAAATAGTAGGAACAAACAAAAAGTGAAAGAACCCCAAAATCCAAATTGATACACCAACTACCCATGCACATATCAATCTCATCATTAAATCAAATATCTTAATAATAATGAAAAGCGCAGAATCCCATTAAATGATTAGACAAAATTAACAACTAAAAAAAAAAGAAAATTCATCACGCACGAGTAGGAGGAGTATTATCAATGGAAATAAGCAAGCTATATCCATATGAACTATAAGTACACAATATTAGAAGCATCAAAAGCAAACAAAAAGCCAGATTTCATTAACAAAATAACTTGAACAGCCATTGAGAAGTTGCAATCAAAGGAATAAAGATCAAAATGGTTCAGTATGCAAATAAGTATGAACATGAGCATGAGCATTATTAAAGGAATTCATTAGGCTAAACCAAGACAATTGATTAATCAGTCTTAACAGAGTCCATATTGCTATTAAAAATCAATTTAGGGGTGGGTTCAAAACCCGACCCGCCCAGGTTGGATTGGGGCGGGTGCCGGCAGTTCGGGTAACATTTGCCACCCCTAGTCTGAAGAGATAATACCACCCTAGAAAAGGTACTATTTGCCTGTGTCTCATTAAAAGCTTTGGACACAGCCAAAGAAAGGCTATAGGACCAGGTTTACAGCTCCAAACTTCGATTTTCAGATCACATATCAAATATGCATGATATTATTGTAACTCACGAAAAGGAGAGGAGGAGGTGGATAAGTAATAAAGATATTTTTGTTATAGTGAATACTGAATAAATAAGTTTTAAATATTAGCTCTCATCCAAACACGAGAAACAAATTATAACATAGAAATATTTTTAAAGGAACAAATTTGTTGCACTCGACTTGAGCATGCAACCTTTTGTCAACTTGTGCTAGAGTCCCTCTGAATTTTTTGCAATTAATAGTATTCCTACACAATACATTTCTCTAGTCAATCAACCTTACGGTATTGCATGGCTGAAGACATGATCTAGTTGCAAACAGTGCTTGGATGACCAGCCCAAAAACGGGTATATATGCTGTTAAGAGGTAAGTGTACAGTACTGACCCCAGACAAAGTAGTGGCTATTTTTCAAAGCGATGAAAGGACAATAGGACAAAGGAAATATCACAATTTCAATACCAAAATGCAGGTTCACTAAGTTATTATAAAATAGAGTACCTCTGCAAATATATATATCGAGGTTTTCTAGTTATTCTTTTCACTATTTCCACCAAAGCAGAGCCACAACTCACTTTAGAGTTAATGTCCAAACTCTCAGAGGCAACCACACATTTGAAAATACATTGGATGGTTAGATTAAGGGGCATAAAATTAATATCCCCCCCATACTATTCTTCGTAAGAATAACAGTAATCTTAGAGATAATCTCGAATACTAAAACAATTCTAATCCAACCAAACAAGAGGTGCCAAGAAGGAACAGGCAAAAAATGGAGAAAACCAATTTTTTTTTCCCAGTTAAGGGATGCTGGCTGGTCCATAGTCAATATAAGAGTATCTTTATGAGCTTTAAGATATACATCTGCAAATTCAGCTGTTCTACTAATTTCACCCTCCATCTCCTCAATCAACCTCATTCATGTTTTTCAACAAATACATATTACAAAAAATCCCTCATCAGACCAGCAAATAAGACTTGAAAAAAGAAACTTATTTGCATTCGGTATAAAAATGTTCTGTTCTCAAGTCCCTGAACTTATTAAGTTTCGTTTCTATAGTGTACCAATTGGTTAACATGCCGCCGAGTTAGGGGTTTGCTAATATAAAAAAATTTCTTTCCTATTTTTACAATGAGTCGATCAACAAATAACAATGAAAATGACGAAAAGAATTTTGCCACATTGATCAACTCAATGCTTCAAAAGAACTGACCACATCATAATTAAAGCTTCAACCTATGGGTTACAAGTATGAGCGAAAGAAGAAAATGGGTAAACTAGGGAGATTTTATTTTAATAATTTATCTCAATTTCATTTGTCACCTGCTTTGCTGTTTTCAGAACATGCGATCCCAGAACTATCAAACCATCATTCCTTTCTCTAGCTTTTCCTAGATCCTTTGGCAATACCAGAGACCTAAATATGATTCCACTACAAGCAGAAAGAAAACTAGCAACAGTGTGATATAAGAAACTTGCTGTCAATTCTGCCAGTTAATAAGACAAACCAGGTCACCTAGACTAGATACAATAGCTGCTAAAACATGTTAAAACCTGTTTAATTTCTGTTTGAAACTTACACCTGTTTGTGTTTTTACCAGTACTAAGCGAACTTGAAATGCAGGCCAATTTGCAGGGTCATCTGCCAACTTCAACTGTCTATTATGAGCAAAACCATATTCACATTCACATCCAATGCATATCTACGTAGCAGCAATTTGGCAAATCCATTGGTATATCTACATTTGATATTATCAGATACCAAATTGACATCAGGATTCAGGATCCCCAAATACCAAATGCGATATTATCAGATAAAAATAACTTTAATGACAAAGATAATGATGACCATATTTTACAAACATCCGAATGAGATAAATTCATACCTGTTAATTCATGCAGATAAAGTCATGACAATAATCCATACTAGGATATGAAATGCACAAGCAATGTCTCTCACAGTTCAAGTCTTTTGTTCTCTCAATCTTTTACTTATTTTTAAATTTTGGCTAAAATCTTAATGGTTTCCTTTCAACTTCTGTACCACATAATCCTAGAACACCTAAGCAATCTCCACCACAAGTATGGCAAAGAAAACTCGTGCGATAGTGAGTATTTAGCTAAAACAAACAACAAAAGACAATGTCAGTATTGAAAGACTTGAATGACAAATAAAAATTTAAATGACAATTCTTTAAGCAAAAAGATATCTTATTAGTATCAGAAAAAAACATAAACATGAGCTAACCTTCCACAGTTAAAACACAGTTAAAACAAATATGATATTAATGGCAGCCAGTCCAGGCAGCTGATCCAGATGAAAGAAAAATCAAACTCCACTGAGACAATGGCAATCCTACACAAGAGAGACAAGCCTAAGAAGTATCCATTTCTTTGGGCAATTAGGCTGCCATGTGCATCTTTATAAACTTTTTATTTAAAATTCTCACACACTAGTCCTATAGTAAATGAAGCAATGTGGTATTTGACAATGAATTAGAGAGATGAGAGAAGAGACCATGCTATCAAAATTACTCTTCTTCAAAGAACTTACAAAAATACAGTAGAAACAAAAATGCAGACCTAATGGAGAGAATTTCCACCTCATAGCTGAAACTAACAAAATGACCCTTCTTCATTTATGCAATAGATTTTCTTTCTCAGGAGAAAGATATGTAGCAGCAACAAAAGAAATGTTCAGTGAAAGCCTATAACAGAACTATTGCAGGATCATAGCTCAGTTTACAAATTGGAATTATAAACAAGGACAAAAAAAAAAAAAATTGCGGATAACAATAGCTTCAAATTGAAAAAAGAAGCCACAAAGATTTGGAAGCTGAGTTGGCTTCAAATTGCAATCATGAACAAATAAGTGGACATTTTTTTCTTGAACATTTCAACAGTTTGATCCACAAGAAGTGTGAAATTAGTTGAATTTCTCAAATACAAATTATTAACAATATATCCCATATACAAACAAATTCTTGACAGATGGGGTAAAGAAAAAGTAACTTCCCACAGCATCAGGCATACCCTTAGCAGCAGCAGGATAATATCCAATTACTTCAATAAAGGTACATGGCTGAAAGAACAGAGCATAATGGACCTTCAGTTCCAATATAACAATTGTGGCAATTTCCCCCTCAAACCAACTAATTTCACTTTGTCTTCTTGAACTTTGCTTACTGCATAAAAGTCAAGAAGCATTATGGTATATCTAATTGTGCAACCAACACATTATGGCATTGCAGTATTCTAATTTTGATGAGTAATTAAATTTGTGTGGGCAAAGTTTTTGTTACATTAACAGTTAGACGACATTGCAGTTCCTTAAGCTGTTCCTAACAGAAATTATGACATTGCAGAATGAGAACTTTCATGTTGCAGAGGAGAAATATCAAATTGATCCAACCCAATACAACAGAATGTAGAAACAAATAGGGCAAAATCCAACATGGTTAAATAACTATCCTTTGGGAGAATCTAGCCAATAGAGTAAGAAGACCAGGAAGGGGAACCAAAGATCAACAAATTTCAAACCCACAATCAACAAATTTCAAACCCACAATCCTGCAAAGAGTAGGGGAACGATCTAAGAAGGTTCCCACAAGAACAAATTTTAAAACCAAAATTCTGCAGAAACAAGGCAACAAGAGAGAATGACAAACCTGAAAGCTTGGGTTGGAAGCACGATCAAGAGCTGGAAGGCAATGATAAGAAGGCAAACTTAAAATGGTTAGATGGTAATTGGAGGATCATTCAATTGCTGCCATAAAATTTTCCAATGCAATGAATAAGCAATTCATTCTTCTGCTCAAATGCCAGTTTCAGGACAATATCAAGTTAAACACAACTCAACGTGTAATTTATTAGACGTCATTAATTGATATTTGAGCATAAAATCCCATTTGAATGGGCAAAGCTTGCATGCTTGATCAGCCAAACATGAACCAAAATGTCTATGCTCTGCACAATTAGCGAAGAATATGATCAACTTCTATCATGTATGCAGGTAACTTACTGCTTTTCCCAAAAAATGAAGACAACAATCATTAACCATTTGTTTGAGCAATAGAATAGACCTGAGATGTTTTTCTGAACAAATGAATTTTGCAATCAATCTACCAAGATTAATAGATAATAAACCCAAAAAAACAGCAATAAAAGTGTATCAAACCACTGTTTACACTAAACCTTTAATCAAAAGAAACACTTTCAGAAAAGTTTCAACTAGGAGGAAACATGGATAGAAGAGCAGAGATGACATTATATTACAAGAAAACAATACTACAAAATGCCCTAGAACTCCAATACAAAATCAACTTTTTGATATGCAGAAAGTGGTCTTAATGATCCACAAAAAACATCATAACCACCACCTATTACATTCCAGTTTTACAAAATCAGTTCACCCAGGAAAGCCGCCTGACAGAATAACAAACTCAACAAATCACAGGTTTGCTATCAAAGGCTTCTCTTTCTTCCACTAAATCAGGGCAAAATCTCTTTGCAAGAATTTCCACCTGCTCAGCAAATGATTTTCTCCCATGCTCTCCAATATGTCGGACCATTTGGTTCCATCGTTTTCTACATACATCACCAGACCTATGCTCAAGCAGATTGTCCCAGTCTACCTCCTCCATGCTGCAAGCATCCAAGACAAATAAGGCATTTATCAGGCGGTAGTCATCAGTATCACTCCATACGCCTTGAGCAACCATAGGTGATGTTAATTGCTCATACCACTTTTTGCAGCAGCGTGAACTGGTTCTAGTCGCCAATTTGTTACCAATTGCCTCCCAACTAATATTATCCCGCAACATGCCATGTTTTGCTTTTCTATACTCTTCTAAAGCCCTTGCACGTAGGTCCAGGTTTACTAAATCAAATAACTGTTGATACTCCTCCTGAGACCATGATCCTCTCTTTATATTGATATATTTTATTCTACGCCAGGCATCCTTTACATGAAATCGATTTTTACCCAATGCTTCAGCTATTGATTTCCAATCAGATCCATGTTGTTCCTGAACTTTTTTTATAAACTCAAGTTCTTCGGCTGTCCATTTACGCTTCTCACCTCTTTCAAACAAAATATGAGCACGATAATACACACTAGAGTAAGGCCTATAGGGCAAGGCTGCACCAATTTCCTTCCAACAATGTCTAACATCAGGATGAGATCTGCAATAGAGAACCATCTTTAGACCTTCATCACCCAAACCATGAGACTCTATATAGTCTAAAACAGCCTGTTTAATTGTCTCATCCTCTTCAGGTGTAAACCTTTTCCCACGTATTAAGCCATCACAACAAACCTCCACTTGATCAGAAAAGGTTACTCGTTTGGGTTTGGATGTTCCACCAGGTGCAGAATTAGGAGATTCACCTATGCCTGCCTTGGTTTTTTTCTTTCTCTTCATCTTCTTGCCTTGGTCATCACCTTCATTGCTCTCCTTACTTTTGCTTTTGTCACTTAGTTTCCTCTTCTTCATCTTCTTGCCTTGGCCATCATCTTCACCTTCATTGTTTTTAAACTCACTTTTCTCCTTACATTTGCTTTTATTGCTCAAACTCTTCTTCTTCATCTTCTTCTTCTTCTTCTTCATCTTCTTGCCTTGGTCATCATCTTCACCTTCATTGCTTGTGACCAAAGGTGGATCAACTACAACGCTTTCAGCTAAACAATGATCACCTTCACTGGTTTTACACTCTTCACCTTCGGTGCTTTTCACTTTCTTGCTTAGTTTCTTCTCCATCTCCTTCTCTTGCCTCTCTTCAACAACAACAAAGTGATCAATGTCATTACTTTTATAGCCTTCTACAATCCTTTTACTTTTTTCACTCAGTTTCTTCTTCTTCATCTTCTTACCTTGCCCATCAACTTCATTGACAAGAAAATGTACATCAGCATCTCCAACTCTGATTCTATCCAAAGGAGGATCACCTTCATCGTTCTTGAAGTCATTATCCCCAGTCATTTTCCCCTTTTTGCTTGGTCTCGAAGCACCCATTTGTTGCATTCCGGTTAATGAATCATTGCAAGTTTTTCTTTTCTTCATCTTGCTTTTTTGGTTGTCATCCAAGATCTCCACTACTTTATCATCAGCAATATTACTATTTACCACATCAATATCCTTTCTTCCCTTTTTCTTCTTTTTCTTACTGATCTTGCTGTCTTCTTCCCTATTCCCTGTAAATTTCCCGTCGATGGAGCAAGCTTGTCTCTCGCCAGCATCACCAATGCAATTTCCCCCAACAGTTTCATTCGAATCAAGTGTTTTATCAGTTCCATGCTTTTTCTTTCTCTCCTTGTGCTTCTCCTTCTTCCTTTTATTTGGCTCCAAAATACTTCCCAAGCTGCTTTCTTCAATCTTTGACTTTTTATTCTTATCTTTCTCATCCATGAGACTAGTATTATCACAGGTTACCAAGACAAATCTGGAAAACAAAAAGAAAGATGGACATAAATTATAGTTTCTGCAAGGTAGCGTAAAATCAAATTTCACACTTGAGATTGTCACGGGATACACTGTTACATAAGAAAGAACATCAAAGCATAGTAGGAGAGAAGAATACAATATTCTTTTTACTTTCAAATGGTGTACTGTCCACTCTTTTCAACAAGAATTCTCAGCCTAGCAAATTAATAAAAAGAAAACAAAATTGATTACATTTCTTTTCTTTTCTAATGATCAATGTATTACAGTACTAGCCTTGTCTAAATCAAAGGCAGGGCAAGCGCAAACACATAAATTGGCCAAACGAGTTAAGATGTCACACAATTAAGAGACAAGTTACGCAGTCTAACGTTATCAGACACTACACAAAATTGATTATACTTTTTGCTAACAGCAAGTCCAAGAACAAGTTTAGGGACCAGGACACAGAGAAAAGCAAGCATCAGTAGCACGCCATCATTGTTTTAAATTGCATATAGCAAGCCTAGATCAAATCCATTGATACAAAATCATCAAATTCAATTGAGTCATCAACTAAAATAATTTACGAACAGGGTCTGTTTCGCATAACCCCCCAAGCATAGTTTAAATATTTTTTGTTTGTATTTATCCACCTACCTTGCACAAGAGTGGTTATCAATGTGATCTATAAGAATCCAACTGAGGATCCAAACAGCCCTTACTTTCTGTTCAAAACAATTAACAGTAAGTCAGATGACAGGGATGGAGGCGAGAACGGCGAACTGAGCGTCAATGTGCCGTGACGAAGGTGTGAGCTCAGTGAGAGAGGCTGCAGGAGACGGTAGTGGTACGGGGAACAAGTTAGGGCTTTTGGGTCTTTTGGATGAGGGAGGGAGGAAGCGAGTGAAATAATTTTCTTGAGTAGTCAGGAAAACCAACCGAACCGAAATCGGTACATCAACCAATCGGTTTCTTGTTTCAGGGAAAACCAAACCAAACCAAATTCGGTTCGGTTTGGTTGGTTTTCGGTTTTCTTATACCCCTCTTTTGACCCCCCTATTTCTGGTACAAAAACAACTCATAAATTGATCATAATTTACCCCTATTTTCTGAATCTCAAAACAGGCTCACATAAACCAGCCAAATAGAGATGCACATAAATCAACCAGTCTCACGTAAACAAACCAAAACAGAATCTCACAGACTTACATACCCCATGAACCAAGAACAAACTCGAATCAAAGCAACAAAAATAACAGTAGAAATGAAAAAAGAAAAAAAGAAACCAGAAACCAGAAATGAAAATACAAATAAATCTCCCTTTCATCCCAAAATCAAAACAAGAAATCATCTAACCATTGAAGGAAAAAAAAACAATGTCACAGCAAAAAAAAAAAAAGGGCCTCAAACCCTTCCAACCCCAAAGACCCAAACCACCAAGACCCATACCTGAGACATGTTCAGGTTCAGCTATGCAGTCGCAGAGAGGAAGACTGAAGACGAGGCACAGGGACAGCGGCGCAGGTCGAGTTCTCACGGTGCCTCCTTGACCTGTGAGCGCAGCTGAGCGGTGCGAATGTGAAGGGGAAGAGACACAATGAGGCAGGCGCGAATGTGAGCGGGAAGAGACGGCGCCGGCCGGCGTGTGCGGCGGTTGGGGGGTGGGGTGGGTGTCTGCTACTCTCCTCTGTGAGCGGGGTTGAGAGTCTGAGAGAAGCGTGTGAGAGAGGCGGAAAAGGTGAAGTGAAAGGGAATAGAAACTAGGGCTTAAGCGCATACAGGGGCGTGGATACTTTTGAGAATATAGAGTAGCGGTAGGGCTATATTTGAAAATATATAGGTAAATATGGTGCTCGATTGGATTCGGCTGGTTTTCAATTTCTGAAACTGAACATCATACTAAATCGATCGGCTTTTTCCCACAAAAAACCAAAAAAAAAAAAAAATTTCGGTTGAAATCAATTTTAGACTTTTTCAATTCGATTTTACAGTAAATTTCAATTTGATTTAGTAATGAACACTCGTACTCAGGATTCTGGAGTGAACACATTAGCATCAGCAGTTTGTGAAAATATAATAAGATAATAGGTTTTTTAAAAAAAATTAATTAATTAAATATTTCATTAATCTATTTTAATTCAAAAAACTCTAGATAATTTAAGTGAAAGAGTTTTTTTTTATTAAAATAGATAAAAGAAATGGTTAAGTAAATTATTTATATAATGAATTATTTTAATTTATAACATCAATAATTAAATAAAATATTTAATTTAAATTTATAGTTGTATTTATCATGAATTTAAATAAATAACAATTAGTCTACTTTATTAAATATTTTTTAATTTTTATTAATTGAAAAAGAGAATAATTTTTATATATATTGATAATAAAAAATAATTGTATGTTCTCAGCTAGTAGAATTGCAAAAAAATACTAAATTATTATGGTAGTCACCCTAAGATAATTATCCATCATAATTTGTCATCTTACAATTTAATATTTTAAAAATAAACATGATAAAATAACAATTTGTTATTAATGATTTAAAAAATTCAAAGATAATTATAATTATTCAAATTTTTTATTCTCTATTTGCAATTATCCTTGCACACTTTTTGACTCTATATTATATAATTATAATAATTTATATATTTCATTCTATTTTATTTATTATTTATGTTACCGAAATATAAAAATACAAAATAAATAAACAAATAAATTGTGCTAATACTAAGGAATGGTACTAGGCATCTACAGGGGAACATACCCTTCTCCATTGAAAGATTTACATCTATCTCCATCATAGGTCTTCGTTCTTTTACCTCCACAAAAATTTGAATGAATGAAAAAAAATTCAAAATAAATCTTAAAGAAGAGATAAAAAAAACCATAAATAATACTCTTTGGGTTTTTCATATAGGGCACTAGTTAAGGAGGTAGAAGGTTTTTAAGTTTTGTATGCATTAAATGTCATTGAAAACTTAAAAATCTTACTTTTTTAATAAATTTTTTTTTTTTTATTTTTGTTTCCTTTTATCAAAACTTATACTCTTGAACTTAAATAAAGTATAAATAATATCGATAATTTATTATAACACTATTAATGCAATAAATCTAAATTAACATTGAAAGTATATGATGAAAATTCAATAATTTTAACAATAATTATAATCATAGAATATTTATTTTGGTATGTATATATATGAGATTATTTTGATATATTATTATTGTAAAACTCTTATACCATCATTTAATCATATGTTTTTATTTGTAATAAGGTAGTAGATGGTGAAGGCAAACACCTCTATTGATATGTCAATATATATTTAGATATTTGTATAAAATTTGTTTACACTAACACTGCATCAAAATTATACATGTTTGGATGATATATCAACTTACACTAATATAAGTTAAACTAACTTTTTATATCATTGAGTAACTTTTTACCAAAGAAATTTTTTATAAAACTAATCGTTAGACTGAAAATTCATATGTTATAGACCATATTTATAAAATTTTATATTAATCTGAAATCATTTAATAAATATACATTTTATATATATTTAAATCAATATAATACATATTTCTTAAATATATGTAAAAAAGAACTATTTGATCACATCTTTAATGATGTTAAATTTAAAAAAAATTGGCACAAATAATTTTCATGATATATAACTATAATTCAATTATTGAATTGATAAAAATTATATTTTATAAAAAATTATTAAAGGTGAGAGTATATAAACTCTTTCACTGGTGTTAATTGATCCCTCATATTCAAAATATATTGAAATAATTTTAAAATATATGAAATTTGAGATTTGTTAAACTAATTAATAATTAATATTGTTGACAAGCAAATTTAAGGAAGATCTTATTGTAACAATACTTGAAATTTAGTATTAATTTTAATATAAGATAATCACAAAAATTTAATTTTAATATACTGTTAATATAAATATATTGATATTTTAATAATAATTTAATAAAATACATTTTATAAAACTTTATAAACAATTATCATTAAACTTTATATATATATATATATATATATATATATATATATATATATATATATATATATATATATATATATATATATATATATATGCATTTTTTCAAAAATATATCTCTCTACATGAGTTACATCCCCTTAATAAACAAATCAATTATTTGTTAGTATATCTAATATATGAATTATGTTTACATAACTTGCAATAATATATGTAAATAACTTCAACATATATGAAATGTGAGGCTTTTAAAAGTAATTAGTAATTAATATTATTGAAAAATTATTCTTAAGAATATTTTATTGCTACCAAGGTAATCAAACTCGAGAGTTTAAGTAAAGCTACGTTGGCCTCAAGTAAACTAACTCAAATGGCTTCGTAAGAGTTTACCTAATATTAAAAAATATTTAAAAAATATATCATACTAATAAAAATAAAATTCAAATAGAACACCAACATTAAAATTAAGCATCATTATTACAGCTCCATGATAAAGCACACACAATAACATAATGATAAATTACAATAATACATTTCATGTTCAATTAAACCAAAGCATAAGATACCAATGGTTAAACTTTAAAGAAATCCAACAATTCAAGTCTTAGAACTCAAATCCTCCAACATCTTCAATGTCATCTCCAGCATCATCATCATCATTATGTTCTTCTTTCTCTTCATCAAATGAAGCTTCTCCAACAATAGCATCAATAATCACATTTTCAAGGTCAACTAAATTTGAATTATTTGAACTAACAATTAAGTCACCACAATCTAAATGAGGACATTGTCCTTGACGCAACAGTTTCAGACATTCTAAAATGCAAATCCAAAAAAAATACAACCAGGCACCAATACACACAAATCAAACACAAGACAACATCTAAAATTAAGCCAACACACACAAAATATAACATCAAAAAATTTAAATTAACACATTGGTAGAATTGACTTGCTACACAACTAACAATAGTCACAACACAAGTAGAAACTAGTAAACCACCATAAATTGAGACACACTTAGCCGTGAATGAAGACTTGTTGCCTAGGACAAAGATGAATAGTTCAAGGATGAATGGCAGCGAACAAAGCAGCATGAACAAGATGGCATGCAGGAAGGCAACAAACAGAGCACAACAACATGAACAAAGCAACACGAAGCCATGAGCACTATAAAGGAAGACGTGTAGCGGCGCACGGCAAGGTGCAGCGGTGTGTAGCTACGTGCAATGGTGGCCAGGGCGAGCCCTTAAAGATGCAGATGCGTGCAGCGGCAGTGATCGAGTGAGAGTTTCAAAGGGGCTTAGGACAAAAGTGTTTCACAAAATGGGGGTTGAGATACACGAGCTCTAATGAGCTGCTAAAGGATGAACTGCCCTCAAAATGATGTCATTTTTTGTTTGAATGGGTATGGCTACAAACTCTTGAATTCGGGGGTAAACTCGCGATTTTATACGAGTTTGAGCGAGTTTACTTGAGTTTACTCATAAACAAGTTTGTAAGCGAGTCAACTCGATTTTGTTACCTAAACTCGTACGATTGTACGAGTTAACTTGCGATTTTGATAACCATGATTGCTATAGTAATACTAAAAAAATTACTATCATAGTAATAAGATATCTTAGTCAACATAAAATTTGTATAATATTAATATAAGATAAATATAAGAATTTAATTTTAATATATTATCTACATCCTACAAAATTTAAAATACTCAAAGTAAATAAATTTTTATAGTTATTTAATCATGTATATTGTAGCATAAATAATATTATTTTAATTTTTAATATATTATTTAGATAGGAGAAAAATAGAAAAAAGAGAAAATTATTTAGGTAAATAGAAATAGCAAAGAATGAATATTAATTATGTGAGAAGACTACTTTAACTTATCAAAAAAGTTAAAATAGTACTTAATACGAGTAAAATTACATTTCATAATTGTCTATAATTATAAATTGATTTAGAGAAGAGGGAAGTGAGTTTTTTATCTAAGACAAAATATGGAGCTTTCCACCTTAAGGTTTGGAGATTAGCATTTTCCATATATAGGTACTCTTCTTTTGTTTTGCATTGTGTCCATATTATTTACAAATATTATTTCAAATTATTTAAACATGATTAATATATTAAATGAACTAACAATAATTAATATGTTTTTAAGGAATATAACCCACATGGAGAGATATATTTTTTCAAGAAATATATATATATATATATTTGAAACTTTCAGTGATAATTATTTATGAAATATTTGTTTAGCATATAATAATATTACTTTTATTTTAATTATTAATATATGTTTTTTTCGTTACATCAAGAAGAAAAACAACAACTACACTATTGAAAGTGGCACCAACATTACCCCCTTGGACCAACAAAAGAAGCTCATTGTGAGGGGAATAAAAAAAACTAGATCTCTCCCTCCTCTTGATCCCAGCTTGGCCATTTTGTCAACACTGAAATTGCCTTCTTGTAATGTATGCTCCAAATAAACTTCCTAATCCCACTTAAGGATGGAGTGGGGTGTTCTTTTTTTAGTAAGTGTGGTATCTAATGTCTTTTTCAGAAATCTCAAGGGGGTTGTTGTATTTTTTTCAAAATTATATTGTATAAAATGTTATTTTGTAGTCTAATTCTAACAAGTCTATAATAGTGTCAATTAATCCCTCCTAATACTTTTCAAAATCATCACTATAATTGTTACTACTACAATTGTCACTAGCATAATCAATAAAATGCTCCATACCGTTACTTTCCATCTTCTGCTCTTTCGTTTCTTTACAAATATAAGACAACAACCAACCAACAATTTAAGATGAATGTCGCCACCTTTAACCACCTGCACCATGTATGCACAATAAAGAACTCACAAACATGGTTTTGAAAGGTGAAATAAATCCAAACAAATACGCTACATAAACTTCTTGTTAGTAAAACCACATATTCCAAAATTACACCATATGCTAACAAAAGAGCAGCCTATTAAGAGTTAATCAATCCCAATCAAAGTAAATAGTTCACTAAAGTGAGTTGTTAAATAAAATATCCAATCATAACAAAAACAAAACCAAGTTCGCCAACTTCAAATCCAATTCCTAGTTATTCTTTATTTAAAAATTTCAACTAACATAGTGGATTATATGTCTTTACCGACCATTTAAATTCTCTCAATATCAATGTTAAAGTTACAAATCAACATAACATTACCTTTGTGAGGCTGAGAGCAAGTCTAGTTGCGAGTTGGGGTCCATGGCTGCCTCCTTTAGCTCTCATTGGTCAAGGTTCGCACCATGGCTTCCAACGAGAGGCACAATGGTCAAGTCCCAAACCTTGATGGAGACGATGAGTAAATGACAAAATATTGAAGATGCAATGGTGGCAACTTATGAAAAAGTTGGAGGAAGCAATTAAGAGCTCAAAGATGCTTCAAAAATTAGATGACAGCTATAACGAAAATGCAATAGGAACTGGTGGCAAGCTCATAGGATAGGTTTGATTTGATGGAAGAGAGGTGTTTCTCTAATGTAGTGAAGGATTCAAAATCCCTAAAAGAGCTACTTTTTTTTTCATTTCAATTTCAAAAGAGTAAAATACACTTAACTCTCAGAGATATCAAGAAATTACACTCCACCTAATTAGTTTTTGAAATATACACTCCACTCCATTACTTTTACCTACCTCTTATCAAATTAACCTTGGTTTAACTCAATTAGTATTATATCAGAGAGCAAGTTAACTAAACATCACCTACCCTTGGTCAAGTGACCATATATGTGGGAATTGAAGAGATTGGACATCTTCACCATCACTCCCATCACTTTCGCGACTTAGTCTCCACCACCACTCCAACAAAGTGAAACACGACACCATCAACATGGAGAAGAAAGGAATCTACGATTTTTATCATAGCATGTGTGAAAGGAACCAGCTTTAGACAACTCAAAAGTAAGAAGCTTCATGGTATGATTTAAAGTTTTGGTCTTGTTACTTGATGTTTGTATTGTTTTCTGGTGTTTGGGTGAAAGAACCAACTTTGCTAGGTAAGCTCAAGTTTAGTGAAGAACAGGGCAAACTCATAATAGTAAGAAAAATAGAGAGGCTAAACAATCCCAAAGTGAAAATAAAAAATGACATTTGTGAGCATTGGAAGCACTATGCAAGCACGATACACTTTGGTTGTGATAGAAAAGCATGAC
Organism: Pterocarpus macrocarpus; assembly: GCA_031439585.1. Taxonomy (NCBI): domain Eukaryota; kingdom Viridiplantae; phylum Streptophyta; class Magnoliopsida; order Fabales; family Fabaceae; genus Pterocarpus; species Pterocarpus macrocarpus. The sequence goes on from CM062514.1 coordinate 9,937,322, forward strand.
AAGGGTGCATGGTTTTGTCAAACCTCATCATTTTGTGGATTCACTCCCATTTTCTCTCTCAAAACCCCCATTTTCTCTTCAATCGTTTTCCGCCATGATTGATCAATTCATCACCAAAATCATTCACCTAAACGGCGTCACTGTCATCGCCCTCTTATTGTTATGTTTATGCTATTAAGTTGAGATAATGTCTCGAGATTTGCTTCTGGACTAATTACTTGAACTCACTTATATACACAATATTCGATATTTGTGTTGTTTTCTAATGTCTAGTGTTTTGGGTGAATACTTTTGTTAAAACTTGGATTGTTGTTTGATACTAGTATGTGATTTTCAATTTTAGAAGTAGAAACTATGTCTTTTATGCATTTGCTTCAAGCCATAACAATCATATTTCTCTAACAGTCTTTTTTTTTTAAAAAAAATTTGGCCTTTAAATGGTTTACCATGGTTTAAAGGAATATTTTGTTAGAATATTCCAATAGATGTTAATAGGGAGTTAGGATAATGGGATAAAGTAGTATTTCCAAATACCTAAATGGGGTTAAGTTTATTTTACTCATTTTAAAACAAAGCATGATTAACTACCTAATTAAATTAATCACCATCATCCACCTCACAAATGGCCCAATCAAATATCAGCTCCATGTGTAATCCTTTTATTAATCTACGTCACAATTGCCCATGCCTTCCAAAATTGAGCTGCACTTGAGCAAACACCTAAAATGAAAACTCGAACTTTGCCTTCCTGGTATTTTTTTCTTTTATTCTATTCGTATTTTTCTTGGGATTTTCTTCCGTACCCTTGTTTTCATAAGAGTATCAATATTTTTTTTTATATTTAACAACTGTGATTTAATCACAAATTTTATAAATTTTAAATATAATTAAAAAATAATTTTAATAATTTGAGTTAATAAAATACGTGGTAAACTTTTTGACATTTATAACTAAATGGGAGTTCTGTGGTGCAGATCCAAAAATATATGCATATGAATATGTGAGTTGAATCAAATAAATAAGTGACATGTGGAATAGTATACCATACAATTGATCACATATGGTATACCAGATAATGACCCAATTACAGTAAATATTTTCTCTCTCTCTCTCTGCAGCTTCCCGCAATCTCCTTCTACCTCTGTGGCCTCCACAGCAAGCCTGGCCTCCGGTAAATACCATTGGTAGTTTTCTTTCCTCCACCACCGCTTCATCAGGGCAAGTCGGAAGGATGACAAAAGATCACACAATCATAACACGTTAAACCAAATAAAAAATCATAAATCAACATGAATTAGAATAAAAATGAAAAAAAGGGAAACCAGATCTTAGGGATGAATAATAGAACAAAATTGCAGAAAAATCAAATCTTTGAATATATTCAAATTAGATTATATTACAACCCAAGCAAAATCAAAACAAAGCAAATCGGTCAACCCAGAATCAAAAGAGACATGCAAACTACACTCTAGCTAAACTAATCCCAAACCAAAAATCCAACAAAAAGAATATACAATCTAGAAACCAAAACTCCCAATAATTAGTGAGAAGATCCAACCAACACAAAATAAATAAATAGAAGAGAAGAAAAGATTGCTTTGCCCCACAACAATCGTGCCTCCGCTCATTAGCCGCCATTGCGAAGCACTCGCTATGCCCTCGAACTCATCGCATAAACCATCACAAACCAGAGCCTCCATCATCGGAGACATGACAACCCACAGCCATGAACCACCGTTGCACGCTAGCCCACCTTAATCATCGCAAAGCATTGCGCCATTACAGGTGAACCTCCCTATCCAACGCAACCCAATCACGTCTAGATGTCGTCTTCTCTGCTGCTTCATGTTTGAGCGGATCTGAGTTTGAAGAAGGATAGGATGGCTCGGTAGCGTTGGGCATTAACACATTGGGAAATTGGACGGGAAATGAAGTGAGATTGGAGCAGTTGAGGAAAGAAAGGAAAAGCCTTATGATATATCACATTTAATAAGTTGTATGAAACACCTTCCATATGTCATTGATACAATTAATATTTTTATAGTGCAGTTTTTTTGTATTCGTGCCAGAGTAATCGTCACAACTAAAAGACATTTGATACCTTAGAATTTTATACAGTACGGAGTAAATGCCATTTTTCTCGCTTTATTAGGTTCAAAGCAATTGCCGTTCTCGCTTGCCTTCGCATTCTTTCCCTTCGCTGCTCCATATTCCCTAACGCTACCAGTCGCGACTTACTGGTAGTATTACTCACCTTCTCCTTCACCAACAACATCATTCCCACAATCACATCCAGGTTCGTCATCCACCATCTACCGTTTCGCTTCCCCTCAAAAAGGTCACCGTCACCCGCTTCCTCAACTCTTCACGCGTCCCTATGGAGGAGACAACATCGTCCGCTCCCCCACCCAATCCGCCCCGTCCCCGACCAACCTTCCGCTCTTTCCGCTGCTCCTGTTTCAGACGCTGCTGTCGCTGTTTCTGCTGTTTCTACTCCTTCCCCTAACCCATTTCTCAACACAAACTTCAAACTTTACCCTTTATTCACTATCAATATTGGATTCTCAACCTGGTCGACTTACTAAAACCCTGTCCTCGTTCCCTGTGAACTCAATAAAGAAGAATACGATCATTCTCAATAACGAAGAAGAGCAAGAAGAAGCGGAAGAAGAAGAAGATGAAACAATTAACTTCATGGGTAAGTCTCCGTGTGTGAAGAGGAAGATATTAGAGAAACAGATACAACACTTTTTCCCTTTGAAGTGTTTCGTGTTGGATTCTTGGGCTAACAAGTACTCTGACGGAACGCCAGGTATTGGGTGGTTAGTTAGAGTTAGTTATGACAGTTAATTAATGAATCATCTTATAATTCATTCTTTCACTTCAATACCCGGAGCGAAGTACTACACGGGTAACCAGCATCGACCAGATTGAGTCCCTTTCTCTGAGACTCTGTCTTATAAGGTGAATCCTCAAACCGGGTACTTAGACTATGAGAAGCTTGAGAAGAAAACTCTGAATTATAGACCCAAGGTACATGTTTGCAGTGGGAGTTCGTATCCCAAAGAATGGGATTATGGGAGGTTCAGGCGGATTGCTGATAACTGTGGGGCGGTTTTGATGTGGGACATGGCTCATATTAGTGGTCTTGTGGCGGCTAAGGTTCTATCTTGGTTCTCTATCTCTCGTAAAGCTTCAAATTTAGTCTTCAAAGTGTGAGCATAGATATAGTCTCTGATATTTTAAAATCATCATTTTAGTCCCTGATAATGATGATATTGTAATCCATCAATCAAATCAACCCTACGTTAACATATCTGGGACTAATTTGAATAGGATTAATTTGACTTATGAGAATAAATTTTAGGGATTAATCAGGATTACATGATAATTTTTAAATGTCAGGGCTATTTTGATCAATGGCATTATAATTATAGGGACAAATTTGACAGTTTATTCCTTTTTGTTCCTATCTGATTATGAATGTTTGTAATTGTTTATGCGCTTATGAGATTACTGAAACTCTTATTTAGTTTTCCTTGGAGGTTAGAGGAAGTTAGATATATGTATGTGTTTGAATTGAGCTTCTATTAGATAGTTTCCTTGATTCCTTGCCTTTTAGTAGGGTGTAGGTAGGGCATCAACCACAGCAGAAACTGGTAGTTAGTAATATTTATGGAGACGAGAATGCAATTCTTCTTTCATTCTTCCTAAAGAAGGAAGCAAACATCGGAAAGCATATTTACCTTATCTTTGTTTGCTCCTCTCCTGAATATTTTTATGCTTAAATTTTCATGAAATTACTTTTGTGAATGAAAATTCTATATCATAATAGGTAATTGTTTTTTAATTCCATTAGTCACCTTAATGAAACAAACTAAGGGTGGTGCAGCTTACTGTTTATATTTGCTCAGTGGAAATCAGATTGTTTGTCTGGATAATGAAGTATGCATTAATTATGCTTGTTTTTGATGTTGTTCTGGTCCCAGATTTATGATGCATAATATTTTTAATTGAAGAAATGGCATGTGTTTGACTTATGGCTGTAGAATTTCTTCAACTGTAATATGCTTGTGTGCCACACGTGCTTTCTTTTTTACTGGTTTAGTTTTGTATAAGGATTTTAGTTTCCCAGTGTATGCGTGAATATACTTTTAAATTTACTAACTGCTATTCTTTACAGGAAGTTGCTAGTCCATTTGATTACTGTGATATTGTTACCTCTACAACCCACAAAAATCTCAGAGGTCCAAGGGAAGGCATAATCTTTCATAGAAGAGGGACAAAACGAAGGAAGCAAGGCATGGCTCTTAACCATGGCGATAATAGTAGTTATGATTTTGAGGAAAAGATAAATTTTGCTTTATCTCCATCATTACAAGGAGCTCCTCACAATCATCACATTGCTTCTCTTGCCATTGCCTTTAAACAAGTTAAAACTCCAGGGTACAAAATATACATGGAACAGGCGAAGAAAAATGCAAAAGTATTATCATCTGCTTTGTTGAAAAGAAAATGCAGATTGGTGACTAATGGGACTGACAATTATCTGTTGCTTTGGGATCTAGCAGCACTTGGATTAATTGGTATTTTCTGCTTCTACTTTTAACAATATGTCTTAAAAGTTATAACTGCATTTAAAATGATTATGATGGTTCAATAATAAAATTTGTTATTTGATACACTGGTGGTGGAAAATATTGCAACGATATAAATAGCTTAGATTTTATGACTTTTGTATCTTAAAATATAAAATTGTATGATTTTGTTAAAGTCATATAGAAAACAAAGGCCTAATAATATTTATGAAGAGAAAAATACTTGTTAGGGAAAAGCTCATGTAACTCTGATTTGTCTTGTTTAGACTTTGTCACCTTGTGGTTTGAAACATATGTGCACTACTTGTGGCTTGTTCTGTTAGCACATAACCCATTTAGCCTTTTCATTCATTTTTGCCCCCAAATAAGCTTTGGAATCACAAATGCTTGCACTTTCCCCTTCTGAAATTTCGATTTTTTAACAGGAAAAAAAAAAAAAAACTCAAATAACCCCGCCTCCCTGTGTGATTGGGGTTATGATATTAGGACGAAGCTGGACATGAATTGTGGCTACACTCTAGATTAACTTTGTAGGTGTTTCATATTTATATGTACTAAATTGGAGCCTTATTTTTCTCTTTGTATAGGTCTTTCCTAATTTAATCTTCTTAGTTGATGTCAATCAGTAAAGGAACTATAGTTTCAAGGGATACATGTAAAAGTAAGATTTTAGATTTATGGATAGGTCAAGACCAAGAAACTTGGCAGTTCGAAAATTTATTACAAGTGTGTTAGAAAAGGGTTGGCTTGGAAGACATTAAGGTTAAGGACCAAATTTTGAACTTCTTAGACAGAAGGTTTGGTGGTATAGTGGACTATTTACATTCGTTCTTGGGGTCTTTGGCTATTGGGCCATTCAAGTGAGAACAAATTAGTCTTATAAGGAGGAAAGAACTTGTATTATCTAGTTATGATGAAAGATGCAAGGAAAATTAAAATTAAACGGAAAAGAATTTAAATAAAGAGGGGATAAGCAGCTCAAGGCTTCATGCCTAAAATATCCAAACTGGCTTAGGCTAAAAATAACTGAGCTTCAATTTTCTGTTCATATGAGTTATGACACTACTATGTAAGCATAAATGGTTTTAGCTATATCACTTTGATATTTATGCGATACTTATATTTTTCTTGTCGACTGTTTGACCAAGAGATTCTATAGCATGAGTCCTACTATTTAAGAATTAAGTCCTAGTATGTCTGTTGCTGCAACTCTAGATGTATGCCAGACATATTTAAACGAATCTATATTCTTAATATCTTGAAGGACATGTTGGAATCTAATATGTAAACTCTACTCAATCTTATTTGTTTACCATAAAAATTATGGATAGGTTTCGAAAGTGTTACACTAAATTCCAGCTTTTAATAGATTTAATAGGGCATGTTTTCTTTAATATATTTGTTTTACTAGTCTCAGTTTTTATTTTTTCCAGTATCTATTTTATTGAAGCTCCTTTAGGTTAATTTACATGAAACTTCAATAGGGCATGTTTTCTTTAATATATTTGTTTTATTTGTCTTAGTTTTTATTTTTTCCGGTATCTATTTTTAATGAAGCTCTTTTAGATTAATTTACATAGGCAGGGGTGAAGATGAACAATTTCATCTTATTTGTTTTCTGATGACAATTTTTCTCCCTTCAAATCTTATTGTTTTGAGTAGTAAGGATGATAATTTGTGTGTTCTACTTGGTTTGTCAGATTGTAATTCCACATATGCTTGTGCATTTTACTCATGCTTTCTAATGCTCCTTTTCTGCTTGTTTTTGAAGTTGGAGTTGACATGGGCTTGCTCTTTAAATCATTTTATTATCTAATGCAGACAGAAACTATGAGAAAGTTTGTGAAGCATGCTGCATCACTCTCAACAAATGTGCCATTTATGGTTCCGTCTCTCCTGGAGGAGTGAGAATTAGTAGCTCTCCCATATATGTCTGACATTGTGGTATAGTTTCAATGTATGTTATTTTAATTAATAATGTATTGATATATGCTTAGCTTGTATATATATATATATACTGCAGCAAGTCTATGATCTAAATTTCTAAATTCATTCAATCAATTGAAACTATGGGAAAAAAACAAAATTCATTCAATCAAAACAAAATTCATTCAATCAATTGAAACTATGGGAAAAAAACAAAAAAAACTAAATTCAGTCAATGTTTTTTCTGGCTTCAACTTCCACTTGTCAATTCTCTTTTGTTTATTTTGGGTGGGATTGATATAAACCATAGAATCCAATGAGATGCAAGTTCTGTCCTATGCACTTCTTATGAGAGAAGTTCTGTGCAGGAGATCATTTAGATAATCCCTGTATTTTTGTCACATAAATTCTTGGACTCTAAGGCAAAAGCTATATAGTTTCTCTGTTTAAAGTTTAAACTAATTACTATCGGATCTTCTGATCATCTTTATATTTTACTCAAGCCCCATTATTTCTTATGTAGACGGGTACTCCTGCAATGATATCAAGAGGCTGTTTAGAGTAGGATTTTGAGACCACAGCTGATTTTCTTTTCAGCGCAGCTCAGGTTACGAGCATTATACAGAGGGAACGTGGAATTGCTCAATGGTCTTCAGAATAATATAGGTGTTATTGATCTCAGATGTCGAGTTGCGACATTTGCTTCCCAATTTGCCATGCCAGGATTTGATATTTGTTTTGAACTTGTAAAGTAGGCTGCCTCCATACATCCATTATATCAAAACGATACGCATCTTGGCATACCATATTTTGCCTGGTAACCCATTAGGTTTTGTTCCTCGCTCATATCTTCACAAAGTTAGCTCCTGTAAATTATGTATGTAAATAGTAGTGAGATCATATTGCCATGGCCATATATCATACTGAGTAAACAATGCCTAACGCTGACTTTGATATTGTATAGAGTATACCCTTCTCCGTACCATAATTTTTGTGGCTTTGTGTATGAAGAAACTTCATTAATTACATGACACTGCTAAAACTGTAAATAAATAAAGAGAGGTCTTACTTTATTGTGATCATCTTGATATGTCATTTGAAGCATACATTAGCTTATTCTATAGTCATATTTGGATACATTTTTCTCTGCACATTCGTGTTTATCGAGCCAAACGCATGTCATAATTGATTTAAAAAACTTGAGAACTACATCGAATTCTACCAAAGAAGCTGTCATCGTTTGTACATTGATCATGGTACTGTTAATGTGGGGGAATTATTGTTTACCTTAAGGCAGCAACTGCTTTATACAAGAGGGTGGCTTTGAAACCACCGTTTGTGCCTGGCTATCAACCGGCATGCTGGACTCAGACCAATATATTACTCATCTTTTTTTGTCTGCATGTTTGCTCTTTCAGTATTATTTTAATGTTCCGTTTTAAAGCAGCACTCATATGAACCCCTGAGAGGAGGCAAGGCATGAATTTCCGGCAAGGGACAAAAGGCCCTGAGATACGGTTAGAAATGAGAAAATGACGGCTTAAATTTTGTGATATATTTAAACATTCCCACACCCCAAAAAAAGGGTAGTAGAAGAATTTTGGAAACAACAAAAAATTCAGAGAGAGAGAGAGAGAGGAGAGAGAGAGACTTGTCATGTGGTGGAAGTTTTCGTCATCAACTCTCCATTGCTTTCAAAATAAAACCAAATCAGACAAAAGCCTCCTAGGAGCAAAAGAAGTCTGCTTTTAACGTTAAAAGCAGATCAGGAATCTCAAGAGTGCTTCCAACAGTCCTAAGCTTACTGGAATGACTAATCATTTAGTATAACAACTCATGTGAGCACTCTCATTCACTGCCAAAGAAAAGGACTTTAAAATTAATCTGACACTGTTCGTTTGGTCATTTGTGCATTTTTTTTTTTTTTTTGGTTCTTTTTTCAAGCTGTAATTAAAGGAGGAAGCGAAGTCTGGCATAGAATTCAACTTTCACGCAAGATAATTAATCTATTGTCAACTTTGTGTTTCTAGACTAGACCCATGACCACATTCAATTTGAGAGAATCTTCTTCACTGACTTCAGCAGCATCAGCACCGAAGTTTCAACTATGTTAACTAACCTTGTAAATAACAGAAAGAGACCACAAGAGAGAGAAAAAAAAAGATATATTATGAAAAAGCGGATAAAAAGATACAAGTACAACAACCCGCGACAACCGAGTCACTGATTGTGATTTTCATTTACTCTACTCTACCAAGTTTAGTCTTTTCTTTCAACTTCTTGGAAAACACCTACTTTTCTCTTTTTCTTTTTTTTTTCACCACTCACTCTAATTTATTTTTTTTTTCCTCTTTCAATTTTTCACCTATGACTGCAAAAGTCCAAGAGCTTCTTCCTGCCTTCAACAATCTCATCAAGGAAATCATCAAGCTGGGAAAGAATGTTGTCAGCACCAGATCTCAGCACACCAAAGCACCCTCTGAGGCTCTCCACTCTCTCCCTCAAACCAGCCTCACTCTCCCACTCCACCGCCACCCCTCCCCTCCTCTCCAGCTCCGCCCTCAGATCCTCCATCGCCACCCTCGACCTCCTCAGCTCATACACCATCACCCCCGCCGCCCCCACCGCCGCCCCCATCTCCGCCGCCACCCTCTGCTGCAGCCTCGCCGCCGACACCATTAGCCCTGACCCCAGCAGCAGCCTTCCCTCGTACCCTCCGAAACAAGAGAAGTCCGAGGTCTCGGGCCAGCAAGACACCAGGCCGTTTAGCAGGATCATAAGCAGCATCGAACTCACGTTCCTCATTGCGTACAACACTCCCCTGAACCCGTTGAAACCGTTCAGCTTCGATTCCAGAGACACCCTCTCGTCGAAACGCAGACAGAGCGGCTGAATCCGAGTCTCCATCAAAGCGCGATTCTCCTCTTCTAACCCCACTGCTTCTCTGCGACACCCCGCGATTGCTCTTATGACCTGTAACGGTTTCAACTTTCAACATCAATCACTTCGAGCACACACACAGTACATGTTACTACATAATCCAAAAAAAAAAGAAAAAACATTTACAATGTTCACATTTATCTATAATTCTTTCTAGTAAGATCACAAAACATCATGTACGATTCTAATTCAATTAAGAAAACACAAGGTGTGTCCAATTTTTCCATGAAAAGTTATTTCTAACTCATAATCTTACTGTAAAAAAATTACTTAGTCGCCTCAATCAATCATTCATAGGTAGAAATTTACAGTTTCAAACTTTATATTTTAAATTATACATATTATTTTTAATTTGTAATTTCAGCTCAATCAAATTCTTTATGAGTGTATACATATTTACAACTACGAACTCCGTTTTGAACTACAAAAAAATGTGTTATCATTTATAAAATTTATGATGAAGCAAAGTTTTTACATTGGCGCAATGTAACAAGAACGCGAGAGAAAACACATGAAAGGTTGCGAATTTGCGATTGAGAACTGACCTGGCGCGAGTGTTGTGGGGTGAGGATTGGGTAAGAGTCGAGGGTGGAGGTGATGTTGAAGCCCGCGGAGTAGTAACCTTCGATGCCGGAAATGCCGGACTTGAGGACGTGGCATGCCTCCCAGAGCTTGGAGCTCTCGTCCATGTACTCGTCCAGCCACTTGTCGCCCAGCGGCAGGTGGAGCTTCTGGACGAGGAGCGTGAGCTGCGTGTGGAACGATCGGAGGAGCGAGAGCGCCCTCTGCAGGAACTGAATTGACATGAAGTTGGTGGAGAGAAACACTCTCTCGAGGTCCTCGATTCCCCTGGTGAGGAGCGTGTAGAAGCCGTTAACTGAGTTGCTTGAAGAAGGATCCATCATAAGAAGAGGTTTACGACGATGATGCTTCGAGATTTTGAGAGTGATGTTTTTTGTGTTACGTATCTGTGAATGGAGGAATGAGGGGCAGAAGACTAAAGATGGAGAAAGAGGAAAGGGAAGTGGGAGGGGAAGGGAAGGGAAGGGGCTGTGTGAAAGAGGGAGTTATTTAAATTGAGAGAGAGTGGAGGAAGCATGGGATTTAAGAGGGACAAAAAAAAAAAAAAAGAAGGGAAGAAGAATGGAAGAGAGGGAATATCTTAGAAGCTCAGGTTTCGAAGGTTGAAAAGGATTGTTGGGGACAATGATGGGTGTTTCCTACAGAGGGGGAAGGATGATTGGTAATATGCCATTTTCATTTGTTTAATGGCAGAAAGGAATGGTGGTAAAAATTAAAAATCCTGAGAGAATACAAATTTTTATAAAAAAAATGATAATAATAAATAACAATAATTATGAAGTATGTATGAGGGGGGTAGAAGGAGCAGAGAAAAATCAGCCAGGTCAATAATATAAAACCATCTTCGGCTGCAACTTGGATTTTACTTTTTCTTTCTGTGTTTTTTAAAGCAGAGAACTCTCTTCAATCTTGGTCAAATTACTTCTATTAATTATTATATAAATTAAGAGCAAGAAACCATTGAAGAGGGTGCAAGTAGGTGAGATTTTGATATTTCCCATATATCAAGTGGAATTGAGATTTTCCTATGGCTCATGCGAGGTTTGACTAGATTGAGTGGCTTCGTTTCTAGAGCATCCAATTTTTCCATTATACAGGACACTCCTTTTGTTTTGAGTGTGATATTTGGCTTCTTCTTTCCTCAAATTCTTCCTCGAGCTACTGAATTTACTCCTCTTCTTCCACTACATAGTCTATTGAAACCAGCAAGCGGTTTTGTTTTTCCTAGATATATATGTTTGTCCTCTTGATTTTTCCAAAAGGGAGAACCGGAATGATGAGGTTGCTTGCTTACTTGCTTTTACTTGTTTCTTTCGTAATCTTCTACGCATACTAATCAGTCTTTTGGAACCATATGTACTCTCTTTTAACGAGTTTAATTAATTATTCCATTATCTCTGATTATAGGACAGGAAAAAAGGGAGTGATGATTCCTCATGATCTTTACCCTCTTAGCCCTTGCATATTTGGATATATTCATTTCAATTTCTTATTTCAAAGTAGTATATTATCCGAACCAGAGGTATAATTGTGATTGTATATTATCCACGGCCATAACAAAGAAACAAATAAATATTATCCATGCTATTGATTGAGTAGGCCTTAATACCCCATCAAAGTGACAGATATTGGTAGAAAAAAAGAAAACGATTTTGAACTGTATCTGCTTTGTGATTGTGCAGTATTGCAAGTAGGTCCCATAATACGTGCATCATAACAAACGGGTTTTAATTGATTGATCGTTTTTAGTCGCTAATTGATGACCACGAAATGTTTAGTTTAATCATACTATCTTCCTTTCATTTATTCTCTTGTCAAAAGAATTTGGTGTTAAGTATGCGATTCTTTGTATAGATTATACGGACCTCTTTTTTCTTTTCTTTTCTTTTCTTTTTTCCTCCCTAGTTGGGAGTGGGGGACCATTACCAAACAATCTAAATTATGCATTGGGTTATGTAACATCTTAGTCAATTTGGCTTAGCGAGTGCTCGTGGGTTTTTGGAGAATGGGACACCTTAGGAGCATGTTGGTCTTCTAAGATTTCTTCCAGCAAAATAATAATTTAAAAGTCTCATAAGATATAAAATAATAATAATAATTTAAAAGTCTCATAAGATTTCATTGGAAAATGAATAAGGAATTAGGGGCACTCAAAGTAGTTGCTCAAGAACGTTAGTATGGGCATGTTTTTAGTCAAAATTAAAAAGGGAACATTATTATGCGCGCCCCTCGTGTTGTCTCACCACAAACCAAAGTCAGCTTACATGAAAAGTAAATCTGATTTATAATTTTGAGTTTAATTATGAAGAAGGAGAAGACTTTGTCTAACACGGTGAGTTAATATTAAGGATCGAAAACTCATAATTGATGCATTTTATCTTTCGGTTGAAGATATTTACTGGAGAATTATAAAGGAAATTTTGGGGAACTTAACTCACTAGTAGAGATTAAAAAGTTGTCCCTCTAAACTTTTTAACTTTATCGCCATGATATCACTGGAAATCTTAATGTTATTTTTGAAGGATTTTAGTGTATTAGTGGAGATTTTTATATGTGTATGAATACATTAAAAAAAAAAAAGTAAAGGGAGAGGTAATTCAAATCCTCACTAATACACTAAAATCACCAAAAAATAACACTCAAATCTTCAATGGCATCATGGCGGGAAAATAAAAAAGTGGAGAGACAAATTTTCATTCCCTACTAGTAAATTGAGTTCCACATATTTTCTTACAGAGTTCCTAATAAATATGTATTCGACCCAAAAGAAAAAAGTATCAATTGTGAATATTGAACCCTCCAAAAATTTTAGAGGATTGAAGACAAACCGTATGAAGAAACCTTTTTTATAACCCTTTTAATTATATATTAACACATTGTCTTAAGAGTTCATTTTTTAGTTTATTATTATAAAAATTATATTCATTTATATAATATGATAAAATGAAAATGAATGATAATATAAAAGCAGTTTTATATTGACTATAAATTAAAATTAAATCTTAATAATTTTGAAACATTCATGATGAAAATTTTATTTTACCATGATAAAGATCTCTGTTGAAGAATATGAATATCCTAAATTTATTGTAGAACACTGGATGTAAACTCTATAATGAAGAGATATTATGCTTATGTCGTGCTTGGTTTAATCAAAATGGGGGGGGGGGGGTGAAAATAAATTAGAAGAAAAATGTTGGATCACATACTTACTATTAAGTCAAAAGTCATAATGAAGGGTAAGAATGCAACTTTATTTGCATTTTTTTTTTTTGGTTGAAGAACTTTATTTGCTTAAAATTTCTTAAAATTATATCTAGTATAAAAAATTGCGCCCATTACAAAGGTTATGTTCAAAATGTTAAGCTCATCAAATTATAAAAGTGATGTTGGACAAATAAAACTAACAATCTTTTTACAAAGTTAGCTAGGATATTCAAATTCATGACATTGTTCTGATTCAACTTATTGGATCAACTACTTATCACTAGGCTAAAGTTATAACTAGTGAGAAGGTTACAAATTTATTTCTTTACAATTTTTTAGAAATGCATTTAGTACAAATAGTTGCACCCATTATAAGCGTCATGAACCAAGATGTTAAACTTTTCGAATCCTAAACGTGATGTTGGTAAAATAAAACCAATAGAAAAACATTGTTTTTATTTATTTTTATTTCATAAATAATGAATTATTTCCAATTAATTTTAGCTAGATATAATAAATTAGGATAAGTGATGAGTTAAAAAAAAAAAGAGTAAATCACCATTTTGACTTTCGAAATATCAAAATGTTGACAAATTGACTCCTCAAAGGTGGATTATTAACCCATGGTACCCGAAAGATTGTTTCCATTTGACAAAGCCATCCAACTATTTTCTGAACTCAATTAATGTTAACAGAAATGCCTATCTGGCAATTATCTTCTTATCTAGCATTGTTACTTTTTGACTTGGCATTGTTATTAAACTTGTCATTGTTTGAATAAATCCCAAATTGAAAAAAATAAGCAAATCTCTAATTCACTTATTTAAATCCAACATTAATTAGATGATTAATTTATAAATTTGATGATAAATAATTTTTAATAGATCATAAATTAAAGTTTGATTTAGTTACTTTGTAGATTCTTATAGCTTCACTTAATTTTCAATTATATCCCTATAGTTCAAAAATTTATAATTAGGTCCCTAGATTAAATAAAAGTTTGTAATCAAGTTGATATAGTTAATTACTATTGCAAAAATGTTTGATAATGCAGGGCATATTTTATGGTGCATCATCTCAAATATGGTGCACCATTGACTACCTTGTCTAAAGGTTTATATTGTGAATATGCACCACATACACCTATTACTAGAAATTTGTTAATAATTGATGGATATTACCGACGAATATTCTATCAGTAAAATAAATTATATTATTGAACCATTAATTTACCGACGGATAATTTTTCCTTTGATAAACGATGGCGCCATGTTGCGGCAAATAATTACCAACGGAAAAACAATCAGTAAATAAGAATAATTATTTTTGGTTAAATTTGAAATAATTACCGATGGATAATCCATCGATAACTTGATATATAAATTAACTTTTTTATTTTTATTTATTAGAATTAATAATTTTTTACTGACGGATTATCTGTTGGTATTTGAAAATTGAGATTGATCGCCATTATCTTTTCATATCTTTTCATATTCCATATTATTGACAAATTTTACGTTGGTAATGTATGATTAACAAAATGATTCATTTTGTTTTGTCATTACTGTCGATAATATTGAGTTAATGAAACGAATTATTTCATTTATTTTTTACCGATGGCAAATCTGTTAGTAAAATTAACACGGATTATTAAAATGCGAGCCCACTCTTCTTCTTCCTTATTTCACATTTCATCTCTTTCTCTCTCTCTCTCCTCTCCATTCTCTCTCACTTTTTCTGCCATTTCACCTTTGCTGGGGCTCCCATTTCACTTCGTGTTTTTTTAACATCTTAACAATTTAGTTTTTTAGTTTAGCCTTTTTTTTCCGTTCAATTTCTTTACTCGAAATTTTATATTTGTTAGTTAGTTAACTGAGTTATTTTCTTAGTTAGAGATTGAAATTTTGTAGGATAAAATTGTAGGATTGGATTGTATGACTGGCGGAAAGTTTAGAATTCTTTCCCATTATTTGAATTGTGTGCTGTGATATTATGTACTTTAAAATAGTTATTAGGATTAACTTTAGAATGCCATAATTATGGTGTTTTATTTGGTATTGAAATACTCAATTAATTTTTGTGGAGGCTCCAAATTTAAGGAGAGATTCTGCCCAAATTTTATTTAATCATTTAATATATTATTAAAATTAAATAATTGTTGATATGATAAATGTGTTATATCTTTATTTAGTTAATATATGTCTTATATATTTTATTTTTATATGTTATACATATTAGTTATGGCAGGACAGACATCAAGTTCCGAATGAGGTAGGAGTAGACCAAGGAAGTATGGTCTACCCCCTCGCACCTGTACCGCACCCACCACTTCCAGTACACCTGTATCCACCACCCCCGTGGATGACTCCTCCGTCCGTCTTGGTCCACATACTTGGGAGTTTGTTAAGATATTCAACCCTAAGTATTATAACTTGGAGCCTCAGCCTTTATTCCCACAGCAAGCTTCTCCACCTCCACCCCCACCTCTAGAAGATGAGGCCCACGATCAGCCCGCTTCTACGCCTTCACCTAGTTAGCCTAGTTTATAGGGTGCCCAGGCCTCCTCGTCCTCCCCCTTACAAGGCTCTATGAACCAGCAAGCGGAGCATAGATACGATGGTAAATCCTAATAAGTAATTTAATATTTAAATTTATTATAAATTTTTAATTGTGATAGAGAATTTAACTAACAGATATATGACATAATCTATTATTTTATGACGCCGTTGGATTCTACCTTGGCCACGGCTGCGCAGGATTACCAAGATATTTGAGAAGAACTTCTATGCCCTGCATCACTATTTTCTGCAGGCTCCTAATGACATATAGAAGTTGTGGTGGAATGAGTGGAAGGTAAAATAATTAGTATTTTTTATTTTTTTTTATTTTTAATTTTTACTTCACTTGGTAACTATTGTGATATATGTATGCAGCATGTGTTTATTATTGATCCACGCGAGGAGCCTGCCATTTACAAGGTGTGGAGAACCAGAGCTGGAAAGTGCCTTGATGATATTTTTCACGATATTCGCATGAAGGACGCAAACACCTGTTGGCTCACGGATGAGATCTTCCAAGCCTTTAGGGCCCACTAGGGCTCACCTGCATTTAAGGAGAAGCAGATGAAAGCCCGGATGAGTAGAGGATCAACTCACAGTAGCTCTCTGCACGCTGGAGGCTCTATCACTATCGAGGGCATGCGGCTCAGGATGGTAAATATCATCATTTTCTTTTTTAGTTTTTTTATTTTTGTATTATATATATATATATATATATATATATATATATATATATATATATATATATATATATATATATATATATATATATAGGAGAAGATGATGAGCAGGCCGCCAACCCAAGGGGAACTGTTCCAGGAGACCCACACCTAGAAACAGGACAAGTCCCAGTTGGTTGATATGCGATCAGAGACCACATACGTAAGTAATTATAATTTAGGGTTTTGAATTTTTTAATTTATTATGGTTATTATTGTTTAAATCTAATTTATTTTATTTTTTCTAATTGTAGCGTGAATTCACCCAGCGGCTGACTGAAGCCCGATCACAAAAATCGCAGCAGGAGAAGGGAGTACTCCTATCGGGCCACCTGTTAGCGACGATAACGTATGGGCCCAGACGATTAGCAGCCGCTATAAGGGCCAGATTTACAGGATGAGGACCTCTTACAACAGGTCATATTCTCTCGGTTCTGTATCTAGAGCTGGGTTTGCTGGGATCGATCCGAATGCCATCCGTGATCAGGTCTATGCACTAAATTAGTCAGTGTAGAGGCAGCTCGAGGAGATTGACAGGAGGTACATGGAGTTGTACTAATGCCACGAGAGAGACATGTAGTAGTGGAGGCAGCAATGACAGTCCATGGAGCAGAGGATGGCAATTATGCACCAATTCTAGGAGCAGATGTGGATCGGTAGTTCGTCATCTGCCGCACCACCTCCACCCCTGCCTCCATTACCTCGGCCCCAGCCTCCAACACCTCCGCCTCCGCCTCCACTGTTTCACCCTTCTCCATACGATCACCCGTCTAGAGTTGGAGACGAGGATGAGGACGACGACCATGGCATCTCGATACTGATGATAATTAGTATTTATAGTTTTTAGATTTTTTTTTAGAATTTTATTGTAAATATTTTTTTAATTTAATTGTATATATTTTTATTTAATTAATTTTTTAAAATTTCTTCTGTAATTAAAAATAAAAAATAAATTATCCTTGGCCAAAAAAAAATAATAAATAATTTTTTTACCATCAGATTATCTATTGGTATATTTAAAAATATTGAATAATGTAAATTTTTTTTTACTAATGGATGATTTTTTCGTTGGTAATATTAATATTTTTTATTATTGACACATCATTTACCAACAGATTTTTTATATCGATTAATCCGTTGGTAAAATATATACCGATGGAATTTTATTATGTTTTCGTCGATTAATCTGTCGGTGTTTAACACATTTCTGGCAGTGACCAATCAACCTTTATTCACCCTAAAATTACTCATACTTTCTCGTCTCCTCTCACCCTAACTCCATCGGCGGGCTTTCTGTCTCCTTTGCACCCACCACCAAACCAAAATCAAATAGACTAACAAACTAAGGCTAAAACCAAAGAATATGAAGTCACACCCTAAACTAAAATCAATTCCAAACCAAAAAACAAAACCTATCCCTAAATCACAAACTAAACTCCAACCAAACCAATCATGCACCAAATAAAAAAAAAAATCCATCATTTTTTGAGCCAAAACAGCTTCCTTCTTCCTCTTTTTAAATCAAATGACTGCCCCACTGGCTACTGGAGTTATGGGCATTGGATCATGGTTCATGATTGGCTTTGATTGGTGGCTAGTGTTTCTTTAGTACAGCAAATAAATTTTCATCTGCGTTTGATAATTTTGTCATTTTCTTTTCTCATATTTAGTATTCGAAGGAGTACTGGTTGCTATAATCACAACGATGTGTAATATGGAAAGGGCAACTCTATTTTCGAAGGTTTAATTACCTTGCAAGTCTCTATAGTTTCACTCAATTTTCAATTAGGTTCTCACAGTTTAAAATTTTGTAATCAGGTCCCTAAATTAAACAAAAATTTGCAATCAAGCCCCTAGCGGATTTGGGGTAAGAGAAATATTCTGTGAATATTCTATTTAAATTCATGTTTTTATAATGGTGGATATAGACAGAGACTTAATTATAAATTTTTGTTTAATTTAGGAACCTGATTATAAATTTTTAAACTATAAAAACCTAATTAAAAATTGAGTGAAACTATATGAACTTGCAGAGTAATTAAATCTTAAAGTCATAAAATTAAAAATAAAAAAAGTTGGAAACCTAATCTTGTTCATCCACGAGAAGATACTACACTTTATCCCCATCTCCTTATAACCGCCTTCACTCTAGAGCTTCATCAACAAGGTGGACATGACAACGTCTTGATGATGGACCTGTAGTTGAAGACCATGGTGGACACCAACGAATGGATCTGAGCGGAGGCGATGGACAACAATGTTGATCCAGGGAGGGCATAGGCAATCTCAGCATCGATCGTGTCGATGATGATGGCGATGTCAACGATGATGCATGCGACAATGGTGCGGTGTTTGTGGCAACGATGTAGTGGAGCTAGTGGAGAAGGGTGGATAAAGAAGGTTGCTGAGTTAGTTAATGTATAATATTCTAATGCTTTGTACAAACTGAACTTGTTGCTTGAGTTGATGTTTCTTCTTCTTTTTTTTTTTTTTTGGCCATTTGTCTCCCAAATTCATGATTTCTATAGCCATAGATTTAGTTGGAATATGTACTTCTCTTATCAGTCTTAAATTTGTAACTATATTTAGGTATTTGTTGGTTTTAAGTTGGGTATGTGGTTGTTTGATGATGATGGTGGTTGAGGAGTGGGATGGGTGGCTATTGTTGTAACATCCCCATATAACGTAATAGGAAATAATAACAACAAACTTTTATTATTCACCATCTTGCCCCTAAACTTTTTAGAAAATGACATTTAAGTCCCTATGTCAATAGAATTAGCAAAATAAGGTTTTAAACGAAACAGAATCACGTAGCGAAAACATAGAAACCTAAACCTTGGCTGATTGAGCCACGGAGGTATCCATCTGTGAAATGACATGGGATGCCTCTAGACTTACCCATAATTACAAAAATGCCATTAGCCCAGAAAAATAGAAACAGAAGGCCCCAAAAAATTGCAAAACGTTTAATGTACACTATTAATCAATTTACTCAATTTTATTGAGTTTGTAGAGTTAATTAAAAAGTTAATTAGAGGTTAACTGGAAGTTGATTAGAGGTTAAATTAGAGATATTAGGACTAAGATAGAAACTTATAAAAACCTCACAAAGTTCTTCAGAACCGTTTTACCGATTTAAAGGAAATTAGTAAGATTTCGGTGTTTTAAACTATCGGAACCAGATCAGTAGAAATTATGCCATGAGTGCCCTAGGATCAATGGCTAAGATTTAGCCAAAAAAATCACCCAAGTGGCGCCTAGGGCAGCCCTTGATGGTGGAAGCCGGTGGAAGCCAAACCAAAATGAAGAGCTTGATGGAGTCCACCAAGCACATGCCTTCACCTTCCAAATATCTCTACCTTTCCCTTCCTTCTCTTCTTATCATTTTCGGCCTCCCCACTAGCAGCCTCATTTCCTCACCCTTCTTCATCTTCTTCCACTTCCTCTCATCACCAAGCTCAAGCCCCAACTATCAACTTCACTCCAAGATCAAGTTCCATCAAGATTTTACACCACCAAGGTAGGAATTCCAACTTCTTTTCTGGTTTTCTTTGAATTGAGCTGATTGGATCTTCACTTTCTTCCTACTTTCTTGTATGATTCTGATGTTATCTTGAGTGATGATGATGAATTAAGGCTGGTTTAAGGTGTATATGTGAGTTTGAGTTGAAGATTGGATGGATTGATTAGAGAAGAACATGAATCCAAGAAGAATTCAAGAAGCTGTTAGGGTTTTCCCCTCGATGGTCTGTACGGTGGAGTGTACGGTTCCACCTACCGCCATTTAAATTGGATGAAACCATTTTTAAATGAAACTAGACATCTAGGGCTTTCCATACATATATCATATAAGGCCATTGGATTAGTATAGAATTAGTTATGAATTTTTGAAGTTAGACCTAGAAATCTAGGTTCTTACCCGGGCAGCATAAGTTGAGAAGGGTGTAACTCATCCTATACAACTCCAAATTGAGTGCAACTAAAGTTTTTTGAAAGCTAACATATAGGAAGACATTCCATAAAAATTTCAGAATTAAATTCATTGTCATTTGTTCCCAGCGCATCAATGAAATTGGCTTAGGGTTAAACTGGCCTAGAACAGGGTAGCCCAGTAGGGTAATGTTTCGAGACTCATAACTCATAATCTACTTAGACAAATGATATGAAACTTAACTCATTTTAAAGCTTGTTGTGTTAGATTTTGATATAAAATTCGCATGATTTCATCTAGTTTTCGATTTTCAGTGAATTTTCTTCTATAGGAACCCAATTTTGTCTAAGAACAGGGCATACTGAGATAAATTGTTTATATCTAGAGTTATACACATCAAAATGAGATGGGACCAAAAGGATTATAAACTACACACATGAGGCTGTGACATATCCAAAAATCAGATTTAAATGAGTTGAATTGAATAAAAATTGGGGCATGCCAAATTCAGGCAGGATAGGGAAGAATAAACTGAAAACCATATTGATGCTGTGTTGAAACTAATGAATGAATCTATGAATGTATATGCATAATTGCTGGTTTATATTGAATTGCAAGTTGTACAATTGTATTGGTTGTCTGGCACTATTCATGGGGAAGCGGACTCGATCCGTTATGCTGCCGAATTTCCGACAAAATTTAGTGATAGTTCTAAAGGTTGTTGTGTTAATATTGTTATGTGACGTGTATGAATACTAAGCAAGTATTATTGTTTGAGATTAAGGTACGAAGCCTATGTATTTATGATTTTATGATAAAAGACATGATGACGAGTCCATATTCCTAAGGAACGTGACATGGCGATCGCGCTCTGATAGGGTATGACATGGCGATCATACTCTGGAATATAGCATGAAGATCCCATATTCCTAAGAAACGTGACATGGCGATCACGCTCTGATGGGGTATGACATGGCGATTATACTCTGGAATGTGGTATGATGCTGCACTTGAGGACGGCGATATGTAACGCTTAAGTGTAGACAGATGCAAGCACCCTAGGGATGGCGATACGTAACACCTAGGTGTGTTGAATGAAAGAAAAGTAAATATTATATGATTGCATAAATTCAAAGGCATGTGTAGAGATTATGTTTCCAGTACAATAATGCCATCATATTTTAATATGATGCAGTTATTATTATTATTCATAGAATAATTCATGGATTGAATTTGTATAGACTCTCCCGAATGCCAAATGTATGAATAAAATAAACTTTGCTTCGGATAATATATTTTCGAACTATAAAATTAAACAGTTTATATAGCATGTTCACCTTTTTCATAATAAACCGAAGCAAACTGGAGATGACAACGATGACATTATGTATGGTAATTAGATAATCCTACTGAGAATTTATAATTCTCACTCCTATTTCCGTGTTATCTCCAGATAGTTTGAGAAGTTGTAAAGACGGCTAAAGTTGCTGTCAGTTAAGGTCCGCTTAGGTAACCGTAACAACTCCTGAGTGTAGTACTATGACTTAAGCATAGTACTGTACAAAGGAGGACGTTACAATTGTGATAGTGTGGGTGGCTACGGGTGGTGGTAGGATAGAGTTCAAAAGAGGTGGCTAGGTGGGTGGAAGGTAAGGTGATTGGAGAGAAATAATTAGGGTGTGGCATTTGATTAAATCCAAAAATTTAATTTTGATTTTAATTTTTTATAATTTTATCTTCCAATTTATTAAAAGTTAGTAATAACTAAATTTAAATTACAAAAAAAAAAAATTAAAAAACTCTTTTTTTAAATACAAAGTTTTAACACAGAACCATTTGAATTGATTAAACGTATAAACTTGGCAAATGTAAATTTGGTATTTACTCAATTTTAATATTAGGGATTATTCATTTTAGTTAGAAATTTATTAAAACATTGCTACATGTTAAGCAGCATTACCAAATCAAAAAGTAACAATGCCAGATAAGAAGATAACTGTCAAATAGGCATTTCTGTTAACATTAAGGGAGTTTAGTTAACGGTTGGGTGGATTTCTCAAGCAGAACCAATCTTTCAAGCACCATGGGTTAATAAACCATCTTTGAGGGGGTCAATTTGCAATGTTATGATCTTTCGAGGGACAAAATGGTGGTTTATTCTTTAAAAAAAAAAGTTTAAAAAGCATGGCAAACTACTCTATTTATAAGCAAGAAAAGTTAATGCTTATTTTAGTTCTTGACTTTTCATGCTTCAGTCATTTCGGTCCTTGATTTTAAGAAATTATCAAATAAGTCTCTGACTTTGTAAAATGTGAATCACTTTAATCTCTCTCTCTCCATATCTGTTAGTCTACTGTTATTATTTCATGTTAAGTGACATGTGGCATGTCACATGTCATGTTGTGCCACATGGCATCTAATGTGGCGCAAATTTTGTATAAATTCAAATTAATCCCTAAAATTTTTAAAATATGTCCAAAAAGTCCCATATCTCTAAATCTTTTATCTTCACTTTCATAAACTCTAAATTCTCAATCTTCCTTAAACTCACTAATTTCTCAATCTTTTCTCTTCATCTTCATAAACTATAAATCCTCAATCTTTCTTAAACTTACTAATTTCTCTTCCATTTTCACACCAACCTAGACTAAATCCTCTCTATATAGAATAATAGAAAGATAATGTATAGAAATGAGACAATGAGATGCAATAATTAATACAAGTATCCTTGTAGCAAATCCAATCCAACCCGTTCTCTTCCTATTATTATATTAATGTACTAATGTACATATTTTACAACTAAACAATGGGATGTAATTTTCAACTTAACCTATATATGTTTTCAACTCTAATTTTATTTTTCAAGTAGGGACTCATATATGATTATATATTACAGTTACAAATTAAAATCGATGACATTTTTCATTTGTCTTTAAAAGGAAATGATTTTTTCACATTTTTTTAACATATATAATCAAAATTTAATACTTTTAGTTCCTAGTAGCTCATATATATGTTCGATTTTTCATATAAATAAATGAGATAATATTCTCATACAAGAATCAAAATAATATAATTCTAATATCTTAACAATAATATGAAAATAGTAACAATAATACTCTTAAAAGGAATACTTTATATTGGCAAATCTTAATTATTGTTTAGTTATAAACACTGCTTTTAGGAACACCCTGGAACTAATTAATCATTAATATATTTTCATCTAAATAAGGATCGTACCAAAATAAACAATTTTAAGATGGAGATCTTCTATTCTGATTAATTAATATTGCTTGTTCTAAGATCACTTCTTCAATTCTCCCTTCCCCCCCCCCCCCAATTTTCCACTTCTTTTAATATTCGATATTTATCAGTTTTCATCTGAATTTTCTTAGAATTATTTGAAAACTCTTATAATAGACTCATTAGCAGCTCCTTTAATTGAAAGCTAACTTAATATTCTCTTTTTAGCTACATTAAAATTGTTTATTACATCCTATTGTCTCATTTCTATGCATTTTGTTTCTACTATTCTATGTAGGCAGGATTTATGAGTAGATTTAAGAAAGATTGAGGATTTAAGATTTATAAAGGTGAAGATAAGAGATTTGGAGATTTGGGATGTTTTTGACACATTTTAAAAATTTTAAGGACTTTATTGACATATTTTAAAAATTTTAGGGAGTAATTTAAACCTCTATAAAATGAGCGCCACATTAGATGTCACGTGGCATGCCACATGTCACTTAATATGACACATATACAAAACAATAATAGTGGAGTAATGGATATGGGAAAAAGGACTAACGTGATTTATGTTTTACAAAGTTAGAGATTAATTTGATAATTTTGTAAAATTATAGACTAAAGTGACCCGAATGTAAAAAGTGAGAGACTAAAGTAAATATTAACTCTAGGGAAAAATATGACCAGGTATATTTGGTTCAAATTTAGATCAAAAGGTGAGAACACTAGGCCAGGTCATATACGGTTAATACTCTTAGTAAAGCATCATGTATTGTGCATTTTTAAAACTTAGCCAATTCATGACACCTTCCATTCTTGTGTTCCAAATAAAACATACTACTGAGAATCCAGAAATTGCTTAGTTAGAAGGGGTAGCTGACTAGCTCTAATGTAGGGTCTGGTGGTGGGCGAGGGCATGTTTGTTCATCTATAGTAAAGATGCTGTTTCCTCAATCGGATAACAAAAAACTCTGATGTTATTCAATGAAAATAACTGAATGAAGCAGCGGGTAGTTATTGGAATTCCTTTCAAAATATTCATATGCTGCAGGAGGAACCAAGTAAATATTTTGTGTAATTTTGCAATATACAATGCCTATATAATTGTATAACTTGAATTAAAAGACCACAGGGGTTACTTTAGGTGATAAACAATTTTAACTCCTTTGAAAGAAAACAAGAATTGAAATTATGGAGAGACAATTTTTATAGAGAGACTGCATAACCTATATTTCTATAGTCAAACGAAGGTTAGTTTTATGAGCAATTCAAATAGGTCAAATCTTTATATATATATATATATGTATGTATTCAATGTAGCAAACTTAGTTATAAAATTTAAAAGATACATTATTTAACATTTCAACACAATACTGATAGAATAAACACAAAAGAGAGTTGTTATATGCAAAGTAAGAAAATACCTTCCCAAATAGGATAAGTTAACCCAAAAAACAACACAAAATTAATTTGGCGAGAATTAAAACAAATATAGAAAACCAAGTCATTTGAAAAGCTAATCCAAACTTATGACCGAATGAGCTCAAAGACTAATCATAAGTTTTTTTATTAGATCGATCCAGATTATAAAATTATAGCAAACTTTGTATGGTCCAATTCATGGACTGAAAGTGAACACATTAGAGGGAAGGATTTGCCTGGCCAAATCTCTTTCATCCACATCGTGAATTTTGCCTGGATAGTCTTTATCTGCAGAAGAATATTTCATTTTCTTCTTAATGCACTCATTAATTAGACGAAGGTCCACAGTTTGCAAGGAGTGAAGATAATACAGAAGAATGATTGTTAACACATAAATTTAGTGGGAATATCGAAATTTAAAGCGAAAACAAAGTATAGTGAGATTGAAGAGAGTGATAGAGTACATCCAACCACTAAGGAGATGAGAAATATTTCCGTGGTCCAGAAATATTATGTAGCTGTACTTATAATTAATAATATTACAGTATTGGGGTGAGACTTATAAATTAGTAGTAGAACTCATTTAAAATATTATGATAATGGAATCCATAAATTAATAGTGTATCTCATTTAAAATGATGTGATATTATTAGTACCATATGATGCTCTGACCGCGCAAGGATTTCTCCTAAGTAGAGGGTGTGGGGAGGATGTAGCTTTGGAAAGCCCAGTTTGATAGTCCTCTCCGTAAGGGTGCTCTGACTTATAAAAAGTATATGTTAATTTTTTTTGTTTGGTAAACCGAAAAGTTGAAATGCTTTTGCATTCGACTTTTGAGAGCCAGGGGGTGCTCTTGAGAGTACTCATGGGGTATTTTTTGGAGCTGCCTTGTGCTCTCCAAAATTTAAAAGATTAATACAACCTTACTCTATTTAATGATATTAAAAATATAAATTATTCTCTTTAGTATTTACAACAATTATAATTATTTTAGATATTAAAAATAATTTTATCAAATACTACTTTTCTGATTTCTGCTTATTGAGAGTGATTTTTATATTATTTTATCAAACGATACTACTATAATTTTTTAAGAGCAGCTTTTAAACAGCTGAGAGAGCTCAATAATTTTTAAAAAATTACAGCAATACCAAACCAAACCTTAGTATATACAAGCTTACCACAGATTAATTTCCATTTTAATTGGGTTGCTGTCCGTGGGACCACCGACACCACTTCCATTCTTCTTGGTCTTTAAATTCTGATGAGGGAATTTCTTTCAAAGCCACTCTTTTTTCAGGACGATTAAATATAGCATTCACTTCATTTACTCGTAGACTTATAGGCCTAGCATAACGTGACTGAGCATTAATGTAAACTGCCCTTGTGATCAGTAAATTTCTTTCTTTTTTGGTTAATAATAAAAAAAAAAAAGAGTCGTCTTCTCTTGAAATCAGGTTCGTGTGTATATACTGTTTGCTTTGTGATAACATGTGTCCATGTCTTTTAAAAAATTTTCAATTACAAATATACAAGTATATGTTATAAAATTTAAATTATAAACATATATATTGCGCTGCTATATATAAATTACTTCAAGAATCTGGCTATGTTAAGAACAAAACACTTTCATTTTCTGACAATGTGCGTCTGAGGGGGTTAACATTAAGGTGATACGATTTGGACTTCGACCAATGTAAAGATGCAGGTTTGGTACTAATCCTTCAAATAAAATTTGGAGTAATCCCCCAATTAGATCTTGACAATTTTAGAGTCGGACAATTTGGCCTACGATAAAAATAAATTACTCTATTAGTCTCTAATAATATCATCTATCAGACATCCGTTAGTCCTTATCGTCTTTCCTAATGAAACTATGTATGTGGCACTCCACTGTAGCTTTAAATGACGTCATTTTTTTCATTTACAGGCAAAATAAAAATAAAATTAAAAATTAAATCCAAAAGCTAATATCTCTTCAAAAAGTAATTTTTTGGTTTCAGCATAGTAGTTTCAAGTTTCTATTTTTTGCAAGCCTGATGCAACACTGGCTACAATTTGCCAATTTGTATACAATCTCCAACGGAAGGATAGCCACACTGGGATACTTTCCCTTTCACCAAACACAAAAAACAACTCTAAAGCTAGTTAAAGTCTAAAATTTTCAATTTGATTCCCTCTTTCTCTTCCCTTTCACTTTCTTCTCTAATATGTAGATTCAACACTTGGTTGGGTGACTTATATCTTTGCCTTGTGCAGATCCTTCAAACCCAGTTCTAGTTACCCATTGTTTTTGGCTGAAACTCAACTCATGAGGCTGAGCAGAGTACAACTCATGAGCTTTTGTAGATTGGATCTATATCCCATTAATTTTTATTTTTATTTTTATTTTTTATTTTGTTGGTCATTAGTTGTAACGAGCTCATCAAAGTAAAGACTTTTAGTTTGGAGATTGATTATTCTATTTGTTCTTCCAAAAAACAAGTGTTGTTGCATTTCTGGGTTTAGTGAAATGTACCCACAATTCGTAAAGTTTTGATTTTTGGAGAAGAAGCTTATTGTGGAGATCTCGGACTTGGTTCATCTTTTATGTCCCATGAAGACTTTCTTCACTGCTGAATCATGTAAAGAAACCCACTCAAATGCCTTAAATCCATAGTGGTGGTGGTGGTGGTGGTGATAAAGAAGAAGAAGAAAGGGTGTGGCGTTGGTAGTGTGTGAAACGCAATATTTTGGGTGTGAATAGTGTATTGGCTACTAGGGACAGGGTCCAACATCGTGTTTTGAGTGATTGAGAAGAATCCAAGTGCCATGTACGTTGATCCGTTAGGGAAGACGGCAGAGACCAACAGATGTCCGATGGATAACATTATCAGAAATAAATGGAGTAATTTATTTTTGTTGAGAACCATATTGTCTAACTCTAAAATTGTCAGGGACTTAGTTAGGGGTTTATTCTAAAATTTAATAATGGAACCAGCAAATTAAAAAAAAAAAAAAAGTTGCGATAGCTTCTTGCATGCACCTGTTAAGAAAGACAAGAGAAGCTGCTATTTTAATGATTGTTAATAATTTCTTCTCTTCTTTTCGATTTTTCTTCTGGTCAAGGACTAAAGTAAAAAACAATAGAAACAAAAACTGCTATGAAAAAAAAAGAGACTAAGTGGCTACTGACAAGAGCTTGACATCCACTCATTGTATCACCATGAAATCATCATCAATTCCGTGATTCTTTCCTTTTCCTTTCACGAATCAGTTGGCTTGAAGAAATTAATATAAGCAACATACATATTATGTTATCAATTGTGTCTTTATACTGCCCTTCTTTACTTGATTGTTGACTTTAAAGCTACTTAAGCAACTAAAATATATATATTGTTTTGGAAAGAAAATACTAGGATATAGGTTAGGGTATGCTTTGTTAAACAATCAGCTATTTATTGACATGCACAAGCCGTGTTTCTTCTAAACATTGTTAGGTATGTGTGGTAGTATACTATATCCTAGAAATGAATAAAATAAAATTGATTTATACTTCCAAAATTAATTAATTAAAAAGACAATTTTGTCTTTCTGAGGGGATCATGTTCTTCCCCCAAAGACTCCCACTTCTAACTTACTATAAACATGGGCAACTATCGCTGCCCTGTTTGGGAAAAGGGCCAAAGCTAAGGTAAAAGTGTCATACATATGTAGCATCTGGGGCATGTGGCACCCACAAAACTAAACAACTGGATTATAAATATATTCTCGACCTTCTAAAGTAAGTAGTTCTTTTCATCTGGACCACCTGATGACTTTCATTATCAAAACTTCACTTCCATTTCATTTTAAATTAATGGAACCAAACTAAATATTCTGCAGCCAATCATGCAGTGCAATTATTTGGATGCTCTCTCCCATCAATCTATCCTGTGCCTAAAATCTTAACCGTCATATTAATTAGTTTAACAATTAAATAAATTGAACTCCATCTTTCTCTTACTAATGTTAAATATAGCGTGAAAGAAGCTTGATGATAATTAAGGTAGTATATACACTCCTTTATTTATTAATCAAGTGAGTTATTCTGCTTCAAACATCTTTCTATGCGATTTGTTGAATACTTACCAGTGAAGGACACAGGGGTCAAAGACATTAGATAATATTAAGGAGCCAGGTAACTGTGTGTCTCATGACTTCCTAAGTAAATTCGTAAATTTCATCATTTCCATGCCTTTCAAGTAGCATCTAGAGTTGATCAATAAGGGCCCGTTGTGTTTGTGGGACTAACTTTGCCAGTGCTTGAGAACGCGTGAGAGACACCAAGTGAAGCAAAAGAGCATGGACTCATTAAGATTTAGTCAATTACCATATCACTCATTAATAAACTAGGAGGCGGGCTTGAAATAATTATATAAAAAGAGGACCCCATGTACTCCCCCAAACAAAAAAAAAGGGACCCCATGATCAAGATTGCATGTGAATGCCTCAGCTTTGGGTCTGGTAGGATAGGAAAATGTTTTTTAGCATCAGATGTACATCGTATGTGACCTTGTATTTTAATATGAGCAAGGATGAATATCAAAGTATACATGTATAGGGTGAAATAAATGTATTATATGTTTATATGCGAAAAATGTTATATTTAATTTCAAATTTTGATGTACAAAACTCATCATAGGTGAAGAGGGCTACCATACTCACAACACACGTTGGCAGTATGTGATAATCACAACATATTTTAACGTCAAGATATTATTGGAGATATGAGTGTTAATTTACCGGGAGTTTATCTGAGTGTTAATTTATGGGGAATTTAATTGGATAGTTAAAACTCTCGCTCCACTTTTTTTTTTTTTTTTTTGTATCATAATGTTATTGGGAACCATCTACAGCTCGTTTGGTTTGCCACAATCCCGCGTTAAAAATAAGGAAGGTCCTCTTTCCTTTTGTTAAACACTGCATTGGATATTGAGAATATGTATTGGAAATTCGTTTTCCCGTTTGCCTTGCAAAGCCAAACTGGTTAGTGTTAATTTGTAGGGAATTTATTTAGTTCATTTATTAGGGACATGATCACGTGAATCGTCTCTCCCTACCTTTTTTATAATGTTCCATAGACTTATTTGTATTTGTTCTTTGATAAATGCTCTAAAATTTAACACATGGTTCTTCAGTAAAATATGTAAAAAAAAATAAAAAAATAAAAAATAGAGACACGAATTCATATCACAAATAATTGATTAATTGTATCGAACTCCCCATACATTAACACTCATATCCATAGTTACCATGGACTCCAAAAGAATTTTACCTCATTTACGAGTATCTAATATGGTTGTGAAGATTGTCGACAAACCGTCATTATATTACCAACTAGTTGTATATAGTTTAATAGCCCGTTTGTTTCGGATCCCGATTTCCCAGGCACTTTTATGCAAAGCTCCCTATTGTTAGATTTGTCTAAAAAGCAACATTCAAAACAAACAGGCTATTTATAAGCTTTTTTGTACCTTATTATTGAATAAAACTTTGATTTTATCGTCATCCTTTGTTTTCAAAATGATCTTAGATGAATTCACATTCAAATATGTGAGGAGTTTGTAAAATTTATGTACAATTATCATTTTCTGTAACCAATTGTCCTGTTTGACTAGCTAGCAATACATTGTTGATGGTGAGAGGCTACCAAATAAGGGCTTTTCTTTTTGTTTTCTCAATTTCTTTAGGGTGCTGCCCTATTTTCTTTTTGGTTCAACTAGTCACCAAGATGCCCACCCACTTCAGGATTCCCTCCCACTATTGCGACCTTTTAGTCAGTTTCTCGTCCCCTAAAGAGGGAGGCTCCTATAATTATATATATAGATATATAGATTTGCAAGAAAGCTTGTAACCATCAAGCTAAGCATTTATGGTAATGGAAGGAATGCTAGTCTCCTAGGCTTTATAAATGGGGAATCTTAGGGAGGCTTTTTATGCGAGCGGTGTTGGAACTACCCTTTTTCATGATTGTGATTTTGATCCGTGAATTTACATTCAACGTATAACAAATTATTAAAGATTTTACCTCATATGTGAGTCTGTGATAAGAAGATGCCACATGTCTCCAAAACCAATGGATGCTACTGAATAATGATGGTACAAGAAGCTTGTGCCTTGTGGAGATGCTGCAGTGCACTTAGCAGTTGTAAAATTTTGATAGGTGACACTCCAGCAAATTAAACGTTACCTTGGTTAATAATATGATATGAGGAATGATACATGCTTATTTATTGTGGCTATTGACATTGGGGAGCCACACATAAATAATGCAGAATTCATGTTGATTATTTGGAGAATTAGAGATATTGCAATTGTAAATAATAATATTGTTACACGATTCTTTATTCACTTTCATAAAATTCTCGGTTATTTATATATAAATTCACAATTAATTGGATGATAGTATTACTATCTACCATTGCACGCTTCTCAATTTTTCACTTATAAATTTTTCACTATATATACAAAACTCCCTAATATTAATGAACAAAATAAATGGTTATATACAAATATCATTTTTTATATGATATAACTTTTACATGTGAAATACTATCCCTTTTATATGTCAGTAGTAAGGAAAAGTGCACTTAGATAATTGACCTTGGCCTTGTGATGATGATCTAAAGATCTTGTAATTTAGACCCATCAAAGTTGTTTGATCTAGGGTGCATGAATTCTACTTAAAAATTGACGGGTCAGTTGACATGGAGGAGTACAGGAAAAGTAGGCAAAGACTGCTACTACGCCCAAAATAATGCATAGTTCAAGCATCCACCACACATATTAATGCACAGTTCAAGTATTTGAGAGAGAGGTTACTGATGGTTTCAGCTGGAGGTACACTGGTCTAGTCTCGAGTGTGTATTTTCTTAGCCGACAGTACTACGGACCAATGAAAAGGACTACCATTTTTTCAGCCGAATTCTGAATCAAAAAGTGGAGTCCTACACTTGTCTATTTTATTTTATTTTCTAAATTGGAAAAATAGCATGAAAAAGCACCTTGTGTTGTTTATCTTCTGCCCCGCCTCCTGTATTTTAATTTAGAAAAAACAGCAACATGAAAAAGCACCTTGCGTTTATCTTCTGCCCCCTCCTTCTGTATTTTAATTTGGGTTCATCACTTCATGTGCATCATTATTGGATTGGCAATGAGTACGGTGTACAATCCTACTCCATTTACTTAATGGATCTCAAATTTGCTCTGCAGGTTTTGTGCACTTTATAGTGGTGCCCAATACAAATTTTGGGCAGGCCATAGGCCCACGTTATGGGATTGTTAAAGTCTTTGGTGCACTCATTTACAGCACTGTGGCTGGATGAGCTTTAACTGTAAAGGTGGCGGCGGGTGTGTATATTATCACAGGTCACAGCCGCATATCTAGAAACTAAAACCACAGAGATAGTTAAAAAAGAGAAGGAGCTGGAATTATGAGGTGCTAGAAAAAGGGGTTCTATTCCATGTGTCATAGCAATCACTCAAGGTTTTAAAAGAAATGGGTTGAAAATGACAAGTATGCAATAGAGATAGAAAGTGAAGAACCAAGGCATTTGAAGTGAAATTTGGATGTATAACTAGCTTTTCAACATCTTTTCTGTTTTTTGTAAGCACTTCAATAAGATAAAACATTTGGAATTGAAACTATATGCAACAAATTAAAATATATTTTCGTGGTCCAAAGTCCTCTAGGCGAGAGCTCTCACAAAGATCTCACAGTGCATAGATTGACAGCATGGTGGACCAGTCCAGTGTGCAAAACATGGACATGTGAGGAAATGCCAAGTTTGATGATATATTATGTCAAAATGGTTCATCTAAGGGCGCCGACTTCGGTGCGCTTCGCTGGTCAAGGTGTTTAGTGCACCTTGCAATCTGATGGTGAGACATGGCGATATCGACGTATGCAAATTACTTATGATGGTCTTAGTGCACTTGTATGATCAGGATGGTGTAGATTTGTGAGGTGTATCGATATACCAATTATCTATGATGTATTATAGTAATATATTAATTTTAAAAAAATTAAAAAATATAATTAAATATATTTTAAAAATTAATTTTTATACATTAATAATATAAAATTATACTGATAATATAAAATAATTTTATACTATCAATATAATATTATACTGATAGACAGTATAAAATTATATCGACAGAGAAATTATACTAATAAAATTTTTATAATTTTTAAAAATTAATTTTATACATTAGTAGTGTAAAATTATACTTGACAAGATAAAAATAATTTTACATCAAGATAAAATTATATTGACAAAGTAAAATTATCTTGATAAAATTTTTTGATTATAATGACAGTAAAATTATTTTATACTCACAAGATAAAATTACACTGACAGAAAGAAAATTATATTAATAAAATTTTTTTATTATAATGATAAGATAAAATTATTTTATACCACAATATAATTTTATATCATTAATATATAATAATTAATTTTTAAAATATATTTAATTATATTTTTAAATTTTCTTAAAATTAGATATTACTACAGTGCATCATAAGTAATTGGTACATCGATATACCTCATAATCTCACCATCAGATTGCAAGGTGCACTAAACACCTTGACCAGCGAAGAGCACCGAAGTCGGCGCCTCATCTAAGAGCTTCCATTTTCATATAAGCTTCCGTGACATTGCCATGTTAGCCATCACCGCAGGTCATCTTATCACTCATCTAATTGAAGTTGTAACCCAATTCCTTTGGGTGAGACGTGGCTCAGACATTTTTAGTGAAACAATCATCTTGCAGGCCGAATAAACAAGTCAAGTCCTTCAAATCACACAATGTCAAGGACGTTGTCATGGAAAATTTGTTTGGTTATTACGATTCCTACGTATTAACATTTATGTCTGAAACCATACCTAAGTTTGGTACAATAGATTCTGCAACTTGCAGTGGAAATCTATTAGTTCAATTTCAGGCAAGCTTCAAATTATAAAAACTAGAACACTGAGAACAAATACAAATACAATTCACACTCACGAAAAAAAAAAATAGGGCACACAAGCACAATAATAAATTATATTAGTAACCGTGTATGGCACGTATCCCCTAGTGCAGTAATTATCTACGTAAGCCTAAGATAATAATAAATGCACATGTACATGAACTCTGACAGAAATTATTTCTACTGTAGATAAATAAGGGTAGAACCTCCATCTATGAGCGTGTTCTATGGCGCACCCTATAGTCAAAGGTGCATCACGCAGTATGAGTATTTATTGGTGGTGATATGATAGCGTATTCACAGGTCTCTTACATGTGGTGCACCCTAAACAATCTCAGTCCCCTTCTCTTCCCAACAAACACCATTTCTCCTCTTCATATCTCCCTTCCGCCACCCCCTCTTGGTGTACTCTCTCGCCGTTGCCACATCACGACCTCCGGCACCATTGTCATCATCCTCCCCACCTCCAAGTACCGGCATCGACAATTACTCCTCACCAGATCGTTTTCAAATTCGTTGGCTGCATCAAGTATCTCCTAGAATTTTGTAGAAAACCCAAATACAACTTTTGATCATATGACTTCCACTTCCTTCAATTTCAAACTCAAACTTTTTTTTTGGGTCAAAATTTCAAACTCAAGCTTAAATTCCTTCAATTTCAAACTTAAAAGCTAGTAGAGCCCAAACCAACAAGAAAAAAAAAATTCAAACTTTATCCCTTTCCCAAGCCAACACCAACACCAACACCACCAGCACCAATACTATCATAGGGGATGGAAAGTGAAACAAGATTTCATATCCATAACAAGATTGATATTGAAAGGCAAAATAGTCCAACCCCACCTTCCCAAATGCTCCTACCAAGCACCAAACCCAAAATCACTTAATGGCGTAGCATTTATTTTCAAATAGTACGAGGATGTCCAAAACAACCGCAAGTGGATTCTTTGCTCTTGAAGAAGATGATGATTGAGCATGCCCTGTGTCAACAGATGTAGTGGGGCACAGAGATCGGGAGAGGGAGTGGCGGATGGAGTTGACGGAAGGAAGTTCGGACAGGGGATGAAGGAAGTCAAGTTTGTGCATAGAGAGAAACATGATGAGTGGTTAAGCTAGATTTGAGCTTCCATTTTGATGTACCATAGCTTCTCAGTATATCAATACACCATCAAATCTCTACCTTTGGATAATAAGGTGCCTAACGCACAATGATTCCCGAAGAACATGTTAGACACAGCCCATCTATGTGCCTGTAGAAGAATTAGAGCATGAGAAAGTCGTTTCTTTCAGCATTATTGTTGGACAGGGCTTCAGGTTGATTAATTCATGGCATGGGGTTCAGAACTTTCCGTCATTGATTTTCGTGGAAATTTAATGATTGTATCTTTAGCTGCAGGCCAGGACAGGGACTGAAAGGACAACTGAATAGTTTCAACATGTGCATTGGTAGCTATTAAAATATTTTACATGCCATCCCCAGCAACAGTGGATCCTGGGCGCAATGATAGCGCGTCTGATTCCAAATCAGATGGTTGCTTGTTCGATTCACGTTGGGTTCAATTTCCGCATCCACATACATTTTCATTTTAATTCATCAATAAATGATATTTAATATTTACTATTTACTATTTATTGCTTACTTTATTTTAGCATATCACAACAGCTTACCTGATGATCTCTACTGTTATTGCAAATATTGAATGACAATTATTATTTATTATTAGCGCTAGTATAGTACCAATGCTTTGCACAATTGCACACTTCGATATGTGTTTTCGACCCCCGTTTATATTGTGAAAATAATGGATTTGAGCGTATAAAATTAACTGGCAACCATATGTACTAACATGGTGATATTTAGATGATAGCAATTTTGAGTAGAGTTCGTTAAATAAAATTGACTTACTAAGAAAAGTTACATAAATTAATTCATAGAAATTGTTTCATTAGCATAACGCAATCAAACAAATTTGTCTAGATGTTGTAGCAAAATAATTAAATGAATAATAAGTGATGTTCATCCTTTATTACATTACTTTAATTTTGTTTATTGTTATCATATGAACTAAAACTTTTAGGCATCTAATTATCATCTCCTATAAAGCAAGTAATTTTTTGGCCCCAAAAACAAATTATATGTTATAAAAATGAGAAATAATATTTTAACGTAAATTTTTGGACACATATGCCAACTCAATAGAAAATTGAGAGAGATGTGATGGGGGCAAAATACAATGGGATAAAAATAGCATTTTTTTTTTCTCGCTCTTTTGTATGTGTAGATTGTAGAGTGTCTAAAGAAAAGGTTCAAATAACAAAACTCAATAAAAATTTTGTTATGATTGAATAATGATATGGCTATCATTATTATGTTTTAGCACTTTGATGACGTTTTATAATAGGATGCATTTTATAATAACAATAATAATAATTCATAAGAAAAATTTAAATCCAAATGTGCTGAATAATGAAGTGCAGTGCAGTAGAAACCTAAGAAAAAATGAATGAAGAAAAAGAGAAGAAAAGAAAGAAAGGGTTCATTCAATGTTTAGAAAGTGCAAAAAGAAAGAGAATAAATTTAAAAGTGAAAAAAGTAAGGATAAAATAATATGTCAATACATTGGGCGAGAGAAAAATTGTGGAATAAAGCATTTGCACCGAGACACTTTTAACGGAAGAGAGGATCAGTAAATAAGTTTATTAAGTGGGAGTGATAATAGATAATAAGAAATAGCAATAGTTATTACCTTAATGGAAGGCAGGCTAAAAATATATAAAATATTTATTATTAGAATAAATAAATAATTATTTAATAATTTATATTGTTATATTATAAAATTAAATTGAGTTTAGTTTAATTCTTTTAATTTTTTTCATAAAAAATTTTGATTGAATGAAAGATTTGTCCTAGTTTAACGTCAAAGAATGTTTTTATCATAATTATATCTAAATATATTAATTTAAAAATATGTTAAATTATTTAAATTATATCTAAATATATTAATTTAAAAATATACTAAAACATCTAAATTAATAAATAAATTAAAATAGAGAAAGAATTTATTTACATTAAAAAAAAATCTTTTTGTTTTTTTTTTGGATTCGTATATCGGGGGAAGGGGGTGCGTGTACCTGTCGGCGGATAGAGCACATCTCCTAACTTTACTGGGTAATGTAGTGCACAGCTGCGGTCAAGCTTCGTCCGCTGTATACCTTCCTCTCGAACGCTACATTGTTTTTTAAGGTCGGTACTCGACCTTTTTTGTTTAAAAAAAAAAAAGTGTGCAATTTTCAATAAGAGATTACTATTCAAGTTTTGGGCCGCGTAAAAATCTAATGCGAACTAAGTTTATTTTGAGAAATTATTGTATAGTTATGGAATAGTTAGGTGGATTGCACTCCATTTAAAGATAAAATAATATTTTCATATTAATTACAATAAAATCCATATTTTTATTTAAAATATTAATTTATTATTAGATGAAGTATTATTTATTTAAATACTTCATAATCATGCAATAATTTTTCACTTATTTTTGCCTTCTAGAAATTTTAGATTAGTAATTCCTCCATTCCATAAAGCCTATTAATGTAAATTTATATAAAAAAAATTAATGTAAATTTACACAAATTGCAAAATAACCCAATGACTAGGTGGTAATACTGCATTTTGGTTATCCACAATCAAGTGCGAGTCTTATGGGGTCAACGTAGTAATGAAAATTACAACTCAATTCACGGATATCCATCCTGCTCTAATTTAGTTAGGTAAAAATTTCATAAATTAGCTTTAAATATAATTTTTTATATGAAACTAATCTATAAAAAATTTCACCCAATTTTTATATTTATATCAAACATATCTTAAGTATGAATTAAATTTTAAAACAATTTTCATCTCAAAAAATTTAAAGTAGCTTTTTAGGTATTTAAAAGAAGTAAAGGACAAAGGTGAATTGAGAGTTGCTCAATAGGATGTAGGACGGGTTAATATTGAGCTAAAACCAACCGCATTGCCAACCCTACGGCAATGTACCTCCCATTCCTCCCTTCCTCGAAAAATTACATAAATTAAAATAATAATAGATTATCTTAATAATAATAATTAATAAATAGATAAATAAATTTATTTTAAAAATTATCCATATTAAAATCAACTTTATTCATATTTTCACATACTCAATTAATAAGTATAATTATGTAATAATAAAATAAAAAATTAATAGTAGCATTTTCTTAATATTCAAAATAAACAGATAATTTAAAGCGTTAAAAAACTCTCAAACGGAAGAAAGTATGCTATAATTGAAAATTGAATTTCTTACTCATTATAAATTGTAAGTTACAAAATATGTACACGTATAATAATTAATAATTTAAACAATTTGACTCTTGGCGGGACACATTACAGTATCAAATCAAATATTAGATGCTGGGAAGTGGAAACTAATAAATACTATGTCCACTACAGCGCCTCATCGTTATCTGGATCAAGCTCAAGGCCCTCTGCTGCTAAGAGCCGAGTGATAGTTTTCTTCTTTTCTTCCTCAGCCTTTCTTCGCATCAAGTCTCTTTTCTTCAGTACAAGGGTGTGCCTCTTAATGGTATTGGAGAAATATTCAGCAGAAGCCTTCTTTTCCCTTGCCAGGATCCTCCTTTCTTCATCTGGATCAATCTGCCATTTCATAAAATACTTCCAATAAGATGCTAAAAGAGATATGTCATACTAACACTTCAATTTCATACAACTTCAACTTTCACCTATAAGCAGCGGTTTCCCAGCACCCATTATGGGGAAAAAACAACCATCTGTGATGTCATGCATGAAGCTAATATCATGTATATTGAAATTCACCAAACTTGGAAGTGTCAATTACCAACTTACTCAAACTTCATTGGTAAGAACTAAGACGAAACCGAAAGATTGCGATTTCCAGAAGAAAAAAAAATTGAGAAAACTCTATCACAAACTTCTTCACACAATCAATCAAGCTTGTAGTAAGCTGCTAACACATTCAGGTATCCCCATACCTTCGAACGAGAAAGGCTACGCACGCGAATATTCAACTCACGTCGTTGCTGCTCAGCCCAAGCAGCAATTGCCATATCACCCCGCTGATCAAAAGCTTTTCGCTTTTTCATAAGCCACTCCATCCATGCTTGAGATGCCTGAAGGGAATGAAACCCCAAGTCAATCAGAAAGAAGAAAAGATATGTTATTCTAGTAACCAAAGAGGAAAGAATAAATCCATTTTCCATTTTAAAGATTAACAAGGCAATGCTTAGAGATACAGCACTTTCAGGCTTTATCTCTGATAAAAAGTAAACAGTGTATCCTCTGCACCAAAGATGAAACAGTTGTTGTTGTGCTACTTGTAGTTTACCTGAGTCTACCATGCATAAACCAAGGATAGAAAATCATAAAATGTCATTTGAAAAAGTGGAGGCCTGATTGGCCATAGTAACCGTCGATATCTTAGCATTTTATTCTTGCTGACCACTTCAAATAATAAAATCCTACATACTAGTACTAACTATAGTTACAAAATAATAATAATACAGAAAAGAACAAGTGGAAAGAGACTGCAATAAGCTAGCTGGAAAGAATTCATTTAGCCTCGGTGCTAGAGATACCGTGATCCAGTTAACTTCCCACTAAGTTTCCAAACTTTTGAAACAGAATTATAAGAAAAGAAGTACAAATTACAATACTAATGTTCCCATCTAAATAATAAAGAACAAGTACTCTTTAGAGTTATGACAACTTCGAGAACAAACTCCAAAAATCAACCAGAAAGGATACAATACAAGAATCAAAAGTTACCTTCATAGGATTGACTCGGTTATCCATATCATACTGTCTTCGCTTCTCCTTATCTACAAGCAATTCATAAGCAGCTTGAATCTTGATGAACCTAGCTTCTGCTGTTTCACCTTCTTCAAGGGTACCTCTACCATCATAGACTTTAAAAGTAAAGCAACAATTCAGTTAATCATCGACTGGGAGGTCATATTTGAATTTGGTAGAAAGTAAATGAACTGCACTAAGTTGTGTAGCACACACTTCTACAAAAACTCAAGAAAAAAATAACCACAACTGCTGCATATGATCATACTTGTAGAAAAACTGTCTACCACATTCTAGCATGTAAAACAACATGTAAGAGACAAAAATCTAAGTAGCTGCAAATGCTAAGATTCGTGTTGAAATTCAAATGAACATATTAAGTCTACAGCAGGGAAATAAAAACAACAAAATCATCATCTTTGATGTAACCTCTGAAATGCTGTTTGTTGAAACATATGTCAGCACAAATAGAGTATGATGGACTACATTAGCTGCCAGCACAGAATATTTGTACGATTGTACAGCAAATAAGCTATAGGGTTCGCAAGTTATGGTCTTATTTAGCCAATTGTAAACTTCTCAACAAACATTAAAATGCCATGAGATATATATCAAAATTTTTATATAAAATAATACAAAGGACCAAATCAACAATATCAATTAACTTGACAACAGATACAGTTCACATGACACTTGAAGAAAAGAAGTGGCTAAGCTAAGATGCATACCATCTGGATGATAAAATTTGGCCAAACCTCTATAAGCATTCTTTATCTGCTCCTCATCAGCATCTCTTTCCAATTCTGTTATTCCAGCACAGACAATTGAAGGAAGAGCTGTTAAAACAAGTTTCAATGGAATCTTTCCACATATAACTATAACCAATGCGTACAAAGCACGGTATCATGATTGGCATAAACCTTGATTTAACTAAATCCTAATCCATTTAGCTGCAAGATTTCTTGCTAGAATAAATTTTAGCTTAAAGGGAAAACCGTCCAGTCCAAGGTGAGGTAACTTTGGGGTTCAATAAGCATTATTTTTTATTCTTATTTTTACTTTCTCTTTTGTCTAAACTAAATCTATGGGGCTCTAACTAATTTGTCTCAGGCCAAGTTGGCCTATGAGATAAGATTGTTCAACCGTTAATTTTCTCTATTCACAATACTTAGACTTAAGACCTTATTTAAGGGGAATAAGTATTGATCTACTTGAATGAATCAAAAGTCGGTTTCAATAAGTGTTTATAAAGGTATTTTCAAATAACTCACTAAAAAAAGTACTTTTTAAATGACTCACTAATAGCAAAACTCATTAACAAAAAAAAAAAAAACTCCTTAATCGAACTTAAGTCAGGACGAAACATGAATATGATTATGGACCAGATGAGCTAACTCCATTAGGATTAGTATGGTACAAGATTTAATTTTGAATCGCTAATTGAAGTCTCCTACTGTTTCTTCCATCTCCTGTGTCTGCCAAGTGTTGTTTGAAAGCTGAAAATTCTTACCTAGAGTTTCATATGGGGACTTTGGGTCTTCCCAGTTGGATGCCCTGGCCACAGTTCTCCTCTGGCTCTGATTCAAGCGAAGCCAGAACTCCATTCTCGAGGAATCGAGCCATGAAGAACAAAGTGACGGCGTCGCCAAACGAGGCTTGCAATTAGGGTTCCGAAACGAAGCCCTGCATCGAAGAAATTGGTGTCTGCAACTAACGAACAACAGTGTCTGAGGCCTACACAGTGTTCTCAGATTGCTCATAGGTAAATGCTCTTTGCAGAATTGACGACGAAAAAATAAATAAGTAAATTAAATAAAATGTCCACAATTTTGGGTCTTTTTTTTTTTGTTTTTTATTTCTTCTTTTGGGAATCTCCCTATTTGGTGGTTGAAGACGTGAAGGAAGAGAAGAGATTCTGGATGATAAGTTATAACAGCGAACGCTAATGAATCTCACAGAATCTTGGAATTTTCAGTTTTCATTTTATTTCTTTTTTTCAGAAGCGGAAAAATCGGCTTTTTCGTTTTTGCGTTTGTAATTGGGATGAATGACAGCCGGAAATTCTGGTTTTTATTTTTCCAGGGAAAAGCTGGGGAAATTTGTGGACGACAGTCATTGGTCGTTGCTACTTAGCATTGTACATATGCACATTTCCTTTTTTTCTGGTCAACTACATACGCACATTTCCAATTTAATGTTAGAACCAAGCTGGGAGTAATGGGCCGGTTTGGTTAA
The DNA here is from genome assembly GCA_031439585.1 of Pterocarpus macrocarpus. NCBI lineage: Eukaryota > Viridiplantae > Streptophyta > Magnoliopsida > Fabales > Fabaceae > Pterocarpus > Pterocarpus macrocarpus. Next base: position 9,979,535 of record CM062514.1, read on the forward strand.
ACTTATGAACAAAAAGAAAGAGTACTTTCTTAAAAGTGGAATTAGGTTTAAAAAAAAAGAGATTAGAATCAGGGGTAACAGAAAATAAAAAAAAGTAAAATTAGAAGTAAAAAAATTGTTTTATATTTAAAGAATTTAATTGGTATGCACTGACAGTGTAAAATAGTTTTACATTATCAACCAATAGAAATAGGAAAAAATAAAAAATCATGGTGGATCCCTCATTATAATGGGTAATTATTTGTATGAATTAGCATTTTCTATTATTTCTATTGACTGACAGTGTAAAACTATTTTACACTGTCAATATATTTAAATTAAATTCATATTTAAATATAGTTTATGAAAATATTTTTTATCATAATAAATAGTTATTTTTATTTTTTTATGAGATAATAAAAGATTGTTAAGTTATTTAGGTGTAATAAATATAAAAATACTTTTTTTCTTATGAAAAGACATAAAAAATCACTTTTCAATAAATATATTTGGATAAAAAAAATTTATACATGGTAAATACTTTAAAATTTTCATAATTGTTTTATATTTTTATTTTCAATTAAAAATAAAATTAAGTATATATATTCAATAAAAAATTAGTTGAGCTAATAAAATTTATTTAGTAAAGTGCCATAAATTCATTTGGGAAGAAAGTAAGGGTATACATTGTTATTTTTAAGAAAATGTCAATGATATTTTTGAAAATAAAATTGTTTCCATATTTAATGCATGATTTTCTCTATTTTTTATTATTTATACTTAAAATCAAAAGTAACTCTCTATATGTTTCTTAAAAAGAGAGAAATTTGATTATTTTTCATTTTCTTTTAAGAAGCACAACCAAATAATTAAAACAAAATTTTTTCTTTTGGGTTGAAAGATTTCATTCAACAAAAGCAAACAGCCCAAAACCACATAGCCTAAAAAAACAATAGACAAAGCAATGGCTCACTAGGACTGAGAAAAAAAAAAACCAAAAAAACAAAAAAGCAATGGTTCACAAGGCCAAGCCGAAACAAACTAAACAAGGCCTACACTATCAATAGACGAAAGCCCATTTATTTGCTAAGGAATCTTGACACACCAATCGGGAGTAAGAGTTTTAGAGAGAGATAATTTCACTGCCTCATTAGCAACCATATTGGAATCATGACTTCTCCAAAGAAAACCACAATGGGTGAAGTCTTCCTTTAATCTAAGGATGTCTTAGATGATTATCGATGCTTCGGGAATTGGGATTTTACGTCGACAAGCTTCAATAACTACCAAGCAATCAGATTCTAACAAAATTGAGTCACAATAGCAGCTTTGGGCAAGAATAATGTCCTATCAAATAGCAAGAGCCTCGTTTACCAGAGAAGAAGAGGTATGGATTTTAAATGCCTTCCTTGTGATTAATCTACTTTGGGGGTCTCTAATGATTGCTATAACAACTCCAATTGTCTTATCTTTGTTAAAAGTCGCATCCATATTACACTTCAATTTGCCCACTAGAGAAAGATGCCAATTGGACTGATATTGGGCTCTACTTGGATGATGGAGGCTACTAGGTAGAAGGGAAAGCAAGGAGCAGCCCTTTGTGGTAAGCAAGGCTGCCTTATGCAATGTTTTTATTGGATTTGGGGTGTGTCTTTTGAAAACACAATCATTTCCTTCTTTCTAAATCATTCATATATGATTAGCTAATAAAGCCATAACTTGCTTTGAGTACTCCTTTAGTGTAGAGAGCTCACAAAATTTTATATCCACCACTCATCTCTTCGATTAACATTTGTAGTTGAGGAAGCACGTTGAAGTTGAGAGCCAAACTAGACTGGTGTTGTCCACAAACATAGAAGTAGAGCGATTATGCTGGCCATAGATTGTGCACGAAGGTGAGTCAATTATTCTTCTCCAAAATAAATTTTCCTTGATTGGGAGGGCATTTTGACACACCCTTGAGAGGAACATTTTCACTTTTTGTGGAACACTAACTTGCCATATAAATTTTCAAATTATATGCTCTATCAATGTTGAAGATGATGAATTGTTACTATTTGTTGGTTTTGTATTTTTTACAAAGTGATAGCCTAACTTAACTAAGTATTGACGGCCAAATAAATTGGTCTGAGACATCAATTACTCAGTGGGATTTGGACTACTTGTTTGGCAATATTTGGGGGGTGGGCATTGATCTGACTTAAGCATAATCCCACATTTGATTAGTTTCATCCATTAAAGTATGTAGCAAAATGCTTTGGGAGTCAATAGGTTGATATTGTGTAATATCTACTAAAGTCTATGTATCCTCACATAATTGAATTGATATACCATTACCCACTCTCCACTTTCCCCTTGTTAAAAGCAATTCTCTCCCCAGTAGAATACTATTCCAAATCCAAGATGATCCTCTACTTCTCTTTGCTCTTAGAAAATCTCCATTTGGAAAATACACTTCTTGTAAGCATTTAACCCATAGGGAGTTCGAGTTCTGGACAATTCTCCATGCTTACTTTGCAAGAAGGGCTATATTCAGATAATTGAAATCTTTGAACCCTCATCTGCCATCCTTCATGCTTTAGTGATAAGATTCCAACTTCGCTAATAGATGGCCATATCTTTACCATTTTTAGACCACCAAATTCGAGCAACTTTTGAGCATAAATCTTCACAAAACCTTTTTGAAATTTTTAGGATAGCCATTGCATATAAGGGAATAGCTTGGATTACAACCTTTTATGAGAACCTCTTTGCCTGCTAGGTTGTCAAGCTTTTCTTTCCACCTTTCAATCTTCTCTACGACCGCTTCTTTAATCCAGGCCAATGTTGACTTCTTAGATCTTCCCCAATATGTTGGCCCAGTTATTTTCCAAGGGAATCCCAAGAAGGAATATTAAGAATCTGCCATATTTGACTCTTCTGGGATGGGGGGACTTTTCTACCAAACAACAAACTCAATTTTTAGAGGTTGATTATCTGATTTCAGGCTTTAGAGAACTTGTTTAAAATTATCATTAGTTCATAGGCTTCCTCTGGCTTGGAATTACAAAATAGAATAATGTCATCTTGTCTTAAACCTCTACTGGGTTTAACTTTTTGAGAGGGGATACCATTGATCTTGTATTGATAAGAGATACCTTTAGCACAATTCATCACCAAGGAAGCCTAATTTGGGCAAAAGCCATAAGCTAGAAGGCATCTTTTGATAAATTTCCATTCAATCCTGTCATAGGCTTTATTCATGTCTATTTTAGCAACAAAACTATCTTTACCTCACCCATTTTTCTTTTTTAAAGCATGAAAAATCTCATGAGTCATTAGGATATTGTCTTGAATTAACCTTCCATCCATTAAAACACTTTGATTATGAGAGATAATATCATTTATATATTTTTTCAATCTCAGCACAATAATACAAATAATAATTTTAAGCAAGAAATTGCATTAACTTATAGGGCGAAACTCACCGACCTGACTAGTCGCTTAATCTTAAGGATGAGGACCACAATACTTTCATTTGCCTCCTCAAGCATCTCCCCTCCTTGAAAACAACTTTTGATAGCTTTGCAAACTTTAGGACCAACTACATCCCAATGTTATTAAAAGAAAATTCCGTTTAGACCATCTCCACCTGGAGCTTTGAGGGCCCCCAAAGGGAAAGCTACTTTTTTAATTTCCTCATCAAGCATTGGTTAATTTAAATCATCATTCATCTCATTAGGAAACACATCTAGGGAGAACTCAAACACACTCATCAATAAAATTAGTAGCTGAGGCAAAGTAGAGGGCTTGGTTATGATCAAGAATCACATAGGTCACTTCTATTTGACCTTCTTTCCATTCTCCACTTTCATCTTTGATTCTTTGAATCTGGTTCTGCGTTTTTCTCTGGATTGTGGTTACATAAAAAAATTTGGAGTTCTTATCTCCTCATTTTAGCCATTTAACACAAGATCTTTGCCCCTAGAACTTCTCTTCTTGATTCCAGAGCTGTTTGGCTTCTTTTACATTTTTCATCGTCTCCCAATCAATAGTTTCTCCTGGCTTATTATATAAATCTGTCAAGTCCCTTTTTATTTGAGCAAACTCCTTAGTTGCATTTTTTTAAAGATTTTATGTTCCATTCTGCTAGTTCCAGCTTACAAGATTTAGCCTTCTCCATCAGATTGGGTCAAAAGTATTTATTTATTTATCTAAATAAGTATTTTTTTTCTCTCAATAAGCACTATCAAATGGTCTCATTGAATCAAAAGTGCAAAGTTAATGTTGATGGTAGCTACTCTAACAACCGGAGGATGTCTGGTTTTGGTTGTGTAATATGAGATTATGATGGGAGTTAGGAGCATGGATTCTCTGGTTTTCGTGGTGATAACAATATCCTCCTTGCGGAATTGCATGGGATAAAGATAGGGCTTACTCAAGCCTGGACTTTTGGCCATAGACAAGTGATTATGGAAATAGACTTTCTAGAGGCCCAAACATCGGTGACTATGGATTTAATCCCTCTTTTTCATGTGTATGGGACAATCTTAGCAGACATTAGAAGCATTATGGAAAGACAATGGAAGGTGGAGGTGGTGCATATCTTCAGAGAAGCTAACTAGTGTGCTGATGCCATGCAAAGAGAGTAGCTGCATAGGGAGAGGTTCTTCAAACCTGGCTTACCCCTTCTATGAAAGTGGAGAGCTTGCTCTTGACAAACGCAGCAAGAGTTTCTTATTTACCATAGTTTGTTTTTTTGGTTTTCTTTTGTTTTCTTTTTCTCTTTGTACACCACAAGGGGAAAAAAAGGCCCATTAAATTCCAGTTTAAAAAGCTAAAACAAACTTAAAAGTATTTCTGTCTATCTCAATTATCATTTTTGGTACATCTATCTCAATTACTTGCGTGTGGGTGTTTTATAGATGAGATATGTTATTTGCACATAACATATCTTGAATACTATGCCAACATACTCCTATCCACTATTGAATGGGGTGTTGGATTTAAATTAAGTGGGATCTACATCCTATCCAATAGTGGATGAGAATTGTAACACCCTAATAAACCCATACAACGCTTAAGTCGTATTACGGCGTTTTATTAGTTATTACTTATGCTCGTGAAAAATTAAACTTCATTTATAAATTAAGTTATGCGAAAAATACGATAATTTTTTTTTTTTGAAATATGTCATCGCATTACAGCGTTTTGGAAAGTAAAGTCTTGAGCGAGAAGATAGATTTAGAAAGAGCATGTCGCATGAGAGTTTCTAACATAAGTGGAATAAAGCAATGCAAGATACATTAATACATAGAAATTTCTCACATTCCCATACCACATAAATGAGATTCATAATATCCAACATTACATAAAGGTACTCATAGTTAAGTCATCATTACATACTGAATGCAAATTAACACAGTAAGCTTTAAAGCAAAAAAGATACATGAGGAAGCAGGAATCTCAAAAATCTACGTGCTTTAGCCCCATACCAAATCCTATGATCAATCTCCTACAACACACCCTCGGTTCTACTGATGTCACGGTCTAGAGATACGGCTCTTCCTAGCTCCTCGCCCTCGAGGGACATGAGGCGTACGTATGATAAGGGGGTGCCTACTGATCACCTCGATGCGACGAGCGCGGCGACTTGGCCCGGCCTGGTTCGGGTCACAACTGGCTGTTGAGGACCGCTCCTTGGAAGGATCCTCCTTTGAAGTATTCGGATGATACTCTGGATATGGCGGTGAGACGGCTGCAGCCTTAGAGGTGGCCGTGGAACTCAGGTTAATCACTGGAATCACCAGCTGTGGCAGGGACTCGGCTGCAGGCAGCTCCGGAGACATCGGCTTCATGTCAATGTTTAGCAACGGCTCGGGCGGAAAGTCCCAAGGACCCAATGATTGACCGGGGTAGGATGCAGGAATGTCAGCAGGGGCAGGTAGAGCGTTGGGCCCTACTCTTTCATGTCTATGACTAGGGTAAAAGTAGGTGCATATTACCGTGGTGGTTATTGCCACGATGGCCTGAGCATCTTCGTCAAATGTCCACTTATGATGGGGTGGATTCATACTCCACTCCACTGGATACGCCATCAAGATCTGGTGATGATATGGAAAATACTAGGGTGAGAAATAAGATTTCTCAGTAGGACTCAAAACCTAACACAGAAGTGTCATTGTCATCATCTCAGCCATTTCGGTTTTAATAATGAAAGCAGTGAGCATTCATGAGGTTCAATTATTAGGTCTTTGAAACATAAATATTCGAAGCAGATTCAATCGTTAGCATGCTCTCTAATTCATAGGAATTATATCACAACATGCATGAGAAATAAGTATAAATAAGACATACGTGGGTATGTATTAGGCTTTTCTTAACATTTTCCTTTTAAGGGTTTTGGACCGAAGTCCCTTCCCTTTTCTTATTTTGACTTTTTCTTAAGTCTTTTTTACCCACTATAATTTTTGGTACTTACACTAGCTGGGTCAAAGCCATGCCTCATGTAAGCCCTATCCTCTATACTCACACTAGCTGGGTCTATGCCATGCCTCATGCGAGTCGTGGGTGGAAGGGTTTTCTTATTACGGACCACCTTCCTTTTCGAAGAATCATACCCTTAGTTCAATCTCTTCTTATTAAGGCTTATGATACTAAAATTATTTGAAGTCCATAAATTTTGCTGAATTCCGACAGCATGACGGCTAGATTGAAGCTTCCCACAATTGCCAAATAGAGAAATCTAGTCTCAAGTCATCATCATAAGTTATCCAACATCACATACATCATACTCATCATTAATCTATTCATCATATCCATCATCATATCATCATATCATCATACTTGCACATAGACATAGATATATCACAAACAAAGTTTTATGAGTATGACTTACTAAAATAGGTGCAAGCTTTTAATTAAATTTGCCTCTTGTGTTAATTCTTATATTAGGTATTGGGTCAATTTCATCTATTATCCTTTTTAAAGCTTTTTAAGTTGAATTATGAAGTTTTTCCATCTCTTAATTTGAGGGTCTTAATGTCTTGAAACTTATTTCTCATTAACCTTTAAATTTAACCATAACCAGTTTTACTTTTACAGTAGGGCAGTAACTTCAAAAATTCACCATAATTCCATATTTTACAATTTTGACTTAAATTTTGGTATGATTACTTCTTTGAGTCTATTTTTAAACAAAAGAAACCCCACTCAAAAATTCATTTTATAACTTGAGATATGCACGTTTTACACTAACTATTCTGTCTCTTAGATTCATTCCATAGCAGTGACTTTTAAACTTTACTAGGAGCTCTTCATAAGGAATTTGCCAAAACTATTTTATGCAGGTGTTTCTCTATGTCTTAGTTTTCTAAAAAACTTAATCCCACTCAAAAATGTTCTATATAGCTTGAGTTATTAAGATTTTAGTACAAACTGCCCGAATAGAAACATATCTAGGGATAGTCCACTTTGAAAATTCATATCTCCCACTTTTTAAGGCCAAATTTCACGTATTTTGTATGTATAAAAGGCTCTACGAGTATATTTTCATTTAAAATTAGTTTAAATACATTTGGAGTTGTATTAGATGAGTTATTGATCACATAAAATAGATTGCCAGAATTTCCAGCTTCAACAATTTTTGTTTCAAATAGTTTTCTTGTAAAAACATTAAGTCATTTCTTCAAGTGACCACCTTTTCTTTATAAACCACTTTTATACTTTGAGATCTTGATGAAAAATCAATATTTTGAGTTCTAAAAAGTTTGGTTCAAAATAAGATAAATGCACAACCATAGTCATTTTCTAAAAGAAGAACAACAACCACAAGTAAACTTCTTAAAATAAGAGTATGGCCATGAGGCCTTGAGAGCAAGTTTTAAAACCACCTAGCTATGGAGAGCTTAGAAGTTCTAGAGCTTGAAAACATAGAAGAAGAAAGGGCTAGAGTCACTATCACAAAGATTCACTTGAAACCTTGAAGGGGAAGAAAGGTGTTGGAGATGACCTCCTTCTTTTCTTGCTACTGGGGCTAAGTGAGTGTTTGTTTTGCTTCTTTAAGAACCAAAGAGGGTGGTTCTTGATGAGTTTGTGAGGGTGGTGATAGGAAATGAGGTTGATGATAGTGGAAAAGTAAGAAGAATAAGAAGGGAAATGGAAGAACAAGGAAAGGTTGAGAGGGAGAGAAGTGGCAACTTTGTGTCTTTGAGAGAGGATGAAAATCACAAATGAGAGAGTAAGGAAGGGGGGCTAGTTAGCACAAGAAATGGGGTGAGGGGCTGATTGCTTTGCTTCTCCAACAAGCAAGAGGGAGTGGGTGAGTCTTACTTTTTTTTCAAGCAAAAAAGCTAGGAACCTTGGGGTAAAAAGGTGGGTTTGTGTTTTTTTTGAGTGTTGGTGCATGCTATGGACTATTTTATGTTTTCTCAAGTGGACAAAAGCAAGTCCTACCCACTTTTGTGACAAGACTCAAGTGAAGACTAGCTCTTCCTTAGGTTAGGCTTGGTTAGAGAATAATGCCAACATAGGCTTGATTGAATGGTGCAAGATTAGGAAGCAATGGATGATTGGATGTGCTCTTGTCTTGGCCAAAATTTTGTGCAACAATCAGGAGGAATTTTTGAATTTTCAAAACTATTAGAATTATCTAAGTTGTTAATCAATTTGATTAGTTTAATTTCTCATTAGCTGATTTCAGTTAATTAAACTTTTAAGATGTTTTTCCCTCTAAAAGAATTGCTCTTATGAATTATGTATTTGGGGTTTAGGAATTAATTTATCTCAATTGATTAAGGTAAAACAATTGCCATGTACTTAATTAATAAGATTAGATTAGATTAGTTATAATTCTAAGTTACGAATTAATGAGGTTTGAATAATTAGGTTTTAATTAAAATGTTTAGTGCATTATAATTCAACTTTTGACTTGACTCAATTTACTAAGTTTTTGCTCACCGAGATTAGCCGATTAGTCCTCAGTTAATCATTAACCTCTCTAATTAGTCAAGGTCACTGAGCTAATTAGCTTAATCAAAATTGGGGATGTTACAACAATATATTGGCACAGTATCCCAGATATGTTATATAGAAATAACAATATTTTTTATAGATTAATAGAAAGGGTGATTCTCTATTGCTGATGGAAAAAAATAAGCATCGCACAAGTTGTATGTATTTCAATGGTTAGAAGCCATGGGTAGTTTGTGGGGTCCACATGATAAGGAGTTTAACTAGTACTTTAGGAAATATTTAGTTAATGATTGAGATTAATTTTAACATTAAAATTGATTAAAAAAATTCTAATTTCTTGGTATTTAAATTCTATCGAAAAAAGAAAGAAAGAAATATAATTCCTAGCTCTTTTCTTCTTCTCCAGTCTTAGAATTGTTGTTGCTTGCCATGTTTGACAAGATAGTAGCCCAAAGTTGTCTAAGATTTGCATTTCATACCACTAGAAGTCCATCAATGAAAGATTGAAATTGTAAGGGTACAAAATAAGGTTTTGCATTTTATGCTGAACAAAGAAAATCAAGAATGCAAAAAAGTAATTTGCTAGAAGAAGGGGTTGGGTATTTGAGGTGCTCACTAACAAGTTGCCTAGTACCAAGTCACAACACAGAAAAACTACCCACCAAAAAACAACCAACAAAAAAAAATGAAAATGATAACGATAAATTGTGGATAAAAAAAACTAAAATCTAATCAGATTAAACATAAACTAGTCTAAGATTGTTTGTTTTGGGGGAGGGGGTAAGTTTCACAACATAGAGAGGTAAATATAGGGTAAGCACCGTCGACCCTGGTAGTATAACTGCAGCAGAGCTGGTTCACTATGGTGACCCTGCTAGCAGTGATCGCAATTGGGATAAGGGCGTGGGGGTTGACAAAAATGGGGTATGATGGAGATGGTGGCTAATTGCGGTGGTGCATAGAGGTCGTGGCTATAGGTGGAGACACGATTATGGGTGGGGCAGAGTGGCGATTCTGGTTTGTAGTTGAGGGTGGTGAAAGGTGGCTATGGTGCAAGGTGGTTGCTGTTCAAGTGACAGTGCGATAGTGCCTGAAAGAGGGTAGCGATGAGGTAGTTGAGGACGATGTAGCGGCAGTGGCTATAGCATGGGCTCGGTGGTGGTTCACTGTAGAAGTTCAAAGATGGTTGTTTTAATTTGAGTTGTTTTGGTATATGATCTGGTTTGGTTGATTTCTTTTGCCATCTTGGGATTTAATTTTGGTATGATGATCCTTTGACATGAATTCAGCCAACATTTAGAACATTTTTTTTTCTTTTTGGTTTTAAATTTAAAATTAAAACATAGTATAATTAAGAAACTAATTAACTTGATAATCCAAGCTCACCTAACGTTGGCCAACACAAGCTAACCTGCACATGCAGCCCGTTAATTGATACATGTCACTTCTTCACCGTGCAGATAGAAACTTTATCTTCACCAGAGCAATCACCTAATAGAAAAAGGTGAAGGCTGCTAAGCATCTCCCTAAAGTCGGTGATCGAAGCATCTTATGTGGTGTTGTAATCTCACAGTGGGGTGTATCAACACTTCTCTACTTATGATACACATTAATTTTTCTCAAACTCTCATTCTCCCCCTTCCTCACTCTGTGGGCATTCTAGCACCACCATATGTACAACGCCTCCTTCCTCCTCCTCCTTCCCTACTCTTGCCAGTGTTACCACTGCCTGCTATCTGACGTCACTGCTAGTGCCATCCCATGACTTCTAGCATTTTGTGGCGCCACCGCCCCTAGTTCCTCCTCCTTCTTCCTCCTTACCAACTCTGCGATTAAAACCCGTATTCCCTGTATCATTTCAACGGCATAATTGTTGCTGAAACTTGGTATCCAATCGCCACCAAAACTAAGAAGCAAAGGTTCTTTCTTATTGTTTGGCACACTAACAAGAAAATAGAGACTAGAACAATTGATTGAATAGCGGTGTATTTCATTGCAAAAGAAATGAACATTTACAGAGTATATATACAACCTGAATCAGATACTAGACCCTACACCTCATTAGGATAAAATCAAATCTAGCAAAAATCAGCAAAAGGAAAGAAATCCTAATAGACTCCTCATTCTATGGTAACAAAATGAAAAACAGCACAACATAGCAGAAAAAGAATGACTCAGCAGAAGAACGAAGCTTCTGGAATGCCATATCAAGGAGATTGACTACACCTAGCTTGGTTCCAATATTTTGGGCTTGGAGCTATCTTCATTATCCATCTTGATTGGGCTTTTATTTGGGCTGAATCTATTCCCTTCTTGCTGATGGACAAGGCTACACTTATTGAGTTCCTCTGATACCCCCTACAAGCTGGAGGTTGGAATATGTCTACTAACCCCAGCTTGGAAAGAATTGAGGTAAAAGGCTTAGGTGAGAGAGCCCTTGTAAAGACATCAGCCAACTGGTCAACTAGTTTCCTGAAGAAACAGGTAACAACTTCATTAATTCGACTTGTGCCTTTTCTCAAACAAGGTGACAATCAATATCCAAATGCTTTATCCGCTCATGAAATGTGCAATGTGCAAAGCACTTTGGTTGTCACAGTATAAAATAGGGGAACGAATGCAAGTAACCCTTAAATCCTTCAATAAGTAAACAAGCCATTGCAACTCACATGTGGTAGTTGCAAGAGCTCTATATTCTACTTTGAAAGAAGAACAGGACATGGTACTCTGTTTCTTTAACTTATAGGAAATTAGGGAGTGACCAAGAAAGAAGCAATAACCAGTGATAGATTTCTTGGAATCAAAACAAGTTCTCCAATCAGCATCACTAAATCCAAGAAGCTGAATAGAGGGATCTCGTAGGAAAAATAAACCATGGCTAGGACAACCCTTGAGATAGCACAGAACCTTCATTGCTGCCCAGTAATGAGCTTGGGTAGGCGCGACCATAAACTAGCTAAGCTGTTGGGTGGCAAAAGTGATGTCAGGACAAGTGGTTGTAAGATATAGTAAACACCCAACCAAACGCTCGTAAGAAAAGACATCATCAGAGAGAGGGCCAGAATCTTGGTGTAACCCAGTAGTATTATCCATGGGAAAAGAAGAGGGCTCGGAACCAAGTATTCCAGAACCTTGCAATAAATTAAGACAATATTTCCTTTGACACAAAGCAATCCTTGCATTTGAATAAGCGACCTCTATACCCAGAAAATACTTTAAAGCACCAAGATCCTTAATTCGAAGTGTGGAATGAAGTATATGCTTGATGTTGACCATTTAAAAGACAGAATTACCAAGAAGAACAATATCATCAACATAAACTAATAATGTGGTAAAATTAGAACCAACAGCTTTAATAAACAAATTATGATCAGCTTGGGTCTGCTGATACCTACATGAAAGAAGCAAAAGAGATAGTTTCTCATACCGTTTACGACTAGATTGTTTGAGACCGTAAATTGATTTGAGTAACTTGCAACATCGATTAGGCAAAGAAGAAGTAATAACAGGGGACAATGTCATATATACATCTTCAAAGAGGATCGCGTGAAGAAAAGCATCGTTGATATCAAGCTGTTGAATAGGCCATCTGTGAACTGAAGCCAGGGCAAGAATGACTATAACAGTGGCCATTTTGACCACAGGGGAAAATGTGTAACATCCAAAAAATCTTGTCGTTTTAATCGATTTGTTCGATTTTAATGAATAAGTGAGATCAATTAGAAATCGATTAAATATTTAATTAGAGGTCAATTAAAGGCTAATTAGAAATTAATTAGAGAGATTAAACTTGGAAAAATTAGAATAGACATATAGGGAACTCAACAAAATTGCTAGAAAAAGATTGTCAGTTCAAAGGAAATCAGTAGAATTTCAATATTTTAAAGTGCTAGAATCGAATTAATAGAACTATATCAACACAACTCTAATTAGAGAAGCCACAACTTCAACCCACAAACTCCCCAAAGTGGCATCCCAAGGGCCACATAAAAGAGGAAGACTTGGCTAAATTTTCAGCCAAGAGAATTTGAACCAATGAGGGTTAAGTTTCCCAACTATCCCTTGATTTTTTTTCACACTATTTTCCTTTCTAACACACACCCAATTTCATCCTCCCTTCCTCTCAAGTGATCCCTCTTCATTTTTTCTTCATCCTCCTTCTACATCACTTCACCTCCTTTCCATTTTCAAGCTTAAAACCACCACCACCAACAACCTTCATCTAGTCAAGTTACTTATCAATCTAGAGGTAGGATTTTATGAACTTTTCTTGAGTTTTGTTGATTTGGGGACTGATTAATATTCTTATTCCTCTCCTTGCTATGATGATATATGTTGGTTATATGATTGGTTATGGCTGATGTAATGAAGACACTTTTGGTTATGGAAGAAAGAGATGAAACAAAATTGGCTAGGATGAAAAATCGTACGGTGATTCGTATGGCAGAGTATACGGTCTCGCCTACAACTGTTTAAATTTAATGAATCCATTTTTATATGAAACTAGACATTCAGATATTTCCATATATATATAATATAAGGCCATTGGATTAGTATTGAGAGAGATATGAATTTTGGAAGTTTGACCTAGGTTGTTGAGTTTGATTCCAGGCAGACTAGGTTTTTCAGGAAAAAACTTGCCCTATACAACTTGGAATTGAATGAAACTAACTTTTTTAGAAAGCTTACACATAGGATAATATCCCATAAAGATTTCAGAGTTAGATATGGTCCCGTTTGCTCCTAGTGGTTTGAGGAAGTTATCTTATGTCCAAATCGGGTCAAAATAGGGCAATTCAGAAAGATCAAATTTTGGGGCTAATAAATCAAGATCTACTAATGCAAATGAAATGAAACTTATTGAAAATGAAAGTCTGTCCTGTTAGCTTTAATATGATACCAATTTTGTATGATTTGAACTAGTTTTCAATTTTTAGTGGATTTTTACTTTTAAGTGTATAATTCTGGCTAGCTACAAGGTAGGCCGAGATAAAACTTAAATAACTTGAGCTATATTTATCAAAATTAGATTGTATCAAAGAGGTTAGAAAATAGACACATAACACTCTAACATATCCAAAATTTAGGTCTAGATGAGTTAAATAGAAATTGTGACTTGATTTACAAAAATGGGGTTGAATGAGAGTGTTGAGATAGCAACCATGTCTTAAATGCAACTAATGTTCTTATGAATCTGATGTTTCAATTATGAATGAAATGTTATGGTTTCTTTGAAAAATTGGTTTTCTGAGTACTAGCACTATTCATGGAGAAGCGGACTCGATCCGTTATGCTGCCGAATTTTCGGTAAAAGTCTATGAAACTATGAGAGTTTATTTTACGAGAAATTTATGATATGAATAGCTATATAATTATGAATATGTTATGGTGATATGAACATGAATTATTCTTATGAGAGCATGTATATTTGCATATGAATGAAGGAAGAATATATGAGATCTCTTCACTTAGAGACAGTTATTTGGGTCCTTCCAGTTGAAGGTAGTTAAAAGATAAAGATGTGGGTCCTTTCACTCAGAGGCAGTTGCACATTAGGTCCCTCCCTGTGAAGGCAACTAAAACTTTTGGGTCCCTCTATGTTGGAGGTAGTTGGCCAACTGAGTCCCTCCAACCTAGAGGCATGTGGGTCCCCTTGCGTGTCAATACTATGTGACGACGGTTATGAGTTGAGCTCACTCCTAGATCAGGTTACCCAAGGGTAGTAAAGATTAAAGATTAAAACATATACAAGCACCCTAGGGATGGCGATATGTAATGCCTAAGTGTGCCAAGAAAAGAAAGCAAAGAAAATTAAAGAAAAATACTAGTGCATTTGTATGAATTCAAGTATGAATATTTGCATAATTATATCTCATGTTTTATTGATACTGAGACTGTTTTACCTACTTATGCTGTGATTATTATTCTAAATATGAAATATTGCCAATGAGACTCAAGCGCGTGAATAAAATGAACTCTGCTTCGGACAATATATTTTCAAACTATAAACTGAACAATCTATTTCACATGTTCACATTTTTCATAATAAACCAAAGTAGCTGGAGATAATAATGATGACACAACATATGGCAGTTTAATGAATCCTACTGAGAATTTATATTTCTCACTCCTATATTTATTTTCGTGTTATCTCCAGATAGTTCAGAAGTTCTGAAGAAGTTCCTTCGAGGCGGAGTCGACTAATAAGATTGAAGGTGGCCGAAGGTTGCTGCCAGACAAGGTCTGATTAAATGACAGTAACAACTCCTAGGTGAGGTATTATGACTTAAGCATTGTACCATACTTAGGAGGATGTTACAAAATGTCTCGAAATAGTCAACGTCTTCAGTTTGGGCATAACCCTTCGCCACAAGGCATGCTTTGTAGCATTCCACAGAACCATCAAGGCGGTGCTTGATCTTGTAAACCCACTTACAGCCGATGGGTTTAACATTGGATAGAAGATCAACAAGGACCTGAGTCTTGTTTAGCTCCAGAGCCTCAACCTCAGCCTTCATGGCTTGGCACTAACAAGAATGTTGCTGGTTTCCTTAAAATTGCATGGTTCTTGCTTAGTGGATAGAGACATGATGAAATGACGATGGGGATGAAAAGATAGGAATAATCGAGGACATTAGAGAGCAGATGTGCGCACCTTGGAGTGAATGGTTTGGAGAGTTGAAGGAGAGGTTGCAAAAGTAATCAGCAAGACGACATGATGGCTGGGTGGGACGAGTTAAATGTCACAACTGAGGTTGGGGTGGAGCACCTGGGGTTCGGTTAGGAAGAATGACAAGGTCAGGGGAAGAGGAGACGGGTGGTTCAGATTTTGTTGTGGGCTCATTTCTTGCTGATGAAAGGGGTGTGTTAGGATGTGAAGTGGGCTCAAAAGAATTGATAGATGGGCCAATTGGACAATACAAGGGATTATGGTAAGGGTGTGAAGTTTGTGAGAGATTGTGAGAAAGGAAAGTGCATTTCATTGAAAAGGACATGCCTAGAGACAACAATTTCTTTAATATCCAAACCAAAAACAATAAATCCCTTCATTCCTGTTTTAAAACTAAGAAAAATGCCCTTCCTAGAATGGGGATCAAACTTGTTACGGTGAGCAATCTGTGTTGTGGTGTAACAAAGACAACCAAAAACTTTAATTAATTGAAAATCTAGAGGTTTATTGTATAAAAGTTCAAAGGGAGTTTTATTGTTTATAATAGGAGAGGGCACTCTATTAATAAGAAAAATTGCATGATTAATAGCATAAGACCAAAAATAAGAGGGTAAATTTGATTGAAACATAAGGGCTCTTGCCACGTTGAGAATATGTTGATGTTTTCTCTCAACTCTCCCATTTTGTTGGGGGGGTCTGTATACAACTTGTTTGGTGTAATGTACCTTCGAAGGCATAAAAGTCTTTGAGGAAAAATTTTGGACCATTATCAGATCTTATACACTTAACATTGGTATCGAATTGATTTTCAACAAGGAAAACAAAATTCTGTATATTGATTTTAACATCAGCCTTTGTTGTTAAGAGAATAACCCAAGTGTAACAACTAAAATCATCGACAATTGTGAGAAAATATTTATGACCATGGATGGAAATTTTAGAGAAAGGACCCAAATATCTAAATGAAGTAACTCAAATATTTTTGATGACTTGTTCAAACTAGTAGAAAATGACAATTTTCTTTGCTTAGCTAAATGGCATACATCACATTGATCAAACAGTATGTTTAGAAATAAAGGGAAATTGTTGATGTAGAACATTCAAACGTTGTCCAGACAAGTGGCCTAATCAGAAATGCCAAAGATTGGTAGTGGTAACAGGTGTGGATATGGAGGAGTTAACAAAGGCAGTATGACGGGGTGGCAACCATTCCTTCTCGTTGACATCAAGATGATATAAACCTTCTTTCAACTTAGCCAAACCAATCATCTTCAAGGAGTTCATATCTCGTATTTTGTAGTAGTGACCATAAAAAGTGAGACAGCAAGCAATAGTGAAAATAATTTTGGAAATAGAGATGAGATTAAAATGGAAACCAGGAACATAAAGAACATCATGAAGAGCAAAAGATGGAGAAAACTAAATAATACCAAAGTAATATGTTGTGACTGAAGAACCATTAGGGAGAGTGACAGACATAGGTTTGATTTTGTAGAATGTGGAAAAATAAATTAAAGATGAAGTGATATGGTCCGTGTCCCTAAAATCAATTATCCAAGGGCCATGTTGTACAAGAGGGTCAACCTATGGGTGTGTGAGGTTGTGTGTAGTGTGGAAGGAAAGAGGGTGCTCCATGTCCACGTCCAAATGGTGGCATTCGTGCATCAGCAGAGTTGAGTATAATCTTGTGGTCATTAAAGACAAAGATGGAATTAAGCAATTAGCATTTGTGCTGAATCAC
Source organism: Pterocarpus macrocarpus (assembly GCA_031439585.1). NCBI lineage: Eukaryota > Viridiplantae > Streptophyta > Magnoliopsida > Fabales > Fabaceae > Pterocarpus > Pterocarpus macrocarpus. Next base: position 9,996,877 of record CM062514.1, read on the forward strand.
CATCGAGAAGACACGGTTCATGGAAGGCAAGGGATCCAAGAGGACAACCTGAGAGCAAACAATTGAGAATCACTCATCAAGTCCTTTAAGGAATCGGATGATAAATCTTGCTTGTGATAAGTCTGTGAAGGGCAAGTGCAGGTGCAGGGTGTCATTGGTCGGTAATTATCAAGCTCTTCCCACAAGGATTTGAACTGGGTGAAATAATTAGTCACGGATTGAGATCCCTGTTTAAGTGCATAGTCCTCCTCTTGTAACTTGGCTATGTGCAAAAGATCACCTTGAGAAAAACTTTCTTGAAGGTCAGACCATATAGCAGTGGCATGATCAAAATAGATAACACTTTGAGCAATGGAGGAAGAGAGGGAGTTCAATAACTAGGACATAATGAGAGTGTTGCAGGGCTCCCAAGATGGAAAAAAAGGATCAATTGAAGTTGGAATAGGAATGGCACCATTGAGAAATCCCATTTTGTTTTTAGAGACAAGAGCCATCTTGAAGGACTTGGACCAGGAATGATAGTTGTTACCAGTTAGGATAGGGGTGATAAGAACTATGGAAGGACTTTTACTTGGGTGGACATAAAATGGACTAGAAGGGCTCTGGGAGTCATTTGGGTCATTTACCATTCAAGCAGAAGGAGACGCAGTAGAAGGGCTAGAAATAGCTGCAGTATTGGTGGGATTTCTATGGGAAGTGTGTTTGGGTATGGTGGGTGTCAGCAGAGCCTCAAGAACGGCCCTGGTGCCATAACAAGAAAATAGAGACTGGAACAATTGATTGAATAGCGGTGTATTTCATTGCAAAAGAGATGAACATTTATAGCGTATATATACAACCTAAATTGGATACTAGATCCTACACCTCATTAGGATAAAATCAAATCTACCAAAAATCAGCAAAAGGAAAGAAATCCTAATGGACTCCTCATTCTATGATAACAAAATGAAAAATAGCACAGCATAGCAAAAAAAGAATGACTCAGCAGAAGAATGAAGCTTCTAAAATGCCATATCAAGGAGACTGACTGCACCTAGCTTGGTTCCAATAATTTGGGCTTGGAGCTATCTTCATTATCCATTTTCATTGGGCTTTTATTTGGGCTGAGTCTATTTCCTTCTTGCTAATGGACAAGGCTAGACTTATTGAGTTCGTCTAATACACACAAATGCTAATTGAAAAGAACTGAACATTCCTCTCCCTTTGCCTTATAATCTGTAAATGCACACATTAAAAGCTATCGATTTGTCTCTTCTTAGCTTAATTTATCATGATTCTTGTATCTCCTTAAATTGTTATTCCAACTTCCTGAGTTGCTTGGTGGTGAGCAAAAATCCCCGACATGCTACTGGAAAAGCTTTGCGGTGTTGAGATGGAAAGCGGGGTGAAGGGTAGCAACAACGAGCTTGGCGCCGCAGGTGGGGAAGTGGGGCGGGCGGTGGTTGTGCGCAGGGGGCTGGGTAGAGAAGCCTAGGGGCAAGTAGTGGAGAGAAACAACAGTAAGGGGCATTTGTAGTGCACTACTGTTATTTGGTGTATAGATACTCCAACTAAATCTTCTCCAACATATCACAAGTGCTTCATGCATCATAAATAACAAGTTGCTTTGCAAATGCCTTTAGAGTGTGTTTAGAAGGTAAAAAAAAAAAAAAAAATAGAAACAAAGAAATCAAAACTTATGTTTGGATATTTTAAAAATAAGAAATAAATTGATTTCTAATTCTTATGGGAGTTGATTCTTTTGTATTTGAAATTCTATTAAAATTGAAAGAATTTGATGGGAATTGAGTTAATTTTAAAGTTTAAATACAAATCAAATAAAATTAATTCTATTTTTAGTTATTTCAAATACAATCTAATATATTATAAACATAAAAATGGAATTGTAAATCAATGCAAATATTATTTTTACATAATCATTCTAAATATAAGATTTAATTTATAAATTAAATCAATTCAAATCAAAGCAATTTCAAATTCTAGTTATTCCAAACACTACTTTACTTTTTACGTTTTAAGAATATTACCTTTTGAAAAACTTGTTAAATCTTAAGAGACTTCTAAATTTCTATACTGTGGTAAAATAATCTTTAAAATAGTGTCCGAAGCATATCTAAAATTTCTTCTCTAATAAAAACTACTATGGGTAAGTTGACATTGTCATTGTCATTGCGACTTTTCCATATGTGCCATAAAGTCAGCTCCAAGCTGCAGCAACTTCTGCCCCATGTCATGTGAATAATCTTTTTATTTTGAAATTCAATTATTTTTTAACATGTAATTTCATCTCTTTTCTTTATTTGTAATAACAAACGACAAATTATCAAATTTCTAAAAACAAGGGTTAAACTTAAAAAAATAGGCATTGAACAGGTTTTTTTTTTCTTTCCTTTTTCGAAAAGACACTATCTTTTCTCATAATAATTTAATGTGTATAGATTATACAATGTTTATGTACAAGACTACAAGTACAAGCACGCTCTCAGGAGCAACAAATCATATAAAGTTTGCTTCATGTTACATAGCATTAACTAGCATATGTGTAAACATATTCGACCAAAACAAAACTTGAGCCACTGTACTATACCATATAGCAGGTTCATGCAGTTGAGGTTCAAGGAGGTCTCAATCTGAGGTGATTTTACAGTCTTGGGGGAAATCATTTAGTTGAGCAAGCTAGGAAGGATCATATGGACGAGCAGTCCATAAAGAACTAAGTGTGCGAAGACGGTGAAAGTATTCTCCCATAATCAGAAAGCCTTGAGCAGCTTGGGTAGTTGTCAGGATGCGAGACATGTGCAGCAGAGTTTGTTGCCTAAGGTGATCTGCCTGTGGAGAAGGGAATATACACATTCTTTAGCATTGTTGCACACATAGACACTAGCAATAACACTTGCATTGCTTTTATAATTATAACAGCAATGCAGCAGCATCAGAAATCTAATTATGAATATCGATCACAAGGAACTAAGGAAGTAAATAACTCTCTGTTTATTTTCATTGTAAACCCCAGCATTTCATTATACAGTATTCAAACCTATGATTGACACTAGACCATTCTTATTTGAATTAATTGGTGTCTCAAATAAGGCTACTAACTAGAGAAGAATTAAAAATGTGATCCTCCAGTTCTGATCCATGTCATAAAGATTCAATGAAGTTTTACATTGGTTCTCAAATGCCTAACACAACCCTCCTCTTTTATCCAAGTTTGGGACTGGCCATGTAAAGATTTGTAATAAAGCACAACATAGGTAGAGTTGGGGTAGCACATTTTATGAAAAAGATGGTAGAATTTCGCCATAAGTGTTTTAGGCATGTTTAGAGAAGGCCTACAAAAGCCCCAACAAGAAGAGCGTATTAGATGGAGGGTAGTCCAATAAATAGAGTAGAGGAAGACCTAAAAAATTATAGGTGAAAGGATTAAAAGATAATTATATTTTAATAGTTTTAACGTAGACATAATTTATGATAAGATACTATAACGTTTGACCTATGTAGTTGACTCCACGTAGTAGGGCAGGACTTAGTTATTATTGTTGTTGTATAGATATCCAATTCTATTGCAATTTGTAAAGAATTTTTCTTGAATGTAAACTACACTAATGTCCCAAGTTTCTCATGTCATTATTGAGAAAGAACTCCAGAAAGGCTCAATATTTGTATTACGTTACCTGGGTTACAAAACCTTCTAGTGCTTCAATTTTGTCCAGGGCAGCAGCCATATGAAATCCATAGTTTCCTACAAACAATGAATTAGCTGCTATGCTGTGGACCAGACTCTGCTGGAGTTTATCCAGTCCTAGTGAAAGAGCATCTTCTGCTTGCTGTGATGATAGACGGAGGTTGTTAATGCTAGCAATTTGTTGATCAGTCAAAGGCTCAAGTTGCGGCACGATGATCTGTAAAGGAAGTTCAACCAGTTTGATCAAGATTATTGAGGCCTCCAAAGTGTAATGTTTGAACATAAGCAAAGTGTTGTACTAGTTTGTTATGGAAAGACCTTAACTATATTACTAGAACATCAGGTAGATAATAAATTTTGTTCTCTATAACAAGAAGATTGCATTGTACATACTTAATAGCAATAGTCATTAATAGAATCTGACATTTTTTTTTTTTCGCCTTTATTGCTTTCAGAGTACCCTAGTATTGCTGAAATGTACACATGCTCAAAATGTTGAGACTCACACATCAATTCACCCCTGACACTTCTACATGGTAGGTATACTGCACAATTATATGTGGATACTAGTTTTCTATCATACTAAAAGCTTCAGGCTACCACTACTGATGAATTATCCATAATTTAAAAACTAAGAAAATTCAAATAGATGATATAGAGCTCCCCATTTCCACAAGCAGTGAACAGAAAATTTAAGCATTCATCAGAATCAGGTAATAGTATGTGGATGTACATTTAGAAGCTGTGATGGGCGGGATCCTCCAATCCAAAGAAAAAGGCGTTCCACTGATGCTTTCCACACACCAGAGATTAAGTAAAAGACATCAATCTTTGCAGCATCTGCTTTCATCCTGAAAAGATTTGAGTAATGGTTCAAGCAACTCTCAACAAGCAGATGAAGCTGTATATCAGATGCATGAGTGTGCATTGCATTTCTGAGTTCTTCATTCTGTCTATGCTGCTGCTCGACCCAGTGTCCATATTCAATTTCAAACACAGCTATCCCTGCTTCACGGAACAGGAGGACCACTTTAAAGAATGTCACAAGGTATAAGCACAATGCCTCATGCTCTGAGAAAAACTAGTAAATGATCACAAAATAAATGGCATATCATGATTCTAAACAAAAAACAAAGAGGAGTGATAACCTAAAGTTCTATTGTTATCATGCAAGTAACTTGCAGTTCAAACACATAATACTTTATTTTCTCATAGATTGATCACTGAAAAGAACAGTGGATAAAATGCTGACTGCAATATGTCAATATTAGATGCTGGAAGTGTCTACTTAGCAGTTTAAGAAATTAAGTAGCTAACAACCTCTCGCAGATAAATGTAACATATGTAAACTAACAGATTATGTCACTCAGAGAAGATCAAACCTTATGCGTCATGTGAAAGGTTGACACCAAAAGGGGACACAAAGTCAAGGAACACATCCGTGTAAGGATCGATTTACTCACTCTTCACCTCTCTGGTCATGACACCGAATGAACTTCTGATAAAAGGATATTGACAAAGGCTCTGTTTGATTTCTTTTTTCGTTTCTTGTTTTTATTTTTTGTTTTCCTCTTCAGGATCTTGTGGTGGAAAAAATGAAAACAAAAGATGAAAACAGAAATCAGAATTTTTTTTGTTTTCACTATTTTCTTCACAAAATCCTGAAAATAAAAAAGTAAGAAATGAAAATAGAAACCAAATGAAATTCAAGAATATCTATAATTCCTTAAGAAGGCGGGGCCATGATTGAGGAAATGGATGGGCAAAACCAAAGATGGAGCATCATCAGCTCACACTCTTTTACAAAAATCTTTAGCAATCTTCCCTCCAACTATGCGATTTGGAAAAAAGCAAGGAAGAAAATCTGTTTTAGGACAGGAAGCTTGTTACATCGGAGGTTAAATAGGAAAACATGTCAAGCAATAAAATGAACTGTAGATATGCATACTAGGAATAATCTCATAAATGCCTGAGAAATAGATCACTACATGAAACAAGAAAGATATGGATTTACATAAGATTCAAACACCATAATTCAATTTCTGTAAATGCATTTAAACATAGAACAAGAAAGTGATACATAATAACTAATAGAAAAAAGAACATTTTGAGGAAAATTAAAACTGAACTTCAAGAATCACAAACCTGAGGTTATTGTTCCAGATGATCCCATATAACCGCCATCTAACGCACTGCCTGTGTACGGACCCTGCAAGTAAACATTTTAGTATATGCTGAAACATGACAGGAAGAGGAGTATACATCAAATCAAAGGCAGAAGCCAGACATAAGAATGATGACTTTTGAGTTCGGTTGACCTGTTTTCTTGCTTTCTCAATCTCCAGCTCCAATTGCATGAGCTTCAAACGGCTTGTTTCTAGTTGTTGAACATAAGCCTGTAAATAACAAAAAGTAAAAATCAGATGAGATGACAGACACTGGCTAATTTCATATAAGTTCATTTTTCACAACCTTCTTCCGCAGCCGACTTTTCCGAGCAGCCTCACGATTTTGTGCTAGGCGCCTTAGCACCTAGACATAAATATTAAGCAACTATAATGTCAGATACTCATGTCAAAAGCATTCATGCTTGCTATACACTTCTTTTATTTCAAATATTTTGGAACAAAGGTGACTCTTCAGACTCCATAATACCAAGGTACAGTAGTTCACAATGAAACATGGTCAAGATGATAAGAAAACAGCTCAATAGCAATACATAGAAGAGATAGATAGAAATTTCATCACCTTACTAACAGATTTATCAGTAGTCTCTTGATCATCTCCAGAAGTTTCCCTTGATTCATGAGGAATACATTCAGGCTGGAAAAATCAAATTCAAAAGATTGTTACAATCTAGTTTTCCCATAAAAAGAAGCTAACCTTCTAATGGAAGTGAAATTCATGCATTCTAACCTTGTTCTCCATGCTAGTGTTCACCATCAACATTGGGGAAGCAATTGAATTCAGGTTGCCATCTACTTTAAAGCTGTCCCCCCACATGTTAACTTGATGATGGAATGGCTCATATATGCCCATCCTTTTGGGATGACTAGTTGAGTTGATGCAGAGCTGATATACTAAAAATCATAAAAAAAACAAAAGAAGCAAAAATCATATCTCAAAACAATGAGGACAAATCAAGAAAGACTTGCTCCCCTAAATACAAAATTAAAGTTCATTCATATTATGTAACAGGCATAGGCAATTGATTAAAAACTAGGAGCCCAGTTATTGCTCGAAATTGAATAAAACCTCAACATCAGAAGCAGCAAAATTGAGAATTTTGCACATAGTTATTTTTCTGTTACCCCTTGGATCATCCTAAGGAAATGAGAATCTTCTAAATAACAATAATAAAACATACATGTATTTGATGCCAGTTATAAGCAAACTTTGATAAGACAAACGAATTTCTATCAGAAGGCAGAAGTTGGAAATAGATAATCAACTGCAGTCTCCCGGTTCGGATTTAGTATGATACCATCAACTCAAAAGCTCAATTACTGCTCAGCCAACCCTCCCTACCCCAACCAAAAGAAAAAAAAAAATAAACAAAAAAAAAAAAAAAATGAGAGGACTTATTGAGTAATAGTATCTTGCATTGACTTAAAAATTTTCCAGAAAGAAAAGAGAAACCGATCTAAGTACTAGTGTTTAACCTACTTGAGTAATAATTTTTGCTCAAAACGACAACTTTCAAGTTAGGTGAGTTGAAATTGGAACCAAACCTAGTTCAGACACAGCAAAGAAAAGAAAGCCAACCTATAGATAGCTAGCTAGCTAGATAGAATCTGCTACCAGCAAAATTTCTTAGTCCATAAAAGACCCCAAATGAAATGATGCTGAAAAACTGTATATATATTTTAACAAACTCCCTAACTATTAATTAATATACCATTATTTCCCTGCATGCAAACAAGCTATGGAAGCAGCTCAATGACTGAAGAAAACAACTAAAACAGAAGCTAAGAAGCTAAAATAAATAAAACTGGTCATTAACTTTTTAAATATAACAACCCTTTTCGCTTCCTTAGAAAACTCTATTTTGATGTGACAACTTGGTAATTTCTTTACGTTCTCACTCCAAGAGAAGCACTAAGAAAGCTCAGCAGTGCATTAAAAATCAAAGGGAACGAAACACTGAAGAAAGTACCAAGTTCAATGCTTTAGTTACTGATAGTGGTGATCTGTGGGTAAATGAGTAGTGAAGATATATATTACTACTACTTCCATGATTTATAACTATGCCGTAAATAAATGATTTTGGGAAGCATATGGTATGGGGTCCCACTCAAAGATCAGGTAAATGCCCTGTCTCCTCCCCATCCCATACACTATATATATGTTTAATTGGTTTAAATGATTTGATACTTATTTCTCTCAAATAAAACTTTAATTGAGTTTTGTGAATAGAAAAAATAAAAGTGGATGACACAACTCAAGCTATTGAGTTAGAGTCCAGCTAATTTTACATACCAGTAATTTAGACCAAAAAAAAAAAAAAAAAACTACCTCAAGAGCTCAACACTGGGGCAAACCCCCAAAGCAATAGCAAAAGTCATATCGTCGGAAGGTTATCATGTTCAAACTTCAAACTCAGTATGCGCAAAAAATTCTTACAACCTCTTAAAACAAGAAAAATTCTTAATTTTAAGAGGATTTCCACCATTAATTCCATGGTAGACATGTCAAAAATGTATAGTGAAGATTCTTTTTTTTTTTTTTTTTGATTGATTGATCTATGATGAAGATTCTGTTGACTAGAAAGATGTTAAAATATCTCCATATCTGCACACTACTTTTTAGCTGAGTTATTTTTGAGTTGGCAGTGTACACTTAAAAGAGAATAGAAGATATGAGTAATTTGAGAAAAATCTAATGTACATTCCGTTAAATTAAGATACAACCATGAGCTAACGTAAATGTGGAAAAGCTAAGTGTGCCAAGTGCAAATGTGTAAAGAGTTTTACTAATAAATGCCTTAAAAATACTTGTTAAGAATTCAACAAAAAGGTAAAGCTTGCATGAATTTTAGTACGCTTTTTTTTTTTTTATAAGGAACATACAAAAAAAAAAAAAAAAAAAAAACTAAAATAAGTAATTGTTGTAGAAAACTATAGATCCACATAGTTGACGAAGTATCCAATGGAAAGGGAATGCGTATTTTAAGTAAATGAAAATGTAGATTAGTTTGAATGTGTTATATATATATATATATATATATATATATATATATATATATATATATATATATATGTGTGTGTGTGTGTGTGTGTGTGTGTGTGTGTGTGTTTTAAACATTTGTGGGTTTTTTTTTAAAATAATAGAAAAATTACAATGATATTTTTTTAGAAATTACAATTCTGAGCTTATAAATTAAGATTTTTTTTTCTGATAGAAAAAACTATTTAAGGATAATTTTTTTTTAATATTACATTCAAACATAAATTAATAATTTTATTTTTTAAAAAGAGCTTTTGAAAAAAGATAACACAATTTTTTTTGAAGGAGCTAGTCCAAACAAACTCAATATCATATAGTTTTTAATGTTCTAAAATAGCTTTAATTTCTATGTGATATATTTTTTTTGAATTCTTCGCAAAACTCATGCAAATAATATATATATATATTTATTTATTTATTTATTTATTTATTTATTTATTTATCTCGAATCTATTATTATATATACATTAAATTAGTATAAATATTTATTAACAAAGATTGAACACTATACTATTTTGAAAAAAAAGGGAAATAAAGTTTAAACCATAGTTCAAATCTTAAATAAGACAACTATATATTAGAGCGGTTTCATGATGATCATGATATTGGCAAAAAGATTATTAGTATTTACGTTTCTATGCACATCTCTATAAGTGTTGAGAAAATTTAAATAAGTTTTTTTTTTTTTATATTTGAGCTGAAAAATTTAAATAAGTTTTCATAAGTTTTAATTGGATTTCTAGTTTTAAAAAATTAATTAAATCCCTAAACCTATGCAATTATTTTTATTGTAAAATTAAATTTTGTTACACATACATATATACACACGTATCCAAACAATGGCCAGCATGAGTATATGGCCAAATATCATTAGGGACCTTATCATGTTAGGTTGTGAAAAGGGAAAGCTTTAGTTAACTAATTAATAAATTATTTAACTAAAGTGATGCACGCGCACCTAACACCTCAACTTCGATAATCAAGTTGTGTAAATTGCCTAGTTGATCGATCGCACCCAACCCAACTGATGAGCCCCCAGATTCGGTCGAAGTTGTCTCTTCCCACCTCATAGGGAAAGATACGTATGGTGCTTCATACGCGACATCCTCACATGCTTTTTATAAAGGAGAAGATAAAAGATTTATAAAAAGCTAGACAGGTTTCTCCTTTATTTCTTTCTTTCTTTTTATCCCTCTTTTTCATCACCAAAAAGCGATTACAGTCATCAGCTCAACTTTAACCAATAATTTCCCTTGGCTTCAATTGTGATATCAAGCTCATATCACATCTGCATTTCATGTGTCTCTACTAGACTATCCTTCAGTTTGCTACCTCTACGTCCTGCACATCACAGCAAAGAACAAAAAGTTTGAATTTGTGATCCTTAGCCTTAATGGTTGCTATCAATGATGCCACGTCCTGCATAAGTAATGCTAAAAATTATAAAGTTTGATTATATAACAGTAACCTTTCAATCTTTCACCCCTTATCATTAATCTTACGGTAAGATAAGTTAGAATCTTTACCTTTTCATGACGCAATTTAAATTGAAATAATTTATTAGCAGTACTTTGATTGAAATATTTTTGTTCCAAATAAGATTAAGTTATATTAAAATATCTATGTTGAAGTAACCATTATATACCATTCCTGAAATTTCAATTAAAACATCTGTATGTTGAAGCAACCATGACACTTAGTAATTATAATGCTCTATCTTTCCAAGACGCAATATAAATTGAAATTTATTTTTAGTACTTAAAACATTTTCGTTCCAAATAAACTTAATTATAAATGATGTCCCAATTTATTTTTGCTTTTTTTTTTTTGTTGTGTGTTTGTTGGGCGGCCGCCGCTGCACCGCGCCGCGCCGGCCGGGGGGGGGAATATACGTACCCCTAGCTTGTTAATAGTTGATTCGTGTTTAGGTGTCCATATTTGTTCCTGTGTTGTCTCTAGCTACAAAGTATAAATTTCCTAGATAAAGCTCTGGTCCATATAATTAATAGTGTATTATGAGTATCGGCTGACAAGAGGAAGGATTACATCAAATTTGCTTTATAAAAGATACCAAAGAAGAGGTTAAAAAGTAAAAGACGTAACTGCTTTAATTTGCCTAGTGGCGCTGCATGATTCCTTGTCATTTGCTAATTAATGCCAAGCTCTATACCTTCACGACTCCACTACAGGAAATTCTCTATTATTAGAACTTGTTGCCTGGGGCCTGTGGGTCACAGTAACTTCATTAATTTATTAGCACCAAATAATTTCTTTGTGATATGGTGATAAAACAAACAACTAAGTCATAGCCCCTCCATATATATATATATATATATATATATGACAAAGTTTGTGCTGTATTCAAAAAGTATTTTAGTACAAAACGAGCTAATAATGATGATGGATTGGAACCTCTTGTTTGAACTTTGCATAAGTGAATTTACAAATGGAAAGGTCTATGTTCAGATTTGTGGATGGATCGATAACGAAAAAACTAGGCATCATATCCTGCAGATCACTAGCAGTTAGTGCTTAAGGGGAAAATTGGGAACAACCAAAAAAAAAGACGGAAAACTTGGGTAATTTATCTCATCCATTTTCCCCTGGATCAATGGCATCTCCTTTTCTTCAGCACTTACTAGACACGACATGTATTCCCATCGGTTAAAGAAATTCCCAAAATTTGAATTCTTATAACATAAGTAATTGCATGTTCTTCACGCACAGTACAAGTAAAACAACTCCGAAAATATGACTAATGAAAATTAGAAAAGAAAATAAAAGAAACGAATTGAAGGGTACCCCGTAAGAACTAAGAATTATTGGCATTATATACACAGAGAATCGTTGCCGATGACGTGCTAAATCACTCAAAAATTTAACGTGGCGTGGGGCTTCCTCTTAGACATGTGATTCTCTTACGCTAAAAATTGACCGCGTCATATAATATTCCTCTTTTGGCCTTGACGGTCTCATATTCTTTGACAACTTATATAGGTTCCTAATTGTTTGGAACAAATGAACTAATTCGGACTTACCCGTCTTATACAAATTCAACAAATTTGAGATTTTTGCAAAAAAAAAAAAAAAATGATAGGTTTATGTCATTGCATCATCTTTTCCAAAAGCAAAATTTCGTAGGCGAAGGAAATTAAATAGGTTTTTTTGTTTTTTAGGACTGGGAGGTATTTGGCCCGTTTAAATTGCCAATAAGACCAATTTTTCTTTCGACAGGAGCATGTTGAGGTGAGTAATAAGTTAATTATTTTAATTAGCTTAGTTAGTTAACAGTTAGTTACCCTTGACAATTGTATGTTTACACTTTCTATTATGGTTGTTAGAGAACCAGTCCTGTAAATAATCAGAGACAGCACATTGTTAATGCAAGTTGAATCATTTTCTCAATCTAATCCATCCTAGTCTTTATATGGTATCGGTTGAAATTTCTCTTTGAAGCTTTTGTGCTTTCTTTCTTTCTTTCTGTTCTTTTTTCTCAGAAAAAGCTCCTTTTCTTGCTTTCTTCTTCCTATGGTGGAATCTCAAGCGCCGCCTGTGATTTCTCTCAACAACCACCAGTGATTCCTTTGTCACCACCAGTTGCTCCTCCACCAACACAAGGGATTTCACAACATGCAATTCCAAATCTGTAAAGCTTGCATCCTTCATATCATCCAGGGCTGATGCTTGTTTCTCATACATTGCAAGAAGACGATTATGCTTTGTGGTGTAGATCAATGCATTTAGCTTTGAGCGGCAAGCGTAGAGCCGTTTTTCTTTCACCAAGCTGTTAGATTTTCTGAATGGAGGAAAGCTATGGATGAGGAACTTAAGTCTATGGAAGACAATCACAAATGGTCCTTGGCCCCTCTTCCTCAAGAAAAGCACACCATAGGTTGTAGGTGGCTTTATAAGATAAAAAACAAGCAAGATGGATCAGTAGATCATTATAAAGCTTGGTTGATTGCTAAAGGATACACCTAACAAGCAAGGATTGATTTCTTAGACACTTTCTCTCCCATTGCAAAGCCCACCACTATTCGGGTTTTATTGGCCATAGCTATAGTTAAAGGTGGGTCATTACTTCAAGTAGATGTTAACAATGTCTTTCTCAATGGTGATTTGTTTGAGGAGACTTATATGGATGTTCCTCTTGTTTATAGCAAAAAAGGGGGAGGTCTAGTGTACAAATTGCACAAATCCATCTATGGTCTTCACCAAGCCTTTTGCCAATGGTTTTCTAAACTCTCCTCAACCTTAATTGACAATGGTTTCACTCGATCCAAGAGTGACTATTCTTTGTGCACATATGGTTCTGGTGCCAACTTTGTCATCTTACTTGTCCATGTCGATGACATTACCTTGGCTAGTCCTTCTTTTACCAAGTTGTCTCAGGTTCAGCAACTATTGCAGTCTCTTTCAAGGTTAAGGTGGTTGGTGATCTCAGGTTTTTCTTGGGCTTGGAACTTGCAAGATCTCCTTGAGGAATTTGTCTAAGTCATAGGAAGTACACTCTTAGTATTCTTGAAGATACTAGTACTCTCGATTGCAAATCTGAAGCCTAATGATTCTTCAGTTTATTGAAGACTCATAGGTAGATTAATATACTTGACCATCTCCTATCCAGAGAACACTTATGCAGTCACTAAGTTGAGTCAGTATTTGTCTTAACCTCATGTTCCTCACTTGAATGCCTTACATCACTTGCTGCGGTATCTCAAATCCTCTCTTGGCCAAGGTCTCTTATTCTCTCCATTTTCTCAACTTCGTTTGATGGCTTATGCCGATACTAATTGGGGAAATTGTCCAAATACTAGGCCTAGTATCACTGGCTATTGTGTATTTCTTGGTGACTCATTGGTTTTGTGGAATTCCAAGAAGCAACCAAACGTATCTTATTCTTTCACTGAAGTTGAATATCAGGCTTTGGCAGTTATGGCAAGTGAGATGTCTTAGTTACAAGCCTTATTGAAGAATTTTTAGGGTTAGCTTGACTTTTCCATGGTGTTTTTTGATAGCCAATCAACTATTTACTTGTCCACCAATCCCACATTTCATGAATGCTCTAAACATGTGGAGATCGATTACTATTTCATCTAGGAAAGACTGGCCCATGGTTTGAACAAACTCATACTTGTTAAGTCCCAACATCCATTAGCAGATTTGTTAACGAAACTTGCTTTTGCCCCTCAATTTTGAGGTGTTATATCTAAGTTTGGCATCCTCAATATATAATTGCCAACTTGCGGGGGAGTTTTAGGATGAATAATAAGCTAATTATTTTAATTAGCTTAGATAGTTAACAGTTAGTTACCCTTAACAATTGTGCATTTACACTTACTGTTATGGTTGTTAGAGAACCAGTCTTGTATATAAACAGACATCACATTGTTAATGTAAGTTGAATCATTTTCTCATTCTGATCCATCCTAGTCTTAATAGAGCACAAGATGCAATTTCCTCGTAAGAGTTGCTTTCCTTGAATTTAAACTCACATTTTCTTCTTAGTGAGACAAGGTTACTTGCCACCTCAGCTATCCAGTTGTGCGTAAAAATTAAATAACGTTATTATATTTTCGAACACAACACTCATTTGAACTTGAAGTATGGATGTTGATATTGACTTTATTTGATAAGCATGAATGGTCGCCTGTAAGACGCATTTAACATTGTGACTTATAGTATCTATAATGAGAGAAATTCTTAGGTAAACGCTATCCATTACATCAATATTTAGGCACTCCATTTATATTTCGACATGTATAAAATAGTGAACTACATGTCTCAATAATATTATCCAACTTATTAATTGATATCCATTTTTCATATTTATCAATTAATAATTACTAATATTAAAATATAACAATTATCAATTATCAATTATCAATTTTCAAATTGCTTTTTCAGCAATCCAATTTTCAAATAAAGTAACAAGAAACTTGTGAAAAAAATAATATATTATCAAGTGTCTGCAAAGAAATTTACATTTTATAAAGAATATATTTAAAAAAAGAATATGTCTTCATTATATATATATATGCCTTCATTAGGAAGGAAAAAAATTCATACATTTTTTTTTATAATTAAGAACAACAAAGGGCTCAAAACTCTCCAAGGAGGGGAGAAATGAAACCATTGTACAAGTGAGTAAACAATAGCAAACACCTAACACCTAACACTTAAAGCTTGCTATAACTTTGTGGAATGAACAACTATATAAGGAAACACTTATCACTTAAGAATTAACGTCAAAATATCAAACACCCTTTCCACACTAGCATTAATGTGTCCAGTATACTTTCGCATATTCCATCATCTCCATCATTTTAAATAATAATGTAAATGTGACATATAGACGATTTCGCACCACACCACATATATGCATGATGGCAAAGGTGATGAGGAATTGTATCTTAAGCTTCTTGAATTAGGATATATCTAGGGCTTGGACACAAGAAATATGATCAAATCAAAAACAAGTTCACTCAGAAAATAGGGCTCCAGACGTCTTGTTAAAAAGTTTTCGTATCTGATGCTACAGCCCTCAGAATTGAACGATTCAAAAACGAGAAGAAAGCTGGCATTTTGAAACACAATTTAGACTCAAGAATCACCGAAAAAGGATGCGTATAACTCGAGATATGACCAAGAGATAATTGAGATGAATTTTGGGAAAATTGACGCGAAATTGATGAAAAAGAAATAAGAAAACAATGGCGCCACAAACCTAGTTTGATAAGCCAAGAAGGATCGCCACAAGAATTGGAGGATTCTTGATAAGATCAAAAGATGCAAGGAAGAACCCTAGCAGAGAAAAACTCACAATTTCTGAAACAAACATATTCTGCTTACTATTGATCTCCAAATGTTTTAATACAAATCAATTTAAAAGTTTGCCCCTGAGACTTAACAAAACTAAAAGGAAAACCCTTTAGCATAAGCATTACTGATATGTTCTAGTGGTTAAGGAGACATATTCAGCCTCAAGTGCTTGGGTTCTAATTCTGCTACAGATAATTTGTATTTTATTTTATCACAACATAACAATAGAAAAAATAAAATAAACAACTAAAGTCTTGCTAATTCAGATTGACTCTTTGGGCTCTTTTCCTCTCATTCCAAGTGGGCTACACATGTGAAAACCCTCAGATTCATGTGTTGGGCTTCATTTGGATATTGGGTTTCAAATTGTGTTTGGGCTTCCAACAAAGAGATAATCACATGTTTGACAGCTTCTTGGGCCTTCTTTGCTCTAGCTCTTGTCATGGGTCCTCCTAGGCCTTGTATTGGATCTTGGGCTTCTTTTTGGGCTTGAGTTTGGACTTGGGCTTGGGCCTTTGTGTCCTCATCATTCCCTCCTTCTTGAGAAGCATTTGTCTTCAAATCTTTTAAGTCATTGCCTGCATCATAGAGGGACAAGTCAGCCACATTAAAAGTAGCACTAACACCATATTCACCTGGCAAATCAATCTTATAGGCATTATCATTGATCTTGGCCAATACTTGGAAAGGTCCATCTCCCCTTGGCATCAGCTCAGACTTCTGTTGAAATGGAAATCTTTCCTTCCTGAAGTGTACCCATACCAAGTCACCTGGTTCAAAAGTTACCTTTCTCCTTCCTTTGTTTGCATGTTTAGCATACCCTTCCATTTTCTTCTCAATTTGGGCCTTAATCTTCTCATGCAACTTCTTGACATAATCAGCTTTTTCCTGGCCAGACTTATCTTTCAATTGAGAAATGTTAGGTAAAGGCAATAAATCCAAAGGAGTCAAAGGATTAAAACCATAAACAATTTCAAATGGTGAAAGCTGAGTAGTACTATGTACTACCCTATTATAAGCAAACTCAACATGTGGCAAACATTCTTCCCAAGTTCTAAGATTTTTCTTAATAATAGCTCTAAGAAGAGTAGAAAGAGTTCTATTTACCACCTCTGTTTGCCCATCAGTTTGGGGATGGCATGTAGTTGAATATAAGAGTTTAGTGCTAATCTTTCCCCACAAGGTCCTCCAAAAATGACTAAGGAATTTAGAGTCTCGATCACTCACAATACTCCTAGGCAAACCATGCAATCTTACCACCTCTTTGAAGAATAAGTCAGCTACAAGACATGCATCATCCACCTTCTTGCAGGGTATAAAGTGAGCCATTTTAGAAAACCTGTCAACCACCACAAAAATTGAGTCCTTTCCTCCCTTGAATCGAGGTAAATCTAAAACAAAATCCATAGAAATATCAATCCAAGGGTGTTCAGGAATAGGCAATGGAGTGTACAAACCATGTGGCATGACCTTAGACTTAGCCTTTTTACAAACAAGACATTTATCACACAACTTATGTACATCATGCTTCATGTGATGCTAGTAGAAATGGTCATGCAAAATGTCATGTGTCTTTTGCACCCCAAAGTGCCCCATTAAGCCCCCTTCATGTGCCTCCTGAACAAGCATTTCCCTAATTGAACTCTTAGGCACACAAAGTCTCTTATCCTTTATTAAATAACCATCGTGCTTAAAATACCCATCAAATGCAGTATGAGAACATGTTTGATAAATATGAAAAAAATCAGCATCATGCTCATATAATTCTTTAATGCACTCAAAACCAAGAAACTTAGTTTCAAGAGTAGACAATAAAGTATACCTGTGTGACAAAGCATCAGCTACCACATTAAACTTACCTTTCTTGTGCTTGATCATATATGGGAATTGTTCAAGGAATTCCACCCACTTGGCATGCCTCTTGTTCAACTTTCCCTGTCTTTTCAAATACTTCAAGGATTTATGATCACTATGAATGATAAATTCTTTGGGCAGAAGATAATGTTGCCAAGTTTGCAAAGCCCTAACTAAAGCATACAATTCCTTATCATATGTAGGGTAGTTAAGGGCAGCCCTATTCAATTTTTCACTAAAATATGCGATGGGATGTCCTTCTTGCATTAAAACAGCTCCTATGCCTACCCCAGATGCATCACACTCCAATTCAAAGAATTTTGCAAAGTTAGGCAAAGCAAGTATGGGTGCATGTGTTAATTTCTCTTTTAGGGCAGCAAATGCTTTCTCTTGTTTCTCTCCCCATTTAAATTCCACATGCTTCTTGACTAGCTCATTTAGAGGTGCAGCAATGGTACTAAAATCCTTAACAAACCTCTTATAGAAACTAGCAAGCCCATGGAAACTTCTTATCTCACTCACACTTTTAGGAGTTGGCCATTCTTGGTTTGCTTTTATTTTCTCTTTATCTACATGCACTCCACTAGAATTAACCACAAATCCTAAGAACACAACATGGTCCTTACAAAACGTGCACTTTTCCAAATTAGCATACAATCTTTCTTTTCTAAGCACATGCAAAATAGATTTCAAATGATGCAAATGCTCATCCAAATTTTTACTATATACAAGAATATTATCAAAGTATACAACTACAAATTTCCCTAAAAACTCTCTCAAAACATGGTTCATCAATCTCATGAAAGTACTAGGGGCATTTGTCAAACCAAATGGCATTACTTTCCACTCATACAAGCCATACTTGGTTTTAAAAGTTGTTTTCCACTCATCACCTTCTTTAATCCTAATCTGATTATATCCACTTTTCAAATCAATCTTAGAGAAATAACAAGAACCATACAGCTCATCAAGAAGATCATCTAACCTGGGAATGGGATGTCTGTACTTGATGGTGATGTTGTTGATGGCTCTGCAATCAGAACACATCCTCCAGCTCCCATCCTTTTTGGGCACCAATATAACAGGTACAGCACAAGGGCTCAAGCTCTCCTCAACCCAACCTTTGCTAATCAAGTCAGCAACTTGCCTTTGAATTTCCTGGGTCTCTTGGGGATTACTTCTGTATGCTGGCCTATTAGGCAACATAGCTCCTGGAACCAAATCAATCTGATGTTCAATGCCTCTCAATGGTGGAAGTCCTAGTGGTATCTCTTTAGGAAATACATCTTGAAAGTCCTGCAAAATAGATTCAACACCACTTGGCAGATCAAGGTTAGAAATAGAATTATGAGTAGGTGAAGTGACTTCCTTACTATATAGAATATACATGGATTTTCTTGCCAAAAGGACTCTCCTCACCTCTCCACTTTTCACAAACAGAGCATTTTTCCTCTCTTTCTTTTCTCTACTTTCTTTTCTCTCTTTTTCTCTTTTAGCTCTCGGCCACTCTTTTCACCCTCTTTTTCATTTTCTTTTCTTTCTTTTCTCTCTTGCTCTCTTTTCTTTCTCATTGTATTTTGATCCTCACAAACCTCTCTAGGAGACAATGAAACAAGAGTGACCTTGCGGTCATTATGGACAAAGGTGTACTTGTTGGTGTGTCCATCATGGTGAGCTTTCTTATCAAATTGCCATGGTCTCCCAAGCAACAAAAGGCTAGCCTCCATAGGAACTACATCACAAATGATCTTATCCACATACCTTCCAATGGAAAACTCAATTTCTACTTGCTTATCCACCTTCATCTCACCTTGTTCACTTAACCATTGTAACTTATAAGGTCTAGGGTGGGGTTTGGTCTCCAAATTCATCTTTGTCACCATCCTAGCACTAGCCACATTTGTGCAACTCCCTCCATCTATGATCAAAGAACACAACTTCCTTTGGATAAGACATCTAGTATGGAAAATGTTCTCTCTTTGGCTTCCCTCATCTTCTTTAGCTATTCCTCCTAGCATCCTCCTCACAATGAACAAATCTCCCTCAAGAACCTCCTCCTCTTCCTCACTAGATGGTTCAGATTGAGAATTCTCACTTGTGATTTCCCCATCATCTTTTAACACCATAACTTTCTTAGTAGGACACTCAGAAGCTATGTGTCGTCTACCTAAACACTTAAAACACTTTATGTCTCTAGACCGAGACTTGCTGGCCACTTCTTTGCCCTTGTTTTGGGTTGGTTATGATGTTGCCCTTGGGGACCTACTAGATGAAGTTCCCTCCTTCTTAAACCTCTCCTTCCATCTAGAGTTATCATAGTTTGAAGCACTCTTCCTCACACTTTTTCTTTTTAATTGTTGCTCCACTTTCATGGCCTGATGGACTAGGTCCTCAATCTCAACATAATTTTGAAGCTCTACCACATCCCTTATTTCTTCATTCAACCCATTAAGAAACCTTGCCATAGTAGACTCCCTTTCCTCCTCAACATTGGCTCGGATCATGGCTATCTCTAGCTCCTTATAATACTCATCCACACTCCTATTACCTTGGGTAAGTCTTTGCAGCCTATTATGTAATTCCCTGTGGTAATGAGATGTCACATATCTCCTTCTCAAGACTCTTTTCAACTCCTCCCAAGTTTGCAACATAGGCTCTCCATACCTCCTTCTTTCCTTTTGAAATTGATCCCACCACACCAAGGCATAATCTGTGAATTCTAAGGTAGCCAATTTAATTTTTCTCTCTTCACTCATGGTATGACAAGAAAAAATTTGTTCTACCTTCATCTCCCACTCTACATAAGCTTCAGGATCACTTTTACCCCTAAATGGTGGAATGGTAACTCTTACTCCCTCATCTCGGTTTCCTCTTGGTTCTTCCTCATTTTCTCTCCTCCTTCCAGTAAGCCTCCTTCTACCTCCATCATCATCATGATGTCCTTGATTTTCTAATCGGTCAATTATCTCATATAACTCCTCTGTATGCTTCCTCATCATCCGTTCCATTTGAGTTGTAATAGCCTCCACTAACAATCTGTTGTTTCCCTCAGGATGAGGGTTGCCATCACCACTTATTCCTGCCATAATTCAAGTAAAAAGAAAACAACAGTGAAAGCAATAGGACCTCACCACACGTCTCACATGTTTACACTCAAAGATGTATCACTCATGTTTGTTGCACTCAAAATTGGCTTTTATGTAATGTAACTCTCTTGCCTTTTTCCACTCTTCCTCTAGCTTAAGGTTCTTACTAGATCAAACAATCAATTATCAAGAATCACTTAAGGGCAGCAAACACAAGACAAGAAAGATCAACACAGACTCTATGGAAAACAAATATGAGACAAGACACAAGGCACAACTTAAGAAAATGACAAGAAAACAAACTCACAAGTTTAAGACAGCAAAGGTATAAACTTCAACTAAGAAGAACAAAGGAACACAAATTACTACAAACAAAAGATTAACAACCAAAGGAACAAGGATATCAACTTAGAAATAAGAAATAGATCAAAGAAACTTAGTTAAAGAAATTCCAAGCCCTCTAAATCCAAAATTTCAAGATAGCTCAAGAACTCAATTTCTTTATTTTTTTACCAACTCAAGTTTCCCATGTCAACTTCAGCCACTTCCACTTTACTCCTTTTTTTTTTTTTTTTTTAACTTCAATTATGTTTTCTTTCTTTTCCCTTTTTATTTTTTTTAAATATGAATGCAGAATTTTATCCTTCAAATCACTAACAATTGCTCAAAAATCCCAGCCACACTTGATGTAAATTTCAGCACCAAATTAACCTCCAAACAGCTCCAATTCAGAATTTGAATTCCTTCAAATTAGGCTTCAAACAAGCAATTTTATTAGGGTTTTATGAGTACCTACTTGCCAGCCAATGTAATGCCTCCTTGCAGCCTTCAAGCAATCAAATTTCTGTGATCACCCAAATAGCCCCTTTTTCCTCTGAATTCACTTCCACAACTAGCCCTAGTGACTAGCTCTGATTACCAAATGATGAGGAATTGTATCTTAAGCTTCTTGAATTAGGATCTATCTAGGACTTGAACACAAGAAATACGATCAAATCAAAAACAAGTTCACGCAGAAAATAGGGCTCCAGACGTCTTGTTAAAAAGTTTTCGTATCTGATGCTACAGACCTCAGAATTGAACGATTCAAAAACGAGAAGAAAGCTGGCATTTTGAAACACAATTTAGACTCAAGAATCACCGAAAAAGGATGCGTATAACTCGAGATATGACCAAGAGATAATTGAGACAAATTCTGGGAAAATTGACGCGAAATTGATGTAAAAGAAATAAGAAAACAATGGTGCCACAAACCTAGTTTGATAAGCCAAGAAGGATCGCCACAAGAATTGGAGGATTCTTGATAAGATCAAAAGATGCAAGGAAGAACCCTAGCAGAGAAAAACTCACAATTTCTGAAACAAACATATTCTGCTGTCTATTGATCTCCAAATGTTTTAATACAAATCAGTTTAAAAGTTTGCCCCTGAGACTTAACAAAACTAAAAGGAAAACCCTTTAGCATAAGTATTACTGATATGTTCCAGTGGTTAAGGAGACATATTCAGCCTCAAGTGCTTGGGTTCTAATTCTGCTACAGATAATTTGTATTTTATTTTATCACAACATAACAATAGAAAAAATAAAATAAACAACTAAAGTCTTGCTAATTCAGATTGACTCTTTGGGCTCTTTTCCTCTCATTCCAAGTGGGCTACACATGTGTAAACCCTCAGATTCATGTGTTGGGCTTCATTTGGATATTGGGTTTCAAATTGTGTTTGGGCTTCCAACAGAGAGATAATCACATGTTTGACAGCTTCTTGGGCCTTCTTTGCTCTAGCTCTTGTCATGGGTCCTCCTAGGTCTTTTATTGGATCTTGGGCTTCTTTTTGGGCTTGAGTTTGGACTTGGGCTTGGGCCTTTGTGTCCTCATCAAAAGGTGAGTTTGTTAGATCTCTGATCTTAGTTCCAAAGTTAAAACAACTTTTAATCGAACTGTATAAGTAGATAAAAAAGGTGAATAACACAAGTTTTAGCATTGATTAAAACATCATAGTCATAGATTCTAATAAACAAAAGCATGGAACACGACATCATCTAGCTTATTGAACATAAGGGGTATCTAAGCCTAATCCATGGTACACGTTAGCACACCAACAGCCAACTCCATGATATACATTAGATCACCAAAATCTTAGAATATAATCGAATGTTGTAGAAAGAGGCCTTCTACCTCAAAAGAATGGCCCAACCAACATCCAGTAGAAGAGGCAACCAATCTATCACCTGACACAAGTACAATCTTCCAATTCAGGATGTATTTGCAATAAAAAGAACATGAATGTGTGGGTCACCTCACACTTACTCTCATGATCTTGACATTTTGCCATTCAAAAAACTCATTGGACATGATATCAAACACATCATCATGCAACAGATAGGTGGAAAAAAAGAAAATAAAACTATCTATATGCGGAAATAGTCACCAGGAAATCGCCATGGAAGGGATGAATTGCCTTCTTAGGGCCAGCTCCTTTTTCAAGAAAGGAAGAAGAAGAAAGTTGAAATGGTTGAAAAGAGAAAGAGAGGCATAGAAAAGGATGGGGTAAGAAAGGGTGTGTGATGCTACTGTTCCTATACGACATTAGGTTTTACTTCGACATACTAGTTATGTTTTTGATAGTATAAATTTTTTTTACCTCAAAAATAATAATAAATATTGAATCATACATAGTTAATGAAAAACTAACAAGAGTTGGTGTAGTAGTTGCATTCCTAGGGAGATGATCAAGGTTCAAAATTGGAGAGACAATTGTTGGGAAGGCCTCTTAGTTGCACCAATGCACAAGGGTAGAGATATCTTAAAGAATAAGAACATAACTATATAATGAAAAGTATTTACAACATCTCTCTTATAAATATTTTTTATGCAACTTTGCATGGCAAATAATTTTGCTGCTGTTGAAGTGCTTACAAATACTATCAAACAACAAATAAATGTCTTCCATTTTAGGTTTAAATTAAACTATTAGTGTGTTTGGGTAGGCATTTGCCCACTTGAAAATCCTTTTTCAGCTTCAAAATTGATTTTGTTCATATTTTAACATGTTTGGTTTCTAGTTGAGCTATGTTTCCACAATCAATTCTAGCTCTAAATTAACTAGCTTGTAGTAAGCCAGAAAAAATTGCATTCACTTTTACAAAGTCCAGTTTGCTGTAGTAAAATATTTTCATTCCAATTTTATCCTTTTTTTGTTTAATTACCTTATAGTCCCTATAGTTTCACTCAATTTTTAATTAGGTCCTTATAGTTTAAAATTTTGTAATCAACTCCCTGTACTGTATATAAATGTTCAATTAGGTCCTTACCTGCTTCCACTATTACAAAAAAGTTAGACTAAATGGAATATTCTTGGATATTCCTTGAGGTCATCTAATGTGGGTGCAATAGGGACATAATTCAATTTTATAATGAAACTATAGGGACTTGATCATAAGTTTTACAAACTTTAAGGACTTGCATAATAATTAATTAAGACAACTATTTATTGGATATTGATATGCTAATAATGGTGTAAGACAAGTGGCAGTGCAACTAATTTCTCATAGCACTACCTCTTTATGCTTTCTAATTGCCTTATTCTCCTCTCCTATTCCTCCACTATGTTGCTTTTGCTATAGACAAGATTAAATTTCTCAAAAGAGTCCCTCCTCCATATGCCATTTTGCAATCGGAATATAAATGCCTTATACAAAATTGTGTTCTGCCCTTGGCATCATCTTCTCAAAAACTTAAATCAGATCCTATAGTTACACCATACATAGTATATAAGTATCCAATAAATAGTTAGCTTAATTAATTAGCTTAGGATTCATTGGTCCACCCTTATTGTGGGCCATTGTTAGTCCATCCTTTAATTACCATTAGATTTAATATTAAAATAATTGAATGTCTCAGATTTAATAGATAAAACAAATAAATTTAATTTAAAATGTTAAATAAATTTTGAGTTTCCAAATCTATCCTTCTTCAACCCCTCCTCCCTTCTCTGTCTGCCACCTCTACTGCCGTTCAACATCTCTCCTCCTCCTTTTCTTTCTCTATCCACTGGAAATTCAGTGTAGGGATATTGAAAAAAATTGAGTCGATTCATGTTTGCTTTAATTTCATAAAGAACCAACAAACCATTTGTTTGTTTGGGTTACACTGCACTCAACGATACAAAAACTTAAATGTTTGGGGTCGAGCTTGTAAAGAGGTATATGACTTGAATATCACAATGTAGATGCCAAAATCATAAAAAAGTGTTTTCGTTAAATTCCAATATTATTAAAAGGCATAAGAAGTAGTGTAAGTATGGAATCTTCCTCAAAATTGATATTATGTTCATCCATGTTATTAGATTTTGGGGAAAAGAATTAGATAACATTGAGAAAAAAAAGGATAGAAAAAGAAAAATTCTTGTTGGTGATGGGGTAGTCAAAGGAGACTAGCTTCTAGTGATGGTCTTCCTAGAGCACACATATCGTAGCCAAAGGAGCCAATGGGGCTTTGGACATGGTGCTCGCCTCACTATTGTCAACCGCCATCTTGAGGCCCTACTCGCTGCCACCACCCTTATCACACAGTCATAGTACACTTCCAACCCGGCCCACACCATCACGTCTCATGCCTTGCTTACTACCATTTTGTGTCAGTCACCCAAGGAAAGAGATGGCGGCTACAAAGTTGTTGGAGAGGAGGCGAACGGAGAGTAGACAATGGATGGAATGTAAAATTGAAAAGTAAAAGGGCCAAATTAGTAATTTTCAGTGGGGCTCACATTGCTCCTAAACTAAGGGTGGACCAAACGAATCCCTACCCTAATTAATTATTTTGCAGGTTCCTACAATTTGTAAAACTTGTAATCAATTCCCTATAATTTTATTACAAAATTCAATTAAGTCCCTATTGTTTCCACCTTGGTGACCTCAAGGAATATTCTAAGAATATTCCATTTAATCTAACTTTTTTGTAATAGTAGAAGGAGTCAATGACTTGATTGAAAATTTTTATATAGTATAGGGACTTGATTACAAATTTTTAAATTATAGGGGCCTAATTCAAAATTGAGTAAAATTATAGAGACCTACTGAATAATTAAACATTTTTTTTTGAGTTCTTGCCAAGCTATTGTAATAATATTTTTCATAAACACAATATCTCACGAAATCATGGAAAATAACCCAAATTGAAATTGAATACTAGTGGCAAAAGTACTTTTGGTTAGTAAAATAACTTTTGCCCAAAGTAACTTGAAAGATGCTTTTCGTTTTGCTTTCATCAAGCTAAAATGATATTTTTACCATAGTACCCTTGCTAACATTTTATTTTACTCTCTCTTGAAATTATAATATTGTCTTAGTAATTTCGTATCTAAAAGTAATTTTACCTTATTATATTTAAAAAAAAACATTTCTTTGAAACATACTTTTAAAATATCAATTCCCAAATCCAAATCAATTCTTGCAAATCCAACTTCAGTAAAATTAATTCTCTTAACTTTAATTCTTTCAAAAGTAATTTCAATAAATGGAAATTGAATGAACCATATTACCAAAATAAAATCGAATTTACAACAATGTTGTTATTGTTATAGTTAGTATGAAAAAAAAATAAAATTTTGTGATCTTGGATTGCTATAACATTGATATTATCTTTGGATAAGAAGAGTAACTATTAGGAAAGAAAATATTCGTTTTATAAACATATTTTTTGGAATAATTTTACATTTGTTTGTTGTACCTTAAAATTACTTATATTCATCTTAGGTTTGTTTGAATTGACTATTGCATAAATGGATAGTTGGATACATTGAAACTATTTAAGTGGGCAGTGTATATAAATGTAAATAAGTTTATGAGATCATGGTTATTCAAGTTATATTAAATTATAAAATACTAAATTGTTAATTACTGGAGGAAATATTGGAAGGGAATATAGAGGCATTTTTTTTAATATGGAATTTGTTAGCACAATACCAGAATATGGAAGTTTGTACACATTTACAAAAATATGGAAATTTTTTAGTAACTAGCCAATGTCTTAGGTTGGTTCCAATTTTTTTTATGTTTTAAAAAAATTAATAGGAACTGCCATTGCTGATGGCCACTTTTGTTCTTGTTATGAAAAATATCACTATATACACTATGCTTCTCTTCATCCTCAGCACACAAACAACAATTCTTCTACTCCTCCTTTGATCTTGAATGTTTGATGAGAGAGTTGGCATTTTCAAAAGAAACTGCAGTAGATAATTTGCCCAAAAAAAAAAAGTCAGAAATAAATGGAGAGTAGTGCAAATATTCCTGTTAATTATCGGAGGAAATATTGGAAGGGAATATAGAGGCATTTTTTTTTTTTAATATGGAATTTGTTAGCACAATACCAGAATATGGAAGTTTGTACACATTTACAAAAATATGAAATTTTTTAGTAACTAGCCAATGTCTTAGGTTAGTTCCAATTTTTTTTTATTTTTTTAAAAAATTAATAGGAACTGCCATTGCTGATGGCCACTTTTATTTTTGTTAT
Organism: Pterocarpus macrocarpus; assembly: GCA_031439585.1. Lineage (NCBI taxonomy): Eukaryota > Viridiplantae > Streptophyta > Magnoliopsida > Fabales > Fabaceae > Pterocarpus > Pterocarpus macrocarpus. The sequence goes on from CM062514.1 coordinate 10,024,064, forward strand.
AAAAAATATCACTATATACACTGCGCTTCTCCTCATCCTTAGCACATAGACAACAATTCTTCTACTCCTCCTTCGATCTTGAATGTTTGATGAGAGAGTTGGCATTTTCAAAAGAAACTGAAGTAGATAGTTTACCCAAAAAAAAGGCAGAAATAAATGAAGAGCAGTGCAAATATTCCTGTTATTGTATACTTCAATGGTTCTATTATTAGAACTATAGAAGAAGGTGTGGCAATTGTATATGACAAGTCAATCTATTTTATGATTCCCCAAACCATGTCATTTGTGGAACTCAAGGTTGGACTTTGCCAAGGCATAAATGTTGGCACCCAGAAGAGAGTGTGAAGTATAAAATAGAGGTGCCCAATCTCATTTGTGAGGGGGAACATAAAATAACAAGCAATTAAAGTAAGCAACAACAACAATATTTAAGTAATGTTTTCGATGTATTGGTAATATTAGGCAAACATTACTAGTATTAAGTTATATGTTGAGTTTGGAGAAATTGCTATTGCTGAAGCTGAGTATGAGGCTGCTCCTTATTCATATGCAATGACCCAACACCATGACAAAGTTGTTCTTAGTTCAAGTCCTGTGAGTGTGCCATGTTATATTTTATTAATATTTTTATTTAATGATCCATGTTTGCTAGCATCTAGTTAATGTATTAAGTAATTTTCTTCTTATTGTGGTATTTATTTATTTATTTTAATTATTTTATTTTATCTTATTATGATTACCCTATTTTTGTCAGTCGAGTTTAAATTTTATTTTAATTAGTATATTAATTTATTTCTTTAATTCTGTGTTCTTGTAGCATTATGATGAGGTTGGTCATTATTCATACTCTGTAAGCCAGCATCATGAAGCTGTCCCTAGTTCATATCTAATGAGTTATTATATTTTAGTATTTCTATTTCGTGAACCCATGTTTCTACTAAGCAATTTCTATGTTATTGTGCTACTAATTATTTGATTTTGTGCTCTTGTGATATTTTAGTCATTCGAAACATAATTTATTTTAGTTAATATATTATGTTAATTCTTTTGTTTTTGTGTTCTTGTAGTATTATAATCAGGCTGGTCATTATTCACAACTATTGAGCCAACATCACAACAAAGTTGCTCCTAATTCATATCTTGTGAGCCGTGTTATATTTTGTTAATATTTTTATTCAATGAACCCTTGTATTTTAGCATCTAGTTAATGTACTAAGCAATTTCTTCTATTCTAAAGTTTTAGCAATTTCTTATTGTGTTATTGTTTATTTTAATTCTTCCGTATTTTGTATTCTTGTGTTTTATTATTAGAATCTAACGTTAATTATTATTAAAATATTATTTGAATGCTTTAATTTTGTGTTTTTACAGCATTACGATAGACTTGAGCCAAGCCCATTTCCAGTAAAAGGCGAATAATGTGAAATTAACAACAATGAAATTAACAGTGATTGCTTGGAACAAGAACATGGAGGTGGCGATAATGGTGCAGATCATGATTCCGATGATAATGATGTACCAAACACGGTAGTTATGCAGCATTCGAATGATCCTCCACCTTTCATATGTGCTTTAGATCTTCAAGCTATGTGTGCATCTAAATTTTCAAAATATGCAAACATGGCTAGTGATTATGCTTAGGGTGTTGAACTACATCTTGGAATGCAATTCAGCAGTAGGGAATCTGTAGTACAAGCAATCAAGAATTACAGCATATCTCAAATCAATGGATTACATGTAACATCCACCACGAGTTCCGATTTCTGACTTCATCTTCAAGCTACAGGTAAAATGGATTATCTCCGATTCCGACTTCATCTTCAAGTTCCAAATAAAACAGATTATTTCCGATTTCCGACTTCGTCTTCAAGTTTCAAATTAAATGGAGTGGTTTCCGAGTTCCAAACTTCGACTTCGAGTTTCAAATATGTTGTACATAATTTTCGACTCTCGACTTCATGGTTCAAAATAAAGTGTACATGGTTTCTGACCTCCTAGTTGATAGCTTAACAGAATGGTCACAAGTACCGACCTCCGGGTTGAATGTAACGAGTTTTGACCTTAGAGTTGAACTCAACTAGAATGGACACGAGTTCAGATCTTTGAGTTGATCTCCAAGTTCGATCAAAATTTTACACTAGTTACGATCTCCGAGTTTATTCACAAGAGCTTTTCATTTCTATTGGTGTTCCCGAAGTTTGCCTATGACCAACTTCTGAGATTGAATTGGGAGTTTCGAGATTATATAAGAATACCGATTTTCGGTGTTATGCTTAGAATCGATCTCTAAGATTGATCTTGGACCGAGTTTTAGAATTTCGTGTAATAAGAGTTTTAAAGCATCCTAGTTCTCAACTTCCAAGTTTACGTTAACGTCCCCGACTTCCGGGTTTAAGTATTTTAGGTTTCACATTTTTGTCCTTGACTTTTGATTTTAAGGTGATTGTGTGCTGTATGATTTCCGACCTCCGACCTTATGTTTCAAATAAGTTGTCCATGATTTCCGACATACGACTTTGCTTCCAAGTTTCAAATAAACCAAACAATATTTCCGATATCCGATTTCATCTCCAAGTTTCAAATAGATGGGCATGAGTTTTGACTTTAAGCAGAATCGAGACGAATTCCGATTTCAGATACAATGGAAGCGAGTTCCACTTTTAGGCAACATGGAGAATAATTTAAGCACAAAAGAGGGAGACATGGCTGAATTTCAATCACAAAATTTCAACCAATCAAAATACACCAAGCCAACCATATCTTCAATGCTTAAATCAGATTTTTCTCTTCTCCCTACTGACTGGCATCTCATTCTCATCTGGTTTCAGCCTTCTTCTTCTCTTTTTCTCTTCTCCTCTTAACTTACTCCATCAAACCTCCAAGCTTGACAAGGTTCCATCAAAGCTCCAAAATCTAGCAAAATCACACCCAAAGAAGGTAGGATTCAGTTTCTGTCCTTAATTTCTCTAAACTGTGGCTGTATGAAATTTCACTCTTCTTCATGTATTTGATGATATATTGGATGTATAGGATGTATTATGATTGGATTAATATGAAATTTTGAGTTGGAATTAAAGTTAGAAGAAGAAAAACTAGGAGAAGTGGAGAATTGGGATGTTTCCTAAGTGAGAAGGCCCACGGTAGTCCATATGGCGGAGTGTACGGCTCCACCTGTTGCTATTAAAACTTGATATAGCTATTTTTATATGAAAGTAGATATTAAGAGCTTTCCATACATATATAATATAAGGCCATTGGATTAGTATTGAGAGAGATATGAATTTTTGAAGTTTGACCTAGGAATTAAGACTTTCATCCTGGCAGTGTAACTTGAGAAGGGTATAACTCATCCTATACAACTCCAAATTGAGTGAAACCAACTTTGTTGGAAAGCTTACACATAGGAGAACATTCTATAATAAAATTTCGAGTCTGTTATGATTCCATTTATTCCCAGTGGTTCGAGGAAATTGCCCTATATCCAAACCAAACCAAAATAGGGTAGTTCAAGAAGGTCAAATTTCAGGACTTGTAACTCGAGCTCCACTAAAGCAAATGAAATGAAACTTCTTGCAAATGAAAGCTTGTCCTATTGATATGACACTAATTTCGTATGATTTGGACTTATTTTCGATTTTTAGTAGATTTTTACTTTTAGGTGTGTAATTCTAGCCAGCCACAGGGCAGGCCGGGATAAAACCTAAATAACTTGAGTTGTATTTATCAAAACTAGATGGGACTAAAGAGGTTAGAAAATAGACACATAACACTTTAAAATATCCAAAATTGAGGTCTAGATGAGTTAGAAAGAAATTTTAGCTTGAATTGCAAAAATCAGGTTGAATAGATGTGCTAGGATAGCAACTATGTGTTAAATGCAAAGATTATTCTTATGAGATGGATGATTGAAATATGAATGAAGTGTTATGATTTCTCTGTACAATTGGTTTTCTGAGTACTGGCACTATTCATGGAAAAGCGGACACATTCCGTTATGCTGCCGAATCATATGAAGTTATAATAGCTTGTGTTATGAAGATTTAAGTTATGAATATGAAATTATAGATGCAAGGATATAGGAAAGTAAATGGTGAAGCATATGTATGAGTGCAACATGTCTATACGTGATTATGTATGAGAATGAAAGGATATAAACATATTAAATGTGAATCCCTTCACTTAGAGGCAGTTATGAGATCCCTCCTTTTGAAGGTAGTTAAATAAGATAAGATGTGGGTCCCTTCACTTGGAGGTAATTGCTCATTGAATCCCTCTTTGTGAAGGCAGTATAAAACTAAGAGATCCCTTCAATTTAGAGGCACATGGCCAAAATGAGATCCCTCTAAGACTAGAGACACGTGAATCCCCTTGTATGTTAGTCTGTGTGATGATGGTCACGAGTTGAGTTGACGAGCTCACTCCTAGATCAGACTACCCAAGGGTAGTAAAGATTAAAGATTAAAACATATGCAAGCACCCTACTCACATGAGGTATGGCATCAACCCAGTTAGTGTGAGTATAGGGGATAGGGCTTACATGAGGCATGACATGACTCAGCTAGTGTAAGTACCGTAAATTTATGATGATGAGTCCATATTCCTAAGGAACGTGACATGGCGATCACGCTCTGATGGGGTATGACATGGTGATCATACTCTGGAATGTGGCATGATGATCCCACACCCTAAGAAATGTGACATGGCAATCACATTTCGATGGAGTATGACATGATGATCATACTTTGGGACGTGGTAGGAAGAACATATTCCTAACGAGTGTGACATAGTAATCACACCCCGATGGAGTATGACATGGTGAACGTACTCTGGAATATGTGAAACAAGTAAAAGAAGATAAAGAAAGAAAAGTAAATTTTATATATTTGCATAAATTCAAGTACAAGTAAGGGCATGTGCTGATGTTGTCTCCAGTATATTGATACTATCATATTTTAATATGTTGCAATTATTATTCATAGTATAATTCATGAATTAATTTTGTATGAGCTCTCCCAAATGTCAAGTGTATGAGTAAAATGAACTTTGCTTCAGATAATATATTTTCGAACTATAAAATTAAACAGTTTACATAACATGTTCACCTTTTTCATAATAAACCGAAGCAAACTGGAGATGACAATGATGACAGTATGTATGATAGTTAAAGAATCCTACTGAGAATTCAAAATTCTTACTCCTATTTCCGTGTTATCTCTAGATAGTTCAAGAAGTTTCAAAGATGGCTGAGGTTGCTGTCAGATAAGGTCCGCTCAGGTAATAGTAACAACTCCAGAGTGTGGTACTATGACTTAAGCATAGTACGGCATTTCGAGAGAATGTTACATTACAAAGTGTGAGTTAAAACCAACAACCTATTATTGTAAGTGCAAATACTTTGGGTCAGGTTGTGAATGATTTGTTTGGGCTAGTTTTAGAAAGAGAATGGATGTGTGAGAAATTAGGAAATACAATGGGCCACACATTTGTACTGTGAGGATGATTTCTCAAGACCACATAAAGCTAGATGCTGACATGATTGCATGATGTATAGTGCCCATAGTGGGAATTGGTCCATCTTTAAAAGTAAAACTTGTGAAACTTGTGATTACAGAGATTCAATCTCAGTTCGGATACACGCCAACATATTAGAAATCATGGATAGCAAAGCAAAAGGCAATGGAGAATGTTTATGGTTGTTGGGAAGGTTTGTACAAACGTTTGCCTAGATATATAACAGTAGTGTGTAATTTTGTTTAAGGCTTAATTGTTGAGGTTGAAACTATGCCAACCTATCATGGCACTGAGTAAGCGTCGAATACTAAAATATTCAACTAGGTGTTTTGGACTGTTGATCCTTGTATTTGCGCACTTAGACATTGCAAACCAGTAATCTGAGTTAATGGGACACATTTGTATGGAAAATATAAAGGGACTCTATTGATTGCAGTTGCACAAGATGACAATCAGAATATGTTGCTAATTGCTTTTGCAATTGTCAAAAGTGATATTGCAGATGTGTGGTATTTATTTTTGCCTAATCTATGCAAATATGTTGTGACTTGGGATGGAGTTGACATTATTTCTGATTGGCACGAGTCAATGAAAGCAATAATAAGTCAAAGTCATGGTCAATGGGAACATCCAAGAGCATACCATATGTACTGCATTAGACACATAGCTACCAACTTTTTATGGAGATTCAAGAAGCCCTACTTGCATCGATTTGTCATGAGTATAGTTAATTTATACTTTCTTTATATTTGTGAGTGCAATTTTCTTTTATACTTTATCAAACACATTGTATTTTGCAGGGTATTCAAGGATGAAGGGTGACTTTAATTGTAACATCCCGATTTAGTTAATTGACATTATTAGAGATTAATTATTAATAAGTATATAAAATAGAGGTGAGAGTGTAGAATAATACAGGAAAGTTTAGTGACCAGGAGATCACACCTATTATATGTGGCCTAGAGTGAGCCACATGACAGAAACACATGGCACAATATAGGCCACTTATCTATGGTGAGTCACCATTACTTCTCTGCCCATTCCAGCTGAACTTCCTCTCACTCTCCCTCTTCTCCATTTTTTGCCTACACCAACTCCCAAGCCCTCGATTCCTTCTTATTCCTTCAACATTTACTTGATTCTTGAGCTTGTTTGTTTGTTTTCTAAACCACATAAAAGCCAAACTTTTCCTCTTTTAGCCATATCAAGCTTCAGCTAAGGAAGAGAAAGAAAGAGTCCAGGTGTGATCTTATGATTCTAAGGAGGTTTTAGTGTTGGTGGAGGCAAGATTTGAAGCACCTTTAAGCTTAGAAGTGAGGTAGGCTCCTAAACTATCTTATATGTGATTATATGGTTAGATGAACTAGGGTTTTATCATTTTTATTCTTCATAAATCCTAGTTGATGATGATGTTCTTTAGGTGATGATGATATTCTTTAAGCTTATATTAATGAGTTAGAACTAGCAAACCTCAAGTTAGTGAAAAAAAAACAAGCTAGAAACTCAAGGATGTTCACAACCAGAATAAGTATATAAAATTTTCAAGCCAAAGGATAATAAATGGATTTTTAGTGATTTTCCTAGTTCTGATGTCCAACCTGTCTAAGGCAGGACTGGTGTCCCGGGTTTGGGTTTGAGTTCATATAAAGAGGGAGGTTGAGTGAAGAATACTCATCCTAGGAAAATGAAGGTTAATGTCCACCCACTTTCACCTATGGTGACCAGGTTCTGGGATTCAAGGTCCCAGGGTAGACAGTCTGGGATCAAGATTGTGCGTTGGATGTGCGGTAGTATAAGTAGGGTGGTGGAGGATTGAGTTAAGGTCTGGGGTCCAGGTTATGTGGTCCTGGTCCTGAGATAATCTGAGGTACCAAATTGAAGGTATGTAATTAATGGTTGAAGGTCTGGGTTCTACCCTGCCATGAGTATGGATGCTTACATGTCCCGAGTTTTGAGTTAGAGGCTCATAATTCCTGAGATCCAAGTAAATTAGTATTTCGATTTCTCATATCACGACCCTCCATGGGCCGTGACAGGCGCATAGGGAATTTCCATTCCCTAGCAAGCCTAATAAAAAATCTATGTAAAAACTGATGGAGTTTCCCCTAAAATTAGGACAATCCCAATTATACAAAATCTACAAAAATTATCCAGACAATCCAGCACAGCTTAAACACAATTATACATATCTATGTACATACATATATATATGTTTTGGAAACCTTACATACATAAGACTATCAAAAAGAGTTGTGTAGCTAAAGTAAGTTCAACAAAATAATACACTTTTGCTTCACTAAGCCAAAATGAAAAACTAGATTGATACAACACAATTCTAATCCAACCCCGGACCCTGCCTATAGTTCATGGAGCACTATATCATCACAAGCCATACATGGCTATACAAACAATAATCCAAATGAGAAGTCAAGGCCCTTCCAGTGGGCTCACCAAAAAGGGACAAGCAGAAATCCTAGTGAGCAGAAGGAGTAGAACCCGCCTCAATGGCTAAATCTGAAATAGATAAGGAAACCACAGGGTGACTTATAAAACTCAGTGAGAAATAATGAACTCATAGGTGTCATGAGACAAGCAAAAACATCCAAACTATACTTTAAATTATGAAGACAGAATGCAAAAATTTTCTCTCAACAAAAGAATCTCTAAAATATTGAGTTCATATTATGATAAACCTTCAAGGAAGAATCCTATTCCAAAAATAGCTGCCTGACTGGGTGGCGCTATGGCCTAACTCCAGTAGTAAATAATAACTTCACGCCTGTGCATGTCTATAACTTCCGGACATGTTGGCCGACATGCCAGGCTAGCAATCACCCTGCTAGCTGGGTTACATGAGGTACACCAAGGCTAATGCTATTGTCATTAGCAAACAATTTTGTTATAGTTTCCTCCCTTTTTGGAAAACTCTGCTCATAATAACTTATACATTCTTACTATAGCATTAATGCATAATGAGAATTTAGAAAACTTCCACATTCTAACACATGTAATTCTTAAGTCTTGTCTCATGCTCATAACATTTAACATACACTGAATGTAAATTTTAATTAGTAAACTAGAGTTTAACATAGTTTCATGAAGAATTAAATTCCAAACTAAAAACAATATGAATTTGAATCATTTTTTCAAAGTGGTTAGCAACATGAACTTGTATCATACATGGATAACTTCATATAAAAATTTCACTATGAGTACACTATTCACTCACAACCAAGATCCCAAATCAAAAGCTTAAGTGGGTGGTGCCTCTGAGCCAACTGCAGTCTCCTCGGAAGAGTCCAAAGCTACAAAACATATAAAACTAACATAATAAGCTTCTAGAAATCAAACTCAACCCCAATCAACACCCAAACATAAAATCCCCAATTTGAGCCCTAACCTTTTTCACCCCAAAACCCATACTTCACTCCAAGCAACAAAAAATTAACCAATCTATGGCTAAAAAGAGGTAGAGAGTATTGATAATTTACCTTAAAGCCTTGGAAGGAGGAGTGGAGCAAGGGAGGAGTTTTGAGTCTCCTCCACCTTCTTCTTGCTCTCACTTCAAGAAGGTAGAGAGAAAGAGCTCAACAAAAATAATGGTGATGGTGATGATGAAGAAGAAGATGTGAGAGGATGGATTTGTGAGGAAATCCAAAGGGAAATATGATAGATTAAAGGGGTAAGTGAGAGTAGAGGGTTTTTAGAGAAAGGAACCCAAGAGAGAGAGAGAGAGTTTGAGTGAAAATGAGGGAGAGAGAACCGAAACTCACTCAAAACGTCAGATAGTGGGCGCCTAGGCGGCCATCTTCGGGCACCTGGGTGCCCAACAGCCTGAAACGCCTACAATTGTGCTGACAGCGGGCGCCTGGGTGGCGGTTTCTAGGGCCTGGGCGCCCAAATCCCTGAAACCCAACATGCTGATAACACTGCTAGTGCCTAGGCACTGGCACCCTGAATTTTTTTTTCTACACACATTTCTAAACATATATCTAATCCAATAACTTCTAAATACACAAAAATACTAATCTAAAAGATTATATCAAATCCTAAGGCATGACATTCTCTCCCCTTTAAAGAAATTTGATTCTCCAAATTATGCTATATTTACCTTGAGGCTTAAATAAGTACGGATACTTAGAACGCATTGCATCTTCAGATTCCCAAGTGGCTTCTTCAATTGTGTGACTCCTCTTGATCACCTTCACTGAAGTTACTTCCTTTGAGCGCAATTTCTTTACTTGCCGATCCACTATAGCTATCGATTCCTCTTCATAGCATAGATTCTCGTCCAATTGAACCATTTTTGGTTCAAGGACATGAGAAGGATCATGCATATATTTTCGAAGCATAGAAACATGGAAGACTGGGTGAATCAAGGATAAATTAGGTGACATGGCTAATCTATAAGCCACTGTACCAAACCGCTCTAGAATTTCAAAGGGACCAATATAACGTAGGCTAAGTTTTTCCTTCTTGCCAACCCTCATCACACCCTTCATAGGAGAAACTCTAAGAAAAACACGGTCTCTAACCGAAAACTCCAATTCTCGTCTTCGATTGTCTATATATGCTTTTTGCCTACTCTAGGCGGCTAAAAGTCTTTCCTTTATAATGTGAACCTTTTCTAAGGAATCTTGGACTAAATCTGGCCCCAGAAGCTTAGCCTCACCAATTTCAAACCAACCAATCAGAGATCGACAATGCCTTCCATATAAAGCTTCAAAAGGTGCCATTTGAATGCTTGATTGGTAGCTATTGTTATAGGAGAATTCAATCAGAGGCAAGAAATGGCTCCAATTCCCACCAAAATCCAAGACACAGGCCCTTAGCATATCCTCTAAAATTTGAATAGTCCTCTCGGATTGTCCATCTGTCTGAGGATGAAAAGTAGTGTTGAGATCCAGATGTGTGCCTAGGGCCTCCTGAAAGGCTTTCCAGAAATGAGAGGTGAATTGAGGCCCCCAATCCGAGATAATGGATACGGGTACCCCATGCAATTTAACTATATCATCAATATACATTTGTGCATACTGAACCACACTGAAAGTGGTTTTCACCAGAAGAAAATGAGTAGACTTTGTCAATCGGTCAACTATCACCCAGATGGAATCAAATCCCTTAAAAGTCCTTGGTAATCTGGTAATGAAATCCATTGTAATGCGCTCCCACTTCCATTCTGGTATTTCTATTTGTTGGTGAAGACCGGCTGGCCTTTGATGTTCTGCCTTGACTTGCTAGCAGACTAAACATAGAGAAACAAAGTCGCCAACATCTTTCTTTAGACCTTCCCACCAATACAATTACTTTAGGTCTTGGTACATCTTAGTCGAACCCGGATGAATGGTGTATCTGGAATTATGAGCTTCTTCAATAATGATTCTTCTCAACTCACTCACATCAGACACACACAAACACTTACCATGCCTTAAAGCACCTTCTTGATTTAAGGTGAAATCAAAATTCTTGCCACTCTGAACATCTTCTATTAGTTTCCTTAACTTGGGATCCTTGCTTTGAGCTTCTCTAATTTGTTCAATTAAAGAAGACTAAGCTCTAAGATAAGCCACAAGTGCTCCAGACTCCTTCAATTCAAACTGTACACCTTTTGACTCCAACTTGTGAATTTCTTCTATTAAAAGTCTTTTAATAGGAGTTATGTGGGCTAAACTACCCATTGATTTCTTACTCAAAGCATCTGCCACAACATTTGCTTTTCCCGGGTGGTACAATATTAAGTAATCATAATCCTTTAACAATTCCATCCACCTCCGCTGCCTCAAGTTGAAATCTTTCTGCTGGAAAATACATTTAAGGCTCTTGTGATCTATGTAAATCTCACAAGCCTCACCATATAGATAATGCCGCCATATCTTTAAGGCAAAAACAATTGCTGCCATCTCCAAGTCATGGGTGGGATAATTTTGCTCATGCTTCTTATGTTGGCTTGAAGCGTAAGCAATTACCCGGCCATGCTGCATCAAAACACACCCAAGACCTACCCTTGAAGCATCATAATACATCGAGAATTCACCTGGACCTGAAGGCAAAACAAGAACTAGAGCTATGGTTAAGCAAGTCTTGAGCTTCTGAAAGCTCTCCTTACAAGCATCCGTCCACTAAAACTTCACATTCTTTTGGGTTAGCTGAGTCAATGGTGCTGCAATCTTGGAAAAATCTTTGACAAAACGATGATAATAACCAGCTAACCCCAAGAAACTATGGATCTCTGTGACTATGGTAGGTCTTGGCCATTGCTGTATAGCTTCAACCTTTTGAGGGTCCACCATAATTCCTTCCTTAGATACTATATGACCCAGAAATGCTACCTTATCCAACCAAGATTCACATTTAGAGAATTTAGCATATAGATAATGATCCCTTGGAGTTTGAAGGACAATTCGCAACTGCTACTCATGCTCTTCTTGGCTTTTGGAGTACACCAGGATATCATCGATAAAGACGATTATGAAGCGATCCAAGAAAGGTTTAAAGACACGGTTCATCAAGTCCATAAAAGCAACTGGGGCATTAGTTAGCCCAAAGGACATTACCAGGAACTCGTAATGTCCATAACGGGTACGAAAAGCAGTTTTTGGAATATCCGCTTCTTTAACCTTCAACTGGTGATACCCAGAATAAAGGTCAATCTTGGAAAAACAAGAAGCTCCTTGGAGTTGGTCAAATAGGTCATCTATGCGAGGCAAAGGGTACTTGTTATGGACTGTCACCTTGTTTAGTTGACGGTAATCCACACATAACCTTAGAGACCCATCCTTCTTTCTTACAAATAAAATGGAACCACCCCACGGAGAAGTACTCGGATGTATGAAACCCTTGTCTAACAAGTCTTGCAACTGCTCTTTTAATTCTGTCGGTGCCATGCGATAAGGGGGTATGGAAACAGGTTGAGTGTTCAGGAATACATTAATTCCAAACTCAATTTCTCTGTTAGTTGTATTCCAGGCAATTCTTCTGGAAATACATCCAGAAACTCCTTCACCACGGAAACTTGTTATACATTTGGGATTTCGGCCTTAACATTCTTAACCATAGCAATATAACCCTCACTTCCCTTGCTCATAAGCTGTAGAGCATTAAAATAAGAAATTAAGTTAGTAGGAGTGATATAATTACTCCCTCTATAAACACATTGCAATTGCCTAGGAATCTCAAATCTCACCTCCTTCGAATGATAATCCACTGTGGCATGACAAGAAGCTAACCAATCCATTCTTAGGATAATGTCAAAATCAACCATGTCTAAGAGCATTAAATCAATTAAGGTGTCTATACCGCACACACAGACCATGCAAGATTTGAATACCAATTGAACCAAAAGTGATTGCCCTATAGGGGTACCAACCCAGAATGGATCGTCTAATTTTATGGGACGCTCACCAAATCGGGAGGCAAAGTAAGGGGACACATATGAATATGTAGACCCCAGATCAAACAACACATGAGCATTATATGAATGGACTTGAAGTATACCTGCCACTACTGCATTAGAAGCTTGAGCATCTTGACGTGTCAAAGCATACAGGCGTGGCTGTCCTCTTCCTGCCCTCCCGACTCCTCTACCACTAGCATTCCTGCCGCCAGTCCCTTTACCAGCTACCCCAGAAATGGCACCCTGAGATGGTAGGAAAAAGAAGTAGATGGAGCAACTAGCGGAACAGAACCTCGACTAGATCCTCCTATCAGCTGGGGGCAATCTTTCTTAAAATAGCCTTCTTGACCGCAGCCAAAACAAGCTGTTGATCCCTTACGACATGCGCCTGAATGCGGTTTGCCACAACTCTGGAAATGTGGCCGTGCTTGGCCAGACTATTCGAGTCCTGGTGTACTTTGTTGTAATGCACCATCGGCTTGAGACACTGTGATAGGAAAGTTCACTAAGTTGGGCCTAGATGGTGCAGCCCCTCCCAAGTGAACTCGTTCCTGGCTTTGAGGAACTTGAACTCCTCTAGAACTCGAACCACCAGAAAAGAAACCCTTAGTCTTTGGCTTCTTAGTTGCTTCCTTAGAGGCCTTTCTCTCCATTTTACCAGACTCAATTAGCAATGCAGCATTCACCGCTTCAGCATATGTAATCTTACCAATCTCAGGAGCTAGGGTGGTGAATAAAGAATCTACTAACCTGCGAATGAATCTCTCGACCCGCAATGCTTCAGTGGCCACTAGATGAAATGCATAGTAAGAGAGCCGTGTAAACTCCATGTCATTTTTTGTAATTGACATTCCTGGTGTCTGTTTGAGCTTCTCAAAGTCGGCTGTAAGATTTGCCCTCTTGCTAACAGGGAGAAATCGAGCCATGAAAATCTCTGAGAATTCCTCCCAAGTAAAAGGAGGTAAAATGGCTGATCTCCCTCTTTGGAAGGTTTCAAACCACTACTCTGCTATCCCGTCCAAACGATAGGCCGCTAACTCCACCACCTTTGTGGTTGAACATTCAAGGATCCAAAGAGCCTTGAGAGTCTTATCTAGAAATAGTTAAGGGTCCTCCGTCATAAGATTCCCCGTAAAAGTAGGGGGGTCCAACTTAAGAAAGTCCTGGACTGTGACATCCCGTCCCATTGGAGGTAAAACTTGCACTCGTTCCGGGGCTACCGGTGTTGTAGCTGCCTCTTGGGGTTGTCCTCCAACCCGCCTCTGATCAGCCATCATTTCCACCAGAGTTTCAATAGCCTGGTGGACTTCGCGGATCTCCGTAACCACTTCAGGCATAGCCCCAGTAGGGGCAAGGTCCTCTACTTGCTTGGCCGTTCTACCACGGCCTCGACCCCTTGCTCGACCATGACACCCCCTTCTTTGCACTGGAGAGGGGGCTCGGTCTGACTCAGCATAAGGGGTTTCTTGATTTGAGGCCCTTCGGGCCTGAATACGTCTCCTTGGTGGCATCTCCGCCTATTAAAAGAGAGCTTGATTAACATATTCTTAAGATTAACAAGACCAAGACAAGAGTACTTAAAACAATAATACAAGAATGAACTTCCTAAAGGCCTCGGGTAGTGTCACGTCTGGTGAAAATGGGCCGGCTTCTATTTACACAGTCGTGACTACACCTAAGGACACTTGCTCCATGAATCACAGGGAAACCTAGGCTCTGATACCACTTCTATCACGACCCTCCATGGGCTGTGACCGGCGCATAGGGAATTTCTATTAGCTAGCAAACCTAACCAAAAATCTATGTAAAAACTGACGGAGTTTCCCCTAAAACTAGGACATTTCCAATTATACAAAATCTGCAAAAATTATCCAGACAATTCAGCACAGCTTAAACACAATTATACATATCTATGTACATACATATATACATGGTTTGGAAACCTTACATACATAAGACTATCAAAAAGAGTTGTGTAGCTAAAGTAAGTTCAACAAAATAATACACATTTGCTTCACTAAGCCAAAATGAAAAACTAGATTGATACAACACAATTCTAATCCAACCCCGGACCCTGCCTGTAGTTCATGGAGTACTATATCATCACAAGCCACACATGGCTATATAAACAATAGTCCAAATGAGAAGTCAAGGCCCTTCCAGTGGGCTCATCAAAAGGGACAAGCAGAAATCCTAGTGAGCAGAAGGAGTCGAACCAGCCTCAATGACTAAATCTGAAATAGATAAGGAAACCACAGGGTGAGTTATAAAACTTAGTGAGAAATAATGTACTCATAGGTGGCATGAGACAAGCAAAAACATCCAAACTATACTTTAAATTATGAAGATGGAATGCAAAAATTTTCTCTCAACAAAAGAATCTCTGAAATATTGAGTTCATATTATGATAAACCTTCAAGGGAGAATCCTATTCCAGAAATAGTTGCCTGACTGGGTGGCCTTGTGGCCTAACTCCAGCAATAAATAATAACTTCATGCTTGTGCATGTCTATAACTTCCGGACATGTTGGCTGACATGCCGGGCTAGCAATCACCCTGCTAGCTGGGTTATACGAGGTGCATCAAGGCTAATGCTATTATCATTAGCAAACAATTCTGTTACAGTTTCCTCCTTTTTGGAAAACTTTACTCATAATAAAATCCTTGTCACCAAGCTCTTCTTTTAATATAAATTATACATTCTTACTATAGCATTAATGCATAATGAGAATTTAGAAAACTTCCACATTCTAACACATGTAATTCTTAAGTCTTGTCTCATGCTCATAACATTTAACATCCACTGAATGTAAATTCTAATTAGTAAACTAGAGTTTAACATAGTTTCATGAAGAATTAAATTCCAAACTAAAAACATATAAATTTGAATCATTTTTTTAGAGTGGTTAGGAACATGAACTTGTATCATACATGGATAACTTCATATAAAAATTTAACTATGAGTACACTATTCACTCACAACCAAGATCCCAAATCAAGAGCTTAAGTGGGTGGTGCCTCTGAGCCAACCGGAGTCTCCCCGGAAGAGTCCAAAGCTACAAAAACATATAAAACTAACATAATAAGCTTCTAGAAATCAAACTCAACCCCAATTAACACACAAACATAAAATCCCCAATTTGAGCCCTAACCTTCTTCACCCCAAAACTCATATTCCACTCCAAGTAACAAAAAATTTATCAATCTATGGCTAAAAGGAGGTAGAGAGTATTGATAATTTACCTTAAAGCCTTGGAAGGAGAAGTGGAGCAAGGGAGGAGTTTTGAGTTTCCTCCACCTTCCTCTTTCTCTCACTTCAAGAAGGTAGAGAGAGAGAGAGCTTAAGGAAAATAATGGTGATGGTGATGATGAAGAAGAAGATGTGAGAGGATGGATTTGTGAGGAAATCCAAAGGGAAAGATGATACATTAAAGAGTGGGGGGTTTTTAGAGAGAGGAACCCAAGAGAAAGAGAGTTTGAGCGAAAATGAGGGAAAGAGAGTCGAAACTCACTCAAAAAGTCAGACAGTAGGCACCTAGGCGGCCATCTTCGGGCGCCTAGGTGCCCAACAGCCTGAAATGCCTATAATTGTGCTGACAACGGGCGCTTGGGCAGCAGTTTCTACGGCCTGGGTGCCCAAACCCTTGAAACCCAACATGCTGATAACACTGCTGGCACCCTGAATTTTTTTTTTCCACACATATTTCTAAACATATATCTAATCCAATAACTTCTAAATACACAAAAACACTAATCTAAAAGATTATATCAAATCCTAAGGCATGACATCTCAGTAAGGTAATAAGTAACCAAACCAGTACAGTTGGTACGAATTCCGAGTTTAAGTACTTAGTCCGAGTTTCGGGTAAGGCAATAGTAATCAAACTAAGATGGGAGCTCTGAGTTCATAGTAAGATGATTAGCAAGCAAATTGGAATCGAGAGGTGTCCCCGAGCTCCGAGTCCCAAGTTTGATGAAATTGGATTTTGGTGAATTGCCGAAATAAGGGCAGGTTTCTAGTGACACCTAACCTAAATGTTAAGTAAGACATAGAATTATGAGTCTAGGCTATGATCATCCTATGGTTAAAGTGCTACCATTGAATTGTTTATGAGAATGATATATATACATTTTAAGTATGCTATCCTATATGCCATTTTCATTGAGAATGTCATGCATGTAAGCATATTTTGAAAGCAAAGGTATGAACCATGTGAAAAGTATATGTAGTATCTTCATGCATGACCATATTCTCTCAATAAAAAAATGCATATGAGCATATGAATTATGAAAGTATTTGAACTTACAAGATGGAGTCCATTTACTTAAAGTCAATTATGAGGTCTCTCCACTTGAAGGCAATTATAATAAAATATGAGATCGCTCTATTTTGAAAGCAGTTGGCCAAAATGAGTCCCTCAATTTAGAGTCATATGAGTCCCCTTGTCGATTAGTACTATGTGACGACGGTCACGAGATGAGCTCATTTCCCAAATCAGGCTATCTAAGGGTAGTAAAGATTAAAGACACATACAGACATCTTAAGGACAGTGATATGTAATGCCTAGGTGTGCTAAGTAAAGAAAGTTAAAGAAAGGCAAGAAGGTCAAGTGTACTTGCATGATTATATGATGTGCATCTGCATATACATAAATTATATTCTTTTGTTGACCCATTGTTACTGTTATGAAATTGCTCTCTTAATTGTTAAGTGTATGAATAAAATTAACCTGCTTCGGGAGGATAGTCTTGAAATTTATGAAATGAAATCTATAGTTGATATGGCATAATCACCTTTTTATAATAAATTAAAGCAGTTGAGATGATGATGATGACATTGATTGTCTAGTAGTCTAGGATGCCTACTAAGAATGTAAAATTCTCACTCCTATGTGTGTTCTCGTGTCATCTCCAAATAGCTCAGGGAATCTTGATGATAACCATCCTGGAAGGATTTGATCGAAACTGGATAGATTGCCAAAGGTTGTTGTCAAATAGTGTCTATTCATTTACTAGTAACAACTCCTAAATATGATATTATGACTTAAGCATGATGCTGTACTTAGAAGGGTGTTACATTAATCATTACTACGAGTTAATGCATCGATATGATCAGATATATAAAAATTGACTTTGCGAAACTCTATGAGAAAAGTGAATTCAAGCCTTTAATGGTGGACATCGGTATGGACACATGACCATGAACTTACTTGAGTACATGAATTCGATGTTAAATAGTGCTCACAATCTTCCTATTACAACCTGGGTTAGAACAACATACTTTCAGTTGGCTGTGTTGTTTGCTACAAAAGGTAAGGAGGCATATGCTTAAAGGGCTACAGCAAATACTTTCTTCGAAGCCATCACAATAAAGCTGTAAGAAAACCAGAAAGCAGCTGGATGCATACGCACCACTACATTTGCAAGGCAACACGAGAGTTTCCATGTTCAAGACATATGGGAAAAATTCAAAGTTGATTTGGTGCATAGGTACTGTGATTGTGATGATTTTCAAATGGATGACATCCATGTCATCATGTAATTTCATGCTGCTCCAATTAGAACATCGATTGACAAGTTTATGTCGATGAAGTTTATAGGATGGACAATACATGTAGAGTATTTTTAATAATGAACTATTATTGATTACATCTTTTAGGTGTAGATTTAATTATCGCTTGAGTTATTAATATTATATATTATTTTTTAAAGAAAAAATTAAATAACTAAAACATTTATGAAAATTTATTTATTAGAATAATGTGATATTGAGTTTTAAATAAATAAATAACACTAACTAAATAATAATAATTTTTTCATAATAATAATAATAACAATAGTAATAATAACTATACTAATTAATGGGGGCTAATAATAATAATAACACCTACCACAAAATTTACTAAAAAAAATAGCACCTCATCTCATATGAAATTTACTTTTACTTAGAAGAGTTAATGAAAAAAGTTAATCAAATACTTTTATTAATTAGAAGATTGATTTGATCCAATTAGTATTTTTTTTCTTTATGATGAAAATAAAATTTCATAACCAAATTCTTTTTAATATAATTATTTTTAAATAATAAAATAATTTTGATCAAACTTTTTAGTGTTAATTTTTTAAATTAATATTTATCCTAAATGTAACTAGTAGTCCATTTAGGATTGGGGAAGCAGAACAAATAATAATGATAATAATACTAATAATACTAATAATAATAATTTAATTTTCAAAAAAGAAATTACATTATTACGACGTATCTTATGCTCACTTGACTTTGTTGTTTTATGCTCCTTCATTGTTTCAAAATTTGAAACTCAACTTTCTTATTTTTTTTTTTCCCAGATCACTCTCTCTCCCTTAACCCTTTTCTTTTTCTCTTTAGATACTCACCACTCTCACACACTCAACTCTCCAACCTTCCTTGTAGGGAAGTGAGATTGCCCATGACCAAACCCATGAGAAAAAGAAGATTCAAATTTTTTTAAAAAAATTCCTTATAGAAGCATGCCTAGTCGGAGATTCCTAATACTCCATCGCATCACTAGGTTGCTTTTCACCAGAGATTCGTCCTTCACGTCACATCTACAGCAACCGTCGCATCACTTGGAAACCGACACTATATTTGGTCGGTTTCAGGTAACATCGAGTTGATGTCGGAGATTCTTGCAGCCTGGAAATTGCCACTATGTCGAGTAGGTTAGAAATTTGCTTTTTCAAGACAAACATGGATTTATGGGCAGAAAAGTTGAGAAAATAATATATATATATATATATGTATATATATATATATATATATATATATATATATATATATATATATATATATATGTATGTATGTGTGTGTGTGTGTGTGTGTGCGTGCGTGCGCGCGCGCGCACTAGTCCAATGATATAAACTAATCCCTAAAAATCTCCACATTTTGGTAAATACCCATAAAAATTCATTATCTGATATGCTTAAATCCTAAAACTTATTTATAATCAAGTTAAATTAAATTATAAATTATAAAATAATATATTCTGGATAGTATTAATGAAACACTTTTATATATATGATAATGATAATTATCACAATGGTTATGTGTTGATGATTGTTCTTCCATTTAGGGATAAGTTGGAAGTTTATACTACAAATGAGTAATGTAATTTGTACTTATTTCACCTGGGACACCATATTGACTCATCCATCATCCACCATTAAAAATGATAAAAAAAATTTAAAACAAGAAACTCATCATTTTCAATGATCGATGATGGATGAGTCGGCACGATATCCTAGATAAAATGAATACAAATAACATTATTCGTTGCAAATTGTCCTAACAGGAAAGTGGTAAAATGAGAAGTAACTAAGCTTTACTTGAACGTGATTTCGTGACTACAATAGATAACAATTGTATTGGAAAGTGGTATTTTGCATTGGGAAGTGGTTACCCTTTGACATCAAATGGGCTAGCACTTTGTATTGACGCAAGAGCTATGAACTGCATTGCGATGTGATATAAACCCTTTAAAATGAAACCCGCTAGCACTTCTTACTAAAGCAAGAGCTCTAAACTCTTCTATCATGTCATTTGATTGATATACAGTATGATTTGACTTAAAGCTAAGCAATGTGATGGGATAATTCCACCACCCTAATATTTAAATTATATTAACTAATTGTTTTTAGGTGAAATGTCCACATGCCAATAATCATGTGGTTTCATAAATGGGTAATCTAATGTTATGCACATGTTACACATTAACCATGTGGTTTAGTAATAGTGAGTTCATAATAATTGGATGAACTTGAATGGATGTATGTTTCTTTGACTTGTGAGTTGCACACTTGCATCGGTGGGAGATATTGTGTCATTTGCATCTGATAGTGTGCCTAGCATTCCATGTGTTGGAACTTTAAAAATAATAATGTCAATGATGAAATAAGAGGTTTCAGTAGTTGGCTTCAGGTGGAAATCAAAACACCATTTGACTCGAGACTTTCCAACTACTTATTCATGAAGAAAAGCATCCTATTCGTGTGGTTTTTATGTATACATGTTATACATGGTACATTAAGTTTGTATCTAAATATTGAAGTTTTGTAATTGTTCTCTAATCTTGTGTCTTTATATTTATTTTTGTTGCTTCGATGGGTAGTTCAAGCATTACTTTTGGTGCATGCAGCAAAAACAGGAAGACAGGTAGTGATGAGTTAAAGGAGTTTTCAAGTGGTGACTACTTTGACAAGGATGTGGAGGCCGAAATGGGATGTTATGTTTCCATCCTCGTTTTCTCAAGATGATCTATTAGTAAAATTTGTCACTAATTTTTTTATGGTTTTGTTGGCTTTTTCTTAAATTAATATTTTATTACTCTATTTTATTACTGTTAAACAATTCCAGGTACTTCCTTCACACATTGTTAAGCTTTTGTGGATATGGATGCGAAGCAAGTAACTTGGAGGGTCAAGAATACCAGTTATGAATATGTTTGCATGTTGACAATATGCGGGGATGGTGTTATCCGCTTGAAGGACAAGGACCATGTCTACTTTAAAATGGTTGAAGGAGATGTTAATGTCTTTGGGGTGAAATTCTTTCCTTACATTGTTCATTTGCATCACATGGGTTTCCTTGGCTAGTTTGATGTTGCTTCTGCTAATGCTGCCCTTGGTTATGGATATCTATTTTTTGTTTTTTGTTTTTTTTTTTTTTCCTTTAGGACAATATTTTTTTCCTATGGCAAGACATATAAGTTTTGAGTACAAATAGAGGACCATTACCATCAAAACATATACTCATCCCATGTCATGTAAAGCAATCTCAGTACATGTCCTTGTAGGAACGATTACAAAATATCACTAGGAATACATGAGAACAAAAGGAAACGGAAACTAAGTCTGTGGCCTAAGGTCATACAAAAAAGATACCCAAAGAAAGGTCACTTTGTACAGATAGCACTACTGTTGTTAAGGCCCATCAAAGTCCACCAAGTAGACTCAGAAGAAAGGAAGCCATTCTCTATAATGCCTGTAGATCTAGAACCACTAGGTGGGTCATCACCGCCTCAAGGAGCATAAGAAGAGTAGGAGGTCAAGGTACTTGCCTCTGAGGAATCACTCTCTAGAGTCATCGGTGGAGAGGGTTGAGGTAGTATAGCAACTGCAGGAACCATATGAGGAGGTACTACAACTGGATAAGCCATATACAGCAATTTCGTCAAACGGAGCTTCAAGATCAAAAAATGGACTCAAAATAGAGACAGTAAAAGTACGTTAGAAAAATATATGCAAATTAACGCACTTGGAAAGTTGCTGTCAAAAACAAGGAGTCTAGGGTAAAGTCATAATGCCACTGCCATTTAGGTATCTTGGCAAAGAAGACTATTGCCGCTATCACAGTCGTCTGAAAATGACCTGGATACAAACAAATAGGATGAAAATTTGAAAATTCTCAGTAAGATCTCCTAAGCTACCATATACTGACATCATCATCATTCTCAGCTGCTCTGATTTACGAAATGTAAATATCAAAGCATAAATTCCAATTTTATGTGTTGAAAACATAGTATCCGAAGCAGATTCCATTTTACTCATACACTTGATAATTATAAAAGAGGTTCTATAATTATCACAATAGGGCAATAGGCAATTAAATACCATGCATAAATCAGATGGAAATGATTTATGATGCAAGTGCACTTGACTTTTCCTTTTCTTAACTTGTGTCATACTTATCCTTACTTGATCCCTTGGGAGTAATTGGCCATATAAACTCCTGGGTAATAGTCTGCTTTTCAGAACTGAGCTAGTTTCTGTACGTGATTATCGCGTTTACTTTCCTTAATGCTCACACCAATATATTCCCCTTAATTTATTCCCGAGCTAGCCCAAGTAATATGAATTCATAATCATATGAGAAATCATCTATAGTCTCATGTATGAATATGATCATGATCATGCTACATAAGTCATATATTTTTGCCGAAAATTTGGCAACGCGATAGTTGAAATATGGAGGGTCCCAAAATAGACAATACAATCAATTAGCTAGCCAATCACAGCAATCAGAATCATCATAAACATTATACCAATATGACATCACTTTGATATAGAATTGCACAAATATTCATGCCATTGAATTTTTCATGGTTGATGGAATCCCTAGATAATGAAACTCTCAAGTTATTCCACTTCCCTTAAATCTACCTTGAATTTCTAAATCGTACTAAAATCTCATTTTAATTTATTTTAGTCTCAAAATTTAATAGGAGGTAAATCTGTTAGTCTACTTTTAAACTTTTTTAGTTTCATTAAGTTTTGATATGTAGAACTTAAGTTATTAAAGTTTTACTCAAGGCTGCTCTATTTTAGGATAGACTTGCACATGTAAAGTTAGAAAATGACTAAAAATTCTCCTTATATTATTTTGATCCAAAATTTTATCAAGAGACACCTGTATGAACCCTCTTTCAGATCCAAGAAGTTTCACTCTCATTGGATAAGTAGAGCTTGAATTATGAGCTCCTTATTTGGGCTGCCCTATTTCAATATGAGTAGAGTATAGGTCAATTTTAAGGAATTATTGGGAGCAATCTACTCATGATCTGATTCTAAAATTTTATAAGCATAATTTCATATGTGTTAGCTTCCTAAAACAATTAGTTGCACTCAGTTTGAAATTACATAGGGTGAGTTATGCCCTCATATCACAAGCTGGTTAGGACTAGGGGTGTTTACTAATAGGCAAGTTCTAAAAGTCATAACTCCTTCATATTAAGTCCAATGGATCTATAATTTATATGGTTGGATTGATCTCCAAGTTAGGTTTTTATCTAAAATTAGTTTCCCTGAAATTTGAATTCTATACGTTGAGATATACCATTCGTTGTACAGATAGTTCCTAGGGTTTCCTTCAATAGCTTTTCTATTTTGTGTCTATCTTGGTCTTTTGATCTATTCTTCAATATAAACTAAGTTTTTCTATCTCAAATCACTAGAAAAGAGTCTTATTAACACCAACCAAGAATAAATCAAAGATGGCATATGAAACCTTATAAGACAACAAATCTAAGAAATCCTACCTCAAAATCAAGACTTGTAGCTCTTCAACTTGAAGCTTTGATGGCTTTATTTCTCTAAAGCCTTGAAGTAGTTGTAAATCCCTTCTTACTCTTTGATGGACTGAGGTTATATGATCAAGGATAGGAGGTTTTTGGGCTAGCCTTAAAGCTTCTTGATGATACACAAAAGAAAGCGTGGAAGATTTGGACAAGAGGAAGCAAGGTACAAGAGCTTTAGGTGAGTATGAGTAAGTTGAAGAAGAAAATAGAGATAGAGAGGATGAGAAGTGGCAACCAAATTTTGAAGGATAAAATGGGGAAAGTGAGCTTTCTTCCTTTATAAGTTGGTGTGACTCATGAAGGCTCTTGATTGGTAGATTTCAAAGGAAATTTAAATTTCCTTGAGCTTTCCATTTATGTGGCCTTCCTTTGGCCACCAAGAGGGGTTGGTGTGGCTAGTTTCCAACAATATATCCTAAGATTTTTAACTGATATTTATGCCATCTTGCAGTATAAACTCCTACCATTTCGGTTCTTCTATTACAATACCCTACCAGCAAGACACTTTTCTTCTTTGGCTAGCACAACATTGCTATAATTTTCTATAGAAAGAACTTAAATTCACATTACCCTATGGTTAGCATTTCCTTATTGCCTACTTGTATATCTATAATGTGTCTAAAAGTCAATCATACAATAGTGTCAGTTATACACACCATTATTCGGGATGTTAATATAAGCAAAATTAGAGAGAAGAGGATTTCTATCGGTTGGTGCACATGATAAAATACTAGAGTCCCTATTTATACTAGAGCAAGGTGACCCTTAAGTTATCATCTATAATGATCTACATTATGACTATAAATGCTTAGTGTACTAGTGCATGACCCTTCTCAAATAAGTAACTCATATTAGTGGCCCATAACACCTTAGTGGCTCATAATACCATAATGGCTAATTACATGGATTCTAGAATTTTCTTAATTATTTATTATTTCTAATAGAAAGAACATTCAAGTTACCATGCAAGAGAGAACAGAGAAAGAACTGGATGTGTTTTTCTGGATTGTGTTTGATGTTAAGATTGGATTATGAATCCAATAACTAGGTTACGGTAAGTGTATAAAGCTAACCTTACATACGGGTTGTTGGTTGCACACTTCTCTGACATGAACACATCAGCAATGACATGTGACGTTAGCATTGGTCCATACTTGCGTTGCACCACAGAATTCACCATATATAAATGGTGAACAATTGATGTGAGTTGCTCGTAGAAGTTTGACAATAATACAAGTAAGGTCATAGAGGGCCTAGTTTAGGGTTGTGATAGTGGGATGTAGGCAATGGTCTAATTTTGATTTAAGAAAAGGATGAGCAATCATTCATCACCTTAAACATAATGCAATTAACTATGTGGATGGCATTTTTTTTGGTACATATGTGGATGGCATTTGAAGTAAAGAGATTTTATACTCTATTAATAAATTGTCAGGAAGCAAATTGTGCTTTCTAAACTAGATATAATACTCGTGCATCGCACGGGTTTGATCATTATTTTTTATAAGTATTTTTAATTAAAATACATTTAAAAAAATTTCTGATAGCAATTAAACATTAGATATGATATAATATATCAAAATTTATTTTATATATTCTACACATTGAAATAAATCAAAGGTGCATGGTTCATTGAATTAATTAAATACTTCATTATAGACGATATTTTTGGTATATAATTTGCGTATCTCGTCTTTCTCAACTATAATAAGTGATAACATTTTTTGTGAGGTCACTTTCACCAATACAACATAGAATTATGAATAACAAAATTCAAGCCAAATTTAACCGTATATAATTCAATGGCTCGACTTGACTTTTATTTAATATCATTGCTTAATATATCTTTATTAGGAATTATTTTAGTCTCAAAACAAAATAGCACTTTGAGTCTTTTGTTGATAAATTCCTGACAAAATAAAACGACAAAATTTCTAATATAGTATCATAGGTTAAAAAAAAGTTATACATCTAATAGTTAATATATAATAATACAATATTTTCCATTCTCAAAAGTAATTTAATTTTGTTATCATGTTGTATTAGGCTTTTTTTTAACACAAAAAACATATATAACTTTTCACCCTTGGTTAATAATCTTGTGACTCAATTTTAAATTTTGACAACTTGTCTCTTAATATTTATACAAAACCTACTTAAAATTATATATATACGCATAAGTTATAAATAAATCATTTTATCTCAAATATATTCAGATTTTGATGATTAGCTATTTAATTATCTTAGTGAATAATTTTGTGCATTTTATTTACATAAGAAATTACACATTTAATAGTTAATATAAAATAATGCAATATTTTATGTTCTCAAAAGTAGGTTAATTTTTTTTTTTTTGGTTTGTTGTATTTTTTTTTTTTTTTACATAAGAGAACCTATATAAGTTTTTTACCTTTCATTACTAAAATTTCAAAATAATATATCTTAATTTTTTTCACTAAAGTCTAATGATTGACTTTGATTTCTATTTATTATCATTGCATAATATACTTTTATTAAGAACTGTTTTCTTTTCAAAACAAAATGTCACTTTGAGTGATATTTTGTTTACAAAATAAAATGATAAAATTGCTAATATAATAGTATAGATAAAAATGTTATACATCTAATAGTTAATATAAAATGATACAATGTTTCTTATTCTAAAAGTAATTTAATTTTATTATCATGTTCTATTAGTTTTTCGTGACATAAAAACATAAATAAATTTTCACCTTTCATTAATAATTTTTTGACCCAATTTTAAATTTTTGCAATTATTCTCTTAATATTTACACAAAACTCACTTACACACATCAACTAAGGTTTGATCTAGTAGTAAAAGGGCTAGTCTACTATAGTATGACAAACCATTGTTCAAATCTCAGATAGGAGAATTACTCACATTTAAGTGCCTCAGGACCCGTTTGGTATGCCTGATAGTATAAGGTCTGATAGGATAAGAGCTAATAGTATAAGGCCTGATAGAATAAGGGCTAATAAAATTTTAATACAATGCAGTATTTGGTATGTCATTGTATAAGATATTATATTATATAAAATATAATCAAAAGAAGATATTATAATAAATATAATTTTTAAATAGTTATCATAATTATTTTAGCTCTATTTTATTATATATAAAAATAATTTTATATTAAAAATTATTTATTTATTTATTTTTAATATTTTTTATAAATATAAAAAATATGAGAGAGAGAGAGAGAAAGTGAAATATAGGTGGAGTTTTTATATATCAAAATCTAAATAGGCTTACTATCACATTCCTATATTTGGTTGTATTTTTTATTATATATAATTAAATTTATATTAAATATTATTATTTATATATTTTAATAATAAATTTTTATTCTTATATTTTTATTTTAGTTTGAATAATTATTTTACAATTTTTTTAAAAATTATTTATTTATTATTAAATAATATTATTTTTATTTATATATTTTTATTTTTATTATTTAGTTAATAATTAATTTTTTTAATAAAATATATTAAAAAATAAAAAAATAAAAAAATTCTTATACATTAAAAGCTAATCAGGCTTAATACGGCCTCATTAGGCCGTATTAAGTTATCCATCATTATAACATATAAGGGAGGTTTGATGGATAAGGTTATACAATACGTTGATTGCACCAAACAACGAATAAGATCATAACGTACTGTATAACCTTATCCTATCATACCTAATACAGCATGCCAAATATCCCCTCATAGTATTCAAATAGGAATGTCTCTAGTGGGGCATTCTTATAAATTTTTTCTTTTTTTAAAAAAAAACCCACTTACACCTATGTCATATAACTTTGATGATTAACTAAATAATGTATCTTAGTGAAGATTTTTGTACATTTTATTTACATAAAAAAATTATACATTTAGTAGTTAATATAAAATAATATAGTACTTTAGGTTCTCAAAAGTAATTTAATTTTTTTTTTTTTGGTTGCATTAGGCTTTTTTTACATAAAATATCTATATAATTTTTTCACCTATCATTACTAAGTTTTTGAAATAATATATCTTAATTATTTTCACTATTTGATTAATATATTTTAGCAAGCAGATTTTACATATCAATATCAATCCATAATTTCATTTATTCTACATGATAGTAAAATATTGCCTAAATGAGTTAAAGAAAATTGAAGTAATTTACGTAATAAATTACTTAAAACGAGTACACATATGCAACCCAAATAGAGTGAGGAAGAAGAAGGTGGTCGAGCAACGAATATAAATCAGCCGACGTCAGATACTAAAATGGTACGTTTAAAATCAAATAAAAGTGTTCACAAAATAAAACCAGATAAATGTTAACGCTATTAATTTATGAAATTAATTAATTTTTGAACATTTGTATTAAAGCTGAAGTAAATGGGTGGTTTTGATTCTCTTGTTACATCCCAAAGGTCATCTTTTAAATTGGCATATAAAAGATAGACATTTTTATTGGAAATTATAGGCTGGCGGATATGTTATAATAATTAGATCTACTCATAGGTCTTGAATGAATTAATCTCAATTCACCCTCCCATAAAATTTGTGATGTGATATGTGAAGAGAAAATCTAAATTTGTTTGAGGCATTATGATTTCCTCTTAATTTAGATTTAAAAATGACCGTAAAGTATCATTTAACACAACATAGAAAGAAATAATTTAGAAGTTACTAAAAAGTAGTTATTGATGTATGTGGGTGACCTTTGTTGTTAATTCGTAATAATCAATAATTTATCTGGCTTCAAGAAAGGTAATATAAATCAATGAATTCCATTACAGCACATTTAACTTCACAAAAATTTAATAAATTTAAGAAAATGAAGGGTTTAGCGCAAATATTTACTTGCCAACGTTTTCATATATGTGTAGTAATTGCAATCTACTTGCAATGTATGTGTATTAATTGCAATCTACTTGCAATGAATGCTATAATGCAATGAATTTTATTATATATATTCATAAAGAGTAAAATGCACATAAATTAAAGTTGAGAGGAAAAAAATAAGGATGTAGCACATAATACTTATGTCAGAGGCTATATAAGTTGGTGCACAGTAGCGTGCACAAGTATACACAAGAATTTTAATCAAAAACCTGTCTATATACACCAGAATTTTCCCTCAAACAGAAAACGTATGTGACATAAAATGAAACCCAAAAGGGTGCTAGGGCTGGGCAAAAGAGAGGTTATTTTTGGGGTATCATTTGTTGGTCAAATGGGTCTAAATTTATATTTAACCTCTAAACCCCAAGGATGTAGCACATAAATAGAGGTTGTTGAGATGAGAAAACTAATTTCTCTTAAAATAGGATCTTACCAGATTAGTTCCGCATCAGCTAGGTTGTTATGCCTCATTCCTCAATCTTTGCAACGCCTCAGATTTCGCACCTCAAACTAACTGTTGAGCTCTTCACTGCAAGCCCTTATTGTTCATAGCTCAAAACGCTACTATAAATATAACTGACATTCTCGCGAACCATTATTGTTGTTGTCTAATTTAGCAAACCGCACACTAATTTAAGATATATATGAACTTTTTGCTCTAGCAAGGAAATTCGACCATTCTTTAGATTTTAGTGTGATAACTTGTTTGCTTAACTTTTTCTTCTTGTACTTCTCCCTAAAAGTTTCTCCAAAACTTGTTTTTATTTATTTATTTATTTTAAGCTCTATTAGTTGTTGAATGGCTAATAGAGCTCAAGGGTCACAATATCCACCTTTGGTTAGACAAGGCTCTTTGAACAACCTCACCTCTGATGAGGTTCAGAGCCAGTTGGAAAACAGAGGTAAGCCTCTCCATGGTATGAATTTGGATGAGTTTTTGAAGAGTGTGATCTCAGCTGAGAGTGGACAACTTGTGCAAAACCCCTCAGCTTTTTCATCTGATTCGTTTCTTCTTGGGAACATTGGTTTGAACGGGAGATTGAGTAACAAACCCATTAATGAGGCGTTGAGGGAATTTGTTCACCAAGAACATGTTAACACATCAATGGACAACCCATTGCAACAATCAAGTTTGGGGGAACCAACGTTGGAACAGTATCTTGCGCGTGCTGGAGTAATTAATAACGTAGGAAACCAGGATAATGTTGTTTCTGGTACTAAGCCATTGATTGCATTTGATCCGATGGTCATGGCATCACAGCAGGATAATTGGTTGCCACTACAAATGCAGATGCAAGTGCCTTCCATCCATGTCCATCAAGAGCTACAGCAGAAGCAGAATCATCAACAAATAATAGGGATGTGTCCAGATTTCAGTGATTCAAAGCCAGTTTTTAATATGGAAATGGGTTACTCAGACAACCCACTTGCCATTTCAATTCCGGTGGCATCAATGTCATCATCCACATGTTTAGATTCCAAGGAAGCTGTTGTTGGCAGGAAGAGAAGGTTCTCAGATGAGATGCTGGAAAAGACTATTGAGAGAAGGCAGAAGAGAATGGCCAAGAACCGGGAATCTGCTGCTAAGTCAAGGGCAAAGAAGCAGGTATATATGTACTATAAGGCTATTTTCTATTTGAGAAATGATATTTGTACAAAGTAATTTAGAGTGTCTATTGACATCAACGTGAATTTTGTACAAATCTCTATGTGCAAATATCATTTTACTTTCAATTTTGCTCCAGCTATTAAAAAGACTCATGCATCAGGTTTAGTCAGAGATATATCCAATTCTCACTGTAGAAATTTATCATTCTTTATCTGATGCTTCAAGGCCTATATAGATAAGTTAGAGAATGACAAGTTACGACTGCTGAAATCAAACAGTTGGCTCAAGAAGTTGAAGGTACACACAAAAGCCCATTTCACGAGAAAATTTAGTAATTACTTTTAGATATTGTTGTGTTGTCTTAATGCGTACCCTGAGACTTTTGCATGTTTGTAATGATGATTCATATGCTAGTAACTAGTTTTGTTTGCTACTGTTGCTGATTTTAGCCTTAAACATGGTCAAGGAAGCGGTGCAGCGGAGAATCTGAGATGTATGTCACATAATTTGTTCAAGGCATTTTTTTTTCCATTGAAAATGTTCTATGAACTTGAGATGTACAGGATACTGAATACTAATGAAATCGTGGATGAGTATCAAGGTGGATAAATATCGAGGTAATGTATATTAAAGTAAGACATAAATATATTATACACTTGCGTGAAAGAAGTATTATATTTAATATCAATTTTTAATATACAAATAATATAATTCTTTTTCTCATGCTGGCATGGAATGACCCTAATCCAAATCTGAATGCACAAAAAACTGAAGAAAGTAAAGCACATTCTACTACATACATGTTGCAGAACGTGCACTGGAATATTTTAGCATAAGGATATGCCAAATCAAAAATCAAAGGATTTATAAACATGTTGGAGTCTCTTCCCGCTTGTAAGATGGAAAGGATGAGATATCTCCTCAGTGCTGCTATTAGCCATTGCAACTACACAGTCACATATAAAGCTACGAACGGTATTTCTATTGCTGGTCATCTCTCTAGGAAGATCTTGGGCCAAACGATGGTTGAGTTACTTCCTTTTCACGTAGAGATAAATTTTTTTGAATTTGAGATAATCTGTTGGTTGGGCCTGTGACTACTTCCATTGGGGTCCAGACATAAATAATGGCTTATATGTAGAATTATTTAAATAAGTTAGACTATACTATTTTTGTAACACCAAAATGCTTTTAATAAAACATAAATATTTTCAGACATTCTAAGATTAAGTAAAATTTCTTGTTGTGTATAATTGAAAATACACCGCGTTAGTTACGGGTTATTGTTGTCTCTTATTTTAATTACATTTTCAATATTATAAACTAAAGTTGTACATACTAAATGGTATATAATATAATAAAAGCTTGAGAGTTAAATTTTTTAACTAAATTCTTGTTTTAAATGATGTAGCATTTTTATTTTCTCTAGAATACGTAAATGATCTCTATCACTTTATTCTGTATATAACCGACACTATTGTATTTCATCTAAATTCTAACTATTTGTTTAGTCTTAATATGTTGCATTATAATATTTTCTCTGCTTTAAGAGACATTAAAAGAATTTCTCAATATATAGTGAACAATATTAACTTTTGGCTTTCTTACCATCATACATATTAATTTAATATAATTCGTAATCTTTTCAAGATTTTTGTATAATTGGTCTTCTTTGATAGTAAAATATACTAATAAAATCTATTTATATAAATAAGATTTATTTCTCTAAGTTAGCTGATATAGTGGTGAGCAGGGACAGATTCAAGCTGAGGCAGGAGGGGTCATTACTCCACAAGGCTGAAAAAATTTCTTCAACATCCTTTGAATTTTGAAACCTTTTTTTTTATATATAATTTAAGAATTTAATATCTGGCCCTTTAAAATAATAAATTAAACATTTGCCCTTCAACGTGGAATGGGTTCTGTCCGTTAATGAGTAGTTTTTTTTATCACTTGAATATACATACATACATATATATATATATATATATATATATATATATATAGCTAAAATTATTTTATTTCATTGATGTGACTATATTTAATTTTATTCTAATGATTGACCATATATTATACAAAAACATTTCAGGTAATTGGCAATCAATGTATATGTTATGAAAATAAAACAGTGAAGCCAAAAATAACTAACAAATGACCTTTTAAGAGAAAATTAGTGAAAAGGAGAAAGTTGATATAACTTTAATTAATTTGTTCTTGTTATTTTTTAAAATATAAAAGAATATCCTTAAAAAGCTTTCTTTTTATATGTGTTCCAGAACTTGACCAAAAGGACACAAACGAAATATAAATTATCAAATCATCCAACATTTCACTTGATTCGCCATTGTGTTTTTATATAGATTAGTTGATAGTGATAGAAAGTGTTAACTTGCAATTTCATGGTTTGTAAGAGCAACACAACGATTCACTTGCTTGATTAAGATTCTGTTCAAAGCTTTATTTAATTTTAGGAGAAAGGAAAAGAAAAATGAAATGAGCAAAAATTACTTTAAGTAATCTCAATTTTCACGCTTTTATTCCATTTTCCTATGTTTTTTTAGATATTTATTAAATCAGGGTGTTCGTAATTAAAGGTTTAAGCGTTAGGAAATTGAAGTTAGAACTTTGAACAGACAAAATTAAAATAATGACAAAAATATGATATAGTTCGAGCTTATCATGTATAATTTTAGTTGCTGATTGAGGACTTTCTTCATACCATTGGAGAAAGACGCAGTGAAAAGTTTTAATCGTTAACCATTTATTTATTTTCCAAATACAGTAGCTGAGATATTCATGTAACTCTTCCTGACAACATACATAATATATATATATTTTTTCGATTGATTGATGCTGGCTTATCTTTTAATGTTTTGCGTATTAATATTGCAGGACGCAGAAGCACAATTGCTTTCAGCTACAACTCTCACTCCAAAATACCAACTGCGGCGTACCAGCTCAAACACATTCTAGCTTTGATCAAGGCCACATTACATCTGGTTTTTAGTGTTTCCTTCATTGTTGAGCATCATGTATACCATTCTTTGCTTTGCTTTTGCATTTTTTTGGGAATCTGATTAATTAAGTAGTTGTGGATTCGACTGCTCATATCAGAAAAAGCAGCTCGCTTATAGAGAGAAAAAAAAAAGGAGGGAAAGGAAAAGACGAGGAAGTATACATAATAATTGACAAATCTTTTAGCTATGATGCTGTTAGCATTCATTTAATTTGTTCATCTACATTTCGTTTTAATTATTTAATATGTCTTTCATTAATTTTTTTTATGATAACTCAATAGGTTAGAAAACAGGAACAGCCATAGTTAAAAGAGTTGAGAAAATTAAGAGAAAACAAAAATTCTGAATTAAGAAAATGAATGAAGTAGTTACTTATTTATCTTATATAATAGAAGAACTGTTCTTAATTACATTCACTTAATTAAATTATTAAATCAGCTCAACTAATACCAACAAGGGTGTTGGCATAATGGTAATAGGGAGGGGGACACCCTCGAAAAACTAAAAACAATTAGCTCAAACTAATTTGCAACTAACTAAATGATCTATAATTATATTTAGAGCTGTTAAAATGAACCAAACCCAATAAATCGATCCGAACTACCTGAAAAAAAAATGTAAAAATGTGTGGGCTAGCTAAAAAAATTGGAATTTTTGTTTTCGAACTTTTTAAATGTTAGCCGGACTCAACCTACCCCAAATTGGACCACTGTTTTAGGTTATGTCATCCCAATTGCCTGAACATCATTTCTTTTTTTTAGATAATTAGCTACAAATGTGAGTCATTACTACTTGAGTTTGGGCTATTTTGGCTCCTTTTTTATTTACTTAAAGAGGGTTTAAATTTTAAAAAAATATGTTGACAAAAAAATAAAATAAAAACCATTACTTCACTTTTAAGAGAGAGAGAGAGAGAGAGATTGAACAAAAATAAAAAAAATTGCTATAACAGCTTGTAAAATAAAAAAACCAACATTTTCACTCTACCACTTTGGAATTGCAAATTGCCATTTCTCACTCACAGAGTGTTGAGCCCAAATAAATTAAAAGTTGGGTTTTTAAATGCTTCTAGTATATAGTGCAATACAAATCATTTCCCAAAAATCTTAGATGCTATTCTTTCAATTCAAAATTAGTTAGGAGAGAGGGGCTTTTAGCAACTAATTAATTAAAAAACATTAACTAGCAAAAGTAAGGGAATTTAATAAAAGAAACAACCAACCCAAGAAATATTCGAGTCACTCAGTTTTAGCTTATCACATACCTTAAGCATGCAGTAAACCTAATTTCATGGTCAACCTAAATTAAGTCGAGACCTTTGCACTCAACTCAGCATTCTAACTAGATATGCACCTAGAATTTAACTAACCGTGACACAAAAATCAAGCAAGTGCACAAGTAATGTTAAGTCAGAGTTAGTTTCGTGCCCAGAATGTAAAAAACCTAAGGTCACAGTGTTGCAACCCAAATCTCAAAATCTTTAATAATAAAATCCAAATTAAGCAATACAAATTTCCATCACAAAACTCAACTCAAAATCAACA
Organism: Pterocarpus macrocarpus; assembly: GCA_031439585.1. Lineage (NCBI taxonomy): Eukaryota > Viridiplantae > Streptophyta > Magnoliopsida > Fabales > Fabaceae > Pterocarpus > Pterocarpus macrocarpus. The sequence goes on from CM062514.1 coordinate 10,059,154, forward strand.
CTAGCAACGAGCATCATTCATGCAACTTAGAATCAAGAACAAGAGATAAGAGAAATAGAACTGAAATTTAATTTCATTAAAGAGCAAGGGTCTCAAGACCAAACTAAATATTCTTTAGGGTTCTTGGATTAGTTACAGAAACATAGTAGTTGTCACGACCCGACCCAGGACATGACCGGTACATAGGGGACACGTCCCCTAGCAAGCCTACACTAGACCTTTTCTAAAAAAATTGGGCTGAGTCTCTTTTATATTTAGAACAATTCTTAAATACGGATCCTCCACCTGCACAACAATCCAAACACACAAAATCATTGGGGATCCAGGCATTCTCCGAATGTACCACACAGTACACAATATAGGAGTTTAAATCATAATCATACTTATGAAAATATATACATACGTATCCATCATGAACCTTAACCCATAATCGTTAAAATGCAACATGACTTAATTAAAGACATGCTTTTTTATTATAAATTAAAGTTAATACAGGGAGGACCCTGACTGTGGACTAATGGAGCATAGCTAGATATACAATTACACTTAGGGAAGGTGCTTGTTAATACAATAACATTTAGAAAACCACACGAACAAAGTGTGGACTTATTAGAACGACCAACACCTTCAGCTGACCATAAAAGCGTGAGTGTAACATCCCCCATAATTTTCTTATCATTTTTCACCTAATTGTTCGATTTTTATCGAATAATTGCGATTAATTAAAAATTGACTAAATATTTATTTAGGATCAATTAATTAGCAATTAATTGAGTTTAGGTATGAGTTAATTAGGTTAGAAGTATAGAAGATTTCATAAAATTTTCTTGAAACCGATTTACTGATTTAAAGGAAATCGATAAGATTACGGTATTTTAAACTGTTGGAACCGAACCAATAGAATTTCAACTCATTAACCCTACTTTAAGTGGCTGAGAACTCAGCCACTTAATCCCTCAAAGTGGCACAAAGAAGGCCATAAAGAATGAAGAGGGCTGGCTCAATTTCAGCCTTGTGTGTTTAGACCAATCAAAAGCCTTCATGTTACCTACCACTCCATGCTTTTATAATACATCCTTCTCTTCTCATTTAGCCCCATTTTATGCGCCCTCTCTTCTCCCTCACTTCAGCTCTCTTCTTCTCTTCTTCTCTTCTTCACTTACCCAACTCCATCCAACCATCAAGCTCAACCAAGTTTTATTCATCCAAGCTCCAAAATCAAGCCAAATCATACATAACAAGAGGTAGAGGTTTAATTCTTGTCTTGGTTCTTTGATTTTGGGTGGTTGGTGGTGGTTTATTTTCTTAATTTTTGATGTGATGATTGAATGATTATGATGATATTTGGCTGGTTTATTGGCTGTTTGTGAGGTTAAAATCGAATTGGAAGCAAGAAAGGATGAAAATACAAAGAGCTGAGAGGCTGGAGAACCAAAAATCCTCGGCAGTCCGTACGGCAGAGTATGCGGCTCCACCTATCGCCATTTAAATTTAATGAAACCATTTTTACATAAAACTAGACATTCAAGGATTTCCATACATATATCATATAATGCCATTGGATTAGTATTGAGTGAGATATGAATTTTGGAAGTTTGACCTAGGTTTTTGATTTTGATTCTGGGCAGACTAGGTTGTTTGAGGTAAAACTCGCTCTATATAACTTGGAATTGAATGAAACTAACTTTTTTAGAAAACTTACACATAGAAAAACTTTCCATAAAAATTTCAGAGTTAGATAAGATCCCGTTTGCTCCCAGTATTCCAAGAAAGTTGCCCTATGTCCAAACCGGGGCAAAACAGGGCAGTTTAGGAAGGTTAGATTTCAGGGCTTATAACTTGAGCCCTATTAAGTAAAATGGAATGGAACTTTTTCCAATGAAAGATTGTCCTGTTAGCTTTAATATGAGACCAATTTCGAATGATTTGAATTAGTTTTCGATTTTTAGTGAATTTTTACTTTTAAGTATGTAATTCTAGCCAGCAGCAGGGTAGACCAGGATAAAATCTAAATAACTTGAGCTATATTTATCAAAATTAGATGGGACCAAAGAGGTTAGAAAATAGACACATAACACTTTAACATATCCAAAATTGAGGTCCAGATGAGTTAAATAGAGATTATGGCCTAATTTACAAAAATCGGGTTGAATGCAAGTATTGAGACAACAACCATATTTTGATTGCAATAATTGTGCCATGAATTTGATGTTTGAAATATGAATGAAATGTGTTGATTTCTATGAGAAATTGGTATTCTGAGTACTGGCACTATTCATGGGAAAGCGGATACGTTCCGTTATGCCACCGAAATTTCGGTAATACCTATGCATGAGTTATGATATACGTGTAAATACATGTGCATTTTCAAAAAAGTTATGAAAGTTATGTTATGATGAACCTAAAGGCTATGTTATGATGAAAGTTCCATGAAAACTTGGGCTAGCCCCGGAATAAAATTAAGGCGAATAGATCGGTGGGGAGGTCTGGGAAAGTAAACTCGGCATTCCTGTATAGAAACGAGCTCGATCCTGAAAAGCAGACTATTACCTAGGAGTCTATAATGGCCAAGAACTCCCAGGGGACCAAGTAATGGAAAAGTTTATGAAGAAAGGTTCAAGAATAAGTTTTGCATGATTACATTAAATGCATGATTACATTGAACAGTCATTACAAGTTATTTACAGTTTGTCTGTTATATTCCCTTACTGCCATATGTTCATTTATTCTGCTCATTATTCTGTGTATTACTGTTAGTAGTTTATTCTGTTCCTTATGCTGTCTTAAGTAAAACTGAACCTTGCCTCGAACCAGACGTTTTCTTAAACTTATTGAATATGGATAGTTCAGTTTGACCCCATGTTTTTATAATTAAATAAAAACTGAGGCAACTGAGAATGAATTTGACATCAGCTAAATACTGTACACGAACCCTACTGAGAATTTCTTTAAATTCTCACCTCGTTTTGCATTTTCGCATCATGCTCAGACGCTGGTGATGGACTCAATGGCCACTCTGTTTATTAAGTTCACTAACCTGCAGCTCCACCAGGACCCCGAGTTGGACTCGCTGTACTTTGCTGGCTCCCGCCATTTTCGTCTCTACTTTTTAGCAATAGGAATTTTGTTGTTTCTTTATTTCACTCTGCTTTTGAAACATATATCTATAAACTGAAGCTTTGGCTTCCAACTTATGTATGTATATATACAACTGATGATATATTTCCTGTCTTTACTCTTTTTCGTAATGCTAATCATGTCTATCATATAAAGTGCCCTGTTTCGTAGGTATATTCATCAAACATATACATATATATCAGAGAAAAAGAGAATATAATATAATAAATATAGCTTTAGACGGAGAACTAATATGGTAACACGACCTATCCAATTTCATGCTATGACTTAAGCATAACATAAGTTGGTAGGGTGTTACAGTGAGCATGAGTCTGCACCTGTCTAAAACATGGAAAGGAGAGAAGAGTGAGTCATACAGACTCAGTGAGAGATAATATATCTATAATAGCAGTGGAACAAGCTTTAACATTAACTTTTAGCAAAAATATAGCTTATAAGCTTCGTCAAAAAAACTCATATATAATTTTTATAGAAAAAGACTTTATCTATATGCTAACATACTATAAGATTTCTGGTAAAACATACCTGAAGTATAATCTGTTCTTAAAACATCCATAGGTCCTTAATCACCTTTTTCTTCCCATTGGATAAAACTTCTTTATAAACATATATAAACATAACGCTTTTTACAGCTAGATGTAATAAATCATATACATATTAAGAATAAAAGAACTGGGCTTAAAGATAGAAATACTTTCTCATAACTTGAAAAGTAAATACTTGATTCAAAATCATAATAAAACTTAAGAGAGGATCCTATTTTGTAAAATAACTGCCTGACTGGGCTTGCCCAGTAGTAACTGATAACTTCACGCCTATGCGTGTCTATATATTCTGGACATGTTGGCCGACATGCCGGGCTAGCAATCACCTTGCTAGCTGGGTTATTTGAGGTGCAACAAGGCTAATGCTGCTGTCATTAGCAAATAGTTTCTATTATAGTTCCTCTCCTTAGGAAAGCACTCACACTTGCTGGGTCTTTGTCATGCCTCATGTGAGCCCTTGACTTAAATTTTCTTTGAAACACATTTCCTTTCTTTAAAACTTTTCTAATTTTAAACTAGTTTTATAGCATTACTTAAGTAGACGCTTTTATTTTTGGTAATGAACATAAACTTTTCTAACATGGTATAGCTGAAATCAATTACACTGCTTAAACTCTTAAAACATTAGAACTTAACAGTTCTTAATATAATCACAGGATAAAATTCATAATTCCTTAAAATTCTAATAGCATGAAACTATCCTTCTTCTATCCAGTTATTCAAGTATTAGAAATTAATTTCTAGATTTGCTTGTCTCATACACACACACACATACACAGACACATATATATACACAAAGGAGTAATACACTTTGTTTTTGAAGAATTCAACAAGGTCACACATTGATATGCTATTTTACTTTCTTTGAACTTTAATAACTCAAACCATAAACTTAACATTTAGAAAATCATACATATACTTGAAACTAGCTAGCTATAGATACATCATCAACTCATAGTTCAAGTTGGGAAAGGAAGAAGCTCAAACTTCATGAAGCCTTAGAGCCACCAAGGGATTCCGGAGAGTATCTAACATGACAATTATATGAATTAGACTCCCACAACTTAACTATTCGAATAATTTACTAGGATTAGCCTTATAGGGCAAAAATCCCAATTATAGAACCTAACCCCTTCCTCATGAGCTCAAATCTTGATTTCAAAGATAAACTAACTAATCCATGGTATAATAATGAGGGTTAAGCTCAAAAATTACCTTAGAAAGTGGAGAAAGGTGGTAGAGCATGAGAAGAGCGGTGGGTCTCTTCCCACCATGATTTTCTCTCTCTAGAAAAGAGGAGAGAGAGAACTCCAAGTGAGAAGACCAAGTTAAATGATGAGGATGACATGAGGAAGATGAGTTTGGTGGTAGATTTGAGTGAAATTTGATAAAGGAATGATGATTCCATGGGGGAAGAAGAAGGATGAGAGAGAGAGAGATTTGGGTGAAATGGTGAAGAAGAGTCTAACCCTTCCTTTATTTCCGTCCAGTGGGCGCCTGGGCGTCGTGACTTGGCCACCTGGGCACCCACCTGCTTGAAACTCCTTCTTCTGCAGTGCATCCAGCACCTAGGTGCCCAATCCTCTTGTTTTTTTTTTTTTCTATCTACACCTCTAAATATTATCATACACTTATTTACATTTTTAAGTTAATGTCCTCATGTATTTTACTCTCCATTAACTTTAAAACATAAATGTAAATAAGGAAATACCCCCCTATTTGAATCCAATAAAAATATTGAAAAAATCAAACTCCTTAAAAATCAAAATTTAACTTTTGGCTTCTAGTACAAATTTCTGAAAACTCACACTTTCTTAAACTTCTGAGCTAAAAACGAAAGGGTTAACGGCTTCCTAAAATTTCTTAAAAATCACTCTTCAATTCTTTGATATCTAAAGAATAGTTACCGGGACTTTTAATCCCTTGAGAATGTTCCAATCATATGGCCATCCAAGGAAGCATAGGATCCAAACTTAGAGCTTTCGTGGGATCCGACAGGATGAAGTATCACAATTCATACATTCTCAACTTAGGTGTTACAGTAGTCCATGGCCATGGAAGACCACAAAGCAAAACCCTAGGAGAAGAGGGAATAGAAAAAAAAATGAAAAGCTAGATAAGAAAAGAGTGTCTAAATTCGCGTCGCTGATTTCCAATCACCTTAAAAGCCTCAAAACATGAAAATCCAAGAGTGTCCCTAGTCTTCTTTTTTTTGGTCAATAGAGTACCCTTAGTCTAAACATATTCTTCTACCTCTTAGATTTAAATGGACACCCAATTTCGACTTGAGAAAAGTCATGAGTTATGGGCTTATGGCCTAATCTTTGTAACATGTTTAGGCTATGCCCCGGCACCTTTATTCCAACTTCCAAGCTGATTTTGACCTACTAGGCATCCAACCCAACTTTAGAGCTCAACATCAAAGTTGTAGAGCTTTCTCTTATTTTTCCTACAATATAAAATTCATAATTTTTAGACGTCCATAACTCAAGTTATGATAGAAATATTAAAACAATGTAAAAATCCCAAAATGCTACCATAAAGCCTAATTGGAGCCAAACTCATAAAATATGTCCAAGATCAATCAATTAAGAAAAAAGACTAAGTATAAGGTCAATTAGAGTCTAAAAAATATTGCTTATCACTCACCCATCCAAATACCAACCCCTAAACACAAATATGAGTGAGATTGAAATAGCAAAAGCCTCATAATATCCACTAAGCACTCCACTCACTAGACATTACAAAGCAAAAGAGATGGTGGCAATATCACCCACTGCATGAGCAACAGAAGCATGCTAGGCTACTAGCGAACAAGGACGGAGAGCAACATCAACAACAAAGATTTTCTACCTGACTTGTGCTGACCAACAACTTGTAATATCAGCTACAAGAGGTATCAATTTTTTTTTTCCATTTTTTGCAATGATGTGCTTAGGTTTTGCTCTCTCTCTCTCTCTCTCTCTCTATCTCTGTTATTGTGATATTATATTTTGACCAAACTTTTTCATTTTGGTTTGATTTTGCTATCTAGTCATTGGGTCATATTTTTGCTTTCCTTTGATTATTATTTTTTTACGAGGCTTTCCTCTTATCTTATTAACAAGGTCATGTCATTATGTTGTTATATGATTTGTTTTCTAACTTAGATTTTTCCTTTACAATTTAAGCAATTTCCTATTGTGTTCTCTTGTTGGTTGGTTTGTTTTATATCACTAATTCTGTTCTTGTTTTTTAGTCATTTTCTCATGTTCTCAGTAGTCAAAATGAGTAATATACCTACCAATATTGAGATGATTGCCAAATTTTGGAAAAATGTAATCCAAGTACACTTGAACAAAACTCCAACCCACAAAAATAAAAGGGCTGAAACATCAAATTATTGGAAATATTTTGAGGAAATTGGTGTGGTTAATGATAGAAAAAAAGTGCAAATGCAAGACTTGCAGAAAAGAATATAGTTGTTCAAGTAAGTTAGGGACATCTCATCTACATTGTCATATTTCTAAGGGTCTAATGATTACAAGATTTGATGATATAGGGAATATGATGCTTAATTATTCTACTAACATGAGGTTTAGAAAGCTTAACCACAATGTTGTATGTGAGTTGACAACTCAAATGATCATATTACATGATCTTTCATTTCAATGTGTTAAGTTGAGTGGTTTTAAAACATTATGTTGATGTCTTTCTTTTAATGAAAAAAATCAATTTCTAGAAATACTATTACTACTGATGTGATGAAAATTTACTTGCTTGAAAAGGAGAAATTGAAAAATCAATTGGCTAGAAGTGGTGGAAGAGTGTGTTTAACCTCTGATTATTGGACTGCTTGCACTGCTTATGATTATATCACTTTAACTACTTATTTTATTGATAATAATTGGAAGTTAAATATTAAGTTGTTGACCTTTTTGGAACCTTCACATACTTGTCATGAGCTATCAAGAAAGGTTCTTGAGTTTTTGGAATTGCAGGGAATAGGAAAAAATGTATTTTCTATTACTTGAGACAATGAATCCAATAATGATAGCATGCAAAATATTTTGAAAAGTAAACTTTGCCTGTCAAATAGTTTATTATGTAATGGAGAGTTTTCATATTACATTTTGTGCACATATCTTGCACCTTTTAATTCACGAGGGTCTTAAGATGGCAAGTGATACATTGCACAAAAAAAGAGTGAGAAATATATGGAGTGTCAAAATCAAGAACAAAATAATTTTGTCTATGTGTCTGCTAGATGAAACTCTACTTTTTTAAATGTGTTCGATCGATGAAACTCAATTTATTTGGATGATCAAAATAAAAAAGATACTATTCACATAAGAACAAATATAGAAGAGTGTCACCTTAGTGATAAATTTGCATCTCACAACATCATAGATAGATTTTACGAGTGAACATAAGAGAAGATATTCTCATGTATAACTCATGTAGAGGCTAACACATGAAGAAATTACACATAACGTAGTCATGTGTATATCTTCACTATAAATCATGTTACTTTTTAATTCATATTTTTAATGCAACTTGATTAATGGTGATGATTTGCACATAAGCGAAATATTTTCACATAAAAAGAATCCTCTCCTATGATCACCCCTTCTTCTGTTTTCTAATAAAAAAATTTCGAATAAGGATGCAAGTTTAAATCCCATAAAAAAGTCACTTGTAAAAATATCACCTAACTATTACATCTTAGTAGTAAAACATGGATTAATCTCGTAAACTGTTTAAATAAACCGAACATTCCAGATACTTTTTGCCAAAAAAAAAAATAGCTTTCTAGCTTTTTTCAAATTAAAAGTGAGAGAACATGCTACCTATTTTGTGCATGTTTGGGAACTCTAAAGAAACAACTATTTTTAGGAAAAAAAAACTTTTGAAAAAAGAAAACATGTTTGGATGATCTGAGTTGGGAAAATTATAATCTGAATTAGATAATTTAAACTGTTTCTTGAGAAATAATCGAAAGCTGCTTTCTCGATATTTTTTATTATAATCTATATCAGTAGTACCTAACATGCTCTTAATTTTTCCAACCTGCCCTCTCACCAACAATCATCAAAGTCTTTCACCCAACTCATTAATGTTTTCACCAAACCCTCTCTAAAAGAAAATGCTCCTTTAACTCTCATCAATTCCAATCCTTCAGCTCTCATCGGTTCGAAACCCTCTTCCCAACATCTCACAGAACCCTTGGAACCAGCCAATGTAGAAGCAACCCATCGTAGCCAACAATGCCACTATCTCTATCTTGGTATGCCTCTTCTTTCATTTCTTCTATAAGATTTCATTTTTTTTGTTGGGTTGATGATCTGATGAGAATGGAAGTTATATTTCTTTCCCAAAAATAAGTTGTTATGTTCCACTTTGCTTATTCTTTTTTAACTGTAAGCCATACTTTTGTGATATTTCAGATTACCCAGTTGGTTGGTGTTTTTTATTTGAATCCTGGTAATGGTTTTATTTGAGAGAAGAATGTTGGGAGTTGGGACTCCCTTCTTTCGCAGCTAAGATTTGAGGCACTTCATAGGTTTTCAACATTCAACTCAGCTGATTTAATTGGTCAGTTTGAAAATTGTTAAGGCGGTTATGGTTGCTATTTGTTATTCTTGCATTTTTTCTTTCTTTCTTTTTATTATTTTGGTGTAGATGTTGTATCCTTAACATATGAGTTAGTGAATCTTCCTCACTTTCATTGTCTCTGTGTCTAATTAGTTGGATCTTTAAAATTTTCATTTTTCTCTTAAAATTGAGAATTGTAACATGGATTCTTTTTGGTGGCTTTATTGGCTTAATTGCTCTTTTTCTGAGTCTTTGATGTTTTTGTTCCTTGCAATCAAAGAAAGAAATTGTTCTCATATTTAGGAATTTAGTTATTTGAATTTGTTATAGGTTATTTGTCCAATGAATTAGGATTTTTTTCTCTTACGTAAAAATCTTTAGACAATAATTCATTTCTTCATTTTCTCTTACGTATTTAAGTTTTTAGTGCATTTCTACTTTTGTTATGATGTGTGTTTGAGAAATTCGTGCTGTAGTTGTTGCAACGATCTGAGTGTTGTATAGGATTTTTAATCTATTTTTGAGCTTAAGCATGTTTAGACATGTGGGAGTATTTTAGGTTGGTGATGTTGCAGCGGTGATTGTGTAGGAACAAGTGTCCTTTTTCTTTTGCTAGGTGTCATGTAATCTCATAGGTTGTTCAATAGGGAAACACTTAGTCTTATTGATAGTTTCTATCATTTTACAAGGAAGAGGAATTAATCAAAGAGAGAAAGAAACTAAATTTGCTCATATCTAATAACTAAATTTGAGTTAAACATTGCTAAAGCACATTGGCATTTACTTACTGATTGTATAGGACTTATTTCTCTTCATGTTTAGTTGTTCTTGAATTTGCTCATATCTAATAACTGAATTTGAGTTAAATATTGCTAAAGCACATTGGCATTTACTTGCTAATTGTATAGGACTTATTTCTCTTCATCTTTAGTTGTTCTTTATTTTCCCACTTACCAAAAAATAAAAGATAAAAATTATATATACTTGACTAAAGTAATAGTGTACATTGGCATTCACCTAAGCACGAAGTAATGATTGACAATGTTTGATCAAAAAGTAAATGCTAAGTCTTAACAATATATAAACAAGAGGTCTGAGATCTTTTTCTTATATTGGCAATATTGTAGTGACCTGTTTGGTTTAACCTTTTCAAGTTTACAGCATTTTGTCTTTCCTTTTGGATATAGATGTGCCTCTGTGCTATAATTGATTTATGTTATAGTGCAACTAGTTTTACTATATGTTAATTTTTTATTGGTTTTAGGATGGCAAAAATAGGTGGAAAAAAAAATAGCAAAATGGGATGATAAAACTACTAAAATTTTAATTGATGTAGTTCTTGAGCAAGCAAATCAAGGTGAGCGTAATGGGAATAATTTGACCAAATTAGGGTGGAGAGCTGCTAAGGCTAAATTCAAGACCGTAAGCGGGTTGAACTATGATCTTCAAATTAAGAGCAAGTGGGATGCACTGAAAAGTAAATGCTCAGTGTTGTATCAACTAGTTGGAAAAGAAACTGGCCTTGGTTAGAATGCTGCGAAAGATAGTGTTGTGGCATCTAATGAGAAGCGGGACAAAAAAATATCGGGAGGGTTCATGATGCTAGTTTTGTTTATGATGAATTTAAACAAATTTGATGTTAATATTAATTATATACTTGGTCCTTGCAGGAGGATCCTAGAGCATCACAATTTCAAAAAAGGGTTTAAAATTTGCTGATAAATTGACCTCTTTATACAGGTATTGCCATGCGTGAATATGCATGGACATCATCATTTGATACCATACCGAAGGGTCTTGAAAATTGGGATTCAACTAAGGGTTCAGAGGATAGTGAAGACCCAAATATTGGTGCTATTACTGATGTTAATTTGGAAGATGTAATTAGTAATTGTACTAGTGCTGGGGCATGTTTTGGTTTTGAAAACTTCACCTTGAACACCTTTGGAGGTAGTTTTTTAAGTGGAATGAAAAGAAAGAGGGATGGATCAAGGGCAACAAAAGGGGGGAAACAAACACAACAGAAAAAATTAAATGCTTAACTTGATAGAATATGTGGAGCGGTTGAGTCTCGCACCTCAAGTGCTTTTGATGCTAGAAATGATGATCTAAATAATGCTTTTTCCATTGTCAATGTGATTAAAGAGGTTAAGTAACTGTGAAGAATGGAACCCAGTTCTGAATTGCTTGCTCAAAGTTGCCATATCCTGAAAGACCTTGCAACAAGGCAAGTGTTTGTGGCTCTTGAGGATGAAGAGTCAAAGCTTCAGTTTTTATTATATGAAATCAGCCAAAGCAAAAAATTAGTGTGCAGTAATCTAGTATTAAGAGCTAGTCGCAACCAACCTATTATAGTATATAAGATAAGATATTCTAGGATGCATTAGGATTTAGTATTTAGAAGCCATGAGAAATATGTATGACTATTTGGGATATTTTGGATTGTACAGTTTATATCTCTATCTTGGATTATGTTTTGATATAAGATGTTTAATCTATGGAAGTACTTTCGTGTAATGGGGTGACATATATACTTTTTTGTAAAAATCAGTGGAAGATTACATATTGTACTCCATTTGGTTTTGTAGGCTCCAGAGCCTATTTCCTATATCACAAATTCAATATGGACATTGCATCTTGTATTGTATACAATGATTTTTTATATATATATTGGGTAAAATGATTGAATATTGCTTGAATTTGCACTAAAGAAAAAAGTTGGTTGTCGGGTAAACAATGGCAGAAGATTGGATACATGACTTCTAGTATACTTTCCAATAGTAGTGCATAATTATTTGTCTCACTTAGGATATCTATCTGTCATCAACTAATTAACTAGTTATGTAAAATAGATGCTAAATAATGGTGTGTATTTGGATTTGCTAGTGCCTAGATGCTAGCAAGTGACATTGATAAAGATATGTACAATTAACAAGTTATGGGTGAGGGGAAAAAAATGTCTTCTAGAAATGGCCATAATGAAGTGCTTCATGGTTATCATAGTTTTCAAGAGAGGATAGCCTATTAATCTTAATTTTTCTGCCCTCTTGAGTTAGTTGTATAATCCTCTTGGAGTTATATACATCAATATAACTGTGGTGTTGAGTGCGACAGAGCAATGACTTAGGAAAAAATAACTAGATCAAACAAATGCTTTTATAATCTACAAAACAAGATATATAAATACCAAACCTGAGAAAATGAGGCTAGTTTTTAGAGAACATTAACCTATGTTGTATTCATATATGGTTGTTTTGCTTCTAATCCACCATCCATTTGTTTCATGTAATAGTAGCTTCTAATCATCATGTTATTTGACATGCTTATTTTGGGTAGTGATAGAATAGCCTTTAATGATCTTTTTGGTTGTTGTTCCTGTCTCTCTTTTTCTTGATATATATGTATTTTGTCTTTAAATTGTGGTTCAAGAACAACCAAATATCTAAATTGTCATAACTTCTGTCTCTCTTATTCTTGCAATCCTTTTTTACTTAATGCTTTTATTAGTACTGCTGTTACTTATAGGAATGAAAATCCTTCTCTGTTGTTTATTGGCAGAAAAAACTCTCCCCTTTCTGTCAAATGAATCTTATAAGCTCATCACAATGTGATGGCAACTAGAATGGGGACACTAACACGGACAATATAGAAGATGAGATCATATTTTTATTGGTAACTAGTGCTATATATTGATTATTGACCATACTTTGAAATACTTATGCAAGGAACCATGCTGCAGTAGTGCATTAACAGGACATGACTGGGTTCAAGAAATACTAAATGGTTATCATATTCGTTGTTATGAAATGTTTAGAATGGGAAAACATTTTTTATGCATATTGTGATGAATTAGTTGAGCATGGATTGAAACAAACCATAAATATGGGGGTGTTAGAGATGGTTGCCATGTTTTAAGCATTCTTGGACATGGAATAGGTAATAGAATGATCCACGAGAGATTCCAGCACTGGGGTAAAACTGTTAGTAGATGCTTCCACAAAGTTTTAGTGGCTTGTTTGAAGTTATCAATGAAGTTGATTAAGCCAAAAGATCCTTCTTTCAAGAATATACATACAAAAATTAAACATGATTCAAGATATTGGCCCTGTTTTAAAGATTGCATAGGAGTAATTGATGGAACTCATATCCCATGTGTAGTGCCTCCTAGCGAGCATGCACGATTCATAGGTAGAAAGGGATACACAACTCAAAATGTCATGGTTGCATGTGACTGGGATATGCACTTCACTTTTGCATGGGCAGGTTGGGAAGAGAGAGCACATGATGCTAGAATTTTTCATGTAGCATTGCGTGATGAAAAATTGAATTTTCCACATCCCCCACTAGGTTTGATATTATAGTTCTCCATGTGCATATTATCTTTATATTTTCCTTTTCTATTTGTCTTTTTAAAAAAAAAATCTCTGTTAGGAAAATATTATTTGGTTGATGCTGGCTATCCAACACCTATTAGCTACTTGGGGCCATATAAATGTGAGCAATATCATCTTCTAGAATTTAGGAGAAGTACCAGCTTCAACAGTCATAATGAAGTCTTCAACTACTTTCACTCTAGCCTAAAGGGCACCATAGAAAGAACTTTTGATGTGTGGAAGAATAGAGTGACAATTTTAAATTGCATCCCCAAATTTAAATATCCCACTCAGGTTTAAATAGTTATTGCAACAATGGGAATACACAACTTTATTAGACAAAATAGTATCACATATGATGGATTTACTATGTTTGATGATGAAGGGAACACACCCAACAATGATAAAGGTGATACCACTAGCAATGATGGTGATCTATCTAAAAGTGTGGATGATACATCTTCTACCTATATGGATCATGTAACATACCGAAGAATAGTGCATCTGATTAGTGCTGCTAATCGATTTAATTCGTTGCATTAGAAAAATAAGAGCAATTAGGATAAAAATGTGAAAGTTAGGGTTAGGATAATTTGAAACAAACATGTAGAAAATTTTACAAGGTTACTAGTAGCATTTCAGCTGTTTGAAGGAAATCGATTAAAATTTGGTATTTTATACTGCAAGAACCGAATCAGCAGAATTTTATATTGTGAAAACCTAAATCAGGTGGCTGGGATTCAGCCACTTCCACCCCACAAATGGTGCCATAGGCAGCCATACAATGGGGGAGATTTGGCCAAAGACTAACCACCTATGCATCCACCAATAAGAAGCAACATGTCCTTATCACCCATGCTTTTAAAAGTTGAAAAATTGCTCTTTACTCCCTCATTATTTCAGCCCCATTCTGCTAAAGCTCTTTCTTTATTCTTCTTCTACTTCACTTTATCCTCCCCCACTTCAACTTTCATAAACTCTTTTCACCCACAACTTGAATCTTGCTAGCTATTACATCAATTTTGAGATAGGATTCATGAGTTTCTCTTGTTGTTTATGATATGGTGGTTGATTGGGATTTTATTTTGACTCTTTTATTTGATGATATACTATGTTCATATGATCTTTTATGACTGGATTAGCATGTAAGTATTGGGTTTGGATTGGAACTTAAGTGAAAAGCTAAAAGAGTAGTTAACCAGAATTGGTTGGAATGAAAAACCCTAAATATGTCCATATTGCGAAGTGTACGGCTTTCCTAAGTCCATCAAAATTTGATGAAACCAATTTTAGATGAGTCTAGACAGCCAGAGCTTTCCAACCATATAAATTATAAGGCCATTGGATTTGTAATGAGTGAGATATGAATTTCTGAAATTAACCCTAGAATTCTATTCACTATTCTAACTAGTATGGGTTGTGAAGGACAATTCGCCCTATACAACTTCAAATTGAGTGCAACTAATTTTTTTAGAAAGCTAACACATAGATATTTATGCCTTAAAAATTTCAGATTCAAACTCTAAGTAGTTTGCTCCTATTAATTCACCAAATTTTCCCTATGTCCCGACTGGACTAAAACAGAGCAAACCAGTTTAGCTAAATTTGCGAGCTTATAATTTGAGTTCTGCCCACTCAAAAATAAAAGCTGATTTAGTTAGATTTAAACTAATATAA
This sequence comes from Pterocarpus macrocarpus, assembly GCA_031439585.1. Taxonomy (NCBI): domain Eukaryota; kingdom Viridiplantae; phylum Streptophyta; class Magnoliopsida; order Fabales; family Fabaceae; genus Pterocarpus; species Pterocarpus macrocarpus. Next base: position 10,074,461 of record CM062514.1, read on the forward strand.
ATTTCAAACAAATCCAATAAAATTTTAATTTTTGGTAAATTTTTACATTTTGGTACCCAATTCTACTCACCAGAGGGCAGACCTAGGTTAAATCTCAATAACTTAAGCTATACTTATCAAAACTTAATGGGACCAAAGAGAATAAAAATAAACAATGCTTCAACATATCAAAAATTCAGACTTAGACAAGTTAAATAAAAATTATAGCAGAAATTATAAAACAGGGTAGAATTCAGGAAATTAGGTACAATCACCAAATTGAGTGCTTGGCACCCTAATGTGTGAATGGCTTATATCTAAAGTTTGAATGTTGAAATTCTATATTGATACTGAAATGTTAATGTGTTATATTGACTCTGATATTTTGGCTGACTATCTGATTTGAAAAGCACTATTCATGGAGAAGCAGATCTGATCCGTTATATTGCCGAAATTTCGGCAGAAACATATGAAAGTTATGAATGTCTATATGTTATGTACATGAACATTATACAAGTATGAATATTTGAAAGTAAGGCATGAAGCACGTGCATTCATGACTCTATGAATAAAGATATAAGGATGATTCTATATTCTTAAAGAGTGTGACATAGCGATCACACCCCGATGGGGTATGATAAGTAAAGGATATGTATATACATGTTGTGCCCATAAAGAGCATGCATGCAAATATGATTGAGATATGATATGAGACATATGCATGAGTGTCGAGCATTCGCATGCATGATCATATATGAAAAAGAAAAGATGATAAGAACTTGTAAAGGGGACGTACCAAGCCTCCACTTCACAGTGGGTTAGGGTGGTACTGTCTAAGGGTTGGTCCAGCCGCTGACTAGATTTAAGGGGAATAAACCAGTGTGAGGGTTGACGAAAGTAAACCCGTCACTCATATATAGGTAGGATCTCAGACCTGAGAAGCAGACTATTACCCAGGGATGAGAGAGGTCATTCACCTCCAGGGAACTAAGTACAGAAAAACAAGATGCAAGTAAAGGAAAGGTAAGTAAAGAATGTACCCTAAGGATAGCGATACATAACGCCTAAGTGTGTCAAGAAAAGAGAGTAAAGAAAGCTAAAGAAAGACAAATGCACTCGTATCATGTAACGTCCCATTTCCGACTTCCGACCTCGTCAATGAATTTTCAAAATTTCCGATTTCCGATCTTACTAAGGCTCAAATGGATTGGGTTGGATTTTCCGATTTCCGACCTTATGGTGACTTAGAGTGTATACGATATCCGACTTTCGAGTTTATCTGAATTGGTCTCCAAGTTCGGCCAAATTTTCACGACTTTCGAATTCGAGGCTATTCCCAAGAGCTTTTCATTTCTCTAATTTCCCGAGTTCCAAGATCAAGTTGGAGTGCTGAGATCCTATGAGTTCTGATTTCTTGGTACACAAGATTAATGTTTTGAATCTTGATATCCGGTGTTATCCTTAGAATCGATTCAAGTTTACATATGTCTCCCGACTTCCGGGTTCGAGTGTTTTGGTTTCACATTCTGGCCCTTGGCCTTCGATTTGAAGGTGATTGTACCTTACGACTCCGACGTCTGACTTTACTCTCGAGTTTTGAATAAACCAAGACGATTATTTCGAGTTCCGACTTCATCGTGCACGAATTCCGACTTTAGGAAGTACATAAGTTCCGATGTCATGTTCAGATACGCTGGAAGCGAGTTTCACTTCTCAGGCGACGTGGATAGCAATTTTGTCACAAAAGAGGAAGACATGGACGAACTTTGCGCACAGAAATTTCACCCAATCAAAGCCACTCATTCTAACTACTACTTCAAAGCCTTGCTTATATATTCCCCTCCTGCCTCTTTAGCTCATTCCTTACGTTGCCCTCTCTTCCTCACTTCAGCTCTCTTTTCTTTTCTCCACTCACTAACTCCATCCAGCCTTCAAGATCAACCAAGCCCTATTTCCAAACTCAAGCAAGAGGTAGAGGTTTTAATTCTTGTCTTGATTTTTCTGATTCTTGGATGATTATTGGTGGTTTAATTCTTTAATTCTGATATATTGACTAAGTGATCATGATGAATTATGGCTAGTTTATTGGCTGTTTGTGAGATTAAAATTGAATTGGAAACAAGAAAGGATGAAGATATGAAGAAGTTGAGAGGCTGGAAAACTCAAAACCCTCGGCAGTCCGTACGGCGGAGTGTACGGCTCTGCCTCCCGCTGTTCAAAATTAATGAAACCATTTTTTATGTAAAACTAGACATCTAGGGCTCTCTACACATATATTATATAAGACCATTGGAGTAATATTGAGAGAGATATGAATTTTTGAAATTCGACCTAGGAATCAGGACATCCACCCGGGCAGTATGGGTTGAAAAGGGTGTAACTCACCCTATACAACTCCAAATTGAGTGAAACTAATTTTGTTGGAAAGCTTACACATAGGAGAACATCATACAAAGAAATTTCGAGTTTGTTATCATTCCAGTTGTTCCCAGTGATTTGAAGAAATTACCCAATGTCTAGACTAGGCCAAAATAGGGCAGTTCAGGAAGGTTAAGTTTCGGGGCTTATAACTCGAGCTCTACTAAGGCAAATGCAATGGAACTTTTTGCATATGAAAGTTTGTCATGTTAGCTTTGGTAAGAGACCAATTTCATGAAATTTGAGCCAGTTTTCGATTTTTAGTAGATTTTTACTTTTGAGTGGGCAATTTTGGCCAGCCACAGGGTAGGCCGAGATAAAACCTAAATAACTTGAGTTATGGTTATCAAAATCAGATGGGACCAAACAGGTTAGAAAATAGACACATAAAACTTTAACATATCCAAAATTGAGGTCCAAAAGAGTTAAATAAAAATTATGGCATGATTTACAAGAACCGGGTTGAATGATTTATGTTGAGGCTGTAACTCTGCCTTAAGGAGACTAATGCTTCTATGAGTTCCATGATGAGTTGTGCATGCAATATTGTAATTTCTATGAGAAATTGGTATTCTGATGTACTGGCACTATTCATGGGGAAGCGGACACGTTCCATTATGCCGCCGAGATTTCAGTAAAGTATATGCATAAGCTATGATATACATATAGTGGCATGTGCATTTATCAAGAAAGCTATAAAAGTTATGTTATGATGAAAGTTCCATGATACTTGGGCCAGCCCCGGATAAAAAGTTAAGGGGAATAGATCGGTAAGGACATCAGGGAAAGTAAACCCGGCAATCCCTGTATAGGAACGAGCTCGATCCTGAAAAGTAGACTATTACCCAGGAGTCTAAAATGGCCAAGAACTCCCAAGGGACTAAGTAATGGAAAAGTTTATGAGAAATGAGAAAGTTTATGAAGGAAGGTTCAAGAGCAAGTTTTGCATGATTGTATTAAGTGCATGACTACGAGTTATTTACAGTTTAACTATTATGTTTACTTACAGCATATGTTCACTTATTCTGCTCATTATTCTATGTATTACTGTTAGTAGTTTAGATGATTTCTTATGCTGTTTAAAGTAAAACTGGACCTTGCCTCGGACCAGACATTTTTCTCAACCTTATTAAATATGAATAGTTAAGTTTAATCTCATATTTTTATAATTAAATAAAACCCGAGGCAACTGAGAATGAACACGACGTCAGTTAAATGTCTTACACGACCCTACTGAGAATTTTCTTAAATTCTCACCTCGTTTTACATTTCTGCCTTATTCTCAGACGGGGACGATGGACACGACAGCTACCCTTTTTATTGAGGTTCCAGACTTGCAACTCCACCATGACCCTGCAGTAAGCTCGCTGTATATAGCCGGCTCTTGCCAGTTCCGCCTTTATCTTTTTAGTGATAGGAATTTCACCATCCTTTTACACCACCCTGCTTTTGATCCTGCCACCCCTTATTTTGAGATCCCGCTACATGTGGCACACCCTCCGCCAGCACCTCCTGCACCTGCAGCCTCTGTAGCTCCTGCCGATCCTGTGCCAAAGTCACCTCCGCAGGTAGCACCCGACATCCCACTCAGCTCTGAGAGCGACTCTTCAGAGGCCACCGGCTCATCATCATCCTCCTCCTCCTCAGGACCCAGTATTGACTACTCGCCAGCCGGGCCTGATATGGCCAATGGCTACCTGACTGAGTAGGTCAGCCACGGGCAGTGTTGTACAGCAGGACCCACTTTTGGCAGCATGCAGCTCGAGGTCATAGACCTAGTGGTAGGTTTTTGAAATGTCCTCCGAGGATCACATAGGATCAGGTTGGTAGACATGGGCCCTATGTCTTTTTGGTAGACAGCCCCACTTATATATCCTATTTTAAAACTTGTACATAAACCGAGACAGTGGCTTCTTACATATATATGTATACATATTTACAGTTGACAGCATATATATTATTGCTCTTATCTTTTCTGTTGTGATAAATTAAACTCTGCCACGTTCATTATATAGAGTTCCATTTCTTCTGTTATAAAAAAAAAAAAAAAAAAAAAACAACAAGAGCGTAAGCAGAATTACTTGATATGATCTCTTAATTTCATGCTATGACTTAAGCATAACATTCAATTAGTAGGGTGTTACACATCAAGAAGTCATTTGCATTCATTCACACATATTATTCAATTGTTTCTTATTTTATTATGAATCAATGCATCTTATTCAAGTGTCCTTCATATTGTTATGTCAATGTTTGAATTCCTTTTCTATTTAACAAGTGTATGAATAAAATGAACTCTATTTCGGACAATATATTTTCAAACTATAAAACTAAAAAGTTTATATAACATGTTCACCTCTTTCTTAATAAACCGAAGTAGCTGGAGATAATAACGACAACACGGCATGTGGTAGTCTAAGAGATCCTATTGAGAAGTTATAATTCTCACTCCTATTTATATTTCCGTGTTATCTCCAGATATCTCAATAGAGCTAGAAGATAGCCATTCTAGGTAGAATTTGGAAGGTTGAAGACGGGCAAAGAGCGTTATCATATAAAGTCCGTTGAAGTAACAGTAACAATTCTTAAGTGTGTTATTATGACTTAAGCATAGTGCTGTGCTTGGGAGGGTGTTACAGATCAAGTTCGAAACTCAATTAGAGATGAAATTGTTGAAGCTTCTTTTGGAAATTAGGCATGTGTATTATTGTCTATATTAAAATTATCTTCGTTATTTTTATTTTCATGCATAGACTGCATGTTATTTCTTAAATTGAGATTAATGTTATTCTCTTTTTTTAACTTCTATTATATTATATTTATGTTGTCTAATTTTTTATTCCTTATATCGTAAATGATGATATATAGTATAAGCATAGAGCAAAATAAGGGAAAATATTAATTCATCACTTAAGTTGTTCAGAAAAATGAAATATGTAAATTTGGAGCTTTTTTTAAAGAATAAAAATTAATCTAATGAAAAATTAACTATGTTCCATCTTCACTTAACATATATATATATATATATATATATGGGCACAATAATTTTTTAAGATTGGTACAAAATATTACATATTATTTGTATGTTACTAAAATAGGACATTAATATTATCTAAGATAATTAAATTATTTCATACCCATTTTAATAATTTATCATATAAAAATAATTATTTTTAAACAACCCAAACAAAATATATTATTCTTAAAATCACTTTTCAATTAAAATATCCAAAAATAATTAATTCTTATATAATTGATTATATAAAAAAATAATTATATAATTAAATGATTATTAAAATAATTTTAGGATGTACTTATTTTAATTTTAAAAAAATAATTATGAAACTTAACTTTTGTATGTAACTTAAAAAATTAAAAATTAAATTTTTCAAAAATAACATTTTTCGGCTTTTATAAAACAATTGAGAACAAATTTTTAAAAAATTTTGATTATTTTAAAAAAATTATCTAAATATATAAAAACTAATATTAAGTGAAAAAATAACTTTTTAACGAAAAAAAAAAAACCAAAACCTTAATTTTACAGCTGTTTCAAACACACACTATCTACAGAACTGGCCGGGTTGAGTTCACCGGCTTTTACAAGGTATTTCTGGATACAATTGTAGGTCGAACTGACTGTTGAAACACTAGCCAAGGCATAATTGGTAAATTTAGCATACTCAAACTAGAGCCACAAGTTTCGCCCAAAAATAAAATTAAAAAAAAAAAAAAAAGACCAGAACCACAAGTCGCATCTGAAATAAATGAGATGATGATTGGTCGAAGCTCAAATCATCTAGTTACTGTTCCAGTACACAGAAAGCAAGCATTAATCAGATAGGAGATATCAGCATGCCTAGCTATAACTGCCGAGGCTTAAGGAGATAATTCATTAGTAGTCAGCTGAATCCCATCATAAAAATTAAATGGGATTGTTGTCATATACATAAACTTATATCTCAAAGCTTAAATAGGAATTCCGTACTATAGAGGTCAAACCATGAAGCGCAGACGCTATATACATTAAGTTATTGATGAGATTTTGCCGCATTTATGAATTAAATTAGCCTTGCCTACAACTATTTACATATTCACAATTCTCATAGTCTATAATCTATAAACACAACCAAATCTATAAACACAACCAGGGGCAGGAGAAAGGAACTAAAATGTTCCAGACGATTTACAAATAATCCTCCATAATATTTTGTCGGCTTTAACTCCCTTCAATCTGACAAGTAAAACACAAGAAATACTTTCCAGTCAGCAAAAGATTGGGAAAAAAAAAGGAACAAAAACTAAGTTTAAATTTTATGTAAGCCAAAATAGACAAGAAACAACTCGAAGGCAAAATGCTGAATGGTTGATTATAAAACTGGTTGTTGTCAGTCATTTATGTTTAGACTTCAGAATTATGATACATACTTGTAAAACACTAAGCTGGCTTCTTTCTTGAGTTCAAAATTTTAAACTAATGGGCCAGGTGCATGTGCAGCTAAAAGTCAAGCCATGATCAATCTTTTCATATATTTGAATCCACCAGTCTTGAACCTTACAAAGTTGAATTTAGATCAGCTCAGCTCAGTTGCATCCTCATAAAATATCAACTCTTCTATGCACATTAAATCAACTAACCAGGAAACAGTTCCCCAAAACAAAAAAAGGGGCAAGTTAATGGAAATCATGAAGCAGTGAACAGCAAGGTCCAGAACCACATTCTATAACTAAGTTAGATCTTGAGTTAACCCCATTTTTTCAACCTTCATATTGATTTTTCCTTTCATTTAATTAAAATAAATTCTAGCGCTACTTGATATGTAAAGTCCATGTCTGCAGGAACTAAGCTATATCCATTAGTGAGTCTCAAACAATTTTGAAAACATTGTATTGAAAAGAGACGTACAGAAAGCAAAAGTCTGCTGCAGATGATCACTGCCTTTTAGCATCTATGAACATTGCTCGAGTCCAGTGCTCAACATCCTCACTTTGTGATGGTGGGGGAGGAAATTTGGGATGCTCTACAATATCCCATCCTTCAATTAGGCACTCACTTTTTCCATCGGATAAATCGGTGGCATAAAGAAAACTGGCAGAAGAATTTGGCAGATAATTTTCAATTCTCTGCAAAAGAAGAGACAATGCATAAAATCCATGTATGATGAGCATATATCTAAATTTCATCCTATGGTGAAGCTCAAGAATCAAAATACAATTAAAAAAAAAAAAGGCCTATCACGACAAAGTTATCTAATCCAGCCCTACTGATCATCAGTATAGAAGTACAAACTGGGTATTCATCACTATTAATTTTACTTACGAGAACCCTATCATAGGGACAGTGATTTAACTATTGTACATCCAGTTCAGCTCCGCATAAACCAAATAGAATTGAATTAACAAAGGCATGCAAAAAGAGAATACCCACATTAGCTCCCCTCCCAGAGGATGGCTCGAAAAAGCAAAAGAGAGAAGGCATGCAAAGAAACCCAATGGTGGTCACAATTAAACAAATTAACCAATGTAGCTATGTAATCCATAGCAGAGAGCAAACTACAGCTTGCTTGATTCTGCTTTGTAATCTATCCTCAAATCAGATACAAAGAGAGTATAACTCCAAGATACACAGGCAAATCTCTAGAACAGATTTTAAAGTTAACTTAGAGAACAAATTTGTATTAGTGAATATTTAAGTGTTGTGACTGAATACAATTTAGAGAAAAAAATAATAATAAGAAGAGACAAACTTTCATAAAAATCTTGCACTCCTATTCTAGCAATTCTGAGAAATGCAGAAGACACAATGTTGCTAGTTTTAGTTGGCTAGTGTTGAATAAAAGACATTGGGTCATTAAAAATCAGCTGACACTTCAAGCACTTTCTTTCAGAACAGAATTGTCATGAGTAAATATATACCGTTGTGGGCACAGAATGTGCACTTTCCAGCAAAGTAGTTGATGAAATAGCAGAGTTCATATTCCACACGGATTTGTTCAACTGTTGAACTTGCTTACATGTCCTGAATCAGAAAGAAAAAAAGACAAGAAATGCTATCTAAATTCTATACAAGTTGATACAGCAAACTTTCTGGTGAAAAATAAAATGCTAGTGTAAATAAAGACCATTTGACTTTGAAGTCGGAAAGCCTACACAAAAAATTTCAAGCATCCACAGCTCTTAAAGAAGCTACCATACACAATGATAGCTCTTCAGAAATTATGAAGACCTAAGTTACAATTTTATTTTATTTTATCTTTTGGGACAGCCAGTTTCAATGGGAAAAGAAGACAGATATATAACGGAGTAAGAGCCAAGTATACTCTTAAACAAAATAAAACATAACCAGACACATCTCCTGAAACATAAGATGAAACTGTCCCTTATAATTTCTTATAATCCATCATAGTAGAGCTAAAAGAGGAGCTAGAAGCTGTTGCCCTAATCACTCTGATATAAGACTGCAATTAAACAACTGACTATCTTTTTTATAGAATAATAGATGGTAAAAAGTTCTATACTTGTTACGTAGTTACATAGTTTACTGGAATAATTAACTCCCATATAAATGCTCTTTAATACATCCAAGTTGATGTTAGGATATGGTTAATTTGCAAAATTATATTACATTTTTACAATGTGTATACAGTGGTCATAAAACTATACATACATATTATGACACAAGAGATAAATATGACAAACCTAGAGCGAGCCATTTTTTTGGAAAAAACAGACCGAACTTCCTTGGATGATGAAAGTATACCCAATAACTTGGCAAATGCTTCAAAAGTAGATGCCTCAGAAGGAACATCAAAACTTAGGGAGTTGTAACAGTAAGCTGTGATGCATGCTACACTTTTCTTTAAAAGTGAAATCGCTTTCTGCAAATCTTTGTGTGTTTGAGCCGAATGTGAAGAAGGTAAAGAATAATTAAAGCTACTGCTCCCAGATGAATCCAGACGAGGCCTCCTCTCAGATTCCATCGAAGCAACACCTAAATTGCTTGAGCTTCTATCGGACCATGAGTTTTCCCCACTAGCTGAGCAATAATTTTGGCGAGGTATAAAAAGAGGATATTCATTACTGAAAATCAGAAATTATTTCAGGTCAAAGAAGTTGTTACTTTCAGATAAACCATGGCAAATACATTGTCAGCCAAAATACCTCCTCGACGATGGACGTGCATCCCAATAAGAATCTCGTTGCCATATTCGAGAGCAAGAACCCTGAGGTGAAGTAAAAAACAATCATTACAAATTTAGAGCATTAAGTTCCCCTCGGGAGAAAAAAATACAAAATCATTAAGGCACATTGACAGAATGGCCATCAACATCTATAAATGCCAAACTACAAAATGGATATATAAACTGGAGGAGAAAAGATGAAAATAATAGAGTTAGACATTTAGAACATTAAATCAATCATGCCTACTTCAAAACCCAGTAATATCAAGTTATGAAAAAGCTCAAACCTGATCTTACAATCATTTAAATTAAGATATGAAAAACATAAAGTCTCTACACAAATCTTTTCAGTAACTTGTCTTTTTCCAGGCTGCCAACTCCACCTAATGGGAAAAGGCTTTGTTGTCATTATTGTTATCTATTTCCTTTTCCAGCTCTAGTCAACACTTTGCAAGGTGAAATCTCAAAAATCTTCCAAGCATCAAAATCAACAAAAACTGGGACCAAATAGACACAGTATTCAAAACAAGCTCTATAAGTCTACAAAATAATACATTAATACTCGTGTAGATAGTACCCTATAAAACATTCACAAATGTTTTCGGCAAGCAAGAACTTAAAACCCTACCAAGTATCAACAATTAACAAACAAAGTTGTACTGTATCAACACATGAACATCAATGTTATTTTAACACTTGATGGCCATCATCATTTGATGGCCATAACAACCCTACTTAACCACAATGGTTGGATAGATTAAAAGTATGATCTTCAGGGAAACAGTAATCCACTGCTTGGACACCGAATCGATGCTTACCGCAAAACCTGAGTTATGAAGTGCTGGGGCAGCCAAGTTGTGAACAACAAGATTTAGAAGTTGCACCATGTATCTGCTTTGCAAATGGCCAAATGATAATAATAATAATAATAATAATAATAATGACAACAGGGAACTAAAAGGTAACTATGCAATAAGAATGTTCAAGCAAAGTCTAGTTTATGTAACAATAAGGATTCTGGAGTAATGAAGGAAGCAATCGAAAGAAGATATATTATTTGTTCTTATCAATAACTTATATATGTACTTATCAACCTATATAATAAGCATGAAAAAAGTGTTCGCTGATACCACTCTAGATTCATTAGTAAAAATGCACTATCCAAGACCAAAAGCTTACCCCAGAGAAGCAGAAAGCTCTTCTGATGGAACAGAGTGAGGATCAAGTGCTCTTGGTAAGCGAGCATTGCAAATTTGATCATATTGACCATTAGAACCATCCCTTCTCTCTCCCTCTATGACCACCTGACACCAGAAGGACATGAGCGCCATAGTTTTGTAAGAACGGACTTCCCTAGCAGAGGTGCAATAAAGTAACAATATAACACTATCTCACTTCAGTCTTATAGTATTTAGAGTGTAGACAATTACTTTGGACCAAAGATTTACCAATAAAGGAAAAAGTTATTTTTCTTTCATGTTTCTCCTAAGAAGAGCCTTATTCTCAAATTTTAAGCACAGCAAACAAATTTTTAACATCTTCCTTTTCCACAGTCAAAAAACCCTACCTCAGCATTTTTTCCAGCATAGTACTATTGCTAATGTTCCATCAAGCAAATATATATATATATATATATATATATATATATATATATATATATATATATATAAAATCTCAAAAACTCAACGAATACAATTGTAATGCATAAAATCCCTTCTTCATGATATTTCTAGTGCATGCAATCCCTACTATTCTCAGTGTATTAAAATTCTTTACAGGCCTAGGTAATAAAAGGATAGTTTGGATAATTATTATTCTAATTATATTGCTCATCACACCAGCATCGAAACATAATAAAAAGGATGACGAGTTCCATTCCCATTTCCTTTTCTTTGAAAGTCACTTCAACAAACCAAACAAAACATTTAGAAATATGGTAAGTTAGGGATATTATTCTCACCAAGACACAGCCAGTGAAAAGTCCATGACAATATCATAGCCACACATCTTTATCTAAACAAGGTTATATAGTCCAAAAATGTCCAGAAAATGTTTATGCATTAGATAACTTTGTTTCAAGTATTAAATAGCATATGCAATTTGCCAATGAGACCTCGGATGGATCAAAAACAATAACAAATAATTTGTAGAGCACCAAAGCTTCTAATGAGTAAAGAACGTTGTCCTACAATAATGCTCATGAAATTAAAGCGACAGTGTGAATGTGAAATGTTTGCAAAACAAATTGTGAGCTACCAAACCAATTATCCATTACAATGCAAAGCACAAGACAATTCTTACCCCACAAAGACTTTGTTGTGTTGACTGTTGAGTGTTTCAAACAAACAATCACTAGAGTAGAAAAGGAGTGAGAAAAATCTTTACATTCCACAAGGAAAGACTTTTCTTTCTATTTTTTTGGTTTTTTTTTTGGTGGGGGGGTGGGGGAGTCCATGGAAAAAATATAGAGTACTACAGAAAGAGAAGACACAAAAATCAAAGCAAGGAACTAGAAGATCATGATTACAGTAAAGATCTAAAGTCCCAGTTGGCACTATATCCATGAACAAACAAGAACATTCCAAATGAAAGACTAACTTCATAAATCACATATTCATCAAGATAAACCAACTGAATATTGATTGCCATAGATTTACTATACCCGTCGTTGTGGAAACAACCTGCATATCTGTTTTATGACCACAGACTGTTTATGAAGACGCTCAGAGGTAATTGCCACCTGCAACATAGAAGCGTGATCACTGATCAGTAATTAAGAGTTTCCTAAAAACGAAAGATATTCCCCATACTTATTTCAGAAAGAAGGTATCAAAGGAGCAAACTTTTCAACCATGACATGTGATTGAACATTAAGAAAATGCATACTGGTCTAAAATATACATTTGTATCTCCTAATGCTTTAGGTACAAAAGCCTGTATTAGCATATAACACACAAAAGCATTCACAATTTTTGGATGTAAAATATACAAGTGGTGCTCACATGCCCTAAGCTCTGGGTGCATATAAGATTGGGGTAGAACTTCTCCAGTTGTTCCACCCGATTCTTTTCCAACTGCAAAAAGAAAAATAAATCATCTACATGCACATTGAACATGACCAATAACCACCGTGACCATAGCTAACTGTATCCATAATACCGTAGAAAGGGCAGATTCAAGCACTCCATATTTAAGTTTCAGATCAACAGACATAGTCTCTATCTTTGCTCTTCCTGTAATATTGCCCATTACTCAGTGAAATTTGCACTCTAGAAATTCATTTTGATATATTAAGGTTACTAACCTTGAGCAACTTGTTCATTACTGTGACGGAGCTTCTCCCTCAACCTTGCAAGCTTTTCATGTTGAAGCACTCTCCAGTTTGTTTGATCATCAGCCTTTCCCTTATGAACAACATATGAAAGAAGTGTTACTTGAACTGAATAACACATCACAGGGTGCCTTGCAAGAATATAAAGTTGTAGCCTTTTCCTTATAAAATGAGTGTTAGAATATCCAAAAAAATATCTCATAAAATCCTAATTGTATCTTAGAATACTATCACACATTTTAGATAATCTCTTAGGACTGATTTCCATAATTCCTTATATTTCATTATTTGTATCCTTATTTGATTAGGATTAGGAGCTATTAATAGCATAAATTGGGATTAGTGCTTTGCTTTGTATTACCTTTCACAACGTACCACATACACAAGACAATATCATTCATAGTCTCTATTCTCTCTTTTCCCTCTTCATTACTTAAAATTTAAAACCGTATAATTTCAACAATGGAAAATTTCAAAAGTAAACTACAAGTCAACATTGTATAAAAGCAAAATAAAAGAATTGGTAACAGGAATAACAAGGAAAGAATAAGTTACTATCACAAACATGCAAAGCAAAAGGGATAATCATTGAACAGGTATTTTGCAAATTCATGTCAATTAACCCGCTTGAGAATAACTTGATTGGTTGCCAGGTGGGCATGAGCATTAGTTTCGAACCTCTTTTTCGTTCTTATCAAATATATTTTTTAGAATTGAAGATTATCAAATTCATTTCTGAAACTTAGTAGACTTATATGCACCCATAAAAAAAAAAAAAAAAACCTTAGTAGATTTATGATCAAGTATTTCAAGTATCACGAGTTAAGCCAAGCCAGAATTCAAACCTTGCGCACAAGAACTTCGCTCAATTTCGAGTACAACGAATCCCGACGGTCTTTCAGCGATTTCAATGAAATATTATACTCATTCAACCTGCCAGATACAACAATCATCAAAATTAATTAGCAAATTAAATCAAATTAGCACAATTTACAAGAAACAATTCTAAAATTTATTGTGAAAAAAGAAAATTGCAATAGTATCATGTTGAACTTGATTAACGAATTTCCAAATCCTAAAGTAGAGAGTCAACAGAAAGCAATTACTTAATTGAAGCATATACCTGTAGTTGACACAATTGGAGCATATCGAAGCTAGATTCGGATTCTCGCATATCGCACAGCTACTGGTTTTTCTCGCCATCGCCAACTTCTTCACGCGAAGGAAGAATATATCGTTTGATCTCGCGAGTTGCCGAAGCGAAAGAGCTGGGATTTTCTGCTGAATAGGGTCAAATATCGGTTTCGAAAGGGCGTTTATTGGAGCCACAATAATGATGATTATGAACGATGATGCTTGGTGAAGAATCGAAGAGAAACTGAAACTCTGAAAACCCTAACACGAGGGAGGTAGAAGGTGATAGTAGAAGCAATGGTCAGCTCCAATTCGAATTTAAACGCATCGTTGCGGTTATGCAGTTGCGTTCGCCGATTCGGTTTCTTGATTTGTAACTAAAATGTTATCTACAAATCTACAAACACGAAACGTTGCAAAGGCTATTGGTTTTAAATTTCCGTGGATGTTTAAATATATTTCAAAAGCAATAAATATTACGAGTTTAATTGGTATGTACTGACAGTGTAAAATTATTTTATATTATTAACCAATAGAAATAAGGAAAAGTAAGAAATTATGGTGGATCCCTCATTATAATGAATAGATATTTGTGTGAGTTGGCACTTTTCACTATTATTATTGGTTGATAGTGTAAAACTATTTTATACTTTTAGTACATTTAAATTAAATTCAAATATTAAAAAGAAAATTGGTTACAACAAAGATTAAAATTTAAAATTTAAAATTTAAAATTTAAAATTTAAAATTGATCTAATAAAATTGAAAAACTGATCAAAATAAAAAAATAATTTGAAATAATTCTTATTCTTATTTTGTAAAAACTAATCTATTTGTTTCAATTTTTATTTTATTTTTCAAAATAAATACAAATTAAACACAACTGATAATATATAACATTGCACAAATAAATTCATGTAATATATTATAGAGTTTAATTGGGATGCACTAATAGTGTAAAATTTTTTTACACTATCATCTAATCAAAATATTCTATTTGCATGACCATTCAAGTAATAGGTGGTTATATCAAAGATTTTTACTGATGTAGCAATATATGATTGGATATCTGTATAAAAATTTTTTACACTGACATTATATTCAAATTAAATCCTATATTATATACTGCATGTACATATTTATATTTGAAAATAATTTTTCATGTCAAAAATAAAAGAAAATAATTTTTATACGAGTGTAAAATAAGAAATTGTCAACCTGGTCATGTCTATATAATTATCTATTTGATATGGCAATTTTCATTATTTTTATTAGATAGTAGTGTAATAGTGCATGAAAATTAATCTCTTTATATTTATAATATTTTGAAGCCAAAATTATTATTATATTTTTAATAATTTAACTTTGACGTTTGCTACTTTAAATTTTTTTTACATAATTATTTAATCACATATTGTCACATATACAAAGCATAAAGTTGGATGAAAATATAAAATTATTTATATTAACAGTGTATCAAAATTAATTTCTATTTTCATTTGCACCTTAACTTAATATTTTAAATTTCTAATTATCCACTAATTATTTTAGTTTAATCAATATTTTTTAGTTTGTGCATTTTTTTTTCATATCTTTTAAGGAAAATTGCATTTTACCTATTAAACTATAGATCATATGCATTTTAACCCTTATATTTTAAAAATATACAAATCAACCCTTAAAATTTCATAAATGTATATTTTAGCCAAAATAAGTATACTATGCTCCTGAACTTTTGGTTATGTGCAAATCAACCACCTAAAATTTCTTAAATGTATAGCCTCGATTCTCTAAATTTTCTTGAATGTGTGATATTGTATTAACAATTATAGAAAAATTAATAGAATGATTAATTTGCACATTCAGAAAAGTTTAGATGATCGATTTATATATTTTTAAAATTTAAGTGTTAAAGTACACTTGACCTATAGTTTAGAGAGATAAAATATTTTTTTCCCTATCTTTGATTGTATACTTAAATTGCTAGTGGTTGATACTAGTACAACTTTTGATAATTAGTTTGAATTTGTAAAAATATATTAAAAATATTAATGACTAATTAAAATTGATAAGTTTTAAAGTTTTTATTTTATATTTGTAAAAGTTTTAGCCATAAACCAAATAAATTGAATTGACTCAAACCAATTAATAATCAGTTTGAATTGATGTTTGTTTCGAGCTAAAAGATCTAAAAGGAGATTTCCCAGTCTATAGAAGAAATCTAAAAACATGATGCAATTACGATCCTTGAGCAGTGGTTGGTAGGATATACTTGCAATGACTTCGACGTTCAAGTCAGGGAGTGCTCAAGAGATACTAGGTAATATGTAAATGAAGGCATACCTGAAGCATTAGCTTCCTAAGATTCTTATAGAGGTTTTAAATAGCGGTAGAGCTCTTACTTTCACGAGATAACTCCAAGCTCGGATAACTGCCCCTAAGGGCCGTTACTTATGCGGGAGTGCATCCCTTTGAATTGGGCCTTATCCATCAGGTAGTATAATTGCTTCAAGAAGAATTTTCAATTTGGGCCTTTGTGAACCCATTTTAGATTAGGCCTCTAAGGCTAGTTTAGAATAATATTATTTTTCAAATGGACTCAAATTGATCAAGAACAAATCAAAATAAATTTCAAAATTTTTTTGGGTTTCCCATAAGCATTCTCCCACTGGAGGCAATTGTAACACCCTAATAATTCCATACTAGACTTAAATCATATTACGATAATTATTAATTGTTACCTTTTGTTCTTTGAAACATATCTCATTTGTAAGATACTTTATCATGAAAATTAGGGGTATTTTTTTTTTTTTGGTCTATTACCAAAGTATCTTTTCCAAAATCATGAGCCATAAGCACATTGTAATTGTTACATATTTGATGCGTCTCATACATAAATATTCGTATCATGGAAATAAATACATGCAACCTGTAACACCCTACCAATTTAATGTTATGCTTAAGTCATAGCATGAAATTTAGTAGTTGCATTACCGTGTTAGTACTCCATTTATTATTTATTTATTTTATTATATGCTCTTTTTTTTTTACAAAATATACCTCAGGGCGCAGAGAATATATATAAACAGAAGATACGGCGCTTGGTATATAATAAACATGGTCGACATCGCAGAACATCAAAAATGAATAAATAGTACAACAGAAAAGTAAAGTTAAGTAGTATAACACTAGCTATATATATATGTGTGTGTGTGTGTGTGTGTGTGTGTGTATCAGAAGCTAATGCTTCAGTTTATGTACAGATTCAAAAGTGGATACATATGTTGGGCATATATACACTAAAAAGAATAAGGCCCGTGTCAGTGAAAAGCAATCCTACCAGGTCCTTAGAGAACATTTTAAACTAGCTGATCTAAGTACTACATATGTATGGCTAAGTCTATGACCCAATGCTGCACACCGCCAAAAAAGGACCATACTGTACAATGTGGCTTGCAGTCGGAGCCAACTCCGTCAGGTAGCTGTTGGCCATACTAGGCCCGGCTGGGGAGTAGCCAGCATTAGATCTAGAAGAGCAAGAATCGGAAGCCTCGGATGGGTTGCTTTTAGGACCGAGCAGGATGCCCAGGACTACCTGCGGAGATGACGCTGGTGGAGGGGTTGCAGGAGTTGTGGGCACTAGAGGTGCTGGAGGAGTTGCAGGGTGTGCTACGTGCAAAGGGATAGTAAAGTATGGGACGACAGGGTCAAACGCCGGGTGAAACACAGGGATTGCAAAGTTCCTACTACTAAAAAGGTAAAGGTGAAATCGGCAAGAGCCAGCTATGTACAGTGAATCAAACATAGGATCATAATGTAGCTACATGTCTGGAATCTCAAGGAAAAGCACGATCGTTGTGTCCATCACCAGAGTCTGAGAATGACATGGAAACATGAAGCAAAGTGAGAATTTGAAGAAATTCTTAGTAGGATTCGAGTGCTGTATTAAACTGACGTCGCCTTCATTCTCAATTGCCTTAGTTTTCTTTTCATTATAAGAAAAATTGGTATCAAAGTAAACTACCCACATTTATTAAGCTTAAGAAAATACCTGGTCCGAGGCAAGATCCAATTTTACTTAAGACAGAAAAAGAAACAGAATAAACTATTATATGACAATATACAAAGTAAAGAGCAGAATAATAAATAGATAGCAGTAAACGAACATAATAATCAATTTATAAACCACTAACAGTAACTATGTAATGCAGTCATGTAGGTACTCATGAGTTCTTGTACTCTTACTCATTCTTAAACTCAGTATCATAAACTTTTCTATTACTTGATCCCCTGGGAGTTCTTGGCCATTCAACTCCTGGGTAATAGTTTGCTTCTCAAGATCGAGCTAGTTCCTATATAGGAATGTCAGGTTTACTTTCCCCGATCTTTCCACTGATTTATTCCTCTTAACTTTAATCTAGGATTGGCCCAAGTATTACAGAATTTTATTCATAACCCTTGTAAATTTTTTGCAAAAGGCACATGTATTTAAATGTATTTCATAACTTATGCATAGGCTTTGCCAAAATTTCGGCACAGAACGTGTCCACTTCTCCATGAATAATGCCAGTATTTAGACAACCAACTTTATAGAAAAACCACAACATTTCATTCACAATTCAACATTAACCTCATAGAAATATTAGTTGTATTTGAAGTATGGCTGTTGTCTTTGCACCTTTACTCTACCCTAATTTTTGTAAACTAAGACATAATTTCTATTCAACTTATTTGGATCTAAATTTTGGATATGTTGGAGTGTGGTGTGTCTATTTTCTAACCTCTCTGGTCCCATCTAATTTTGATAAATGTAGCTCAAGTTATTAAATTTCTATCTCGACCTGCCCTATAGCTAGCCAGAATTACACACTCAAAAGTAAAAATTCACTAAAATTCGAAACTAGTCAAAATCATACGAAATTTTTATCATATTAAAGCTAACAGGACAAGCTTTCATTTGCAATAAGTCCCATTTTATTTTCTTGAGTAGATCTTGAGTTATATGCTCCGCAATTTGACCCTTCTAGACTACCCTATTTTAGCCCAGTTTGGACTTAGGGTAATTTCCTTGAATTACTGGGAGCAATTGGAATTGAATCTAACTCTAAAATTTTTATGGAGTGTTCTTCTATGTATAAGCTTTCTAACAAAGTTAGTTTCACTCAATTCCAACTTGTATAAGGCAAGTTTTTCCCTAAACAACCTCATATGCCCAAAATTAAACTCAAAAACCTAGGTCAAATTTCCAAAATTCATATCTCCCTCAATACTAACCCTATGGCCTTATATTTTATATGGTTGGAAAGCCCTAAATGTCTAGTTTCATATAAAAATACATTCATCAAATTTTGATTTCGAAATTTTGGTCCGTACATAATACACATACGGATGTCGTAGGGATTTTACATAACCAGTTTCCTACTTCTCTCCAATCTCAAACCTTTCCACTTCCACTTCAATTCAAACACAAAGATAGCTATCAAACCAGCCAATAATCATCATATGTACCCAAATACCACATCAAGAAGTGAAAAAAATTGAAACCCCAAGCAGCTTCTATAACCAAGGAAACAAGAAAAGAAGTTGAATCTCTACCTCTTTTGGGTGTAGTCTTGCTAGATTTGGGTTTATGTTTAAGGAACCTTGTTTGAACTAGAAGATTTGATGGAGTGTGTTGAGAAGAGAAGAAAAGGAAGAGGCTGCAAGAGAGTAAGGGAGGGGCGAAATCTGCTGAAGGAAAAAGAAAAGAAAAATCTTATAAAAGCTTTAATGAGGTAATTGGAGTTTTGAGTTTTAATTGGATGAAATCTTTGTGGCCAATTTTCAGCCAAGCCTCTTCACTTGGTGGCTCTTCTTGCACTACCCTTAGGTAAATATGTGGCTGAATATTCAGCCATAGAATCATAGAATTTGGGTGACTGATTCTATTGATTCGGTTCTGACAGCTTAAAATACCGAAATCTTACCGATTTCTTTTAAATCGGTAAAACGGTTTAGGAAAAATTCTATGAGTTTGCTAGGTTTCTAATTTAATTCCCTCACATCTAATCTCTCTAAATGATAATTAATTAACTCTTAAATAAATACTTAGTCAAATTGTAATTAACCTCAATTATTCGATAAAAACCGAACAACTTGTTTAAAAACGATAAAATTCTTTGGATGTTAAACAACCAATATCCAAGCATCCAGCCATACAAAATAACCAAAGTAGCAAAAAAAGTTAATGTATCAAACATCACTTTCGACCATGCCAAAAAGGCAAATACAGTAATCCGACCACCAAGACCTAAAGATAACATGCATGCCAAAAGTGTGCAACTTAAAACTATATAACAAAATAGGCTATAACTAGTAGTGCAATCTCAGCATGCACCACTATACATCCTCCCTATATGAACTTAAGAGGAAACAAAGTCGTTCCTTCCTCCTTCAAAAACATCTCCACGTCCTTCACCATGAGCATGTCCACGCCTATGTGGTATCACCGGAGTGCGAATGAAGCCTCATCCTTGCCTAAGTCCGGACACTCTACTCTCCATGGAAGAAGACGACTTGAAACTTAACCGAATCATATACGGATATGAGGGCTTTAAGGGATTAGACTCAATGATATACATGAAGGTGGAAATATCACAAGAAGGGGGGTTGAATTGTACCTTCTAAAACTTTTTCGAACCTGAAAACTTTAAACAAATTTTCTTAAGTCTTCAGAGTTGGTTTGTGGAAGTGATTTAATATTAGAAGCTAAAGTTATTGTTTGTACAACAACTTAATTAGATAATCAGCAGAATAAGCACACAAAGATTAAAACACAAATAATGAAGGCAATAAATAAGAGAAAAGGATAGAAGATCACTCAAGAAGGTTTATACTAGTTTGGCAAAACTACTTACCTACGTCCAATCCTAAACAAACTAGTTGAGATTTTTATAATCACAAGTATTCTTGTTCAAGCTTCACTAAGCTTACAAACGAGTAGTTTTGTCCTAGCCTCTCCAAGCTAACAATGACCAGTATCGGGTTAGGTTACAATAAAGGATATTAAGATTTGTATTTGATAAACACTCACACTAGAGCATTCAAGGTGTATGGATCAGTTAAGTACAAAGTAGAGTGACTTCTCACAAGTGTCACTAAGAGAATGTTCGCTAATCAATGTAATGTGAAGATATTTGTTTGATAAACTTTAGAAAGAAACTTTCTGGTTATTCAGAAGGTTGAGAAGGATGAAAGCTTATAAGATTTTCAATCAGCAGAGTTCCAACTACTTCTTCTTCGTGTTCAAGACTTATATAGACTTTAAAATCTAGCCATTGTGACTTTAGAACTTGAGCCCAGAGCTTTTAGATCCAATGGTCTTAAACTAGACAAAGAAGTAGGTTACTTTCTTTCTTAGCAAGCAAGTACATCATTAAAGAGAAAAACTAGCCATTTGTGTCAAGCAGCTTTTCAAAGTGTCAGCGATCCTTTTGGACCTTTGTCATGTCAAGTTTGACCTTTAAAAAATATCTATGAATCATGTAGGGCAAGCTTTAAGAGTAAGGTTTTCTTTACTTAGACCAACATTCTAGAGATTACCCTTCTAGTCAAGTCTTCTGGATAGATTATCCTTTTGATATGCTTGTGTTCCTTTTGATGACTTGGTTTCCTTCTGATGATATATGAATATCCTTCTGATTAAGAGATAGGATTTTTAGCGCATAAATTCTCTTGCCAAAGGCTCTTTCCTTTTAGATTTTATTTGAGATGGGAAAGACACTTAGAGAATCTATTTGAATACTAAACATAGCGTGATCCAATTCTCTAAAATAAGCATCTAGAGTAATTTGTACTTAATCAAACCAAACGCTAAAATAGGCCATTAGTCTATACAAAAGATTTTCATTAAGAGTTAGTTTGTTATCTATCAAAACCCTTAAAGATGAATTTCAAAGACCACTTAGTGGCTTCTAAAAGGTGTTGGAGCTTACAATCTCCCCCTTTTCGATGATGGCAAACCAATACTTAAGAAAAGCTTTTGTTTATAAGATAAAACTTGAAAATGCATAAGCATTTGTACGGTTTGTATTATTTTTATCTTTTAGATTTCAATTCATTCTTTCTGAAGTTGATTTTAATTTGTTATTGTAGATTGAAAAAGCATGAGAAGGGTGGTTGAGTCGTGCTTCTTTTTAATCTAAGTTCCTAAAAATCTAAAATAACAACTTTCTCAAGTATTAAACTTGGAATACAGAAGCGATTGAGTTAGTTAATATCATAGTGTTGTTCAAAAGGTTTTTGAGACAAATAAAACAAATGATTCAAGGCAAAGAATAAATGAAGAGTAATGAGGATAGAAATATCACATAGGATTTTATACTAGTTCGGCTAACAACTTTGCCTATGTTCATTCCCCAATACTTTGTTGAGATTTTTATATAACGATTATTTTTTGTCCAAGCTTTTACAATAGAGTAGTTTTCTCAAGCCTCTCCAAGCTTTACAAATAAGTAGTGTTTACCAAGCCTCTCCAAGCTAAATTGAGTAGTGTTTTCCTAGATTCTCTAAACTCATAATGACAACTAACGGGTCTGGTTACAATGGTCAAGTTTGAAGGTTTGTATTTGATACACTCATACTAAACCTCTTAAAAGATTATATGCAATAGATATAGTGTGTGTGACTTCTCTAACTTCTCAATATGAAAATATTATCTAATACAGTTCAAAGAGAAGATTTTCAATTTCGAAGTTATGATGAGTAACTTTCTGATAGTTCAGAGAATTAAGATGAATGAAGGCATTTTGAATACGCAGAATGCTCAAATTGTCTAACCATTTCTTCATCGTTCTTTCAGCTTTTATAGACTTCAAAAATATATTCGTTGAAATGTACAGATCTTGAGCCTTGAGCTTCTTTAATCCACTGGTCTAAGACTAGACAGAGAAAAAGTTGCTTTCTTTCTCAGCCTTTGGAAATATTACATATTAGGTATAGTAGTCATTTGATGGTTTACCAAATTTTCAGACTTATCAATGCTTCTTTTGGGATCTTGTCACATCACATTTGAATTTTTAAATTTGATCCTTAAATTGTGTTGAAGAAGCTTTGAAGGTGAGGCACTTCCTGAGAAGCATCTTTCTGATGGTCACCCTTTTGGACAAAGTTTTCTGGATGTGTTATCCTTCTGAATGGTCTGTATACCTTTCTAAGGCTTGTTTTCCCTTTTGATGGTGTAAATCCATTCTTCTGAACTTTCTAATCTGTTTCTTAAGTGAGAGATCATATATTCCACAAAGTATTCATTCCAAGACACGTAAATTTGTGAGAAATACGAAGGAATAAAATGCCTCGTTTGTTAAAAAATTATTTCAGTTCGAAATGAACGATCTTGCTCACAAAAGAATGTATTTACTATAACAAATCATTAGTTGACAAAAGATTTTACTTAAATTTTGATTTGTTGCTCTTCAAAACCTGAAAGCTCAATACGATTCAAACCATGAGATGGTTTATAAAGGGTATTGGAGCTTATAATCTCCCTTTTTTTATGATGACAAATCAATATTTAAGAAAAGCTTTTTTTGTATTAAAAACTGACAGTCCAGAAACATGTGATTTGTTATTTGTTTTAGCTTTCTAGTTTTGGTAAAAACTTACTTTTTGAAGTGAGTAAAGAAGAAGCATGTTTTTCATAAAGTTCAGTAGTAGTTAGAAATAATCAGAATGAATTTTATGAAATCATTTTATCATATTAGCAAGGTTGATTTGAAACTTTCTTAACCGATATAGTTATAAGAATCATGAAGATTTATGATATATCAGAGTAGAAATGTTTCAAAAAAATTTTCAAACAAAATTAGTTATAAAATATTCTTGATATATCATAACAGAATTAATTACAAACTTTCTCAATTTAAAATAGTTGTCAGAACATTCTTGATATATCAGAGCAAACGAATAGGCTGTTTATCAACATTAGAGCAAATTATGTAAATACAACATAAACACATCAGAGCAGCTCAATGAATAGTAATAAACTCAATAGTGCAGAACAATTGTATCAGAGCAGGTAATTGTATAGAATAATATGTTCAAGATATTGGCAATAATATCATAGCACTATTAGAGCATGATTTATATCAGAGCAAAATGTTTAGTGTAGTATAGATTGTCAGAGCAATAAACTTAAAGCATTATCAATAATCTCAAAGTAAGCATTATATTAGAGCAAGGATAATAAAAATCAGCGAAAGATATAATAACTTTGAGATAAATAATAATATGATCTAATTTATTCACCAGTAGTAGCTATAACTCAAAAGTATAATAAATGATTAAAAAAAACTTAAATGAATGAAATGTGAATGCAATATAAAGAACTCCTAGCTCCCCCTAGATATGTACCCTCCCTCAGCTAAAGCTTTTTCTTCAATTTTCTCCCTTTTTGACATCATAAAAAATAATGATGTAGGATCATCGAAGTACCATCACTGATTTCCATTTTCCTTTCTGAAAAGCCTTCAAAATCTGCAGTATTAGATGCGCTATTTTATCCATCATTCTCTCTAGTACTTGCTGATGAGCTTGATGTAACATCCAAAAGATTTTTATGATTTTAATCGATTTGTTTAGTTTTAATGAATCAGTGAAATTAATTAGAAATCGATTAAGTATTTATTTAAGGCCAATTAAGTATCAATTAGAGAGATTAGGCTTATGAATAATTTGAATAGCATCATAGAAAGCTTCACAAAATTTTTCAAAAACTGTTTTGCTGATTTGAAAGAAATCGATAGAGATTCGGTATTTTAAACTGTCAGAACTGAATCAATAGAATTACACACCCAAAACCCTATGTTTAATGGCTGAAAATTCAGCCACATAACCACTTAAAAGCGGCGCAATGCAGCCACACAATTATAGGCTTTCAACGAATAGGAATCCAAGCTTTCAACCACCATCATTATTAACACTAGATTCTACTCCTTTGCCCCTTAATGCTACGTTCAAAAAAGGAAAAGGAGGAGGAACTCAGCTGTTTCTCTTTCATCTTGTTTTTGTAACTATCTAAATTCCTCAAGAATCCCTTTCCTTAGTAGTTATTCCACTAGATCAAGGTAGAATCTTCTTGATTTGATTATTGTTCTTGACTTAGTGGCTATGGTTGATCTTTTTTTTTTTTTATGAAGGTGATATTGTATGATGTTTATTGGGTGATTTAAGGATGATTTGGTATGGCTTTTTTTGGATTAACTTGAGGCTTAAATGATAATTACTAGAAAGAACCAAATAGAACTAGGTTTTTCTTTAAATCCCCATGGCGTCCGTATTTGCGCATTGTACGAACTTGCCTATAGACTTCAAACTGAGATGAAACTATTTTTAAATGATACTATATTTCTAAGGCTTTCTATACATATAAATTATAAAGCCATTGGGTTAGTATTGAGGGAGATATGAAATTTGGAAGTTTGCCCTAGGTTTTTGACTTTGATTCAGGGAAGGGGAGGTTGTTCAAGGCAAAAATTGACCTATACAACTTGGAATAGAGTGCAACAAAATTTGGTAGAAAGGTAAGACATAGGAGAATGGGTAATAAAAATTTTATGGTCAAATTCATTTACTATAATTCCTAGTAAATTATTTAAGTTGCCTTTTGTTCTGTTGGAACAAAGATAGGGCATTTTGAGTCTATCAACTTTGTGAGCTCATAACTTGAGCTCTCATTAGTCAAATGAAGTGAAACATTTAGGGTATGAAAATTTGAACAATAAGCTTTAAATAGGGTTTGGTAAGAATCCAAGTAAGTTTCGATTTTTAGTGAATTTTACTTTTGAGTGTGCAATTGTGGTCAGCTACAAGGCAGGCCGAGATAGAACCCTAATAACTTGAGCTACACTTATCAAAATTAAATGGAACCAAAGAGGTTAGAAAATAGACATATAAAACTCTAACATGTCAAAATTTAGGTTTAAATGACTTGAATAGAAATTTTGGTGGAATTTACAAAATCAGGCAGAATTGAGTAGAGATAGTAGAAAATCCAATTTATGTTGGAATGTCATATTGTTGGTATAAATGTTAAAGGCTTGAGGCTTTATATTGGTATTGTTGCCTGATTGAACTTTCTGGTAACTTGGCACTATTCATGGAAAAGTGGACTCGATCCGTTATACTGCCGAAATCCTAGCAGAGTTTTCACATAATATGTGAAGTATATATCTGTGCATGTGATATTCAAGGAAAATTAGTTTTGTTCATGAAATTTATGAGGGTTACAAATGATTCCATATTACTTGGGCCAGCCCCTGAATAAGGTTAAGGGGAATAGATTAGTGATAAAGTCAGAGAAAGTGTAACACCCTTTACTATATAAGCCATGCTCGAGTCATGGAGTTATATTAAAAGGTTGTCACTGTGCTAAGAAATCTTTAAAATATGAAAAATATAATACATGGCCCTTAAATTGCTCTCTTTATTACTGACTAATAGTCTCTGATACATAGAGGATAAAATAATTACAATTTAAAAGCAATTGTGACTAACATAATACATCGAACTTGCTTTCGACTGGTCACTAGCTAGCTTCAATAGTCTTTTGTCTGGTTTTGTGTCCGAGTTTTGCTCAGAAACTGTCCCAGTACTCTGCCTCGTACTTGATTTCCAACTTAGGTGCTGGAATGTTTACGGAAAAGAAAAACATATAAGCAGGCAGTGAGAACCTAAGATTCTCAGTAGGTAAACTCAAACCAATCTTACAGTGCCATCATAAACATTCCAGCCGCTTCGATTTATTATGAAAATATGAGCACATATAAACAAATAGTGGTTCAATTTTAAGTTGAAAACACCTTTCTCGAAGTGGGTTATATTTTAACAACCACTTGCCATATCATATGACAGACATAGAAATATAGATAGTATAATATGCTTCAACAAGGATCATAATAGCATTATGACATAACTAGATAATTGAAGATGCACATGTAGATGTGTATATTTGAATGTATGCAAGTGTACTTGACTTAATTTATCTCTTTTTTAACTTGCAACTTAACCTTGCCATTCTATACTTAGTCCCCCGGAGGTGAATGGCCTCTCTCACCCTTGGGTGATAGCCTGCTTTTCAGGTCTGAGCTTGTACCTATACATGAGTGACGAGTTTACTTTCCCCAACCCTCACACCTGTCTATTCCCCTTAAATCTGGTCGAGGGCTGGCCCAAGTTTTAGACAGTACCGCTCTGTCCCACGCTAGCTGGGTCTATGCCATGCCTCATGTGATAGCTTGGTACGTTTTTCTTGCAAATTCTCATAAATTTTATTCTTCTTTGGACATGATTATACATGCATATGCTACATGCATTCATTCATATACTTCATATTATACTTAAATTATTCTTGCATATATGAATCTAATAAGCATAACATATAAATGTTCATAACAGTCACATAATTCACATATTTCTGCCGGAATTTCGGTAGCATAACGGATCGAGTCCGCTTTTCCATGAATAGTGCCAGACAACCAGTACAATTGTACAACTTGCAATTCAATATAAACCAGCAAATATGTATATATATTCATGGACTCATTCCTTAGTTCCAACTCAAGCATCAATAGGGCTTTTAATTCATTCTGCCTTATCCTGCCCGATTATGATATATCCCACCCTTATTTCAATTTAACTCATTTAAACCTAATTTTTGGATATGTTGTAGCTTTATGTGTCTAGTTTTTAACCCTTTTGGTCCCATCTCATTTTGACTCGTATAGCTCAAGATATAAACATCTTACCTCAGCATGCCCTGTTCTTAGCCAGAATTGGGTTCCTATAAAAGAAAATTCACTAAAAATCGAAAACTAAGTGAAATCATGTGAATTTTATATCAAACTAAAGCTAACACAACAAGAATTAAAATGAGTTAAGTTTCATATCATTTGCCAAAGTAGATTTTGAGTTATGAGTCCCAAAATATTACCCTACTGGACTCCCCTATTCTATGCCAGTTAAATCCTAAGCCAAATTCATTTATGTGCTGGGAACAATTGACAGCGAATTAAATTCTGAAATTTTTATGGAATGTTCTCTTCTATGTTACCTTTCAAACAAATTTAGTTGCACTAAATTTGGAGTTATGTAGGGTGAGTTACACCCTTCTTAACCTATGCTGCCCGGGTAAGAACCTAGATTTACAAGTCTAATTTCAAAAATTCATAACTAATTCTATACTAATCCAATGGCCTTATATTTTATATGTATGGAAACCCCTGGATGTCTACTTTCATATAAAAATGGTTTCATCAAATTTAAATAGCAGAAGATGGAGCTGTACACTCTGCCGTACGGACCATCGAGGAGAAAACCTTAACAGCTTCTTGAACTCTTCTTGGATTCATGTTTTTCTCTAATCAATCCACCCAATCTTCAATTCAAACTCACATATACACCTTAAACCAAACTTAATTCATCATCATCACTCAAGATAGCATCAGAATCTTGCAAGAAATTGGGAAGAAAGTGGAGTCCCAATCAGCCCAATTCAAAGAAAACAAGAAAAGAAGTTGGAATTCCTACCTTGGTGGTGTGAAATCTTGATGGAACTTGATCTTGGAGTGAAGTTGATGGTTGGGGCTTGAGCTTGGGGATGAGAGGAAGTGGAAGAAGATGAAGAAGAGTGGGGAAATGAGGCTGGTAGTGGGGAGGCCGAAAATGATAAGAAGAAGGAAAGAAAAGGTGAGATATTTGGAAGCTAAATGCATGGGATTGGTGGATCTCTTCATGCTATTCATTTTGGTTTGGCTTCCACCATCAAGGGCTGCCTTAGGCGCCACTTGGGTGGGTTATTTGGCTAAATCTTAGCCATTGATCCTAGGGCACTCATGGCATAATTTCTACTGATCCGGTTCCGACAGTTCAAAGTACTGAAATCTTACCGATTTCCTTTAAATCAATAAATTGGTTTTGGAAAAATCCTATGAAGTTTCCTATGCTTTCAATCTAATTCTCTCATATCTAATTTCTCTAAATGATACTTAATTGGCTCTAAGTAAAAATTTAATCGAATGCTAATTAATCTTAAGTAGTTGATAAAACCGAACAACTAGGCGAAAACGATAAAAATCCGATGGAGGTGAGGCCAAGTTTTTCCACTATCTTGAGCAACATTTGGTGCCACTCATATGTGGGAGGGGTGGCTAAATTTCAGCCACTTAAGTGAGGGGCTCCAGTAGAAAATTCTGCTGGTTCAGTTCTGGCAGTTTAAAATACCAAATCTTCGCCGATTTTCTTCAAATCGGCAAAATTTTACTGAATGACTCTGAGAGAATTTCTATATCTCTATCCTAATTGTTCCTAAGCCTTATTCCTCTAATTAACATCTAATTAACATCTAATTAACTCCTAACTAATATTTAATTAACTCCTAATTGCCCTTACATAATTGTTGAAACCGAATAAATAGATTAACGGCGTAAGTTAGACATTTTCGCAAATTCGGAGCCTTTTTGTTTTATGTTTTCTACAACTAATGGCATTTTTGTAATTTTGAGCAAGTCCAGGGGCACCCCACGTCATTTCACACCAGACTGCCTCCATGGCTCAATCGGCAGAGATTTAGACTTCTACGGTTTCATCCCGTGATTCTGCTCTGTTTAAAATCCCATTCTGCTAATTCTACAGATGTGGGGACATGAAGGTCATTTTATGAAAAGTTCTAGGGTGGACATAAAGGTCATTTTATGAAAAGTTCTAGGGTTATTGTAAAAATATCCACTTGGGGTTAAAGTACAATTTCTAAAACTTTTGGGCAAGATTGCAATTAACAAAAGTTGATAGGGGCATTTTTGTCATTTCTTAATTTTTTAACATATGGCAGTGCCATATTTTTAATGGCAGTGTTACATTACTCTATAATTCCAAGTGTGAGGGTCGTTATGGCATAGCGCTGCCTGAGAAATTCTCACACTGCCTAAGAGAAATAATTCAAAGTTCTCACTACGTTCTATTTACGAAAGTGGGGATGTTACATTCTACCCACCTTGAAAAGAATTTTGTCCTCAAAATTCTAGGATTAAGAAGTCTCAATGAAAAGTCCTTTTAACTTATAGGGATACTCCTTTTTTCGAGTTTGCACCTTCTCTTAAGATCACTTGCCGGTAGCTATGAGGTAGTGTCTTAATATGTACAAAGTATCCATAAGGGTTATGTTGATATCCAAGCTTGCCTTGTCTCTATGACGCGCTGAATCATTGTTCTGTTTATTGGAGACTCTCACTTATCTCCCTTGCTCTATATTCCGCTACTCCTGCTTTATGGTAGTTGCTAAATCTTCCGCCACTTGTACATGAGACCTTAGATATTCAACTCATGAAGATTTGCAACTGCAAAGATTAGCAGCTATCGTAGTAATTGACGTCAATATGTAGGAATGATAATGCCTGGGTCAAGGAGGTCCGTATATTCTTTCCCAAGATTCTTATTCACTCAGCTACCCTTAGTTCAATTATAAATTCGCCTCCGATATGGTTCTTTAGAAACATAGGCTTTGGCCTTTTCTCAAAATTATAACTAGGAGTCTTATCTTAAAACTCATTCTTTTTGGTAAAACTTGTCTCGTGCCTAATGCCTGTAGGAAAATTTTAGGTCGCTCCCACTATACGGATTAAGTTCTAAGACTCATGACTCTTTCTATTAGTCTGATATCCTCCTTGATTCCTAGCTATTGAGATACAGACAATTTAATGTGCAACCAAGGTTAAAAGTCAGATCCTTTCATCGAAGCTGCAGAGTTTCCTTACCATATTGTCTTACAAGATGCCTTTCAGATATCCAGAGAGTTGTCGTGGATCATATGGGTGCCGAATTATACTTTGTTTTGCTTGCATTCTGGTCCCTCATCAAGTTCATCGAGTAAATTCCTCATCCTCCTTGTCATGGGTTTGACTACTTGTGCGCTATGTTCTCTGGTAACTTTCCAATACTTGTGCCTTGGGCCCTAAATACCAACTAAAGAGGTTCTGCTATTACGAAAACTATCAGCTACAGCAGCAATCAACTTTTGACAAATAGTGGTCATAGTGGATTCGCTGAAGTTTTCTTTCGGGAAGTTGATTAAGCTATATCCAAACTCTCACCTACTTGATCTTCTTTGATCAGTGATGAATCCCCTTCCATTAGATTTTAGGTGTAAGGCTAGAGCTCCCTTCTAAACTATAACTATGGTCCTTGCTTCAAAATCTCTCCTTGCTTTTGCAGACTTTATTCCATTTCTCATTATTTGCTAATTGGATCTCATGCCGTTCTTGTTGAACTTCTCAATGATTGTTACGATACTTGTTCCCTCAAAATATGATCAGCTTCACGTAAGGAAAGGATTATGGAATAGCCGAAGTTCCTGCCACTCTTCTATTTTCCTTCAATTGGTTAGCATGGAGATTCCTCGATTATTGTGTTGATGTCCACCTCCCACTTTTGTGGGCACCAATGTTACCAATCTCATCAATATATATAGGTGTGTTAGTTTTACTGGCTAACTTTCATATTACCCTAACTGCTAAGCCTTCTGGCTATTCTTTATGATATCTTGCCCTTAGGATGTAATCCATTTGCTGTGAGAGATGGGAATGATGGTCTTGCTTCCCTGTTGAAGTTACCATATGAGGACTTTGCAGATGGTCACCCATCATAATATTGCTCTCGTCCGAGCACACTTAACTATGGAACTCTGATGGAACCTAGTGCATTAGTGATGATCGCATTTAATCTGGTCCAAGGTATGGAGACTCTTCTGACTGCCTCTAATTGGGTGCATTGGGTCTGTTGCACTTATGACCGGTGCCAAGGCAACCTTGCTTGGTATTTCGTACACAATCTTATTTGCACCGTAATCTCATACTAGGTAGCTTTGCTCTTTTTAATGCTGAAAAGGCCACTCAATCCGATGACCGGATCCAAGGTAAGTGTGAAGTTAATGGTAGGACCTTAATTATGCTATATGACTCTAATGTTGTACATTTCTTTATTTCTCATGATTGTGTAGATATATTGAGATTGCGAGTGTAAGAGTTACGTTACATGTTGATAGTTTCTACTCTCGTTGGGAAACTAATTAAAACTTCTCATTGCTGCTTGAAATGTCATTTCCAAATCGATGGTAGGTCTTTTGTAGCAAATTTGATATGTCTGCCTTTGCATGGTTTGCATTTGATTCTAGCCATGGACTGACTTTCAGCCAATCATGCTATGATAAATTATTTTGAAAATTCTATTGTGCTTCCCCCTATGCCTGCTGAACCTATTGAATCTATTTGCTTATTCCTAAGCTTTGTTAAAGTAGGAAGTAGTGAATCTAATAATTAGGGATATGTTCTCCTTGTAGCAAATGATATGGAACTTAGGCAGGTGTTGGATGAGATTGCCGTAACTAGGGAATTCCGAGATGTATTTCTCGAAGATATACCCAAGTTTCCCATGGAAAAGGAAATTGAGTTTTCTATAAAATTTGTACTAGGAACGGGGTCAATATTTATAATACCCTATAGGATATCCGTAATGGAGTTAGCAGAGTTGAAAAGTTAGTTGGGAGAGCTATTGAAAAAGAAGTTTGTGAGATCTAGTGCCTCACCTTAGGGAGCCCCAATATTGTTTATAAAGAAAAAATATGGGAGTATAGGGCTGTATGTGGATTATAAGTAATTGATCAAAGTAATGGTTAAGAACAAGTATCCCCTACCTAGGTGAATGATCTAATATTCAAATATCATCAAAAAGGGTAAAAGAGGAGGATATACCTAAGATAGCTTTTAGGACGAGGTATGGGCATTATGAGTTTACAGTGATGTCTTTTGGATTGACAAATGCTCCTGCAGTTTTCATGGATTACTTGTATTGGATTTTTAGACCATACGTGGACAAGTTTGTAGTTGTTTTCATAGATGATATTCTTATCTATTTAAGAATAAAGGAGGAACACGAAGAGCATTTGAAGGTTGTGTTGGGAATTTTAAGGAAAAAGAAACTTTATGCCAAGCTGTCAAAGTGCAAATTTTGGATGGAAGAATGGAAGTTCCTAGGGCATGTAGTGTCACAAGGAAGGATTACTGTGGATCCTAGTAAGATTGAGGTTGTGATAAATTGGGAGAGAACGGCCTCGGTAACAGAGATAAGGAATTTTTTGGGTTTTGCTGGTTATTATCGAAGGTTTATAAAAGGATTTTCTTAGATATCTTTACCCTTAACCAAGTTGATAAGGAAGAATGCCCCTTTTATATGGACTACTGGATGTGAGAAAAGTTTTCAAGAGTTAAAGGAAAAGTTGACCTTAACATCGGTGTTAGTGTTGCCTGACCCAAGTAGACCCTTTGAGGTTTATTGTGATGCCTCTGGGAGAAGGTTAAGTTGTGTCTTGATGCAAAATTGAAACATGATGGCTTATGCCTCAAGACATGTGAAGCCTTATGAAGTGAACTACCAAACCCATGATCCGGAATTAGTAGCCGTGGTATTTGGTCTGAAGATATGGAGATACTATTTATATGGAGTAAGGTTTGAAGTGTTTTCTGATTATAAAGTACCTCTTTGACCAAAAAGAATTGAATATAAGGCAGAGGAGTTAGATGGAGTTTTTGAGGAATTATGAGTTTGGGTCGAAATATCATCCCGGGAAGGCTAACATGGTGGTAGATGCTCTAAGTTAAAAGTCACTACATATATCATGGATGATGGTTAAGGAAGTTGAGCTAGTGGAGAGTTTTAGAGACCTTAACCTTGGAGTTGTCCTCCCTATAGCTTAAGATTGAAACAAATTAGGGTGACGAGTGATTTCAATAGCCAAATTGCTCAAGTCCAAAGGGAAGAAGAGGATTTTCTGAAAACCAAGCAATGGTGGAAAAAGGAAAGTTGAAATGTTTCATTTAAGGTACGAATGGAGGTTTGAAGGAAGAGTTTGCATATTCGCGAATAGTGTCCTCCAAAGAAGGATTTTGGAAGAGGCTCAGAAGAGCCATTTCACTCTGCACCTCGGTGTGATGAAGATGTATCAAAATGTTAAGAAGATGTTTTGGTGGCCAGGAATAAAGAGAGACATAGTTGAGTTGGTAAGTAAATGTTTAATTTGCCAAAAGGTAAAGATTGAACACCAAAGGCCCTCTGGTATGTTACAATCATTGGAAATTCCGAAATGGAAATGGGAGAATATCTCCATGGACTTCATGATGGTTTTACCCAAAATGCAAGCTAATTTTGATACAATATGGATGATTATTGACAGGCTAACAAAATTTGCTCAGTTTTTGCCCATTCGAGCTACTTATCCTTTGGAAAAGTAGGCCCAATTATATGTCCAAGAGATAGTAAGACTACATGATGTACCTTCAATCATAATCTTAGATAGGGATGCGAGGTTTACCTCTAGATTCTGGGGAGTCTTGTAAAAGGCATTTGGGACGAGGCTTTACCTAAGTACAACTTATCACCCCCGACTGATGGACAATCGGAGAAGACTATCCAAACTTTGGAGGATGCGCTAAGAGCTTGTATGTTGGATAATCAAGGAAGTTGGGATAAGTACCTACCTCTGATCGAGTTTGCTTATAGCAACAATCACCATGCAAGCATTGGGATGCTACCTTATGATGCTTTGTATGGAAAAAAGTGTAAATTTCCCCTATGTTGGTTTGAACCTACAGAGCAAAGTTTGTTAGGACCTGATCTTGTGAGACAAACCACGGAGCAAACAAGGAGGATTAGGGACAAGATTCTTACGGTTCAAAGCTACCAAAAGAGTTATGCAGATAAAAGGAGAAAGCCTTTAAAGTTCTAAGAAATAGAACATGTATTCTTAAAAATCACTCCTGTAATGGGTATTAGTAGAGCCATGAAAGTAAAAAAATTAAACCCTAGTTTCCTTGGCCCTTTCCAAATCCTAAAGCATGTAGGGTCAACTGCTTACCAAATGGCCTGCCTTCTAACTTGTCAAACCTTCATAATGTCTTTTATGTGTCTTAATTGAGAAAATACATTTTCGATCCTAGTCATCTACTTGAGCTCGAAAGTGTACAATTAAGCGAGAACTTAACCTTCAATCTACCACCATCATGGATCGTGGATCGTGAGGTGAAACAACTGAGGAACAAGTTCGTATCTTTGATCAAAGTGGCTTGTGGCAGAGGAAACATAGAAGAGCATATATGGGAATTAGAAGAGTATCCTAACCTGTTTACAACTATCAAATTTTGAAAGCAAAATTCTTTTTAAAGGAGGAGAGAAAAATAACATCCTAATTTTCCTTGATTCTAAATTACCTCAGTAACCTTGAGTAATTAAGCACTTAATAAAGAATTAAAGAATAAAGGCTTAATCAAAGGATAAAAAGGGTAATTATGAAGAGAAAAATTAAGGAAATGCTTAATTAAGATTAGAAAATTTCTAGTTAAGCAAATTGAATGCTTAAGAGCCTAATTAAGCACTAGTCACTAATAATTAGCTTAATCAAATTTAACAAAGGGTAATTAAGCATAATTAAAAATTTAATTTCACAAATCATGATAATATGAGTTGTTATGGTCTAGGCCCAAAGGCCCATGATCCTGAATGGTCCAACCAGGCCTTACGTACAAGTAGGAAGCCATTGGAATCAATTCCGTAAAAATTGCCTATGGTTACAAAACTATTAAATTCAGATTCTGTAACATGCCAAATCGGATTTAGTAACGTACGCTAATTTTGAGACCGTTACCTAAGAATCTCTAAAAATCATTATTATTCAAAGCCTCTATAAATAAGAAGGCTCTTCTACGAAATAGGTACACATAATTTCTACCCAAATACTCATAGCTCTTACTCTGACTGACTTGATCATTGGAGTCCTTGCAGGTACCCCCTTTTTGTCGTGGGATTTGCTTCATCCACTAACCTTTGTCGAGTGTGGCGACCACAGGAGTCTCAATGTCAGTTCGGGTAAGCACAATTCCAGAAATTGGTGCTCTATATCCGAATATTAGCACCATCTGTGGGAACTCTCAGTCATTGCATTCAAACTAAAAACCATGTCTACTCACCACCGGCAAGAAGTTGTGGCGGCCCACAGCCCTGTTAATGAAATACAACCACCTCTACAAGAGCCAGTAGATGCACGTACTGCATCAGAATCAGCATCTAACATCGGAAATTGGCATTATATTATACCAAGGAACCCTTTAGTGTCTAGAGTGGAAAAAGCCCCTCGAGACCAAGTCCCATATGAGGATTTAGTTTCAATGATGAAGGAGCAAGTTGAACGAATATTGGAGTTGGAGCAAAACCTGGAGCAAATGAAAGGAATTAGAGATCGAGGTCGGCATTATGATGCGAGACAAAGCTCTTGAAGTAACGACCAACCTCGGAAGAACGAGCATATGTATGATAGGGAACCTCATTGTGAATATTCCCATCACACAGAATATCGAGTCCTATCCATCTTGAGTAAGGAGTTTTAATCACCAACCCAAGCATCATCTGAATTATGATATGAGCGATGATAATGAAATGCCTTTTTCGGATTATATAATGAGTGTTAAGCTTCCGAAAGGATTTAAGCCCCCAACCGACATGGAGCCTTACGATGGGAGCTCTTATCCACAAGAACATAAGGATGCCTTCAAGTCCACAATGGCCTTAGCTGGAGCCTCGAATCCCATAAAATGTAGAGCCTTCCTGATTATGTTGAAAAAGGCAGCACCGAAGTGGTTCAATTCTTTACCATCAAGGCCCATCAATAAGTTCTCTGATTTACAATCTCATTTTCTAGCTTACTTCATGACTTACAAGTTTAAACCTAAGCTAGTCACTAGTCTTCTGGGATTATCACAATGACAAGGGGAGCCGCTTAGAGATTTCTTCGAGTGATTCAATGCAAAAACATTGTTAGCAGAGGAGTTAGAAACTAAAGCTACAGTATTCATGCTGTTGAATGGACTTAGACCTAGAGCATTTAAAGATTCCCTTTAGAAGCAGCCAGTAAAAACCATGGATGAGATCCAGATTAGGGTGGAAAGGTATATTTACCTCGAGAAGATGTAGAAGACCACGACAAACTCGGCAAAAAGCCAAACCAAGAAGAAGCCGTGTCCATGGCATGAAAAACGTCAAAAAAAAAAAGAGCCTAGGCACCGAGGGTCAGAAGGTTTCACGATTATACTCCCCTCAATGTGTCCTTAGCTGATTTATACAAGGAGGTTGGGCAGGTGAAGGGATTCCCAAAACCAAAGGCGATAAGAGTAAGGGCCAATACTAATAGGTCCCTATTTTGTGAATACTACAATGGCTTTGGCCACAAAATAGAAGACTGCTATGATCTTTGGGATGCTTTGGAGCAGCTAATTCGAGAAGGAAGGTTGGCGAGGTACGTTGCCTCCCAACAAAGCCCAAAGAAAAGAAAGGCCTCCCTAGTCAAAGATGATGAAAGACGGAACCCTCAGTTTCAGAGAAGCTCAGATGATTACCGAGTTAATGAAGAACGAGAGGAGGAGAATGTAATGAGAATGATTAATGTTATATCTGAAGGATTTGCGGGAGGCGGCACAACTAAGTCGGCCCATAAAAAGCACCTCCAAGAGGTTTTGAGTCTATCTGCATCAAAGATGAAGAAAACTCAGAAACCATCTCCTACACCTGAGATATATTCTCCAGCTTCGATTTTGAAGAAGTAGTTCCTGGGCATGACATCCCATGGTCATCTCGGCTAAGATGATGAACACCGAAGTCAAAAGAATCTTCATTGATCAAGGAAGTTCTACCGATATAATATTCCCAGATGCCTTTGATAAACTCGAATTAAAAAACTCTGACTTGCAAAGTTATAAGGAAGAGCTCGTTGGTTTTTTCTGTGGAAAATGTTTACCTTGATGGATTTGTCACTTTGCATGTAAGCTTTGTAACTGACCTAAGTTCCGAACTATCAGAGTCGACTTTTTGGTTGTTGATTGCCCATCAGCATACAATATGATTCTTCGAAGACCAACCTTGAATAAGATCAGGGCTATTGTCTCAACAGCGTGTTTAACAATGAAGTTTTTTTTTTTTTTTTTCTGATGATGGACAAATATGATCAGGTTGCAGCTCATAGATGTTACAATGCGAGCTTGGAAGTGGTCAAGAAAAAAAAGACCAAAGAAGAAGTCCAGGGGCGGTAGGAAACAAAACGACCTGAGCCAGATGGAGAGCTTGAAGAAGTACAGATAAGACTAGAAAGGTTTCAAATGGCTCGCAAACAAGCGCCTCTCATTCCCTCTTAAAGAGAAATTGGTAGATTTTTTGAGAGAAAATGTGGAATTGTTTGCTTGGACTGTAGTAGATATGCCGGGATAGATCCAGATTTCATGAGCCACTGGCTATCCATTTTTCCCGATGTATGCCTTGTAGCTCAAAAAAGAAGGAAGATGAGCTCTAACATGGCACAAGAAGTTCAAAAACAAGTTCAAGCCCTGTTGGATGCAAGTTTCATCAAAGAAGTGACATATCCAACCTGGCTATCAAATGTAGTCATAAAAAAGTTCAATGGGAAGTGGCGAATGTGTGTCGACTATACCGACCTCAACAAAGCCTACCCAAAGGATTCTTACCCTTTGCCAAGTATCGATGGGTTGGGTGATGCAGCGTCTGGGTTCCAATTTTTGTCTTTTTTAGATGCATACTCAGGGTACAATCAAATCCCAATGCATCCATTGGACAAGGAGAAAATCGCATTTATCACCCTAATGGAAAATTACTATTATAAAGTAATGCCTTTTGGGTTGAAGAATGCAAGAGCTACATATCAGAGACTGATGAATAAAATTTTTGCCAAGTACATCAGAGCTTTAATGGAGGTCTACATAGACGATATGCTAGTAAAGACAAAAGCAGAAGAAGAGCTCTTGCCAAATTTGGAAACTGTATTTGGATGCTTACGAAAGCACAAGATGAGGTTAAATCCTCATAAATGCATTTTTGCTATTAAAACTGGGAAGTTCTTAAGCTTCATGCTCACACATCGGGGAATTAAGGTTAATCCCGATAAATGTAAGGCAATACTAGAAATGAAAAGTCTAAGTTCTGTGAAGGATGTCCAGCACTTGATAAGGAGAATAGCATCTCTTTCTAGATTTTGGCAACATCAACTCGGAAAGTGTAACATCCCCATATAACGTTATAGGAAATAATAAAAATGTCCTTGGGCAAACTTTTATTATTTATAGCCTTGCCCCTGAATATTTTTGAAAATGACATTTAGGTCCTTATATTAATTGAATAAGCAGAATAAGGTTTTAAACGAAGCAGAACCACGTAGCAGAAATGTAGAAACCCAATTCTTGGCCAATTGAGCCATGGAGGTGTCCATATGTGAAATGATGTGGGATGCCCCAGACTTGTTTAAAATTACAAAAATGCCATTAGCCATGAAATATAGAAAATATTAAAGGATTTACGAAAAAAGCGAGAAGATAACAATCCCAAAGAAACAGTATTAATCAATTTATTAGAAAAGTAAGGGTAATCAGGAATGAATTATATATATTAGAGCTAAAGGAAATTTAGATTGTTGTATAAAAGACTATGAGGAATTATTTAGTATAATGCCCGGCATTACAATATGTTTAATTTATGTTATTAATCGATTTATTTAATTTTATTGGATAAGTAAGATTAATTAGAAATTAATTAGAGATTAATTAGGATTTAATTAAGTGTTAATTAGAAGGATTAATTTTAGAGAAGACTAAGATAGATACATAGGAATTCTTACAAAACTATTAAATAATGATTTGCTGGTTTGAAGGAAATCGATAAAGATTCGGTATTTTAAACTGCCAGAACCAAATCACTAGAATTATATGATGAAAACCCTAGAAGAAGTGGCTGAAATTCAGCCACCATTTCCCACCAAAGTGGCACCTTGCTCAGCCACAAAGTAAGGGAGAGTTGGTTGAATTTCAACCACTCAAGGCAACTACCAACAAAAAGCACCACTTATCACCTTATATTAGAAAATCTTCACGATTCTCTCTTAGCTCTCTCATATTTTCGGCCTCAATACACCAGGCCACTCTCTCCCTCATTTTCTTTCTCATCTCCCTCTCTTCATCCTTGATTCTTCACCTTTCCCCCTATACTTTTACTCAAGACTTGCTTTCTTACTAGTTTAAGCTTCAATTTGAGGTAGGATTCAATTTTTGTTCTTGATTTCTTTGAACTTTGGCTGCATGAAATTTCACTTTTCTTCATTTATTTAATGATGCATTGGATATATTTGATGGTTTATGGTTGGATTAACATGAAATTTCGAGTTGGAATTAAAGTTAGAAGGAGAAAACTAGAAGAAGTGGAGAATTAGGATGCTATCTAGGTGAAAAACCTATGGTGGTCTGTACGTCGGAGTGTATAGCTCTGCCTACAACTATTTAAACTTGATGAATTAATTTTTGTATAAAACTAGACATTCAGGAGTTTCCATACATATATAATATAAGGCCATTGGATTAGTATTGAGAGAGATATGAATTTTAGAAATTTGACCTAGGTTTTTGAATTTGATTCTGGGCAGACTAGGTTGGTCAGGGCAAAACTTGCCCTATACAACTTGGAATTTAATGAAACTAACTTCTTTTAGAAAGATTACACATATTAGAATATCCCATAAAAATTTTAGAGTTAAATACAGTCTCATTTGCTCCCAGTGCTTTGAGGAAATTGCCCTATGTCCAAACTGGCCCAAAACAGGGCAGTTCAGAAAGGTCAAATTTTGGGGCTTATAACTCAAACTCTACTAAAGAAAATGAAATGGAACTTGTTGAAAATGAAGGCTTATCCTGTTAGCTTTAACATGATACCAATTTCATATGATTTGAACTGGTTTTCGATTTTTAGTGGATTCTTTTAAGTATGTAATTCTAGCTAGCTATAGGGCAGGCCAAGATAAAACTTAAATAACTTGAGCTACATTTATCAAAATTAGATGGGACTAAAGAGGTTAGAAAATAGACACATAACACTCTGACATATCCAAAATTCAGGTCTAAATAAGTTAAAATGAATTTATGGCCTAAGTTACAAAAACCAGTAGAATCAAAAGAAAGTGGCGGAAAACTAATTCAAGGTCAAGATTATGAAACTTTGCTTGATTATTAGAGCATCTATACCTTGCATTGATTTTTCTGTTTTCCACGAGTGACTGTCTGATTGATTGGTACTATTCATGGTGTAACATCTCGATTTCTGAATTCCGATCTCATCACTTAAGGTTGAAATTTCCGATTTCCGAGTTTGTCTTTAACTTTCAGATAAACTCAGACTTCCGACCTTAGTAATACAATGTCATAGTTTCGATTTTCGACTTCATCTCCAAGGCTCAAAAGGACTGGCTGAATTTTCCGATTTACGACCTTATTCACGTAATATGCGATTTCCAAATCCGATTTCTGACCTTAGGAAGGCTCAAACGGATTGCCTTGAATTTTCCGATTTCCGACCTTATGGTGAATTAGAATGTATACGATATCCGACTTCCGAGTTTATCTGAATTGGTCTCCAAGTTCGGCCAAAATTTTCATGACTTCCGAATTCGAGGTTATTGCCAAGAGCTTTTCATTTCTATATTTTTCCGATTTCCAAGATTAAGTGTTGAGTTCCGACCTCGAGTTTATTAGCAGGAGCTTTTCATTTCTCTAGCTCCCGAGTTCCAAGATCGAGTTGGAGTGCCGAGATCCTATGAGTTCTGATTTCTTGGTACACTTGATTAATGTTTTGAATCTCGATATCCGGTGTCATCCTTAGAATCGATTCGAGTTTACTTATGTCTCCCGACTTCCGGGTTCGAGTATTTTGGTTTCACATTCTGGCCCTTGACCTTCGATTTGAAGGTGATTGTACCTTACGATTCCGACGTCTGACTTTACTCTCGAGGTTTGAATAAAACAAGACGACTATTCCGAGTTCCGACTTCATCGTGCAAGAATTCCGACTTTAGGAAGTACACGAGTTCTGATGTCATGTTCAGATACGCTGGAAGCGAGTTTCACTTCTTAGGCGACGTGGAGAGCAATTTTATCACAAAAGAGGAAGACATGGATGAACTTTGCCCACAGAAATTTCACCCAATCAAAGCCACTCATTCTAACTACCACCTCAAAGCCTTCCTTATATATATTCCCCTCTTGCCTCTTCAGCTCATTCCTTACGTTGCCCTCTCTTCCTCACTTCAGCTCTCTTTTCTTTCCTCCACTCACCTACTCTATTCAGCCTTCAAGATCAACCAAGCCCTATTTTCAAACTCAAGCAAGAGGTAGAGATTTTAATTCTTGTCTTAATTTTTCTGATTCTTGGATGATTATTGGTGGTTTAATTCTTCAATTCTGATATATTGACTGAGTGATCATGATGAATTGTGGCTGGTTTATTGGCTGTTTGTGAGAATAAAATTGAATTGGAAACAAGAAAGGATGAAGATATGAAGAAGTTGAGAGGCTGAAAAACTCAACCCTCGGCAGTCCGTGCGGCGGAGTGTACGGCTCAGCCTCCCGCCATTTAAAATTAATGAAACCATTTTTATTAAAACTAGACATCTAGGGCTTTCTACACATATATCATATAAGACCATTGGAGTAATATTGAGAGAGATATGAATTTTTGAAGTTCGACCTAAGAATCAGGACATCCACCCAGGCAGTATGGGTTAAAAAGGGTGTAACTCACCCTATACAACTCCAAATTAAGTGAAACTAATTTTGTTAGAAATCTTACACATAGGAGAACATCCTACCCAAAAATTTCGAGTTTGTTACTATCCTATTTGTTCCCAGTGATTTGAAGAAGTTAACCTATGTCCAAATCGAGCCAAAACAGAGCAGTTCAGGAAGGTTAAGTTTCGGGGCTTATAACTTGAGCCCTACTAAGTCAAATGGAATGGGACTTTTTGCAAATGAAAGATGGTTCTATCAGCTTTAATATGAGGCTAATTTCGTAACATTTGAGCTAGTTTTCGATTTTTAGTAGATTTTTACGTTTGAGTGAGCAATTCTGGCCAGCCACAAGGTAGGCCAGGATAAAACCTGAGTAACGTGAGTTATGATTATCAGAATCAGATGGGACCAAAGGGGTTAGAAAATAGACACATAACACTTTAACATATCAAAATTGAGGTCCAAAGGAGTTAAATAGAAATTATGGCATGATTTACAAAAATCGGGTTGAATGATTTATGTGAGGCTGTAGCTCTGTCTTGAGAAGACTAATGTTCCTATGAGCTCCATGATGAATTGTGCATGCAATATTGTAGTTGCTATGATAAATTGGCATTCTGATGTACTGGTACTATTCATGGGGAAGCGGACACGTTCCGTTATGCTGCCAAAATTGCGGTAAGGTATATGCATGAGTCATAAGATACATGTAGATGCATGTGCATTCTCAAGAAAGCTATGAAATTCATGTTATGATGAACCCAAGAATATGTTATGATGAAAGTTCCATGATACTTGGGCCAGCCCCGGATAAAAGGTTAAGGGGAATAGATCAATAAGGACGTCGGGGAAAGTAAACCCGGCAATCCCTGTATAGGAACGAGCTCGATCTTGAAAAACAGACTATTACCCAGGAGTCTAAAATGGCCAAGAACTCCCAGGGGATCAAGTAATGAAAAAGTTTATGAGTAATGAAGAAAGTATATGAGCAAAAGAAAAGTTTATGAAGGAAAGTTCAAGAGCAAGTTTTGCATGATTGTATTAAGTGCATGATTACAAGTTATTTACAGTTTAACTATTATGTTTACTTACAACATATATTCATGCTCATTATTCTGTGTATTACTGTTAGTAGTTTAGACGGTTTCTTATGCTGTTTAAAGTAAAACTGGACCTTGCCTCGGACTAGACATTTTCTTAACCTTATTAAATATGAATGGTTAAATTTGATCTCATGTTTTCATAATTAAATAAAACCCGAGACAACTGAGAATGAAAGCGATGTCAGTTAAACGTCATGCACGACCGTACTGAGAATTTCCTTAAATTCTCACCTCGTTTTGCATTTCCGCCTCATTCTCAGACGTGGATGATGGACACGACAGCTACCCTCTTCATTGAGGTCCCAGATCTGCAGCTCCATGATGACCTTGCAATAGGCTCGCTGTACATAGCCGGCTCTTGCCAGTTCTGTCTTTACCTTTTTAGTGATAGGAACTTTGCCGTCCCTTTGCACCATCCCGCTTTTGATTCTGCCACTCCTTACTTTGAGGTCCCACTACATGTGGCACACCCTCCGCTAGCACCCCCTGCACCTGCAGCACCCGCAGCTCCTGCCGATCCTGTGCTAGAGTCACCTCCGCAGGTCGTACCTAACATCCCGCTCAGCTCTGATAGCGACTCTTCAGAGGCCACCAGCTCAGCATCCTCCTCCTCAGGACCCAGTATTGACTACTCACTAGCCAGGTCGGGTATGGCCAACGGCTACCCGACTGAGTAGGTCAGCCACAGATAGTGTTGTACAGCATGACCTTCTTTTGGTAGCATGCAGCTATGGGTCATAGACCTAGTGGTAGGTTTTGGAATGTCCTCTGAGGACTACATAGGATCAGGTTGACCGACATGGGCCTTATGTCTTTTTGGTACACGGCCCCGCTCATGTATCCTATTTTGAAACTTGTACATAATCTGAAACAGTGGCTTATATATATAT
This sequence comes from Pterocarpus macrocarpus, assembly GCA_031439585.1. Lineage (NCBI taxonomy): Eukaryota > Viridiplantae > Streptophyta > Magnoliopsida > Fabales > Fabaceae > Pterocarpus > Pterocarpus macrocarpus. The sequence continues at coordinate 10,119,176 of CM062514.1, forward strand.
ATATACAGTTGACGACATAGGTGTTAATTGTTCTTATCTGTCTATTGTGATAAATTAAACTCTGTCACGTTCTTGATACAGCATTCCATTTCTTCAAATAAATAAATAAATAAAGATACGGATAAATGAAACGTAGGCAGCGTATTAACACGGTAACACAATCTACTTAATTTTATGCTATGACTTAAGCATAACATTAAATTAGTAGGGTGTTACATTTTTGGTATCAGAGCAGTTCGTCCTAGCTAAGGCCTGAGGATTGGACTGACTATGCTTCATGCATATTCTGTGTTTTTAGTTGACAACATGCATTAGATCTTGCCTGTACGGTTGAGATATAGATGTGCATGTGCACGAAGTGCCTGACCGTGTGAGCTGATATTTACTAGCATATTAGATTTAGTGTTGAGCCTGATCAACTCAATAACTTTTGTTTTGTGTGCTTAGAACTTAATGGCTTCCGGAAGGCAAGGTAGACCGCGCACCGGAGCTGCTCAAGAGAATCCCGCTGAACTTATGGACACCGTACGAGAGATGGCTCAAGCAATGCAAGAACAGGCCGCAGCAGCTCACCAGATGATAGATCAGCTAGGTAGGCGACCTGCGACAGGCTGTGGAGGAAACCCACATGGCCCGGGGGCTGATCTGGATTATCTTAAGTTCGCTGAGTTCAGAAAGGTGAATCTGCCTAGCTTTCGAGGGGCGTATGATCCTGATAAAGCTGACGAATGGATTAAAGCCATGGAGAAGATTTTCTCCGTCCTGGATTGCTCGGATCATCAAAAGGTGACTTTTGCCACCTACATGCTCGAGGTAGACGCAGAGTTCTGGTGGAACGGTGTACGAAGATTGTTTGAAGACTCTCAGACAGCGGTCACCTGGACGATGTTTAGAGATGTCTTCTACCAAAAGTACTTTCCTGCTTCCGTTCGGAATGCCAAAGAACTTGAGTTTATGCAGCTTCACCAAGGAAACCGGACGGTATCCGAATACATTGCCAGATTTGAAGAGCTGTGCAAATTCTCTACAATTTATCAGAGGAATCCAGATGAAGCCTGGAAGTGCATCAAGTTTGAAGGTAGGTTACGGGAAGATATTCTCATCGCAATTAGGCCAATGGAGATTAGAGATTTTCCCACGTTGGTAAATAAATGCCGACTTGTGGAAGATCGTAACTTGAAACTAGTGGCAGCCAGGGCATCTGGTGATCATTTCAAAAAGAGGTTGGCCCCGTAGGGCCCAAGATTCATGCCCAACTTTCAACAGCAAAGGAGATTCCCGCCGGTGAGCAACAAAGGCAAGCAACCTCAAAGGCCTCTTCCGAATCCAACTTGCACGAAGTGCGGTAGGAATCATGGCGATCGGCCGTGCTTGGCAGGCCAGAATGTCTGCTTTGGGTGTGGCAAGCCAGGCCACAAGATTTATGAGTGCCCAACCAGGAATCCATCACAGCCGTCTCGACTACAACGTCAAGGACGGGCTTTTACCATGGATGCAGAGGAAGCTGATAAGTCCGAGGGGCTTATCCAAGGTACTTGTGAAGTGGATGGTGGACCCTGACTGTACTCTATGATTCGGGTGCCTCACACTCATTTATTTCTCATGACTGTGTGGTTGTTTTGCAATTGCAAATTTCTGAATTGCCTTATGATTTACTGGTTTCTACTCCCACTAATGAACTTGTTAAAACTAGTCAAGTTTGTATCAATGTTCCTCTTCAAATTGAGGGTAGAGCCTTTGCAGCCAATTTGATTTGCCTCCCTCTTTCTGGACTGGACATAATTCTGGGCATGGACTGGCTTTCTGCAAATCGAGTCACGCTCAATTGCTCTGATAAGACGGTGGTATTCCCCTCTGTCTCATCCTCTGAATCCCAAGCCTCAACACTCTTCTATCTGAACTCTTTATTAGTAAACTATAGTTGGTCGAAGAGTCAAGGATATATCCTATTGATAGCTAATATGACAGAAGCTGAGCAGGAACTAGAGGAGATTCGGGTTGTTAGGGAATATTTGCATGTTTTTCCAGAAGATATTCCTGAATTCCCTACTGAGAGAGAGATTGAGTTCACCATCGAGTTAGTTCCAAGTGCAAGACCAATATCTATAGCTCTATATCGAATGTCACCCTTGGAGCTGACGGAACTAAAAAGACAGATCGAGGAGCTTTTGGAAAAAGGATTCATACGACCAAGTGCGTCACCTTGGGGAGCTCTAGTCTTGTTGGTCAAGAAGAAAGATGGGAGCATGCGCCTATGCATGGATTATAGGCAATTGAATAAGGTGACGATTAAGAATAAATATCCACTGTCGAGGATTGATGATCTCATGGACCAGTTACAAGGTGCCACGGTATTCTCTAAGATCGATTTGCATTCCGGATATCATCAGATTCGAGTTCGGGAACAAGATATCCCTAAGACAGCCTTTCGAACTCGTTACGGACACTATGAGTATACCGTAATGTCGTTTGGACTAACCAACGCACCAGCAGTATTCATGGATTACATGAATCGGATATTCCGTCCATATCTGGACAAGTTTGTAGTGGTCTTCATCGACGATATACTTGTCTATTCGAAGACGGAGCAAGAGCATGCGGAACACTTATGGCTAGTTCTGCAAATTTTAAGAGAAAAGAAACTCTATGCTAAATTATCCAAATGCGAATTTTGGATGAAGGAGGTAAAATTTCTTGGCCACGTAGTGTCATCTGGAGGAATCTTTGTAGACCCCAGCAAAGTAGAAGCAATTCTAAACAGGGAAAGGCCGACCACAGTCACTAAAGTTAGGAGTTTTCTAGGCTTAGCTGGATATTACAGGCGATTTGTCAAGGATTTCTCTCGTATAGCCTTGCCCCTGACCAAACTAACCAGGAAGAATGTCTCATTCAAGTGGGCCTTGAGAATCGACGAGTTTTCAAGACCTAAAGAGAAGGTTGACTACGACACCAGTGTTGGCCTTACCAAACCCTCGAGGACCATTTGAAGTCTACTGCGATGCGTCCAAGCAAGGATTAGGATGTGTGTTGATGCAAGCTGGAAACGTGGTCGCTTACGCCTCCAGACAATTAAAGCCACATCAAAGGAATTATCCCACGCATGATCTCGAATTAGCTGCAGTTGTATTCGCCTTAAAAATATGGAGACATCACCTGTATGGTGTAAGGTTCGAGGTCTTTTCTGATCATAAGAGTTTGAAATACCTCTTTGATCAAAAGGAATTAAATATGAGGCAGCGGAGGTGGATGGAACTTCTTAAGGACTATGAATTTGAATTGAAGTACCACCCAAGCAAGGCAAATCTTGTGGCAGATGCTTTGAGTAGGAAATCTCTGATTGTAGCTTGGATGATAATCAAAGAGGCGGAACTTATTGAAAGCTTCCGAAATCTTAATTTGGGAATCCTTATGACTCCCAAGACCCTTCATCTACATCAAATTAAGATAGCCAGTAGTTTTAAGGAGCAGATTCAGCAAGCACAGCAGCAGGACGCTAATTTTCAACATACACTTCATCTTGTGCGATAAGGGAAATTGATGGATTTTGCCTAAGATAAAGAGGGCATATGGCGGTGTCGTGATAGGGTGTGTGTACCCAAAGGAAATGATCTCCAGAGAAGAATCTTGGAGGAAGCACATAAGGGTGAACTCACCGTGCATCCTGGCATTACTAAGATGTATCAAGATCTTAAGAAGATGTTTTGGTGGCCAGGTATGAAGTCAGACGTAGCGGGCTTCGTGAGTAAATGCTTGGTCTATCAAAAGGTGAAAGCGGAACATCAGAAACCCTCCGGGATGCTTCAACCCTTGGAAATCCCTGAGTGGAAGTGGGAAAATATCTCCATGGATTTTGTGATGGGATTACCAAGAACACCAACAAAATATGATGCTATATGGGTCATTGTGGATAGATTGACCAAATCTACTCATTTTCTACCCATTCGAGCAAATTATCCGTTAGAAAAATTGGCACAACTGTACATTCAAAAGATTATAAGGCTGCACGGAACCCCTTCAACCATTATCTCTGATCGAAACCCAAGGTTTACTTCACGGTTTTGGGGAGCCTTACAAAAGGCGTTTGGTGTTAAGCGGTGCCTAAGCACGGCATATCATCCACAAATGGATTGTCAAACAAAGAGGACAATTCAAACCTTGGAAGATATGTTGCGAGCCTACATACTAGAGCAACGCGGAAATTGGGACCGATATTTACTGCCAGCCGAGTTCGCATACAACAATAACTATCACGCTAGCATTGGTATGGCTCCTTATGAAGCATTGTATGGACGGAAGTGCCAATCTCCCCTCTGTTGGTATGAAATAGGAGAATCAAGTCTATTGGGGCCTGATTTAGTTGAGCAGACCACTGAGCAAATCAAGAAAATACGGAGCAAGATGCTTGCCGCTCAAAGCCGCCAAAAGAGTTACGCGGATACTAGGAGGAAGCCTCTAGAGTTTCAAGAAGGAGACCATGTATTTTTGAAGGTTACGCCTACAACGGGGATAGGCAGAGCCATTAAAGTCAAGAAGTTAAATCCTCGCTTTATTGGTCCCTTCCAGATTTTGAGGCGAATCGGATCAGTTGTTTTGCCTCCACAATTGTCAAACCTTCATGATGTGTTCCATGTTTCTCAACTTAGAAAATATCAGCCTGACCCTACGCACGTGCTAGAACTCGAATCAATAAAGTTAAAGGAGGACTTAACTTTCCAGGTTCAGCCAGCACAAATAGTAGACAGAAGCAGCAGACAACTTCGAAACAAATCCGTGCAGTTAGTAAAGGTAGCATGGGGAAAGGAAAATGTTGAAGACTACACTTGGGAACTGGAATCAAGGATGAGAAGAGAGTATCCTGAACTATTCTCAGATACTAAATTTTGAGGACAAAATTTTTTTTTAAGAAGGGTGGTAATGTAACATCTCGATTTCCGAATTCCGATCTCATCACTTAACGTTCCGATTTCCGAGTTTGTCTTTAACTTTCAGATAAACTCAGACTTCCGACCTTAGTAATACAATGTCATAGTTTCGATTTCCGACTTCGTCTCCAAGGCTCAAAAGGACTGGCTGTATTTTCCGATTTACGACCTTATGCACATAATATGCGATTTCCGAATCCGATTTCCGACCTTAGGAAGGCTCAAACGGATTGCCTTGAATTTTCCGATTTCTAACCTTATGGTGAATTAGAATGTATACGATATCCGACTTCCGAGTTCATCTGAATTGGTCTCCAAGTTCGGCCAAAATTTTCACGACTTCCGAATTCGAAGCTATTGCCAAGAGCTTTTCATTTCTATATTTTTCCGATTTCCAAGATTAAGTGTTGAGTTCCAACCTCGAGTTTATTAGCAGGAGCTTTTCATTTCTCTAACTCCCGAGTTCCGAGATCGAGTTGGAGTGCCGAGATCCTATGAGTTTCGATTTCTTGGTACACTTGATTAATGTTTTGAATCCCGATATCTGGTGTCATCCTTAGAATCGATTCGAGTTTACTTATGTCTCCCAACTTTCGGGTTCGAGTATTTTGATTTCACATTCTGGCCCTTGACCTTCGATTTGAAGGTGATTGTACCTTACGATTCCGATGTCCGACTTTACTCTCGAGGTTTGAATAAAACAAGACGACTATTCCGAGTTCCAACTTCATCATGCAAGAATTTCGACTTTAGGAAGTACACGAGTTCCAATGTCATGTTCAGATACGCTGGAATCGAGTTTCACTTCTCAGGCGACGTGGAGAGCAATTTTGTTACAAAAGAGGAAGACATGGACAAACTTTGCCCACAGAAATTTCACCCAATCAAAGCCACTCATTCTAACTACCACCTCAAAGCCTTCCCTATATATATTCCCCTCCTGCCTCTTCAGGTCATTCCTTACGTTGCCCTCTCTTCCTTACTTCAGCTCTCTTTTCTTTCCTCCACTCACCCACTCCATTCAGCCTTCAAGATCAACCAAGCCCTATTTCCAAACTCAAGCAAGAGGTAGAGGTTTTAATTCTTGTCTTGATTTTTCTGATTCTTGGATGATTATTGGTGGTTTAATTCTTCAATTCTGATATATTGACTGAGTGATCATGATGAATTGTGGCTGGTTTATTGGCTGTTTGTGAGATTAAAATTGAATTGGAAACAAGAAGGGATGAAGATATGAAGAAGTTGAGAGGCTGGAAAACTCAACCCTTGGTAGTCCGTCCGGCGGAGTGTACGACTCTGCCTCCCACCGTTTAAAATTAATGAAACCATTTTTATTAAAACTAGACATCTAGGGCTTTCTACACATATATCACATAAGACCATTGGAGTAATATTGAGAGAGATATGAATTTTTGAAGTTCGACCTAAGAATCAGGACATCCACCCGGGCAGTATGGGTTAAAAAGGGTGTAACTCACCCTATACAACTCCAAATTGAGTAAAACTAATTTTGTTGGAAAGCTTACACATAGGAGAACATCACCTAGAAATTTCGAGTTGGTTACCATCCTATTTGTTCCTAGTGATTTGAAGAAGTTAACCTATGTCCAAACCGAGCCAAAACAGAGCAGTTCAGGAAGGTTAAGTTTCAGGGCTTATAACTCGAGCCCTACTAAGTCAAATGGAATGGGAATTTTTGCAAATGAAATATGATTCTATAAGCTTTAATATGAGGCCAATTTTGTATCATTTGAGCCAGTTTTCGATTTTTAGTAGATTTTTACGTTTGAGTGAGCAATTCTGGCCAGCCACAGGGCAGGCCGGGATAAAACCTGAGTAACGTGAGTTATGATTATCAGAATCAGATGGGACCAAAGAGGTTAGAAAATAGACACATAAAACTTTAACATGTCCAAAATTGAGGTCCAAAGGAGTTAAATAGAAATTATGGCATGATTTACAAAAATCGGGTTGAATGATTTATGTGAGGCTGTAACTCTGTCTTGAGAAGACTAATGTTCCTATGAGCTCCATGATGAATTGTGCATGCAATATTGTAGTTGCTATGAGAAATTGGCATTCTGATGTACTGGTACTATTCATGGGGAAGCGGACACGTTCCGTTATGTCGCCAAAATTGCGGTAAGGTATATGCATGAGTCATGAGATACATGTAGATGCATGTGCATTCTCAAGAAAGCTATGAAACTTATGTTATGATGAACCCAAGAATATATTATGATGAAAGTTCCATGATGCTTGGGTCAGCCCCGGATAAAAAGTTAAGGGGAATAGATCAGTGGGGACGTCGGGGAAAGTAAACCCGGCAATCCCTGTATAGGAACGAGCTCGATCCTGAAAAGCAGACTATTACCCAGGAGTCTAAAATGGCCAAGAACTCCCAGGGGACCAAGTAATGAAAAAGTTTATGAGTAATGAAGAAAGTATATGAGCAAAGGAAAAGTTTATGAAGGAAAGTTCAAGAGCAAGTTTTGTATGATTGCATTAAGTGCATGATTACAAGTTATTTACAGTTTAACTATTATATTTACTTACAGCATATGTTCACTTATTCTGCTCATTATTCTGTGTATCACTGTTAGTAGTTTAGACGGTTTCTTATGCTGTTTAAAGTAACATTGGACCTTGCCTTGGACCAGACATTTTCTTAACCTTATTAAATATGAATGGTTAAATTTGATCTCATGTTTTCATAATTAAATAAAACCCGAGATAACTGAGAATGAAAGCGACGTCAGTTAAATGTCATGCACGACCCTACTGAGAATTTCCTTAAATTCTCACCTCGTTTTGCATTTCCGCCTCATTCTCAGACGTGGACGATGGACACGACAGCTACCCTCTTCATTGAGGTCCTAGATCTGCAGCTCCACCATGACCCTGTGTAACGACCGAAAAATTTATCGTTAACAACTGAATTATTCGATTTTCAATCAAATAAGTGAGTTTAATCAGAACTTGATTAAACATTTACTTAAAGCTAATCAAGTGTAACTTAAAAGGATTAGGCTAGATAGAATTAGATTAGGAGCATAAAAAACTTCACAGAACAATTTCAAACCGATTTACCGATTTAAAGGAAATCGGTAGGATTTCGGTATATCCAACTCATTTGAATCGAACCAAAGAGAATTTTTCTATGAGTGCCCTAGAATCAACGGCTAAGATTTAGCCAAGCAACCCACCCAAGTGGCGCCTTGGGAGCCCTTGATGGTGGGAAGCTCAACCAAAATCAATATTAGACTTGGATCCACCAATCAAAAGCAAAATAGATTCAAATATCTCACTTTTTCTCTCTTTTTTCCATCAGAATTTTCGACCTCTTCCAGCAGCTAAAGCTTCTCTCTTTCTCTTCTCCTTGCTCTCATTTCTACTCCATTCTCATCCATCTTCAAGCCTCATCCCAAGCCACCACCATCCAAGACACAAAATCAGCCTAAATCACTCAAGACAAGGTAGGAAATCCTACTTCTTCTTTTATTTTCTCTGAATTGGGGCTGTATGAGGAGCATGCTTAATCTAAGATTTGGATGTTTTATAGAGTGATGATGATGTTTTATGACTGATTTTGCATGTGTGTTGTGATTAAAATTGGATTTGGGGGCAAATAGCTTGAAAGGAGGAGACAAACCTAGAAGCAGGATAGGATTTCCCTCGGCGGTCCGTACGGCAGAGAGTACGGCTCCGCCAATCACAGTTTAAATTTGATGAAATGATTTTAAGATGAAACTAGACATTCAGGGCTTTCCATACATATATCATAATAGATCATTGGATTAGTATAGAATTAATTATGAATTTTTGAAGTTAGACCTAGAAATCTGGGTATTCACCCGGGCAGCATGGGTTGAGAAGGGTTTAACTCACCCTATTCAATCTCAAATTGAGTGCAACTAAAGATTTTTGAAAGCTAACACATGAGAGAACATCCCATAAAATTTTCAGAATTTAATTCATTTTCATTTGTTCCCAGCACATCAATGTAGTTGGCTTAGACTAAAACTGGCCTAGAACAGGATAACCCAGTAGGGTAATGTTTCAAGACTCATAACTCAAAATCTACTTAGGCAAATGACATGAAACCTAACTCATTTTAAATCTTGTTGTGTTATTTTCATTTTGATATAAAATTCGTATGATTTCATCTAGATTTCGATTTTTAGTGAATTTTCTCCTGTAGGAACCCAATTCTGGCTAGGAACAGGACATGCTGAAATAAAATGTTTATACCTAAAGTTATACAACTCAAAATGAGATGGGACCAAAAGGGTTAGAATCTAGACATATGAGACTATAACATATCCAAAAATTTGATTTAAATGAGTTGAACTGAATGAGAAATGAGGCACACCAAATTCGGCCAGAACAGAGGGGGTTAAATTGAAACTCTATTGATGTTTAAATTCAAATTGTTGATTGAGATTATGAATGTACATGTATAATTGAGATTGTTGATTGATGTTATGAATGTACATTTATAATTGTTGCCCTATACTGAAATTGTAAGTTGTATAAATGTACTGGTTGTCTGGCACTATTCACGGGGAAGCGGTCTCGATCCGTTATGCTGCCAGAATTTCGGTAAGAAGTTCATATGTTATGAAAATTTTGACAACTTGAGTACATCATATGAAAAGAGACAAGTTAGATGTGCATTCATTTCATGACATTATAAAGAATTCCACATCACTTGGGCCAGCCCCGGAATAAATTAAGGGGAATAGATCAGTGGGAAGGTCGGGGAAAGTAAACCCGGCCATCCTATATAGGAACGAGCTCGGTCCTGAAAAGCGGACTATTACCCAGGAGTATATGGCCAGTGACTCTCAGGGGACCAAGGATGGAAATAAGTTATAACAGGTGAAAGCCTCCAAGAATAAGATGCATCTTCTCATTGCACATGCATATGTACAGTGAAATACTTTTCTATTGATTGTTCTAGATCTCTGTTTATTATTCATAACATGCTATTGTTTCTCTGTGATTACTGTTTGAGTACATTAGTATATCTGTTAATTAAAATTGAACTTGTTTCGGTGTATGCTTTACAAATGAGTATTTAAGTTAAATATTATCATTTTACCGTACTATCTGAAAATCTTGCACGACCGAAACAACTGGGAATGATAGCGATGACAGATGTATAGAAGTTAGGATTTTCTACTGAGAAATATTCATTTCTCACCATATTATATATTCCGCGTCATTCTCAGACCATGGAGCACGCGGCGACCGGGGTTCTATTCATTGAGTTTCCTGAGCTTCACATCCACATCGACCCTTTTCTAGATTCTGTATATATATCGGGTAGATGCCAGTTTCGTTTATATTTCTTCTTCCAGAGGGACTTCGCAGTACCCTTGATGCACCCACTGTTTGATCTCGTTGTCCCATACATTGCCATCCCACTTCATATGGCCCATCCGTTCCCACCTCCTCCTGCACCAGCAGCAGCCCCTGCTCCTATGGCTCCTCCTGCTTCACCACCACATTCGATGCTTTCCGCCTCGACACCAGAGGAGGACCCATCAGAGGCAGCGAGTTCCTCCTCATCCTCTGCTCGCCCCAAAGATCGCCACCCTCCCGCAGATGCACCCATGGAGAATGGGTTTCTTTCTTCAGATTCTGGTTAGATAGTGGGCGTACCACAGTGGTAGTAGATGTATAGGATGACCCTCTTTTGGCAGTTTGGGTCGTGGTTGGATGGGTAGATATTAGGAATGTACTTGAAATGTCCCATGGGGACCAGTTAGGGTGCTGTTTATAGATACTGGCTGTTTCATTTTGTATTAGCGGCCTCATTTTGACACCTTATACTTTTTGACAAACTTTAAAATCAGATATCTATGTACATATCTATGATGCCGTTTGCAGTTATTTTGTTCTTATTGTATTTTTGTTTATGTTAAGTTATTTATAGTTTACCGATTGATTGGTATTTATTCCGCCATCGCGCAGAAAAATTTTGTTATAAGATCAGGTAGTCTTATGCGAGAAATTAATACTAATACAGAAAGAGAAATTTAATCAGTGTTACACGTAATCTCTTATCAGATAGATTATTATGACTTAAGCATAGTACTTTGTTTGGTAAGGTGTTACACCCTACAGTAGGCTTGCTGTACATAGCCGGCTTTTGCCAGTTCCATCTTTACCTTTTTAGTGATAGGAACTTTGCTGTCCCTTTGCACCATCTCGCTTTTGATCCTGCCACCTCTTACTTTGAGGTCCCACTACATGTGGCACACCTTCCGCCAAAGACTCCTCAGCACTCTACAAAGACTGCAGTTCTTGCCGATCCTGTGCTAGAGTCACCTCCGCAGGTCGTACCTGACATCCCTCTCAGCTCCGATAGCGACCCTTCAGAGGCCACCAGCTCAGTATCCTCCTCCTCAAGACCCAGTATTAACTACTCACCAGCCGGGCTGGGTATGGCCAAAGGCTACCTGACTGAGTAGGTCACCACGAGCAAGGTTGTACAAAGATGACCCTCTTTTGGCAGCATGCAGCTATGGGTCATAGACCTAGTGGTAGGTTTTGGAATGTCCTCTGAGGACTACATAGGATCAGGTTAACCGACATGGGCCTTATGCCTTTTTGGTACACGGCCCCACTCATGTATCCTATTTTGAAACTTGTACATAATCTGAAATAGTGGCTTATATATATATATATATATATATATATATATATATATATATATATATATACAGTTAACGGCATAGGTGTTAATTGTTCTTATCTATCTATTGTGATAAATTAAACTCTGTCACGTTCTTGATACAGCGTTCCATTTCTTCAAATAAATAAATAAATAAATAAAGATACGGATAAACGAAACGTAGGCAGTGTATTAACACGGTAACACAATCTACTTAATTTTATGCTATGACTTAAGCATAACATTAAATTAGTAGGGTGTTACACACGGAAAAGCAGACTTGATCTGTTATGCTGCCAAATTTTCGGCAGAATTTTATGAAATTATAATAGTTTCTGTTATAAATATTCATGGTATGAACATGAAATTTTATATACAAGGATATATGAAAGTAAATGATGAAGCATATGTATGAGTGCATTCAGCATGTCTATGCATGATTATGTATGAGAATGAAAGGATATGAACATATTAAATATAGATCGCTTCACCTGGAGACAGTTATGAGATCCCTCCTTGTGAAGGCAGTTAAATAAGATAAGATTGGGTCCTTTCACTTGGAGACAGTTAATTAGGTCCATCCCTATGAAAGCAGTATAAAACTATGAGATCCCTCTACCTTGGAGGCACGTGGTCAGATAAGATCCCTGTACATTGAAGGCAAGTGTTCAGCTAAGATCCTTTTATTCTCGAGGCACGTGACCAGGAGAGATCCCTTCAATTTAGAGGCACGTGGCCAAAATGAGATCCCTCCAAGACTAGAGGCACGTAGGTCCCCTTGCAGGTCAGTACTGTGTGACGACGGTCACGAGTTGAGCTCACTCCTAGATTAGACTACCCAAGGGCAGTAAAGACTAAAGATTAAACAACATGCAAGCACCCTAGGGACAGAGGTACATAACGCCTAGGTGTGCCAAGAAAAGAAAGCAAAGAAAGTTAAAAAAAAACACTAGTGCATTTGCATGAATTCAAGTATGAGTATTTGCATAATTATATCTCATGTTTTATTGATGCTGAGACTGTTCTATCTACTTATGTTGTGATTATTATTCTAAATACGAAATATTGCCAATGTGACTCAAGTGCATGAATAAAATGAACTCTGCTTCGGACAATATATTTTCGATCTATAAAACTGAAAAGTCTATTAACATGTTCACCTTTTACATAATAAACCGAAGCAGCTAGAGATAATAACGATGACACAGCATATGGTAGTTTAACGAATCCTATTGAGAATTTATAATTCTCACTCCTATGTTTATTTCCATGTTATCTCCAGATAGTTCAAAAGTTCTGAAGAAGGTCCTCCAAGGCGGAGTTAACTAGTAAGATTGAAGGTGGCCGAAGGTTGCTACCAGACAAGGTCCGATTAAGTGATTGTAACAACTCCTAGGTGAGGTATTATAACTTAAGCATAGTACCATACTTAGGAGGATGTTATAGAAAGCATCAACTTTCTTTCAATTATTAAAGAAAGAAAGCAAATTTGAGTGGACACTGAAGTGAGAAGTCGTGTTCCAAGAATTCAAAACTTATTTGTCGAGACCTCTGATCTTGTACAAACCCGAGATTGGTAATCCACTATGCTTGTACCTCTCGGTAAGCAATTTTGCCATAGCCAATGTTTTAGCCCAAGAAGATGCAAAGAAATAATTTCTGCTGTACTTTGTTAGCAAGACTTTGCAGGGGGCAGAAATTCGATATCAAAAGTTGGAGAAAGTGACTTTAGCCCAAGTCTTTGCAACCCGTCGTCTCTAACAATATTTTCAAGCTCATGCCATCATAGTCAGAATGGATCAACCGATTCAATAGATGCTTCATAAATCAGATCTTGCAAGAAGGATGGTAAAGTTGATGATACCAAGTTTAAGAACTAAAGAGAAAAAGAGGACTCATGAGCATATTCATGATTGCATTTCATAATTATGTTAGTTGTTTATGAGTTAAATATTACATTCTTTTATTAATACCTGCTTATTCATTCTACTCTTTATACTATATATTGTCATATAATTGCTTACTCTGTTTTTACCGTCTTAAGAAAAATTGAATCTTGCTTCGGACCAAATATTTTCTTAAACTTAATAAATGAGGGCAGTTTCTTTTGATATTAATCTTTTTATAATCAAATAAAAATTGAAGCAACTGAGAATAAATGCGACATCAGTATAACATAGCACACGAATCCTACTGAGAATTTCTTCAAATTCTCGCTTTTGTTTCCTCTTTCTGCGTCATTCTCAGACTCTGGCGATGGAAGCGATGGCCGTACTTTTCCTTGAGATCCCTGATATACAGTTGCATTACGATCCGATGTTCGACTCGCTGTACATAGTTGGCTCTTGCTGTTTTCGTCTTTACCTCTTTAGTCATGGAGACTTTGCGATTCCACTCTTTCACCCTGCATTTGACCCTGCTGTTCCATATTTTGCCATCCTTCTGCATGTGGCACACCCTGCACCTCCTCCACCATCAGTAGCACCAACAGCACTAGCAGCACCTGTAGCCCAGGTAGCCCCTCTGCCAGATTCACCTCGATAGATGGTCCTGGACATCCCGCTCAGCTCTGAGAGCGACCCTTCTGAGGCTACTGATTCACCCTCCTCCTTCTCTGGACTTGATGCAGACTATATCCTAGCCGGGCTTGGTATGGCCAATGGCTACCTGTCAGAGTAGACCTTGACCAGCAGACCTCGATGTACAGTATGGCCCTCTTTTGATAGTATTAGATACTGGGCCATTAGGGTAACAGTTTGGTGGGAACACTAGTTTGAAACGTCCCATGGGGACTGGATAGGATTGCACTCCACAGACACAGGCCATATGATTTTTTGTGTATATTGGCCCAACACGTTATCCAGCTTTTTGCACCTATACATAAACTTGAAGCTTTAGCTTCATATATATATATAGTGGATGTTGTATTACTTAAATTCTCTTTCTCTGTTATGTTATTTATTCATTTCTAATGTTCTGCGATACCTATCATGTTTATTATATATAAAGCACCATGTTTTCTGTTTATAGACTTTCTGTGCCCCAAGTTATACTTCGTCAAGGTAAAAATAAATGGAATACTAACATGGTAATGCAAAGACTAAATTTCATCCTATGACTTAAGCGTAACATTAAATTGGTAAGGTGTTACAAATTATATAAGAGAGGCCTTTCCCAACCCTTATTGAAATGCCTTAGTCCAGATTAGGTTAATCCCATGCTTGAGAAAGTTCATGAAAGGTCATGTGGCCATCACCTTGGTAGAAAGGTGTTAGCATTGAAAATCTTATAGGTAGGGTATTATTGGCCTATGATGACAAAAGATGCTGTGGAATTTGTAAAGAAATGCCCAAAGTGTCAACAGCATGCAAACTTCCATGTCGCCCTAATAGAAGAGCTTTCAACAATAATGTCCCCTTGGCCATTCTCTAAATGGGGAATCGACCTTTTAGGTCCTTTTCCCCTGGCCGCGGGATAGGTGAAATACTTGATCATTGCCATTGATTACTTTACGAAGTGGATAAAAGCAGAACCACTCTCTTCCATCACGTCTACACAAGCTTGAAAGTTTGTTTGGCGGAATATCTTCACTCGATTTGGAATACCGGAATCTTTAATTACAAACAACGGAACTCAATTTATCGGCTGTAAATTCAGGGATTTTCATTCAAGTTACAAGGTCGAACACCATTTCACATTAGTTGAACATTCGTAAGCTAATGGGCAAGTAGAAGTAGCCAACAAGGCCATACTTCGTGGGTTGAAGAAAAGACGTAATGACAAGAAAGGATCATGCAGCTCAGAAGTGTTCTGTGGTTGTATCGAATAACTCCTCATTTGACTACAGGAGAAACTTTATTCAAGCTTACTTATGGGGTCGATGCCATGATCCCGGTTGACATAGGAGAACTAAGTCTGAGGGTTATCTTCCGATCTAAGAGTTTTGAGTCTATAAGAGAGGAGATTGATCTTTCCAGTAAAGCCAGAGAAATGGCGCATATTAGGGAAAAGGCCCTGAAACAGAAGATGGCAAAGAGATACAATTCTTCTATGGTACCTCGTAAGTTCGAACAAGGGGATTTAGTTCTATGACGGGCTAATATCGGGTCGCCTACCCTAGGTCACAGAAAACTTGCAGTGAATTGGGAAGGTCTGTATAAGATTGTTGAAGTTTTGGGAAAAGAAGCATATAAGCTCTCTGCTTTGTTCGGATCCTAGGTCATGGAATAGCTCAAACCTGAGGAAATTTTATGTATAAACCATGAAAAGCTGGCGTACTCTTTTTCTTACCTTAAGTTTTTCCCTAATGGGTTTTTCTTGAGGAGGTTTTAATGAGGCGAGGCTTTCATAAGCCAAGTGGTATATCTATACACTGCTACTTGGTTTCACGTTTTTATAAATAAAAGAGTGTCATTTCCCCCTTTTATCATGTTTGATATTTTAATTATGTGTAATCCTAAGGGACTGATCACCCCTTGGTCAAAAAACACATAAACGTCCAGGTTTAACACTTCAGGCAATAATGGTGTTAAAATTTTTTACCTCAGAAAATTATTAGCCAGGTTTTTGCCTACAAGTTTCTACCTCAGATCAATGAAAAGTTTTTGAACATTTAAAGCCAAGTCAAGAACCATGGAAATTCCAAACTTAGTTTGGAAAAGCCGAGTTCTTTCTTTAACCTATGTAAGTTAGTAATTAACTAAATGATTGCAATGGTGTTATTGTTCCCTTTAAGTTATTTAACTTAGGTAAAGAAAAATGCTTATAATTAAAGTTAATTCCATTAATAAACTTGGAAACCGGGGAAAGTCAATTACATCAAAGCTCATAGAAGAGCCAAAAAAAAAAAAGGTTCTCAACTTTAAGGATCGGCCACAGGTGTGGTCGGCTCAGCTTCTTGATTTTCATCACTTCTCCCTCTTTGTCGATAGGGGCAACCTCAATACGCCCATCAACGACATGCTTATCAAGACCGACCTTACTAAAATTGGTCTTGGGACAAATAACTTGGCATTGCGCCAAGATATTATCCTTAATCCCGTAAGCCGAATTCTCCTATTGCTGCTCTATAAATTTAATGTCAGCCTTTAGTTTGGTGATCTCATCGGAGGCTTCAGCATTGGATTTTTCAATCTCGGATATTTGGCTTCTTACCTCTTCCAGTTGATGGTCTTTTTCCTCAAGGCGTTGATCCTTTGATAGGGATGTTTGCTTCAACTCATCAAGGTTGGAAGCAAGTTTTTGATTTACCTCCTCCAAGGCCAACTTTTCAACTTTAAGGAGACGAATTTTCTCCCCTAGATCCTTTACTTCCCTTGAAGCTTGGACACCGGTAGATACCACGGGCTTTGAGCATCGAAGAATGGTCATAACCTTTAAAAGCAGGCCACCAGCCCATTAGAACCAATCCATGAGGCCGTCATGGTCACCCTCGATTTGGTTTAGAATGGTCAGGGTCACTAGGGTCTTATCCATGAACTCAGGATAAGGAAAAGTTCTGGCTAGAATGTTATCTTCTGGTCTTTCCACCACGGACGGATTATCTTCAATATCAACTCGGATGACCTCATTCGCTATCTTCTTTCCCTTCTGCTTCTTTGAAAGCTGGACCTCGAGAGTAGTTTTTGAAGATTAAACCTCAGGAATAGAAATTTCGGGGTTGATGAAAATTTTGGATCCCCTGAACCCCCAGGTCTGGGACTTTGGTTGACATCATGAGGCCTTTTGTCGAGAATACGGTGCCAGAAGGCATTGAGGGCGGACTTTGGAGCCATTTTTAGGCCTAAAGGCCCACGATCCTGAATGGTCCAACCAGGCCTTATCTACGCAAGGCCCAAGATCCAAGCCGGAAGCCGTTAGAATTAGCTCCACGAAAATTGCCTATGGTTACAAAACCATTAAATTCAGATTCTGTAATGTACCAAATCGAATTTAGTAATGTACGTTAATATGAGACCATTACCCAAGAATCTCGAAAAATCATTATTATTCAAAGCCTCTATAAATAAGAAGCCTCTTCCATGAAACAGGTACACATAATTTCTACCAAAACACTCATACCTCTTACTTTGACTGACTTGATTGTCGAAGTCCTTGTAGGTACCCCTTTTTGCTGTGGTTGTTCCATCCACCAACTTCTGTCAAGTATGTTGACCATAGGAGTCTTAATTTCAGTTCGGGTAAGCACATGACCTTTTAGCGAGCTAGGTTAGAGCTTTAAAATTAGGCTCATTTGTTATCAAACTCAAGCCTAAACTGAGCCAAGCTTAAGCTTGACTCGGGTCACTTCTGGCCTATATTTTGTATAAACTCATGCAAATTAGAACCTGAATCATCTATGATAGAAAGCTTGATATAGTATCTGATAAAGTGTATGGCCAAACTAATATTATTGGTTATAATCGACATTGTTGTCATTGAGTACATTCAACTCAGCCACCTTTTCAATGCAAGATTGATGTCGTTGCCATCGTTTCCTCCACTCCCTCTCTTACTGCACCACCTAGAGCCATTTCTTCCTCTACCACCTTACCCTCTACCTCAGTTCCTCTGATGTATCACGGACTCCACCCTCATCACTAATGCCAATCTCCACCTCATCAACACTAACACTTCCTGTGCTGAGGACATCACCAACATTGTGATGACACTCTTCCTTAATTTTGCTTGGGGTTGCATCAACTTGATCTGGGGCCAGTTATTGAGGGTTGAGGAAAATTTGCTTGTGGGATTAATGGATGGAAATCTCCTGTCCTTAAATCATTTCCATTTCTTATTGCACTAATAATTTTTTTTGCTACATGGAAGATAAGCAATACATATTTGGTAACTACTTTAAATTTTTAAATGTTTTTAAATGCTTATCTGCCATGTGACAAAAGGTGATGAATGGGATAGGGGAAGAAACATAATTTTGGGATAGATAATTCCTATTCATGAGTGATATTGTTGGTGGTGAGGATGAGTAAATTAAAAAACGTAAAAAAGAAGGCTAAGACTTTTATATGCAGCATTAGGTGTCGGTTAATATGGAGAGTGACAAATTTCACCATCCATGGTCCACCTTACCCCCTTATTTATAAAATTATAAAACTACCCCTTCCTATAAATTGATCTCCCACCTCTCGCCTCACCCACCTCCCTTCCCCTATCCTTTTTGACTCTTTTCGATGACTCCTAAACAGAAGAGGACATACCCACCATGAGACTGGTACCACCTTCCATGGTGATGAGCATAAGTCTCGCTTTCTGTCCAATGTCAATTAACCAATCATCTCCCATTGTTGTGACAGTGCTTAAAAGAGGAAAAATGCATGCTTGTGGTCTCCTGACTCTATCATTGATCAACGAATGCCACCCATTCCTTCTCTCTCTTGAGTTGTGAGCCCTTGCCCCTTTATTAACCTCATCGGCTTCTATACTTACCCTAACAGCAGCAAACTCATTGAAGAAATGGCTAGTCTCAAATTAAAAGGTCAAACTTTATGATCTTGCATGCAATAAGTGAGCAAAAAAGGTAGATCTTAACACCGATGATAGTTGTACATTTTATTCCTAGTTTTATCAACAATTATGTATAGTAGGAATCAATGTATGACCAATTTCTATCCTATTTTTTAATTTTTTGTTTACAACAATTTTGCTTAAAACCAACTTGTTCTTTGCATAAGAGAGTTGGCATGTTAGTGGATGGACAACTAATTTTGATTTTATCTAGTTTTTCTATCGATTGCAATCATGGGTTGTTAGTACCTTCATACGACTAACTTGCACTTGCAAACTAATGTTTAGTAGGTTCAAGTTGTTCAATGCTTGTTTTTAAGTAAGGTCTCAGGTTCGAGCCATGTGAATTAAAAAAACTAGCACTATGAGAACTTTACTTCCATAGTAAGTTGAATCGGCTCAAGTCAAATTAGTTGAAATTTAGTAGGTTTCGAATACTAGTGATTTGAAAAAAAAAAAGAAAAAACTTGTAGTTGCAAGCATGGAAATTGGAGAACAAGAGTCACAACACAAACAACTATACTTGTAAAAGACTTGATGGAGTTTTGTGGCTTATTCTAAACATAGAAAAAAGAAAAACAAAGAAAGATAGAGAAAGAAGATTATATGACTCATGAGAATATGTTTGAAAAAAAGGATTGATGGGGTTATTTTGCAGGGAAAGATGGGTGGCGGAGGAGGGTTGGATGATGGAGGTTATCTTGTCATTTTACCATTTTATAATTACAACTTTATTAAAATAGTAATAATTTTTATTAAAAATTAATCTTATTTGTCCATTAATATTATTTTGATCTAATTACTTGGAATAAGTTCACCATGGATTAGTATATAATTTCAGCCATTGATATGTTTTTGAGAACATCCAAAGGTTAATCTTTCATCACTAGACATCCCATACATGGTCTACGATAAACAGACCCTATAGCAAAGGGTAATATGGTATGAAAATCTTTAGTACGAATTTCATTTTAGGCCTATGGATTTCCTGCTTCTTTCCCACCTATTGTCTGATTGAAGTCATGTTCTCAATATTCATCTCCTTTTCTTTCCTCTTCTTTCTCCTTTCAACTTTCAATTCAACCTTAAACCTTTCTCATGTTTCTACTCAGACCTCATCCTTTTCTCCCTTATAATCTTTCTTCATTCTCATTGTCATCAACTTTTTCCTTTCGTTGTATTCGTAAGTTCCTTCCTTTTTATTTCCCCTCATTTTTATTTTTAATTTTTAGTTTTTTGCCCCTTTCTTACTTTTTGCTTTCTTTATTAAATTTTTCCCATTTTCTTTTTTTTTTCTCCATATGATTCACATACCTTCTGTCGCTTTACATTTTTGTAAAAAAATTTTTAAAGATGAATTTTAATGGCTATATATTTTTTTAAGGGGAAATGTTTGTCATTTGACTCATTTCTTACCCATTTATTCCTGGGTTCTCGGTTCTAATGTGGATCCTTTAAAATTGGGCTATTATTACTGCATAACTTTTAGTTTTGTTATGAATAGTTGATTCTTGGGAGGGATTGTTAGAATAGGGTTTTTCTTTTTCCTTTGCAATTTACATTTCCTGGTCTTTTTTTACCATGTCGCATAAAAAAAGATTTACAAAAGTTAAGAAAGGCAAGTGTGAAACCCATTTTACAATAGTTCATGTGGTAATAAATTGTTACTCTTATAGTAGCTTTCATAAATCATAATTAGTTATTGCTTATTATCTATAATTTTCATATAACAGCAGTTCTCAATAATCAATTGATGCTACTACAAGTGTCAAGGATACAGGTTTGGCTTTTAATTCGTCTAGAGTTTTGTTTTGTTACCCTTCGGTGTTCTCATCGTTGATGTTAAGTAGAAAACAAAAATGTTATTAATTTATGTTATGTCTGAATTTCTTGTAGTGCTTATGTTGTAGCATATGGAATAGCGCAAAGTCTCTAGCTTGCGTTCACCATGGAAAAGGAACGGGCAGTGGTGACAAAAGAAGCAAGTCCTCAAGCTGTTGAAAAGCAAGAAGGAGATTCTTTTACTCTTAATAATGAGAGGTGGGACAAGGAATCAAAGGAGGTGAAAACTAAAGATATTGACACTGAACGAGATAATATACTATATAGGACAAGCTCTCAAGCTCTTGAAATGATGGAAGGAGTTGCTTTTATTGTTCAGGATGAAGATCAATACACAAAATCAGAGGAGTCAAAAGCTCAAAACATTGATCATGATGACCTTAATTATGATGATGAACAGGATGATGTATCAGATAAGAAAAGTTATTAAGCTGGTGAAAAGTTGGAAGGAGATGGTTTTACCATTCAGAATGATATGATAAAATTTTAATCTAATTCTTAAAATGACAAATGATAAACAAATACTATAATTAGAATTAGGTGTCAGAATTACCTGGAGCAGTAGAAACTAATGAATCCATACTTCAGTGCTTCCTTTTGTCTTTCAGAGAGAGAACCAAGCTATAGAGAGAATACAGAGAGAGAACTCCTCCTATCACCTCTGTTGTTTCAAAACTGTGCTATCTCAATGGGGCAACAGCACTCTGATGAGGTTAGGAGTAGGGGCCTCTCTGGTTAATAACAAAATGGGCCAAACTTACCCATTATAGTTAAGCCCAATAAGAATAACCAAGACCATATCCATTAATCAAATAAAGTTGTCACAAATAAGCCTAATAACAATAAGTAATTTGCAAAATGGGCTAAACAGCATGGTTCAATATTTTGGCATCCAACTAATCTGGAATCAAATTAATATTATAACAAAAATGATTTATGCCAGTCCACACACACATAAAATATTCAACATTCTTCCACTTGGACAGCATAAATCGAAATAGCATATTATTCCAAATTAATCAACAATATGTGGCCACAATGAGATGCCAAAATAAGCCAATATTTACCATGAAAGAGGTCTAAAATGGAACTATAAGCATCTTGACAATGCAGAGAATCATACTCGAAGGAATAATGATATCATACATAGCAAGATACCTATATCCTGTGACCCGACAACAAAATGGAATATGGATAAATGGGAAAGCACAACAAAACGGCATGCCAAAGTGTGAACAAAGTGCAATTTCCCAACAAAATGGCTCAAGCATCCGCCCAAAATGCTATATAATTTACAATAAATCTTATCACACCAACAAAATTGAGACCGGGTCCAAAATGTCTCCACAATATGCCATCATAATATATACATGCACAGTAATAATTATAATAATTAAACTGCACAAAACAATTTTGATATGGCAATAATAATAGCAACAAATAACCATTGTTTGAATAATGTCTCAAATATTATTCAACGTCTCGAAATATTACAAATAAGAGGTCATAAAATATAAAACAGACTCCCACTAATCTAGAACATCAAAAGACCTCACTATACCCATACGGGTTACATGATTAACAAACGTTTTAACAGTTATGCCTTTTGTTAAGGGATCGGCAACCATAAGCTCAGTAGGGATATGCTCGACACGAGTTTTAAACTCTTGGATCTTCTCTCTCACAAACATAAACTTTGTCTCAAAGTGCTTTGTTCACTTCGAACTTTTATTATTAAGAGAGAAGCTCACCACAGCAGAGTTGTCACAATATATAGTCAGAGGCCTGGAGATACTCTCCACAAAATCAAACTCAGTAATAAAGTTTTTTAACCACATCGCTTGACTCGTAGCCTCATAACAAGCTATATATTCTGCTTCCATGGTTGACGTAGCAGTAAGAGTCTGTTTGACACTCTTCCAAGAGATAGCTCCTCCAGCTAACATGAATACATAACCTGATGTGGACTTATGATCATCTGGACAACCACCATAATCAGAATCACAATAACCTGTCACCTCAAGATGATCTGACCTCTTGTATGTAATCATATAATCTTTGGTACCTTTCAGATACCTCAAAACACGTTTTGTAGCCTGCCAATGTGCCACACCAGGTTTACTCAAGTATCTCTCAAGTACACCAACAACAAAAGCAATATCAGGACGTGTACAAACTTGAGTATACATAAGACTGCCAACAACAGAAGAATAAGGAATTTTCTTCATATCTGCCATTTCATTTTCAGTCTGAGGGCACTGAGCTTTAGAAAGTTTCTCACCCTTTTGAATGGGTGCAACACAGGGCTTACAAAATTGCATATTGAACCGGTTCAGGATTTTATCAATGTATCCTTGTTGAGACAAACCAAGAATACCTCGAGATCTATCACGGTGAATCTCAATGCCCAAAACAAAAGATGCATCACCAAGATCCTTCATATCAAAATGAGTTGTAAGCATTTGTTTGGTCTCATTCAGAAAACCCACATCATTACCAGCCAAAAGGATATCATCAACATAGAGAACAAGAATAACAAATTTTCTCCCACTATTTTTCAGATAAATGCACTGATCAACTGCGTTTTCCTTAAAGCCAAGAGAGCCTACAATATGATCAAACTTCAAGTACCACTGTCTAGAAGCTTGCTTCAAGCCATAAATGGATCTTTTCAATTTGCAAACCATATGTTCCTTACCATTTTCAACGAAACCATCAGGCTGGTCCATATAGACATCCTCAAATAAATCACCATTCAAGAATGCTGTCTTAACATCCATCTGATGAAGTTCTAGATCAAAATGAGCAACCAAAGCCATCACAATACGAAAAGAGTCTTTGGTAGAGACAGGAGAAAACGTCTCTTTATAGTCTATGCCTTCCCTCTGGTTGTACCCTTTAGCAACAAGTCTAGCTTTGTACCTCTCTATCTTTCCTCTAGCATCACGTTTGGTCTTAAAGACCCATTTACAACCAACAGTTTTGCAACCTTCGGGTAATTCCACCAAATTCCAAACATCATTCTTTCTCATAGAAGCCAATTCGTCCTCCATAGCCACTAACCATTGTGAACTATGGGAATCAGAAATGGTTTCATGGAAAGTAATGGGATTAGAATCCTCAATAGAAGCATACTCATGTTCCTGCAAATAAACAATATAATCCCTGAATCTAGTAGATCCAGTAGATCTAGGAACACGATTAGATCTCCTCAATTGAGGCTCAACAATATCAGAATTCTGAACATGATGATGAACATGTGGATCAATATCAGCATCAACAACGGGATCAATACCCTCATCATGAGTGATAACATTTGGCATAGACTCGGGCAAGGAAGCAATTGGTACAGGAATAGTGACATGTTCTTCTCTGATGCTAACTGCACGCGGCACCTGAGTTACAACATGTTCTGAATCATCTTCGAAATAGACAGCACGATCAGATTCAACAACTCTAGTGGTGTGTGTAGGACAATAAAATCTAGAACCCCTTGAGCTAACACAATATCCTACAAAGAAACCGCTAATTGTCTTAGGATCAAGCTTCTTCATTTCTGGATTATAGAGTCTGACTTCTGCTTTACAACCCCAGACATGAAAATGCTTCAGAGTAGGCCTTCTCCCTGTCATAAGTTCATACGGAGTCCTTGGAACTAATTTACTGGGCACATGATTTAAAATATAAGCTGCTGTCTTCAAAGCTTCTCCCCATAAAAAATCAGGAAGAGTGGAATGGCTAAGCATGCACCTAACCATCTCCATGAGAGTACGATTTCGCCTTTCAGCGACACCATTTTGTTGCGGAGTGCCAGGCATAGTATACTGTGCCTCAATACCATAATCCTGTAAAAACTTTGCAAAGGGACCAGGATTCCTGCCAGTTTCATCATACCTTCCATAAAATTCACCACCTCTATCAGACCTTACACACTTAACTTGTACGCCATAATTCAAGTCAGTGGCAGCTTTAAAAGTTTTAAAAGCATCTAAAGAGTCTGATTTCTCATGCAACAAATTGACCCAGCCAAATCTAGAGAAATCATCAATAAATGTAATGAAATATCTAAATCCTCCCAAAGCAATGGGAGTAATTGGCCCACAGATATCTGTATGAATCAACTGTAATATCCCTTCACTCCTAGCAACTCTTTACTTCCTGACCCCAGCAGTGAGCTTCCCTTTCACATAATCAATACAAGTATCAAAATCTGAGAAGTCCACATTGTGAAGAATGTTTTCTTTGATCAATCTTTCCATTCTTTCTCGGGATATATGTCCTAACCTCTTATGCCACAACATAGAAGAATTCTCAACAACCTTTTTACGCTTTTGCCCAACAACATTATTAACATTGGAATGTCGTTGTTCAATAGAAAGAGGATCAAGATTCAACATATACATGCCATTTAACTTAACACCATGACCAACAATAGCAGATTCATAATATAAAACAACTTTATTAGATCCAAAATGGAAAGAGTAGCCACAATCATCCAAAACAGAAATTGAAATCAAATTCCTTCTCATAGAAGGTACACAAATAGTGTCTTGCAAAATTAACTCATGTCCACCACTTAATTTCAAAGCAACTACTCCTATATGTTCTACTTTGACATTCATTCCATTTCCAATTGCAACAGACACCTTCCCTTCATTTGGCCTTCTCCTGGTTTTGAGCTCCTGCATAGATTTTGTAATATGAATAGTCGTGCCAGAATCTAACCACCAAGTGTGAGAAGGTACATCAATAAGATTAGATTCAAAACACACTAAAGCTAGATGAATACCTTTCTTCTTCCACTCTAGCCACTTCTTAAACTTAAAGCAGTCAGATCGTTTGTGCCCAAACACATTACAATGCTTGCAAGTGCCATTAAATCTCCGTTTCACACCAGATGGTTCACCATTTTCTTGAACTGAAGGAGGTCCAGAATTATCACTCCACTTCTTTTTGAATTGAGGCTTGCTACTCTTTCCTTTAAAATGATTCTTCTTCTTGTCATGACTCTTATGGGAAACCAACTGAACAACTTGAGCCTTACCCTTCCTCATAGTTTGCTCCTCCTGATTAAGAATGGCTACGAGCTCATCAATAGACCACTCTTCCTTTTGTGCATTATAAGAAGTCTTCAGAACATCAAATTCACTAGGAAGAGAGTCCAACACCTGCCAAACCAGAAAATCACTGCCCAGTTCCACTTTCATGGATTTCAACTTGTTGTACCAATTGGTAAGCTTCATAGCATGCTCACGAACACCAGATACACCATCATACCTAGTCTTTGTCAGCAATGAAAGATAGTAAGCCTTCTCCGTCTTATCAAATTTCTTAAATTTCTTGCCTACAGACTCAAGAAACTCCTTAGCACTGTTCATCTCAGGAACATTATCTTTGATTGTCTTGTCCATAGTGAACTTCATGGTCATCAGACAAACTCTATTAGAATGAGCCCACTTAATTATCGTGTTTTGCTATAACAGCAGCGGAAGACTCAGGTGTGGGAACTTCAGGCTCATCCTCAGTAAGTGCAGCATCAATATTAGAAATGGCAAGGAACAACTTAACAGAATCAGCCCAGTCCTCATAATTTGTTCCATTCAGCTTTGGTAAAGAGTTCATGTTCATTGGTAAAGCTGGAATTTATACATTAATGGGAGATTTTTGTCAAGCATATCCAAAAAGACAAAATAGAGCTTATGCCAACAATAAAGTCACTTCACGCAATTATAATTCTGCCGAAGGGTCCCGAATTATAATACATGAGTTAACTCCCACATTACAGAAAATAATTATATTTTTAAAGCTAATATCGAAAGGATATTAAAACTTTAAAATATAATTACCAATCATCAGGAACTATATTAATAAAGACAAATCGATAGGGTAGGTGCATTATTAACATAATTCCTAATGCCCCAAAATATGTCACAAAACCTTTTTTTTTTTTTTATGACATAATCACAACAATCAATAATATGCACACAATAAGGCACAAATTATTTAATTAACCAAATGATATCAAATATGAGATTGTACTATATATTATGTGCCTAACAGTGTTAGAAATATGTACAAAAAATTTCAGACAAAAATTCAGAGAATACCATATGGTTTTGATCAATTTAAATCTAGAATAAATTAAAATAAATATTTCTGGTGCTCAAAAAATTAATTAAAATTCACCAATATCTTTATTTTATTAAAAAACTCAAAACTGCAAATTTTGGTACAAAAATGGGCACTAGAAGGGCCTCCACGCGCTGCACGCGCCACTTGCACGCGAGTGGGCCACGAGTGGACAGCACTGTTCATCTTCATCAACCTTCAGACGGGTTGAATGACCCGATTCGCGACCCATCAAAGCTGAAACGGGTCAAGCTCGATTTCTCCTTCATTTCACAACCGTTTCGCATGATTTTAGTGTCTATGAACTCGTGATACAGAGAGCTACAAAACCTATACAATATCTTGAAGAACCATCGTCTACATTTTCCGGGTTTGCTTCATGAACTTTCACGTGGGTATCTTCGGATTTTCGAGGATTTCTCCCTCAATTCTTAATGAAAATTCATGTTCTAGGTCTCAGTAGATTCGAAATTTTATTATCTATAAAAGCCCTAAGGTAATCGAAACAATTTCACACATTTATGAGTACAATGTTTTCAAAATCGAATCGGGTTCATAGCTAGGGTTCATATTTTCAAAACTAAAATTCTCTATGTACACTAATCCGTTTCACACGATATTTATGTCGATTTTCTTAGGAATTTATCAATAATAATAACCCTCAGTCAATTTCGAAATTAATCAGTCAAATCACAAAATCCCAAATTAGATATTAGGGCTTATTACACATACGAAATTCATCATCAACACCTAATCTGGAACAGTAAAATCACTGCCACATCAGAAGTAGACAAAGCTCTGATACCACTTGATAAAATTTTAATCTAATTCTTAATATGACAAATGATAAACAAATACTATAATTAGAATTAGGTGTCAGAATTACTGAGCAAAGAGAAACTAATGAATCCATACTTCAGTGCTTCCTTTTATCTTTCAGAGAGAGAACCAAGCTACAGAGAGAATACAGAGAGAGAACTCCTCTTATCACCTCTGTTGTTTCAAAACTGTGCTATCTCAATGGGGCAACAGCACTCTGATGAGGTTAGGAGTAGGGGCCTCTCTGGTTAATAACAAAATGGGCCAAACTTACCCATTATAGTTAAGCCCAATAAGAATAACCAAAATCATATCCATTAATCAAATAAAGTTGTCACAAATAAGCCCAATAACAATAAGTACTTTGCAAAATGGGCTAAACAGCATGGTTCAATATTTTGGCATCCAACTAATCTGGAATCAAATTAATATTATAACAAAAATGATTTATGCCAGTCCACACACACATAAAATATCCAACATGATAATCAAGACAAAGAACCAAAGGAGGCAAAAGCTAAAATTATTGGTCATGATAACCAGGACAATAAACAAGACATATCAGACAAGATAAATAAGGTCACAGTTGTAAAGTCTAATAGTCATGAGGAAATAAAAAACACTATGACTAGAGAAGCTAAGTTAACTCAGAGGATAAATAAAAGCATGGATTTGCAGTGTAGACATCAACACAAAAACCATGAGATAAGTGTCGTTCCAGGTGGCTTAGTGCATGATAGTGATTGCATCAAATCTGAAGTTCAACTCAACATTGCTGGACAAGAGTATGCTAGTGATAAGGGAAATTTTGAATCTAAAAGTCAGGAAGTAAATCACGATAATAATGCTAGGTAGAATGGCTTATATAAAGATAAAGAAGACAGTAGAAGCATGGAATCAACAGGAATTAATCAAAAGACAAATGACACTCTAAATGAAAAGAACAATTTGGAGCCTATATTTGATGGAAAAGAGGTTTCTGGGATGGAAGTTAGCACAAGCATAATGAGCCATACTTTGCATGCCAATCCAGAGACACCATGTGTGGTTAAGAAGGCAGTAGCTCTTAAAAACTTTGTTAAGGAGAAAAGTATAGTAGCAGTTTCTACTTTGTTGCACCGCCTCTCTTGAAAAAGTGATGAACGTGAAGTGGGTAATTTTGATGCTAAGGGCAAGGATGTTTCAGACTTATCAAAAGATAATGAATCCAAGGAGGTTTATGAGAAGGAAATGGATAAATTGACTTGGAACCCCTTAAATGCAAAATATAAAATTGATCAGATGGTGTATTTGACAATTGAAGGTCCACTACAACCCATAGCCATGAAAGGAAGGATTATACTATACACAAAACTAGGGTGCCAAGAATGTAAAAAGATTAGGCTATTTTTGTATATGAAAAGGCTTAGATATGTTGAAATCAACATTGATGTGTACCCTAGTAGAAAGATAGAGTTAGAGAAGAATACTGAATCTAGTTCTATTCCCAAGGTATTTTTCAATGAAATACTTATATGAGGCTTGAGTGAATTAAAGACCTTAAATGAATCTAGGAAGCTTGATGAGAATATTGACTTTCTTATTACTGAAGCACCCTCATTTGAAGCCCCATTACCACCACT
This sequence comes from Pterocarpus macrocarpus, assembly GCA_031439585.1. Classification (NCBI taxonomy): domain Eukaryota; kingdom Viridiplantae; phylum Streptophyta; class Magnoliopsida; order Fabales; family Fabaceae; genus Pterocarpus; species Pterocarpus macrocarpus. The sequence goes on from CM062514.1 coordinate 10,148,695, forward strand.
TTCTGGAGAGGATGATATGTCTAGTAGTGGGGCACTTGATGAAATGGCTTTAATTATCCGCAAAATGAAAGAATCTATTGTTGTGAAGGACCGATTTAGCAAAATGCGAAGATTCACTAATTGCTTTCTTGGCTCCGAAGCTGTGGACTTCTTATCAGAAGGTCAATGTTTGGAAAGGAAAGATGTGAGCTTGATCTTAAGTCTCCAACATGGTCGAATGCCTTTTAACAGACCTAATCATTTATTGTATAGATAGAATTTGGTTTTCCTAAACAAGAATAGTCATATAATTAGCATGCTAGATAGTGGATGTTTTTTTGTGATGTCTCATAATTTAAATTTTTGTTTTCTTAAATGGAATGAAATTAATGTTTGAGAATCTAATTACACTTGATTTCTTGTCAATTATGGAAAATACCAAGACCTTGTTTTATTTTAATATAGGGGTTTAACTTGTAGCTGCATGGAATCAAGACGGTAGTTCCTATTATTAATGTACTTCATTAACATAGCATTAAGTATCTGGTAGCTTTTGTTTTACAAAGATTATTTGTCATCAAAAAATGGCTTTCTATTTGAGTTGTTTTTCTATTCCTCTACCATTTTTTTACTTACTTTCCTATTATGGCTTCTGTTATTAACATGAACAAAATATAAATGGCTTGCCTATCCATCTGAAAGTAGTCATTGCTTACTTTGTCGAAACTATCTTAATGCACATGTTTATTCTGTTATATTATATAGCTTGTTATTTTGGGCTATTTTATCCTTTAGGTTGCAACAATGGTTGTCTTATAAATTTAGTTCATGAAATTTTCTCCCCATTTTTATCCTTATACCAAACTAACCCTAAAAAGAAAAAGATAGCCCCCAAAACATAGTTATTTTCTTAAGCTTCCCATGTTTCCCTTGGTGGCATATTTTGGTATATGTTCTTTCATACCACAGTGACTAAAGAGGGATATAATTTTTTAACATCCTAAAACTCAGGCAATGTCTCCTTTAACTCTGAGTTGTGGTGATAATGCTTTGTCATGAAAATTAACTAATGCACTTAATCTCAGTACCCTATATGAAATTTATGTTTGTCTATAATAATATTCACTTAAAATTCAACAAGCTACAAGGGGATAGTGTGTTGACACTTTGACATCTAATGATAATAATATCTTCATAAAAAATTGTAATTTTGTTGACATATGTCCACATTATGCAAGTCAGAATTGCAAATGTAGCATGATTTATATCAATCACATTAACAAATTATCCTTTTTAAATTTGTGGGATGCATTCTATTACAAAGCTTTTTATGATACACGTATATTTGTAATTTTGCCCCCTATATTTGCAATCTTATGGTCAAATATATCATCCACTGAATATCCTACTAAAATTCAATACAATTAGTAGCTCCATAATGCCATCGCTATCTTTCTAATTCTTGTCTGATGGTATAGGCTGTTGCTTTTAGATGAAAGCTCGCTAGTAAACTCTTTTTCTAGCAGGTTCTTGAGTGAGTCCCAGTGCCCTATTTGATGTTTCCACTTTCGATTATTTTTGTCATGTTTTGTTACAGAATTGACAATCCTAACCTATTTTCAATGACTTTGTTTTGCTATAGTGAGAATCTGTTTGAGGATGGTAATCATTTGTATCGATTTTTGGATGATGATCCAATTGTGGCAACTTACCAAAACATTTTGAGGGGGATAATTACCGTGAAACCTAAGCCTATAAGAGAAATTGTGTCAAGGTTGAGGTTTTTATCCCATGTAATGTTTGAAGCATATGCCTCTGAAGATGGACGTCATCTTGATTATAGAAGTATACATGGAAGTGAGGAATTTGCAAGATTTCTTTGACGTTCTCTATCTTTTGCCTTATTTTGAAACTTAGAAGTGTTGTGAAATTTTGACAATCCATTTAGTTAAAATCCTATAATCTGTTCACTCTTATTTGTGCAATTTCATTTCAGGTATTTAAGAATATTAGAAGAGCTCCAGATAGTGGAAATATGGGATTTGTCTAGAGAAGATAAGCTTGCTTTCTTTATCAATCTATATAATATCATGGCCATCCATGCAATCTTGGTATGGGGTCACCCAGTTAGAGCTTTAGAAAGAAGAAAATTGTTTGGGGACTTCAAATATGTTATTGGTGGGACCACCTACTCACTTGCGACTATTCAGAATGGAATTTTGAGGGGAAACCAGTGACCACCATATACCCTTATAAAGCCATTTGGTGCAAAAGATAAACAGTCAAAGGTAAGTTGTTGCTGTCTCTACTCTGAGGTGAGTGTGTTTGTGCTTGCTTTGTGCATGTGTGTGAAAGCCTGAACCCTGAAAATTGTTTTTTAATGAATAACATAAAGGCTATTTTGTTATTGCTCTTTATTCTTTAAATGTGAAGCATTCCTTTTCTCTCTACAATTCTTTTGTATAGTAGATTCATCTTTAATTGAGATTTAATTGGAATTTTAGCAACTTTGTGTTTTGCTTTTGATTTTTTTCTTTTTCATGTATTCGATTAACCATGGCCTTAAGTGAGTGTATCATTTGTTTTGCTAGGTAATATTTGTAGGTCTATGAGGGAGGCAACCAAAGGTTTATCTCATCATGTTCGACCTATATACTTTCACCATGAAGTTGCTTCCTTTGCAAAGTAACTGACTTGAGGCTCACTTTTTATTCCTTTATTTTTTTTTCTTTTCGAGTGGCCCTCCTTTACCTTGAGCCTCTTATACATTTTGCTTTAGTATGTGGTATTCGATCTGGGCCTGCCTTTCAATGCTAATCTCCTGGGGACATTGACAAAGAATTAATGGATGCAGCCTGTAACTTCTTAAGAAGTGGGGGCATTTTTGTTGATTTTACTACAAAGGTTGTATATGCTAGTAAGATCCTTAGATGGTAAGTTCTACAAGGGACTCTGAATATGAATGGTGTGCTTTTAGGTGAATTTAAACTCTTGAAATATTTCATGTTGCTAAGCACATTTTCTCACTATAAGAAAGTTAGCCTCTGAAATTCTATGAATAGCTAAATGGTTCAAAGTAATTGCATGTCTGGATTTGATCAGGTAATTGCTTTGCTTTTGGTAAAAATCTCTTTTAGTAAACTTTTGATTATAAGTTGTTTTCATATAGAGATTAATTTTGATGCACTGACAATATGCAAGAATTTTAGATGGCCATCCAATTAGATATTTCTATTTGAAAGATTTTTAAGGTAGTGGATGGTTGAGTCAAATACTTTTACTAATATGGCAATAATCCTATAAAATAAGCATTTTTAAACATACAATTTTTATATTTAAAGTTTGGACCAGCAGGTTGTGTCTCTAGAACTTATAAAACATTTACATGTATAAAGTCAAACATATATATGCAAATGCACAATATATTGGTGGAAATCTGTTGCGATATCCGGTTTATGTAAAACTTGGATATATGTACATGCATTTACTATTGTGATTATGTATGGTCATTAAATGAAATAGTTGATAACAAGTAGAGGTGTAATTAATGTTTTAATTTGGCAAATCTAACAGTTCTCCATGATGATACTTAGGTTTCATGTAGATTTTGGCAAGAATGACGTAGAGGTATTGAAACATGTGTCAAACAACCCAGACCCAGCTGACTCAGAAGTATTGTTGGACCTACTTGCCACTTCTAAGTTGAAGGTGATATATCAGCCTTATGATTGGAGTTTGAATAGCTAGTGTATTTTATGGAACTTATGTCAATATGAAAACTATATTCATACTATTTTATATTAGGCATACTAGCATTAAGTAATCAATACCATATGTTAATTTTTGCACCCATTTCATAGTATTGTAGGGTAAACAATGTAACGTCCGAAGAATTTTATCGTTAATAACCGAATTTTTCGGTTTCCAGCGAATAAGTGGGTTTAATCGGAATTCGATTAAGCATTCACTTAAAGCCAATTAAGTGTGATTTAGAAGGATTATGCTTGATGAAATTAGATTAGAATCAGAAGAAACCACCTAGGAATTTTTCTAAAAATCGGTTTACCGATTTAAGAGAAATCGGTAAGATTTCGGTAATTTAAACTGTTGAAATCGGATCAATAGAAATTATATTGAGAGAACCCTAGGATGGATGGCCAAGATTCAGCCAACACTCCTCACAAGTGGCACCTTGATCAGCCATGAAGAGTGGAAAGCCAAACCAAATTTGAAGGCAACATGAAATCCACCAATCAAATGAAACTTGCTCCAAAAGTCTTCACCTTTTTCTTTCCTTCTATCCTTGAATTTTCGGCCAACTTAGCTGCTGAAGCTCCCATCATTTCTCTTCTATTCACCCTCATCTTTACTCCATCTTCATCCCCTCTTCAAGTCTCATCAAGAGTTGCTTCTATCTAAGACACCCAATCAACAAGAATTCAACTAAATAAGATAGGAATCCAACTTCTCCTCTTATTTTTCTTAATTTGGGGCTGTGTGGGAATTTTGTCTTCCTTATGATATTGATGTGATTTGGAGTGATGATGATGGTTTATGATTAAATTTGCATGTATGTTATGATTAGAATTGGAATTGGTATGAAGAACTTGAAGAAAAGAGAAAACTCAAGAAAGTTGTTAGGGTTTTTCCTTGGTGGTCCATACGGCGGAGTGTACGAATCCACCTACAATCGTTTAAATTTCATGAATCTATTTTTATATGAAACTATACATTCAGGACTTTCCATACATAGATAATAAAAGGCCATTGGATTAGTATAGAGTTAGTTATGAATTTTTGAAGTTTGACCTAGAAATCAGGACTCTCACTGGGGAATATGAGCTGAGAAGGGTATAACTCACCCTATACAACTTCAAATTGAGTGAATACAATGTTGTTTGAAAGCTAACATATGAGGAAATATCCCATAAAAATTTCAGAGTTAGATTCATTGCCAACTATCCCCAGTACATCAATGAATTTATCTTAAGTTCAACTCGAGCTGGAATAGGGTAGTCTAGTAGGGTCAAGTTTCAGGGCTTATATCTCGAGTTATACTTATTCAAATGAGATGCAACTTTTTTCATTTGAAAGCTTGCTCTGTTAGCTTTAAATTGATATAAATTTCACATGATTCCACCCAGATTTCAATTTTTGGTGAATTTTCTCTTATAAGAGTTCAATTCTGGATAGAAATAGGGCAGTCTAGGATAAAACACAAATAACTTAATATCAGAACTCGGAACTTAGCAAACAGAGAGCTAGATTGAGTATACTTAATGCAGAAACTTGGAACTAAGCATAATGTTGGAACTCGGAAAATAATGAATAGAAAACTAGTCGGGTTTAGTTAATGTCGGACCTCGGAACTTAGTGAATAGAAAACTAGTCGGGTATAGTTAATGTCAGAACTCGGAACTTAGGAAACACATTCATAAAAGTCTTGGAAGACCAATTGTGTATTAATGTCAGAGATCAGAATCACAAGCATAAAATAATTTGAAGTCAAAAGTCAAGGATAGGAAGATAAAACCTAAAATACTTATACCCGGATCTCAGAGATAAAACATAATCCCGGAAGTCGGGAATCAAAACATTAACCTTATATAATCTTGAAACTCGGACACAATTCAATCTCGGAAGTTGGTCCTAAGCTCCAACTTGGGAACATCAATAAAAGTTAAAGACTTGCAAGTATGATCCATTAAGAATAAGGTATGAAGCCTGTGTATTTATAATTCTATGATGATGGATATGATAAAGGTCCTATATTCCTAAAGAGTGTGACATGACGATCACGCTCTGATGGGGTATGACATGGCAATTATACTCTAGAATATGGCATGATGAGCACATCCTAAGGAGTGTGACATGACGATCATGCTTTGATAGGGTATGACATGGCGATCATACTCTGGAATGTGGCATAATTGATTAAAGTGGGCAGAAAGCCCTTTTCTATATCACCTATTGATATTGTTATATTCTTGGTATGAATATGTTACGATGACATGATCATGAATTATTCTTATGAGAGCATGCATATTTGCATATGAATAAAGGAAGAATATATGAGATCCCTTCACTTGGAGGCAGCTATTTGGGTCCCTCCAGGTGAAGGCAGTTAAAGGATAAAGATGTGGGTCCCTTCACTTGGAGCCAGTTGCACATTAGGTCCCTCTCTGTGAAGGCAGTTAAAACTTTTGGGTCCCTCTATGTTGGAGGCAGATGGCCAACTGAGTCCCTCCGACCTAGAGGCACGTGGGTCCCCTTGCGGGTCAATACTGTGTGATGACGGTCACGAGTTGAGCTCACTCCTAGATCAGACTACCCAAGGGCAGTAAAGACTAAAGATTAAAACATATGCAAGCACCGTAGAGACGGCGATACGTAACGCCTAGGTGTGCTAAGAAAAGAAAGCAGAGGAAGTTAAAGGATAGCACCAGTGCATTTGTATGAATTCAAATATGAGTATTTGCATAATTATATCCCATATTTTATTGATGCTAAGATTGTTCCCTCGACTTATGCAGTGGTTATTATTCTCATTATGAAATATTGCCAATATGACTCAAGTACATGGAATAAAATGAACTCTGCTTCAGACCATATGTTTTCAAATTATAAAACGGAACCGTTCGTATCATATGTTCATTTTTTTTATAATAAATTGAAGCAGTTGGAGATAATAACAATGACATGGTATGAAAATTTCTTAGTGCATCCTACTGAGAATTTAAAATTCTAATTCCTGCTTTTGTGTTATCTCCAGATAGTTCGAGAAGTTTCACAAACAGCTGAAGTCGCTGTCAGACAAGGTCCGCTCAGGTAATAGTAACAACTCAAGAGTGTGGTACTATGACTTAAGCATAGTACTGTACCGAGGAGGACATTACAAACAATGTAGACAAATAGGAATTGAGGAAAATGTACTTTTATTTGTTCTCTATAGTTGCCTATTTGGCATCCACAATTACTTTGGTAGGTACTTTTTTAATTTTTAATTTTTAGTTTTTTACTTGTAAGTACTTGCATTCAATACTTAGATTGTAACACCCAAAAAATTTTAATCGTTTTTAATCGAAGTGTTTGGTTTTTAGCAAATAGTTGTGATTAATTAGGATTCGATTTAGTATTCACTTAAAACTAATTAAGTGTGATTTAAGATGATTAGTTATAATGAAATTAGATTAGAACCATAGGAAACTTCATAGGATTCTTCTAAAACCCGGTTTACCGATTTAAGAGAAATCGGTAAGATTTCGGTATTTAAGACTGTCGGAACCGGATCAATAAAAGTTATACTGTGAGAACCCTAGAATGGATGGCCAAGATTTACCCAAGATACCCCCTCATGTGGCGCCTTGATCAGCCATGGAAGATAGGAAGCCAAGCCAAATTGGAAGGTAAGGTGAAGTCCACCAATCAAAGTGAAGTTGCTTAAAAAATCTTCATCTTTTCTTTCCTTCACTCCTTGAAACATTTGACCAACCAAGCTGATGGAACTCTCCTCATTTCTCTTCTCCTCACTCTCATTTTCACTCCGTCTTCATCCCCTCTTCAAGTCTCATCAAAGGTTGCTTCCATCTAAGGCACCAAACCAACTAGATTTCAACTAGACAAGGTAGGAATCCTACTTCTCTTCTTATTTTCCTTGGTTTGGAGTTGTGTGTGGGTCTTGTATACTTTGTGCTACTGATAATATATGGAGTGATGATGATGTTTTATGGCTGATTTTGCATGTGTGTTATGATTGGAAATAGAATTGGTATGAAAGAGCTTGTAGAAAAGAGAGAAAACTCAAGAAACTATTAGAGTTTTTTCTCGGCAATCCGTACGGCAGAGTGTACGGATCTGGCTACAACCGTTTACACTCCATGAATCTATTTTTATATGAAACTAGACATTTAGGGCTTTCCATACATATATAATATAAGGCCATTGGATTAGTAAAGAGGAAGTTATAAATTTTTGAAATTTGAACTAGAAATCAGGACTTTCATCCGAGCAGTATGAGTTGAGAAGGGTGTAACTCACCCTATACAACTCTAAATTGAGTGAAACCAACTTTGTTAGAAAGCTTACACATAGGGGAACATTTAATAATGAAATTCTGAGTTTGTTACGATCCCATTTGTTCCTAGTGGTTCGAGGAAGTTGCCCCTATGTCCAAACCAGGCCAAAACAGGGTAGTTCATGAAGGTTGAGTTTCAGGGTGTATATCTCAAAATATACTCATTCAAATAATATGAAATTTATTTCATTTGAAAGCTTGCCCTATTAGCTTTATAGAGATATAAATTTGTATAATTCCACCCAGATTTCTATTTTTGGTGAATTTTTCCTTATAAGGGTGCAATTTTGGTTAGAAGTAGGGTGGTCTGGGATAAAATACAATCAACTTAAGTTGAACTCGGAGATGTTGAACTCAAAAAATCTAGTAGATAGAGAGCTAGGTCCGGTATACTTTAGGTTGACCTCGGAACTTAGCAGACAGAGGACTAGGTCGGGAATATTTAAAGTTGAACTCAGAATAATATACTTAAGGTTGAACTCGGAAGGGTGTACTTAACATTGAACTCGGGACTTGGTAAATAGCAAACCCAATCAGGAATGGTTAATATCGGAACTCGAAGCTTAGGAAATATTTATAAAAGTGTTAAAAGACTGATTGTAGCTTAAGGTTGGATGTTGAAAATCACTTGAAATCTAGAGTCAAGTACGAGAATATAGAACCTAAGATACTTAAACCCGGAAGTCTTGGGTCTTCAATACAACCCCGGAAGTCGGGAATCAAGACATTGAATACATGATCCCAGAAGACGGGAATCAATACATTGACATGATATATGTAACTCCGGAAGTCGGGAATTATGACAGAGACTTATAACTCCGGAAATTGAAGCTGATATGATATCGGAACTTGGAAGTTGGTTATAAGCCCAAACTCGGGAATATCAGTACAAGTTAAAAAGCTTGCGAGATAGCTTAAGGCTTAAGACTATAAAACTTGCACCTATTGATATTATTATATTCTTAGCATAATTACAATGTTCTATCCTGGATTTGTTGTCTGATTAAAGTTTCTTGGTTGCCTGGCACTATTAAGGGAGAAGCGGGCATGATCCATTATACTGCCGAGTTTTCGGTAGAATAGTAAAGAGGCTATGAGCATTTATATGTTATGAATATGTATGTGGAAATTCTATATGCAATAATGATTTAAGTATGATATGAGGTATATGAAAATAAATGATGAAGCATATGTATGAGTACATTCTGCATGTCCATGCATGATTATGTATGAGGTTGAAATAATATGAACATATTAAATGTGAATCCCTTCACCTGGAGGCAGTTATGAGATCCCTTCCTGTGAAGGTAGTTATATAAGATAAGATGTGAATCCCTTCACTTGGAGGCAGTTGCACATTGAATCCCTCCTTGTGAAGGCAATTAAATAAGATAAGATGTGGGTCCCTTCACTTGGAGCCAGTTGCACATTGAATCCCTCCCTGTGAAGGCAATATAAAACTATGAGATCCCTCTACCTTGGAGGCATGTAACATCCTCAATTTCATGTCGTACAAATTACCGAGGGTAACCCCCGAGTAATTAGGCACTTAATGAGGAATTTCGAGATTGTGGCTTAATTAAGGTGGTTGACTTTCGACAAGAAGGGTCAAGAGAATGCCTAATCGAGGTTAGATAATCTCTAATTAAGCAAGTTAGAGCCCTAGCTTACTTACACTAATCGCCTCTTAATTAGCTTACTCTTTGAGTTTAATTAAGGTTAATTAAGCTTAATCGTGAGATTAATTTTTGTTAATCATGTTCTTGTGTGTTAATCACTAATTCTTGCTTAATCACCTTAATTAAGTTGTATGAGCACTTAATCACATGATTAAATTCAAATTTAGTCAACTAGACAATAAAGTAGAGAGCTGATGTCATAAAAGCAAAAAGCATTAGACAAGATTACTTTATGTAAGAGTTTGACTCCATGCTTTATCTCCCCATCATCCCATTTGTCCCCTTAATCACTAATTAACACAAAATTTAAGCAAAATATCTCACTCCTCCCTTAATGTAGGACGCCACTTTCACACACACACACACATTCCCTTCATTTTCAACTTCTCATTCTCTCTCTAAAGTACTCACACTCTCCAACCTCTCTCTACATTCCTTCTTCTTCTTCTTCATCTTTTTCATCATTTTCCACCTCCATAACCAAACCTTCCTCACTAAGCCCTTCAAAGATCACATCTTTGGGTCTTTGGAGACAAGATCAAAACACTACAAGACTCATTTTCAAGAGAACTCAAGAGTTCTCTCCTTGCTCATTCAAACCCGCCACCTTCATCACCAAGAGGAGCCATCATCTTCTTCTTCCTCCTCTCTTGTTTTTGCGCCCATCTTCAAGAAAGGTAGTGATCCTCATCTTTTTCATTTTGTTTGCTCAAGAAAGCTTGGAGCTTGGGTCTTTCATGACCAAGATCTCTAATGAAAACTTGAGAAGATCCTTCATATTCTTCATGTGTTCTTAAGTTTCCTCTTTTAGAAAAAATATGTTCTTTCATGTTCTTCATGTGTTCTTAAGTTTCCTCTTTAGAAAAATATGTTCTTGATGTTCTTCATGTGTTCTTAAGTTTCCTCTTTGGAAAAATATGTTCTTGATGTTCTTCATGTGTTCTTAAGTTTCCTCTTTAGAAAAAAAATATGTTCTTGATGTTCTTCATGTGTTCTTAAGTTTCCTCTTTTTAGAAAATATGTTCTTCTCATGTTCTTCATGTGTTCTTAAGTTTCCTCTTTTAGAAAAAATATGTTCTTGATGTTCTTCATGTGTTCTAAGTTTCCTTTGGAAAAAAAATGTGTTCTTCATGTTCTTCATGTGTTCTTAAGTTTCCTCTTTAGAAAATATGTTCTTCTATGTTCTTCATGTGTTCTTAAGTTTCCTCTTTAGAAAATATGTTCTTGATGTTCTTCATGTGTTCTTAAGTTTCTCTTGGAAAAAATATGTTCTTGATGTTCTTCATGTGTTCTTAAGTTTCTCTTTGGAAAATGTGCCTTCATGCTCTTCATGTGTTCTGCTTTCTCTTTTAGAAAAATGTGTTCTTGATGTTCTTCATGTGTTCTAAGTTTCTCTTTAGTAAAATATGTTCTTGATGTTCTTCATGTGTTCTTAAGTTTCTTCTTGGAAACCTATGTTCTCATTGATCTCTAGCTTAAAGTTGTTCCTTTCTCAAGTATGATGAGTGAATGATTAGAAAAGCTTCACCTTCTATGTTTCCAATGATTTGATAAAACTATGAACCTTCTCAAAGTTTTAGACTTTATTCAAAGCTAGTAGCTTGTATCATTATTTCATAGAGATCCAATCTTAAGATAAGAGCTTAATGTCAAAGGCACTTACTTTCATAAAGAATAAGACTTTATGACTACTTTATAAAGAATGACAACTTTAATAATGTTTAAGGCAAAACCTTGGTAGGTTATTAGTAAAAGTTTAAAACTTTGCAACTTGACTATGTTAAAAGTCACCCTTGGTGTTTTGTGTATATTGGTGTTGTTGTTCATGATGTGGTTATGCGTTGTCATGACCTCAAGGATTAGAGGGATCTCAACTCCTTGGGAATGTAAGCATGATTAGGGCCTCTAAGCATACCATGAACCTAGGAATCACTAAGGCGCTTATCTCAAGGAAAGGAAACAATCACATAATTTAATTAATTTGAACAAGTGTTTCATAAGACATGTACTTAAGTAAAGCATACTTTCATCCAAGGACCAAGTAACTAAAAAGACTATAAACACATATCCTAACTATGTGATTCTATCATGGGAAATCATGTGATGATTCATAATATTCTTCACAAAGAACAACACAACTATAAACCCCTTTAGGGTATGAATGTGTGATGCCACTTGGCATGATGAATGAAATGATGAGATTGATTGAGCTTTGTCTCATGATTGAATGATAAGTGTGATGATATGATATAGATATGATGAACTATTGGTTGAATGTTGATGATTGGCATTTTGGGGAAGTCTGCCTAGCTGCTATGTCACGGATTTCACAAAATTATGGACTTAGTCATATCATTGCATGCGCTTAGTCAAGGAGTTATGCATGAAAAGTATAAAGATAAGAAAAGAATCAATGGGACGTGACCCTTCAATCACTTCTTAAGGGAAGTGAGAGACGGCGATCCACAAGGAACCTCTATGAGGGAGGCAAGGGTGTTTTGGAGGACCCTCCAACTTAGAGGTAACCAATATCTACTAGTCCGATTTGGTTAGTACATCAAGGTGATTCGACGGTCACTTTAATGAGCTCATGTCCAAAAGCAAATATTTCAAAGGAAAGTAAAGAATGTTAAGCACGCATAAAAATGAAAGTAAAGTCTAAGTATGACCATGGTTACATCCGGTGATGATGCTGTGTCTTTGCATGAAAGTATATGGCCCATTTGCATTATGGATGTTATTCTATGTTTTAGTACGGATGTTAGTCATGATGATATGTTTATGATGTTAAGTTTAAAAGCAACCCGCTTCGGTTTAAGTTTTCAAAACCATTAAAAATTGAACTTATATCCGCCCACCGCTTTTGTAATTAAACCCGGCGGTCGGGACGATGACGAAGACATCGTGTTTGTCTAGTCACGATCCCACCGAAATTTAGTATTTCTCATTCCTACGCTTCGCAGGTCGCCTTCGTGAGGATGTCGACGCCGGGCACTGCAGGATCTACATTGAGTTCCCTGCGCAAGGGCGCTGACGCTGACGGCGGTCAACGCCTCGCCGGCCAGCAGAACAATGAGGGTCTACATCTTCCACGACCGCCGCCTGCACTCCCTGATGAGCCCATTTTTCCGACCGCATCAGCCATTTGGCGAGGTTACTATGGATGACATTCGCCTTTACTTTCACCACCGAGATACCCCATCGATGATGATTTGAGACTGACTGATACCCGCTTGACTCGACTATTTCACTCGGATTCCGATCCTCTGAGCCGCCTTATCCGAGCTCCATGTGGAGACCGATCCATCCGAGCCCATCTATCCGACTCATTCCGGGTTCTCACCGCTCGGGTCTGGCTGCCGCAAATTTCAGTTGATTCGCCTATCTTCCTCGATTCTTCCGCTCATCCTGGCTCATTTTCACCTCCGCTCACAAGGTGGGTTCATTCGCACTCGCTACCGGCCCGTGGGCGAGACGCAGCTCGAGGAGGGGACGTGGTAGTACTTCTCCTGATATGGGAACGGTTTCTCCCGCCAGATGCTTGATGTGACGATCGCATGCGAGCCGAGCACGCAGGATAGCCCCCTTTGGTAGTAGTTATAGTGGTTATCATTCATATGTGGCATGCCTTGGGTAGTAGGATTCTCCATGTATTTCCTTTATTATGTATTGGTAGGCTTTTGTGTAGGGGCGACGATAGATATCTGACTCCATTATTATCTTATGTATGAACTGCACGACTTTATTGTATTATCATGGTTGGCCGTGGAATGAATGTTACATTATTCTAAGAATTGTGGTTACTCTTATGGTCTCTATGCTTGTTAAATGCGATATATGTATGGGATAGCGGTGTTACTTTATATGTTCACGATGCGCCCATGGCTCTCGATTTCAAAAATGGTTCACTTGTTTTGTAGAAAAAAAAAATTTTACCCTTATTTTCGGTATAAAGTAATTTCCAAAAGGTAATGATAGTTCCGCGAGCAAAAGTAGCAACTAGTAATTCCACAATATGACTTAAGCATAGAATGGAACTACTAGGGTGTTACAAGGCACGTGGTCAAATGAGATCTCTCTACCTTGGAGACATGTGGTCAGATAAGATCCCTCTACATTTAAGGCAAATGGTTAGCTGAGATCCCTCTATTCTTGAGGCACGTGACCAAGAGAGATCCCTTCAATTTAGAGGCACGTGGCCAAAATGAGATCCCTCCAAGACTAGAGGCACATGGCCAAAATAAGATCCCTCCAAGACTAGAGGCACGCAGGTCTCCTTGTGGGTTAGTCTGTGTGATGACGGTCATGAGTTGAGCTGACGAGCTCACTCCCATATCAGCCTACCCAAGGACAGTAAAGAATAAAGATTAAACATATGCAAGCACTCTAGGGACGGCGATATGTAACGCCTAGGTGTGCCCAGGAAAGAAAGAAAAGCAAATTTTATGTATCTGCATAAATTCAAGTACAAGTAAAGGCATGTGCAGATATTATGTCTCCAGTATATTGATGCTATCATATTTTAATATGTTGTAGTTATTATTCACAATATAATTCATGAATTGACTTTGTATGGGCTCTCCCAAATGCCAAGTGTATGAGTAAAATGAACTTTGCTTCGGATAATATATTTTTGAACTATAAAATTTAAACAGTTTACATAACATGTTCACCTTTTTCATAATAAACCGAAGCAAACTGGAGATGACAACGATGACAGTATGTATGATAGTTAAGGAATCCTACTGAGAATTCAAAATTCTTACTCCTATTTCTATGTTATCTCTAGATAGTTCAAGAAGTTGCAAAGACGGCTGAAGTTGCTATCAGTTAAGGTCCGCTGAGGTAACCATAACAATTCTTGAGTGTGGTACTATGACTTAAGCATAGTACTGCACAAAGGAGAACATTACACTAATGGCATTAGAGCAGTTCGTCCTAACCGGACCTGGGATGGGTTGATTATGCTTCCAAGGAGGCATACTTTGAAAGTTTAGACAGGCCGTACTTTAGGTCCTTACATGAAAAGGACGTAGATGTTTGTGCATGGTAGCCCTGTTGTGTGTTATAGCTTCTCTATCGCACTTGACTACATATTGAGTCTGATCACCTCAATATAAAGTTCGGTATATGCGGAGATCTATGGCATTCAGCTGGCTTACTAGGAATAAAGGAATTTTGAGGGAAAAATTCTCTTTAAGGAGGGTAGCAATGTAATGCCTAAAAAATTTTAATCGTTTTTAATCGAAGTGTTTGGTTTTTAGCAAATAATTGTGATTAATTAGAATTCAATTTAGTATTCACTTAAAACTAATTAAGTGTGATTTAAGATGATTAGTTATAATAAAATTAGATTAGAACCATAGGAAACTTCATAGGATTCTTCTAAAAATCGGATTATCGATTTAATAGAAATTGATAAAATTTCGGTATTTAAGACTGTCGGAACCGGATCAATAAAAGTTATATTGTGAGAATCCTAGAATGGATGGCCAAGATTTACCCAAGATACCCCCTCATGTGGCGCCTTGATCAGCCATCGAGGATGGGAAGCCAAGCCAAATTGGAAGGTAAGGTGAAGTCCACCAATCAAAGTGAAGTTGCTTCAAAAATCTTCACCTTTTCTTTCCTCCTCTCCTTGAAACATTCGACCAACCTAGCTACTGGAACTCTCCTCATTTCTCTTCTCCTCACTCTCATTTTCACTCCGTCTTCATCCCCTCTTCAAGTCTCATCAAAGGTTGCTTCCATCTAAGGCACCAAACTAACTAGATTTCAACTAGACAAGGTAGGAATCCTACTTCTCTTCTTATTTTCCTTGGTTTGGAGTTGTATATGGGTCTTGTATACTTTGTGCTACTAATGATATGTGGAGTGACAATGATGTTTTATGGCTGATTTTGCATGTGTGTTATGATTGGAAATAGAATTGGTATGAAAGAGCTTGTAGAAAAGAGAGAAAACTCAAGAAGTTGTTAGAGTTTTTCCTCAGCAATTGGTACAGCAGAGTGTACAGCTCCACCTACAGCCGTTTAAACTCCATGACTCTATTTTTATGTGAAACTAGACATTCAGAGCTTTCCATACATATATAATATAAGGCCATTGAATTAGTAAAGAGGAAGTTATGAATTTTTGAAGTTTGAACTAGAAATCAGGACTTTTATCTGAGCAGTATGAGTTGAGAAGGGTGTAACTCACCCTATACAACTCCAAATTGAGTGAAACTAACTTTGTTAGAAAGCTTACACGTAGGGGAGCATTTCATAATGAAATTTTGAGTTTGTTATGATCCCATTTGTTCCCAGTGGTTCGAGGAAGTTGCCCCTATGTCCAAACCAGGCCA
The DNA here is from genome assembly GCA_031439585.1 of Pterocarpus macrocarpus. Taxonomy (NCBI): domain Eukaryota; kingdom Viridiplantae; phylum Streptophyta; class Magnoliopsida; order Fabales; family Fabaceae; genus Pterocarpus; species Pterocarpus macrocarpus. The sequence continues at coordinate 10,164,773 of CM062514.1, forward strand.
AAATAGGGTAGTTCAGGAAGGTTGCCTCAGGGCAATTTATTTCATTTGAAAGCTTGCCCTGTTAGCTTTATAGAGATACAAATTTTGTATGATTCCATCCAGATTTCTATTTTTGGTAAATTTTCCCTTATAAGGGTGCAATTCTGTTTAGAAGTAAGGTGGTCTAGGATGAAATACAATCAACTTAAGTTGAACTCGGAGATGTTAAACTCGGAAAATCTAGTAGATAGAGAGCTAGGTTCGGTATACTTTAGGTTGACCTCTGAACTTAGCAGACAGAGGACTAGGTCGGGAATATTTAAGGTTAAACTCGGAATGATATACTTAAGGTTGAACTCGGAAGGGTATACTTAACGTTGAACTTGGGACTTGGTAAATAGCAAACCCAATCAGGAATGGTTAATGTCGGAACTCGAAGCTTAGGAAACATTCATAAAAGTGTTGAAAGACTGATTGTAGCTTAAGGTCGGATGTCGAAAATCACTTGAAATCTAGAGTCATGTACAAGAATATAGAACCTAAGATACTTAAACCCGGAAGTCTTGGGTCTTCAATACAACCCGGAAGTCGGGAATCAAGACATTGAATACATGATCTCGGAAGACGGGAATCAATACATTGACATGATATATGTAACTTCGGAAGTTGGGAATCAAGACATAGACTTATAACTCCGGAAATTGAAGCTGATATGATATCGGAACTCGGAAGTCGGTTATAAGCCCAAACTCGGGAATATCAGTAGAAGTTAAAAAGCTTGCGAGACAACTTAAGGCTTAAGACTATAAATGTAACGTCCCCCGATTTCCGACCTCTGACTTCATCTACAAGGCTCAAATGAAATGGCTATGATTTCTGATTTCCAACCTTATGCCCCAAATGATACGAGTTCCGACTTCATGGTTGATTGGTACACGAGTTCCGACATACGAGTTGATCTCAAGCAGAAATGGATGCAAGATCGGATCTCTGAGTTGGTCTCCAAGTTCGACCAAAATTTACCCGAGTTCCGACCTCCAAATTTATGTCCAGGTCTCAAATAAGGTGAGCACGAGGTCTAACATCCGACTTCAGCTTCAAGTTCATATAAAATGGACGCGAGTTCCAATTTTACACAGAATAGGAATGATTTCCGATTTCAAATAGAATGGAGGTGAGTTCAACTATTAGGCAATGTGGAGAATAATTCAGCCACTTGATCCATGAAAGTGGTGCCACCTTGGCCACAAGAAAGGAGGAAAGTTGGCTGAAATTCAGCCTTGCATTTTTGAATGAATCATGTTGCAAGAAGCCAACTACCACCTCAAGCTTATATGACTCATTTCTTTCTCTCCTTCAACCCCATTTTTTGTGCTGCCTTCTCCCTTCTTTTAGCTCTCTTTTCCTCTTCTCCACTCACCCAACTCCATCCAACCTTCAAGCTCAATCAAGTTCTGTTGATTCAAACTCCAAAATCAAGCCTAATTACATAACAAGAGGTAGAGATTCAATTTAGTTCTTGTTATTCTGATTGTGGATGGTTGCTTTTGATTTTGTTTTCTTACTTCTTGATGTAATTAGTGAATGAATATGATGATCTATAACTACTTTTGTGTTTAAATTTGATTAAGGAATAGGGAGGGTGAGGATAGGAAGATGTGAGAGGCTGGAAGACTATTTTCCCTCAGTAGTCCGTACGGCGGAGTGTATGGCTCTGCCTACAGCTGGTTAAGTCTGATGAGACTATTTTTATATAAAACTAGACATGTAGGGCTTTCCATATCATATAAGACCATTAGATTAATATTGAGAGAGATATGGATTTTTGAAGTTTGACCTAGGAATCAGGACTTACCTCCGGGCAGTGTGAGTTGAGAAGGGTGTAACTCACCCTATACAACTCCAAATTGAGTGAAACCAACTTTGTTAGAAAGCTTATACATAGAAGAACATCCTATAAAGAAATTTCGAGTTTTTTATCATCCCATTTGTTCCTAGTGATTAGAAGAAATTACCCTATGTCCAAATCGGGTCAAAATAGGGTAATTCAAGAAGGTCAAATTTCGGGGCTTATACCTCGAGCCCTACTAAGGAAAATGGAATGGAACTTTTTGAAAATGAAAGTTTCTCCTGTTAGCTTTAATATGAGACCAATTTCGTACGATTTGAATAAGTTTTCGAATTTTAGTGGATTTTTACTTTTAAGTATGTAATTCTGGCCAACTACAAGGCAGGTCGAGATAAAATGTGAATAACCTGAGCTATACTTATCAAAATTAGATGGGACCAAAAAGGTTAGAGAATAGACACATAACACTTCAACATATCCAAAATTGAGGTCCAGATGATCTAAATAGAAATTATGGCTTGAGTTACAAAAACTGGGTTGAATGATTGTGCTGAGGCAGTAACCTTGTCTTAATGTGATTAATGCTTCTATGAAGTTAATGTTGAATTATGAATGGAATGATATGATTTCTTTGGTAAGTTGATATGCTGAGTACTGGCACTATTCATGGGGAAGCAGACACGTTCCGTTATGCCACCAAAATTTTGGTAAGACCTATGTATGAGGCATAAGATACATGTGCATTTTCAAGAAATTCATAAAGATTATGATATGATGAGCATAAAAGTTATGTTATGATGAAAGTTCCATAATACTTGGGTCAGTCCCGGAATAAAGTTAAGGGGAATAGATCGGTGGGGAGATCAGGGAAAGTAAACCCGGCATTCCTGTATAGGAACGAGCTCGATCCTGAAAAGCAGACTATTACTGAGGAGTCTAAAATGGCCAAGAACTCCCAGGGGACCAAGTAATGGAAAAATTTATGAAGAAAGGTTCAAGAACAAGTTTTGCATGATTGCATTAAATGCATAATTACATTGAATGGTCATTACAAGTTATTTATAGTTTGTCTGTTATATTCCCTTACTGCCGTATGTTCATTTATTCTGCTCATTATTCTGTGTATTACTATTAGTAGTTTATGCTGTTTCTTATGCTGTCTTAAGTAAAACTAAACCTTGCCTCGAACCAGACGTCTTCTTAAACTTATTGAATATGGATAGTTCAGTTTGATCCCATGTTTTATAATTAAACAAAAATCGAGGCAACTGAGAATGAATGTGACGTCAACTAAACACTGTACGCGAGCCCTATTGAGAATTTCTTCAAATTCTTACCTCGTTTTGCATTTCCGCATCATTCTCAGACGTTGACAATGGACTCAACGGCCACTCTGTTTATTGAGCTCCCTGAGCTGCAGTTTCACCAGGATCCTGAGATACACTCGCTGTACTTAGCTGGCTCCTACCATTTCCGTCCCTACTTTTTAGCACCAGAAATTTGGCTATTCCTTTAGTTCACTCTGCTTTTAAAACATATATATAAACTGAAGTGTTGGCTTCCGACTTATATATGTAAATATACAATTGATGCTATATTACATGTCATTATTTTCTTCTATGGTACTTTTATTAAATTCTATTATGTTCTAAATTATTGATCACATTTATTATATACAGTGCGCCATTTTGTAGGTATATTAATCACATATATATATATATATATATATAACAAAAAAGAGAATATAAAATAATGAATACAGCTTTAGACATAAAACTAATACGATAACGCAACCTATCTAATTTGATGCTATGACTTAAGTATAACATTAAGTTGGTAGGGTGTTACAATAAAACTTGCACCTATTGATATTATTATATTCTTAGCATAATTACAATTTCCTATCCTGGGTTTGCTGTCTGATTAAAGTTTCTTGGTTGCCTGGCACTATTCAGGGAGAAGCGGGCATGATCCATTATACTGCCAAGTTTTCGATAGAGTAGTAAAGAGACTATGAGCATTTATATGTTATGAATATGTATGTGAAATTCTATATGCAAGAATGATTTAAGTATGATATGAGGTATATGAAAATAAATGATGAAGCATATGTATGAGTACATTCCGCATGTCCATGCATGATTATGTATGAGGTCGAAATAATATGAACATATTAAATGTGAATCCCTTCACCTAGAGGCAGTTATGAGACCCCTCCCTATGAAGGCAGTTATATAAGATAAGATATGGGTCCCTTCACTTGGAGCAGTTGCACATTAAATCCTTCCCTGTGAAGGCAGTATAAAACTATGAAATCCCTCTACCTTGGAGGCACGTGGTCAGATGAGATTCCTCTACATTGAAGGCAAGTGGTCAGCTGAGATCCTTCTATTCTTGAGGCACGTGACCAAGAGAGATCCCTTCAATTTAGAGGCACGTGGCCAAAATGAGATTCCTCCAAGACTAGAGGCACGCGGGTCCCCTTGTGGGTTAGTCTGTGTAACGACGGTCATGAGTTGAGCTGACAAGCTCACTCCCAGATTAGACTACCCAAGGGTAGTAAAGAATAAAGATTAAACATATGCAAGCACCCTAGGGACGGCGATACGTAACGCCTAGGTGTGCCTAGGAAAGAAAGAAAAGTAAATTTTATGTATCTGCATAAATTCAAGTATAAGTAAAGGCATGTATAGATGTTATGTCCCTAGTATATTGATACTATCATATTTTAATATGTTGCAGTTATTATTCACAATATAATTCGTGAATTGACTTTGTATGGGCTATCCCAAATGCCAAGTATATGAGTAAAATGAACTTTGCTTCGGATAATATATTTTCGAACTATAAAATTTAAACAGTTTACATAACATGTTCACCATTTTCATAATAAACTGAAGCAAACTGGAGATGACAACGATGACAGTATGTATGATAGTTAAGGAATCCTACTGAGAATTCAAAATTCCCGCTCCTATTTCCGTGTTATCTCTAAATAGTTTGAGAAGTTGCAAAGACGGTTGAAGTTCTTTGTCGGTTAAGGTCGCTCAGTGCTTAGTAACAACTCCTGAGTGTGGTACTATGACTTAAGCATAGTACTGCACAAAGGAGGATGTTACATAGATGGCTAGTGAGTAATAGCAGTTCTTGCATTTATAGTTTTTCACAACTATGTAGGTGTTTCTATTTTTGTCAATCAGATGGTCTTGTGTAAGCTCTCGATAGTGCTGAATTCAAGTGGAATTTTTTTTTCTCTTTTTTGGTACATATAAGAAATAGAAAACTGTAGCCCAACAGAACTACACTAATAGCACAAGCAATTACCAGGTCTCTGGCTTGTTTACTATAATGCCACTGCGACCAAAACTAATTATCAATATCTTTCCAAACTATTTCCCAAATTGCTCCCATTTTGTTTGCTATAGCTTTTTTTTTGTTTAATTTTTTTGTAGCCCACGTGGAAAGTGCCTTTATGTATTTTTTTTATGTGATTATATATTTAGTTTTTAATGTATAAATCTATTAATTCATATTAATATATAAATTTAAAATATATTTGTGTTTAAAATAGGATGACAATTTAAAATATATTTAACTTTTTATTATAATTGATATGATTTTATTTCAAGCTAAAAATCCCAACTGATTAGGGATTAGGGATTTATGATATATATATATATATATATGTGTGTGTGTGTGTGTGTGTGTGTGTGTGTTTCACTTAGCAAATGCAAAGCAAAATGAACAATTTGGGGTTTAGGTTCAATACAAATACCAAATGTCAATGCTAAATCCAAATATCAATGATAAATTTCACAATGAAAAATGCATATAATATCAAGCATGGTGGTGAAGATCAGGTTGTTGTGGTCTGGTTAAAGGGTTATATGAAGTGCACGGCTGTTATGGATAGGTGTAAGGTAGTGGTGGGTATGAATATAGTGGTGGGTGGGGGGGTAAGGATATGGTGGTGGTGGTGTGTAAGGATATGAGTATGGTGCTAGTGCATAAGGATATGGATATGGATGCGGTGGAAAAGAAGGGGGTGTCAGCTATGAAAGCTGAGCGGCTTGTTGGCTTGAAGGAGCAAATGTATTTATAAGAACTCGTCTTCAACCAGCTACAAGGCTAGACCTCCTTCTATGGCACATCTCCTGGTCTTCATCCTTAAGTGGTGGTTCAATGTTAGTTGCAGAAGGAGGAGCTAGCTAAAGTTGCTACATTAAAATTTGATCATGCTCCTCCAATGCAGATAAGATATGCTCAGTTGATTGCCAAAGACTATCCATACTAAATCTCAAAGCAGCATTAGTAGACCAAGTATGAAGTTGTTGTGCAATATCAACCCAACAAAATAGATGTAATAATTGTCATCAAGAATATAAAGTACATAAAGTAAAGAAACAACTGGCATAGAGGACTTACCATACCACCAAGAGTAGCCAAATTGGGAGAACTCTGTAACACCTTAATAATAGCATACTATACTTAAGTCATTTTATGGCATTACTAGTTGTTACCCTTAACTAGCAGAAGTTCTGATAATTGAAATTAGCATAATATATGAAAATAGCACGTAATTTTTTTTCTTAAGAAAAAAAAAATCTTTCTACTTGAAAACTGAGCCTTTAAGTGCTTGCTTACTCGCATACATATGGACGTTGTTCATTGTATCGTTGAGTTTCTTAAAAGGACATATGATGAAGTTGAAATAACATAGCACGATATTTTAAGGCAATAATGTAATCATAGATAGATCAAGAATCATAATTGCACTTAATAATCATTATGTATGTAATAAGTCAAATTAAGTAGCAAGGTATCCAACAAACTCTTAATTGCACATAAATTGCCCAACTAGGGCTCTTAGGAAAATAATAATACTACGCTACTATGTCGATTGTTATCAACTAGGTGTCATAACATGACAACTCCTCGTTATATCCTGTTAGGTACCATCGAAAGCGCTGCCATGGATGCGATCAACTCCGTCTAAAGATGATACGGAAACATAGGAGTGAGTAATACTAGATTTCTTAATAGAATCTCGACTAGATAGTTAATGTGTCATCGTTGTCATTCCAGCCACTTTGGGTTTAATTATAAAAAGGTGAACATGCATGGATTCAATTTTAAGGGTTTTGAAAACATAAGCTCCAGAAGTGGGTTTCTTTTAACTTTAATCTTATGAACATAACATAAGTCGACACAAGATTATAAGATAGAAACACACTAATGAAAGCATAGAATAAGCATTCATACCATGAATATAAGAGAATAAAGATCCATGTACTTTCATGTAACTCATTGGCTTTGACTTTCCTTTGACATGTCTTACTTAACATTCATAACTAGCATGTGTTTAACATTCTTTCTTTACGTCCCCTTGGATAAACTACTATTGGATATGAGCTCATTCTGTGACAATCGTCATATAGTTCCTATCTAAAATCAGACTAAGCCAACAAGGATTCCTCTAACTTGGAAAGGTTCGGACCCCATACCTCCAAAGTAGAGGGGTCTCTTAATGGGTCACCTTCCCTTTTGAAGGATTATACCTACTTATCTTGTCTTTAAAAATCATCTTCCCTTTTGAAGGATCGCGTCCAATTATTTTATTTCTTATATTACATCTTACACTTTCATATGTATTATGCTCAAAGACAAGCCACGAGTAGGCATGCAATGGATATGTCTAAGTCCAAAATTTTGACAAAAATCTAGCAGCATAACGGCTAGATCAGAGCTTCCCCAAAATTACCAAGCATGAGAATTCAACCAACAATCCATCATACTCAATACAAAACATCATATCAAGTACTAATAATCATTCATTCATAAGCCAATAACTAAACAATCATGCTACACGACAAGCATAAGAACATCACCCTATATGGTATCTATGATTTTCTTATACTTTGTGAAGCGTCTTATGAATCATGACAAGAATCATCATGTCTACTTTGAGAGAATCACATAACTTAAAGTGAATGTGTGTTATAACCTTTTGACCATTTACATATCAAGTGAGGTCATACTTGACTTAGGGGATTTCATTTTCACAAATAACTTACTAGATTTCTTATGTTCACATCTTAAAGGACACATTGTTCGAGTTAAAAAGTTTAGCACTTATTCTTCCTTTTTCCTTCTTATCATGGCCAAAGCCTATAATGGGGTTTTATCCAACATTTTGCATTCAAGTCTTTTAGTTTTCCTTGAGATAGTGCATAAGTGATTCCTGGGTTCATGGTGTGGTCATTATCCCTAATCATACTTCTGTTCCCAAGGGATTTCAAAATTCCTCTAATCTCTTGGGTCATGACAACACATGCTCATACTCATGAACCCAACAACACCATGTGTTTACCACCGTCAAGAGGTGAATTTTTATCTAAAATAAAATTGCAAGATTTTATCATTATTGAATAAAGCTGCAGGATTCAACCTTTAAGATTAAGAAGTTTTATTCTTGATGAAAGTTTGAACCTTTACTCATTATCTTGTCTTCAAGATTTCATCTTTATAAATTAAAGTTGCAAGATTTCACTTTTATGACTAAAAAGTTTTACTCTTTAAGAAAGTTTGAAACTTTACTCAACATTCTATCTGCAAGGTTTAACCTTTACAAGATAAAGTTGCAAGTTTTCATCTTTATAACTAAAAAGCTTCATACTTAAAAAAAAAAAAAAAAAGTTAGGCTTTTACTCATTTTCTTGTCTTCAAGAAAAATAAAATGAAACTTTAAGAGTATATTCTTTAGGCACCACTTTTTGGCTACAAGAAACTAACTTTTTAAATTTTTATGCTATAGAATGTTCTTTGGTCACATCAAAATCATGAATGAAGCCTAAGGAGTGAAAAGAAAAACCCTACTTGAGATGAGCTCTTGGAACTCGATGAAGACAAGGCTAGACTAGAAAGCTACACTAGCTTCTTGCTGCTGTTTGAAGGCTGGGAATTGAGCTTGGAAGGTAAGGATTGGTGGTGCTTTAGGGAGATGAGAAAGGGTGAGAACTTGAAGGTGTTTTGATGGAGTTTTAATTGAGTTTTTGAAAGACAATGGAGGTTGATGGTGGGGGAAGGGTACTGTGGCTGAAGAGGTTGAGTGTGGCGAGATGTGCTAGTGAGGGTGTATTTATGGAAAAAGTGCAGATTTAGTTAGAGTTAATCATAGGATTAATTTTAGTTTAATTTGGTAGTTTAATTGGTTAATTATGCCACTGATAACTCCATTTGGTAAGTCATATTTTTAGTTAGTTTTTGTTGAATTTGAATTATGTTTGTTTAATTTAGCTTTTGTTTTGTTGCATTTTAGTATATAGTTTGGGTTAATTGGTGTTTTTAGTCTTTTATTATTTTGATATTTGTTTGGATACTTATTTTGGGTTTATTTGATTTATTGTAGGTGCAAGTGGGCTTAAAAGAAGTTGGAAGAGGCCAAGCCATGAATTCAGACTCAGCACCTTGCGCTATAGTGTAACACCTTACTAGACAAGGTACTATGCTTAAGTCATAATATATTATCTGATAAGTGATTACGTGTAGTGAGCTGATTAAATTCTGTTTTTTGTCTCATTATTAATTACCCATAAAGAGATGACTGTTCATGTAACAAATTTTCTATTTGATGGTGGAATAAATACTAGATAATTGTTGTACCGGAAGTAATGTAACATAAATAAAAATGCAAAATAGACAGAACTACCGCAAACTGCATTATAAATATATACATAGATGTCTATTTTCAAGTTTGGCAAACAATACATAAAATAGTACAAGGTAGTAAAATGAGGACGCTAACACAAAATAAATCAGCCTGTCTATATGAATAGTACCCTAACTGGTCCCCACGAGACATTTCATGTACACCTCCTAACTCCTACGCATCTGCTCATGACCAAGACTGCCAAAAGAGGGCCACCCTATACATCTACTACTGTTACGGCGTGTACTCTAGCTAGATGGATTCTGAGGAAAGGAATTTGTTCGCCATGTCGGCATCCACAGGAGTGTAGTCCACGCTCGGAGCAGAGGATGAGGAAGGTGAACTCGCCGCCTCCGACGGATCCTCCTCGGACATAGAAGCAAAGGGGATCTGCTGGGGTGGAGAAGTTGGCTCCGCCATGGGAGCTGCTATCGCCGATCTTCAGCTGGCCACAAGGTGTGGAGCTGGAAAGGGATGGGCCATGTATAGCGGGATAGCAATGTAAGGTGCGGCGAGGTCGAAGAGGGGATGAGTAAGGGGAACAACAAAATCTCTATGAAAGAAGAAATAAAAACGGAACTGACCTCTACCAGATATATATATACAGTCTAGAAATGGGTCCAGGTGGATGTGGAGCTCAGGGAACTTGATGAACAGGACTCCAGTTATTGCGTTCTCCATGATCTGAGAATGATGCGGAAATATATAGTAGGATGAGAAATAAAGATTTCTTAGTAGGAATTCCTAGTTTATACATATATGTCATCGCTGTCATTCCCAGTTGTTTCAGTTTTTCCGTAATTTAAAATAGTACGACATAATAGTAATATTTAACTTAAATTCTTATTATAAAACATACACCAAAACAAACTCAATTTTAGTTAACAGATATACTAATGCAATTAAAACAGTAACTACAAGTAAACAATAATATATCAAGAGAAATAAACAGGTAACTAGAACAATCAATTAAGGATTATCATACTATACATATTAATGTGCAACTGGAAAATGCATCTTATCCTTGAAGGCTTTCGCCTCTTAGAACTTATTTTCCATCCTTGGTCCCCTGGGAGTTATTGGCCACATACTCTTGTGTAATAATCCGCTTTTCAGGACCGAGCTCATTCCTATACAAGATTGCCGGGTTTACTTTCCCTGACCTTCCCACTGATCTATTTCCCTTAAACTTGTTCAGGGGCTAGCCCAAGTAATATGGAATCCTTTGTAATATCCATGAATTGCATGCACAACTAACTTTATTCTTTCAAACATCATGTGTTTATGCCATTGTAATTTACACAACATATGAATTTCTTGCCGAAATTTAGGCAACATAACAGATCGAGTCCACTTCCCTATGAATAGTGCCAGACAACCAATACAATTATTCAAACTTGCAATTCAACATGGATCAGCAATTATATATATCTTCATAGCATCATTCATCAAGTTCAATTCAAGCATCAATAGGGTTTTCAATTTATTCTCTCCTATTCTACCCAATTTTGGTATAATATACTCTTAGTCCAATTCAACTCATTTAAATCTAAATTTTGGATATGTCATATCCTTATGTGTCTAGTTTCCAGCCCTTTTAGTTCCATCTCATTTTGATTTGTATAACTCAAGTTATACGTATCTTACCTCAGACTACCCTGTTCTTAGCCAGAATTGCACCCTTATAAGTGAAAATTCATTAAAAATAGAAATCTAGGTGAAATTATACTAAATTTACATCAAATTAAATCTAACAAAACAAGCTTTCAAATGAAATAAGTTTCATGTCATTTGCATGAGGATATTTTGAGATATAAGCCTCGAAACCTGACCCTACTGGACTACGCTATTTTAGCCCGATTTAAACTTAAGTCAACTTCATTGATGTGCTGGGAACAAATGGCAATGAATCCAGCTCTTAAATTTTTATGGGATATTCCCTTGCATTTTATCTTTTAAACAAATTTAGGTTCACTCAATTTGGAGCTGTGTAGGGTGAGTTACACCCTTCTCAACTCATACTGCCCAGATAAGAGTCCAGATTTCTAGGTCAAACTTCAAAAATTCATAACTAATTCTATACTAATCCAATGGCTGTATATTTTATATGTATGGAAAGCTGTGAATTTCTAGTTTTATATAAAAATAAGTTCATCAAATTTAAATGGCTGTAGGTGGATCTGTACACTCTGCCGTACGAACAACCAAGGAAAACCCTAACAACTTCTTGAATTTTCTCTATTCTTCAAGCTCTTTTAGACCAATTCCAATCACAACATACATGCAAAATCAATCATGATCCAACATCATCACACTAAATCACATCAGAATCAAGAGGAAAACAAGATTCCTACACAGCCGCAAATCAAGAAAAACATGATGAGAAGTTGGATTCCTACCTTTTCTAGGTGTGATTCTTGTTAGATTTGTGGCTTGAGTTGAAGAAATCTTGTTGTGGCATGAAGGTTTGTTGGAGATGAAGATGATATGAGTTAAGATAAAATGAGATGAAGGAGAAAAGAATGGAGAAGGTTCAGCATATAGGGGCCGAAATTTGTAAGCACAGAAAAGAAAAAATTTAAAAACTTCTAAAACAAGTTGCATGTGATTGGTGGATTTGTGTTGGTTGTTCAACTTGGTTTGGCAGCCCATATGGAGGGCTGAGATGGCACCACTTGCATGGGTAAGTTGGCTAAATCTTGGCCATCCATCCTAGGGTTCTTATAGTATAATTTCTATTGAGATTTTAGAAAAATTATACTGTGAGAACCCTAGAATGGATGGCCAAGATTAAATTACCGAAATCTGACCGATTTCTCTTAAACCGGTAAACTGATTTTAGAAAAATTATGTGACATTTCCTATGTTCCTAATCTAATTCCATCAAGCCTAATCACTTCTAAATCACACTTAATTGGTTTTAAGTAAATGCTTAATCGAATTCTGTTAAATCCACTTATTCGATAAAATCGAACAACTCGGTTATTAATGATAAAATGTTTCGGACGTCACATAGCATACTGGCACAGAAGGAAGAAAATGGCCACGTTCATGTTGCGCTATAATGTGCTCCCGTTTTGTCAAATTCTCAAGCTTTTAAGTTGCGCTATAGCGCTCTCCCGTGTTCGCAAACTTTGTCAATAATTTTTGTTGCGCTATAGCGTACCCCAGCGTGCTATAGCACTATAAAAAGGAGGTAACACAGATCACAAAAAGGTCCCCAGACACTTTACACACCTTCTAAGGCAGAAAACTTCTTCCAGAGAGATTGAAGGTGAAGATTCAAGGATTCCGGAGCTCAATCATCAACACATAAAGATCCAAATTTTTCCGAATTCTTTGTTTCTAGCCAGAGTTCTCTATGGCTCTTTGTTTTTCTGTTTCCTCATCTTTATACTCTTTTATTGTTTTCCTTTCTTTAGACATGAACTAAATTTCTCTTGCTAAGGCATGGACCCTTTTGTATGACAAATTTCTCTATGGATCATTGTTAATCTTGTTTCTATTTCAATTGCTAAGTGTTTCTGTTTGTGCTTAATGCTATTGAGTGATTGGCCACCATTCAATTGTTTCGTTGGTTTGCAAAAACTAGAGATAGGGTTTGTAAACAAAGCTTCTTAACATAAACAACGTGAGCTAAGCGAAAACTAGAGATAGACAAATATGGTTCATGCGGTCAATATAGGAATCCATAGAGCTTCAACCTTTACCTGGATTAGTTTGTGGGCAATCAGTTTAGGATAAAGAGTATTGCTTAACCTCGAAAGAGGCTAAGAATAAATTAAGGGGACTGACCATGAATCAATTAGGATAGAAACGGATTGACAGAAATTCATAGGAAATACGTCTACAATAAGTGAAATTAATTAGCCCTAGCATTCATTCCATTGCATTTAGTCAACCCTTTTTGCATTCATCTTGATCATTATTTTTCTTATTTATTAACTTTTTTTATTTTTATTTTTATTTCTCTACATCTACAATTTCATTCCTTCCAAATAATCATCCTTTAAATTATTTGGTATCTGATCTATCCTCGTGGGAACGATACTTTTCTCATCACTTTATTACTTGTACGATCCGGTATACTTGCTAGAGTCGCATCAGCCACCAATGATTAATTAATCTAACTACCAATTAAAACTAATTTAGATACACCATAATACTCAACTTTTATGTTGATTAAGGTTTAAGAAAAGGTTAAGGTGGTTTAGTGCTTAATTAGTGTGTAATTAGCAATTTTGCTTTAAACTAGTTTAGGCACTTTCCTCTTTAATTAACAAAATAATTAGCAAACAATTAAATTTCTTTAATCTTCCATCAAAACCATGTTTAAATATGTGTTATATGATATCTCAGAATTTTTAGAATTTTTTCTACATTTTTAGTATTTTTAGTGTGTTTTTACCTTAATTATGCGTATTTTTTAGTTAATTGTCATAAGCAATTATATATAATTAAAATAAACAAAATTTGCTGCATTGCCATGTGCTTCTGCGCCAATGCATTAGATTTTAAAGGGGACAACATCTCTTAGGAATTGGTTAAGTCAAAAAGTAAGGTTAATTGGTAAAAGTTAATTAATGAAAAACCATGATGATGATGACTTCTACTTAGAATGCAACTAGTCCCTTTCCCATTCTGGTTAGAACTGAACCAAGGGTTGGAAAGGCTGTTCCAAGCATCCAAGGGCAAAGGGTCTAGTCGGTTTTTATTTAATTTATTTATATTTTATGTTGTATTTTTTGCTCTTTTTGGGCAATTGACCAAAGGATTGTCTCCAAAGAGGTCATCGCAATTTTAGCAATTGTTGAGGCCCAATTAGAGGCCCAATCTCGTGGTCGATTAAGCCCAACCCGAAACTCTACTGATTCTTTGCCGAATTACAAGTTTAAGTGGTCTTATAGGGTTTTCGGGGCCTATTTTGCATCCCAATGAGGTTATTTTTTGTGTAATTATGCAAATATTGTTCAAATTTGCTAAAAATTAATTTTTATCTTCTAAAATATATTGAAAATGTATTTATAATTTTTCTAGAATTTTTCGGGGTCTTTCGAGTAGTTTTCAGCCTTTTATAAGCCTTTTAGTGTTTTCTGTCAGAGTTTCTATTGTATTTTTTATTTTCTGTAACTAATAGTATTTTTATAATTTTGGACAAGTCTTGGGGCATCCCATGTCATTTCACACTTGGATACCTCCGTGGCTCAATTGGCTAAGATTTAGGTTTCTACAACTGAAATACAAGTGAAAGTGAACATATCAAAAGTCAAATGTTAAAAATAATCGAATATTGTCCTTTAAAGTGAAAAGGAAAGCATGAAATAGTGTTTTCTAGGTTTTGCATGTGTTGGGATTGGATTGTGAACTCAGTGGTTATTTAACAGGGAACTCAGAACTCAAAACTTAAGGAAAATAAGGAAGAAGTGAACTTTGTCATGAACTCAGATCTCAAAATATTTGGAAACAAGAAAGAAGTGAACTTATGAACTTGATACTAAGAATCTACGGAATACTCTCACTAACTTGGAACTTGGTGTCATCGAAACTAGTAAGTAGTGAACGGAAAGCTATAGTGCATCTAAATCGGAACTCAAAAACTTTGCACCTTATATTTTCCTTGAACATGGAACTCATAAACTTGATTATGTTCTATTATGCCTAGAACTCATAAACTTGAGTACCTCATTCCACTTGAACTTGGAGCCTGTAAACTCGGGGAAATAAGGAAGTAGTGAATAGGACCTCGAAACTCCTCATATTTTGAAGTAAGTTATTATTACGGTCGGAGATTTTTTGATTCACATGAACCCAAAAGTCGAAGCCCTAGAGTTGCTCCGCTACCATGAGGTCGGCTATCAGAAATTGCAACTTCCAAAAGATTGTAGACTTCACTTAAAGCGCATCTCGTTCTAGTTGGGAAGAATCAAAGTCAGTGCAACAAAATGTTTTGAAGGACATGAATTCAAAAATCGGATACCAGAAGTTGGACCATAGCCGCAGTTTCTGGCTTCTGAGTTGGAGTTATAGTCCATAACCATTAAACTCAGATTTTTCTTAATTTTTACTATATGGCAATGCCGTAATTCCAATGATAGTGTTGCACTGCATTAAAGTTCTAAGTGTGAGGATCATCATGGCATAGTGCTGTTTGAGAAATTCTCACACTGCCTATGTGGAATAATTCAAAGTTTCTACTATGCTATATTAAGAAAAACAAGGATGTTACATCCAACATCTTAATGTACTTCCTATGCACATGTAGCTAATTATCATTAATTTGTCCAGCTAAAGTAATAGTGTGCAAATGTTCAGGTTGATATGGCCTTATAGGTATAGGCTGATCCGAGCCAAAATGACGCATGACTCTATCAGGCTGTGCCATTTCATGATGTGGAAACAATTAGAGGGATTGATGATTGCGATATTCTTGCACCCGCGGCACAAAAATTGTAACAACCCAGGTTTCATTTGCTATAAACCTCCATTATCTTGCATTTGTTGGCCTTTGGCCATTCTTTTAGAATCTTATTCCTAAGCATTTAGAAGTTATTAAAGTTAGAGCATGGTTATCTCTTGGACCTTAGGAAGTATCATATGTTGTACATCAATGAAATGTCTCAAGATTTTTTATGACGTAAGTTTTAAATCTCTTCGATCATGGACCTTTGACCAATCTTTTAGACTCATATTTGTGAGTATTTAGATGTTATTAAGGTTAAAATATGCTTAGAAGTATGATTTAAGACTTAAGAATGCATGAGAAGTTGGAAAAAAAAAATGAATATTGCACCCTAACCCAGTGCCTAGGAGCTTATTTTGGCCGCGCAGGCGTTGGCTGCATTTTTGGGTGTGTGACTCTCGTGCCTCACTGCCTAAGTGCCTAATTCCATTGCTTAGGTGGTCCCTACACACATATAAGAAGAGGTTTGTGACCTTTCTCTCTTATTTTCCTCTCAAACACTATCTCTCTTGGCTTTCTCTTTCATATCTTTCTTTCACATAAATTCCATCAAATTCTCATCAATTCTTACTCAAATTCCTCATAAAATCACTTTCTCCACTTCATCATCATCATCCACCACCTTGATTTCCTTTCTTGGAGCTCTCTTTCTCCTCTTTCTAGTGAGAGAAAGCAAAGGTTAAAGGAGACCCACCACTCTTCTCTTGCTCTACTTCTTTTCTCCATTCTCCAAGGTAATTCTTAAGTTCACTACTTCCTTTAGGTCATGGTTTATTTAAATAATTTTGTTGGTTTAAGTTTTGGGTATGCAACTTGAGCCCTAACAAGGAAATTTGGGGATTTTTCCTCTATGAGACTAGTCCAAGTAAATTCTTGTAATAGTTAAGTCGTGAAATCTAGTTTATAATGTTTGTTATGTTAGATAATCTCAAGGATCTCCCTAATGGCTCTAAGGCGCTTGAGTCCTCTTCTCTTTGACATGATCTATGAGTAATAATACGCCTATAACATATTGAATATGCTAATTTTGTAAACATATATATATGGAAATTTAAAATCTTGATATGTTGAAATATGAATTGGAAGTATTGATTGATGTTATTTAGTGAATTTTGAATGAGAAATATGTTCTAGTATGTGTATATTGTGGTATACCGGGGAACAAGCCATTAAAACTCCTATATGAACTCTCTCTTATGCAAATTGATTCATTGGTATTTTAGCTAGTATATATAAATATGTATATACACGTGGATTGGCGCCTAACCTCCTAGGGCTAGTGTGCCATAGAGCACATGGTATCTGGGGGCCATCCACCGAATCCTAGGAGGGCTAGGACCAATGTTCCACGAGTCAGAAGGTATCCGGGGGCCGCTTCTTGAATCTTAGGTAAAGAATGGACACTTCAATATAAAAATGTGTTTTTTTTTTTTTTTGGGTGCCTAATATTATTGAATTGTGTTTGATTTGGAAAGCCCGTGTCAACTGTTTGTCCTACCCATTGTTGTAAATATATTATTGATCACTGAGTTCACTGGACTTAACCATTCTTCTCACATGTTTCAGACTCTCCTGCTCATTGGTGCCCCAATCCTCATGCCCGTTAAAGGGTCTTATTATCTTCTTGGTAAGCCTAACACTTTATATTGTGGGCTTGGAGTCGTTTTGATTAATTGTAAATGTTTTAAACATGCTCTATAATAAAAGAGTTAGATTTGTGCTCCATGAACTACAAGTAGGATCCTACTTCCTTTTCGGTATATATAACTTATGTAAATACTCAAATTGATGATTTTGTAACTGTGCTAGATGGTCTGTTTATCTTAATATTATCACAGGAATTAGATGGATCATTTTTGGATAGTCCGATTTTTAGAGGAAACTCTGCCCATTTTAATTCCAAAATGTTTAGTGGGCTTGCTAGGGAGTACGACACTCCCTAAGCGCCAATCACAGCTCTGGTAGGGTTGTGACAAAATGGTATCAAAGCCATAGATTAACCTATGGTCAATAGAGCAAATGCCTTTTAATAAGATTACAATTGTGTAAATGGAAGCCGACTTATTTTCACAAAACATGATGCTACCAGAGGTCTATAGGGTTTGTTGTATTTTCTCTCTGTTAGAGATTCAATGCCTTTCCTTGTCGAAAAGCTTGCCTGTGTTTTAATCTAATCCAGCTCTTTTCTAGATACTTAGACATGCCACCTAAGAGGAACATTTGTACTTAATGGACAAAAGGCTATGAGCCTTTTGATGCTGAATCAAACTAGGCCTTTTCTCCTAAAATAAGAAAAAGGGGTCGTGGGAGGTCGAAAGGCGAAGGTAGAAGCCGTGGAAGGGCGGCCAGGCAAGAGATGGAACCTGCCCCTAGTAGGCATGTAAGAGGTAGTTACTGAGATTTTGGGGATCCACCAAGCTATCAAAAACCTAGTAGGACGGGTCATGGAGCAACAGTTCAACCCCAGGCTCCTCCCGCTTCACTTGTTCATAGAAGACCTTTGCCCCGAGAGTGTGTTAAAGTGACCTTGCATGATTTCTTGAAGTTAAAGCCACCTATCTTCTCGAGGAAGCCTCTAATAGAAGATCCCTAGCTGTTTCTTGATAATATGACCAAAGCCATCCAAGCTCTTAGATGTTCTAGCATCCAGGTTGTTGAGCTAGCCATGTACATACTATAAGATTGTACTAAGCAATGGTATAAAGGTTTTATTCAAGGAAAAGCTGCTAAGTTACCCCCACTTTCTTGGGATGTGTTCTCTGAAGCATTTATGAAGAAATATCTCCTTCCCAGCAAATAGGAGAGCCTTGTACGAGAATTTGAGAAGCCGGAACAGATGGCAAGCATGACTGTAGCTGAATATGAGGATTAGTTTGCTCGTTTTTCCTGTTATGTTGCACATATAGTAGCTATAGAGGCCTTGAAGACTTTGATATTTATTTAGGCATTGGTTGAGCCTATATTCACTAATTTATCCTTTCAGGTCAGGAAGTTGACCGATTCTGAGGCTGTTGATGCTGCGATGCATATGGAAACGGGGAGGATAAAGAGGAAAGCGTCTAGGGAAGTTTCTAAGAAGTTGAAGGTGCAAGGATCCTTTGCAGGTGGTTTGAGTTTAGGGTAAGTCATGGATAACAGAGGCAAAGGCTCTTCTATTAGGGGCCATGTCTTCTGGCCCTCTTCTATGAGTGCGGCAACCCCAAGATCTAATATGAAAGGTGTTCCATAGGTTGGCATGCTGAGTATCTAGCATTCTGATAGTTCTAGACTTCCCTACCAGACTTATGGTAGGCCTCACTCTAGAGCATGTCGTAGGGAGCCAAAGCCTACTTTGGATGTGGCCAGATAGGTCACTTCAATCAAGACTGCTTGTAGTTATGAAAGAATTTCGGCCAAGGCTCAGTACAACTAACTGCCTCAACACCCTCCTTTTTAGCTCAACCTTTAGAGGAAATTACATGTTCTTTTGGTAGAGGTTCTGGAGGAAGGAATCTAATGGTCGAGGATTTTCTCATCCTGGGATAGGATAGTTATGCATTTATGCCTTGACACACCAGGATGCCCAGGCATCCAATGCAGTAGTAGCAGGTATCCTCTCAATTTGTTCTTCTGGTGCACATGTTCTATTTGATATGGGATCAACTCATTCTTATGTATCCTCGGTACATCAATCCTTTTGAAATTCTGGAATAGGAGGGTGCAGTAGCCTACAAGTTGGCATTACCACCTGATTTATCTATAATGCATCCGGTATTTCATGTTTCTATGCTACACAAATATCTGCCCATCTCGACTCATGTGCTTATGCCATAAACAGTTGATTTGGATAAGAATCTATCCTTTAAGAAAGAGTCAGTAGCCATAGTTGATCGTCAAGTGAAAAAGCTAGGCTCGAAAGGGGTAGCCTCAGTGAAGGTGATTTGGAGAAATGACTCAACGAAAGAAGCGACATGGGAATCTGAAGATGTGGTGTGTTCCAAATATCCATACTTGTTTGACAATCAAGGCAAGCATGTTTCTTTTGAAATTTGGGGACCGAATTTGTAAGGGGGAGAACATAACACCTCAGGTTCTATATAAAGTTAGAACATGGTTATCTCTTGGACCTTAGGAAGTATAATATGTTGTATGTCAATGTAATGTCTTAAGACTTAGTATGATGTAAGTTTTAAATCTTTTCGATCATGGATCTTTGAGCAATCTTTTAGATTCATATTGTTGAATATTTAGAGGCCATTTGGATATACTTTTGGGAGGGCCAAAATGTCTTTTATTGGTGTGAGAATGAAAATGCACGGTAACCAATATGTTTGGGTGTGTACAAGCTTTTTTTAAAACTCACTTTTGGAACTCCAGAAGGCTTTCTAGGAGAATTATCCTTGAAGTTACTTTTCGTTATAGGAAAAGGCTTTTTGAGAAGGAATCTTACTATTACTCTCATATCAACAACCAAAAATAATTTTACTTATCTTATCCAAACAAAAATCATTCTCTTAAACTTACTTTTGACAAATTCAAGCCAAACAAAAATTATTTTTGTAAAAGTAATTCTTTTAAAATACCTTCTTTCAAAAGTAATTCTCCTAAAAGTTAAACCAAACATTCCCTTAGATGTTGTTAAGGTTAAAAAAAATGCTTAGAAGTATGATTTAAGACTTAAGAATGCATGTGAAGTTAGAAAAAAATATGAATCTTGCACCCTAAACCTAGCACCTAGGCGTTCATTTTGGCCACCCAAGCACTGGACTACATTTTTGGGTGTATGATTCTAGTGCCTAAGTACCATGGCACCTAATCCCAGTAACTAGGCGATCCCTGCACACATATAAGAAGAGGTTTGCAATCTCTTTCTTTTTCATTTCCCTCTCAAATACTCTTTCTCTTGGCTTTCTTTATTATCTCTTTCTCTCACATAAATTCCATCAAATCATTATCAATTCTTACTTAAATTCCTCATAAAATTTACTTCCTCCACTTCATCATCATCATTGTCCACCTTGATTTCTTCTCTTGGAGCTCTCTTTTGCCTCTTTTTAGTGAGAAAAAGCAAAGGTTAGAAGAGACCCACTACTCTTCTCTCGCTCTACTCCTTTCCTTCACTCTCCAAGGTAATTCTTAAGTTCACTACTTCTATTAGGTCATGGTTAATTTTAGTAATTCTGTTGGTTTAAGTTTTGGGAATGGACCTTAAGCCCTAAGGGGGAAATTTGGGGATTTTTGCCCTCCAAGGCTAGTCTAATTAGATTCTTGTAATAGTTAAGTTGTGGGAATCTAATTTATAATATTTGTCATGTTAGATAATCTCAAGGATCTCCCTGGTGGCTCTAAGGCATCGTAGAGCTTGAGTCCGTTTCTCTTTGATTTTATCTATGAGTAATAATATGCCTATAACATATTGAATATGCTAATTTTGTGAACATATGGAAATTTTGAATTTTGATATGTTGAAATATGAATTAGAAGTATAGATTGATGTTATTTAGTGAATTTTGAATTAGAAATATGCTCTAATATGTGTATATTATGGTATACCAGGGAACAAGCCATTAAATCTCTCATATGAACTCTCTCTTATGCAAATTGATTGACTGGTGTTATATATATATATATATATATATATATATATATATATATATATATATATATATAGTGTGCCACGGGTATAAGGTATCTGGGAGCCACCACTTGAATCATGGCTAAAGAATGGGCATCTGAATGTAAAAATGTGATTTTTTTTTTTTTTTTTTGTTTATTGTCTACTATTATTGAATTGTGTTTGATTTGGTAAGCTCATGTCACCTGATTGTTGTAACATCCCCAACTTTGAGGGTAGATTAGTGTAGAATGAAGCTAGGCTCGAGCAAGGGCAAAACAGTAAATAAGTGAATTGTAGTAGAAGAAAGGACGAAATTATAATTATTAAATTATAATGGCAAAGCTGTAAATAAAGGTTTACGGCCTCAGGAGGGGCATTAGCAGAAAAATCCCAATTCCGGGAATATGTGGGCCCTATGACACTAGTAGATAACTAAAATACAAGTAAAAACTTTATAATTGATATTTTCTACACATGATTTTAAATAAAAGTGTAGGATTACTCACATAGTACATAATATCTCAAGTAACTCAGAGTACCCAAATTAATAGCTGGATAACTTGAATTAATCCTTAAGGGCCTAATATTGTCTATGGCTATGACAAATCCAGGAAAATAATCCTACTAAGACTAGATAGATATGTCATAAGAATAGCTAGAGTATGTGGCCAGAGATGAGCCAACCAGCCCCAATTGGTGGATTTATCACCACTACTTCTTCCATAAATACTTACACAAACATCTTCTACAAATATCTCAATAACCTTATCCTCTCCTCCTCCTCCTTCATTTTTACGCCACACACACCCATACCACCATCATCATCATCTTTTCTTCATCTTCTTCCTTACCACCACCATAGTCATGAACTGCAAGCTCATGGTTGATGGCCTTCTTGGCCTTAAAACACCTTGCTCCTTTTACGAAAATTAATCCTCAACTTCCCTTCTATCAAACCCTTCTATCTATTTGATGATCAAGCATCAAGTGAAGCTTCTCCATCTCTATATATACTATGGCCATGAGAGAGGAGGAAGGCTTGAAGTTGTTCTTGGCTTCTTTGCTTCCAATGGCTCCAAGAACCTTTTGGTAAGTAGCTGAAATTCTAGGTTATTTCCTTTTAATATTTTATGCTCTATATCCTACCTACAAGCTTCCAACTGAAAATCTTATGTTGGTTGGTTGGATTATGGTGTTGATTATCTGATTATATGATGGTATACCTTGAAATGTTGATTTAAGTTTGATTTTATACTTGGTTATTGATGCTTCTATGTACATGTGTTTCTACTTTCATAAGAATAGAAATAAATGTTTAGTTAGTCTTGAATAAGTCTCTTGAGGTCCTTGAGGAAGAATTGGAGTAAGGGGAGCCCATAGACATTGGGTTGAATTGCTTTGAAGAACTAGACACCCAAAACAAAGACAAAATAAGAATCTAAGATAAGATGACAAAGATGTTTAATAAAATCTGCACTAATTAGGTAATCTTATGAGGTTAAATCCATTTTTCCCTATTAGTATAAGAAAATTAGAGTATACAAACTAAAAATCTCGACCATCCAAGCCAAAAATGAATTAGACATGAATTTTAGAACAAAACAGGACAGAAACTATAACACCCTCCCAAGTACAGTACTATGCTTAAGTCAGAGTACCGTACTCAGGAGTTGTTACTGTTACCTGAGCGGACCTTAACTGACAGCAACTTCAGCCGTCGTTGCAACTTCTCGAACATTCTGGAGACAACACGGAAACAGAAGTGAGAATTTAAAATTCTCAGTAGGATTCTTTAACTATTATACATAATGTCATCGTTGTCATCTCCAGTTGCTTCGGTTTATTATGAAAAAGGTGAACATGCTATACAAACTATTTAATTTTATAGTTCAAAAATATACTGTCCGAAGCAAAGTTCATTTTACTCATACACTTGGCATTTGAGAGAGCCCATACAAAACAAATTTATGAACTATACTATGAATAATAACTGCACATATTAAAATACACATAGCATCAATATACTGGAGATATAACATCTGCACATGCCTTTACTTGTATTTAAGTTTATGCAGATACATAAAATTTACTTTTCTTTCTTTATCTTCCTTTTCATCATAAAATCTTTACATGCCACATTCCAGAGTATGATCGCCATGTCATACCCCATCAGAGCGTGATCGCTATGTCACATTCCTTAGGAATATGGGACCTTCATCATATCCTTTATCGTGAATATTTATATGCCACCATAAAGTTTTGGTACTTACACTAGCTGAGTCATGTCATGCCTCATGTAAGTCCTATCCCCTATACTCACACTAGCTGGATCGATGTCATGCCTCATCTAAGTGGGATGTTTGCATATGCTTTAATCTTTAATCTTTATTCTTTACTGCCCTTGGATAGTCTGATCTAGGAGTGAGCTCAACTCGTGATTGTCATCACACAGAACTAACCTACAAGGGGATTCATGTGCCTTTAGTCTTGGAGGGATCTCATTTTGGCCACGTGCCTCTAAATTAAAGGGATCTCTCTTGGTCACGTGCCTCAAGAATAGAGGGATCTTAGCTGACCACTTGCCTTCAATGTAGAGGGATCTCATCTGACAACGTGCCTCCAAGGTAGAAGGATCTCATCTGACCACGTGCCTCCAAGGTAGAGGGATCTCATAGCTTTATACTGCCTTTACAGGGAGGGATTCAATGTGCAACTGCCTCCAAGTGAAGGGACCCACATCTTATCTTATTTAACTGCCTTCACAAGAAGGGATCTCATAAGTGCCTCCAGGTGAAGGGATTCACATTTAATATATTCATATCCTTTCGTTCTCATACATAATCACGCATAGGCATGCTGAATGCACTCATACATATGCTTCATCATTTAATTTCATATATCCTTGCATCTAGAACTTCATATTCATAACTTAAATCTTCATAACACAAACTATTATAACTTCATATGATTCTGCCGAAAATTCGGCAGCATAACGGAACGTGTCCGCTTCCCCATGAATAGTGCCAGTACTCAGAAAACCAATTGTACAGAGAAATCATAACTCTTCATTCATATTTCATTCATCAATCTCATGAGAACAATATTTGCATTAATCTTTCAAGCACCAACATGGAATTGCAACACTTAGACTTTAGTTGGACTCATATGCATTGAGGTGCCTAATCCTTTGACTTTAGAAATTCTGCTCACATTCTTCAATTCTGCCCGTTTTTAGAAATTAAGTCTTAAATTTATTTTAGCTCATTTAGACCTGAATTTTGGATATGTTGAAGTCTTATGTGTCTATTTTCTAACCTCTTTGGTCCCATCTAATTTGGATAAATGTAGCTCAAGTTATTTAAGTTTTAGCCCGGCCTGCCCTGAAGCTGGCCAGAATTGCACACTTAAAAATAAAAATCCACTAAAAATCGAAAAATAGTTCAAATCATACAAAATTGGTGTCATATAAAATATAACAGGACAACCTTTCATTTGCAAAAAATTTCATTCCATTTTCCTTAATAGGGCTCGAGTTATAAGCCTCGAAATTTGACTTTCCTGAACTGCCCTGTTTTGGCCCGATTTGGATATAGGGCAACTTTCTCGGATCACTGGGAGCAAACGGGACCATATCTAACTCTAAAATTTTTATGGGACATTCTTCTATGTGTAAGCTTTCTAAAAAAGCTAGTTTCATTCAATTCCAAGTTATATAGAGCGAGTTTTACCCCGAACAACATAGTCTGCCCAGAATCAAACTTAGAAACCTAGGTCGAACTTCAAAAATTCATATCTCACTCAATAGCCTTATATGATATATGTATGGAAAGCCCTGAATGTCTAATTTCATTTAAAATTGGTTTCATCAACTTTAAATGGCGGTAGGCAGAGCCGTACACTCTGCCGTACGGACTGCCGAAGGGTTTTGGTTTTCCAGCTTCTCACATCTTCCTACTTTCATCCTTTCTTGCTTCCTAATCGATTTAAACATCACAAATAGCCAACAAACCAGCCAAATATCATCATATACATCCAATTATCACATCAGGAAGTAAGAAACAAAAGCCTCAAATCAGTCATCCATGCCCAAGAAAACAAGAACAAAGTTGAATCTCTACCTCTTTATATGTGATCTTGCTTGATTTTGGAGTTTGGACTAGCAAAACCTTATTGAGTTTGAAGGTTTGATGGAGTTGGGTGAGTGGAGAAGAGAAGAAGGGGGCTGCAGCAAGGGAGAGGGGGCACAGAATTGGGCTGAAGAAAAAGGAAGGAAGGTGTTATAAAAGCTTGAGGAGGTAGTTGAGTTCTTGCAACTTGATTGGTTGGAGAGCTTTGTGGCCAAATTTCAGCCAACTCCCTCCCTTCCTTATGGCCTTTCTTGTGCCACTTTCATGGGCTAAATGGCTGAGTTTTCAGCCACTTGATGTAGGGTTGTTGAGTGTAAAATCCTATTGGTTTAGTTCCGACAGTTTAAAATACCGTAATCTTACCGATTTCCTTTAAATCGGTAAATCAATTTAAGAAAGTTTCGATGAAGTCTTCTATTCTTCTAATCCAATTCTCTCTAATTAACATCTTATTAACTCCTGATTAATCTTTCACTAACGTCTAATTGATTCTACACATTCAATAAAGTTAGATAAATCGATTAATAACGTATATTAAACTTAGCATAATTCCAAACATTGTACTAAATAATTTCTCACAGTATTTTACATTACAATCTAAATTTTCTTTAGCCATAGTATTTATAGTTCACCCCTAATTACTCTTATTTTTCTGATAAATTGATTAATAGCACAAATCGATTGCACCGTTTCTTTGGAATTGCTATCTTTTCGCTTTTTTGTAAACTCTTCAATATTTTCTGTTTGGTTTTGTAACTAATGGTATTTTCGCAATTATGGGCAAATCTAGGGGCATTCCATGTCATTTCACATATGGATGCCTCCGTGGCTCAATCAGCCGAGGTTTAGCTTTCTACGTTTTTGCTACGTGATTCTGCTTCGTTTAAAACCTTATTCTGCTGATTTTATTGATATAGGGACCTAAATATCATTTTTTCAAAAGTTCGGGGGTAATTATGAAAAAGATCTTTAGGGTAGATATGTAATTATCAAAAGTTTTGGGCAAGGATGCAAATAATCGAAATTTGCCCACGGACGTATTCATTATTTCTTATTACATTATATGGGGATGTTACAGAAACTGAGTTCAACCCATGAACCCTTCCCTTGAACTCGGGGATGAGGAAGGAGTGACCTATCTCCCTTAAGATTGGAACCCGACACTTAGGGAATGATAGAGAAGTGAACTCGTTCCCTTATGCTTGGAACTCAAAACTAGGGGACAATGAAGAGGTGAAACTTTCCCTTATGCTTGGAAATCGAAATGAGGAGGAGTGACCTATTTCCCTTAAGATCAAAACCCAGAACTCTGAGGACTTGGAAGGAGTGACCTATCTCCCTTAAGATTGGAACCTAGCACTTGGGGAATTATGGAGGAGTGAACCCGTTCCCTTATGCTTGGTACCTGGAACTCGAGGGACAATGAAAAAGTAACCCTTTCCTTTTATGCTCGGAACCCGAAACTAGGGGAACGAGGAAGGAGTGACCTATCTAAGTTTGGAACCTAGAACTCGAGGGGGGAACGAGGAGGAAGTGAACTCTCTATCAGGACCGGAACCCAAAACCCTCTTCATTAAGATCTTAACCTAGAACCTTAGCTAACCAATAAAACCAAAACTCATAACCTTGAGGAACTCGGAATCCTTTTCCCTAAGGTCAGAACTCATAGCCTGGAAGGATCTAGGAACCTTTTTACAGGAGGTCAGGACTTGAACGATTTAGGGAACAAAAAGCAACCTCAGAACTCGGAACTCATGCGAATATAAACTGGGACAACTTTAGTCAAATGGACATAACTTAAGTTACCCTTAAGTAAATTACATAAGACCAAGAAAGTTAAGTAGAGGGTATGGAAAGGAATATTCCCATAAAATATAAGGGTCAGATGATTCGAAATGGATTTATGATGAGATTCTAGAATGAAAGTAGATTTCTCGTGGCTTATAACCCAAATGTTGAACAAGACCTATAACCCAAATGTTGAACAAGAGTTAGAACTATGAGTTAGGTCATGATAATCCTGAGGGTTAATGTGCCACTAACTACATGTTCATGGTAATGCTATATATATTCTTAAGTATGTTACACTATATGCCTTTGACCTCTAAAAACGTCATGCATGCAAGAATATTTTCAAAGGAACCACACTGGGGACGGCAATAAGTAACGCCCAAATGTGGAAAAGTTGGAACATAGATGTATAAAGCATGTGCATAAGTACATGTAGCATTCTCATGTATGACAATGTATAAGAATGTAAAAGATAACAAAAACTTGCAAAGAGATATATCGAGTCTTCACCTAGTGGGTCAGGGCAATATCATCTAAGACGATAACTTGGGCAACACCCCTGAGCATATTTAATGGTAATAAGTCTGTGTGAGAGTCGAGGAAAGTAAATCTAGCAATCACATAGAGAAATGAGCTTGGTCTTGAAAAGTAGGCTATTACCTAGAAGTGGGGAAAGGCTATCCACTTCCAAGGGATCAAGTACAGAAGTTCAAGTTACAAGTTAAAGAAAGAAACAAGAAAGACAAGTGCACTTGCACAATCCAGTTATATGCATTTGCATATGCATATTTTATTATTTCATTATGCTATACGGGTACTGTATTTATGGTTGGAAATTATGTTGTTACTACTCTTATATCTAACCTGAAAAATGCTAAGTGATTGTTAAAAGTAAACCACTTCGAGAAAATACATTTTCAAATTTAAAATTGAACATATGCCTATGTGTATTTGTCTATATTTTCAAAATAAACCGAAGTAGTTGGAATATTTTTTATGACACCCTATGTACTTAGTGGATTGAGTGTACTTATTGAGAATCTTAGATTCACACTATCTGTTTGTATGTCCTTGTAAACATTCCAGTACATAGACTAAACTTCAAGCTTGTAGCAAAGTTTTGGGACTACTATGGATCGGGAAACATGGACTTGAGCCTAGTACCTGGACTCCAACTCGAGTGTCAAAGTAGACATCTGAAGTGAAGAACGCAAAACAAGACATATTCTATGTATTATATTAGTTAAGTTTTTCCAACTTGTATTTTAAATTATATATCTATCGAACACTTGGAATTGTAAGTCTCTATTTAGTAATGAAGGATGAAACTCTAAGGGCCATATGTTATGTTTTCTTATTTGAAAGTTTCCACAACACTCGTAATAACCTCTAGATATAACCCCATGACTCAAGCATGGCGTATATATTTGGAGGATGTTACACTTGTCCCACCCATTGTTGTACATATATTATTGCTCACTAAGTTCCACTAGACTCACCCATTCTTCTCACATGTTTCAAACTCTCCTGCTGATTAGTGCTACGATCCTCCTGCTAGTTGAAGTGTCTAGTTGTCTTCTTGGTGAGCTGGCACTCTATGGTGTGGACCTAGAGTCATTTTGATTAATTGTAAATGCTTTGAACATGCTCTATAATTAAATAGTTAGATTTGTACTCCATGGATTACAGACAGGATCCTGTTTCTATTTTGGTCTGTATAACTTATGTGAATACTCAAATTGATAATTTTGAGCTTATAACTGTGCTAGATGGTCTATTGATCTGAATATTATCACAGGAACTAGATGGATCATTTTGGGATAGTTCGATTTTTAGAAGAAACTCTATCTATTTTAATTGTAAAATGTTTAGCAGGCTTGCTAGGGAGTGCAGCGCTCCTTAAGTGCTGATTACAGCTCTTGTAGGGTCGTCGCAAAAATCAAGAATGGTGTTCATAACATCTCTGTATGGCTGCCATGTAATTTGAATATATATATATATCTTACTCATAGTTCAACAAAACATAAAGTTATTTAAATATATGCAAGTTAGTAGTTACCCCATATCTCTTCAAATTATCGAACAAATGATGATAAAATTGTAGCACATGTATGGAGGATTTGGCAACACTTTATGTTTGTGCCACCTGTTTAAATGCAAAACTAATAATTAGTAACTCAAAACATATAGCTAAAGTGCAATTTAATAAAAATAAATAATATATGACACTTATTGAAACTCCAATGGACAGAATTGTGTACGGTCTTATCATAATAGCTATGTAAATAGTACATCATTGGTATCATCTAGCAATGAAGCAGCAAGTCAAGGAAATCTATGCCTTGCCCAATATTGCAAAATAATAGGAGTATGGCAAGAGAGATGGGCAGATGGTTAACTTAGAGGGGTTCCGCTAGAAAGTACCTCTACATTTAGCAAACCCACATAGAAAGTGCCTTTGTGGTTGGCAAGCCAACATGAAAGTTCCTTTATAGTTGGTGATTTTGTATTAAATTTGCCAATCGAAAAGGCACTTCCACATTAGATTCGGCAACTGTAACTTGGATTTACCAAACACAAAGGCACTAAAAAAACCAACATAAACAAAAGGGGAGTAGTTTAGGAAATAGTTTGGAAAGGGTGGCATATTGGTAACTAATTTTGGTGGCAGTGGCGTTATGGTAAAAAGGCCGAAAATCTCCCATTTCAGAAGATGATCGTTGCCACATGACAAGGAAGCATCACTCGTGGGTCCTATCTTTCACTAGGAAGTCTGCGCACTTGTTTGGCTCAGGACGGATATGAACAATGGAAGTCTCCCGAGTCCTAGCTTGAGGGCTGAGATGTCTTAGCCCAAGCAAAAGCCTTTGCTTAAATCCACCCAAATATTTCTAGGCACTATAATTTAATATTATAGTTCTAACTTATATAATTATCTATAGTAAATTAAGGCTCTAGTCTTTTAACATAATGCTCAGTAAATCTAATCTTCTCATTCATATTCATATTAATTAATTACTTTTGGAATTGAAAGTGATAAAAGAAATTATACAAACAAGAGATATATTATACTCCACTTGAAATATCAAGTGAAAACCTTGATTTTTTGCCCTGCATACATTGCCTATAAAATAATGCTAATGGTTATATTGTATCAAAAAAAAAAAATGTTAATGGTTATTGTAAACTTGTAATGATAGCTTCAACTCAAAAAAATATAAGTTAAAATTAATAAAATATTACCTAAAATTAATAATAATGTGCCAAGAAATATTAAATGTATTAAATATACATTAATAGAAAAAGAAAGTGATTATAAATATTTATTTGAACCACCAATATATGGACTCTTGGATTCTAATTAATTTGCTTTGAGTAGAATTGTTCTACTATAAAGTGAAAATTTTTTTAGAGTTAATCTTTTTTATTCAGAAGACTTGAATCCAAAATTTTGTTTGAGAGAAATAAATGTTGAACAATTTGGATTGACTAAAAATTAGCATGTGATTATGAAATTTAATCAATAACATTTTATCTAAAAAATAAAAATATTCAAATATAACATCTATTTTAATTTTATTAGATCAATTGAAAACATCATATTAAAGTTTAGGCTTAGAGTTTAGACCGCCACTTATCTTAGGCCACCT
Organism: Pterocarpus macrocarpus; assembly: GCA_031439585.1. Classification (NCBI taxonomy): domain Eukaryota; kingdom Viridiplantae; phylum Streptophyta; class Magnoliopsida; order Fabales; family Fabaceae; genus Pterocarpus; species Pterocarpus macrocarpus. The sequence continues at coordinate 10,195,933 of CM062514.1, forward strand.
TTATGAGACCTAGGAAGTGCCTAACGACTTTTATCTTATGTTTGTTTTTGTTTTGTCTAGTCTTGTTTTTCTTGTTGACAAAAATATACTATTCGCATTGATTTCTTATATCCATTATTTTTTTTTTTTTTGGATGTTAAAATCAATGTTTGTGGAATTTGATCCGATCTTGAGTCAGCAAAGAGAAGTGATTAAAGTTTTAAGGCTAAATCGAGCAGAATATGATTGAACAAAGTTTTAATATTCCTATATGTATCACATTATTTATAAAAATGTATATAACATGTAAATTATTATATAAGATAATAAGATATTTAATAAATACAATTGAAAAAATCTTACATAAATACATATTCAAAATTTAATAATAATGATAACAACAATAATAATAATACAATAAATATTGTATTATATTATATAAAAATACAGTATAACATGATAAATAACCAATCCTCACAACGACATACGTTAGAATGTACTATCATATAATTAATGTTTAGAAATAAAATTAATTTTGATGTATTGTCAGCGTAAGATGATTTTACTTTATCATCAAATCATATGCTTCTATTTATAAGATTTTTAAGATAGTGAGTGAATGAGTCAAACACTATTATTGATGTGATAATACATGATCAAATGTTTGTGTGAAGCTTTTTTACACTAACAATATATCAAATTTAAATTCTTAAAAAATATCATGTATAATTAATGCTTGGCTAGTAACCAATTCATTAGTCATTAAGCATTATGTCGCCAACCCATATGTTACTCCCTCCATTTATTTTTGAGCGCCATTTAGAAAGTATATTTTTGTTTCAAACTATTTGTCATTTGAAAATTTTAAGGAAATATTATTTTTTCATTTTAATTTTACAATTATCCAATTTAATGTAATGAGGGAAAAAAGGTGAGCTTAGGAGGTAACTTTCTCAAGATTATTGTATTACACTCGTATGCTAAAATGACCTCATTTTCTTTGAACCTTCTTCTTGAGCCAATTATTCCTTCAAGAAATCAACATAAGCCACTTTTCAAGATCCTCTACAAATGGAACATTGACTTTTGTCTCTTTAAATTCCTCAATGAGTTTAACAAACTATTTCTCTTGCTTCCATACAGCAGAAGTTCTATTTGGCACTTGTTGCACTGCAGGTTCGCTCATCAGTTGAGTTGTAGATTGTATTTACACAATTGCAAACACTTTATCCTTTATTTTCTAATCCTAATAGGAATTACAACATACCACACAAATAGCATTACACAGCTCCCTTCGACCGATAACTGTATCTGAAGATAAAGTGCGAGGTTTCTCAGCTAGTTGACTAGAGATTTGACGTAATTGTGTCTCCAATTTTTTAATAGTAGCTCCCTAGTTTTTAAAACTTTCTAATATATTTGACATGAACTTCTCAAGGGCTGATTCCAAAGAAGTCATCCTTCTTGACAAAGTTGTTATCTCATCTAGCTTGTGGTTCTCTTGACCAAACTTTTGAGGACATTGATTATTCCAAAAAATTCGGGTGACTCCTCCAATCTAGATTGTACATGTTTGAATATAGATTGTTCTAAGGTTAGGAGGATTCCCCATGACATTCACCTTCTCCAAAGGTGTTGAGTGTGCAATAGCTTCACATAGCCAATAGGGTGGTTGCCCCCCACAAAAATCACATCCCAAAGGTAGTTGTATATTAGCAAGTGAGTTACATTATGTTATTGATCTAATTGGTGAGACTTGCCATTTGTTGAGTCAATGTGGCATTCTGAGCTGAGATGGCATTTAAGGTATCCAATTCAATCACTCATTTCTTCATAGTGACCCTTGCAGAAAGGGTCTAGTAGTAATTTGAGGCCATAACCTCAATTAATTGTTGCACTTCATCAAGAGTCTTGATATTAATAGCTCCACTAGCTCAAGCATCAATCATTTTCCTAATAGCATAATTCAAACCATTGTAGAAAAGTGTGAAATTGTTGCTCGTCTTCAAAAGCATGTTTCAGACATATCCTCAAAATATCTTTGAATCTTTCCTAAGCTTTATATAGTGACTCCCGTTCTCGTTGAGAGAAACAAGTGATCTCATTCCTCATCTTCACATATTCAGAAGAGGAAATATTTGGATAAAAACTTTTGAGACAACTCCTCCCAAGTAGAAATACTTCAAGCAGCTTGAGCCTGAAGCCACGACTTGGCCTTAGCTCTGAAGAAAATGGAAACAATCTGAGCTGGATAGCATTGTCGTTGACTCCGTTTATCATCATAGTGTCACACAATTGTAGAAAGTTGGAGATGTGAAGATCAAGGTCTTTTGATAGGAGCCCTCCAAATTGATCTTGTTACACTAGATTAAGGAAGGCTGGCTTGAGCTCGATATTATTAGCTTGAACAAAAAGGTGGAGAATGGTTGTAGTGCATTCTCCAATAGTGAGAATGGCATAATTGCCCATAACTCTCCTCGTAGCACCTTCTCCACTGTCACCTATACTGCTTGGATCCTCCTCTTTCTTCAACCAAGCTAGATTCCTCTGCTTCCTCAAAGTATTCTCAATCTTTGGATCAAACTAGAATGAATCCAAAGCAGTGGTATCTTGCACACAAGAACCTAAGAACCACTCACAAACACTAAAAGAAAAGGTTCAACCGAGATATTTTAAAAATATATCATCATCCAACTAGACTACATCTTCATCCTAAAATAAAAGAAATCTAGCCACTCATGTTAAGAATATCCAATCCTAATGAAGAAGAGAACATTTTATACATGAATTAAAGACAAGAACAGAGGTAACTATTGATCCTTGTGTGCAAATCCTCTTTTGTTTAGGAGTCACCAAGAACGCTGGTCATCACTCTATTTTCTTCTTGATATAGAAAATAATCAAAGAAATAAAAGGTAATTCCAAAGCAAATGAATAACCATTGGACCTAACATTGGTCAAAATAAACAATTAAACCAAGAGCCAAGGTTCAAAATAAACTAACCAAAGTCCAAACATCAAGTCAACAAAAGCATAGAGGATAAGAAAAGTAACTATGGATTAGTCAAAGTGTAACAACCTATCAGACAATATACTATGCTTAAGTCATGATATATTCCCAGCAAGATATTACACATAGGTGTCTAATTTATTTCATATTAATTCGATGTTATTTACTCATAAGGAAATCAGCCATTTATTTGTTTATTTAATTTAGACCTATAATAAATGGAAAGTTTCGCATTATAATAAAAGAAAATTCACGGAATAAACTGAAATACAGAAACTATGCCATATATACATATATATATACATGAGTTTGTCAAAATGGAGCATTACAAGCACAGGGTACAATAATGAGGCCACTAAAACAAAATGAATCGGCCTAACACTATGAACTAGAACCCTATCTGGTCCCCATGGGACATTTCATGTGCTAAGTATCTATAAGCATCACCCGCCAAGCTAAGCCTATGGCCCAAAAATGCCAAAAGAGGGCCACTCTGTACATAATCTACTGCTATGCTATGGAAGTCACCTAAATGGATTCCGATGAGCAGAACTCACTCGCCATGTCAGCATCAGCTGGGGCATAGCCACTGTCTAGTATGGAAGATGACGAAGAGGATGACCTGGTGGCCTCGGATAGGTCCTCCTCCTCAGAGAGAGAGAGATAGAGGGGATCTGCTGAGGAGGTGACACGGGTGGTGGTGGTGGTGGTGCTACTGGTAGAGGTGGGAACGGATGAGCCATATACAAGGGGATGTTGATATATGGTGCAGCCGGGTCAAAAGAAGGATGCATAAGTGGGATGGCAAAGTCACGACAGAAAAAGAAATAAAGGCGGAAACGGCAACTGCCTGATATGTACACTGAGTCTAGGAACGGGTCCAGGAAGATTGGGGCTCTGGAAACTCAATAAACAGAACGCCCGTGGCCGCGTTCGCCATGATCTGAGAATGACGTGAAAAATAACAGTGGGGTGATAACTTATGGAAATTCTTAGTAGGAATTTATCTCACCGCTAATCTGATGTCGCTATCATTCTCAGTTGTTTCGATTTTTGGTTGATTAAAAGAAAAATTTACATCAATAGGATATTCTAACACATTTTAGTTTTACTTAAGGAGATAAGGAAAATTAAACTAAGAAATAAACAGGAAGATATATATTTTGACATAATTAAGTGGCAGCTGTAAAGTAAACAAAAGTACACATCTAGCAGATAATAGTGCAATTAATCATATAGCAAATAATAGTGCAATCAACTCAAAGCATGGTAGCAAAACTATGGATATGCAAAAATGATGAATGCACTTGACTTTAACTCATATTTTTCCATACTTGGTCCCCTGGGAGTCTATTGGCCATAAAACTCCTGGGTAATAGTCCGCTTTTCAGGATTGAGCTCGTTCTTATATAGGGTTGCCGGGTTTACTTTCCCCAACTCCCCCACTGATCTATTCCCCTTAACTTATTCCGAGGTTGGCCCAAGTTACATGGAAACCTTTTTCATTCTTATAATTGGTAGCATTTACATATCAACTTTACTTTGAATAATGCATATATACATTATCCTTTCATATCAAATGCAACTTCTGCCAAAATTTTGGCATCATAATGGATCATGTCCGCCTCTCCATGAATAGTGCCAGGCAACCAGACCATTCAATCGGACAACAACTCCAACATAGAGTATAGTATTCATAACCAGAAAATCACAATATCATTTGCAATATAGAAAGAGGTTTCTACATACTTCAATCAATTCTGCCCGAAATTGAAAAATTCACGAAAATTCGATTTTAATTCACTTAGGTCTGCACTTTGGATATGTTATAGTGTTGGTTGTCTAGTTTCCAACCCTTTTGGTCCCATTCTCATTTTGATGTGTGTAGCTCAAGATAATTAAATTCTACCTTGGCTATTCTATCAGTAGGCAGAAACGTACCCTTAAGAGTAAAAATCCACCAAAATTCAAAATCTAAGTGAAATTGCACAAAACCTATCCAAATTAAAGATAACAGGACAAGCTTTCATTTCCCACAAGTTGCATCTCATTTTCCTAAGCAAAACTTGAGATATAAGCTTCGAAAGATGATCATTATGGACTGTCTTGTATAAGTCCAGTTTGGGCTTAAGGCAATTTCATTGAATCACTGGGAGCAATTGGTAGAAGATAAAATTTTGAAATTTCTATGGGATGTTCTCCTACATGTTAGCTTTCAAACAAGACTAATTTCATTTAATTTGAAGGTGTGTGGGATGAGTTACATCCCTCTCAACATGCACTGCTCGGCAAGAAACCCAGATTTCTAGGTCAAACTTCAAAATTCATAACTCACTTAATACTAATCCAATGACCTTATAATTTATATGTATGGATGTCTAGTTTCATATAAAAATGGATTCACAAATTTAAATGGCTGTAGGCAGAGCCGTGTACAGACCATCGAGGGGAAAACTCGAATAGTTTCTTGAATTCATGTTTTTCTTAAATCAATCCATCAAATCTTCAATTCAAACTCATGTATACACCTTAAACCAACCTTAATTCATCATCCCCACCCCTCACAACATCAAAATCATGGATGAACAAGGGACCCTAGGCAACCCCAAATCAAAGAAAAGAAGGAGAAAGTTGAAATTCCTACCTTGGTGGTGTGAAATCTTGGTGGAACTTGATCTTGGAGTGAAGTTGATGGTTGGAACTTGAGCTTGGGGATGAGAGGAAGTGGAAGAAGATGAAGAAAAGTGTCAAAATGAGGCTAGTCTGCATCTATTTGTAGGGAGGCCGAAAATATTCATGGAAGAAGGATGGAATTTATGTGTTTGTTGAAAAAGGAATGAAGATGATTGGATGGTACTTGAGTGGTGAGGGTTGCTCCAAGTTTCTTCTCTCCCTCATCACACAAGTGGTGTCACATTTAGGAGAGGAAGTGGCTGAGTCTTGGCCACTTGATTCAAGGTTTTTCACATTATAATTTCTATTGGTTCGGCCCCGACAGTTTTATTTACCAAAATCCTGCCAATTTTCTTTAAATCGGTAAAACGATTTTGCTAAAGTTTCAATGAAATCTCCTATGTTTCAAGTCAGATATTCTAAATTTTAATATTTCTAATTGGTATTCAATTGTTCTTAGATAATTACTAAAGAAATTCCTAATTAATCTCACTCATTCGATAAAACCGAACAAATCTTGTTTATTCGGTAAAATTGAACAAATTGGTTTAAGGTTAATGAAAGTTTTTGGACATTACACAAAGCATAAAAATAAGGAAGAAACTATAGAAAATCCGAGCACATGCTAAGCCCCATCATCGTTGGCAGCATCCTCATCAGTCAGATCATCACAGTCTACTGGATTTAAGCAAGGCATCTAGTGATGGACAAACAATGCAATGGGCACCAGAGGTGGAACAGGATGAGGAGGAGTAGAGGCAATGTAACACCCTCCCAAGTATGGTATTATGCTTAAGTCATAATACCTCACCTAGGAGTTGTTACTGTCACTTAATCGAACCTTGTCTAGCAGTAACCTTCGGCCACCTTCAATCTTACTAATCAACTCCGCCTCGGAGGACCCTCTTCGGAACTTCTGAACTATCTGGAAATAACACGGAAATAAATATAGGAGTGAGAATTATAAATTCTTAGTAGGATTCATTAATCTAACATATGCTGTGTCATTATTATTATCTCCAGCTGATCCGGTTTATTATGAAAAATGTGAGCATGTTAACTAGATTGTTCAGTTTTATAGTTTGAAAAATATATTGTCCGAAGCAGAATTCATTTTATTCACGCACTTGAGTCACATTGGGAATATTTCATATTCGGAATAATAATTATAGCATAAGTAGATAGAACAGTCTCAGCATCAATAAAATATGGGATATAATTATGCAAATACTCATACTTGAATTTTTGCAAGTGCACTGGTATTTTTCTTTAACTTTCTTTGCTTTCTTTTCTTTAGTCTTTATTGCCCTTGGATAGTTTGATCTAGGAGTAAGCTCAACTCATGACCGTCGTCACATAGTACTAACCCGCAAGGGGACCCATGTGCCTCTAGTCTTGAAGGGATCTCATTTTGGTCACGTGCCTCTAAATTGAAGGGATCTATCCTGGTCACGTGCCTCAAGGATAGAGGGATCTCAGCTGACCACTTGCCTTCAATGTAGAGGGATCTCATCTGACCACGTGCCTCCAAGGTAGAGGGATCTCATAGTTTTATCACATACCAGAGTATGATCGCCATGTCATACCCCATCAGAGCGTGATCGCCATGTCACACTCCTTAGGATGTGCTCATTATGCCATATTCCAGAGTAGGATTACCATGTCATACCCCATTGGGGTGTGATCGCCATGTCACACTCCTTAGGAATATGGGACTTTCATTATATCTTTTAACTGTCTTTACAAGAAGGGACCCAATTAACTGCCTCCAAGTGAAGGAACCCAATCTTATCTTATTTAATTGCCTTCACAAGGAGGGATCTCATAACTATCTCCAGGTGAAGGGATCCACATATAATATGTTCATATCCTTTCATTCTCATACATAATCATGCATAGACATGCTGAATGTACTCATACATATGCTTCATCATTTACTTGCATATATCCTTGCATATAGAATTTCATGTTCATATCATGAATATTCATAACATATAAATGCTCATAAGCTTCTTACAATTCTACCGAAAATTTGGCAGCATAATGGATCAAGTCTGCTTCCCTGTGAATAGTACCAATACTCAAAAAACCAATTTTTCAGAGATATCATAACACTTCATTCACAATTCAAACATCAAATTCATAGACACAATTGTTGCATTTAAAACATGGTTGCTGCCTTAACACTTTCATTCAACCCAGTTTTTGTAAATCAGGCCATAATTTCTATTTAACTCATCTGGACCTAAATTTTGGATATGTTAGAGTGTCATGTGTCTATTTTCTAATCTCTTTAGTCCTATCTAGTCTTGAAAAATATAGCTCAAGTTATTTATGTTTTATCTCGATTTGCCCTGTAGCTGGCCTAAATTACACACTTAAAAGTAAAAATCCACTAAAAATCGAAAGCTAGTTCAAATCCTACGAAATTGGTGTCATATTAAAGCTAACAAGACAAGCTTTCATTTGCAATAAGTCCCATTTTATTTACATTAGTATGGCTTAAGTTATAAGCCCTGAAATTTGAACTTTCTAAACTGCCCTATTTAGGCCCGATTTGGACTTAGGGCAACTTTCTCGAATTATTGGGAACAACAGGAATTGATTTAAGTTCTAAAATTTATATGATATGTTACTCTATGTCTTAAATTTCTAAAAAAATTAGTTTCACTCAATTTGAAGGAGTATAGGGCAAGTTATGCCCCTCAAAATCTAGTCTGCCCGGAATTAGGGTCAGAATCTAAGGTAAACTTCAAAAATTCATATCTCCCTCAATACTAATCCAATGGCCTTATAATTTATATGGTTGGAAAGCCCTAGATGTCTAGTTTCACATAAAAATAGCTTCATCAAGTTTCGGTGGCTGTAGATAGAGCCATACACTCTGCCAGTATGGACGCCATAAGGTTTTTCAAGGTTTCAGCTTCTGTCTTGCATCCCTTCTTGAATTCTCACCCAAGTTCTCATCCAAACTCAACATTTATACATTAATCCAGCCATAAGAATCCATATAAACATCATATATCATCAATCTAATGGAGAGAATAGGAATTCTACTCAGCCACAATAGCACCAATAATAGAAAAAATTGAAGAATCCTACCTTAAATTGATGTAGAAACTAGTTAAATTTGAGTTTTTGGTGAAGGATATAGGTGAAGCTTGAAGATAGAAGCTAGATAAAGTGAAATAGGGGAAGAGAGAATGAAGAGGGGTAAGCTGCAAGGAGGAGAACGAAAATGAATGAGTGAGGAGGGATTAGAGAGAATTGTGATATTTTTAAAAGATGAAAAGTGGTTGAATTGAAGGCTTGTAATTGGAGGAAGGTTGAGTGGTTAGAAAGAAGCCAAATCCTTCCTCCTTTTGGGCAGCAGCTGGATGCCCAAATTTGAGTGAGGTGATGAAAAATTTGAGTAAGGTTTTAGGTGCATAATTTTGTTGATTCCGTTCCAACAGTTTAAAACACTGAATCCTTACCAATTTCTTTCAAATCGGTAACAAGGTTTGGAAAATCTTTGTGAAGCTTTCTATATGTTTATTTTAACTCTTCTTAATCCTAATCTCTCTAATTAACTTATAATCAACTCCTAGTTAACCTCTAATTGACCGTTAATTAACTTTACAAACTCAATAAAATCGAATAAATCGATTAACTGTGTAACTTAAATGTTTTGCAAATTTAGGGCCTTCTGTTTTCCATTTTCCATGGCTAATGGCATTTTTGTAATTTTAAACAAGTCTGGGGCATCCCACTTCATTCATATGTGGACACCTCCGTGGCCTAATTGTCCAAGAATTGGGGTTCTACGTTTTTCACTACGTGGTTCTACTTCGTTTAAAATCTTATTCTGCTCATTCAATTGATATAAGGACCTAAATATCATTTTTGAAAATGTTCAGGGGCAAGGCTGTAAATAATAAAAGTTTGCCCAAGGACGTTTTTATTATTTCCTATAACGTTATATGGCGATGTTACAGGCAGTAGTGCATGAAGATGAAGGGGTCCGTTCTTGTTGCTCTTGTTGCTAGTAACCCTTGGATAGAACCCATTGACGCTATTGCTTTTGGAAACCCATTTTGGCCATGGTGGTTGCCCAATGGCATGAGTTCATTTAGATTTCTCCATTGTTTCATCATCGAGGGGCACATTGAAGTGCTCGAGAATACAGGTGATGAATGAGGCATATGGAAGAGCCTTACCATCTTTCTTGGCCAAGGTCATGTGAAATCATATGAAATTACCCCAATCTATATTTCATCCAGTCAAAAATGCCCATAAGACCACAACATCTCCTTCAGTTAATTAGGCAAGGTTATGAGACCAAGGACATAGAGTTCTGACATAAATATAATACATTAGATGATTGTCTAATCCTAGAGCCCCAGCAAGTATTTGACTGAAAAGATTTGCACCCTCATTGCAAATCATTTTCTTGGCATCCTTAGCGTTATAATCAGGTTTCCAACCATCCGGCACAAAGCCAACACATGGGTCTCCCTCAGAAATTAATCCAGTCAAATGAAAAAAGAGGCTAGCATCAACATATATTGGAATTTTCTTCACTTCAGAGACTATGCAATGTCTCTAATTTCTAAATTGGAGTAAAACATCTTAACCAAATCAAGATAAATTGGCTTCCTTAAACTCATAAACTTTACGAACCCCAAAGATTTAAATGTGGCATAATAATCAAAATTCTCTCCTTCAAAGAGACCTAAATCCAAATACTTAGGCTCAATAAGATCTTTAGGTTTGTAATGTTCAAAGTACCTCTGTTCCTAGACTGAATTGGAGAAGTGATCAGGAAACCTCAATGGAGAATTCGACAACTGTTGGGTGGCGGAGCAAACGATGGTGGTGGCAGCAGATTTCCCTCTGGCTGCATGCTTAGGTCTTTTTCGTTTGGGGTGGCCGGATTCAGCCATTGTAATGAGTTTTGGTGAGTTTTGTAGAGAAAAGGAAAACAAAAATTTTGGTAGTTAAATGGTTGAATTTGTTGTAAAATAAGGGAGAAATTGAAGAGAAAAGTGGAAGAAGAGTGGGTTTCATAGAAAGAGAAAGACGAGAGAGAGGGAGAGAGAGAAAACGAATGGAGGCTATAAACATGAGCAATAATCGATTACATTGGCCAACCTAGAAATGTGTAATCGATTACAAAAGCTATTTCTCACTCCTTTCAAATTACATCGTCTTTGGTAATCAATTACAATGGCAACTGTAATCGATTAAAATTACTCAAACTTGGCATAAACATCCATTTCGACTCTTGTTCTTGTGTCTTTAATATTTGGGGGACTTAGCAATTGATGGAGTACCTACAAAACAGATTTAAGGGAAACTCCGACGATCAAGTTAGTAATTTGTACAAGAAATAAATGAATTGTAAATATTCAACAAATTTAAATCTATAAATAATTTATAGATGTGAAAAATCAAGTATGCCAAGCTCTTTTCTAATGTTAAAGAAAGTCTCTTTTGGCAAAGGTTTAGTAAATATATCTGCTAATTCTTATGTGTTTCTACAAATTCTAAAACACAATCACCTTTTTGCACATGGTCTCTTAAAAAGTGATGTCTAATTTCAATATGTTTGGTTCTAGAGTGCAAAGTAGGATGTTTATAAAGGTTTATTACACTTGTATTATATCACCTGATAGGAATATTGAGATGTATGCCATAGTCCAGAAGTTGTTGCTTCATCCAAATTATGTCCATAACAACTTCCAGCTGCTATATATTTAACCTCAGTAGTAGACAAAGCCACACTATTCTATTTCTTACTATGCCAAGAAACTAAAGCACTACCAATCAATTGACATGTTCCACTAGTGCTTTTCCTATCCATTTTGCAACCAGCAAAGTCTGAATCAGAGTAACCTATTAAACTACACGAGATTCCCTTAGGATACCATAATCCTATATTAATCGTGCCTAGTAAATATCTCATTATCCTTGTTACAGCACTAAGATGTGATTCCTTAGGATTAGTTTGATATCTGGCACACATGCATACACTAAACATTAGATATGGCCTACTAGCAGTGACATAAAGGAGAGAACCAATCATACCTCTATACTTTGTCACTTTTACAGGCTTACCTTCATCATCTTTATCCAAGTAGCATGAAGTGCTCATAGGTGTAGCTATTTCCTTTGGATTTTCCATCCCAAACCTTTTGAGTAATTCCTTGCAATATTTTGATTGATTGATAAATATTTCATCTTTTGCTTGCTTGATTTGAAGTCCAAGGAAGAAATTAAGTTCTCCCATCATGGACATCTCAAATTCACTTTGCATTATCTTAGAAAATTCTTCACACAAAGAATCATTAGTGGCACCAAAGTTAATATCATCTACATATATTTGTACCAAAAGAATATCATGCTCCTTATTTTTAATGAATAGTGTAGTGTTAACTTTTCATCTTAAAAAACCTTTTTCTAAAAGATATTTACTCAATCTATTATACCAAGCTCTAGGAGCTTGTTTTAGCCTATAAAGAGCCTTTTTAAATTTGAAAACATGGTTGGGTAAATCAAAACTTTCAAAACTGGGAGGTTGATCAACATACACTTCTTCTCGTATATAACCATTTAGAAATGCACTTTTCACTTCCATTTGATAAAGTTTAAAATCCATGATAGATGCAAATGCAAGGAACATTCTAATGGCTTCTAATCTAGCTACGGGAGCATATGTTTCTTCATAATCTATTCCTTCTTCTTGATTATATCCTTTAGCTACTAATCTAGCCTTATTTCTTATTATGACACCATTTTCATCAAGTTTGTTCGTAAATACCCATGTGGTGCCTATGATAGGATGATGACTAGGCCTAGGCACAAGTTCCTAAACTTGATTTCTTTCAAATTGGTTTAATTCTTTTTGCATGGATAAGATCCAATGTTCATCAACAATAGCTTCATCTATGTTTTTAGGTTCAATTTGAGAAATAAATGCCATGTGAGTACATGTATTTTTAAGAGAGTTTCGAGTTGTTACCCCTTTTGAGATATCACCTATGACATTGTCAAGTGGATGATATCTTGAAGTCTTCCACTCTTTTAGAAGATCATGTTGCCTTATTTACTCTTGCTGTGGCATTTCTTTCTCACTTTCTTCCTCATTCTTTTGCTCCTTTTCTTTGTCATTGATGTGAGTATTTTCCAAGGCTTCTACAACATCATTAATAATATCCTTTCTTAGACCAAGAAGGTTAGTCTCATCAAAAGCAACATGTATAGACTCTCTACAGTCATAGTTCTCTTATTATGGACTCTATATGCTTTACTAAGCGATGAATAGCCAAGAAATATTCCTTCATCAGATTTAGCATCAAATTTGCCTAGGTTATCCTTTCCATTATTCAGAACAAAACATTTACATCAAAAAATATGAAGGTGAGATATGATAGGCTTCCTTCCTTTGTATAATTCATAGGGGATTTTCTTTAAAATTGGTCTAATTAGGGCTCTATTCATTACATAACAAGCAGTACTTACTGCATCAGCCCAAAAATACTTAGGAAGATTTAATTCATTTAGCATAGTTCTTACCATTTCTTCTAAAAAACAATTTTTCCTCTCAACTACTCCATTTTGCTGTGGAGTTCTTGGAGCAGAAAATTATGCTCAATGCCATGTTCATCACAAAAGGTTTTAAAAGACTCATTCTCGAACTCCCCACTATGATCACTTCTTATGGATACTATGTTAAGATTTTTCTCATTTTGGATAACCTTAGCAAGTTTTCTAAATGCTCGAAATGCCTCACTTTTATGAGCTAGAAATAATGTCCATGTAAAACTAGAATAATCACCCACAATTACTAAAGTATAGTAATTTCCTCCAAAACTCATAGTTCTAAAAGGACCAAAAAGATCCATATCTAATAGTTGCAAGGGTCTAGAGGTTGAAACAATATTCTTTGATTTAAAAGATACCCTTACTTGTTTACCCTCTTGACAAGCATCACAAAGCTTGTCTTTTTCAAATATGAGTTTTGGTAATCCAATTACTAACTCTTTTGTAACTAGCTTATTTAAGCGATCCATGTGAATGTGTGCAATTCTTCTATGCCATAACCATGAATCATCTTCCTTACTCATAAGGCAATGAATATTATTTAATGAAATATGATCTAGGCTAATCATGTAGATATTGTCTACTCCATGTCCAACAAACTTAACCTTTTTATCACTAATGCCCTCTATAATGCAACAATTTGAATCAAAGATGATTCTATTTCCTTTATCACATAATTGGCTAATACTAAGTAAATTATGTTTAAGGTCATCAACAAATAAAACATTTTCTATAGAGGTAGAGAGAGTTTTACCAACTTTACTAACTCTGAGTATTTTTCCTTTGTTATTGTCTCCATAGGTCACATGTCCATGCTTCTTGGGTGTAAGGTGTGAGAATTTTGATGCACCTCCGATCATGTGCTTGGGGCAACCACTATCAAGATACCAATTTGAACTCTTGACCTTTAGGCACACCTACATCACAAATTCCAACCTTGGATTTGGGTGCCCATATTTTCTTGGGTCCTTGGTTGTTAGACTTAGGTAAAATACTCTTAGGAACCCACATCATTTTTCCACTAGCATGTCCATTCTTTCTAATATAGCATGTTGATGTACTATTCCCTTTCTTGCCACAATAAAAACATGTTATGAAAGGAGAGCTAGAGGTGGATGATAAAGAAAAGAAGTTTTTATAATACTTTTTTGTTCCTTTGGATTATACCCTAATTCGACCTTATCAAACACACGTCTTTGTTTTTCCAACAATATGTCTAAGTTATTTCTACCAAGTGTGAACTTAGCAAGTACATTTTTCAAATCATTAATCTCTTTTTCAAAATTTTTACAAGATGAGCATGAAAATGATGTAATTATTTTCTCATATGATAGACATTTAGAGCAAATATAGTTTGCATCAATTAATCCAAGAGTTGTATTTTCAATTTTCAGTTCCTCTAATTCTTTGTTTAACTTAGAAATCTCTTCTTCTAAAGATGAAATAATTTTCTTAGAGGAAGCAACAAGTTTGGTAAGTCTCGCATATTCTTCATGCAAATCATTAAAAGCATCTTATAATTTATCAAATGAAGGAGAGAGAACAATATTAGAAAATTGTACCTCTCCATCGCTGTCACTATCTCTAGCCATGAGACTAAGATTTGCAACTTCATTCTCAGAGTCACTAGAAGACTCTGTGTTATTCTCTTCCTAAGTTATGTATGGCTTCTTATCTTTCTTTTCCTTGATTGATTTCTTCACAAATTTCTCCATTCTCTATGAATAAATTGGACAATCCTTCTTCATATGGCCAGGTTGTCCACATTCATAGCACTTTTGTGTAGATGAAGCATTTTCTCCCTTGTTAAAATTCTTTTTTGGAGGAAAAGGACTTTTTCTTTAGTTTCCTTTCTTCCTAAGAAATCTTCCAAACTTCTTCACAAGGAGACTAAAGTTTTCATCATTTTCTTTAACTCCTTCTAAACTATCTTTTTCATCTTCATCACCTTCTTCATGCATGGAGGATGTGGCTTTTAGGCTATTCCTTTCTTCTTTTTGTCACTCTCCTTATGTTGATTGAGTCTATTGAGTTCAACTCATGCTCTTGAAGTTTCCCAAAGAGAGTAACAAGAGTCATTGTAGCCAAGTTTTTTAATTCTACTATTGCTGTTACCTTTGGTTACCATTGCCTATTCAAACATCTCAAAACTTTGTTAATTAAGTCTTCATTTGAAAATGTCTTTCCCAATGAAGCAAAATGATTGACAATGTGTGTAAATCTTTTTTGCATATCTTGAATACTCTCATTTTGATTCATTCTAAAAAGTTCATACTCATATATGAGAGTGTTAATTCTTGCCTCTTAACTTCACTAGTACCCTCATGGGTAACTTGTAAAGTGTCCCACGTTTCTTGTGCTAGTTTACAGTTTGACACATGAAAGAATTCATCATGTCCTAAGGCAGAAGTAATTATGTTCTTTGCTTTCAGATTATATTGGAATTTCCTTTTATCCTCTTCAGTCCACTCACTTCTAGGCTTTTTCTATAGCATCCCAAACATCTAAGTCTATGGCTTCAACACAAATTCTCATGCGAGTTTTCCGATATGAATATCCATCCCCATTAAAAATGGGTGGCATATTAATGGAAGAGCCTTCTAACAAAAAGGAGTTTGATGAGGCCATCACTTCTTGAAGTGGTTAAGCCTTTACAAGAATTGGGCTCTAATACCACTTGTTACCAAGTGGCCTCAAGAACTCAAAAGGGGGGTGAATTAAGTTCTAAAATTTTTCATAATCTTTTTACAAAAATCCCTTTTTAATTCTTTGTTAGTGTAAAATATTGAAGGATTGCCTAAGTGAGTACGAATATGAGAAAAATGCAAGTTGTTAAAGTAAAATATAATATAGATAAATAAGATAGTGAATTAAAAACTTGCAATAAAGTAAAAGTTAAACGATGAGAGAAGCAAACACAGATTTATCTTGGTTCGGTCACCCCTTGTGACCTATGTCTAGTCCCCAAGCAACTGCTTAGGATTTTTCACTATTCTCCAACGATTCAAGGCATTTGGAAACGTTTATAATTTAAGCACTCACACTTTTGAGAATCCTCACTCTAGTGCTTGGATCACTCAAGAACAAAGGGATGTCTCACTCTTTTAATCCTTTTGAGGGATACCTCACCCTCTTACAAGTTCTTAGAATGAAAGAATATAGGAAATTCACTCTCTGCTTGAAATAGATGTTACAATTTGAAGCACTAGGAAATTTTCAAGAGATAATGCTTTTTGGCCAGAAAACTTGATAGAAACTTCAAGGGATAAGAAAGATGATTAAATGCAATTGATACATTGTTTTTCTTGTCTGAAAATCTGTCATTCAATAGGTATTTATAAGCCATAGTAACGTGCTAGCCATTGGGCAATTTTATCCTAAAACATATGACTTTTCAAAACTAGCCGTTTTGTGCGTTTAACTGCATTGTAATTGATTACAAGCATTAGTAATCGATTACACAGTGTAAGAACACAATTCTGGGTACAAGACAAGAGTCTCATAATCGATTACAATTTCTCGTAATCGATTACCAGAATGAATTTTTGCAAACTATGCTGAGAAAACTAATTGTAATCGATTACAAAACATTTGTAATCGATTATAAATGTTGAAAATGCTTGTAATCGTGACTTGATTAGTTTCCCTTTTAAGTGAAATCTACTATGCCTTATTTTCGACCCTATTTCTTTAAAAACCACTATTTTAGTATCGTTTCCTTTCAAATCAAAGTTTATTGTTAAGATTCAAAGAAAAACTTGTTTAAACTGAATTTAAGAATAATTTAAATCTTAATCAAGATAGTGGCCATTAAGCTTACCAAAGAAAAACTTTTAACAAAAAGAACCTAAGTCCTGAGAATCTAGCCATGTGAACTTTGGACTTGTTCTTCATCAAGTAGGTTTGCACCATTTTGATTGCAACCATTGATATCTATTTTGGCATCATCAAAACCTGCAATATAATCAATCACATCATAGTATAATAAAGTGAATTTTTCATCTCATGCTTTCTCCTAAAATTTTCCATAAACATATGGGCATTAGAGTCTTTGATTAAGGCTTTCAAATCTCTTGAGTAATTTTGAAGATTCCTTTGTGTGCATCCAATATTGTTATAACTCTCAACTTGCTCTTTCAGTAATTGATAAACTTTTGAAGGCCCTATATTTGCTTTGTTATAAGAAGGCAATAAATTCTTGTGAACATTATTTATGCTCGTTACTAATCTTAGAATTTGTCTCTTTCTAGGTGTGGCTAATGTATGTGTATGACTTTCATGAAATCTTTTAACTTCATATTTTCCTTCAGATTCCTTTTAAAAATAATTCTTGCCTTACACCTTTCTCTAGTTAGTTTGCTTCTTCTAGTTTTAGGCATGCTTTTTTCATCAAGTACCAATTCAATTTGAACAGCCCAGATTTGCTCCTCTCACTTTCGTAATAAACCACTTCTCTCATGTAATACGTTCCCTATATATATATCTATGTGTGTGTGGGGGGGGGTTAAGTGAGATGAGTGGTTAATTGTAAGTGTGAGAGGAGTAATTTCGACTATTGGATCCTATATGAATGGTCAAGAATAAAATATAAGGTCATGTAACTTTTCTAAGTGATCATATAATCTTTAAAAAACTTTTAATCGTGACCATGCACATATGACTATATGGCCAAGATTTGCTCTTCTTATATATATATATCCTTAAATAACTTTTAATTGTGACCATCCTTGTTCCTCTCACTCTCATAATAAACCACTCATGTCCCCATATATAGGGTGTATAAAGTAAAATGAGTGATTTTTTATGAGAGTAAGAGGAACATGGATGGTTACAATTAAAAGTTATTTAATATATATATTAAATAACTTTTAATTGTGACCATCAATATATGGGAATACGACCAAAATTTGCTCCTCTCATTTATATATATGGGGCCGCATCAAGTTAGAGGAGCAAATCTGGACTGTATAACTATACATAAATGGTCAAGATTCAAAGTTATTTAAAGATCACATAGGGTTGTATAAACCACTCATCTTATTTAATCCTCTCTCTCTCTCTCTCTCTCTCTCTCTCTCTATATATATATATATATATATATATATATGCTTTTTAATGTCTTTCTTTAGTGAGGCATGTGCCTTTTGGCGCTTCTCGCCACAAGCTATTATAAGTCCCTAGAGCCTTGAGGATGCTTTTTTGTCTTTGACTTCCTTGGCCAATAAGATTATTAGTTATGCAGTTATAGGTAAAATGAATAGCAACTAATTTATTTTGGCTTATGGCTCTCAGCTCATAGTCTTTGTTGGATTCTTTGATCATGTTTTTTGTGAGTATTATCAGTTATACTAGTGGCCATAGTTTATTCAACTAGAGAGTCATTATAGTTTATTCAACCAGAGAGTCATTTTATCTAAAAATTTATTTGTTCAAATATTTATTTCTTTATTTATTTTGATAAAAGAAAAATGAGGTTTTCTTTCTTTATTTGTTTATTTATTTATTTTATAGTTGATTTAAACTAAATCAATATTCTCCAAGTCAGAGAATGTTAGAAATTTGTTGGATCTCCATTGATTTATTTATAAAAATGGTTGAATGATAACCTGATGGCTCCTAATGAGATTCATTACCATAGACTTATTTGTAATCGAATGGATCTTTAGAAATCATATGTTGGGCTTTGGACCCAAATATGTTACTGTGCTTAAATATGTGTTGGCACAGTTGCTTAGTCTATGATAAATGGAATAAGATAACCTTTCACCAAAGGGTAGGCCCCTTCACTACTCCCTCTAATAATATTATGTATCTTGATCTTAGGTGTTATTAGAACATGATTATCCTACACAAAATGTATAGGGACTAATGGATCTATTTGACCATAAAACACCATTATCACTATTATTATGCTTAAAAGTGACTATATATATAGATATATAGGGAAAGGATCAAGTGAGAAGGGTAGTTAATTGTGAAAGTGGAAAAAGTAAATGTTAACCATTAGATCTTATATGAATAATGGTTAAAATTAAAACATAAAATCGTTTATGTAACTTTTTATGTGATCCTGTGACCTGTAAGTAACTTTTAATCTTGAGCATCTATATATGATTATATGGCTAATATTTGCTCCTTTCACTCTCATAATAAACCACTTCTCTCACTTTTAATTTTTGTGTATCATTGAGATTATGGAGAAATTTTTTTTGTAATTAGGTATTGGGTTTGTATGGAGTGTGGCGTTCTTGGTTCAGTATGTGAATATAAAAATGTTGAGTATTTATTTATTTTTGAAAAATGATTTTGAAGTGTTGGTCAAGTATTGTAAAAAGGTCAATATATATGTTTCTTTTTTTATGTGTGCTCCAGGTAGGAGTAAATGTTCACTTTAATCCATGAAGTTTCACGCGTGAGTCACATTAATTCCTAAAATTTAAAAATTAACTAGTCACATTAGTCCTTGACTCCATTTTTCGTTGTTGTGCCATTATATTTTTTCTAATATGTAACATCCCGAGTTTCGATTTCTGACCTAACCTTCAAGCCCACGATTTCCGACTTCATTTTGGAATATCAGTTAGAATATTATTTCCGATTTTCGAGTTTGTATGGCTGAATTCCCGACTTCATGTATTGTACGACTTCCGATTACGTTTAAGTTTGATTATTCCCGATTTCCGCGTTCGTGATCAACTTTCAGCATTAATTTTCGACTTCCGACCTTAGCCAGCATTCCCGAACTCCCAACTTCCGATTTCATCTTTATCGATATCCGACTTCATGTCTCAAGGCAATGGTCTCGATTTCCGACCTAAGACCTTATAGAATTCACATTTCCGACCTTATGCTTCAAATACAAAGGAAACGAGTTCCGACCTTAATCCATCTTACCATTACGACTTCCGACTTTATCCCAAGTTCAACGTAACTAACATGAGAGTTCGAACATCAATTGCACGGTTTCTGACTTAATATTTTATAGAAGCGACCTCCGGGTTCAATATGGAGAGCTTCGTCCTTGGAGTTGAGCTCAACTAGAATGGACAAGAGTTCAAATCTTTGGGTTAATTTCCAAGTAATACACGAGTTCCGATATTCGAGATTAGTCCCAGGAGCCTTTCGTCTCTGCTGGCGTTCCCAAGTTCAAATAGGGAGTTCCGAGATTATAACTTCCGATATCCGACCTTGATTCCAAGTATCAGAATAAACAAGATTTCCTCAAGTCACCAACAACACGGTACGAGTTCCGACATTCGGTTTCAGCTTCAACCAATGTAAAAGGTCACGAGTTCCGACTTCAAGTAATATAGGGACGAGTTCCGATTTCAGGTAGAACGAAAGCGTATCCCACTTTGGGGACGACGTGGAGAGCAACTCAGCCACAAAAGCAGGCGACATGGCCGAACTTCAATCACAAAACTTCAACCAATCAACACCCACAATTCCAACTACCCCCATCTATTTAAGTCAGACCCTTCCCCTCATTTCTGGCTGATCTACGCCACTCTCCCTCTTCCTCTGGTTCCAGCCTCCTCCTCCCCTTCTCTCAATCAACTCCATCATTCCTCCAAGCTTAGCAAGGTTCTAACACTCCAAGTTTCAGCACTTAGCTCAAGTCATACTCCAAAGAGGTAGGATTCCATTCTGTCCTTGAATTACTTGCAATATGATTGCATGAAATTGTATTCTTCTCTATGTATTTGATGAATTATTGGCTGTATTATGATGGATTATGATGAATTATGATTGAATTAATAGGAGATTTTGAGTTAGGATTATGATTAGAAGGAGAAAATTAGAAGGAATGGAGAAGTGGGATGCTGTCTGAGTGAGAATTCCACGGCAGTCCGTACGACGGAGTGTACGGCGCCGCCTACAACCAGTTAAATCCAATGAAACCATTTTTAGATGAAAGTAGACATTCAGGGCTTTCCATAGACATATAATATAAGGCCATTGGATTAGTATTGAGAGAGATATGAATTTTTGAAGTTTGACCTAGGGTCCAGGAATTTCATCCGGGCAGGGTGACTTCTGGAGGGTATAACTCGCCCTATACAACTCCAAATTGAGTGAAACTAATTTTGTTAGAAAGCTCACACATAGGGGAACATCCCAATATGAAATTCCGAGTTTGTTATGGCACCAATTGATCCCAATGGTTCGAGGAGGTTACTATATGTCCAATCTAGACCAAAACAGAGTAGTTCAGGAAGGTCGACTTTCAGGACTTATAACTCGAGGTATACTTAAGCAAATGGAATGAAACTTCTGGCAAATGAAAGGTTGTCCTGTTAGCTTCAATATGAGACCAATTTCGTATGATTTGAGCTTAGTTTCGATTTTTAGTGGATTTATACCTCCAAGAGTGTAATTCGGACTAGTGACTGAACAGGTTGAGATGAGATTTGAATATCTTGAGTTATATGGATCAAAATGATATGGGACCAAAGAGGTTAGAAAGTAGACATATAGAGCTATGATATACCCAAATTTCAGATTTAAATGAGTTGAATAGAAATAAATATGGTTCATATGAAATTCGGGTAGAACCGAATAGAATATGGCAGAATGGCCAAAGTGATAGTTTCACAAAGTGACCCCATTGAAGGTTTCACAAGTATTAGGGGAAACATATAAAGTTTGAGTTGAGGATTGCCAGTTTGACATTGATATATATGTGTTAAGTTGATTTATGTTGTTATGACTGATTTGCCCGTGAGAGCTGGCACTATTCATGGGGAAACGGACCTGATCCGTTATCTTTGCCAGTTCTGGCAGAAGTTTAAGAAGCGATGAATGTGTAGATGTAAGGATGAATTTTAAAATGATATGAGTTACCAAGGATGAATTAAAGTATGAATGAGTATATTAAATGTAAATCCCTTCACCCGGAGGCAGTTAATTGAGATCTCTCCCGGTGAAGGCAGTTAAATGACAAGATATGAATCCCTTCACTTGGAGGCAGTTGCACTTTGAATCCCTCCTTGTGAAGGCAGATACCCTCTACCTTGGAGGCACGTGGTCAGATGAGATTTCTCTATGTTGAAGGCACGTGGTCAGATGAGATCCCTCAATTTTGAAGCACGTGACCAAAAGAGATCCCTTCACTTAGAGGCACGTGACCAGAATGAGATCTCTGCAAGACTAGAGGCACATGGATCCCCTTGCGGGTGAGTCGGTGTGACGACGGTCGCGGGTGAGTCGGTGTGACGACGGTCACGGGTGAGGCTGACGAGCTCACTCTAAGGCCAGGCTACCCAAGGGCAGTAAAGGCACCCTAGGGACGGTGATACGTAACGCCTAGGTGTGCCAAGTAAGAGCTAAAGATTAAAGACTAAAGATTAAAGCTTATGCAGGCACCCCACTCACATGAGGCATGGCTTCGACCCAGCAAGTGTGAGTATAGGGGACAGAACTTACATGAGGTATGGCATAACCCAGCTAGTGTAAGTACCAAAGGAAGATCCCACATTCCTAAGGAACGTGACACGGCGATCACGCTCTGATGGGGTATGACATGGCGATCATACTCTGGAATATGGCACGTAAAAATTTTATGATGAAAAGAAAGATGAAGAAAGAAGAATAAGTTTTATGTCTATGTATGAATTTAAATACAAGATAAGTTATGTGCAAATGTTATTGTTCTCAGCATATTGATGCCATGTGGGCATCATCTTAATATACTATAGTTCCAGTAAAGTATATGTAGAAGTTATGCCTCCAGCACATTGATGCTATCTTACTTTATTGTATTTCAGATATTAGTCCCAATATGATTCATGACTTGATCCTTATGGATTCTATCAGATGCTAAGTGTATGATTAAAATGAACTTTGCTTCAGATAAGATATTTTTCGAAATGTAAAATTAAACAGTTTTGTGCAGCATATTCACCTTTTTCATAATAAACCGAAGCAAACTGGAAATGACAACGATGACATTACATGTGTATCATAGGGAATCCTACTGAGAATTTATAATTCTCACTCTTATTTTCCGTGTTGTCTCCAGAAAGTTCAAGAGGTATCAGAGTAGCACAGCAGAAGTTGCTGTCAAATAAGGTCCGTTCAGGTAACCGTAACAACTCTAGGGTGTGGTACTATGACTTAAGCATAGTACTGTACTTGGGAGGGTGTTACATTAATGGTATCAGAGCAGTTCGATCCTCCCTAGACCTGAGGATTTGGACTGACTACGTTTCCAGTGCACTCTGGAATTCTTAGAAAATGTCATGTGACAAATCTTATCTGTTTAGATAAGATATAGGGAACTAGATATGCATGACCGCCTAACTGCGATTATTGTTAGTTGCTGTCACACTTAACTTATTGTTGAGCCTGATCAACTCAACGCTTTGTTATGTGTGACTAGGAACTAATGGCTTCCAGAGGGCGTGGTAGGCCACGATCTATACCCACTCCAGGAAATCCTGCTAATTTTATGGATACAATGCGTGAAGTGGCTCAAGCTTCCAGAGGGCGCAAGCTGCTGTCGCTCATCAGATGATGGATCAGTTAGGTAGGCGGCCTGAGGCCGGCCATGGAGGAAATCCACATGGCCTAGGAGTAGACCTGAACTATCTTAAATTTGCTGAGTTCAGGAAAGCGAATCCGCCTAGTTTTCGAGGAGCTTTCAACCCAAATAAAGCCGAGGAATGGGTCAAAGCAATAGAGAAGATCTTTTCTGTCTTGGCCTGCACTGATCAACAGAAAGTGGCCTTTGCCACTTATATGTTGGAAGCAGACGCCGAGTTTTGGTGGAATGGCGCAAAAAGACTGTTGGCAAAACCCCAAGTTGGGATCACCTGGGACCTATTCAAAAAGGCATTCTATCAGAAATATTTCCCGGCATCGGTGCGAAATGCTAAGGAATTGGAATTTATGAAGCTTCAACAAGGAAACATGAGTGTTTCAAAACATATTTCTAAGTTCGAAGAACTCTGTAAATTTTCCACCATCTATCAGCGAAATCCAGATGAGCCGTGGAAGTGTGTCAAATTTGAAAGTGGATTAAGGGAAGATATCCTTATAGCAATTGGCCCTATGGAGATCAAGAATTTTCCTACTTTGGTAAACAAGTGCAGACTTGTGGAAAACTATAATAAGAAATTGGAAATATGCCCCATATTGGTTAAAGTTACAATACAAGATCGGGGGTAAGCCCGTTAAGTCTTCATACTCGAAGCTAGATTAGATACGCGCATAGTAGCGCTAACATACCAAATCCCATTAGTACCCTATGGCTAAGCGTGCTTGGACAAGAGTAATGCTGAGATGGGTGATCTTCTGGGAAATCTCAATGTTGTAACCCAACAAGTAGACAAGACTATTAATTCTTTCTCTCACATTGGGTAGTCGCACCTGGGTACAAGATATTGCAATAAATAGTAAAAAGGTTTAGTAACGAGAGTGATATAGAATTTGACCACTAAGGCTAATATGCAATGTATGGAGGCTAACCACTGATGAGGACAATAACTTTGGGAACTGCAAGACTTCTTAAGTTAACATTAAAAGATTCGGGGGAATAGATATCGGTACATCAAAGGAGGAACCCCCGTGTTATTAAGATAAAGAGGATAGGCAAGGTAGGATCCTTGCAAATAAAAATGGAAGCAAAGTTGCTATTTCCTCTTTCCCCCATCTAGTTGATCCTATTTGAGGAAATAAACTCATGAGGAGTACTAAGAGTTTTCGTAGAAAAGACAATCTGAGACCTTTCTAACACACATTGAGACACGAAATAAAGCTTATAAAGAAGAAGAAATTCTAAGACGAAGCTCCTACCTATAATTCCAAAGGAGAACTTTTGAACCTTCATAAGGGTCGTGCATCTGAACTAGTGGTATAGTCGATCGAGAATGCCGAGAATAATTGGATTCTACTTGTGACCTTTGGTATCCGATAACTTAGGCTGTGCCAAAACTTTAAGAAGATTTCACAAGGAAAATTCCTAGCATAATCTCATGACTTGTTAGACATATGTTAATTGTAGTAGAGCAAGGGAACATGCCCCAAGTTATTCGGAAGCTAGTAGACAAAAGTAAGCAACCATGCTAAACAACATACTTCTTATGGAATCTTTAATACTCATTGAGATAGTACCTTGTAGCTATCCGCAAGAAACACCACGGGAAGGAGGGCCTCGGTAAGATAATAGATTTCTCCTCAACCATTCTTAGCAAAGGAATTTTGAGGACAAAATTCTTTTTAAGGAGGGTAGTATTGTAACATCCCGAGTTCCGATTTCCGACCTAACCTTCAAGCCCACGATTTCCGGCTTCATTTTGGAATATCAGTTAGAATATTATTTCCGATTTTCGAGTTTGTATGGCTAAATTCCCGACTTCATGTATTGTACGACTTCCGATTACGTTTAAGTTTGATTATTCCCGATTTCCACGTTCGTGTTCAACTTTCAACATTAATTTCCGACTTCCGACCTTAGCCAGCATTCCCCAACTCCCAACTTCCGATTTAACCTTTACGGATATCCGACTTCATGTCTCAAGGCAATGGTCTCTATTTCCAACCTAAGACCTTATAGAATTCACATTTCCGACCTTATGCTTCAAATATAAAGGAAATGAGTTCCGACCTTAATCTATCTTACCATTACGACTTCCGACTTTATCCCAAGTTCAACGTAACTAACATGAGAGTTCCGACATCAATTGCACGGTTTCCGACTTAATATTTTATAGAAGCGACCTCCGGGTTCAATATGGAGAGCTTCGTCCTTGGAGTTGAGCTCAACTAGAATGGACATGAGTTCAAATCTTTGGGTTAATTTCCAAGTAATACACGAGTTCCGATATTTGAGATTAGTCCCAGGAGCCTTTCGTCTCTGCTGGCGTTCCCAAGTTCAAATAGGGAGTTCCGAGATTATAACTTCCGATATCCGACCTTGATTCCAAGTATCAGAATAAACAAGATTTCCTCAAGTCACCAACAACACGGTACGAGTTCCGACATCCGGTTTCAGCTTCAACCAATGTAAAAGGTCACGAGTTTCGACTTCAAGTAATATAGGGACGAGTTCCGATTTCAGGTAGAACGAAAGCGTATCCCACTTTGGGGACGACGTGGAGAGCAACTCAGCCACAAAAGCAGGCGACATGGCCGAACTTCAATCACAAAACTTCAACCAATCAACACCCACAATTCCAACTACCCCCATCTATTTAAGTCAGACCCTTCCCCTCATTTCTGGCTGATCTACGCCACTCTCCCTCTTCCTCTGGTTCCAGCCTCCTCCTCCCCTTCTCTCAATCAACTCCATCATTCCTCCAAGCTTAGCAAGGTTCTAACACTCCAAGTTTCAGCACTTAGCTCAAGTCATACTCCAAAGAGGTAGGATTCCATTCTGTCCTTGAATTACTTGCAATATGATTGCATGAAATTGTATTCTTCTCTATGTATTTGATGAATTATTGGTTGTATTATGATGGATTATGATGAATTATAATTGAATTAATAGGAGATTTTGAGTTAGGATTATGATTAGAAGGAGAAAATTAGAAGGAATGGAGAAGTGGGATGCTGTCTGAGCGAGAATTCCGCAGCAGTCCGTACGACGGAGTATATGACGCCGCCTACAACTAGTTAAATCCAATGAAACCATTTTTAGATGAAAGTAGACATTCAGGGCTTTCCATAGACATATAATATAAGGTCATTGGATTAGTATTGAGAGAGATATGAATTTTTGAAGTTTGACCTAGGGTCTAGGAATTTCATCCGGGCAGGGTGACTTATGGAGGGTATAACTCGCCCTATACAACTCCAAATTGAGTGAAACTAATTTTGTTAGAAAGCTCACACATAGGGGAACATCCCAATATAAATTCCGAGTTTGTTATGGCACCAATTGATCCCAGTGGTTTGAGGAAATTACTATATGTCCAATCCAGACCAAAATAGAGTAGTTCAGGAAGGTCGACTTTCAGGACTTATAACTCGAGGTATACTTAAGCAAATGGAATGTAACTTGTGGCAAATGAAAGGTTGTTCTGTTAGCTTCAATATGAGACCAATTTCGTATGATTTGAGCTTAGTTTCAATTTTTAGTGGATTTATACCTCCAAGAGTGTAATTCAG
Source organism: Pterocarpus macrocarpus (assembly GCA_031439585.1). NCBI lineage: Eukaryota > Viridiplantae > Streptophyta > Magnoliopsida > Fabales > Fabaceae > Pterocarpus > Pterocarpus macrocarpus. The sequence continues at coordinate 10,223,288 of CM062514.1, forward strand.
ACTAGTGACTGAACAGGTTGAGATGAGATTTGAATATCTTGAGTTATATGGATCAAAATGATATAGGACCAAAGAGGTTAGAAAGTAGACATATAGAGCTATGATATACCCAAATTTCAGATTTAAATGAGTTGAATAGAAATAAAGGTGGTTCATATGAAATTCGGGCAGAACCGAATAGAATATGGCAAAATGGCCAAAGTGATAGTTTCACAAAGTGACCCCATTGAAGGTTTCACAAGTATTAGGGGAAACATATAAAGTTTGAGTTGAGGATTGCCAGTTTGACATTGATATATATGTGTTAAGTTGATTTATGTTGCTATGACTGATTTGCCCGTGAGAGCTGGCACTATTCATGGGGAAACGGACCTAATCCGTTATGCTGCCGGATTTACGGCAGAAGTTTAAGAAGCGATGAATGTGTAGATGTAAGGATGAATTTTAAAATGATATGAGTTACCAAGGATGAATTAAAGTATGAATGAGTATATTAAATGTAAATCCCTTCACCCGGAGGCAGTTAATTGAGATCCCTCCCGGTGAAGGCAGTTAAATGACAAGATATGAATCACTTCACTTGGAGGCAGTTGCACTTTGAATCCCTCCTTGTGAAGACAGATACCCTCTACCTTGGAGGCACGTGGTCAGATGAGATCCCTCTATGTTAAAGGCACGTGGTCAGATGAGATCCCTTAATTTTGAGGCATATGACCAGAAGAGATCCTTTCACTTAGAGGCACGTGACCAGAATGAGATCCCTCCAAGACTAAAGGCACGTGGATCCCCTTGCGGGTGAGTCGGTGTGACGACGATCACGGGTGAGGCTGACAAGCTCACTCCAAGGCCAGGCTACCTAAGGGCAGTAAAGGCACCCTAGGGACGGCGATACGTAACGCTTAGGTGTGCCAAGTAAAAGCTAAAGATTAAAGACTAAAGATTAAAGCTTATGCAGGCACCCCACTCACATGAGGCATGGCTTCGACCCAGCAAGTGTGAGTATAGGGGACAGAACTTACATGAGGTATGGCATGACCTAGCTAGTGTAAGTACCAAAGGAAGATCCCACATTCCTAAGGAACATGACATGGCGATCACGCTCTGATGGGGTATGACATGGCGATCATACTCTGGAATGTGGCACGTAAAGATTTTATGATGAAAAGAAAGATGAAGAAAGAAGAACAAATTTTATGTCTATTTATGAATTTAAATACAAGATAAGTTATGTGCAAATGTTATTGTTCTCAGCATATTGATGCCATGTGGGCATCATCTTAATATACTATAGTTCCAGTAAAGTATATATAGAAGTTATGCCTCCAGCACATTGATGCTATCTTACTTTATTGTATTTCAGATATTAGTCCCAATATGATTCATGACTTGATCCTTATGGATTCTATCAGATGCTAAGTGTATGATTAAAATGAACTTTACTTCGAATAAGATATTTTTCGAAATGTAAAATTAAACAGTTTTGTACAGCATATTCACCTTTTTCATAATAAACCGAAGCAAACTGGAGATGATAACGATGACATTACATGTGTATCATAGGGAATCCTACTGAGAATTTGTAATTCTCACTCTTATTTTCCGTGTTGTCTCCAGAAAGTTCAAGAGGTATCAGAGTAAGCCTTGTGAAGTTCTTTGTCGAGATAAGGTCAGTTCAGAATCAGAATAACTCAGAAGTGTGGTCATGACTTAAGCGTAATCTTTGTACTTGGGAGGGTGTTACATAATATGTCCTATTAAATGATATAGTGGCATTTAATGTAGCCTTTAACATGGAATATATGAAGAATATATTTAAATTAATTCCTGAAATTTTTGAAAATATGCCAAAAAGGGACATGTAGGCACGTGCATCAAGTAGAATAGTAATAAAAATGTCATCTTAGTGGACTAGATGCCATCTCAAAGATCACTTAGGATGCCACCATATCACTTAAACACATTAGCAAAAATATGATGACATAGTGATGGAAATGGAGTCACATACTATCACTTACCTTTTACTATTTTAGGAATTAAAAAATTAATTTCTAATTTTCAGGGACCAAATTAACTCATATGTACAACTTCAGATATTGCATTTACTTTCCTAGTAGTTTATATAGCGACGTAGGAAAAATATATGATGGTAGCTACTATTTTGTATTGGATTGATTTTTTATTTATTTTTTAAGTTATGCATGCTTTGTTTGCATAACGCTAAAACTTTGAGGATAAGTTTCATAATACTAATTGGCACACTATGGGAGAAAATTAACACTACATTTCAGCCACAATATATTGGAGAAGTTTGCTTAAGTTTTTGTCAATAAAAATTATAGTGTTAAATGTAAACCTAAGTTTATTTTTTGCTTCAATTTAATCCATAAGACTTATTTTTATTTTAATTTATTCCTTAAATTTAATATTTGGGTTAATATTTCATAAGTATTTTAATTTGCTAACATGACATCCACATTAATAAATCATGCCAACAAAAAGGACACCTGACATTCACATTAGCGATCTTCGTTAATGATTTGGACGGTTAGATGGGATGATACATGAAAATAAATTGATAACATTTGAGAAATAAACTTTCTTTCCCAAACATTCATAAATGTAAATAGGACTAAACTCCAAATATTTATATTTAGCTATATGATAAGCATAGTTAAAGTTGAAAAGAGAAGTTTGGAATTTAAAGTGGTGATTACTCCAGTGCATCCAATAGCTGGATAGTACCGAAACATATCATGACGTGATCATTTTTTTATTGGTTATTTTATTTTCATCAGCACCCAGTCAATATATTTATAATATTAGACATATTATTTTTTTTTTATTTATAATATCACCCAAAGTTTTTTTTTTTTTTTTGGGTACATGAGCAAAGAAAGGACAAGGAAAACCAAAAAACTATCTCAGATGGACAACACCAGCACAAATTAGCACGCAAGATGTGATCCAAAGCCACCGGGGGAGAAGCCCAATCGCAATTAGAAACCGATCCCAAGCAAGCATTCTTTTAATATCAGCAATGGCTGTCACATATCTATGAAATGAAATTGGTTGCTAGGATTAGAAACAGATCTCACAACTTCCAAACAATCCACCTCACAAAGAACCCGACGATAGCCCATCTCCTAAGCCACAACCAAAGCTTTCCTCAAAGCATATGCTCCACAAAAAGATTATTAGCCCAAGGGATATGACCAGAAACCCCCTATCCAAGCACCAGTATCATTCCTCAACAGCCCACCAAAACCAGTTGGGCCTGGATTGTCCATTGAGCTGCCATCAGTGTTGAGCTTAACAAAGGATTCATGGGGAGCAATCCACATAACTAAAGCATGCTGGCGCTGAACATAAGTTTATATAGCAAATATATTAAGTTAATTAAATTTGAAATCTATTCTAAACCTGATGCAAAATTTCTAATTTGCCATAAGCTCATAATTTATCTCAAATTCTTAATTTACATAACCTAATTCTAATTACTTTCACCAATCTTAATTCAGATAATCTAATATCCTAATTTGGAAATTAAGATTTTCATCATCCGTAGCTCCAATCTACACCAGTCGCTGCCACCATCATCCTCATTTACCACCACCATGTTATTGTAGTTGGTGAGATAGATGAAATTGTTGGACTTTATTTGGGCTCCTTATGCTGCCAATTTGACCAATTGGCAATGTAGTTCAAGCAGGTTCATGTGTAGCTTGATCTCTTGATGATGGGATGTGGTTTGTCATAATTACTAAAATTTGGTTATGGCAGCAAGTGATGAGAATTTATCTTGGATTATGAGAAGCTCATCCATTTGCTAGCAATATTTATCCTCAACCAAAAAAAAAAAAAAATCGATTATGGCAAAAGATATTCTGATCAAAGAAAAGTTGGTATAATTTTGTGTAACTGTTGCGTTGATGAAGGTTTTAAGTTCGTTACATGAGATAAAAGAGAAGAAAATATTGCAGTTCATGGTAGTGGTAGTGGAAACAGAGGGGAACGGTGGTGGCTGGTGGCAGATTGGGATTATGAAAGGTGAGAATCTTGCTTCTCAAATTAGGTTATTAAATTATGTAAATTAGGATTAGTAAAATAAATTGGGATTAAGTTATGTGAATTGAGAATTTGGCATTAATTATGATCAGTTTAGGATAGATTAGCAGTTTTGTACTAGATTCAGGATTTTTTTTTTTTTCAATGAGTAAAGAAGAGCTTGATTCACCAAAGGAGGGGGGCCAAAACAAGGGATCCCGAAGGATCAGACCAAATGACGACCCACAAGTTGACACAACGCCTTAAGGCATATACACTCAAGAAAACACCCCTAACCACTAGAGAACATAGTCCCAGAGAACAAAAACACCTCACCACAAAAAGCAAAAAGACCACGGTCATCCGATACTCACTCAAAACTCATACAGACTCTAAACCCAATATCCATCAGAAAACCAACAATCAATTAGTGCCTTCGCTTACTTCTAGATTTCTTCCTTCCCCTTCCTTTCTTTATGTTGCCTTTCTCAGAGTTAATTCCCTTTGTGATGCCACATTTGACAAGGGTCGCTATTATCTCATCCTCATTGTCACCGTATAAGCCGAGTTGCTTGCCCAATTTCCAAGTTTTCTGTGCTTCGTCAACAACACCATTATCAGGATCCACGAGATCAGAAGCAACTTTATCATTGGCAAAAATCTTCCCATGTTTACCCGCTTTGCTTTTAAACAAAGAGTTCTTCTTACAACGTGAGCCACATCCTTTTTTAGGCTTTTTTGCCTTTTTTTTTGCAGGAAGGATGTTAATCCCTTGATCCTCACTGGGAGGAGATAATGCTTGACCATCAACGGAACGCATAGGGCTTAAAGGGCTGCTAACCTCACCATGCTCCTTACTCACTATATTAGTCTCAACCCCAAAATCCACCCCTTGAGACTCTGGAGCATACTCTACTTGCTGGGCTTCGAGACCCCCTTTTGGGCACTGAATATATTTATGTCGATCAGAGTCTTTTAGCCCAAAAATATCAAGCAAAGAAGCTGGGCCTTATCCAATGTAGGAAGACCCATGAGCATAAGGCTGCTTATTACAACATGGCCCAGCACTATACATTTCCACTTTGTCTCTATCAATACTCACCATAAACTCCCATGTGCGCCTATCATTCCATGGACATCTTGTACCGTTGCTATTATCAGAGGAAAGATCACCCACATTAATAGCTGCTTCCACTTGCCTCGGTCCAGCCAATCCACCTACCCAGCCTCACAAACTTCCATATCTGCATGCACGCAACATTTGACAATAGCATGCTCACGTTCAAAGAAATTTGCCTCGTTGACTTCTTTCACCATGCAACTGTCCATCTTCCTAGTAGTCATGAAGCATGCCGACTTAGGAGATCCAACTGCCAACACATTATTAGAGGGCCAAGCTTGAGAACAGTTCATTGCAAGGAGCACTTCATACCCCACCTTTTTTCACAAAACCATCATCATATCCTTCGTCTCCAAGCTTAAGGAAAACCTAACCCTTAATAAACTTTCTAAAGCATGTAGCAACAAGCATTCTTGCTAAAGTAAACGATGTTTCTTTCTCTGTATTTTCATCAAAGCATAAGACCGATCCCTATAGTTCACCGATTTTACGTATGCCTGAATGGGACCAAGCATGAAGAAATAGTGCCAGGCATTCCAGCCAGACCCTCCTGGAGCTGCCCCATTCATCTTCTGTCCATATTCTAATATCTGAAAAAAAAAAAAAAAAAACGCAGAACATCCATCAATCCCATAAGCCAGAGCTTCATTCATATCCTCCATGGATTCAAAAGTAACAAGAACCGAAAACACCCCTAATACTCTTAACATGTGCAACTTCTTTCTAGATCCTTGGTAAGTTTGAAGATAGAACTTTGACATCAACAGGTTTAAAAGATTCACCAACTAAGCTCCTTTTCAGCCATTCTAGCATCTATATCTTCATGGGCTTCAGCCACACACGTCCTTGAATCCCCTTTATGCTTCTCCTCCTAAGATCAGCCTGCACATGTGCTTCAAATTCGAGGACAAGAGAGCCTGAAAACTTTATCTTCCCACCTCTCTCAAAGCCACCAGAAGAATAGCTTCTATACCTCCCATTAGTACTCCTTCTAGGTCTAGCTTCCGCCACCAGTACCACTTGGTCTCTAACCACTGCTCCGTTCAGATTCTCAATAGCTCTCTTGGCTTCACAGGGATGACGAAATCTTACAAAGGCGAAGGATCCTGGTCTTCCACACCTAGCTCTCCTCGAGACATAGATGTCGGCAATACCCCCATAGGCTCCAAAAAACTTATGGAACCAATCCTTTGACATCAAACCTGGCAGGCCATCAACGAACACTGAGTTATGACTGTCATTGAATATGGCAATTAACAAGTAACGCACCATAGCATGATTTGTAGCCTTGTAGGGTCTACCGGGAAAATAGAAAGCTAAAGAAGATAGAAAGGGAGACAAACAATAGAGGGGAAATTGCTATTAGATTCAGGGGAAATTGGACGTTTAATTAATTTAATATTGATTGGATCCTGACTGGATACTGATGTAAATAAAATAACCAATAAAAAATTATCACATCATGATATGTTTTTGTACTATCTAGTTATTGGATGTACCGAAGTAAACACCCCTTAAAATAGAAGAATTTGGGTAGAAAAACAAAGAATTCAAGAACAACACATTTCATTGAGATAAGGAGACTAAAATAAGATATTAAAATAGGCTTAATTAAAAATGACTCAAATTCAATAGATTTACTGGGATAGATTATATTCTTATAACCTAAATTTATTCCCCTCCCCCCCACCACAAAAAAAAAAAAAAAAAAAAAACATAAAAAACGTTAACTTAGATGGACAATTGATCGTAACAGCTCTCGTGCAGCATTTCTACAGTTGAAATCACATCACATCAAATAAATAAAGAAAACAACTTCGTCCCCAAGTAGAGACAGTTGTTTCGATTAACACAATTTGCAAAACAATATATATATATATATATATATATATATATATATATATATATATATATCAATTAGGAATTGATTAGCCATAGTTGAAGCTACGTACCTTTAGATATGTGATCCAATTTACACTGGCTCTGATTTGTATTCGACTTGAGATAAATAAGAAGTCAAAATCAACCAAATAATGGTCGACCTACAAATGGTCGTGGTAGTTGTTAAGATAACATTTAGCCACACAACAAGAAAAACGGAATTCAATATGCTTATGAATAATACGAATAATATCTAACTCTTTTGCCGTTGATTAAATAAAGTTACTGCAGCTGGATGAAATTTCACAATAATTGGTTTCCGCTCGGAGACAGCTGTGTTGATGTGTGGATAATGGACGGTACTGATGTATATATGAAGAACTCTATGTCCAAATATGTGCATATTGACGTATATAATGCACATTGGTGTACATATTAAGGACTCTAGATCCTAAAGCCTAAAGTTCAAACCTCAAAGCCTATATGTTCAAATATTAGAACTCTATGAAGAAAGTCTTCACTTATGTTTTAAGAGCTTTTTTTTTTAAATAAATAAATAAAGTTGTCAAGTTTTAAGTGTTAATTGAAAGTTGACGAATAGTTTCATAAATTTAACACACTTTTCATATGAAAATCCTTATTTATAAAGATAAAAATTTTTACTATATACTTATAAAGAATATTATGTTAAGAGATGTTTCTGTTTTAAACTTAAACTATATTTTCAATCGAAAGATTATAAATGAAATTTCGTGTGTTTGGATGTGTATATTGCCTTGCTCAAACGTGGGTTTTAGTATCTTCGTGTGTACTTTGTTCTGCTATTTGCAAACTTAGTTATTGATAATCTTAATTTTATCATAGTTAATTTAAATTTAATATGATTTTAAAATAAAATGATTTATATTTAATATTCTTATTTAAAAAATAATTTTGACAAAGTTTGGAGTGTAGCCACCATTAAGGCAAAGGGCGTGGTTTATATCTGACCTTGCAAACTCAACTTCCAAGCTCAAGCAAATTAGGTTTATAAAAACCTTTTTGTTATTTATACATGTATAGAAATCTGACGTATTACTATCAAATCCAAAGGTTAAAAAGCATTCAAAGATTTTTTGTTATAACGTCTGACATATTTTTTTATTATATACATCTCTCCTTCCATTGTGGATGTTGAGTAGACGTACAATGTACAAATAAAATTTCCCTTTGAAAAATTTCAATTGCAAAAGAAAATAAGTGGAAAGATTTAAAATTTCTTGATGGAAACATTGGTATCCATGTCCCATTACTAAAAATTTGACTAATTTTGACCCAATATAATCTGATAGAAGTCCCTAAAGGGAATAGGAGTCTCCTAATCATAATGTTTGTTCCCTTTTCAAAACTTGAACTCAACACCTATGATGGTCAAGACATTTACCCCTTAATCAACTAATAATGGTAAGATTTAAAGTTTCTATTGTTTTTTAGGTGGGTAAACAGGGGCAAAAGCCCAGAGACAAAACAAACTAAACAGCAAATCTAGGTAGGCTAAGACCTACCAAATCCTCAAACAAAATAGAACAAACACAACTAGGAGGATTAAAATAAAACCAAGTTCCAAGCTGCAGAGAATGGCCCAAGTTAGCCATGCAATCAATTGCATGATTCCCCTCTTTGAATATGTTAATCATATGAATCATCCAATCTCTACTAAGCAACTCTTGAACTTTGGCGATAACCAAAGCATATGGGTGCTTTCTGTCCACCCCCTTGTGAATAAGAGCAACTGCCGAAGTAGAGTCTAGCTCCAAGACAACTTTCTTGTGCCCCTTCCTCCAAGTCATATCTAGGGCATAGAAGGCACCCTAGATTTTAGCAACTGTAATAGGACAAATGCCAAGGTTAATAGCAAAACCTTGATGAAACTACCCCGAATCATCTCTTACCAAACCACCACAAGAAGCCTTCCGATTGTTAAGGATAGAACCATCACAATTCAACTTGATCCAACCCATGGGAGGTCGAACCCAAGAAATAAATCTAGTGTTGCTAACTGGTCAATCCTGAAGATTAAGCATGCCTGAATATAATTGATGTGACCTAAACACTAACCACAATTTGGCAAAAATATCATCCTAGAAAGGTGTAAGTAAATAAAAAATTTCCTAATTTCGAACCCTCCAAAGATAGTGAACACTTGAGGCAAAAATATCCGACCAAGAAAAACTAGGAATGATATCATATCAACTCAAATTCCACTTTAATTAAGAGTGGACAGCATAAGTATAGAAATGAGGATATTGAATAGGACAAATTAGCCTAGACCAGAAATCCATAGCAAGGGGGCAATCTCTCAAAACATGAAGGGAGGTCTCATAAACATGTGAACTACACCTAGAGCAGTTAGGATCACCAGAGACATGGCGAGAATACTTGAAAAAATTTGTAGGTAAGGCATTTACAGCCACTTGCCAAAGAAAAACTTTAATTTGCTCCATGCCTTTCCACCTCCAAATAAGCCTGAATAAAGGGTCATAAGTCAGCAAGTGAGTACCAACTATATGATCATAGGATGACCGAATAGAAAAATCACTATCATGACTACCTTTCCAAGCAACACAATCCGACACTCCCATGGTTAATGGAGGCACAATACCAGCAATATAATCACAGTCATGAGTAGGAAGATAAGATAGCAACCTATTCCAATCCTAGCCGCCATCACTATTAACAAAATCAGCAACTAGCATTTTCAAATCATCATCAGATAAATTAATGATAGCATGATTTGACAAGCAACCCAGTTGAGAAACCCAATTATGTTTCAAAAATTGAATGGCCTAACCATCCTCAAGATGCCATATCAAATTATTTTCGACCATAGGCCAAGCTACCACAATTCATTTCCATAAATTAGAAGCTCCTGGTTTGAGAAAAATAAAAGGAATCAAGTTAGAACCACACTGAAACTTACTATGGAGCACCTTGACCCACAACTCATCACAATGCTAAACAAGACTCCAACCTAGCTTGGTCATAAAAGCTAGGTTAGAACCTTTAGCATGGCGAAGACTGAGACTGCCCGTAGCTTTGGGCTTACAAATGTTATCCCATTTACAAAGATGAAGCTTCCTCTTTCCACCATCACCCCACATAAATCTCCTGCACACACTATCAATATTTTGACAAATTGCTTGGAGAAGGAAAGCAGTTTGCATATGATAAATAGGGGTGGTAGAGAGAATCGAAGAGAACTACCAATAAGGTCCATCCGATTCGTATAATTACAAAACTAAAAATTCGACCAAAATGAAATTTATCTAAAATTATTTAATAGAATAGGAGTAATTATAATTTGTTCATGTATCAATTAATTCCTCCTCTTAATATATATATCTACGTCAAGGCATGTACATTGAATATGCACAAGAATATCTCCATCATAGCCAAAAGTGTAGCTGGTATACTCTTTGTTAACGTGGCATTGATAGGATCAAATGATTTTTAGAATCTCTTTTCTTTCTTTCTTTTTTTTTTTTAAAAAAAATGAAACCATCTAACCATCTTTTTGAATTAAGACGGAAAAGAAAATTTCATTTATGAACAAACCTAACTCTAGTTATAATCAGAATATATATATATATATATATATATATATATATATATATATATATATATATATATATATATATATATATATATATATATATATAATATTTAAATTTAATAAGAAATAAATATATTCTATATTCTAAACTAACTAACGATCTGTGGGTCTACTCCTTACTCGAAGACTATCAATATCTAAACATCTTTCATATCGGAGACCATTAAAGAATATATTACATTTCCTTTTAAAATATATCTAAATGATTTTTTAATCTGTAAGAGCATCAAAATAAAAATACCAACAAGAAAAAATCAAAATATCCATAAGAGGATAACAAAAATATTCACAAGGAGAAATGAAAGCACCCACATAAGAGGACGACAAAAATAAGGCAAAAGTCAGAAAACCTAAACAATAAAGAGAGAAGAAAAGCAAAATGGAGGGGTTATGGCATCGAAGAAAAAAAGACGGCAGCCCCTACAATAATATTCATACAAAGAAATACTAGAGAAAGAGAGAACAGAAAAAATAAGTTTATATATATATATATATATATATATATATATATATATATATATATATATATATGTAAACTTTGATTAAAAAGTTATTTTTTATTACAAAATAAAATAATACAAATTCATTCTACTCTTACTAGCATATTAACCGACACTGAGTATTTGTTAATTATTTTTTATATAGATAAAAGGATCTGAAAATAAATAGTATTTAAACAATCTTTTATGTTTATCTAGAAATAATTAAATAAATAATAAGATATATTATAATTTTAAATTTATTTTAAAATTTTTAAATGAATAACTAAAAATAAATAATAATTTTTAAAAATTGAAAATTGAATAGCAAAGTTAAAAATCCTCTTTATATAATAAGAATACAGGATAGATAACGTATAGCAAAGAGGAAAACACAAAACAAAGCCACTTCCTTTCTTACACTACAAACCAACCCAGCAGCATGAAGAAGAAAACCGTTTCTCCTAGCCGTACAAAAGCACAATCAGCTGTTCTGCCAAAGTTCTTCATAGAAGATGTGGGGTGGGAAGGCTTTGAAGCTGTAATGAGTTATGAGAAAAGAATGGCATCCAGCAAGTTGCCTGGGATCATGGTTGAAGGTTTCTTGAAGGTCTGTTTAGGGGTTGAAGCTGTTGTAGCAAGAGAATTGAAGTCCTTCTCTGGGTACTTTTTGGGATTGTTTGAGAAAAAGAAGGCAAATAATAATACCCCATCACATGAAGGTGCTAGGGATAACAAAAACAACAGTAGTGGAATTAAAGGTAGCACTGTTGAGTACATTGACCAGGAACTTTACACCCCATTTCAAGTTTTGTTCATATTTAGTGACATACACACGTGTTTGTCCATTAGTCATGACATCTTATGCTAAATAACTCTGTTTTCTAGCGAACTCTCTGTTTGTGCAGGAGGTTAACTTAAGATTGAACAGTGACGAGAGGAGAACATGGCATGTCCTTCCAAAAGAGTGGTACCCGAAGCCATTGGTCTTCCATGATGGAAGATTAGCTTTCAGACCAACACCTACTTCTTGTCTAGCCTTGTTCATGTGGCTACCCTTCGGATTATTTCTTTCCATCTTCAGATTCACAATTGGCATTACATTGCCCCTCAATATGTCGGCTCCAATATTGGCCTTCTCAGGGACAAGAACCACAGTTTCAAGACCTCACACCTCTTTCTCTTTGACCCAAAATGAACAAAACCAAAAGGGCATGCTTTATGTGTGCAATCACAGAACCTTGCTTGACCCACTTTATATTGCATACGTTTTAGACAAACCTCTCCCTGCTGTCCGTACAGCTTAAGTAGATTCAATGAGCTAGTTACTCCCATCAAAACCACAAGACTAGCAAGGGACAGAGAGAAAGACAAAGAAACAATGGAGAGACTACTGAGCCAAGGCAACCTCGTGGTGTGTCCTGAGGGTACAACTTGCAGGGAACCTTATTTGCTAAGGTTTAGCCCTTTGTTCGCTGAGCTCACCGATGATATTGTTCCTGTTGCTGTAGATGTGACAGTAAGCATGTTCTATGGAACAACAGCTAGTGGGCATAAATGTTTGGACCCATTTTTCCACTTTATGAATCCAAATCCTACGAACTACATTAAAATCCTCGAGAGGTTACCACTATCAGTCATGAAGGTGGAAAATCAGGGATTGAAGTTGCCAATTTCGTGCAACATGAGATTGGGAACGCTTTTGGGATTTGCATGCACCAGCTTGACCAGGAAAGACAAGTATATGACCTTGGCAGGTAACGAGGGTGTCAATTAGAAACTTTAGAAATAAAATTCTTTAGCGCTCTTATAGTAAGAAAAAGGTTTTATTCTATTTCATTGAATGTTTGCCATAATTGCCGGAAGCTACAAGCTTTTGGGTGTCACACCCTAAATGCCCCATTCTTATTTTTGTCTGAAATAAAATAATGAATATTCCTCAGTTGGTCAATGATGGAATGGTGATGATTTTTACATGTATAAACTTTCATGCAGTTGTTACTAGTTTAAAATTATCATTTTATTAAGTTAATGGGTGACTTTGGCTAAACTTTTAGAAAAAGTAATTTTTAGATAATATTTTAAAGCAAAAGTAGAAGCGGCTCTTTATCTACTTAAAATGTAAAAAAAATTGATTTTATTTTTTTATCTCATGAAAATTAAAATGCACAAACCGCCGAACCATAATTTAGATATAAAATCAAGATGAGAGAGAGAGAGACAGAGATATGAAAATCCTAACATCGATGATAAATTAAATGAGTGAATGTTTATTTTGGTACTTAAACTTATATAAATATTTTATTTTAGTCCCTAAAATTTACAAATCAACTATTTACTCCATAAAATTACAAAAAGAGTATTTCAAATTAGTCTTTTTAATAATTTAAGTTAATCCTTATAAATATCATCCTATATATTAACTTGAATCATTTTTTGTAACTTTATGAATTAAATCATTAATTTCTCAATTTCGGAGATTATAGTAAAGTAAGCATATAATCTCAAGCACCAAAATGAACATTACATACAAAAGTTAGCTTTAAAGTCAACAATGGGCAGTACATAAAGACACGATTGACAATAATATGTACTCTGTTTATATTAATTTCCTCAAGGCGACTAATTCGTGAAAGGAAAAGGAAAGGATCATGGAATTGATGATGGTTTCATCGTGATACAGTGAGTGGATGCAAAGCTCTTCTCAGTTGCCACTTGAGTCTCTTTTCTTTAGTAGCAGTTTTTGTTTTTATTTTTTTTCCCCTTTAGACCTTGACCGGTGGAAAAATGAAAGAGACAAGAAAAAATTATTAACAATTGTTTTACTTAGTTTTTTACATATTGTTGGAAACAAATAAATAATAATGTCAATTTGCTTTTTGATCTCAATTTAGGAAATAGAAGCAGTTTCCCTTGTAGGCTCTTAGATTTTGAGCTTTTATCAAAAGACTTTTGCAAATCAATTCTTTTTATTATTTAACATGTTCCGGTGAACCGTCCACATAATCAAGTGTCAAATATGTCACAAAATGAAATAAAACATAAATTGATAGAAATGAAATGTAAAGATAATAAACTTGAAGTAATAAGGTAGAGAAATGATAATCTTCAAGAGATAATGAAATGATAATCTTCAAATTGATAAACTTAATGTAATACAATGGAGAGAAGACGGGGAAGAAGAAAGATGAAACAAAGAACTAAATAGAAAAGAAAAGAAAAGAAATGAGTTCAAGAAAATGTACTTGATTTTCCATTGATTCCACATTGTCAGCGCAGCAAAGGAGTGTTTAGGGTGTTTACAAATGTGTGCTTCTAGACTAAACCCCCTTGATATGGTGACTCTTTTCCTATTTATAAACTAAAGTGACACCATCAAATTTTGCCAAGTGTCACGGTTATTTCATTCAAACTTCAAAAGTTTCCTTCCATTTGAATTGACAATAATTGCTCCTACCTCTATTCAGAAATAACTTCCCTGGCTGTAGCCATTGTAACCATCAGATCCTTCTTTTTGTTGCATAACCGCTTAATACTTGCACCTTGCCACATAACTATCAACATACCCCTTTGCTGTTGAAGTAACATCGCTACATGCCAACTCATTTTGGACATGTTTACCAAGCACGTGCTTCTTGCTGGACGCACTCTTGATATTTTCTAAGTCCACATCCATACTCTTGCCCATTGTCCAATACTCTCAATGTCGATTAAATTTGGGACACTTTGAATAATTTTAGCCCCAACATGATGCCCCTTAAGATTTATCACTCGTTGACTATATAGGAGTAAGGGTGATAAATATTAGTTGTTTCATTTCATATTCTTTGGACCCTTGTATTTTGACACAAACCTTTCATGAGACCCTTCAAATTGCCACCTTTACCTAATGCTACCTTTGGCATTGCTGACCATTTCCTGGATCCACCTTGAGGGACACTTGAAACTTTTTCTTCCTAAACCTTTGACACTATGAGCTTTCCTTTACTGAATCATATTGGTCTCATTTATTGACCATTTACTTCAAGCTCATAGCGAGGTCTTTCAACATCCACCATTAAGTATTATATTTCATTTACTTTCTTTCTCTTTACCTTCACTTCACTAACTCCCTTTTCTTTTCTTTTGATTGATAGTGACAGAATTAGCGTCTCTTCTTGACACTATTGAAGAATAGGAATCTAAAAATGAAGAGGAGGATGAAGAACAAAATCAAGAAAAGGTAAAAAGAAAAGGTAAAGGAAAACAAGCCAAAATAAAGAGTAAAAGAAGACAGGATAAAGGAAAGTAAAAGAACAAAAAATGGTTGATAAAGAAGAAGGAGAAAAAGAAAAGGAAGAAGAAAAAGAAAGAGGAGAAGGAGGAGAAGAAGCCGAAAAAGAAAAACAAAAGAAACTTGTTAAAGGAAAAAAGAAGTAGTCAACAACAATAGTGGAGAAGAAAACGAAGAAGAGAAAGAAGAAAAAGAAGAAGAGGAGGATAAGGAAGCACAACCCTTTCAACCCCCTTCTTGGCAATTTTCTTTTTAAGCTCTTGTTTTTCTTTGGCCATTTTGGCCTCTTTTTGACTCTTGTAAGCTATTGCTACATTCTTGTCAAAGATGGTGTCCAGCCAAGGACCCATAGCTACATTGGCATTTCCATCCCTTTGTTTGAAAAGGAAATCCAACAAGTCTTCCCTAAGTTTGGGGCATATTGGCTTTTTTGTACTCTCGAAGAGATCTAGGCTCATATTATGTTGCAATTTTCTTTCATTGACTTTTTGCCCATTGACACTAGCCATATTTATGAACAATAAGATAGGCTTGACATAGTTGGAGATGACATCAAATGGCTCAATGTTGACTTTCATAAGATTGGCTTCTTTTCAAACTTTAGCCTCCCATCTTTTTATTTCCTTTTGAATTAGATCCCTGAAATGCACACAATTCTATGTAGAGTAACTGACAGTTCGATGAAATTTACAAATCTTTCTATTCTTAATTTCTCCAACAATAGGCATCTTTTTTCCCCTCAAGCAAGATTATTTGTTTGTCTTTCAATAAAACGTCAAATATTTGGTCAGCTTTTGTTATGTCAATGAGTTTAACTTTTCTTTCCCTTTGCTAGGTTTCTGTTGCGGACTAGGCCCAAAGGGTCCGAAAACCCCGAATAGACCGGCAAAATCTCAAGGGTTGAAGGCCTACACCGGGAGCGGTTGGAAGCATCTCCACCGAGACTGTTTTCAGTTATGAAGGAATAAACTCTAGATTCTTAACATCACGAGACCAGATTTCGTAATATACGCTAATCCGAGACTGTTACCCAAGAATCTTGAAAAACGTTATCACCTAGAGCTTTTATAAATAAAGGAACTCACCCTTGAAAATAGGTACGCATTTTTCTATCCATATTATTGATACCTCTTACTCTGGCTAACTTGATTGTCGGACTTCTTGCATGTACCCCCCACCAAACACCGTCGTGCGCAGCATTCGGAGAAACCCTAACTCAATTTGGAGGGCCCATTTCCCAGAATCCGGTAACCTCTTCCAAACATTGGCGTTGTTTGTGGGAATATTCAGTCGTTGCACACGAATTGATTATCATGGTTTCTCACCATCAATAGGAAGTTGCGGCAGCTCACGATCATATAGACATATTAGCGTCACGAGAACAAGCAGATAGACATACTGGCATCACGCTAACCCACCTTTAGTGGAGCCACCTAAGAATCCTCTAGCATCCAAAGTCGAATTAGCTCCCCGAGAGCAAATCCCATATAAAGATATTATCTCAATGATGAAAGAGCAAGCTGAGTGTATTCGGGAGTTGGAACAAAACATTAAGAAAATGAGGGGAGCTGGCGAATAAGATCAGAGAAAAGATTATCACTGAGTTCGGGATCGCGACGACCGATACTAGTACTGAGTTCAGCGTTAGGATGAAGGGAAAAGTTTTCAGGACAATGACCGATCTCGTGAGAGGGAGCATGTGTAGGCAAGGGAACCTTGAAGTGAATAGTCACATCATATTGAACATGCCGAGTCTCATCCTTCTAGGGTGAGAAATTTCGATCAACCCAGGTATTACCCGAGTCATGACATGGATGATGATGAGATGCCTTTCTCGGAGTATATAATGAGTATGAAGCTCCCAAGAGGGTTCAAGCCTCCCACTAATATGGAGCCTTATGACGGGAGTTCTAATCCACAACAACATATGAACGCTTTCAAGTCTAGAATGGCATTAGTAAAAGCGTCAGATCTCGTGAGATGTTGAGCATTTCCGATTACGTTAAAGAAGGCAGCTTTGAAGTGGTTCAACTCCCTACTATCAAGATCCATCTGTAAGTTCTCAGATTTACAATCTCGTTTTCTAGCTCGCTTTACGACTCACAAGTTTAAGCCCAAGCCAGTCACTAGCCTTTTGGAATTGTCTCAACGACAAGGAGAGCCGCTTCGAGATTTTCTCGAAAGGTTCAACGCAGAGACATTGTTGGTGGAAGAGTTAGAAACTCAAGCTGCAGTACTCACACTGTTGAATGGGCTCCAACCTGGAGCATTTAAGGACTCCCTTTCCAAGCGGCCAGCAAAAACCATGGATGAAATTCAAGTTAGGGTGGAAAGGTACATCTATCTCAAGGGGATGTAGAAGGCCACGACAAACTTGGCAAAAAATCAAGTCGAGAAGAAGTTGGGTCTGCAGTTTGAAGAACGTCAAAAGAAAGAGCTTAGGGCACCGAGTGTCGGAAGGCTTCATGATTATACTCCTCTTAAGGTGTCCCTGGCTTATTTATACAAGGAAGTCAAGCAGGTGGAAAGATTCCTAAAGCCGAAGGTAATCTGAGTAAAGGCCAACATTAATAGGTCCCTATTTTGTGAAGACCATAATGGCTTTAGGCACAAGATAGAAGATTGTTATGATCTCCGTGATGCTGTGGAACAAGTAATTTGGGAGGGAAAGCTGGCGAGATACATTGCCTTTTAACGAAGTCCGAGAAAAAGAAAGGCCTCGCCTTTAAGGGATGAAGAAAAAAGAAACCCCCGATCACAAAGAAACTCAAACAACATCCGAGATTATGACAATCAGGAAGAAGAACCCGTAACAAGAACAATCAATGTCATAGCTGGAGGTTTTGCAGGAGGTGAAGTTACTAAATAAGCCCGAAAGAAACATTTTCAGGAGGTATTGAGTCTCTCAGCAGCAAGAATAAAGAAGCCCCACAAACTGCCTACCACTCCTGAAATTGTGTTTTCAAGTTCCGATTTCGAGGAAATTGTTCCTGGACATGATGATCTTATGATCATTTCAGCTAAGATGGTAACTGCAGAGGTTAAAAGGATCTCATCGACCAGGGAAGCTAAGCAGACATTATTTTCCAATATGCCTTCAATAAGCTCGAATTAAAAAATTTTGATCTTCAGAGTTACAAGAAAGAACTTGTTGTTTTTTTCAGAGAACAGGTATACCCGGATAGGTTTATTACTTTGCATGTGACTTTGGGTAGCCAACCTAAAACTCGAACCATTAAGGTCGACTTTTTGGTCGTCAATTGCCCCTTGGCATATAATGTTATCCTGAGAAGGCCGACTTTGAATAAGATCGGGGCCATTGTTTCTACAACTTGTTTGACAATGAAATTTTTTACTGATAATGGAGAAATAACTATTGTGAGAGTCAACCAAGTTGTAGCTTGAAGGTGCTACAATGTGAGCTTTGAAATTGCCAAAAAGGAGTAAAAAATATAAGGAACACGACCTTCGGGGTTCATCGAATGTTGTGTTGATCGACCTAGACGTTCGAGGGCGATAGGAGGCAAAACAGCCAGAGCTCGGGGGAGAACTCGAAGAAGTTCAAATTGGCCCAGAAGTTTTTCACACAACTCAAATAAATAAGAGCCTCCCGATTTCCCTTAAAGAGAAGATCATTGCTTTCTTAAAGGAGAATGTAGAGTTGTTTGCTTAGACAGCGGCGGATATGCTTAGGATCGATCCTGAATTCATGAGTCATCGGCTATCAATCTTTCCTAATGTTTGTCCTATAGCTCAGAAAAGAAGGAAAATGAGTTCAGAGAAGGCACAAGAAGTCCAAAAATAGGTTCAAGCCTTATTGGACACATGCTTCATCAAGGAGGTAACTTATTCGACTTAGTTGTCAAACATCGTGATGGTTAAGAAATCCAATGGGAAGTAGTGGATGTCCATCGATTATACCTACCTCAACAAAGCCTGCCCAAAGGATTCCCACCCCTTACCAAGTATCGACAGTCTGGTTGATGCAACGTTAGGTTTTTGATTCCTTTCCTTTTTGGATGCATACTCGGGGTATAACCAAATCCCCATGCATCCATTAGATGAGGAAAAAATAGCATTTATCACCCCAATGGGAAATTATTGTTATAAAGTAATGCTTTTTGGGTTGAAGAATGCAGGGGCTATATATCAGCAGTTGATGAATAAAATTTTTGCCAAGCACATTGGAGTTTTAATGGAAGTCTATATAGACAACATGTTGGTAAAAATGAAGACGGAAGAAGAACTTTTGCAAAATTTGGAAACTGTGTTCGCATGCTTATGAAAGCATAGGATGAAGCTAAATTGTCAAAAATGTGTTTTTGCTGTTGAAGCCGGGAAGTTTTTGGGCTTTATACTTACAAATCGGGGAGTTGAGGCAAATCTCGATAAATGCAAGGCAATATTGGAGATGAAAAGTCCAAGTTTCGTGAAGGATGTCCAGCACTTGACGGGAAGAATAGCATATCTTTCTAAATTTTTTGCAGCTTTAACTTGGAAGGCATTGCCTTTCTTTTCATTATGGAAGAAAGAGAATAATTTTGAGTGGACGCCGGAGTGTGAAGCAGCATTGCAAGAATTCAAGGCTTATCTGTTGAGCCCACCGATCTTGTGCAAACCCGAGATTAGTAAACCATTGTTTTAATACCTCTCGGTAAGCGATTTGGCCATAGCCAGTGTTTTAGTCCAAGAAGATGCCAAGCAACAATTCCCGGTATACTTTGTCAATAAGACTTTGCAAGGGGCGGAAGTTTGGTATCAAAAGCTGGAGAAAGTGGCTTTAGCTTTAGTCTTTGCAGCCTATCGCCTCCGATAATATTTTCAAAGCCCACACCATTATAGTTAGAATAAACCAACCAATTCGATAGGTACTCTGGAAACATGATCTTGCAGGAAGGATGGTGACATGGTCGATTGAACTGTCCGAATATGATATCCGATATGAGCCCCGGGCTGTAATCAAAGCTCAAGCTTTGGCAGATTTCCTTGTGGAAATCGTGGATGAAGAATCCGGTGACCTGACTTGGACATTATATGTAGATGGAGCTTCAAGCACAAAATGGTTGTGGAGCCGGAGTTATTTTGGAAAAAGAAGCTGACATCATGATTGAAATGTCCATCAAATTTGATTTTCTGGTCTCTAATAATCAAGCTGAATATGAAGCTTTGATAGTCAGCCTGTAGCTCGCTTTCGATATTAGAGTGACAAGACTTACGATCTATAATGATTCCCAGATCGTAATGTCATAGGTGTCTGGAACGTACCAAGCCAAGGTTCCACTACTGCAGAGATACTTGGCTAAAGTCAAAGATCTAATGGGAAGAATTGATGCATCTGAGGCCCGGCATGTGCCTGGAGCAAAAAATGTCATAGTAAGCATTCTTTCCAAGTTAACCAGCACAAAGACGGGAGGAAGCAATAAAAGCTTGATCCAGGAGACTTTGAAGACCCTTTCCATAGCAGGCCCAGTTTCAGTGTTGACGATCGAGGAAAGTCCGAGTTGGATGACTCCAATTATGCGATACTTGTTAAACGGTTTGTCCCTAATGATCTCGTGGAAGAAAAAAGATTAGCTAAGGAAGCTTCATACTATACTATAGTTGGAGGTCAGCTACATGGGAGAAGCCTTTCCCACCTGTTATTGAAATGTCTCACCCCAGAACAAGCGATCTGAGTACTTGAGGAAGTTCATGAAGGGTCATATGTATATTACCCTAGAGGAAAAGTATTAGCATTGAAAGTCATACGGGCTAGGTATTATTGGCCCATGATGACGAAAAATGCTGTGGAATTCGTAAAGAAATGACCGAAATGTCAATAGCATGCAAATTTCCACAATGCCCCAGCAGAGGAGTTTTCAACAATCATCTCCCCATGGCCATTCTCCAAATGGAGGATCGACCTCTTAGGTCCCTTTCCCCTGGCTATAGGACAAGTGAAATACTTGATCGTCGCCATTGACTACTTCACGAAGTGGATTGAAGTGGAGCCACTCTCTTCCATCATGACTACACAAGCTCGGAAGGTTGTATGGCGGAATATCTTCACCTGATTTGGAATTCCAAAATCACTAATCATAGATAACGGGATGCAATTTGCCCACCGTAAATTTCGGGACTTCTTTTCAAGCTACAAGGTTAAACACTATTTCACATCAGTTGAGCATCCACAAGCTAATGGACAAGTAAAAGCAACCAAAAAAGTAATACTACGTGGATTGAAGAAAAGGCTTGATGATAAAAGAGAAGCGTGGGTGGATGAACTCGGGAGTGTACTGTGGTCATATCGGATAACTCCTCATTCGACTACAGGAGAAACTCCATTCAAGCTTACTTATAAGATGGATGCCATGATCCCAGTTGAAGTCGGCGAGCTAAGTCCAAGAGTTATCTTCCGAACTACTAGTTCTCAGTTTATGAGGGAGGAGATCGACCTATCTAATGAAGCCAGAAAAGTGGCATATATTAGGGAGCAGGCCCTAAAACAAAGGGTGGCAAAAAGATATAATTCTTCTGTGGTGCCCCGTAAGTTTGAAGAAGGAGATTTGGTCCTACGAGGTGCGAACATCAGACAACCTATTCTAGGTCATGGAAAACTCAAGGCAAATTGGGAAGGTCCGTACAAGATTGTCGAAGTCTTAGGAAAATGAGCGTATAAGCTCTCTACCTTATCTGGGTCTCAGGTTCTGAGATCATGGAATAGCTCAAACCTGAGAAAATTTTATGTATGAACCATACAAGTCATCGTACTCTTTTTCCTATCTTGGGTCTTTTCCCACTGGGTTTTTCTTGAGGAGGTTTTAACGAGGCGAGGCTTCCATGGGCCAAGTGGTGTATCAATATACTGCTACTTGGTTTTCTTGGTATTGTTAATAAAGTGTTAATTTTCATTTTATTGTATTTAATATTGTGTAAATTCTAAGGGATTGATCACCCCTTAGTCGAAAAACACAAACGTTCAGGTTTAACACCTCAGACACTATGTAATCCAAGCTTTTACCTAGGAATCTTATCAAAATCGAGTTATTGAAAATTATGGAAAATCTGACTTAGTTTTTAATAGTTGAGAAGAGTCAAGTTTTTAACCTCGGAAAATTCATTATAGCACGTTATTCCCTTCAAGTTATTAAACTTAGGTGAAGAAAGATACATACAAATAGTAAAGTTAAATTTCATAAACCCGGAAGTCGGAGAATGTCATTTACATTAAAAAAAAAAAATCCTCCATCACGCTTCCAGGGTTGAATCATCGCCATTTTCATCATTTGCAAATGGGGCGATCTCGATTCGGCCATCTTTGACGTGCTTATCTAGGCCGACTTCACTAAAGTCAGCTTCAGGGCAAAAAACTTAGCATTATGCCAAGATATTATCCTTAATTTCATAAGCCGACTTCTCCCATTGTTGCTCTATGAATTTCACATCGGCCTTCAACTTGCTTATTTCATCGGATGCTTTAGCGTTGGTCTCCTCCAGCTTTGATATCCACCTTGCAGATTCTTCCAGTTCACGATATCTGTCTTCAAGGCATTGATCCTTCAGCCAGACCGCCTCTTTTAATTCAGCAATCTCGGATGCCATTTTTCACTTTTCTCCTTCCAGGCCTATTTGTAAACCTTGAGAACACAGACACTCTCCCTAAGGGCCTTCACCTCCTTGGAAGCTTGGATACCAATAGAAACAACAGGTTCCGAGCATCTGAGAATTGTCGCCGACTTCAAAAGCATGCTACCCATCCATTGCAACCTGCTCACGACACCTTCATCATTAGCCCCGATTTGATCTAGAACGGTAGGAGTCACCAGTGTCTTATCCACAAATTCTGGATAAGGGAAAGTTTTGGCCAAAACGTTATCTTCTGGCCTTATATTTGAAGTCATATTATCTTCAATATCAACCCAGATCACTTATTCGCTATTTTCTTCCCCTTCTGTTTCTTTGAACGCTGAACCTTGGGAGTAAAAGCTTCTGTAGCTGGAGAAAAATTTGGGTCTCTAGAGTCCCCAAGTCTAGGACTTTGATTAGTATCACCCTCGTGAGGTCTTTTGTTCAGGATATGATGTCGGAGGACATCGAGGGCAGACTTCAGAGCCATTCTTTCTGCAAAATACAAAGTGGAAATTAGTCTACATAAAAATATCACAAGATACAATGTCTACAAAATGTCTTAAAGCGAACCTAAGTTTGCTCTAACCACTTGAGAATCTACTCCGACTATGAGCTTCAAGTTGAGATTTTCTTTTCCAAACCTTGCTAAAAAGAATTTGATCAAAATCCCTCAGACAAGAGTTCATCTTCATTTACCCGAGGAATTCAAAATGTTTACTCCAAAAGTAGTTAATTCTTAATTCTCCCTCTAGGTCTTCCCAAAAAGGAATTGTATTTGGAGCCCTGAACACCTTGAAGTAAAATGGCTTGAAGTGGTGAAAGGATTCCTCTTACAATGTGAGCACCTTCCAATTTGACTGAGCTCAGAATGACAACCATACCATGGTCACACCTCTACCACTAGGTCGGGTAAAAGTAAAAAGGGAGAAGAACACCTTTGGAGATGGAGGGACTTCGAGGTATTCAAATATAATTTCAAATCCTTGGATCATGGCCCAATTGTTAGGATGAAGTTGGGATGAGGTAATTCCAGTTCATTCTAAAATGGTAAATTGTAAGTGAGTGAAGGGGATACGAACATAAAAATTGGAGATGAGGATGTCGTACATCCACATCTATCTCAGACCACCCTT
This sequence comes from Pterocarpus macrocarpus, assembly GCA_031439585.1. Taxonomy (NCBI): domain Eukaryota; kingdom Viridiplantae; phylum Streptophyta; class Magnoliopsida; order Fabales; family Fabaceae; genus Pterocarpus; species Pterocarpus macrocarpus. The sequence continues at coordinate 10,247,478 of CM062514.1, forward strand.
GAGGTTGAGATAACAAACTTTCTCGTTGACGCCTAGGGCTTCTAAGATATACTCCTCCTCATATTCCCCCTCTAGAATGAGTAGATGCTCTTCACAGAGCAATTTCAAGAATTCTGACGTAACTCTGGATGGAACCCCTAGGACTTCGAGATCAACCCATCTGTATATTGAAGGAATTGCAGAAGGGAAGATGAGTGCTTGTTTCTTCGCCATGGGAATTAACCTACATAGAAAGAACCACCTCTACAGTCAACAAAATTAGACAGTTAACTCGAAAAATAAAGAAAAAATAAACCTATGGTGGTTTTCACTCTAAAGGTATTATAGCCACCGGAGTTGGGCAGAGAAGAAGAAACGTTGGGGGCAGCAAACCCCCAACGGTGGAATGACAGAGTAATAAGGTGGTTTTGATAAAAAAAAAAAAAAAAAAAAAACCACCACAAGTAAGTAACAAACAACGCTATGAAGATATTCACAAATATCATTGTATCTACGAAATGCCAGAAATCAACCAAGATAAAAAGAATTTAAGAACCGAAGGAAATATGGGTCTCTTGACGATGAATAAACCCTTGAAGCACGATGAACGGTGGTTCTCGTGAAATCTTGACGTAGTGAGTTTTTGGTGAAGAAAGTAGAGAAATGAAGACAAAACAAAGAGGATGTTATTTAAAGAAACACACATGTCCCTTTGCTGCGTAACCCAAAGGTCACGAATGGCAGAAACATCTTATCACGCCCTAAATTGATGACAAAGTTGAAAATACATATAAGTTCGAATAATGAGGGTGTGCAAAACAAGGCACCATAATGACATGTGTTATCCTGGGGAATGAAGATGTGATCTTTGACATAACCTCGTCTTAGAGCCAATCACCTCGCCCAAGCAGGTAGCAAGTGGTGGCTTGCCAAAACCAAGGTGTAGCTAGAAAACATTGAGGACCTCCATCAATCCTCCGACTTTGATTCCATGACCTTGAAGTTGAAGGAACTTGGTATCCGACATTACCATGCCGAACTAATTTGGAGGCACTATTGTAGACTAGGCCCAAAGGGCCCAAAAACCCTGAATGGACCAGCAAAGTCGCAAGGGTCGAAGGCCCACACCAGGAGCGGTTGGAAGCATCTCCACCGAGACCATTTTCAATTATGAAGGCATTAACTCCAGATTCTGTAACGTCACAAGACCAGATTCCCTAATGTATACTAATCCAAGACCATTGCCCAAGAATCTTGGAAAACTGTTATCATCTAGAGCTTCTATAAATAAGGGAGCTCACCCTTGAAACAGGTACGCATTTTTCTATCCATACTACTAATACCTCTTACCTTGGCTAACTTGATCGTTAGAGTCCTTGCAGGTATCCTCCTCCAAACACCGTCGTGCACAGCGGTTGGAGAAGCCCCAACTTAGTTCCGAGGGTCCATTTCCCAGAATCTAGCAACATCTTCCGAACAGTTTCAAAGAGGCATACACATGTGGTGGCCTTGCTTGTAATTCGACTGCATGAACTTCACCTTTGTTGAAGTCATCATTAGACTCAACTCACTTTGCATAAGTTACCTTTCCTTGTTTGAAACCTTTATTTATTTTTTCTTTTTCTAACCTTAACTGCTCAATCTATCTGACCTTTTTGGCTAATTAAGCAAGATCCAAGAATCGTTAATTGACAAGTTTCTTCCTTATCTCATAGTTAAGCCCATTCATAGCCATTTTCACCACTTCGACTTCTGGGATATGGATGAAACACCTATTCTTCATGTTTCTAAACTGAGGAAGGTAATCATCAGTCGACTCACCCTAGAATCATTGGATAGAAAACAAATCAATCAGACTTATTTTCATTTCCCCTCGATAGAATTTTTCATGGAAACTCTTCTCTAACTACAACTATGAATGGACGGAATTAGGTCTCAAGCTAGAAAACCCAGTGAAAACATTCTTGATTAAGGAACAAGGGAAGAACTTCATCTTGAGGTACTCGTTTAACGCTACCTTTCTGATTTCGATAGTATAACGAGCAATGTGCTCAATCATTGATTCTCAATTTTCTCCAAAAAACTCAGTTAAAGGCTCGGGGACTTTCCATCCTCTAGGCAATTCTACCTATTGGATATAATTGGGAAAGACAAACATAAAGACATGCTAGTTGGTGTAGCCATACGTTGAAGCCAAAATGATTAAGAATTTGTTTGACTGCTCTAGTAACGTTATTTTGTCGAATTCTTTGCACTAAATTGTCTATATTTTGACCTCGTCTATCCATGTGAAGGTCATTTGGAAAGACATGTCTTGCATTTTCAATCCTAGTTGTAATTGGAGGCCTGAATGAAGAAAGAATATTGACCACATTATTCCCCAAAGCATTGAGATTGGAAGAGGTAGGCAGAATCCCGAATAGGAGTGTTTGTGACGCAAAGATTAGCATATTAGCCATGATGGCACATGCATTTTGGTATAAAAGGTTTTGAGTCATTGAGTAGAGAGGACTTGTCATGCTTTGTGTCATAATAGGAGGATCGTACCCTAGTGGCCATGCTCCAGGATTGTTATTCATGGCACTTGACTCCTTAGGGGAATGACTCATGCCTGCTGCTGACACAATGACAAGCTTGATAGTTTGAGGGTTGGGATTACTTTCCCCTTCCTATCCTCTAATTTGATCATCAGAAGATGATGATCTCAACATATTTGACACTATTTTTCCATTGTGCACGTGCATGTGGAGATGGGATAATTCCTTGGACACAACTCTTTAAAATCTACTCCCACCGGGCATGCTAATTTGTTTTACTTGGTTTTTTTTTTCTTACATTCGCAAACAAATAAATGATAGTGTCAATTTACTTATATATCTCAATTCAGGAAATAGAAGCAATTCCTCTTATAGGCTCTCAGATTTAGAACTTTTGTTAGAAGATTTTACAAATCAATTCTTTTTATTATTCGACGTATTCCCGTTCACTGTCAACGTAATCAAGTGTCAAATATATCACAAAATAAAATAAAACATAAATCGACAGAAATGAAATGTAAAGATAATGAACTTGAATTAATAAAGTAAGGAAATGTTAAACTTCAAGAGATAAAGGAAATGATAATCTTCAAATTGATAAACTTAATGTAAAAGTACAATGGAGAGAAGAAGGGGAAGGAAAAGATGAAACAAAGAACCAAACAAAAATGAAAAAAAAAAAATATGAGTTCAAGGGAATGTACTTGATTTCCTATTGACTCCACATTATCAGCACAATGAAGGAGTGTTTAGGGTGTTTACAAGTATGTGTTCTAGGATTGAACCCCATAAATATGGTGACTAAACTAAAGTGACACTGTCAGATTTCGCTAAGTGTCCTTGATAGTTATTTCATCCAAGCTTCAGAACGTTCTTTCCATTTGAATTGCCAATAACTATTTCTACCTTTGTTCAGAAATAACTTCCTTGGCTGTAACCACTGCTACTGTCAGGTCCATCTTTTTGTTGCATAATCGCTTACTACTTGACCTTGCCACGTAACTGTCAACATACCCCTTCACTGTCGAATTAACACCCCCACATGCCAACTCATTTTGGACATGTTTATCAAGCACATGCTTCTTGTTGGACACACTGTTGATATTTTCTAAGTCCACATCCATACTCTTGCCCATTATTTAATGCTGTCAATGTCGATTAAATTTTCGACACTTTGAATAATTTTAGTCCCAACAACAATTAATGATTGAACAACATCTTCCCTTAACTTTCTTAGCAAGTGCATGAAAGAAGCTACTGCAATTTTTAGCAGCTTCTTTTATTAAATTTTATTTGAAGAATTAGCACCAAACCTGCATCATTACACTGGTTGAATCCAAAACGTATATCACCTTAATGCATGTTAAACCCCTCAGGCACGCATTGTCTGAGAATGAAAGTGTTCTGTTATTAACATATTCGAACTCATGAAGTAACTTATATATAATAGCAATATGTTTATAAGTTAAAGTTTATAACGTATATATTTATAATTTTATTTGTTTAGAGAGAACTGGACGCAAGTTGTCACAAAGTAAATAATAAATACACATGAAACTGATTTCACACCAACACGACTCATTTTTTTTTTCAAAAAAAAAAAAAGGAATTTACTGCTCACAAGCGCAATTTACATTAACAATCAGTTACGTTATGCTATGCCTCTAAGTCTGCTAGTAAATGAAGTGAATACTATATTTAATCGATCATCCATAAATAAAGTGGCTTTGAAAGAAATTCTATCAGAGAATAGGAAACCATTGGAGTTAGTTAGTTAGGCAGTTAGTGACCGTTGGAGTTAGTTAGTTAGTTACTGCCAGTTGGCAGTTCTGTTAAAGAAAGTTTTATCATGTGCAATGCCTTTATGGGTGTATTCCTACTCAGCTAATGTTGTATATAAGCAGATCATACTGCTATGTGAGATATTAAGAGAGATCATTTTCTTACAAACTCACCATATACCTCTCCGTTTCTCCTTCGAGTTCTCTGATTCTTTCATGGTACCTGAGCCTGGTTGTGGCACGGAATTCTCACCAAAATGCTGCTGCAACAAACCAATCGAATCAAGGAGCAAGCTCCAATTCCACCATGCAAATCCAGACTCAACTCCAAATGGATCTAGCTCAGAATCCATACTTTCTTCATTCTAGTGAAAGCCCCAACCAAATCCTGGTTTCTCTGATCTTCACTGGTTCCAACTACCACAGCTGGGCCAGATCAATGAAACGCGCCCTAATCTCCAAAAACAAATACAAATTTGTGAATGGAACAATTTCTAAACCCGACTAGTTTGATCCGATGTATGATGCTTGGGAGAGGTGCAATAACATGGTGCACAATTGGTTGATTCACTCAATTTCACCAGCTATAGCTTGAAGTGTTGATGCATTAGAGCTAGCCTCCGATGTATGGAAAGATCTCAGGGAACGATTTTCTAGAGGCGACATGGTAAAGATTGCAGAGTTAATGCATGAATTCCATAGCTGCAGGCAAGGCTCCTTGTCAGTAACGGAATATCACACCGAGTTGAAGGCCTACTGGGAAGAACTAGAGAATTACAGGTCTATTGTACCTTGTACATGTGTAGTAAAATGTGCTTGTGAAGCTACGAGAAGTGCATGAACTTTGAAGCAGCAAGAGTATGTCCTTCAGCTCCTAAATGGACTAGCGGAACAGTACTCACAGGTCAAGTTACAGATTCTTCAATCAGAACCATTTCCAAGCATGAATTAAGTATTTGTGAAAATCTTGCGACAAGAAAAAAAAGTAAGCGGAACCTATCAAGATGAGGCAAAGGTCCTTATTAATGCTGCAGTAGTAGGTAACCGAATGTATGACAGAGGTAGGGGAGCAAATTCCAATAAGGTTTGCTCATTTTGTGGAAAAATCGGACACACAGTAGATGTTTGCTATCGGAAACATGGTTTCCCTCCACATTTCAAGTTCAAGAACTCCACCTCTGCCAATGCAACAATGACAGAATCAATGGAAGATGCGAGGCTTGAGCATGCATCAGCAAATCCACAAAAGGAGGAACTTCTTCAACTAACAAGTCCAGTTCTCACTCAAGAACAATACAAAAGTCTAGTAGCTTTGCTTCAGGACTCAGATTTGAAGTCCTCAACATCCTCAGCATCCAATCCTCATCAAGCAACTGTCTCTCATGTCAATTCAATCCCACAAGGACCAGATGTCACACCTGACCAAGGTAACAACTTTGTCTTTGCATGTTTTAAACCTATGTCTTCAAACTTCTGGATCATTGATTCAGGAGCTTCAGATCATATATGTTGTTCTTTGGATTGGTTTATTAGCTACTCCAAAATCAGACCAGTTCAAGTTAAACTACTTAATAATTAGTTTGTCCTAGCACAATTCTCAGGTACAGTTGCGTTTTTAAGCAATTTCATACTCACAAATGTGCTCTATTTACCAGAATTTCACTTCAACTTAATATCCATTTCCTATCTCAACTCGAATTCAAGCTGCACTTTACTTTTCTCATCCAATTCTTGCCTCATATAGGATATGTCAACTCAGAAGAAGATTGGTTTTGGTAGGCAGGAAGGTGACTTGTATTACCTAGTAACAGATCAGATTAAGACCAGCAGCATAAACTCTACACACACCACACCTCACTCGACCCAAATTTCAACCATAGTAGATGCAGACCTTTGGCACTACAAGTTGGGGCATATATCTTCGAGGAGGCTTTATTTGCTCAGTAAACAATTTCCCTTTATTAAATACCGTGAATGTGGACCTTGTGACATTTGTCACTTTGCTAGGCATAAAAGAATTCCATTCCATAATAGCACTAGTCGTGCTGATAGCTTGTTTGAATTGTTGCATTTTGACATTTAGGGACCATTTGGGGTTCCATCAATACATGGACATAGATATTTCCTCACTATATTAGATGATTACGGTAGGTATTGCTGGATTATTATGTTGAAATCTAAGGCTGCTGTTTCTGAAAGTATACAAATCTTTATTGCATTTGCTGAGAAACAATTCAATGCACGAGTTAAAGTGATTAGGACAGATAATGGTGTAGAATTTTCTGTACCAAATTTCTATGCTTCAAAGGGAATTATACACCAAACTAGCTGTGTGGAAACACCACAACAGAATGGTAGGGTGGAAAGAAAACACCAGCACCTTTTAAACATAGCCAGAGCTTTACTTTTTCAATCAAAGTTGCCTAAACTGTTTTGGTCTTAAGCTGTCCAACATGCAGCCTTTCTTATCAACAAAATACCTTCACCCATTTTGCATGAAAACTCTCCATTTCAATTGTTGTATGGGAGGGTCCCTGATCTAAATGAATTGAAGCCATTTGGTTGTTTGTGTTATGCTGCCAACATAGTTGCAGGAAGACACAAGTTTGATTCCAGATCTAGGAAGTCTATGTTTATTGGTTTTAAGCCTGGAGTTAAGGGATTCACTTTAATAGACCGGGTGACTAAGGAAGTCTTTATTTCTAGGCATGTTAAGTTTTATGAACAACATTTACCTTATGGAAACAAATCTATTGACCATAATTTCCATCACAATTCATCCATTCTGTTTGATTCACTATCTAAGGATGATATGGCCCTATCTTGTATTGCTACTGAGGTTGTGTCTTCACCAGCAACTTCTCCCATTGAAGATCCTACCTATCTAGTCCACACAGCCTCACATTCTCCTCATTCGCCATCACATCAACCTCTCAGAATTCCACCAGAGTTGCATCCCGCCCTGCATACCTCTCTAATTACCTATGTAATGTGGCCACTACTCCTGTTCTCCACTAATCGGCTTCTTTAGTTACTTATCCTCTATCACAAGTGCTATCATGTTCGAGTCTGTCAACTTCTTTTCAATCCTATTCTTTCAATCTCATATCTGAATCTGAGCCCACTTCATATGCTGAGGCCAACAAATCCGAGTGCTAGCATGAAGCTATGCAAGCTAAAATTCGAGCCCTTGAGGAGAACAAAACCTGGCAGGTTGTTGATCTACCTTCTAATGTGGTTCCAATTGGCAACAAATGGGTCTTCAAAATCAAAAGGAAATCCGATGGTAGCATTGAGCGATACAAGGCTAGGCTTGTGGCAAACGGTTATAACCAGGTTGAAGGTTTGGATTATTTCGATACCTTTTCCGCAGTTGCTAAAATGACCACCATTAGGCTGCTCTTAGCTCTTGCCTCAGTGCACCGTTGGTGCTTTCCTTCATGGGGAGCTCCATGAGGATGTCTATATGACTTTGCCACTTGGATTTCCTACTCTAGGGCCCAATAAAGTTTGCAAATTGACCAAATCGTTGTATGGCTCGAAACAAGCCAGTAGGCAATGGTTTGAGAAGCTGTCCGAAGTTCTCCTTACATATGGTTACACTCAACCATTCACAGACCACAATCTATTCATCAAGCAAGACTCTTCAACATTCATGGCTCTCCTAGTTTACGTGGATGATATCATTCTTGCCGGAAATTCCCTTGCTGAGTTTGATGCCATCAAAAGAGTTCTTAACAGCAAATTCAGAATTAAGGATCTTGGCCTTTTGAGGTATTTCCTTGGCTTGGAAGTGGCCCATTCTAACTCTGGCATCACAGTTTGCCAACGAAAATACTGTTTAGAGTTGCTTGCTGATTCTGGTTTAACAGCATCTAAACCAGCTACCACTCCCCTTGATTGTGCCGTTCATTTTTCTCAAGAGGGGGGACAGCCATTTTCTGATGTTCCTGCATATAGACGCCTTGTTGGAAGACTGCTATACCTTACCACCACATGGCTAGATATCATGTTTGCAACTCAACAACTTAGCCAATTCATGGCTAGCCCGACCATGCAACATTACAAGGGAGCCATGTCGGTTGTTCGTTACTTAAAGAGTTCCCCTGGTTGTGGCTTGTTCTTCCCACGGTAGTCGTCCATCCAATTGTTTGGGTTCAGTGATGCTGATTGGGGAGGGTGCCTTGACAGTCGCAAATCCATCTCGGGGTATTATTTCTTTCTTGGTCATTCACTCATCTCTTGGAAATCCAAGAAGCAAACTACCGTGTCACGCTCTTCTGCTGAGGCTGAATACCGTGCACTTGCAGCTGCTACATGCGAACTTTAATGGATTACTTATCTTTTACGAGATCTTTCTATTACATGCTCACGACCCCCTGTTCTCTACTGTGACAGTCAAAGTGCTCTCCATATCACCGCCAATCTAGTGTTCCATGAACGCACCAAGCATTTGGACATTGATTGACCTTGTGCGTGAGAAACTACACGATGGCCTCATGAGGCTACTGCCGGTTTCCAGCTCTGACCGAAGGGCTAATATTTTCACCAAAAGCTTGACTCTCTGTTCTTTCTCTGAGTTTCTTCCGAAGCTCGGCTTGCTGGACATCTACCAGCTACCAGCTTGCGGGGGGTATCAGAGAATAGGAAACTATTGGAGTTAGTTAGTTAGGCAGTTAGTGACCATTGGAGTTAGTTAGTTAGTTACTGCCAGTTGGCAGTTCTATTAGAGAAAGTTTTATTATGTACAATGCCTTTATGGGTGTATTCCTACTCAGCTAACGTTGTATATAAGCAGATCATACTGCTATGTGAGATATTAAGAGAGATCATTTTCTTACAAACTCACCGTATACCTCTCCGTTTCTCCTTTGAGTTCTCTGATTCTTTCAAATTCCCTTATCAGAGTTTAAACACCAAGAAGAATGAAAGTGGTGTCAGTGGTCCCATAGTAACCCAATTAAATTGAAAATTAATGTGGTAAGCTAGTCAAGATTAGACTTACAATGCTCCATCCTCCCCACACCTTGTCTTTAGTGGTTGGACATACTCTAACCCCACACCCCCCCCCCCCCCAAAAAAAAGACAAAAAGAAAAATTCCCTACGATACTTTGTTTTCGTTTTAAATTTCGATCCCCACTAAATTTATGTGTTAACAATCATTCTTCTGTATTATATTCACTCCTTATAGAAACTGTGGACCTTCATCTAATTAATAAATGCATTAAGAAGAAAATGAAATATTCTTCTGCAGATAAAGACATTTTAGGCAAAATTCATGATGTGGATGAAAGAGATTTGGCCAGGCAAATCCTTCCCTCGAATGTGTTTACTTGCAGTCCATGAATTGGCGCATGGTTTGCATGGAATTATAATCGTATAATCTGGATTGATCTAATCAGAAAACTTACGATTAGTCTTTAAGCTCATTCGGTCATAATTTTGGATTAGTTTTTGGCTTAACAACTCAAATGGCTTGGTTCTCTATATTTTCGTAATTCTCGTCAAATAACTTATCCTATCTGAAATTGAGAAGGTGTTTTCTTACTTTATATATCTAAAGACTGATTAGTGTGTCGCAGAAGATTACTAAAGAAACATGTAAAAGCAGCCTCATCATTCCGGTTCTCCCTACTCGAAAAATCAAGATGGCAATATTTAACTAGGACTAACAAAATTGCTAGTTTCAATAGACTATAGTGGAAGAAGAGGGGCAAAGTCAGTAGCTCTTGGAAGACATTAAGACAAGAAGAAGCCAAAGATCAGAATCAAAACAAAAGGGGTGTCCTGTATCAAAATGGAAAATTGGATGCTCTAAAAACAAAAACCACTTATTCTAGTCAAACCTGGCATGAGCCAAGAAAAACTCAGTTCCGCTTAATATATAGAAAATATCAAAATCACTCCTCCTTGCACCCTTTGCGATGGTTTTATGCTCTTAATTTATAATTTATATAATTAATAAAAGTAATTTGACTGAGAGTGAAGAGAGTTCTAGCTATCTATTTAAAGAAAAAAAAAGGCTTAAATATATTTTTAGTTTTGTAAATATATGTCATTTTGATTTTAGTCCCTCTAATTTATTTTTTTTAGCTCTAAGTCCATCTTTTCTTCAATATTATATTTTTGGTCCCAATTGTTAGTCAACATGATTAAATAGTGATACTTATATGGATAAAAAAAAGATTATTAAAATATTTATAAAAGTAAAACAAAATTTTCAATACTTATAAAAGCTAAATGTATATTTTAAAATAATTTTTCGGTTTAAAATTTGGAACTACAAGGATTAAAAATATAATATTAAAAAAAAGAGGAACCAAAAATAAAGAAATTTTATTACAAGGATTAAAATCAAAATAACTTATATTTACAGGGACTAAAAATATATTTAAACTAAAAAAAATAGAAAGAAAAGTAAAAAACTTAGTTGCAGCAAAAGATGGATTTATACTATTGACTTGGCTGATTTTTGTCTACTCGTCTCACTCTTCTAATAATTATTGTTATTATTATTATTTTCGAAACAATATAAATAATTGTGCAAAATAATATAAAAATATTTGGGACTATAATAAAGAAATTAAAAGAACCAATCCTAGTTCTAGCACGCTTTTGCTCACGGACAATATTTAGAGCAACAAATTCTTTTCCTTTTCCTGAGAATGTGTGTTTGGACCCGGTCAAATGGGGTTTTATGACTGATTGTAGACTTGTCATAGGACTAGATGGGTGTTTCCTGAAGACACCACTTGGAGCGACGCCATTAGCACAAAACCCCAATGACCAATCCTTCCCTCGTGTTGTAGCAGCAGCTGTGGAGAGTGAAAAGAAAAAGACTCATGGATTTGGTTTATCACAAGCCTGCTGGATGACACTGGCCATGAGAAAGATAAGTGATTACAACATATATATATATATATATATATTGATTTTCTTTAGTTAACTATGCTTTAGATGTATTTATATATTTGCTAGTTCAAATTGTATCTTGAAACTGGAAGACTAGTAAAAAACTGATATATGAGTTAATTATGCTTTAGGGTATCCAATATCTACTCTTATGAAATGCATTAGTTAATAAAAAGATTGATATACTACCTAATTTCGATATAGCCTTAAGTTATGACATAATTGAACTAATTATACTAATTTCCATAGGATAAGTTATGCAATTTGTCTTTTTGTTTTTTTCGGTTTTTCGTTTGACAAAATTGAAAGGATGTGTTTATGGAGATGAAAAAATAGTGATCGACCCCCATTGTGCAATAATTTTTTAAAGGCTGATATTAAACCTATAAATTAAGAACCTATAAATTAAGAATGAGCCCATGGGTCAGCCGTCTAACTCCGACTATTTTAGCCCTATACTTTGATAGCCCACTTTATAAGTGAGTTTTAGTGGCCCTAATCTATATAACCCATTAATTTATTTGGTTAGGGTTGGGTTATCCATGGATTAGCTCATTAGCCATTAGATTTTTTTTTCCCCTTGAAAAAACCTACTTCTAAATTTTTAATGTATAAATGTTTTTTTTAAGCATGTCAGTAATACGGAAGTTTAAACCTATAATCTTATACAAATTGCCCAAGCCCCTCTCTTTTTATAGAATCCTAGTGGCTTATAACATATGAAGTTCGAAATCCCAAAACCATAGAATCAAGTCCCACTTTCATTATTTTTTCTTCGATACTCAAATCCTTTCGTACAAATATATGGATGCCAATGAACATCAATGGTGATGTGGTTACACACCATAGCTAGTGAGTGATATTGGAGGAAGCTGATAATAACATGGATTGACAATGACAATAATCAGAGGATAATAATAGCAATGTGTAACACTAATAATTTCATAGTATGCTTAAGTCATATTATGGCATTTTATTAGTTATGTTTTGCTTTGTAGAAGACATAAAGCTTTTATGAAAATAAGTTAGGCGAAAATAGCAAGTAATTTTTTTTTAATTACTCGAAGTAAACTTTTGAAAATTGAGCCTTAGAGCATGTAAATATCGGGTACATAACGTCATGTCATACATAGGTGTTCATATAGCGAAAACTTTAAAACGATATCATACATGGAAACATCATGATACATGCATAAACATCATATATATAATATGTTGGAATTCAAAATATCCAGCTAGAAACCATAAGTAATAGGGGTACGATAACAAAGCCCTATGCCAAGTCAACATAAGATCTACAATAATCTAGACACATCAAATACTAGTAGCATCCCCATATAAACAATGCATGCCAATAGAAGTGGTTGCAAGATATATAGTCACCAAAAGAGAAGTCACATAAATATCATAAGGCGCAAGTATGCAAAACAGAGATACACCCTAACCCTAGCTATATACTAAACCAACTCTATGAGTCTAAGAGGAGGCGAAGCTGTTTCCCTAACCTCCACCACCACATCCCTAACTCTGCTCCTCATGGTACATGACGCCTCGAAATCCAAACAGATGACATGCATAAGAATAGTCTCACATGGATCAGTCTCAATGGAAAGGACCATAGCTGTGGAAGGATTTGACTCAAAGTGGGAAGATACAACATGCACAATGTAGACAGGTTATGCCTCATACAAGTTGATGTTGTTATACGAGTTCTATAGGCTAAAATGTCAACTTATCACATGAAGTCCAAATGGGCAACAAAAGAAAATGCCCTCAAAGCAGCTCTAGCCATTACCATCAGAGAATCCAGAGCCGAGTTGTAGTGCCACTTGTAACACCTTACCAATTTAATGTTATGCTTAAGTCATAGCATGAAATTGAGTAGATTGCGTTACCGTGTTAGTGTTCCGTTTATAGCTGTATTCAGTGTATTATATTCTCATTTTCTCTGATATGTATATATATATATATATATATATATATATATATATATATATATATATATATATATATATATATATATATATATATATATATATATATATATAGTGTGTGTGTGTGTGTGTGTTTGATGAAACATCTTGGGGCACAAAGATAGAATAGATATATGTAAACGGAAGAAACGGCGCGCTATATGAAATAAACGTGCTCAGCATCGTAGAACGTAACAAAATTTAATAAAAAGCATAACAGAAAGGATAAAGATAGGTAATATATCATCAGTTTTATACACACACACACACACACACACACACACATATATATATATATATATATATATATATATATATATATAGATATATGTTGGAAGCCAACACTTCAGTTTATATACAGGTTCAAAAGAGGATACATAAGTGGGGCCAGTGTACCAAAAAGACATAAGGCCCTTATCAGTCAAAACGGTCCTATGAGGTCCTTAGAGGACATTTCAAACTAGCTGATATACTTATGGTTAAGCCTATGGCCCAATGCTATACATTGCCAAAAGAGGGCTATACTATACAATATAATCTGCGGCCGGGACCTACTCGGTCATGTAGCCGTTAGCCATACCAGGCCCGGCTGGGCAGTAGTAAGCACTCGATCCCGAAGAGGAGGATGATGAGTCGGTAGCCTCGAAAAATCGCTCTCAGAACTGAGCGAAATATCTGGAACCACTTATGGAGGTGACTCTGGTGGAGGGCCGGCAGGGGCTGCAGGTGTAACATCCACCTCGAGTTTCAATTTTTGACTTCATCTTCTAGTTTCAAATTAAATGGAGTGGTTTCCGAGTTCCAACCTTCGACTTCAAGTTTCAAATATATTGTACATAATTTCTGACTTCCGGGTATTTTAGGTTTCATATTCTTGTCCATGACTTTCAATTTCAAAGTGTTTTATGTGGTTATGATTCTGATTTCTGATATTAATCCATATTGGTCTTCCAAATTATGAATGTTTCCTAATTCCTGAGTTCCGACCTTAACCATACCTAGTGTTCACTCATTTCCGACTTCCAACTTAATGTCCCAAAATAAACTGTACAGGTTTCCGACATCCTAGTTGATAGCTTAAGAGAATGCTCACTAGTACCGACCTCCGGGTTGAATGTCACGAGCTCCGACCTTAGAGTTGAACTCAACTAGAATGGACACGAGTTCAGATCTTTAAGTGGATCTCCAAGTCCGATCAAAATTTACATGAGTTGTAACATCCTCCGAAATCCTTTTATTGTTTTCCGTTCAATTGTTCGGTTTTTATCGAATAATTGAGATTAATTAAAATTCGGTTAAACAATTATTTAGAATCAATTGATTAACAATTACTTGAGTTTAGATAAGAGAGAATTAAGTTAGAATATAGAAGATTTCATAAGAATTCTCACAAAACCGATTTAACGATTTAAAGGAAATCGGTAAGTTTATGGTATTTTAAACCTATTTTAACTGACCAATAGAATTACAAGCTCTAAACCCTATTTTGAGTGGCTAATAGCTCAACCACTTACCAGCCAAAAAGTGGCACCACAAGGCCACTAAACCATGGAGAAGCTTGGCTGAATTTCAGCCAAGTAATTTGAGCCAATCAAATTCAAGCAAAAAGTCACTCAAGCAATCAGATTTTCAGCTCCTTTATCACCCACTTCAGACCATTCTTACGCCACTTTTTCTTTTCTCTCCTTCAGCTCTCTTTCTCTCTTCCTCACACCCCAAAAACTGAAGCAAACTCCAGCCTTGTTCATCCAAACTTCAAGAATCCAACACAAACACTTGGATCAAAGGTAGGAGTTTTGATTCTTGCATCAAATCCATGGACTTGGCTGGCTGGGCTTGAATTATTTTCACCTTCCTTGATGTATTAAATGAATGTTTATGATGATGTGTGATTGGTTTTGGGCTGTTGGTTTGATTCGAACCAAAGTGGAAGCAAGAAACCATGAAAATAGAAAGAGCTGATGGGTTAGAGAATCAAAAACCCTCGGCAGTCCGTACGGCGGAGTGTATGGCTCCGCCTACAGCCGATCAAAGTTGATGAAACCAATTTTAAATGAAACTAGACATCTAGGGATTTCCATAGATATATCATATGAGGCTTTTGGATTAGTATTGAGGGAGTTATGAATTTTTGAATTTCGACCTAGGGTTCTGACTCTGAATCTGGGCAGACTAGCTTGTTCAAGATAGAACTCGACCTATAATAATTGAAAATGAATGAAACTAAATTTTTTAGAAAGCTTACACGTAGGAGAATGTCCCATAAAAATTTCAGAATTAGATAAGGTCCCAGCTGCTCCCAGTGATCCAAGAAAGTTGCCCTATGTCCAAACCGGGCCAGAACAGGGCAGTTTAGAAAGGTCAGAACTCGGGGCTTATAACTCGAGCCCTACTAAGACAAATGAAATGGAACTTTTTGCAAATGAAACTTTATCCTGTTAGCTTTAATATGAGTCCAATTTCGTGTGATTTGAGTCAGTTTTCGATTTTTAGTAGATTTTTACTTTTCGTTGCCTGATTCTGGCTAGCCATTGGGCATGCCGGGATAAAATCTGAATATCTTGAGCTATAGATATCAAAATTAGATAGGACTAAAAAGGTTAGAAACTAGACATATAAGGTTACAACATATCCAAAAATTAGGTTTAAACGAGTTAAATTGAAATAAAGATGTGATATACCATAACCGGGCAAAATGAGGCAGAATCAGTTAAAAGTCCTATTGAAGCTTGTTGAAGCTAATGAATGAATTTATGAATGTATGTGCATAATTGCTGCTTTATATTGAAATTGCAAATTGTGTAACTGTATAGGTTGGTTGGAACTATTCATGGGTAAGCGGACACGTTCCGTTATGCTGCCAAAATTATGGTAGGACCCATTCACAAGTTATGAATTCTATGTTAATGCATGTGCATCCTTAAGAAAGTTATGAAAGTTATGAAAAGGATTATGCCACTATGAAAGTTCCATGCTACTTGGGCCAGCCCCGGATAAGAAGTTAAGGGGAATAGATCGGTGGGAACGTCGGGGAAAGTAAACCCGGCAATTCCTGTATAGGAACGAGCTCGATCCTGAGAAGCAGACTATTACCCAGGAGTCTAAATGGCCAAGAACTCCTAGGGGACCAAGAGATGGAAAAATGATGAAAGGAAATGAAAAGTTTAAAAAGGAAAGTTCAAGTATGAGTTTGCATGATTACATGAATGCATAAATGCATGAAATAGTTATGTCAAGATATTGCAGTTGTCTACTATATTTAGTTACTGCTGTTAATTTATTTATTCTGTTTATCCTTCTATATACCATTATTAGTGATCTATTTTATTTCTTGTGCTGTCTAAAGTAAAATTGAACCTTGCCTCGAACCAGATATTTTCTTGAACTCATTGAAATGGATATCTCAGTTTGAACACATGTTTTTATAATTAAGTAAAAACCGAGGCAACTGAGAATGTATGTGATGTCAGTTAACCAATATACCCGAACCCTACTGAGAATTTCTTGAAATTCTCACCCCGTTTTGTATCTTTCGCATCCTTCTCAGACGCTGGCGAAGAGCTCAACGACCACTCTTTTCACTGAGATCCTAGACCTGCAGCTTCACCAGGTTCCCGAGTTGGACGCGCTGGACACAGCCGGCTCCTGCTAGTTCTGCCTCTGCTTTTAGCACTAGGAATTTTGCTGTCCTTATTTCATCTATTGTTAATACATATATATATGTATATATATATATATATATATATATATATATATATATATATATATATATATGCAGAATATTAATACGGTAACACAGTCTACCTAATTTCATGTTATGACTTAAGCATAATATTAAATTAGTAGGGTGTTACATTTTTGGTATCAGAGCAATTCGTCCTAGCTAAGGCCTGAGGATTGGACTGACTATGCTTCGCACATATTCTGTGTTTTTAGCTGATAATATGCACTAGATCTTGCCTGTATAGTTGAGATATAGTTGTGCATGTGTATGAAGTGCCTGACCGTATGAGCTGTTATTTACTAGCACATTGGACTTAGTATTGAGCCTGATCAACTCAATAACTTTTGTTTTGTGTGCTCAGAACTTAATGGCTTCCGGAAGGCGAGACAGACCGCGTGCAGAACCTGCTCCAGAGAATCCAACTGACTTCATGGACACAATGCGAGACATGGCCCATGCAATGTGAGAACAAGCCGCGGCAGCTCACCAGATGATGGAGCAGCTATGCAGGCGACCTGCAGCAGGCTGTGAAGGGAACCCACATGGCCCAGAGGCTAACCTGAAATATCTAAAATTTGCTGAGTTTAGAAAGGCGAATCCGCCCAGCTTCCGAGGGGCGTATAATCCTGATAAAGCCGATGAGTGGATCAAAGCCATGGAGAAGATTTTCTCTATTCTAGATTGTTCAGATCATCAGAAGGTGACTTTTGCCACCTATATGCTCAAGACAGACGCCGAGTTCTGGTGGAACGACGTATGAAGATTGTTTGAGGAATCTCAGACGGTAGTCACCTGGGCGATCTTTAAGGAAGTATTTTACCAGAAGTACTTTTCGGCTTCCGTTCGAAATGCTAAGGAACTCGAGTTTATGCAGCTGCGTCAAGGAAATCGGACAGTATCCGAATATATTGCCCGATTTGAGGAGCTATGCAAATTCTCCACAATTTATCAAAGGAACCCAGATGAAGCGTGGAAGTGCATTAAATTTGAAGGAGGGCTACGAGAAGACATTCTTACCACGATAGGGCCGATGGAGATTAGGGATTTCCCTACGTTGGTGAATAAATGCCGACTGGTGGAGGACTGCAATTCAAAATTAGCTGTAGCCAGAGCATCTGGTGGGAATTTCAGGAGGGGGTTAGCCCCACAGGGCCCAAGATTCAAGCCCAACGTACAACAACAGCGGAGATTTCCGCCGGCAGGCAACAAGGGCAAGCAGCCCCAAAAGCCTTTTCCAAATTCAACCTGCACCAAATGCGGTAAGAACCATAGCGATCGGCCATGTTTGGCAGGCCAGAATGTCTGCTACGGATGTGGCAAGCCAGGCCACAAGATTTATGAGTGTCCAACCAGAAATCCATCACAGCCGCCTCGACCCCAGCGACAAGGACGGGTCTTTACAATGAGTGCAGAAGAAGTTGATCAGTCGGAAGGGCTAATCCAAGGCACTTGTGACGTGGACGGTGAGACTCTAACCGTACTCTATGATTCGGGTGCTTCACATTCATTTATTTCTCATAGCTGTGTAACTGCCTTGCAATTGCCAATTTCTGAATTACCTTATGATCTATTGGTTTCTACTCCTACCAATGGACCTGTTAGAACTAGTCAAGTATGCATTGATGTTCCTCTTCGAATTGAGGGTAGGACCTTTGCCGCCAATTTGATTTGTCTCCCTCTGTCTAGTCTTGACATAATTCTGGGCATGGATTGCCTTTCTGCCAATCAAGTCGTACTCAATTGCTCTGATAAGACAGTGGTACTCTCCTCTGTCTCATTTTCTGAATCCCAGACCGTAACACTCTTCTATTTGAATTCTTTCGAGCCAAAGAAGCAAAGGTATATCCTCTTGTCAGCTAATGTGACAGAAGCCGAGCAGGAACTAGAAGAGATTCTCGTTGTTAAGGAATATCCAGATGTTTTCCCAGAGGATATCCCTAAATTCCCTCTGGTGAGAGAGACTGAGTTTACCATTAAGTTGGATCCAGGTGCGGGACCAATATCTATAGCTCCATATCGGATGTCACCTATGGAGCTGACGGAACTAAAAAGACAGATCGAAGAACTTTTAGAGAAAGGATTCATACGGCCAAGCGCGTCGCCATGGGGAGCTCCGGTTCTGTTGGTTAAAAAAAAAGATGGAAGCATGCGCTTATGTGTGGATTATAGGCAGTTGAACAAAGTGACAATTAAGAATAAATATCCATTGCCAAGGATTGATGATCTCATGGACCAACTACAAGGTGCAATAGTATTCTCCAAGATTGACTTGCGCTCTGGATACCACCAAATTCGAGTTCGGGAACAAGATATCCCTAAGACAGCTTTTCGAACTCGTTACGGACACTATGAGTATACCGTGATGTCATTTGGATTGACAAACGCACTGGCAGTATTCATGGATTACATGAATCGAATATTCCATCCATATCTGGACAAATTTGTAGTGGTCTTCATCGACGATATACTTGTCTATTCGAAGACGGAGCAAGAGCATGCGGAACACTTGCGGATAGTTCTGCAAATTCTAAGAGAAAAGAAACTCTATGCTAAACTATCCAAATGTAAATTTTGGATGAAGGAGGTAAAATTTCTCGGCCACGTAGTGTCATCTGGAGGAATCTCCGTTGACCCCAGCAAAGTGGAAGCAGTTCTAAACTGGGAAAGACCGACCATAGTCTCTGAGTCAGGAGTTTTCTGGGTTTAGCTGGATATTACAGGCGGTTCATTAAAGATTTTTCTCGAATAGCCTTGCCCTTAACCAAGCTAACCAGAAAGAATGTTCCATTTGAATGGACGCCGGAGTGCGAACAAAGTTTTCAAGATTTGAAGAGGAGATTGACTACAACACCAGTGTTAGCTTTGCCAGACCCTCATGGACCATTTGAGGTCTATTGTGATGCTTCCCAATAAGGGTTAGGGTGCGTGTTAATGCAAGCCAGAAAGGTGGTCGCGTACGCCTCCAGGCAATTGAAGCCACATGAAAGGAACTACCCGACTCACGACCTCGAATTAGCCGCAGTAGCATTTGCTCTGAAGATATGGAGACATCACTTGTACGGAATGAAGTTTGAGGTCTTTTCTGATCATAAGAGTTTGAAGTACCTCTTTGATCAGAAGGAACTAAACATGAGGCAACGGAGGTGGATGGAAGTCCTTAAAGACTACAAGTTTGAGTTGAAATACCACCCAGGTAAAGCAAACATTGTGGCAGATGCGTTGAGCAGAAAGTCATTAACCATAGCTTGGATGATAATTAAAGAGGCAGAGCTTATTGAAAGCTTCCGAAATCTTAATTTGGGAATTCTTACAACTCCCAAAACTCTTCAGTTATACCAGATAAAGATAACCAGTAGTTATAAGGACCAGATTCGGCAAGCACAGTAGCAGGATGCTAATTTTCAGCATATGCTTAATCTCGTGCAATCGGGGAGGCTAACAGGTTTTGCCCAAGATAAAGAGGGCATTTGGCGGTATCAAAACAGAGTATGTGTTCCCGAAAGGAACGATCTCCGAACAAGAATTTTAGAAGAAGCGCATAGGGGTGAATTCGCTGTACATCCTGGCATAACCAAGATGTATCAAGACCTCAAGAAGATGTTTTGGTGGCCGGGCATGAAGTCAGATGTAGCAAACTTCGTGGGCAGATGCTTGACCTGTCAGAAGGTGAAAGCGGAACATCAGAAACCTTCTGGGATGTTACAACCCTTGGAAATCCCTGAGTGGAAGTGGGAGAGTATCTCCATGGATTTTATAATGGGGTTACCAAGGACATCAGCAGGATATGATACAATATGGGTCATTGTGGATAGATTAACCAAATCTGCTCATTTCCTGCCCGTTCGAGCAAATTATCCGCTGGAAAAACTAGCTCAGCGGTACATTCAAGAGATTATAAGGTTGCACGGGACCCCTTCAACTATTATCTCCGATCGAGACCCAAGGTTTACCTCGCGGTTTTGGGGAGCTTTATAGAAGGCATTTGGTGCGAAGCTATGTTTAAGCACTGCATATCACCCACAAACAGATGGCCAAACTGAAAGAATGATTCAAACCTTGGAAGATATGCTACGAGCTTATATACTGGAGCAACGCGGAAATTGGGATCGATACTTACCGTTGGCCAAATTCGCATACAACAATAACTATCATGCTAGCATCAGCATGGCTCCTTACGAAGCACTGTATGGATGGAAGTGACAATCTCCCCTATGCTAGTACGAGACAGGAGAATCAACTTTATTGGGGCCTGATTTAGTCGAGCAGACCACCGAGCAGATCAAGAAAATACGGAGCAAGATGCTTGCCGCTCAAAGCCGCCAGAAGAGTTACGTGGATACCAGGACGAAACCTCTGGAATTTCAGGAAGGAGACCACATATTTCTGAAGGTTACTCCTACAACAGGGATTGGCAGAGCAATCAAAGTCAAGAAGCTAACTCCTCGCTTTATTGGTCCCTTTCAAATCCTGAAGCGAATCGGAGCAGTTGCATACCGAGTCGCTTTGCCTCCACATTTATCGAACCTTCACGATGTTTTCCATGTCTCCCAACTCAGAAAGTATCAACCTGACCCCACACATTCCCTAGAACCCGAATCAATACATTAAAAGAGGACCTGACTTTCCGCGTACAACCAGCACGAATTGTAGACAGAAGTAGCAAGCAACTTCGGAACAAGACCGTGCAGCTACTAAAAGTAGCATGGGGAAAAGGAGATGCCGAGGACTACACCTGGGAGCTAGAATCAGATATGAGGAAGGAGTATCCTGAACTATTCTCAGGTACTAAATTTTGAGGACAAAATTTTTTTTTAAGGAAGGTGGTAATGTAACATCCTCCGAAATCCTTTTATCGTTTTTCGTTTAATTGTTCGATTTTTATCGAATAATTGAGATTAATTAAAATTCGATTAAACAATTATTTAGAATCAATTGATTAACAATTACTTGAGTTTAGATAAGAGAGAATTAAGTTAGAATATAGAAGATTTCATAAGAATTTTCACGAAACCGATTTAACGATTTAAAGGAATCGGTAAGTTTACGGTATTTTAAACTGTCGGAACCGGACCAATAGAATTACAAGCTCTAAACCCTATTTTGAGTGGCTAATAGCTCAGCCACTTACCAGCCAAAAAGTGGCGCCACAAGGCCACTAAACCATGGAGAAGCTTGGCTGAATTTCAGCCAAGTAATTTGAGCCAATCAAATTCAAGCAAAAAGTCACTCAAGCAATCAGATTTTCAGCTCCTTTATCACCCACTTCAGACCATTCTTACGCCACTTTTTCTCTTCTCTCCTTCAGCTCTCTTTCTCTCTTCCTCACACCCCAAAAACTGAAGCAAACTCCAGCCTTGTTCATCCAAACTTCAAGAATCCAGCACAAACACTTGGATCAAAGGTAGGAGTTTTGATTCTTGCATCAAATCCATGGACTTGGCTGGCTGGGCTTGAATTATTTTCACCTTCCTTGATGTATTAAATGAATGTTTATGATGATGTGTGATTGGTTTTGGGCTGTTGGTTTGATTCAAACCGAAGTGGAAGCAAGAAACCATGAAAATATAAAGAGTTGATGGGTTAGAGAATCAAAAACCCTCGGCAGTCCGTACGGCGGAGTGTACGGATCTGCCTATAGCCGATCAAATTTGATGAGACCAATTTTAAATGAAACTAGACATCTAGGGCTTTCCATAGTTATATCATATAAGGCTTTTGGATTAGTATTGAGGGAGTTATGAATTTTTAAATTTCAACCTAGGGTTCTGACTCTGAATCTGGGCAGACTAGCTTGTTTAAAATAGAACTCGACCTATACTACTTGAAAATGAATGAAACTAAATTTTTTAGAAATCTTACACATAGGAGAATGTCTCATAAAAATTTCAGAATTAGATAAGGTCCCAGCTGCTCCCAGTGATCCAAGAAAGTTGCCCTATGTCCAAACCGGGCCAGAACAGGGCAGTTTAGGAAGTTCAGAACTCGGGGCTTATAACTCGAGCCCTACTAAGCCAAATGAAATGGAACTTTTTGTAAATGAAACATTACCCTGTTATCTTTAATATGAGTCCAATTTCGTGTGATTTGAGTTAGTTTTCGATTTTTAGTAGATTTTTACTTATTGTTGCCTGATTCTGGCTAGCCATTGGGCATGCCGGGATAAAATCTGAATATCTTGAGCTATAGATATCAAAATTAGATGGGACCAAAAAGGTTAGAAACTAGACATATAAGGCTACAACATAGCCAAAAATCAGGTTTAAAGGAGTTAAATTGAAATAAAGATGTGATATACCATAACCGGGCAGAATGAGGCAGAATCAGTTAAAAGTCCTATTGAAGCTTGTTGAAGCTAATGAATGAATTTATGAATGTATGTGCATAATTGCTGCTTTATATTGAAATTGCAAATTGTGTAACTGTATTGGTTGGCTAGCACTATTCATGGGAAAATGGACACGTTCTGTTATGCTGCCAAAATTACGGTAGGACCCATGCACAAGTTATGAATTCTATGTTAATGCATGTGCATCCTTAAGAAAGTTATGAAAGTTATGAAAAGGACTATGCCACTATGAAAGTTCCATGCTACTTGGGCCAGCCTCGGATAAGAAGTTAAGGGGAATAGATCGGTGGGAACGTCGGGGAAAGTAAACCCGGCAATTCCTGTATAGGAACGAGCTCGATCCTGAGAAGCAGACTATTACCCAGGAGTCTAAATGGCCAAGAACTCCTAGGGGACCAAGAGATGGAAAAATGATGAAAGGAAATGAAAAGTTTAAAAAGGAAAGTTCAAGTATGAGTTTGCATGATTACATGAATGCATAAATGCATGAAATAGTTATGTCAAGATATTACAGTTGTCTACTATATTTAGTTACTACTGTTGATTTATTTATTCTGTTTATCCTTCTATATACCATTATTAATAATCTATTTTATTTCTTGTGCCATCTAAAGTAAAATTGAACCTTGCCTCGAACCAGATATTTTCTTGAACTCATTGAAATGGATATCTCAGTTTGAACGCATGTTTTTATAATTAAGTAAAAACCGAGGCAACTGAGAATGTATGTGATGTTAGTTAACCAATATACCCGAACCCTACTGAGAATTTCTTGAAATTCTCACCCCGTTTTGTATCTTCCGCATCCTTCTCAGACGCTGGCGAAGAGCTCAACGACCACTCTTTTCACTGAGATCCTAGACCTGCAACTTCACCAGGTTCCCGAGTTGGACGTGTTGGACACAGCCGGCTCCTGCTAGTTCTGCCTCTGCTTTTAGCACTAGGAATTTTGATGTCCTTATTTCATCTGCTGTTAATACATATATATATGTATATATATATATATATATATATATATATATATATATATGCAATGACTTCTGACATGTAAATATACACGTATGTATGCAGTTGATGTTATTATACTATTCCTTACCTGTTGTAGTATTATGTTGAGTTTCATTACGCTCATAGTATAGCAGCGCGCCATTTCATTTCATTTCGAAATATATATATATATATATATATATATATATATATATATATATATATATATATATATATATATATATGCAGAATATTAACACGGTAACACAGTCTATCTAATTTCATGTTATGACTTAAGCATAATATTAAATTAGTAGGGTGTTCCACGAGTTCCGATCTCCTACTTTATTCCCAAACTTCAAATAAAACCGACATGATTTCCGATCTCTGAATTTATTTTCAAGTCTTAAATAAGGTTGGCACGAGTTCTGATATGAAATAAAATGGCAGCGAGTTCCACTTTTGGGGCGACGTGGAGAATAACTTAGCCACAAAAGAGGGAGATATGATTGAACTTCAATCACAAAATTTCAACCAATCAAAACGCACAAAGTCAACTACCTCTTCAATACTTAAATCAGATTTTTCTCTCTTTTTTCCATACTGATTACGCCACTTTCTCTTCTGAATTCAGCCTTCTTCTTCTCTTCTTCTCTCAATTAACTCCATCACTCCTTCAAGCTTAACAAGGTTCTATCAATTCAAGCTTCAACACTTAGCTCAATACCTAGCAAAATCACACTTCAAAGAGGTAGGATTCCATTTCTGTTCTTAAATTCTTTGAACTGTGGCTGCATGAAATTTTACTCTTCTTCATGTATTTGATGATATATTGGATGTATATGTATTATGGTTGGATTAATATGAATCCTTGAGTTGGAATTAGTGTTAGAAGAAGAAAACTAGGAGAAGTGGAGGATTCGGATACTGCCTAAGTGAGAAGCCCCACGGCAGTCCGTATGGCGGAGTGTACGGCTATGCCTACAGCTGGTTAAATTCGATGAAACTATTTTTATATGAAAGTAGATATTCAGGGCTTTCCATACATATATAATCTAAGGTCATTGGATTAGTATTGAGAAAGATATGATTTTGAAGTTTGACCTAGGAATCAAGACTTTCATCCGGGCAGTGTGAATTGAGAAGGGTGTAACTCACCCTACATAACCCCAAATTGAGTGAAACCAACTTTATTAGAAAGCTTACACATAGGAGAACATCCCATAAAAAGATTCTGAGTTAGATACAGTCTCATTTGATCTCAATGGTTCGAGGAATTTGCCCTATGTCTAAGTCGGGCCAAAACAGAGCAGTTCAGGAAGGTCGAATTTCGAGGCTTATAACTCAATACTAAAGCAAATAAAATGGAACTTGTTGCAAATGAAAGTTTGTCTTGTTAGCTTTAATATGACACCAATTTAGTATGATTTGATGATAACTCCATTTGATGAGTCATATTTTTAGTCAATTTTTGTTGAATTTGAGTTATGATTGTTTAATTTAGCTTTTGTTTTTGTTGCATTTTAGTATATAGTTAGGTTAATTCATATTTTTAGCCTTTTATTATTTTTTTGTTAATTGTTTGGATACTTATTTTGGGTTTATTTGATTTATTAAAGGTGCAAGTAGGCCCAAAAGAAGTTGGAAGAGGCCAAGCCATGAATTCAGACTCAGCACCTTGCGTTATAGCGTAAGCCAGTGCGCTACAGCGCACTGCCGCATAAAGAAGAAAATGCCACATTCATGTTGCACTATAGTGCAACCAAGCGCGCTACATCGCACTGCCGTGTTCGCAGACTTTGTCAACAAATTTTAGCTATGCTATAGCGTGCCACCGTATTTCGCAAATGAGCCAAGAATTGAGGCTTGTGCTATAACGTAACTTTTTACGCTATAGAGCAAGCCCGTTTGCAGCAGATTATCTATTCGAGCTGAGAGTTAAAAGAGGGAGCTATGAGCTATAAAAGGAGTTCACACAGATCACAAAGAGACCCCTAGACACTTCCAAACACCTCCCAAGATAGAAGACATCTTCTAGAGAGATTGAAGGCGAAGATACAAGGATTACAAAGCTCAAGTTCAACACCGAGAGATCCATATTCTTCCGAATCTTTGTCTCTAGCCAGAAATCTTTATGGCTTTTGTTTCTTCTATCTCCTCATCTTCATACTCTTCCATTGTTTTCTTTTCTTCAGTTATGAACTAGTTTTCTTTTGCTAGGGTGTTAATGGACCCTTTTTGTATGGCAAGTTTACTCATGGATTAATGTTAATCTTGTTTTCTATCTCTATTGCTTAGTGTTTTTGTTTATTCTTAATGCTTTTAATTGCTTGATCACCAATTAATTGATTTGAGGATTTACAATAACTCGAGAGAAGGTTTGTGAATAGAGCCTTTTAACATAAACATCATGAGCTGAGTGAAAACTAGAGATAGACAAACCCAGTTTATGTGGTCAACATAGGAACCCATAGAGCTTCAACCTTTTCCTAGATTAGTTTGTGCTAAGAGATTAGGCAATCAGTTTTGGATAAAGAGTATTGCTTGACCTCAAGAGAGGATAGGAATAAACTAAGGGGAACCGACTGTGAGTCAATTAGGATAGGAAGTGATTAACAGAAATTCATAGTAAATGTGTCTACAATAGGTGAAATTAATTAGCCTTAGCATCCATCCCATTGTATTTGTTTACCCAGTTAGAATCTGTCTACATTATTAATTTTTTTATTTATTTTTTTTGTTTGAATTTTAATTTCTTTATACGTGAATTCATTCCATCCAAATAGTCATCTCTTAAACTATTCGATATTTGATCTATCCTCGTAGGAACGATACTTTTCTCATCACTTTATTACTTGTACGATCCGGTATACTTGCCGGAGCTGCATCATTTGATCTTGGTTTCGATTTTTAGTGAATTTTTACTTCCAAGAGTGTAATTCGGACCAGTGACCGAATAGGCTGAGGCAAAATTTAAATATCTTGAGCTACACATATCAAAATAAGATGGGACCAAAAGGGTTGAAAACTAGACACATAGAGCTATGACATATCCAAAATTCAGGTTTAAATGAGTTGAATAAAAGTAAAGGTGGATTATACAAAATTCGGACAGAACTGAATAAAATTGGCAGAAATGACCAAATTAATGGTTTCACAAGTGTTACTGAACATATAAGGCTTGAGTTGACGGTTGCAAGTTTTACATTGATAGATATATTAGATTGATTATACTGCTATGACTGATTTGTCCGTGGGAACTGGCACTATTCATGGGAAAGCGGACATAATCCGTTATGCTGCCGAGTTTTCGGTAGAATAGTAAAGAGGCTACGAGCATTTTATATGTTATAAATATGTATGAGGAAAACTCTATATGCAAGAATGATTTAGGTATGATATGAAGTATATGAAAGTAAATGATGAGGCATACGTATGAGTGCATTTAGCATGCCTATGCATGATTATGTATGAGAATGAAAGGATATGAATATATTAAATATAAATCCCTTCACTTGGAGGCAGTTACACATTGAATCCCTCCCTGTGAAGGCAGTTAAGTAAGATAAGATGTGGGTCCCTTCACTTGGAGGCAGTTGCACATTGAATCCCTCCTTGTGAAGGCAGCTAAAATTATGAGATTCCTCTACCTTGGAGGCACGTGGTCAGATGAGATCCCTCTATATTGAAGGCATATGGTCAGATGAGATCCCCCAATTTTTTATGCACATGACCAGAAGAGATCCCTTCAATTTAGAGGCACGTGACCAAAATGAGATCCCTCCAAGACTAAAGGCACATGGGTCCCCTTGTGGGTTAGTCTGTGTGACGACGGTCACGAGTTGAGCTAACGACCTCACTCTTAGATCAGACTACCCAAGAGCAGTAAAGACTAAAAACTAAAGACTAAAGATTAAAGCATATGCAAGCACCTCACTTACATGAGGCATAGCATCGACCCAACTAGTGTGAGTATAGGGGATAGGGCTTACATGAGGCATGACATGACCCAGCTAGTGTAAGTACCAAAAATTTATGGTGGCATGTAAAGATTTTATGATAAAAGATATGATGCTGAGTCTATATTCCTAAGGAACGTGACATGGCGATCACACTTTGATGGGGTATGACATGGCGATCATACTCTGGAATATAGCATAATGATCCTACACACTAAGGAATGTGACATAGCGATCACATTCTGATGGAGTATAACATGACGATCATACTCTGGGACGTGGCAGGAAGAACATATTCCTAAGGAATGTGACATGGCGATCACATCTCGATGGGGTATGACATGACGATCATACTCTAGAATATGACATGATAAGTAGAAGATAAAGAAAGAAAAGTAAATTTTATGTATCTGCATAACTTCAAGTACAAGTAAAGTCATGTGTAGATGTTATGTCTCCAGTATATTGATGCTATAGTATCTTAATATGTTGCAGTTATTATTCATAGTATAATTCATGAATTGACTTTGTATGGGCTCTCCCAAATGCCAAGTGTATGAGTAAAATGAGCTTTGCTTCGGATAATATATTTTCGAACTATAAAATTAAACAGCTTGTATAACATGATCACCTTTTTCACAATACACCGAAGCAACTGGAGATGACAACGATGACATTATGTATGATAGTTAAAGAATCCTACTGAGAATTTAAAATTCTCACTCCTATTTTTGTGTTATCTCCAGATAGTTCAAGAAGTTCCGAAGTCGGCTGAAGTTGCTGTCAGATAAGGCCCGCTCAGGTAACAGTAACAACTCCAGGGTGTGGTACTATGACTTAAGCATAGTACTGAACTTGGGAGGGTGTTACACAGGTGCTGTGGGTGTTGAAGGTGAACGGGACCATAAAATACGGAGCGGCAGGGTCGAAAGCAGGGTCAAATAAAGGAACAGCAAAATTCCTATTGCTAAAAAGGTAGAGACGGAAATGGCAGGAGTCGGCTATGTACAATGAGTCCACTATGGGGTCATGGTGGAGCTGCAGGTTAGGGATCTCTATAAACAGAGTAGCTGTCGAGTCCCTCACCAGAGTCTAAGAATAATGCGGAAATACAAAGCAGGGTGAGAATTTAAATAAATTCTTAGTAGGATTTAAGTACAGTCTTAAACTGACGTCGTATTCATTCTCAGTTGCCTCAATTTTTATTTAATTATAAGAACATGGCATCAAATCGAATTATCCACATTTAATTAGTTTAAGAAAAGGTTTGGTCCGAGGCAATGTTCAATTTTACTTAAAATAGCATAAGAAACAGAATAACTACTAAATAGTGCTACATAGAATAATGAGCAGAATAAATGGACATGCAGTAGTACGTAAACATAATAGTTAAATTGTAAACAACTTATAATGACTATTCAATGCAACCATAGATAAACTCATTATCATAAACTTTTATGTTACTTAGTCCCCTGGGAGTTGGCCATTCAAACTCCTGGGTAATAGTCTATTTTTCAAGATCGAGCTTGTTCCTATATAGGAATGCCGGGTTTACTTTCCCCGACCTTTCTACCGATCTATTTCCCTTAACTTTAATCTAGGGCTGACCCAAGTATCATGGAACTTTTATCATAACATAGCCTTTATGAATTTCTTGAAAATGCACATGTATCTGAATGTATATTATAACTCGTGCATAAGCTTTACCGACATTTTGGCAGCATAACGGAACATGTTCGCTTCTCCATGAATAGTGCCATTACTCAGAAAACCAATCTTTCAGAGAAACCATAAGATTTCATTCACAATTCAAACATCCAATTTATAGGAACATTAGTGCATTTAAGACATGGTTATTGTCCCAACACTCTCATTCAACCCAGTTCTTGTAAATCAAGCCAGTTCATTTGGACCTAAATTTTGGATATGTTAGAGACCTCTTTCATCCCATCTAATTTTGATAAATGTAGTTCAAGTTATTTAAGTTTTATCTTGGCCTGCCTTGTAGCTGGCTAGAATTACACACTTAAAAATAAAAATCCACTAAAAATTGAAAACCAGTTCAAATCATATGAAATTGGTATCACATTAAATCTAACAGGACAAGATTTCCATTTGCAATAAGTCCGATTTCATTTTCTTTAGCAGAGCTTGATCTATAAGCTCTGAAATTTGACCTTTCTGAGCTGCTCTATTTTGGCCCGATTTGGACATAGGGAAACTTCCTTGAACCACTGCGAGCAAATGGGACCGTATCTAATTCTAAAAATTTTATGGGATGTTCTCCTATGTGTAAGCTTTCTAAAAAAGTTAGTTTCATTCAATTTCAAGATGTATAGGGCAAGTTTTGCCCTGAACAACCTAGCTTGCCTAGAATCAAACTCAAAAACCTAGGTCGAAATTCAAAAGTTTATATCTTTCTCAATACTAATCCAATGGCCTTATATTATATATGTATGGAAATCCATAAACGTCTAGTTTCACATAAAAATAGTTTTATCAAAGTTAAACAACTGTAGAAAGAGTCATACACTTTGCCGTACGGACTGCTGAAGGATTTTAGTCTTCTAACCCCTCCCTGCATCCTACTCTTATTCCTTTTCACTTCTTAATCGATTTTAAACATAAAAATAGCCATAAAACTAGCCAATAATCATTATATACATCCAAAATCACATCAAGAAATGAGAAAATAAAACCCCAATCAGCCACCCATAACCCAAAAGAGACAAAAACAAAGTTGAATCTCTACCTCTTATATGTGATCTTGCTAGATTTTGGAGTTTGGTTGGATGGAACCTTGTCAAAGCTTGAAGGTTTGATGGAGTTGGGTGAGTGGAGAAGAGAATCAGAAGGTTGAAACAAGGAGAGGAGGAGGCGAAGTCAGCAAGGAAATAAGGGAGAAAAATCTGATTCAAGTAATTGAAGGGTAGTTGGGATTGAGTGCTTTGATTGGTTGAGATTTTGTGGCCAATTTTCAGCCATGCTTCCTTCTCCTTGTGGCCTTGGTGGTGCCACCCATAGAGGCTTAAATGGCTAAGTATTCAGCTTTGAGTCATAAGGTTTTGGGTATATAACTCTATTGATTCGATTCCGACAGTTTGAAATACCGTAATTTTACTGATTTCCTTTAAATCGATAAATCAATTTTTGGAAATTTCTATGAAATCTTCTATACTTATAACCTAATTCCCTTATATCTAAACTCAATTAATTGCTAATTAATTGATTTTAAATAAATATTTAGTCGAATTTTAATTAACCTCAATTATTCGATAAAAATCGAACAACTAGGCAAAAAACGATAAAAAAAATCCGGTGGATGTTTCACCACTCCTAGATAGGGCACTAAAGGAAGATGATCATTAATCCCATCGGCTCCGTTTGAAGATGACACGAAAAAATAGGAATAAGAAATAAGAATTTTTCAGTAGAGCTCTAACCTAATAGTTCAGTTTCATCATTATCGTCCCAGCAACTTTGGTTTATTTATAAAAGGGTGAACATACATCAACTTCATTTTATTTAGTTCTATAACATAACTTTTTTGAAGGTGGTTGCTTTTAAACATACACTTGAAACATATCATAATTATGCAACAAGGCATAATTAGACATAAACACATCATATAAGTACTCAAGAGCAAGAAGCATGATAATTAACATAATGCATGAATGTCTTATATATGCACTTTTTTTGTCTTCTTTATTTTTCATTAGTTTTAGCATATGCTTTATATTTCATTTACCACCCTCAAACATTTGTTTTTTTAGGATATGAGCTCACTCCTTGACGACTATCATCACCCATTATAATTGACTTAAATATGTAGGCAAGAGCATGTTCGGTCACGCTTCCTGTCAAGGGATCATTCGTGAATGTCTTTCTTGATTATGTAATTAAGTGTTAAGTCTTATGTCATTTATGCCTCAAAATAAAGGAGTTAAGTCTTTCTTTTTCTGAACACAAGTTTCATCATAAATTATATTAATTCTCTAAGTTCAAGAAAGAATTCGGTAAAAATCCGATAACATAACAACTATACCAAGAGTTTTCCCAAAATTGCAAACATCAAGATAAATAGCCAACAACCTAATAATAGCATACATGGTCATTATCAATCAAGAGTACTTATCAATCAACATAATTTAAGAGAGTTACTTCTCAAGAATCTCAGCCCTATCAATCAAGTGCAATTACATCAATTATTTAATAAGAGTAGCCTTAACATTCAAATTACATAATAAGAGGTAAAGTCAAGTGTCTATACCTTAGCTTTCTCATGTGATACCAAATCACTCATAGTAGTGGCTTACAATCCACATAATTACATAACACTATCTATGAGCAAAAGAAGCCTTAAATACACATCAAAAGTCTTATGAGCATGATTAGGCATTGTGTTCAAGCTTTTAACTTTTACATTTTTACCTTTAAGTCTTAATTAACTCAAAGAGTGTTTTACTAACACCTTCACTTAGTTTAGCCTTTTATGTTAAAGTGTTAACCCAATCAATCCTTTATCACTAAAAATTTCTCTTTAAGCTTGATTAAGTCATTAAACCATATTTCCTTCCTTATTCCCTTTGTATGGCCGAAAATGGACCTAGGGGTTCTCTAAGTCTATTGTTTCATTTTTCTCCAAATAAATTTGTTGAGTCCACTAATTAAGTATTATGAGGGCCTACTATATTATCCTCTTTAATTAAAGTTCACTCTTTCCTATTTAACCCTTATGTGCCAAAAAAAAAAAAAACACAAGTCTTATGGTTATAACCTTTTATTTAATTCCTATCTTCTTGGGACTTTGTTAAACTCACATAGTTATCACTCACAAACATCCACCAAAAATTTCTTTCTCTTTTCTTTTCCTAGGTGGCCGAAACCAACATCATCATAAACCATAAGTCTTTTTCTTTTATTTTCTTTTTGGAAGATCCATTAGAAACACTTGTTTAGCCAAGAGCACTCATCACAATATTCAACACATTTTTCCTTCCTTTTTAAAACTTATACAGTTGAAACCCTAATCTTAAGGTATCAAGTTTTTATTTTGTTTTTCTTCTTTAAAGTTTGAGTTTCTACTTAGTTAAAGTTCATGAACTTCGATGTAGTCTTGTTAGAAGTTATAGTTCCTTAAGATCTCTAAAACTTGTTTAACCCTCTTTATGTTAAAGCATGAAAAAATCATTTACCCATGGATTCCAACAAAACCAACCAAATAAATAACTTAAGAGAGCATTTAAACAACATTCAAGAAGCTAAAACAAGAAAACAAAGCATGAACCCCAAAGCCATGGTTAGGGCTTGAATATTCATGACACTTTAGTGCAAGAAAGTGTTTGATTAGAGAGTCCTACCAACACTTCCAAGCACAAGACTTTGAGAAGATAAACTTCAAGCTCCAAGACACCAGTTTGAAAAAGAAAATCTCTCCCCTAAACCCAAGCTAGTCGTGGCCTCAACAAGGAGAAAGGGGGTTTGTAACACCCTAATAAACCTAAAAGTCATATTATGGTATTTATCAGTTGTTACCTTTGCTTTGTGGAAGCTTAACTCATTCCTTTACAATTAAGATATGCAGAAAATAGGTTTTTCTTTTTTGAGCTAAAACTCGCACTTCAAAATCGTGAGAGCCATGTTATGTCGTCGCGCATAATCATAAATAATAAGCGTCATATTCATGTGTAGAAAGTAAAGGTAGTTACATAATCATTCGCACATAATTAAACATAGATACCATAGTATAAACATAAACAATACCATATAAAATAGATAGGGACTAGAGTTAGATCATTGAAGGACCTAACCTTATTACCGTGCTATCATAATACACGCATCAATAGAAATAAAGCATAAAATA
The DNA here is from genome assembly GCA_031439585.1 of Pterocarpus macrocarpus. Classification (NCBI taxonomy): domain Eukaryota; kingdom Viridiplantae; phylum Streptophyta; class Magnoliopsida; order Fabales; family Fabaceae; genus Pterocarpus; species Pterocarpus macrocarpus. Next base: position 10,281,540 of record CM062514.1, read on the forward strand.
ATAAACATAACATAAGTTGACTGTACGAAACTGGTACATCCCATAAGTCCTAAAACTACATCTCCAAAGGCAACAGCAAAATATGATCCCTGGTCGCCTCGCCCCATGTACTTAGGCATAATAGCAACATTCTCTAACTATGGTAAGAATCGAAATGGTCATGCCCTCATCTACCATGCCCTCTTAGAACTTTCAGCATTATGATGATGCATGGTCCTATCCAAGGCCCCAAGACTTGGTCGACAGTTGTGGATGACTTCTCCGATAGGTTTGTCTCAAAGGTATGTGATGTAAGGTGATAGTTAGGCACTGGCGGTAATCCGGGTTGCTAGATAGGAGTGCTAGTGGAATTGAGTTCTATCACAAGCACCTTAGAGGGCACAGGCTCTAGAGGAGGGAGGTCAGGTGACATGGGCTTGAACTCGGATGGCATTAAAGATGGTTGAGGTTGCATGGGGCCAACTAAAGGTGTAGTAGAGGAAGCTGGAGATGCGGCGGGAGCAGCAAGAGCACCAAAAACACTAGTATCATGAAAGTAACCAAAGTACACATAGATACGGGCAATAGTGGTGGTGGTCATTGACATTATCGCATCACGCTCCAAATCGTAAAACCACTCATAATTCGGAGGATCCATGAAGAATTCCATTGGGTATACCATTAGTATTTGGAGACAATATGGAAATATCATCAAAAATCATATTTGTTAGCAAGAACTCTAACTTGATAGACAAATGTCATCGTTATCATCCTAGCCACCTTGAGTTTCTTGTAAAATAATGAGCATGCATATAGTTCAATTATTAAATTTAGAAAACTTCATTAGTCGAATTGGATTTCTTTTAAGCATACTTTTAACACGACAAAGGCATATAACATGAATACGATTGATAGCATATGCAAGGCACATAACCATGGAACATGGATGAGTACATTATGCATATCTTTTACGTGTCTTTTTTTTTCTTTTCTTAACTTTACTTTACTCGGTTGTATGTTACAACATACGAACTTCATGTATGCATTCACATACTCACCACCCTCAACATGAAATGATAATGAGCTCATACTGTGGTGTCACCTTTCTTTCTTGTGAACTTTGGCAAGAGAGGGGGTTTTGGTGGGTCACCTTCCTTTACTGAAGGATTATACCCTTAGTTCTTTCCTTTCTTGTATAAAATATATAATGCATGGCATGTTTCTTTTTATGAGATTTTCTTACTTTGTCATGTGAACCCTTTATGACATGCATGGAAAATGTTTCTAGGTCTGAAATTTTGACAGAAATCCAGTAGTATAATGACTAGACCAAAGCTTCCCCAAAAATTGCCAAACAGTAGATCACAAATATAACATCCCCAATTTCTGTTATGCTAAATTACCTTCCATTATGCTTGAACGCTGGTCTCGGAACCTGATACCATCTATTCTTCTTGAACTCGGAGATGAGCTTGGAAATCAGAACCTGAGATCGTCTATTATGTTTAAACCTAGAACTCAGAACATGTTACCACTGTTCTGCTTGAACCCGAAACTTGGAACCTATTACCACTGTTTTGCTTAAGCTCGGATCTCAGAATCAAAGATTGCTTGAACTCAGAGATTAGAACCTGAGACTGCTTGTTTTGCTTGAACTCAAAACTCGGGAACCATCACATCTCTAGTTTTACCTTGTGCTGAATTACTTTAGTGACCCTAAGCAACTAGGCACTTAATGAAGAAGTAAGGAATAAGGGCTTAATTAAGGGATAGAAAGGATAATTAAGACGAGAAAAATTGAGAAAATGCTTAATTAAGATTAGAGAATTTTAAATTAAGCACTAATCACCAATAATTAGCTTAATTGAGTTTAATTAAGGGTAATTAAGCATAATTAAAAATTTAATTTCATTAATCATGATAATGAGTTAATCACTAATCCTTGATTAATTAAGTCAAATAAGTAGTAAGAATACTTAATCACATTATTAGAATTCAAACTAAGTCAACTAGACAATAAAGTAATAATGACATCATTAAAGTGAAAAAATAGAAGATAAAGTTACTTTTTGTAAGAGTTAGTACAAGATTTGTCTAAAATAGCATCTTAATTCTCCATTTTGCCCCCTTAATCACATCAAAATCCAAATATCTTCCCCTAAATACCAAGAGAGGCCCATGGTCACACCCTTATACACACACACACACACACACACACACACATTCACTTTTTCACAAACACACTCCTTCTTCTCCAAGCCACTCTCATATCCCCTCAACCTCAAGAGAATAAACTCTCTCAACTTCTCCATCCTTCTCATTCTTCTTCTTCTCAACTTTCTATCTGCTATAGCCAACCTCACTTAGCCTTGTGAGAGCTACGACTTTTAGCTCTCATAAACACATACAAACACATCCTCACTCAAGCAAGGAAGCAAAGTCTCATCTTCCCCTCTCAAGAGCTCAAGGCTGTGAACACCTTAGGAGAGCAAGGAGGAGTTTTTTCATTTCAAGATCCAACATTTTCTTCTATACATCATCATCTTGTGGTAGGATTCTCTATCTACTTTTATTTTCTCTTAAGACAAGCCATGAGAGTCCAAGTTTGTTCCTAACTTGGAGCCTCAAGCTTTTATCTCAAAGTGTCTAGTTTCTTGAGAAAAATAACGCCTTTCATGTTTCTACTACTTACTTTGCTCTTATAATATCATTATATTGAAAAGAATGTGTAAAGTTTTGATTTTTATTCACTTTCATGTCAAGAGCTCCTAGCCCTAGCCATGGTTATGGAGCCTTTGGCACATTTCTTGTTGTCACCTCTTGAAAGACTCTAAAGTTTGCACCTTTTTAAGTATTTGAGTGTTATTTTGGATCACTTTACACTTTTGTGATCATATCTTTTAAAAAGTTGCTTTCTTGAGTTTGATTGATGGGTTGTTGCAAATTGGCCATGAGAAAGTGCTCTTAAAACTTAAACAAGGAAAATGTTTCAAGCTTTATCACTTATTTTATAAAATGAACACTCTTAAGCTTAGAACTTTGTTCATAAGTATTGAATAAGCCTTAAACAAGTAGAAACAAGAAGTAGGGCAAAATAAAACTTGGAACTTGGCACCTATATGGTTTTGGCAATGATGAGTAACTTGTGAGGGAAAATGAGTTTGATGCTTTTAGAGATAGATCTATGGTTTATTTTAGCTATCAACACACTTTATGATAAAGAAGTAAAAATGAAATTTTACCTAACCTTGAGGTATCTATTCGGCCATTAATGAAAGAAAAAAGAAGAAAATGTTTTTAACTAAGCTTAGAACAAAACCTTGAAGTCACAAAGCTTGGTATTACAACTTTTGAAATTAAAAATCACTTCTTGATGATGATGAGCATATGGTATTGTTGGGTTCATGAGTATGGGCATACTTTGTCATGACTCGAGGGACTAGAGGGATTTCGAAATCCCTTGGGAACAGAAGTATGATTAGAGCTCCAATGGTTATGCCATGAACCTAGGAATCACTTGTATACCATTTCAAGGAAACTAAAAGATTTGAAGACAGAAATTTTGGTGGAAAACCCAATCTAAGGTTATGGCCTTAACAAGAAGAAAAAGGGAGATAAAGTGTTAAAATTTTAACTCAAGAAAATCTAACTCTTAAAGTGTGAAGCTAAGAAACCTAGTAAGTTACATGGTGAATATGAAACCCAAGTCTTAACAAGACCATAAACATGGCCACGATTTTTTAGCTATTAAATAAGAAGGAAAAATGCTTAATACCTAAACTCGAGATAATTAAGATCCAACATGCAAGAATGGATAAATTGGACCCACTGATTCTAACCAATTTAATTGGTTCGGTTGGTTTTTCAAGTTTAATGTGTAGATCGGACCAACTTATACCCCTGCAAAGAATGATCATTTAATCTACAATGTCCTTATGGAGTTTTCCCTTACAATTCTCTTGGAGACCTTATCATTAAGAAGCCACTATTGAAGAGTGAAGTAATAATCTATACTTGTATGATTCTCATGAGGCTATTTCACATTCATCAATGGAGAGTAATTCATTGTGATCTTTAAGTTAGATCCTCCTTGACTCGTGTGAAAATATCATCACCCAACACAATAATAGTGAATTGTAATGTGCTAGAACAAAAAAATTGTTGGAGATGAAATTAGAAATAAAAAATTAGATAAATTTTCTAAGGTATATTGTACACATTTTTAAGTTTAGTTTGATCCACCAATGCCTAAACTAAATGCAAATGGTTAGAGTAAATTTCTTGTAGGACATATTGAGGAACACTTAGTTCATTTTGTACTCATGCAAAGAAGGCACATGATAACAATGTTCTTTTGTGGAATGATAATCTTTTATATTGCTTTTTTCACACAAAAGAAAATAAAAGAAAATTTTGAAGTAGTTTAAAGTTGGTGGAGTTTTCTTTTTTCATAAAATTTGAAAGGTTTTATAAATAGATATAACCCTTTAGACATAGTTGTTACGAACAGTTATAAAATTGTTGCATATTAATAGTTATGACCAATCAAAATAACTATTACAAGTGCTAAAAATATGATTTAAGTCCTCGGTATGGAAAAAGTTCCTCTAGAGTGACAAAGTGATGAATTATCCGTCTTTAGATTAATCGTTAGTGCCCAAGTATTGAAAAAGTTTCTCTAAAGTGAGTTTCCCTCTTAAGTGAGAAAATGATAAATTATCTATCTCCAGATTAGTTGTTGGGACCCACACAATGCATCTTATTGATTATGGGTGAATAACTTCTCGCTTTTTCATTTTAGAGAAGAAATTCACTTTAGAGAGCCTTTATGCACTCGTGCCATGTAGACATATGTGGAAGGTCATGTGACACTTGATTTAATTTTTCACTTTGTTATAATCAATTATAATTCTTAGGCTTTTCATATATAAATTTGCTAATCAATAAGGGTTGAATGCAATGGTATATGAGCTACATTTTGGGAAGAGGACCAAAGTACAAACCCTAAAGATGACAATTGTTGGGAGAGTCTTTTAGTCATGATAGTGTTTGAGGGTAGAGATACCTCAAAGAAGACCAAAATAATATGCAAACTTGTTAACTTTCAATATTTGAGCAGTGTAGGATTTCTTAGGTATTATTTTAGAAGAGAGATCTTACTTGAACACTCCCTTTATTGATATATCATGGGACACATTCACTTTCAATATAGCCGACCCTTTTGGTATTTACAATTGATACTCCGAAAAATATTTTGGTTGTTGATTCTGGATAATGTTATTTGGTATTGAGCACATTATTTGAGATGTGGCTTTGCTCTATTTTTAGGGTGACTCCACCGGATTTTCTGTCACTTCAGGATTAAGCTATTAATTTATTATTAATACAATTCTATTATTAAACTTGTTAGTCTAAATGAGCTTGGTTTAACATCAATATGTGCGCGGGTCATGACCTAGGTGGGTTTCGTGACAAATTATAACTTACTAACACGATAATTTTGAATTCTTAACCCCCAAGCATATTACAAGTTTGGTAACATGACAACAGCATAAAAATTTAAACAAGTAAAATTCATCACCATACCATCACTGACCCATGCATTAAGGAATACTCATCATTTTTATTTGAAGCTAAAATAACAGGATGCTCTCTAGATGTGGCACACAAAAGCTTGTAGCTACTGGCAGTTATGGGTACTACCACTCCGAGGTTTCTGGTTGACACCGTCATTTCCTGCCAATACCATATACTTGTCTTTCCTGGTGAAACTGGTGCATGTAAACCCCAGTGCATTGCCAATCTCATTTTGCACGAAATTGGCAACTTCAATCCTAGATTTTCCACCAGCATGGCATGTTTCTGATTGTGGTAACCTCTCTAGAATTTTAACCAAGTACGTAGGATTTGGGTTCAAAAAGTGGAAAAAAGGGTCCAAATATTTATGCCCGCTTGCTGTTGTTCCATAGAACATGGTGACCTTCACATCTACAGCAACAGGAACAATATCATCAGTGAGCTCAGCAAACAAAGGACTAAACCTTAGCAAATAAGGTTCCCTGCAAGTTGTGCCCTCAGGACACACCACAAGGTTGCCTTGACTTAGTTGTTTCTCCATCATGTCTCTGTCTCTCTCTCTGTCCCTTGTCAGCCTCATAGTTCTGATGGGGGAAACTAGCTCATTCAATCTACTTAAGCTGTATGTGACAGCTGAGAGAGGTTTGTCTAAAATGTATGCAATGTAAAGTGGGTCAAGTAAGGTTCTGTGATTGCACACATAAAGCATGCCCTTTTGATCTTCTTCATTTTGGGTCAAAGACAAAGAGTTCTGGGGTCTTGAAGCAGTGGTTCTTGTCCCCGAGAATGCCAATATTGGAGCGGACAAGTTGAAGGGTAATGCAATGCCAAATGTGAATCTGAAGATGGAAAGAAATAAACCAAGGGGCAACCACATGAACAGGGCTAGACAAGAAGCAGGGGTTGGCCTGAAAGCCAATCTTCCATCATGGAAGATCAATGGCTTCGGGTACCTATCTCTTGGAAGGGCATGCCAATTTCTTCTCTCATCTGAGTTCAACATTAAGTAACCCTCCTGCAGAAACAAAGCTAGTGAGAAAGTCATATTTAGCATAAAAAGTCATGACATGAGTGTGCACATGTGTGTGTGTGTGTGTGTGTGTCCTTTCTAGTGGCCAAACCTTGGAATGGGGTAAAAGCTCCTGGTCAATATACTCAAAAGAGCTAACTTCAATGCCAATACTGCTGTTTTTGTTACCCCCAGCACCTTCATGTGACGGGGTATTACTATTTGCCTTCTTTTTATCAAACAATCCCAAAAAGTACCCAGAGAAGGACTTCAATTCTCTTGCTACAACAGCCTCAACTCCTAAATAGTCCTTCAAGAAACCTTCAACCATGATCCTAGGCAACTTACTGGATGCCACCCTTTTCTCATAACACATTACAGCTTCAAAGCCTTCCCACCCCACATCTTCTAAGAAGAACTTTGGCAGAACAGCTGATCCTATTCTGAATGTGTCCTTTCTGATACCAAAGAAGCACAAGAAAACCATAATATTCAAACCCAGTTGATCTTCACCCACCAGCCACACCAAAGGGTATGAAAGAAACAAGATGAGAGATCTTAGCAGTCCACCAGCTTCAAAAGCAACCAGCATGAAGTAAGGGAAGAATGAAGTAGATCTTAACAAAGTACCCTCAAAACTAAAATCTACTGTTTTATTTGCCATTTGTGGCTTTTTGTGCACAAGTGGATCGGTTTTCATCTTGCTGAAGCCGGAGTTCGTTGTGTAAGAAAGGCTGTTTCTGGCGTCCTGAACAAGTTTAGGAAGTTAGACTAGAATCAATTGAAAATGCTTTCACGGGAGATGGGTTCCTAGCTATTGCTATTGTCAAGCAATAAATAAAAGGACTTCAAAGTTCAAAGAGTACTTAACTCTTTGCATCAGATGACACCGAGGACAATGATGGTTCGCTGTTGCAGAAGTCTAACAAATAAATAAGTGAACGGTACGTGGCATAGAGTTCATACGTCCATTTCATTAGCTAACAATAGCATCTTTTATCATAGAAATACTCGTATGGTCCGGGAGTATCATGTGGTTGTACTTCTAAACCAATCATATAAGTATATTTTATATAGGACCCACCACTAACACATAATCTCTTACAAAATACATTTATATGATTGATCCGAGAGCACAACCACGTGATACTCCCGGACCATACAAATATTTCTTTATATCAACATAGGATTATGCTTTTATAGCCTAATAAAAGATATTGATGAAGTTCAGATACCAATTAAACATCCCCAAAGCTGACCTACACCTACTTGGATGAAACTCATTTTTTTACCTTTAATGTGTTAGTTGCTACTATTAATAAGGTCCATATGGTGACAAACTCAGCAGTCACCATGAAAGAACTCGCCTATATTAATTTCGGTGAAGGTGACCTCTGTTTCCAGTGTTAATTTACTCCAGCGGGTGGATATATTAATTCTGGGTGCAGTTTACCTGGAAGTGTATATCTTGCTCTAATTGTTCTCCTCATTAAATTTCAATCCAAATTCAACTACTGTTTATTGTATTTTAAGTTCTTATAACTATCGATTTTTCCAATATTATGCACTTTATTAGTTTAAAGAAAAAATTAAGGTAGTATTTGGCAATATTGCCTATCAAGATTGCCAATAATATAGATTACTAATTTAAAAAATTGTCATTTTTTAAATTGTTCATTGTTGGTAAAGTTATAATAAAGTATTTGATATGTATTAACTAGTAATTTATATTATCCTATTTGGTATATCAAAAAGATTAGTAGATAATATATATCTTTTATCAATATAATAATAATAATAAAAATATTATTGTTATTTATTAGTTATAATAGTATTATCATTATAATATTAATTTTTAATAATAATTACTAATTATGATTACAATAATTAATATTATTATTAATTATTAATTATATTAATAAATAATTGTAATAATTATTAATAATAATAATTAATCATAATATTATTAACAGTAATAATAATAATAATTAATAATTATTAAAAATAACAAGTACAATAATTAATAATCAATCATTACTAATAATATTAATTTTTAATAATAATAATGAGACAATTACTATATTGATGGTAATCCACGTTACCTTAAAAATTTAGATTATCAATAATGTGACCCAACCAAACAAAATAATGATGTAGACTCATTTACTTTAATCAAATATTATCAGTAATTCAAATAGATTCTTTCATACCAAATGTTACCTAAGTCCATATAATAGTTGTTACAGGGTCACCTTGTTTATTTTGTACTACTCCGTTCTAAAATAAATATTCACTTTTGAAATTTTATTTGCCTATAAATAATTCTATATTTTTGAAATTTAGACAATAGTAATTATATTTTTTCTAATTATACCTCTATTATATGAGAGAGAGAGAGAGAGAGAGAGAGAATAAGTGAAAATAGATAATTAAAAAAAAAATATAAAATAGTAAAGATAATTTTGTAAAATATATATAATTTTATCTAATATTAAAACTTCTCTAATCATTTTGTTTATTCTTGTATATATTTAAAAGTGGACAATTATTTTAAGAGGGAGGTAGTATAAGTTTGCGATACTCAACATAAAATTTATTATCTCTAGTTATCAAAGCTATCCGTTGCTAAGGCTATCATTTATTGTCATCGAACAGCAACAGCGGGTAATTGCTGTAGCCTGTGGAGTTAAATGTGGTAAATTTTAAAATATATTATTTGTACATTGATGTTGGATACTATTGAAGACTTTAGGTGGGTGGCGGATAAGAAATAAATGAAAAAAATTGAAAATACAAAATTTTTAAATGTTTGTTTTACACTTTGTGAGGGAAGATATCACTTGATATGTCTATAAGAGAATATATAAATAAGAACCCTCATTTTAAATTTTGTTTTTGCTCCCGATAATAATTTGTAGTATAGAACTCTATAGGTTTTTATCATTTAGGCTTTAATCTTTTATTTCGGACTAAAAGTAAAACTTGAATTATATGGAACAATTTTTCATAAAAAAATAAGGACAATTCTTCATAGAGAGGAAGAATTAAAACTTCAGAAAAAATAACAATTATAGGGCATAAAACCTCAAAAAGAAAAAATTATAAAGATCGATACTCAATTATAAAGATGTAAAACCAAATTAGGGACCTACCAAAAATAAAACCTATAAAATAAAATTACGAAAACACAGATCACTGTAAAGACTAAAATCTTATTTAAATTTAAATTGCATAAATAAAGGAAGACATTGTGCAACCATGACAAGTAAAAGATATATTTGCATTTACTGACACTAAAACCATTACAATTATCTGGTGGAAGGAAAGAAAGAGGCTAAATATTTTAAAGAGGCATCTATTTATACTTATAATATAAAAGTTCTTCTACAATAATTCTTATGCAGTATTTTTTTTTTCTATATTTTAGGTTTTTAAGTCTTGTAAATTATAACAACATTTTTATTTTCATCTATTTTGTAAATTTTCTCCTACTATAATTATCATTTTTCTATTTTTCTAATCTTTAGTTATCTTTAATTATATTTATAAATAACTTATACTATTACCTTTCTTGGTTACCTTTTTTGTTTTATTCTTATAGGTACTAATAACTATAGATTTATAATTGTACTAACAATAACTATCCATATTCTTATCTCATTACTTTCAAAAATATATTACTTGTGAGTTATACTTTTAAACCATCTAATAATAGTGAGTAACTACTTCAAATTTTAACAAATAAAAATTTGTTTTATCACATATTATCCAATACTTACACATAAATGTAAGTAAAAAAAAATTAAAAATTATAAAATTTTTGTTTTTACTTTTAATTGCATAAACCAAAAATAAAATTTATAGATTGAAAGACACGTATTTGGAGCTCAATCCACTCTTCCACTATAATTGATATGTGGCCTTTTTTTAAAATTAAAAATACATTGTCTGTGCCGTCGAATGTGTATCTGGGCAGGTTGTTTATATCTGATCTACTTGGTGGATTGAGCGTTGAGTTCTTCCAAATCCCTAGTGGCTTTAAAGCTAGTGAAGTAGCAAATACTTTGGGCTTAAGGCCAACGAAGATGGTGTGGAGGGATACTGGTCGAGTTTAGATCCCGAATCTATATGGCTTCCTGATTGAACCGAGTGACGAAATCTTGGAGTGACTCTTCATCTCTTTGTTTTTGGCTAGCGAGACAAGCTGATGTTTTCCTGTGGCTCCACTAATAAAGAAGTGATCTTGAATTTCTTTGAAAGATTGGAAAAATCGTGGATGAAGCTAGGTGCTAGGATGGAAAACGACAACAGAGCTTATTTATTGATAGTGGTGGGAAAAGCTCTGCACATGATTGGATTTGTTCCACCATTGATCATGATGCGAACTTATACCAAGTCATATAACTAATAAAGTAGAGCACCAGTTCCTTAATCTAAATGTTATCTAGGCGCCTAAATCAAGATAACAAATTCAAATGCAAATTGAAACAAAATCGTAATAAAAACTGCCTAACAAGAAAAGACTGTGGATAATTGAAGTGAGAAAATGCAAGGGATCCAATTTCACGTAGTTGCTCCAATAAGTATTAAAGACTCCAACTTAATTAAATTATATCTAATCAATTGATAGGGAGACTTCCTATTTCAATTAATATTTAACTCCTGCATTAATTCTCTTTAGACCTTAAAACTAAATTAATTCCTTAACTTGAATATACTAAGACTAAAGGCATTATCGATTTAAGAAATCTCTAGCAAAATCCCATACAATCATTAACCTCTATTCCTAGATAATAAACAATTATTATTTCTATCCCTAGGTCTAAACTATGTATCAATTTTCAAATTACATATACAACTCACAACTTCAATTCAGCGGCGATCAAACCATAAAAGCATCAAGCACAAAGATAAAAATTTTATTCAAAAAGAAAAACATCCATTAGATTGAAGGAAAACTCAATACATCATCATGCAAACATAAAAAGGATTTACCACTAAACATATTTAAAACATCCAAGTCTAATAAAAGAAAGCATATCTCAAACATGAATCAAGAAAAGATAAATAGATCGAAGCGTACGAATTCTCTTCTCTTGACATAGCCACCAAACCCTAGCACTTCTTGGCCAAATTCAACCAAAGATTACTGAAGACCACCCAAGATTGCCAAAGGATGTATTTACAGCTACTCTCATGTTTAGAATTTAATTGAGGCTTAATTGTCATGATTAGGCACAAGAAATTGGCCTCCAACTCATTAAGACCTAAAATAATCAAGTTTGAGTATTTTCTGCATCCAAGACATGGCCCTGTGTCCAATTACATGAGGGGGGCCATGCAACACTTTTTCAAGACCAATTTGATTTAGATAGAAGGACACGACCCCATATTCGGGGGGTCATGTGATGTTTTGTCAGCATGTCAATTGATTGCTTCTCAAGTATGTGTGGTCTTCTACAATGTGATTTAGGCTTGGATGTCTTCATAAAAGTTGTAGATCTATTTCTGGCATTCCCATGCCTTTGAAATAACCTCAATTGGACTCCTATTGCTCAAGATATGGATGATTTGGTACAGAAAGGTTAAGTTTGGAGACAATTTAGCTCCTTCCTTGTTTCCGCTTTTTCTCCATGAGGCTCTAGGAATTTGGAAAGTGTTGAACATCAAAGTTGTAACCATCTATCTCTACTTTCTAGATCCTCTTGAATCATCAATTTTGGATCCTTGGAGAAGAAGTTATGAAGATTCCACCGTGATTTGGTATGATTCTGTGTGGTCTAAGCACTCAAACATGGTCAATATTAGCTCCTCAAATCTCCATTGATCAAAATAATATAAATTCCACCCAAAAACCTCAGAATCCACCTAAAATCATCAAACAAATATAATTTTCAAGGAGTGTACTAATTTTAAATAAATGAAATAATTAATGGCAAATCTCATCACAATAAACACTCAAAACCATATTAAAACTAGCAATGAATGTGTCTTTTCACATACATAAAAGCAATATCATCTAGTTGAACATGTAACACCCTCCCAAGTACCGTACTATGCTTAAGTCATAGCACCATACCTTGGAGTTGTTACTGTTACCTGAGCGGACCTTGTTGGACAAAGAACTTCACTGCCTTCTGACTTCTTGGACTTTCTGGAGACAACACGGAAGATAAAAGTGAGAATGATAAATTCTTAGTAAGATTCTCTACTTATCATACATAATGACATCGTTGTCATCTCCAGTTTGCTTCGGTTTATTGTAAAAAAAGTGATCATATAATGTGGACTGTTTAATTTTACAGTTCGAAAATATATTATTCGAAGCAAAGATTCAGTTTTACTCATAGACTTGTCATTTGGGAGAGCCCATATAACACCAATTCATAAATTATAGCATGAATAATAACTGAAACATAGTAAAGCACAATAGCCTCAATACACTGGATACATAACTTATGCACCTACCTTTTCATGTATTTGAACTTATGCAAAAACATAAGAGTTATGGGAAAAACCCATAAAAATAAATTCCTGAACGATATCATGGATAACAAGTGCAACATATTAAACTACACATAGCATTTGCACATAACTTTATCTTTTCTTGAATTCATGCATATACATAATATTTGCTTTTCTTTCTTCATCTCTCTTTTCATCATAAAATCTTTACGTGCCACATTCCAGAGTATGATCGTCATGTCATACCCCATCAGAGCGTGATCACCATGTCACGTTCCTTAGGAATGTCGGATCTTCCTTTGGTACTTACACTAGCTGGGTCATACTATGCCTCATGTAAGTTCTGTCCCCTGTACTCACACTAACTGGGTCGATGCCATGCCTCATGCGAGTGGGGTGCTTGCATATGCCTTAATCTTTAGTCTTTAGTCTTTAATCTTTAGCTTTTACTTGGCACACCTAGGCGTTACGTATCGCCGTCCCTAGGGTACTATTACTGCCCCTGGGTAGCCTGGCCTTGGAGTGAGCTCGTCAGTTTCACCCGTGACCGTCGTCACACCAACTCACCCACAAGGGGATTCACATGCCTCTAGTCTTGGAGGGATCTCATTCTGGTCACATGCCTCTAAGTGAAGGGATCTCTTCTGGTCACGTGCCTCAAAATTGAGGGATCTCATCTGACCACGTGCCTTCAACATAGAGGGATCTCATCTGACCACGTGCCTCCAAGGTAGAGGGTATCTGCCTTCACAAGGAGGGATTCAAAGTGCAACTGCCTCCAAGTGAAGGGATTCATATCTTTATCATTTAACTACCTTCACAGGGAAAGATCTCAATTAACTGCCTCCGAGTGAAGGGATTTACATTTAATATACTCATGTCTTTTCATTCTCATACATGGTCATGCATAGTCATACTGAATGTACCTATACTTCATTTATTTTCATATGTCATTGCACACATGATCTTCACGTACATAGTTGTGACATATAAAGGCCCGTAGCCTCTTTACCATTCTACCGGCACTCATACATATGCTTTGTCCTTTACTTTCATATACCTCATCTCCTACTTATGTCATTCTTGAATATAGGGTTTCTATATACCCATTCATACTCTAATTCACCCTTGATAACTCATATCATCTTCAAATTCATCCTTGCATGTACATATTTCTTAGTTTCATAGACTTCTGTCATAAATTTGGCAGCATAATGGATCAGTTCCATCTCCCCATGAATAGTGCCAGTCCTTACAGACGGTTCAGTCATCACAATATAATCATTTTAACACATATATATCAATGTCAAACTGGCAATCCTCCACTCCAACTATATATGTTTCACTAATACTTCTAAAATTACCAATTTGGCCATTCTGCCAATTCTATTCGGTTCTGCCCGAATCTTGAATAATCCACCTTTATCTCTAATCAACTCATTTAAATCTAAAATTTGGATATGTCATAGCTCTATATGTCTACTTTCTAACCTCTTTGGTCCCATATCATTTTGATTTATATAACTCAAGATATTTAACTTTTGCCTCAGTTGGTTCAGTCACTAGCCTAAATTACACTCTTGGAAATATAAATTCACTAAAAATCGAAACTAAGCTCAAATCATGCGAAATTGGTCTCATATTGAAGCTAACAGGACAACCTTTCATTTGTCACAAGTTTCACTCCAGTTGCTTAAGTATACCTCGAGTTATAAGTCCTGAAAGTCGACATTCCTGAACTACTCTATTTTGGCCTGGATTGAGCATAGGACAACTTCCTCGAATTACTGGGAACCATTGGGACCGTAACAAACTCAGAATTTCATATTGGGATGCTCCTCTATGTGTAAGCTTTATAACAAAGTTGGTTTCACTCAATTTGGAGTTGTATAGGGTGAGTTATACCCTCCTCAAGTCACCCTGCCCGGATGAACACCCTGATTCCTAGGTCAAACTTCAAAATTCATATCTCTCTCAATACTAATCCAATAACCTTATATGATATATGTATGGAAAGCCCTAGGTGTCTACTTTCATTGAAAAATGGTTCCATCGAATTTAACCGGTTGTAGGCAGCGCCGTACACTCCGCCGTACGGACTGCCGTGGACTTCCTCACCAAGATAGCATCCCACTTCTACACTCCTTCTAACTTTCTCCTTCTAATCATAATTCTAACTCAAAATCTCCTATGAATTCAATCATAATTCAGCATAATCCATTATAATACATCCAATAATTCATCAAATACATAAGGAAGAGTTCAATCTCATGCAATAATAGTGCAAGGAATTCAAGAATAAAAGTAGAATCCTACCTCTCTGGAGTATGACTTTGCTGAATTTGAGTTTGGATTGATGGAACTTTGCCAAAGCTTGGAGATTTGATGGAGTTGGATTTGAGAGAGGAAAGGAAGAAGAAGAAGGCTGGAGCAAGAGGAGAGGGAGACGTAAATCAAATCAGAATGAGAAGGAAAGTCTGACTTAAATACATGAAAGTTGTGGTGTTGATTGGCTGAAGTTTTGTCGTTGAAGTTTGGCCATGTCTCTCACTTTTGTGGCCAATTTGCTCTCCACATCGTCCCACAAGTGGGATATGCTTCTACTCTACCTGAAATCGGAACTCGTGTCTATTATGGTTTAAGTCGGAACTCGTCCCATTTATACTTAAAGTCGGAACTCGTGCCATCTTGCTGGTGACGAGGAAATCCCGTTTGGTTTATTCGAATCTTGGAAGCAATGTCGGAAGTCGGGAGTCATTCTGTTCACAATCATATGATCTCAGAACTCCTATTTGAACCCGGGAATATTACTGCTTGGAATGGGCTCCTTGAGGTCGGAACTCGGTAATTCGGAAGGCATCAAACACCCAATGCTTGAACTCGGAAGTCGGGATTTTTAAAACATAAGATGGAAATGGTACCCGAGTAGGAAACCTTATGCCCGAGTCCATGAAGTTGGAAACTATGTACAGTATTTTGATCCATGAGGTATGAAGTCGGAGCTCGCGTGTATTTTGCTTGAAACTCGGAGATAAGTTATGAGATCGGAAATGGGTCCGTTTTCCTTTGAGGTATGAAATCGGACATCAGAAATCACCCACGTTATTCGGACTCGAATAGCAAACTCAGAAGTCGTGAGAATAATCTAGATGAAGTCGAAAGTCGTAGACATAGGTGAGCCGAACTCGGAAATCGGAGAATATGCATAAGATGAAGTCGGAAATCAGGAGTAGTCAAAATTAGATGAAATCGGAAATCGGAGGTCATGAAATCGGAAATTGTGCAAGATGAACTCGGAACTCAGAAATAATCCCTTCTATCTGAAATTCGAAGATTGAGTCGGGAATGGGATTTGATCAAACTTGAAGGTGAAGTCGGACGTCCGTTGTTGGAGTTGAATAACGTCGGAAATCGGGAAGATGTGTGTAAGGAGGTCGGAAATCAGGACGTTACAGAACATATTCAAAATTTCTTAAGGATCTCTTGTTCCGTAAAAAAGTTCTAGCATGTTGGGCAATTTGTAATTCTTCAGTAAACGAATGGACATGATAAACTCATAAATGAGATGAGTAACTAAGGTGGGTGCAGTCATAGTAATGGTCCTACTTGTTCTTTCAAATAATGGCTAGGAGATTTGAGATTTCTCCTTCATGTTGATGGTTGACCTTGTGCCCTTAGGTGATTTTGTCAACTTGGCCTCCATCCTTTGGTTCTTTCCTACAGTTTGTAGATAACACAAGAAAGGCCATCCACGATGGAAAGAGTGGCATGATTATTATCAACAGGATTGTGTGTGGTTGCGTTGGTGTTGTACCTTATGTTTAAGGCATTATGAATGCGACAAGTTATCGGCCCCATGATGGGTGCCAAATGTTCTTACTTTAAGAATGGGTGGTCAGACATGTCCTTTGTTAGTGAAGAAATAGCTTTGTGGGACCTGCAAAGACACTCTAACACTTAAGTTAGAAGTGGAAATCAATGAATGTAATTCTAAATTAGCAGAGTTACTTACTTAGCTTGGGGGTGGCCTTGTAATTAAAAGGTGAAGGCCTTACCTTTTTTTCTCCATGGATCTCGAGATCTTCCTAAGATGTAGGATTCTGGGAATAGTCCGAATTTTGTGCTGAAAGATCTCAACTACCTGATAAACTCAGACAAATTCAAATTAGCTCGTCCTATCTTGTATAAGCTCAATTAGACTTCATTACATCATTTTTGTTATGGGCATTCTTGATATCAGACTTATACTCTTGGATAAACCCGGACATGGATCAAGCCATGTTCAAATAATCTCGACTTGGTTTGGATAACCTTAATTAGTCTTGGATAAGTTTAGTCAAACCTGATCATGTTTGTTCGGTATAGGATATTTCATAGACCAAGTTAATACCATGTGCACATTTGATGTGCGTGAAAAATGCACTCATTTATGCTTGCTTTGACATCGTTTTGAATGTAGTTTGGGATTTAATTAGCCATTTATTGTCTAATTATTTAGAATTAGGATTGTAACATCCTTGATTTTTCTTGTACTAATTACCTCAATAACTTTGAGTTATTAGGCACTTAATGAGAAATTAAGAAATAAAGACTTGATCAAGAGTTAAAAGGGCAAAAAGGAAAGAAAGATTAAGAGAATGCTTAATTAAAATTAGAAACTTGCTAATCAAGAAAATTAAACTTCAAAAGAGACTAATTAAGCACTAATTGCCAAGAATTCACTTATTTAAGGATAATTAAGTATAATTAAGATTTTAATTATACTAATTGTGGAAACATGAGTTAATCACTAATCCTTAATTAATTCAATTACATAAGTAGCAAGAACAATTAATCTCATCATTAAATTCAAATTAAAAGTCAATTAGACAACTGAGAACATGTGACATCATCAAAAGTAAAAAGTAAGGGATAAAAGTACTTTATGTAAGAAAAGTACAAGATATTTTCTAATGTAATTTGGGGTAAATCAACCTAATCATCTAATTCCCAAACACTAATAACCCATTTTGTCTCCCTAATCAAAACACGAAATGAAAATATCTCACCTAAATCCCTTTAACACCTCACAGCCACAACTCCCTCTCCTTCACCGATTCTTATTTAAAAAAAAAAAAGCACTCCTTTTTCTCTAAGTTTCCTCTTAACTCTCTCTTATTGAAGAGAGCAAAACGCTCTCTTCTTCTTCCTTTCCTCTCACGTTCAAGGAACCTCCATTGTCACCCCTCACTAACCTTGTAAGAGTTATACCTTTTAGCTCTTACAAACGCAAATGCACACTCTCTCAAAGCTTAGAAGCAACAAAGGTCTCACCTTTCTCCTTGCCATTGTGAGCTTCCTTGGAGCTAGGAAGAAAATTTTCATCTCAAGATTCAATCTTTCTTGCTTTCTTCATGACTTTGAGTGGGTAAGAATTCCCATCTTGTCTTTTTTTTTTATGATAAAAGCGATGAATGCTCAAGCGTGACCATAGCTTTGAGTTTCAAGCTTTGTCTATAGTTTTCTAGTTTCTTGAAAGTTGATAAAAATGCTTCCTTTGTGTTTCTACTTCCTCTTATGAGTTTTTAATTAGTTCATCCTTTGAGAAAGTGTGTAAAGTTTTAAACTTTACTCACTTTTGGTCAAGACCTTATTCTTTATTCTTGTCTCTTGAAAATGCTTAAAGTTGCTACTTGGATGTTTGTTTGGTTACTTGGCTTATATTTCATTTTTAAGACCTAATCCATGTGAAAGTTGCTTTCTTTATCTTGTTTGAATGGTTGTTGGAAAAATGAATATGAGAATGTGGTTTCAAAAACATGAACATGAAAAAGATTGAAACTTTATTAAATATTTCATGAGATTGAAACTTTCTAGGTTTAGATCTATATTCCATAAGCTTTAATAAGCCTAAAACAAGAGGAATCAACAAGTAAAACAAAATAAAAATGAGAACTTGGCTTGACAAAGGCTTTGGCCACCTAAGGAAAAGCATGAGGGAAAAAATGGGTTGAAATTTCTAAGAGTTGATCTTGAATCTACATAAAACTTTAATGAAACTTACAGCAAAGAAAATTAAAAAAAAAAAATGGAACTTGGGAAAACTCTAGACATAGCTTCGGCCATAAGAAGAAAAGAGAGAAAAGAAATGTTTTTAGCTAAAACTAAGAATAAAGGTTGATAAAACTAAGTGACTAATCAAGGTTCCGAGAAGAATAAAAAAAATAAAAGAAGCTTAAGGCCATATTTAAGAGGGTTTCAGCCCATATCTCAATTAAGAATAGAAAAATGTTTAATTGATGAAGATGTGGATTTTAAACCCTAAAATAGTTAATAACCTTATTGAGGAATTAAGCTTGAAGAGTAAACATAAGAGTTAAAAGACTATACTAAGTAAAAATGCAAACCTCAAGGACTAACAAGCAAGGAACAAAAGTTAAAATCTCTCTTTAAGATTAATTAAAGACTTAAAGGCAAAATGATAATTTAAAAGATTGCACCTAATCACCCAACTATGTTCATAAAACTCTTATGTGCAATGGTGTGCCTTATTCCCTAATCATGTGGGAAATGGTGAAGTTGCTTGATGTGCCTTACCATAATTGTATTGGTTGTGTGCTAGGATTCTTGAGAAGTAATCCTCTAGGATCAAGAAGTTGCATATGAATGACTCTTATGGATGATGATGCAAATGTTGGTCTGTCTATTGTAATTGTACTAGGATTGAGTGATGGGATTCTTCAAGAGAAATCCACAAGAATCATGATCTATGCATGTGATGGATTGTTCATGAATGTTTAATTAGGATATGAATGCTATTTATGGATATTATGTGCATGTTTGCAATTTTGGGGAATCTCCCGGTTTATCTATTATACTGCCAAATTTTCACTGAATTTGTGGACTTAGAAATATTTGTCACATGCCATGACGGTAACTTCTGTTAAGATAAGAAAGAAATAAGTCCTTTAATCTAAGGCACTCATGACATAAGACTTAACATTAAATTCCATAATAGAGAAAGACACTTGGGTGTGATCATTCAGTAAGGAAAGGTGACCCATAAAGATAAGATAATCGGGTGTGATCCTTTGATAAGGGAAGATGACCCACAAGAAAAGGGTGTGTTCCTTTGGTAAGGGACGGTGACTCACCAATATCCCCTCCAGATCATCAACTTTAAGTCTAACCATAGGTGACAACAGTCACTATTAGGAATGAGCTCATCTCCTAGGAACTTTGGTTCCTTATAAGGGCATGTAAGAGAAAGATAAGGCACATGCTAAAAATAATGAAAGTCAAAGCATATGCTAACATTTGATTGAAAGTTAAAGTAATGTAAAGTCAAAGAGAGGTTGATGTCAATGAAATGGCATAAAATGTTCATGCAGCTATGTTTCTTCTATATCCATTATTAAGAATGTCTTATATATGCTTATGTATACCTTATGATTTGATTGTTTATTATGGCATGTTCATGAAAGAATGAATAAAAGCAATCCGCTTCGGGCATAAAGGACTTCAAACTTATCTAAATTTGAACTTATGTCTGCTCACCTTTTTATAAGAAAATCCGAAATGGTTAAGACAATAACGATGATACTTAAGTGTTTAATTAGAGTTCTATCGAGAAATTTTATTTCTTACACCTTCTTCTGTGTCATCTTCAAAGAAGGTCAATGGGGAACGTGGTCATCTTTGTTGAGTTTCCCACCTAGCATTTGCATTTTGACCCAATGCTCAATGCAACTATGCTGACAGCATGTGCAGTGATGTCGGTCTACATTCTCCATGACTGTCAATTTTGAGCTTCAGTGATGAGTCTTTTCTTCAGCCCCGACATCCTTATGATGACATCACCCTATCTACTGTGCATCCCCCTTTTCATCCCCGCATGTACCAGTCAGATATGAAGACAGATTCTACACGCGCTTGACACCGACGTACACCATCGAGTGCAATCCTATGGGACTCCCTATCCGTCTATGATTCGGCTGACTTCAGAGTCGTCTTCTTCCATGGAGAGCTGGTGTTCGATCTGAGGTGTGGATGAGGCTTTACACACACTTGGATGGCACCCTCAGGGTCATCGACGTACGCCTAAAAGAGGTGTGGCAATGCTTCTGGTAGATTAGGGAATAGTTTCTTCCCCTACTAGATGCAGATAGGGAAGGTGTGCAATAGCGCATGCTAAGCCTTGGATTACTAGTTGCAGTATCTTTTGTTGTCTAGTTTTAGGATGCTCATATTTGGCATGTATGTTATCTTTTGATCTTGGAGAGCAAATAGTTGTATTTTCTTTTCTTTTGGCATGGTCAAAAGCCATGTATGGTACTTGAACTTCTTCTGTGACTATGGTTAGTTGTATGGGCAGATGTCGATTACTAGTCCTATTTCTACATCCATTATATATATAATGGATGTTGGTATGCCCATGATGATGTTATGACATTGCAAACATATGTATGTATTTATCTACCACGACATGAATATTTATATATGAGACGCATCGATTACATAATGAATATTACATGCTTATGGCTCACGTTTTTGAAAGGATGTTTCAGTAATAGATCAAAAAAAAAAAATTTATCCCTATTTTTCATCATAAAGTGTTTTTCAAAATAAGTTATTAAGTTTCTGCAAAACAAAAGTAATAGCTAATGATCATCGTAATACAACTTAACTATAGTATAGAGTTATTAGGGTATTATAAGGTTCATTCTCTAGAGTCTAAGTTTTATTGATGATTTTAGATAAATTTTTGTGAATTTGATCAATGTTGAATTTACACTATCATGGCAATTGCAGATTCAAGGGGCCAATATTGAAGCTATTCGAGTACCGAACTTGCATGGAACTAGACCATATCACAGTAAAGTGTTCATATTTTTCAAAGTTGATTATTCAAGAGGATTTGTAAAGTAGAGATAAAGGCTTACAACTTTGATGTCAACACTTCTCCAAATTTTCGAGTCTTCTAGGAGAAAAAGTGAGCACACAATAAGAGCTAAGTTTTCCTCAATCCTAATCTTCTTGCACAAAATCATTTATATTTTGAGCTAGAAAAGTCCAATTCAGGTGGTTCTAAAGGCATTGAAAAGCTAAGACATAGAGCTACAACATTTGTGAGGATGTCCAAGCTTGAGTCCCAAAGTAAAAGGCCAAACAGCCCTGAAGAGACACTTTTACATGCTGCTAGAACATTAGACGACCCACCCCCTGTGTCCATCGACACGGGGTATGTCCCTATACATAAATTAGCATTAAAGAGATCTTGACAATGTATCACACCCCTTGATCTCAAACTACATAGCCCCGTGTTCTTAATGTGAAAAATACCCAAGTTTGATTATTTGGGGCCTTAAGGAGTTATAGGCCTATATTTTGGAACAAATCATGACAATTAACCCTCAATTAAACACTAAATAGTGATCGGGGTATAAATAGGAGTTACTAAGAAGAGAGAAGAGTCTTTAGCTAGCATCCCTCTTCCATAAAATACTGTGCAACTAATTTTGATTCTTCTATATGATTTAAATATTTAATTTGTTTATTTAAGTTGATTTTTACAATAATAAATAATTGAAAAATTAATAGTTTTGTCTTAGCCATTGAATTTTTAAAATAAGACAATATATTAATATGAGTAACTTTGAAATATATCAATGTAAATTTTATTAATAAAAATAATATTATTTAAAGGTTACGTATATTTAATTGAAGAGAATATATAGCGATGATAATATAATAACCAGCATATAATAGTGATAAAAAAAAATGAAAAAGAGAAACTATATCAACGTCAAATGGCAATCCAAATTTACTTGGTTCAATGTCATCTACTAAAAAACACACAAATAACAATGGAAATTTTCCATTGCTAATTCACAAAAATCCATTGATAAGCAATTTAGCGACGGAATTTGTCACGGTTCATACAATGTCATAAAATCCTTCGTGGCTAATTAGTCAGCAACGGAAATTATATTCCGTGACTAACTAGCAACGGAATTTTTCGTGACTACGAAAAATAAATTCTGTTGCTAACAACATTGGCAAAATCTGTGTCTAAAATTAATAAGTGACAGAATCAGTAATGGAATAATTCCATCGCTAAGCTTAAATCACATATTAATATATTAATCCACAGCGATGGAATCAGCCACAAAATATTTCCATCACTACACATTTATTCTGGAAATTTGTTTTTGCAATTTTAAACAATCTCAATATATAATTTAAATATAACAATATGCAAGCCTCCAAAATTATAGGTAGTAAGACATACTACATCAAGAACAATTTACACTACAATTGGCATCACGAAAGGAAGAAAAATAGACACATTGTTGCTAGGTAAACTGACAACTACATTTAAAAAACAAGCAAAAATATAAATTAGTAACAAGCATCTTTTACATAGAGAATAACTAGCCTTTTAACATTTAATAGAGAACTCTACATAATTGGGAATGATTAGAATGTGGGTAGCAGCTTGAAAAGCTATGTCCATAAAGGCAATGACCTGTAAAAGAGGAAATAAAATAAGATCACCAATTTCTATTGCATACCATTAAATGAAATAACATAGCTTAATCAAAAAATCAGAGCTATGAAATTATGACTGAAAACTAAATTAAAATTGAAAGTTCATACCCTAACTTAAAAAAATGAGAAATGAAATAGTACCATCAAACAATATCATGTCAACTGAAATTTTTATGTAAAAGATTTCAATAACTACCTCTTCAATGATTGTTTAATCTCTTTTATCTTCTGCTTAGTCATCTTTCCTCTTGAAGAATCAAAAAACTCTTCATTCAACAACTGAACAATCATTTTTTAAGTTAGTTGTTATAAGGAACAAAGTCTAAGGGAAAAATAGGATAAACTTACTTTCAATATAGCAATACAATCCTCACAAATTGTTTCACTAGTTTTAACTATTAAGACGAGGTCAAGAGTAAAGCTTTGCCATCTTGCTGGCCACTAAGTTTGTGTTTCATTCCTTCCTATAAAATAAAAAAGAATAGCAAATTGGAGGACAAAAGTTACCATAAAACTGTATGCAACAGTGCTTACCATAAAACAGTTTACAGCACCTTAGGACTCGTGATCCAGTCTCTACATCCATCAATTGCCTTCATTTGGAGTCTAAACATCTGCTAGAGTTCCAAATAAACTTGATTTTTAACACAAAAAATATTTACCCAAAAGAAAAAATCATGCTAAAAAAATCCAAGAGAAAAAAATTGGTTAAAGCATGTTTTAGATAAGCTGGAAGATTAAAGGATTATCCATGTAATGACCAAAACTTAGACCCTCGACCCTAGCTTCATCAATGTCCAGACCAACGCCCTAGCACTCTGGGCAGAGCAAAGATTTAATGCATGGTTTTGCAGCTTCCATATCATTTCCTTTCCTAGTATAAATGTGGCAATTAGACTCCTAATGCTATGCAATTCATTGTTCATCCTGCTCAATTATCATGGGTACATATAGGTAACATAATAACAATGTCAATAATAATAATAATATAATGTCCCAACATTATGTTGCTTGGAGCATCTATCAGTAACTCCTACATATGGGTAAAGACATGATTTGACAATCAAAAGTTATGAGCCTAGATCCGATCAACAATCATTGACGTATTGCCTGTTAAAATATCAAAAGTTTACAAGTTTATTTGAAAATAATGATTTTTCTTTTATTTTATTTTTCGATTGTTACTATTATGTAAGTTCAAACTATAACACTTAATGATGGTTTGTCTTTGATATTTAGATTTTAATTTTGCATTCATTAAAGAATAAAAGGAAAGGTATCTCCTATTATATATAAGTTATAGTCATGATTAGAAACACACTCAAGTTATATTTGACAAATAAAAAGACAATGTCATGAATTCCTTTTATAGCTATAAATCCAACACATTATTTATTTTTGGGTATAAAATCCAACCCATTATTATCAAGTATCAACCCAGCAAATGTGTAAACACTTTTTATTTTTCTTATATCATTCTAGAAATTTGTTGATCCATTTATAAAAACAATTCATCAAAAAAAAAGAAATACAAATGAGCTAATTAAGTGGAGTAAGATCGGCATAAGCGATGTCATTCAAGAGTCAACACACAAAACCACAACACAAGATTTAATCCCTAAAACACAAAATCCTAAATCTAAATCTTCACACCACTCCACCGCAATTGACAATAAAATTGAAAGGAAAAATAAAAAAAAAAATAAAGGAAAACCAAACCTGGGAAGCCTTGGCCGTTGTGAAACAAAATAGCATCCTCGTGGTAATAGCTCCACCGCTCCACCAATCCTGTTGGCATCGCACATCACGATGGTGCACCTGTAACTCTTCTGCAATACCGTCAGCCTCGTTACCTACAAGCCGACTCGCCTGAGTTGGGAACTTCCATCACCACCATGTCGCTAGGTTCTACTACTACTCCTCTCACCGCCATGTCCCTGCTCTTCACACTACTGTGTCATTGCGACTAGGCTAGTCTCTCTCACAGCACTAGGTTACGGAGACACATAGGTGGTGGATTGGGAAAAAGGGCTGGGTGGTAGGAGTTTTGGGTTATGAAAGGGATTTAAGAAATTGGGTGAGTTTAAGCGAGAGTTTGGATTTGAGGAATTGGGTGAGTGCTTTGGGGAACTTTATTTTGGTGGGGAAAATCTAAATTTTTTTTAATATTTGTTGATAATATTTTTTTGAATAATATTTATTAATAATATTTGGATGAATATAAAGAAAATATTTAAATGAGAGTACTGATAACTAATATTTATATATTATGTGATTTTTTATGGTATAAAAAATTATTTTAAGCAATATTATGAAATAATGATTTATTTAATATAATTCATATGAATATTTTTTAAAATTATTTTTTTGGGCACTAGTATTTAGATATTTTCTTTATTTAATGTAATTTTTATATTTTAAAATATTTTTTGACAATAGTTTGATTAATTATAATTTATAATAAGTATTTTTATTTAGTTTTTAATAAATATTTTTATTATTATAATAAAACATATTAATCATGAGAGAGTGATAAAAAGAAGGAAAAAAAAAAGATAAATTCTTTATACATTAAAATCTAACCAGACTTATCTTATATTCTTAATAATTAAGTTATTCGTCATTTTGATATATGATGGATTGCACAAACCAACTATTCGTATTTCTTTAATAAGTGTTTATATTTTAATAAAATATAAAATCCAACAAATACATGATACTGTCTTTATTTATGTGTATACTTTAAAGAATTATTTTTTAATATTTTTATAAATGTAAAAATGAGAGATAGAGAGAGAGAATGAGAGAGAGAATTCCTTATATATCAATGTTGAATTAGGCCTAATTTTACATCTTAAGACTTGATTAAATTATATATACATCATAGCAAATTTTAATGGATAAGTTAATACAATATAATAGTTGTATCAAACAACCGATAAAATCATAATATATTATATATCAGCTTATAGAATTAGACCTTGTATAATGTGTAGAATGAGCCACATATGCCTAGACGTTGCTTGTTTGATGAATAGGATTGACCTACATAAATTAGCCTATTTTCACTATAATATATATTCTATGTTATATTTTTTTTTTTATAAAAAAATTAGCATATATAATCCTACATCCCTTACTTATATAAAAATAATTTTACATAGAAATGAGCTCAATGACATAATCTTGCCATCATTGCAATTTTTTATGTTAATATTTTAATTTTTAAAAAATAAAAAAATTCTTAGCGACGGAATATATTCCGTCACTATCAATATCATGCATTAAAACATCATTTAAGCAGTTTTAGCTACGGAATTTGTTACGGATTTATTAGAGACGGAAAAAATCCGCTACTAATTCCGTCGCTAATTTCAATGAATGCATACCCATTGCAATTACACGTAGTGCGTGGCAACTTCCGTCGCTCTTAGCAGCGGAAAGTACTCCATCACAAAATTCCGTTGCTATATGCGTGTTTGTTAGTATCCAAATGTCAATCCAAGTGTCATCTTAAAACAATGAAAAGAAACAGTTGGTTCAAAAAGAAAAACTAATAAATGATAAATAATAATGAAAATTATAGCATATAGCAAGTAACAATACTAGGAAGGCCATGCAATAAGTCTCTATGTAGACATGTGGAGCGGTGCATACAAGACAATGGCTATATAAAGGGTTAGGAATGAGAACTTTGAGTAAAGGAAACAAAAGAGAGAGTGAGATTTTCAAGATCTATGAGACAATGCCATAGAAAATAAGAGGCAGGGAAAGAAAAGAAAGAGAAACAGGAAGGAGAAAAGTAGAAGAGTTTGACACAAAGATGTAATTTTGAGACAAGAAGTGAATTTATTTTTAAAATAAAATTATGGCTACAATTTTGGAATGTTGCGTATTTTTATTATTTCTATGTTAATACTATTAGTTAATTTGTTAGTTGCTCTTTCTATAATAAGATTATTTTTACATGCTTAATTTTGAGCTCTCTTATACTGTTTAAGAATTTATTTAAATTATGCATTGTTATGTATGTTCAAAATTTAAGTATAATATCAAGAACATGAATTAAAGAGAAGATATTTAAAACTTGCAGCTAACCACAAAGAAGACAGAAAGATAGATATAAGATTCTATTTGCCTTGGTTACTGCGGCATAAAGATATTATAATATGTACAATACTTAGTCATTTTTATTACTCATGATATTATGTCTTAATATGCGATTGTATGGGATTTTGAATGTGACACAGTAGTTGTGTGATTTCCATGCTATGACATAGCTAAAACCAACCATAATTCTCAAATGTTTTAGAATTATTTACTTTCTATTGAGAATTTTCAATTCTAATCTTATTCCTAGTGGTTTCAAATTAGCTAAATAACACCATAGAGGCAAACTACTCCAAACACCAAAGATACACGAGATGGTGTTTTAAATAAAATGTATAGTTACTATTAATGGCTTTAGAAATACTCAATATATAGCTAGCAATATTGTGTGTGTCTTGTTGAATACTCTAATGTACTCAAGTATATTAATATCAAATATCAAATGTCAAATTCTTGTTTACTCTCATGCTATAACATCTCCAATTCTACATAAGCTACTTAGCTTAGCATTACTAACTAATTAGAGAAATTAGTGATTAGTGAAGGATTAATCAACTAATCTTAAGAGCAAAAGCTTAGTAATTAGGAAAAAGTCAATTAAAATTCAAGGATCAATAAGAAAATCAACAATTGAATAATGACACACTAAATGATTTAATTAAGGCTTAATCATCCTAATCTTGCTAAGTTATGACCGAGAATATAATTAAGGTGATCTAATCTTATTAATTAAGCACTTGACAAATGTTCTACTTTAATCAAATGTGGTAAATTAATCCTTACACACTAAGTACATATTAGTAAGAATCATTCCTTTTAGGGGAAAAGTCTTAAACGTGTATTTAACCAAAATTGTTTAAAGAGCAATTAAATTAATATAATTTATTAACACTTAGATAATTCTAACAACAAAGAAAATTCAAAACTCTTCCCCATTACTCAAGAATAAAATTCGGCCACCTCAACCCTATCATCCTCCATTCATTTGCTTTTAATCTCACACCACAAGATTATGGCTTATTATGGTTAAATTATCTTAAAAGAGATTAACCAAAAATGGATGATCCTATACAAGGATTTAACTAGATGCGGTATAAAATCTAAAAGCTAGAATAACCACTACTGGTGTGGTTAATGTCTTTAACCCACTAAGAAAACACAAAGAGGATAAAGCTTTGTGCTCTAGACTTTAAGGTGAAACAACCACCCTTTTATCTAAAGGTTCTAAGCCTAATCCTGAGGAGAAATAAGCAAGTGAAACCTACTCTCTTGGCCATGAAGAGTTTAGCTACTCCTTTTTCCTTCTCCACACTCTCATTTTGCAATCCTTACTTTCTCACTAGAAGCAAGAGCTCTTACTTCTCTCTAAACTCTATACTACTTTCTTCTTGTTTTCCTTGTTCTTCTTCCTTTCCTACTACAACCAACATCATCTCCCACCACCATTCTCACAAGCCCATTAAGGACCACTCTCTTTGATCTTTGAAGAATATACTCAAACACCCTAAGCCTCCACCAAGCTCTATAAGAAGCTCAAGGACCTTCCCTCCCACCGATCTATTCCCCTTAATTCATTCTAGGGCTAGCCCAAGTAATACGGAATGATCATTATATCTTTAGACATGTATTCTTGAATGCATATGCTTGAAATCATAATCCTAATGTGTGATGCATATAATTCTACCAAAAATTCGGCAGCTTAACAATTGAAATATGAGATCTTCCAAAATACAACAAGAAAATTCATAGCCAGCTAGTCACAAGAATAAGATCCAACATGGTCACCTATCAATATCACATTATATCACAAGGGGTTGCATCCATAGTTTAGCCTTTGGTCTCTTATGACTCATTAGCTTATAATCTTTGAAATTGTCAAAATGTTTTATTTGCATCAATTCTACCCTATTCCTTAAATTGCATTAAAATTTCATTTTAACATATTTTGATCTGAAATTTTATACATGGCAGCCTTATTAGTCTATTTTAAAACCCATTTGGTCCCATGAAGTTTTGAGGTATATAACATAAGTTATTAATGTTTTACCCAAGGCTGCCTTGGTTCAAGGCAGACTTGAACACCTAAGTTGGGAAATTCACTAAAATTTCATTGCTCATTATTTCTGTACGAATTTTATGGCAATTTGAAGCTAAATTGAATCATCTTTCAAGTTATGAGCTCCTCAAGTAGGCTGTTCTATATGACCTTATTCCAACCCGAATAGGACATAAGGTAACTTTAGAGAATTACTTAGAGCAATGTACTTAGAATTTAAATATGAAATTTTTATGGTATAATTAACTATATGTTATCTTTCTAAAAAAATTTGTTGTACTCAATTTAAAGTTATATAGGGCAAGTTATACCCTTCTCAATGCACTCTGGTTAGGATAATAAGCGAAACTCAACAATCTACTTCAAAAATTTATAACTCTATAACTTTAAATCCAATGAACCTATAATTTACATGGTTGAAAAGCTCTTGAAGTCTAGTTTCATCTAAAATTGGTTTTACTCAATTTTGATGCCTACAAATGGAGTTGTACTATTCACTGGATGGATAGTACACTTAGGGTTTCATTATAATATTTATGTTTTGCGTTTTGTGTTTCCTCTTTATCTTTTAATCAATTTTCAATCCAAACCAATTATTCTCATTTTAAATCACTACAAATAAATCATATGATCATCAAATATCATCAAATAAGAATGGCATGAAGAAACCCTAAGCAACCCTAAACCACAAGAACCAAACTCCAAGCAAATCCTACCTAATATCCAAGGCTTAAGTCTTTCTACTTGAAGTTTGATGGTACTATGCCTTCAAAATATTGAAATATGTATGAACCCTTTCTTGATCTTGGATGAGCTAGAAGGTCAAGGGGAAATGGTTTTTTGAGTTGATCTTAAGGTTTACTTGAGGATATAGAAAGGATAGTGAAAGATGATTTCAAAAGAGCTAAAATCACCAAGGTCTTGAGTGAAGGTTGAAAGGTTGGACGTAGAGTGAACATGAAGAAGAAAATAGGGGGGGGTGTAAAAATAAGGGGGGCTAGCCGAATTTTTTTTATGGGCAAGGAGGGAGTAATTTGTTAGCTTGTGGACTAAATTGGAAAGTTGGAAGAAGAATGTAATTGGTGGATTTGAGTGGCATTTCAAATTTTGTTGAATTTCCAAATCATGTGGCCACCATTTTGCCAACATGATGGGGTGAGTGACTAGTTCCTAGCCACATATATTAGGGTTTTCAATTGATACTCTTGTCATTCTATAGAGCAGATTTCTACTAATTTGGTTCTTATACTACAAAACACCGTAATTCACCCGATTTCTCTTAAACTAGCAAAACATTACTAATTGACTACATGAAATTTTCTACAAGGAAACTCAAATTCATCTAACCTTAATAGATGCATTTTGATATTGATCATTCGTATATCTATAATGCGTCAAATTAAATCAATTAACAGCATTTATCGGGTGCATTGTTCGTAGGGATATTATGTAACTTAGTTGGGATGATGTTGTATTGTATAACATCTCGAGCATTGAGGGTAGGTTGGGATACTAGGAAGGTCGAGCTCGAGGCAAGGGCAAAATTATAATTAGGTAAACTGTAGTAAAAGTAGGGATGAAATTATAATTATTATATTATAATGGCAAAGTTGTAAATAAAGGTTTGCGGCTGTTAGGAAGGGCAATAGCAAAAAAATCCCGATTTTCAGGATTACATGGGCCCTACAACAATAGTAGACAACTAAAATATATGTAACAACTTTATAATTGGTATTTTCTACACTTGACTTTAAATAAAAGTGTAATATTACTCTCATCATATATATATATATATATATATATATATATATATATATATATATATATATATATATATATATATATATATTATCTCAGGTAACTCAAAGTACCCAAATTAATATCTAGACTCCTTGAATTAATCCTCAAGGGTCCTATGTTGTCTCTGGGTATGACAAACCCAAGGGAATAATCCCCTGGGGACTAGATAGACATGAAAAAGGAATAGCTAGAGCATGTAGCCAAAAACGAGCCACATCAGTGCTCTAGGTGGACGAACCAGGGCCACCCAAAACTCAAGGTTAAGTGAATTTAAATTTTGTCTCATACCCACCAATAGAATTTGAGCTACCAACTTAACCAAGAAGCCAACAATTTTTCCCCTTTTTTCTCCTTAATGTTGTGCGACCTTCATCACCATGATTCTCTCTTTTTTTTTTTTTTTCTTTTCTTCACCTCCATGCTTATGAGCTTCAAGCTCAAAGTTGGAGGCCTTCTTGGCCTCAAATCTTCTTGCTTCTTTTATGAAAATTTATCCTCGTCTTCTTCTTTACAAAACCCCTCCATCAATTTGATGATCAAATATCAAGTGGAGTCTCTCCACCTTCATAAGAGCTGCTGCCATGGAAGGAAAAGAAGGCTGGGAGTTGCTTTTGTCTTCCTTACTTCCATAGTTTCAAGATAGGTAAGTCAAATCCTTAGCTCTGTTTGTGTTTTAGGGCTGTGTAACTGATGTGATTTCCTTTGTGTCATCCATGATATGTTCTTGTATGATGATATTATAATCCTTTTCTAGTGATTTAAGACAGTAAAACTTGGGTTAGGTTGATAAAGAAATCAAAAGAACAAGATAGAACCAAAATAGAGAAGGCTGTTGAAGAAACCCTAAGTAATCATCTATACGGCAAAGCCCATAACTCACCCTACAAAACTCAAATTTCAGTGAAACTAATTGTATATCAAACTATGTAAATTATAAGATCATTGGATTTAAAATAAATTAGTTATAAATTTTTTAATTTGGCTGTTGGATTTCACTTTCTGTCCTGACCAGAGTGTAATGTGAAGGGCATAACTCGCCCTACATAACTTAAAATTAAGTTAACTAATTTTATTAGAAAGCTAATACATAGGGGGTCATGTCATAAAAAGGTCATAATTTTTTCATGAGTGAATTTACCTCAATAATTCCTTGAAATTGACTTATGCTCTGTTTGGGTTAAAACAAGGCAGCCCATTTGAGGAGCTCATAACTTGAGCTCTAGTTACCCAAGTAGAGTGAAATTTGTGAGGATTGAAAAAGGGTCCAAATAAATACATTTTCATACAAATTTTGGATAAAAAAGATGCAAGATGGAATTTTAGTGATTTTCTAAGTTTAAGTGTACAAATCTATCCTAAAACAAGGTAGCCTTGAGTAAAACTTTCATAACTCAAGGTATACACCTAAAAATTTAGTGAAACTAAAGAGGTTTAGAAGTAGACAAAAGGCTACAATCTATTAAATTTCTAGCTTAAAATGAATTAAAATGGAATTTTGGTGAAAATTAGAAGAACAAGGCATATTTGAGGAAACTAAGATAATTTGACAGCTTCAAAGTTTAAAAGCTTTATAAACCATAAAGAGCCAAAGGACTGAATCATATATGGAAATCCTTATCAAAATTGATATAATGATACAAGGATACTGACTATTGAGACTAGATGGATAAAATTATACTGTCTGTGTATTGAGAGGCCTTATGTTTCTGTTGTTATGCTATCAAATTTTCAACAGAATTATATGAATGCTATGATTATGTACATGAAAATCATGCATGCAAAGATGTTTGAAAGTAAGATATGAAACATATGCATAAGTGCATATTCATGCATAGTTATGTATAAGAAAGAAAAGAAGGGTAATAAGAACTTGCAAAGGGACGTATTGTGGACCAAGGTAGTACTGTCTAAGAGAATCACTTGAGCCAGCTCCTGATCAAATTTAAGAGGGATTGACTGATATGAGGGTCGGGGAAAGTAAACCCAACACTCATATATAAGAAGGAATTCGGTCCTGAGAAGCAGACTATTACCCAGAGGTGAGAACGGCCATTCACCTCTAGGGGACCAAGTACAGATGTTGAAGTGCAAGTTAAAGAAAGAGATAAGAAAGTCAAATGTACTTACATGAGTCAAGTATGTGCATTAGCATATGCATATTCAAGTATTTTATTATGTTGCAATGCTATCATGATTATAATTGAAAATTTATCCTGTTATTACTATTATACTTATCATAAATTATACCAAGTGATTGTTAAAATATAACCTGTTTCAAGAGATATATTTTCAAACTCAAAATTGACCTAGTGCCTATGTGTATGTGCCCACGTTTTCATAATAAACCGAAACGGTTTGAATGTTTATGATGACACTCTGTATGATTAGTGGATTCAGTATACTTGTTGAGTACTTAAAGTCTTCACTACTTGTTTGTATGTTTTTCATAAACATTCTAGTATATAGCGTAGACTTCAAGTCTATAGCAGATGTCTCGAGATATTTACAAGACGCAAGACCTGGACTTGAGCCCAGTTCGGGAAACTAAAGTGGGCGGCCAATGACCATGGAGTGACGACCACTGGGGGAGACCAGTTTTGTACTCAATATTAGTTAAATTTCTTTTAAATTATAGTTATTCTAGCTTATATGTATCGAATATTTGAGATTATAAATCCTTACTTAGAAAAGAAATATGAAGTCTCAAGGGCTATATATTATATTTTTCTTATTTTAAAGTCTTTCGCAGTACCTGTAACAATCTCTGAATATAACTCCATGACTCGAGCATGGCATACGGATTTGGAGGGTGTTACATATCGAGTTTCTTAGTTTAATGAAAGTTCTTCTTTTCAATTGAGTCTTTATATTTGTAATTAATGCTTTTATGGCTTGATTACGCATAAATTGATTAGTGGGTTATGTAGGAAATTGAGAATTTTGTGCATAACTTAGACCACAAGGTAGAAACCATAATTGTTAATTATCTAGGAGAGATTAATGATTGTGTAAGATTTGGCTACGGATTGCATAAATTGGTAATGTTTTTAGTCTTAGGGTATGTTTGTATGAAGGTAAAAATGGGGTAGAATTTCATGGATGAGAGCTCATCCATAAAACTCTACTTCCCATTTTTACCACAATACCAAATACACCCTTAAAATTCAAGTTAAAAAATTAATTAAGAGCTAGAAAGAATTAATATGGCACTAAGGGATGATACTTATTCACCACTTTACTAATTGTACGACTTAATACACTTGCCAACGTCTAATCAATATCTTCAAATATGGTTCAGTCCACAACTAACAAAGCCTGCCTGGCTGACTAACAAGCTAACTAGTTTAACTGTTAATCACGAAACTACATAAACATGCTGATGTAGTTAGCTATATCCATTCTTAATTGTGTTCTGTGTGATCACTAATAGGGTAATGAATACACTGTCAACTTTTTTGAAATAGTTGAATTTTAAACACTCCTATGTGTGGCCATTGTAAAGTGAAACACTGTCCGATGGCAGGAAATTTTATGTTTAAAGGACGCGTCTCATCTACCACATGAATATGCACGGCTAGGTTTTGCTTGGACAACGACAGAGAAACACATAATTGATTATTGATAGAGAAGCTTAAAGAATTCCCAGGCATAGGAACTGGTGAAAAGGTTACGTAACTGATACCACCATCCGTTTGTGAACAGAAACAACATATCAAATCATAAATCACGAGCAAGTTACTGTTCTCGAGACACCGCATAGCTCACAAGCTAATTGTACTTGAATTTGGGCCAAGTGTATGGCTCTGCCTCGTCCTTAGGTGTGAAATTTAAAGGTGCACTACGCAACATTAAGTAACTTATTAAGCTAAGGACTACATTCAGAATGAAGCCTGATTGGTCGTGGGGTAGTTGATGCCGTTAATTGTGAGATTGGACCAAACACTGTAACGGGTCAAATGCAGGACGTACAACATTGCTGCCATAATAAGTGTCCTTGGCACTACTAACAGCTTTCCATCACTTTCATCTACCTTACTAAGTTAATGGAAGAGGATATATTCAAAGACTTATTAATTAGTCAAAACTAGTTATACCCTTTTTTTTAAGTTTAATTTTAATACAATCTTGGTGTAAATATTGTAATTAATAACTTGACAGCACAGGAGTGAATAACAATATAATGAATTATATACTAACCATATATTAAAATTAATTTTTTTTATAAATATTGATAAGCACTATAGCTTTGGGATCATGATCAAATTCAAATCTCACTCGCTCTTTAGCTGCAATAATTTTCCTGCTTTAATTTTGCATTAAGATGAGTCTGGATGAAGCCAAATTAAAGAGCAATAAGCAATCTATTTAGTGGGAAGAGGACATTTGTTTAACGTTAGTGATAGGCTTAGGATCCTCTATAACTTTTAAAACCGAGTAGAATTTAATTCATTAGAATTTTCATAATAAAACATTAAAATTAACCTAGTATACTATCTTTCAATCAATGAAATAAGGGGAAAAAATATTTATTCTTTTTTTTATCTAAACTATTAGTATCTAAAATTTATTGGACTCTAACAATTTTGACTTGAGCCAAGCCAACCCATTAAAGAGGTAAAGTTACTCTTAGTGATAGGCTTTTTTTTTTTTATCCAAAAGGTTTAAACTCGAGCATTGATTTATGAGAAATAAATATCGAACCACTTAAACCAACTAAATCTTGCTAAAAGAACATTTATTCATTTCCTTACTTAAAATCACGTGTAATTTAATTCTTGATCGATCTTTAAAACGTCTAACAGATATTTTTAAATTTTTTAAAATGTAGAGTGTTTTAATCATTCCATCTATTTTTTAATTAAATATTAATGAAAAACATTATTTTTAAATCACATGATCATTTTAACCAAATTCTTTCATGAAAAATATTTAATTTACTTCCCCCACTATGTATTTTAGTGCGCTTTAATAAAAAATATTTAATTTATATATTTAATTTACTTCCCCCAATATATAATTTATGAAATATGATCATCTTTATAAATATCTAATAAAAAATTAAATAAAATAATTGAAATACAAACATTATAAAATTTTAAAATCTTATTACATATTTTTCAAATTTAAAGCTAAAATATAAATAATTCTAAATTAGACTTTTTCGTTATGTCAACAAATGCAGGAGGAGAAATATTACATATACGCAATTTTCTACCGACGCACAAAGTTATGGCACCTCATTAAACAGTATCGCATTCAAGTTCCCAGATTTCCACAATTTCCTGTCACTTATTTCTTAAGAAACTTGACAGTGGAATGGCAATATATATAAATTTTGATACAATGTGTATGTAAAAATATTTTATATAAATATTTAATTATATATTATTATATTGATAAAAATATTTCATATTTATTATTTTAAACGTTTATAGAGCTTGCAAGACTCTATATGTCGAATAATATAATATATAATTAAATAATAATATAAAAATTTTAATATTAATAATATATTAAAATTAAATTTGATTATGTCATTAAAAGAAGTCCTATTTTATTTTACTTTTAAATTTATTCTCTATTTTATCACATTCTAATATATAAAGGATTAAAAGGAACGTCTCTTTTCTAAACTTGGAAGAAGCATTTTTTAATAGATAAATAAAAGGTTTAAATATATTTTTAATTCCTATAAATATAGGTTATTTTGATTTTAATCTTTTTAAAAAATTTGTTGGCTCTTGATTTCACTTCTTTTCAACATTAGACACTACAAGAAAATAGCATTTTACCGACGAGTTTTCCGATAGATTTTCAACAAAAATCTATTAGTAATATTCACTACCGATGGATTCATCGATGAAAAAAGTTTATCCATAAAACTCTAATCAGTAAAACTTACTAACAAAAAAAAAATAATCCATCTGTAAGGTATTGAGTATTTTTTCCTCAGTAAAACAATAATCCGTCGATATTTTTTGAGAAACTTCGTCCCCATTTTCGCCATGGAATAATATATTAGGGACGAAATATTCTATCGATAATATTGCATTTAAAAATTATTATTATAATATTCCATCGGCAAAAATTGAGTTAGAGATTATTTCTAAGAGTAAAGTATTAATAATTACCGACGGATATTTCATTGGTAACGTCAATATATATATATATATATATATATATATATATATATATATATATATATATATATATATATTCTAATTATACCTTGCACCAAAAATTGATAAATGTTAGCAACCAAGGAATGACCTAGTCGAGAACAAGTTTCGTTGTGACTTAAGTCTCGACTGATTCATAATTGATAGCTAAGAAGTGAAATCCTAGTGCATTAAGGGAGGTTATTACATAAACCATAGCCGAAGGCATGTGGCAACATCAACAAAGGGCATTTAATACAAATGGCAATCTAAGGGCTCAAGTGGCAAGCCAATGATGGTTTGGGCGGTTATTAAAGGGTAGCTTTGGAATGAATTCTGCCTATAAATAGGAGAAGACCCATCCATTGCAAAGGATCTAAAATTAGCAACACTCAATTTATTTTATCTTTACCTTGTATTTACTCTATTTTTATCTTTCCATTTAAATTCAAGTCTTTAAGCCTTTTATTTTTCGCCTTTACTTTCATGTACTCTTATTTACTTCACTCACTTTTCTAGTGGGAATTAAAATTGGATCCCATGAGAGTCCTATTGTAATCTATTCAAATATTAATACAAATGAGCCAAGTACTTACCATCGAGTAACTTGGGAACCCATATCTGAGGGGTAGATTTCCACCTTGGAATAATTGTTTGACACTTGGAATAGAAAAGGCTAATCCAAGGCTAGCCAATTTCAAAGTTTGGCACATCTAGCACCCAATTCCATATAAACATAGCCAAAAATAACCCAACATATTTTTTAGTATGCCCAAGCAGACACCAATAGATCAATCAAAGTTTCCAAAGCCAAGGTTAGATCATACTTGGCATATGTTCTTAAGATCAAGAAAATTCATTATGCCAAGTCCACAACCACCAAAGTAGACAAACTAAAAGGCTAGAGGCCCACCAATGACCACATCAGTTGCACCTTGTACCCCTCCAAGGGGTGTAGGCTTGCAACCGATGCAAGATGCTGTGAGCCAACCTGTGCTTAATTCAGTTGCTTCCGCATCAAGCAATGCCCCATCAGTGTTGTCCGAGTCAAAAAAAGGGTAATCAATCGTTATGACGACCTCATTTATTCAAGATCAGATTAATATAGGTTTAAATGACCTAATGCTATAATTATCTAAACAATTACCCAATATTGTTAGGCCAATGGTTAACATAAAATCCAAATTTCCTAGCAACAAGCTAATACAAAGGATAATTCTACTTTGGCTGCACCTTGGGAGAACATAGTTAATGGAAATGCATCAGCTAACTAGTTGGGGAGGTATCCTATTCAACCACCTAATTGGCAATATGGACAACTCAGTATAGTGCATAGACCAATAAACACTCTTGGGAGCATCAGATTACCAGTGTTGCCTACTAATCATAATATGGACACATGGGATACACCTTACGATTTATCTAGAATGAGTAGTTTTCGGGGGAATAGGAACATAGAGTCTCAGATGCAAAATAGTTACAATATGGCGCAGCCATGTTCAGGGGTAGTTAACAATACCAACACCCCATATGTGCAACAATAACCACCCATGACTAATGTAACTGCTGTTGAAGGGTCAGTGCATAATTACCCTAATCAAACCATGTACTCAACCTCAAACTTCATTCACACAAAACCAAACTTGCTACTCTCAACCAACAATTCATACTTCTCAACCCCAAATCTACACCATGTAAAGGCCTAGATATCAAGCTGCTTATCAGCAAGGTAGTCCATTGCAAGCTCCACCCCCAGTGCAAGTAGACCCTCAGGCAAATGTTCAACCTTTAATGGATCCGAATATGATTGTCGAGGCTATCAGGAAACATTTTGGGATCCAACTTAGGCCATTAGACAGGCCAGTATATAGGAAGTCATAAGCTAATTAGGTTGATTAGATTCCTTTGGTGCCAAGGGGATATAAGACTTCAGATTTTTCTACCTTTACTTGTGAGGATGGAAAATCTACAATGGAACATATTAGCCCTTTATGCCTCAATAAAATAAAGCAAACTAGAACAAGTACTACAAGCTCCAACTTTTCCCTTTGCCTCTTATACATGCTACTTGTTCCTGGTACTCCTCTCTCGATCCAAACTCAGTCCAGGCATGGACCAACATGGAAAGGCTCTTCCATGATCATTTCTATAAGCCCTAGCTTAAGGTTTTCATAGCCGAGCTAATGAGTCTTAGGCAATTACCAAATGAAACTGTAGCTGAATTCTTAGAGTAGTTCTAAAAAAAAGGAGCTAGTTTAGTGTACAATTACCAGAGTTTGAATATGCTACAGTTGTTGTGAATAATATGTATCCTTAATTAAGAGAAAGGTTAGTTGCTATAGAGTATTCTGACCCAGCTAAGCTAACATCTAGGGCTTCAAGAGTGTAGCAGTGCATTATGGAGAATGAACAAAGGAGATCTAATCGAGCTGGGCCTAGAAGGCCTCAGTTAATTTGAGTTATAGATTGTGATTCAACTAAGGAAGATACTTGGGAGGATCAACTAAATAGGCAGGTAGATATAATTGCAGCTGAGTTCGTACAAGGTAAGCCGTATACTATTATGTTTTAAAACCTTCCAAAGGCAAGGAAGTAGCAAAGCTAGAGAATGAAGCTTACATGTTTGACATTTCTAAGGCTAATCAAATCTTTGATTGCCTTGTCAAAGACAAACAAATTAAGTTCCCAGAAGGACGCAAAACTCCTTTAGTTGAGGAAATCAAGGGGAAGAAGTACTATAAGTGGCACCATTCAAGGAAACATACCACCAACAATTGCATTGTGTTTAGAAATGTCATTCTAAAAGCATTAAAAGAAGGCATGCTCAAATTGGTCGAGAAAGGAGATATGACAGTGGATACTAATCCATTTAGCATGTCCATAAACATGTTGTCAATATGTATCACTAGGAAAGGACAAAGAAATGGTAAATTTCATAGGCAAGAGAAAAAGCTAAGGAAAAAAATGAGGCAAGGCCTTCTCGGAAAATAGTTTGGCAACCTAAGTCTACCAAAATACAAGAGGCTGGGGGGCAGGAGTCTAGCCACAGAGTTAGCATATTCTAGAGACTGCAATATCCAAGCTCATTCCAGAATAAGATTGGGTTTTGGAATCAGCCTAGGTAAGAATCTAACTTCCCTATCTCAGCTCAAAATTCTGGAAATAGGAAAAGCAAAAGGCTGGAACAAACTACCATTCCTAAAATCACAGAGCATGCCTTTCCAAAGAGTTCAAAGCATGCCAAATTTCAATTTTGAAAAAGAGGTATCCTTCTTCAAAATTACAGTGTTGAACGATGAGCAATCTATAGTGAAAAGGATGGTCAATCCGAGGATAAGTTGGGGAATAGGTGGTAAATAAGCAACTAGAAAAGCAAAAGATAATAGAAGAACAAACATCACAATTCACCAAAATCCAAAAAAAAAGGTTGCAATAAAAGAAGACTAATGAGAAAATGAGGAGAATTATAGCTATGCTCGAGCAATCAAGGCATATTGAAAGGGAGCAAGTATAGTCCCCAAAGCTATCCCTAAAGCCTAAGCCAGTTACAAAGCTATGTAAGGATTTAGATAAGATGATTGTCGAGCCATCAAATGAATTAGATGCAAAAGCCATGCTTGCCAAACCTGCTAAATTTATTCGGGAAGATAAGTACTTGAAAATTTTGCTGGCTGATTTACTCAGTAATGATGACCTCCTAGACAAATTCCAGAATGATACAACTACAGTAGCCACTATGGGGATTATTCCTTTGGAGTTCGCTAACCAGGTTGGTGAGTCTTAGTGTTTGGAGGGTCATGTAATAGTTAAGGAAGCTAAGTATGCAGCCTTGGTACAATGAGAGCCTAATGAAGTAAGATTCAAGAAATGGACCAAAGCTGGGCATCTCAGACCTCTTTACATAAAAGCTCATGTAAATGGTAAACCTATCAATAGAATCTCAATCGATAAAGGAGCTATGCTGAATATGATGGCATATAGCACAGTTAAAAGGCAAGGCAAAAGCCGCAAAGACCTTAAGGAGACTAATATGACCTTGTGCAACTTCACTAGAGGAAGTGCCCTGACATTAGGATTTCTAATTGCTGAATTGACAGTGGGTTCAAGGACTACCAATATAGTATTTTTTGTGGTAGATGCAAAGGTTGGTTATGCTGTGTTACTCAGCAGGGAGTGGACTCATGCTAATCAATGTGTACCGTCCACTTTCCACCAATAATTACAGTTTTGGAATGGAGATAAAGTGGAAGTAGTATATGCAAACTTATTTCCTTTCGTTGCCAATGTTAGGATGTAGGATGCCATGCTCTATTCACAAAAAATAGAGCCCATTTCCTGGCCTAAAAGCATCACTTTGGATTCCATCAAGTCCTTTGATTTATCATTAGATGGCTTTGAAGTAAATAATCCAAGCCAACCCATGGCCTCTAGAAAACCATGTTGATAGAACTTGAAGAATAAGCATTACAAGAGGTCTTGTAATGGTTGATGTGGTATTTTTCGAATCCAAAATCCAAGAAAGTACCATGGAAACACGGTTGGCCGAGAAAGATCAGGCTAAAAAAGAAAGTGAAGAAAAGCAACAGAAGCTGGACAAAGCGAAAGTAGTGAAACAAAAAAAGTCAAAAATTTTGAAGCCCAAGAACCTCTATTAGAGGTAAATCTAAGAATAGTAGAAGAACTTAAAATGATAAAAATTAGTGGCCTATTATTAGAGGAAAACCAAGATCGGCTAATTTAATTAATAAAGGATTATAGAGATTGCTTTGCCTAGGATCATCATAAAATGTTGGGGTTCTCCCACAAACTAGTCAAGCATCAGTAGCCTATTAAAGAATGTTATAAGCCACAGAAGTTGCTAGCAAGAAGATTCAACCCAGAACTTTTGTTTAAGATCAATAAGGAGATAGAGAGGTTGTTAAAAGTAGGGTTCATTAGGACAACTAAATGTGTAGATTGGTTGTCAAATATAGTTCTTGTAATTAAGAAAAATACGCAAGTTAGAATTTGTATAGATTTTAGGAATTTAAATTTAGCTATACCCAAGGATGAATATGCAATGCCTATAGCCAATATGCTCATTGATGCAGTGACTAACAATGTAATATTAACCTTTAGGATGGCTATTCAAACTATAACTAAATTTATTTAGCTAAAGAGGATATTCATAAAACAGCTTTTCATTACCCTAGATCCATAGGGATCTTTAAACGGGTTGTCATGCCATTTGGATTAAAGAATGTAGGGGCAAACTATTAAAGGGCAATAAATCTCATATTCCATGATTTACTTGGAAAAATATAGAAGTATATATTGATAATCTTATCATCTAGTTAGTGATTTCAAGCAATATTTGTCTGATTTAGAATAATCTTTCATGAGAATGCAAAAACATTCCTCAAAGATGAATATGACTAAATATGCTTTTGAACTTTCGGCTAGCAACTTCTCAGTTTCTTGGTATATAGCTAAGGAATTGAAGTAGACAAAAATAAAGCTAAGACTGTGTTAGAAACAAGGCCTCCTAAAAACAAGAAGGAGTCGCAAAGCCTAATTGGAAAAATTAACTTTTTAAAGAGGTTTATAGCAAACTCAACTGGTAAGATAAAAGCTTTTTCATTGCTTTTGAGGTTAAAGTAAATCGAAGATTTCATCTAGGGAAAAGAGCAACAAAAAGCTTTCAATCAAATAAAAAAAAAGTCTTGCTAGTTCTCCAGTGCTTACTTCTCCAGCTCTCGATAGGCTTTTAAAGTTGTATATATTAGCCACTAGTGACTCCATTAGCAGTTACTAGCTCAAGATACTGAAGATAGAATAGAAAAAGTAGTATATTATTTGAGCCGATTGCTCAACGATGCCGAGACAAGATATACACCAATCAAAAAGTTGCATTTGTCCTTGTGTCATGCATGCACTAAGCTATAGTATTATCTACTACCAAGCGAAGTTTTAGTAACATGCAAAATTGACATTGCTAAATACTTGCTAATCTAATTGGCCAGTATTGCAAGACATACTTATGAAATGGGCTATAAAGCATAATGCTTTTGCCTTGAAATATGTTCTCTTAAGGGTTGTCAAGGGGTAAGC
Source organism: Pterocarpus macrocarpus (assembly GCA_031439585.1). Lineage (NCBI taxonomy): Eukaryota > Viridiplantae > Streptophyta > Magnoliopsida > Fabales > Fabaceae > Pterocarpus > Pterocarpus macrocarpus. Next base: position 10,325,314 of record CM062514.1, read on the forward strand.
CTTAGCTAATTTTCTGGCAGAACATCCTTGTGTTGATGTCCAAGACCCAATGGACAATTGTCAGAGATATGTTCAACTAGACCTTGGATTTTGGCATTTGATAGAACCAAACACTAGAAATGAGCAATGTTGGGGTTGTTATTACTAGTTCGAATGGAGTTGAAAGCAAATACATGTGTTCATTAGATTTGCAATGCTCCAATAATCAAGTAGAATAACAAGCCTTAATTTTGGGGTTAAAGTTGTTCTTGACCATGGATGCCAAAGTAATTAAGATCAAGGGGAATTCTTAACTTGTTATTAAGCAGTTGATTGGAGATTGCAAGTGTAATAATCCAACATTGCTAGAATCCTTGGAAGTAGCTTATGCTCTATTATAGCAATTTGCTGAGGTTACAATTTCTCATGATCCTCAGAATGATGATGAAATTTCCAATGAGTTAGCACAACAAGTTTCTAGTTTTAGGCTCAACCCGATTGAGATCAATCATATGGAAGCTGGCGAAGCGCAACCAATTAAACGGGAAAATTAGAGGCAGGAACTCAAGTAATACTTTAGTAATCTTTCGACTAAGGCTAATTATAAGCTAAAATAAAAATCTTTGAAGTATGCATTTATAGATGATGAGCTATTCAAAAGGAGTCAAGACGAGTTATTATTAAAATGTATAGATTACTCCAAGGCTAAGAAAATTATGAATGAAGTGCATGAAGGAATATGCGGGGCGCACATCAAGTCCAAAGATGAGATAGCTAATCCATCATTATTGATATTATTGACCAACCATCTTAGCCGATTGCCTTGCATATGTAAGGGATTTAAGGCTTACGAAGTACATGGACCACTCCAAAAAGTACCAACCAAGAAATTACATGCAATTGTGAAATCTTGGCCGTTCAGGGGTTGGACTATGGATTTGATAAGCAAGATTCATCCCTCATTATCTAAGCGCCATATGTTTATTATTGTAGCCACAGATTGTTTTATAAAATGGGTAAAGGCTCAACCATTAGTTAATATGTCCCGAGCTAATGTGACTATATTCATAAAGATAGAAATTATATATTGGTTTGGAGTCCCTAAAATCATAACTATAGACCAAGGGACTATGTTCATAGAGGAAAAGATGAAAGCCTCCCAACAATTTGGCTTTTAGTTAATTTATTCTTCTCCATATTATGCCCAAGCAAACAAGCAAGTAGAGGCTACGAACAAGGTCTTGATAGATATGATCAAAAAAGCTATCAAGGATAAGCCAAGAAGGTGCCATGAAGTAATGTTCAAGGTCCTATGGGCCTATAGTAATTCTAAGAGCAATGTTATCGGCTTAACTCCTTATCGGCTGACATATGGGCAAGATGCTATTTTGCCATTGGAATTAGCTATGAGTTCCCTTCAAGTAGCGAAACAACATGGGCTATGGCCAGAGGAATAACCTCAAGTCATGTTCCAAGAGTTAGAGTCAGCCGATAAAGATAGGTTGATAGACTTAGAAAATATCCAAGCTAACAAAGCTAAGGTCTCAAAGTTATATAATAAAAAATTTAAACTTAAATGCTTTGTTGAAGGTGATTTAGTGTCGAAAGCCATATTGCCTATTAGGGCTAGAATTGCCAAATTTGACAAGTAGACTCCAAATTAGGAAGGGCCTTTTATTATCAGCAAAGTCATTGACGGTGGAACATATAAGCTACCTACTTTGGAAAGAGATGAGTTAACTAGAAGTATAAACGGTAAATATCTAAAGAAATATTACCCAACAATGTGGGAAGAAATTAATATTAATCGAAATCGAGGTGTTAGCCATAAGCCAGCTAAGTAGCTGAGGGAAAACACAATATGAACAAAAAGAACATAAAACCTAAACTATAGAGGTTGACCTCCCAGAAGGATCAATGGGTTGGTCTCCAGCCTCGGTGTCCTCGCTAGTGTTGACTATCCCTTCAAGCTAGGTGTCTTCAGGTTTTTTTTCTTTATCTATGCTTGATGGTTCTTGTTGAGGAAGGATGGGCTCAAATAGTGGAGTAGCCGACTCAAGGCCTAAAGCTAGTGTGCATAACATCCTTCTAACTATAGTGTTATGCTTAAGTCATAATACCATAGCTAGAAGTTGCCATGTGTGGAAGTCTTATTTCTTTGTTCAATTTTATTTCATCTCGAGTTTTGTTTATGTTTGCTCTAATAAAGGCACATGCGTAATAAAATTTTTTGTTGTGCTTCACATATATAGGTACATGTGTACAAAGAGTAAAACATAAATGAAGTAGTATGGTGGGAAACTAATAATGTATCGAAGGTAACCATAGCAGATAATTTATATAATATCCAATCCAATATTTACATATCCCATGTATTTCTAATACAAGTTTCTGAGTACATCAAATGTGTGGCTTCCATCTGGATCTTACACCTAACCCACATCAAAGTAATCAGAACTCAAAAAAGTCCATGCAGGGACACCTATCAAATACATGAGTTCAAAAGAAAACCTACACCTATGCCTATGGCCTATATAACATACAATTTCCAAAGAGGACCACCCTATACAAGGAAAGCTAGCTAAACCCCATAGTAACTAAACAACCTCCCAAAGGGTCCTGCAAACTTCCCTAATTGAACTCGGGGATTATAAGTTGTCTTCTATGATGTCTGCAACTCCAGGACCTCGGGGTGGATGTTGGCTACCTCTAGAAGAAGTAGCTAAGGAAGAAGAGAAGCTCGCCTTAGAAAGGTCGGACTTCATGGATGTTGGGGTGAAGGCTGAGGTGGGGCAAATACTAAATGCGCCATGAACAAGGGAATCCCGTCAAAAGGTGCCTCGAGATCAAGGAAAGGACTCAAAATAGACACTGCAAATGATCCCTGAAAAAATATACATAGTTGCAATTGCAAGCTACCCATCAGATACAAGGAGTCCAGGGTAAGATCATAATACCACTGCCACTCAAGGACCTCAGCAAAGAACAACACCGCTGCTATTGTCATCCTTTGAGAAAGACACGGATATACACAAGACAGGGATGCAAATTTAAAATTCTCAGTAGGGTCTCCTAAAGTATCACATGCACTAACGTTATTATCATTCTCAACTGCTTCGATTTATTTTAATAAAAGCATTTGTAACAGATAACAATATAAAGATTTCAATTGATAAGTTCTTGAAAACTCTTTTATCCGAATCAGTTTCATTTTATTCACATACTTGACAATTAAAAGGGAAATTTTTATAGTAGTGATAACAAGTCAACAAAAGAATAGAATTTATGCATATGCAAGTGCAAATAAAGTGATTATGCAAGTGTACTTGTCTTTCTTGTTCTTTTAATAACTTGTATCATGAGCATCTATTCTTGGCCCCCTAGGAGTATTTGGCCTTTCTATCTCCCGAGTAATAGTCTACTTTTCAAGACCGAGCTCGTTCCTATATGTGATTACCAGATTTGCTTTCTCCCACCCTCACACCGCTCTATTCCCCTTAATTTGGTCCAAGGCTGGCCCAAGTAATATGAAATTATAGTCATCTTGTGAGCTCATGTATTCATATGCACTTTTCATTCGTATTTATGCATGAGAATGCTTGATGTGCTTATGATTATGCCATATAGCTTATCTCCAACATACTTCTACCGGTAATTTAGAAGCATAACGGTTGTAATATGAAGATTCCACATAAATACTAGTCAACCAATTACAAAAATAACAATTTCTACATAACACCAATAAGAATTCAAGCATAATTATCATCATAAAGGGCATAGAAGCCTCAAGCTTAGAAATCCCAATATATGACTACATCATAGCTAATACATCAATACAATGTCAACCCAACATATAATTGCATAATCTCTCATTCAAATTAGGGCCCATATAATTTAGAGACCCCTAAGCCACTTACTCACACGTTTGATTCAATTTTCTTAAATCTGTCTACAAATTACAAATTGCACCAAAGTTTTATTTTAATTCATTTTAATATCAAATTTAACTAAAATGTATCTCTATTAGTCTACTTTCAAACCTCTTTAGTTTTGCTAAATTTTGATGTGTATAGCTTAATTTATTAAAATTTTACTCACCGCTGCCATGTTTCGGGATAGACTCACACACCCAAAACTAGAAAATCACTAAAAATCCATCTTACATTCCTTTGTCCCAAAATTTTTCTAAATGATACCTATATGAACTCTATTTCACACTCAACAATTTCACTCAATTTGAGTAGGTAGAACTCAAGTTATGAGCTCCACATTAGAGCTACCCGATTTTAACCCATATAGAGCATTAGGAAATTTCATGGATTTACTAGGAGCAACTCACTAGGAATCTGAAGCTAAAACTTTACCAGTCATTCCCCTATATCTTAGCTTCCTAAAAAAGATGGTTGCACTCAAATTGAAGTTATCTAGGATGAGTTATGTCCATTACAACATGTACTGGTCAGGATTATGGTTCTTAGTTAATAACCTAATTTGGAAATCCATAACTTTTTCATCCTATGCCCAATGGGTCTATATTTTATATGGTTGGATTCCTTTTTGAGTCAGCTTTCATCTAAAATTTGTTTCATCTCAAATTCAGTTTTCTAGCTTGAGATATTCACGTTGTAATACACATTGTTCACAGACTTCTCTATAAGACAAATTTCTAATTTAAGTTGTATTGAGTTCCTAGCTTTCAACTCTCACCAAACTAAGCTTCGACGATTATGGTTCATTTAAAATCAGGCCAAATATCATCATATTCAATTCAGATTATGAAAGTTTCAATAAGTTAAAAACCCTAACTCATATGCCCATATCTTGATATGTAGGTGATCTAGGAGCCTACCTTGGATCCAAACTCTTTAAGTTTTGCTTCTTTAGGCTCTAAACTTCCCCAAAACTCCAAGAGAATAACTAGCGTCCCTTCTCCCTTATGATGGTCAAAGTATATGGTCCAAGAGAAAGAGGGTTTTGCTTCTTATTTTGGTTGAATGAAGGTAATAAGGCTTAGGTTGCAAGTAGAAATCAAGAGGCTCGAGGAAAGACAAGGTTTTTGAGAATGAAGAGGAAGAAGAAAATGGTGGTGGAGATATGGAGGTAAGGCTCTAAAATTTCAAAGCAAAGGAAAGAGAAAGTGATGAGCACAAAGTGCTCATCTTCTCTGATTTTTAAATTTTATAAAATTGGATTTGAAATTAAAATTAATTTTCCTTAATTTTGTTCTATGGTCATCTTTTTTCTTAAAAGATGACTAGTGTGGCTAATTTTTAGCGACACAATTAAAGATTTGTTGAGGATATTTAGGTTCTCTTATATTTTAAATTCCTATCAGATCAATTTCTTGTGCTCCAAGAAATCACTCGTAAAGTTTTCTCCACCCAAGTAAAATATTATTATTTTATTATAGAGAAAATTTATAAGCACCTTTCCTTATGGTTAACATTACCCTATTATTCTCTTTCATATTTATAATTTATCTAATAATTAATTATTTAATAATGTTGATTATAAACACTGTTACTCAGGGCATTACAATGTGGTCGTCTGTTCAAGAGAGACCAAGGCTAATAATATTTGTAATCACCAAGGCTAAGGCTGCATCCACAACTTTCTTCTCTGTCGAGGTAATCTACATTTGGCCCATGATAGTTCCAACTCAGTGACACCTTAGATGTCGTTCTCACTTCATTCTCCAAGATTTGTTCCCTTTACTCAAGGAGATGAATTTCCCTATCCAGTACCTTGGCTTAGTTGTACAACTAGTGCTTGCACTTGGAGTTGGCTTTAAGATCAGCCATGACAGCATCAAGCTTTGGCTTAAGTTGATGCAACTCGGCTTGAAGCCTGGCAATTTCTTCGTTGATCTCAACAATTCTACCCTACACCAGATGTTGCCTTTGTTGCTTTGCATTGTGGCTAGTATCTACAACTTGCCATTGGGTTTTGAAGCCGTCTTTTTGTGCTCTCAATTCTGATAATTGATTCAAGCCTTTCAGACCTACTAATCTCTACTTTTCATACATCTTCTGGTTGAAAGTCAATGTTTTTTACCTCATGGCTAGTTATCGATAGACCTCCCCGCTACAAAAGAGTTAGCCAACTTAGCTATCTTGAGAAGAGCCTTCTGCAAGCATGCCAAGGCTGAAAAATCTATGGGGAACGTCCCCTCAAGCCCTTCACATACAACCTGCAAATGTTGGTTGATAGGTGAAAAAGCTTGATCAGTTGAAGGAGAGAAGAAATACTTCTCCAATTCCTCTGCCGGCATTTCCAACTCTTCTTCTTTTACAATAGTTGAGACTGGATGGATGGTAAGTGCATTAGATATAAACCCTCAATAGCAGCATGAGGCTCAAGGACCTATTGGCTTGCCTTTTCCTCCTCATTATCAGAAAGAACTCTCATGACTCTACTATGGGGGAATGAGCCTTAACCTTTTCTATTGAATTATTCGAGGAGGGCAAATTTCAGCCTATTGGCACCAAAAAACTGTTAAGTGCCCTAGATTGAGGACAAAACTTAGCCAAGTATGGTTTTCACTTTACCCTAGCACCAGATGAGCCATCAGCTGGCATGGTTGAAGAAGATTATGGCCGATGACATAGCACAAGTACTAAGCAAGCTGAATACAAGTTCAAGTGATTGGTGGACTAGGACGAGAAAGAAATCTAGAATACAAGATAGTGGATCTAAAAGAGCCTAAGAAGACTCTCAGATGAAGGTTTTTAAGAAGGTTTCTAAGTCCAGTGCTTAGGATGCAAATATAGATTATGCAGCCATGTGTCAGCCTCTCCACAACACAGCTTGGAAAAGCAAGCTATCCAAGGTAGTCGTGGCAGTTATCAAAGGGCAGTTACGAAAGAAGTCTTACCTATAAATAGAACAAGACCTAGCCATTGCAAAGGTCCACACCTCAAATCCAGACTTATATAGCACTTTTACTTTACTTGTACTAAGTTTTACACCAATTTAGTTTTAGCCATTTTAGTCTTTTAACCTTTTACTTGTAATAGTCTCTTTCATCAAGCTTTCCACATGGATTGGCCATGGTAGCTTAAGAGAGACCCTCATTGTAATTGGATAGACATTCAATACAAATTCTACCGATTGCATTACATCTTTGCTCTATTCTTGATTTTGGAATATGTTCTCGGATTGAACTTAGCCAAGTGCTTTCTTTGAATAACTTGGAAACCCATATCCAAGGAGCAAATTTCCCTCCTTGGAGTAATCGTTTGACTCTTAGAATCAATGGCTCTTATTAGCCAATTTCAAGGTCTGACACGCCTAGTACATAAACCTTGTAGCCGAAAAATAGCCTAGACATATTTTTGGCATGCCCGGTGGGGCCTCACCAATAGATCAAGCAAAATTTCCAAAACTCGAACTAGATCATACTTGGCATATGATCCTAAGATCAGGAAATATAGTTATGCCAAGTCGAGAACCATCAAAATAGAATAACTAGAGGACTGGAGATCCACAAGTGACCACATTGGCAGCACCTTATACCTTTTCGAGGGGCGTAGGTTCACAATTGATACAGGAAATCGTGTCCTAGCCTGCAGTTAGCACGGCTACCTCTTTCTCAAGTAATTCCCTAGTATTAGGGGGAAGAAGAGGACAACTGACTGTGATGACTCTTTCATATTTGAGCAAATTGATATGGGGCTAAATGATATAATGCTTGAATTATCCAAATAATTAGCCGATATTTTTAAGCTGATAATTCAAAATGAGATTCAAGTGGCCTAATAACAAGCTAATATGAGAGAGATAATTTTACATTAGCTGCGCCATGGGAAAATATTGCCAATGGTAATGCCTTAGCTAATCAGCCAGTGGGCAACTTGCACAGCCACCGAACTAGCAATATTGACAAGTGAGTATTATGCACAAACCACCCAATATTCCAGGGAGCATTGGATTACCGGCAGTGTCCACTGATCCAAGTGGGAATGCATGGAACATAAACCATAATCCATCTGTAGTGGGCAGTTTTAGGATGAATGGGAGGGTGGATGCAAGTACATACAACGATTATACTATGGCTCCACTATACTCAGGAGCAGTTAACAGCACTAATACTCCATATGCTCAATAATTGCCCATAACAACTGTGGGAAGACCAACATATACTTATGCAAACCAAAATATGTATTCACAACCTCAGAATTCATATACACAAAGCTAAACTATGAATCCTTAACTGAATACTTGCATTCCTCAACCCCAAAATTTTAACACGCAAGGACTTGGTAAGTAAGCCCTATATGCAAGAAATTCCACCACAAGCTCCACCTTCAGTGCAAGCAAACCCCCAGGAAAATAGCCAGCATCTGATGGACCCCAACATGATTGCCATAGCTATCAGGTGATAGGAATGGGTTGATGGGATATTAGGATTCCTTTGCCAAGAAGCTACAGATTCCAGACTTCTCCACTTTCTCTAGTTAAGATGGGAAGTCCATAATGGAGCATATGAGCTTATTTATGACTCAATCTGGTAAAGCAAACCAAAATGAGTACTATAGGTTACAAATATTCCCTTCATCTCTAACTAGGGCTACCTTTTCTTAGTATTCCTCCCTGGCTTCAAACTCAATCTAAGGCTCGGCCGACATGGAAACACTATTCCATGATCATTTTTTATAGGCCCTATCCTGAAGTGTCTATTGTTGAGTTGATGCGTCTTAAGCAATTGCCAAATGAGCAAGTGGCTAATTTCTTGGACCGATTCATGAAGATGAGGAGCTGATGTAGGCTACAGTTGCCAGAGTCTGAGTATACTACAGTAGTTGTGAATAATATGCACCCTCAATTGAGGGAAAGATTGGTAGCCATGGAATACTCAGACTTAACACAACTAGCATCAATGCATTATGGAGAAGGAGCAAAGAAGATCTAACCATGTTTGGCTTAGAGGGCCACAAATGATCTCCGTTATAGATTGTGACTCAGCCGAAGATGATGTTTGGGAGGAGCCTCATACGCAGGCAAATATAATAGCAGCCAAGTTTGTTCATGGCAAGCCATATACCTACCTTGCTCTGACACCTTCCAAGGATAAAGAGGTGGCTAAGCCCGCGAAACAAGCTTATTTGTTTGACATCACCAAGGAGGACCATATATTTGATTACCTTGTGAAAGACAAGCAAATTAAGCTCGCAAAAGGCCACAAGATCCCTCCAGCCAATGAATTGAAAGGGAAAAAGTACTGTAAGTGGCACGATTTACACTACCAACAAGTGCATTGTCTTTCGAAATTCTATTCAAAAAGCTTTGAAGGAAGGTAGACTCAAATTGGCTAAGAAAGGAGATATGATTGTAAACACCAATCCATTTGGCTTGTCTGTAAACATGGTATCTGTGTCCATCACCTGAAAATAGCAGAACGAAGGAAAAGTTCCTAGATAGGAAAAGAAGCTCAAAGAGAAAGATAAGGCAAGGCCATCTCAAAAGACAATGTGGAGGCCAAAAATTGTAAAACCACAAGAGATTGGGGGCCAAAACACTAGCCAAAGGGTTAGTGTCTTCCAAAGACTACAACACCCAGGGTAATTTCAGGGGAGGATTGGATACCATTCCCCATCCCAAAAAGAATCTAGCCACCCCAATCCAGCCTAAAAAGCTAAAAATAAGAAAGGCAAAAAGCCTAAACAAGCTGTAGCACCCAAAATCACTGATCATCCCTTGCGAAAAGAGTTAAGCATGCTGTAGAGTTTCATTTTAAGAAAGGGACCCCTTCCCTCAAGATCACAGTTATAGACAATCAACAATCCCAGACAAGAAAGATGATCAAGTCAATAAGAGAGTTCAAGACAAAAGAATGGGTGGTCAACCGACAATTAGAAAAGCTAAAAATGAAGGGAGAACAAAAATTACCATTGACCAGGAGGATGTGGCGAAGAAGCACCAAAGAGAAGATAAATGGCATAATGGCTATGCTCGAACAATCTAAGAAAATTGAAAGAGAGAGATTTGTATAAAATGGTAGCCAAGCCAATAGAGGAGTTGGATGTTGAGACTTTACTTGCCGAACCCATAGAATGGGAAGAACAATTAAGGAAAGATTAGCATAGGTGCAGCTAGAGCTGAAGAACAAAGTGGGATAGAAGAACAAGATGTTTATTTTCTTTTTCTTTTTTGGTTTTAAATTTAAATTAAAATAAAGTGCCCCTAAAACACTAATTAACCTCTTAATTAAGATTCAATTTTGAATGGCCCATCTCCATATGTCGCACTCTTATTCGATCACCTAATGACTTCACCATGAATCCCAAAACATAATCTTCACCAAAGAATGCACCATGAGTATCATATCACAATTGCGGTGTAATACGATTACCGCAACATTGCAACTATGCAGTCCACAATTTGAAACAATAGGCAATGCCTCCCATACCAACCGTACGTCGTGCCCATGGCAGAGTTGCAATACCAGATTATTTTCATAAATTGGTTCTCTTTAAAACTTTCCCTTCACCATACAACTCAATGTAACCAATTTTGCACTTCTACACATTTACGGGTTAATGATTTCAACAACATGAACTAGAAGTATTTCCACCCATTGTTAAAAATACAAACCCATCAATGTTCTTAAAATACGTTACATTCAAAGATGAACAAAATCTCTCCCTTCTTAGTCGCAAAGACGTAATTCTCTGCCAAACAATGGACGTTCAAGTCTCTTCATCACAGAGGTAGGAAGTAAACATCTTCAAAATTGCTGTGGAACACTAAAAGATGTTGGCCTTTATTTAAATTTTGCTTCTCTTCAACATTTTCCCAGCATAAGCCATTGATACACCAGTATCCGGCACTAACATTTTCACTGGCAACGGCATTCAGCATAACATAATTATCAGTATCCCTGACAGACCAGCTGGGTTTCTTTCTTGGTCACAATATCTTCTCAAGTATAATACACCAGTTGGATTTGTCAAAAAATTGATCAACAATTCTAGCATTGTTTATTCCAGATGCCAACCTGCAAAAAGTAATGGAAAGTAAGTTAGCAATCAGAATTTAGAACTTATGCATTCTACACATAATGATGTAAAGTCATCTGAAACAAAGCTCAAAATTATCATACTTCTAAAACTGGAAAGCTTTAATTGAAAAATAGAGTATTGGCAATGAAAAATGGTTGTTAGTCCTTAAACTACTTTTTATTACACTATATCTATAAGCCCTTTTTCATTACTTTTGAAGACAGTTGCTAATATTTTCACACTATCATGATTACTTAACTTTTCTTCTAATAGATAGCAATTTGATCTCTTCTTAATAGGTAAATCAAAATGAACAAATTTGAAACTATTCATCATTTGACGGCTAGGAGTTGCACTTTCAACTTTGAAACTTGTATAGCTTTTATTGAATATAATGTCACCATCTCATCCTGCTTTGCTTATGCACTCCATATTTCTAAGTCAAGATATAAAGTATGCTAATATAGCAAATTGACATCAAAGATAAAGCACACCAAACTCGAGCATAGAAACAAATGAAAGAAAACTTTCAATAAAAACATACTCAAAAAAACTATTCGAAAGGAATACCGGGTTCAATGATTGACAAACTCTCAAACTAAAGAAATGGGTTATAAGGCCCTGTAACATATTCACGCAGAAAGATTCCAATGAAAGGAAGGAAACCAAAAAAGGATACCTTTCAAGCTCGCCTTCACTAAAAACATGGTAATATCTGTTATACACTACAGCACCCTTTTTGTCATCTTTAGCAGCCATACCATTAGCAAGAGCCTGAGCAGAAGCACTGCTGATTTCAGCGCAATGATAAGGTAAATGCCAAGGAACAAAATATGCCTGTTGATTCTCAATATTTTTTCCATCCTTCAAATCCCTTGAATAATGTCTAACATGATTAGTTAGATCCACAATTTCCTGACTTTTCTTAGTTGCAGACTCATTGAGAACTTTCATGTGCTCACCTGAGCTACTTTCCTCACTTTCTGGAATACTTTCTAATGATAAGGAGGAATGGGCCCGAGCATGAGGACTTCCCGGTCCTATCCACTCCTCAACATACTTCTGTGGAAGTGGAGTCCACTTGTTAATCAGTGTTCTATCCTCCTGTTCAACAGCCCAAACTGTAATCAGAACAAGGCCACCCTTTTTAACAACTCGGACTAATTCTTCTATTGCTTTTCTCCTTCTATTTTCAGTACTTAAATGATGTAACACAGCTATAGATATTGCTGCATCACCAAAACCAGTTCTGTAAGGAAGATTCACAGCATCTGCAACCAGAACTTCATGCTCTCTATCTGCACAGATTTTGATTAAGGAAGGACTTATATCGCATCCTATAAAAAAGCAATAACGATTTAGGCCTAAGTATTTCCCATTTCCACAGCCTGCATCCAGGACAAGAGATCCTGAAGGCAAAGATGACAAATATGTGGCAACCTTTGGCCACTTGGCGAACCGTGTGGAACTGAAATGCGGAGCAATAGCATCATAAACATGATGGACATACATCTTTTCAATTTCAGGGGTAGATTGTACACTTATAGATGAGGTGTTTGGGTTCTCATTGACTGAAAGGAATCTGGGATGCAGGGTTCTCTGCTGAGGGCAAGAGTACACAAACTAGAACCCACTTTAGAATTGATTTCTTTCATTGAGCCAAGTGCTGAACGACACATCTAACCACTCACGGCAATATACAAACCAAGGGATCAACTTGCTTTTGGAACATTATGAACCACCAAGCTGGCACACCTCTACCAGAGCACCTGCAACAAGTTAGAAGCAAATTTTTAAAATGATCTGTCACTTACCAAGAAAATCTATAAAACAATTCAAAAAGTTGCCATTAACATAAAGATCCACAATGCATATAGAGCGTGACAGTATATGCCAACGCTTGTTGGATAGAAAGATTGAAAATATAGTTGAAGTGAGAAATTAGACAAAAAAAACATGGGGAGAAAAATGAGATACCCTTTTCATAGATGCGTAAAATTCATATCATTATAACCACAACATTACATCAACATAAAAAGAACAAAAATTTATAAAACTGTATAATGTTTCCACTTTCCTACGTCTCAACATCAATGCACTCAATTCCCATCTCCTTTAAACTAATTCCACTTAAGTGTTGGGATCTAAACCGATTCATGAAGTTTCTTCAAGCATGAATGCTGGGATTCTACTCTGGAATTAAAATCAATCAAATTTTTTATCAAATTCACATGAAAACGCACTATTGCTTGTGTTTTTTTTTGAAACAGAATGATTTCTTCCCCAAGAACAAGTCCAGGGGACTTTAAAATTCAATTTCACTTTTTCTTTGTACAAATGCATCTAATTCTAAGCAATGCAGCAGCAAGTGGCAGAGTTCCATTGCAAATATATAGCTGCACTGAGGACCACGATCTACAGTTTTAACAAAACTGCATGAGCTGCAGTGATTAATCTAAAGGTTTCATTTCATATTTTTTGAAATTTTATTTATAATCTCTATTCTCCTAGGTTGTCAATTACGTTTTAAGGCTAAGATCCTGTGAAGTTTTAAATGCAACTGCGGAGGATCCTACCCGGTCCATAAGCAGGCTCATAGTCAATCAATAATTTTGCATTTTCCCTCTCAACCAAATGGTAATTAATTTACATTTGCAACATCCAAAAATCAACTATATTCTACTAACGAATAATAATAATAATAATAATAATAATAATAATAATAGCAAATGATAATAAGACCAACCTTGGCATACTGTAAGATCTTCGTCCCGGTTCTTCTTTTATCCGAATCGCAGCGGAGCGTTGAATGCGGTCTTCAGTCGTACAGCAATGGAATTTGCTTGCTTCGGCGGGGCGGCTATCCCTGTTTAATAACTTCACTTTTTTGTCCAAAAGGATCAGCCCAAAAAACGCTGTTGGATTTCGACTGCATTTCCGGGCCGAGAGTTCTTTTTGTTATTTTGGCCCAAAAGGGAAAGAAAATCAAAAGAGCCGAATCCAAAGAAGCAAAGACGGAGTACGACCAAAAAAAATAAAAAGAAGCAAAGATGGGAAAGAATAACGATGTGCTAAAATAATTGATTTGTCTTCTAAATTATTTTCTATTTTAAAATTTTTCCTCTAAAAGTAATAAATATTTTAAATTCATCCTCTAACTTTTTAAAACTAAATGTGTTTATCCTTTTGGTAAATGGCGTTGGTTACATTGACGGAAAAATCCTATCTAGCATATGAATTGACAAAAAAAAATTTAAATGGCATCTTACATGGAAAATTTTATTTTCAAATATATCTTTTAATGCAATAAATGATATTTGCAAGGAGCTTTTAAAAGTTATAGGGCAAATATAGAATATTTATTATGTAAAGAACAAATTTAAAGCATTTATTACCTAAAGGAAAAATTTGAAAATTGAAAATAAATTATCAATTACTTTTTCCAATAATGATCACATGTATGACTATAAAAGTCTCACATATAGTAACATATAATTAGATGATAGTTTAAAACTTTTTTACACTGATAATGTATCAAAATTAATCTCTTAAAAAATAGAAGATAAAATATGTTATTCGGAGATGGGTTACTTGAATGAGCTCCAAACTTCAGTTAAAGGTCCCAAAGTCGCGCGGACATAAGCGTTTGGATGCGAAGGTCAAGATTCCACGGTGGAGGGTGGTACCTGTAAGGACTCCGACACTCAAGTCAGTAAGTGCAAAAGGTACTGTGTATAGAATAGAAGGCATACCTAATTTTAATGATTGGCCATCTATTTATAGTGGTTGATCGTTAAGAAGGAGGGGGAATATTCCACGATTTCGGGATGCATCTCGGGACATCCAACGGCTTGATGCTCGTTGGTGGGTCCAAAATGGGCAACAACGCATTAGATAATGTTGGCGAAGTGGGTCAGCTTGCCTCAGCCCCTCGACCCGCCAAAAGCTAGGTGGAGCGGGGTAGGCCGAGTTAGGAAAACAAGCTCAACATTCTAACCCACTCCCATTTAAGAGCGGGTTGGCTAGCCAAAAAATAAAAAAATATAAATAAATTTATTTTAATATTTTTAATGAGTTAAATTACCTTAAAAATTTTAAAAATTAGAAAAATATATTGAATGAAAAATCTACTTAAATAAAATAAAACAAAATAATTAAACTATATAATTTATATCCAAATTTAACTCAAATACAAACATAATAAATTATAATTCTATTAGTTCCACTATCAGAATGCTAATTACCCTTATCATCCTTTATCATATATGTTTGTAATCTACTAGTGTGTTAACTTGAACTTCTTTCTCACAAAGATGAATTTGCAGGACATTTAGGTTTTGCTAAATATTATCATAAATATTCTCCATATTATGATGTTTTTATTCGTTATTATTGCAATTACATAAAGCAGGTCGTTAAGGCATTTAAAATATTGACTGCAGATGACAAAGTGAAGGCAATTTTGGTGAACACATTGGTGGTATAATGAAGTGTGATGTTATAGCACGTGGAATTGTCAATCCTGCAAAACAGGTTAGTAAAGTTATTCCTTTGAATACAGTTTTAATTCTCAAGCATGTAATAAAAATAAAAATAAAAATTTAAAAAATTACTCTTGTACCTAAAAAACAAAGAAAGAGCCACCCTTGGCCCGTGGACCCAACCTGCCCTGGCCCGCCAAAGATTGCAAGCTAGGCAAGCTGAAAAATTTTAATAGGTCAAATATATCAACCCAACCTACTATTTTTGGCGGGTTTAGCGGACCAACCCAGCAAGTTGAGCCTATTTTACCATCTCTAGCATTAGGCGTTCGTTGTTCCGGGACAATTGCAGATATCGTGCTAATGACCATATCCTTATACGGAGTTCTCTGAGTTGGGCCTCGAGTTGATGCATGTGGGCCCCGAGTTGGGCCATTGATGATAACGGATTTGATTCCGAGTTGTGGTTCCTAATTTAGGCAGAGTTTGGGCCTTTTAGAACTAGTTCAAAATAATGCACCTAACTCGGTATTCGAGATAATAACATCGAGTGCCAAGTTACTTGAACTCCACCCCTTGATTTGGACCTCGGAGAGTGGATGATTACTTTGTGTGTGATCTAATGTTTTCCTATGGAAGCGTCCCGTCTCTTCCCTAACATATGGTCATGTCTGGCAACCTCATGAGTCGTGTCCTTTCACCTTAAGGAGATGCGTGGCTCCTTGGTGCCTCGATTCGTGCGTCCTCATTACTTGAATTGTGGTGATTTTTCCATTTTGCCCCTAGTTCCATGATCGAAATGTCAAGCTATGCCCCCAGCGACATTTGGTGTGCACGACGAAGGGGCGTGTGAGCCACTTTAAATACCCCTTGCTCCTTCCCTTCCTCATTTTTTTGCATTTAGTGAGAAAGAGGAAGAACTCCACAAGTAGGAAAAGAGGATTTGCAGAGGAGACTCGACTTGCACCAGTATGCTCTCAGTTTTTCAAGCCTTTCGATCACCTCTAGAGGTATGTTTTCTCCTCTTTCCCCTGCCTTTTGCGTTCATAGTCTGTTTTATAGTGAACTACGGTCCTGTGATGGTGGGTATGGTTTTCTACCACCTTGTTTTCGCATTCTTCCTTGCCATGGGGGGGTGGTTATCACCCGTAACGTTTCATTTTCCTTCTTCCTCTACTGCTTCCCAGTGGCTTCATGTCCTTTAGAGGCCACTTGAAGGGGATGGCAGCAATAGCTCCAAATCAGTGGGTTCCGGGGACCCGGTATTTACCTCGGCTCCTGACTTCGCTCCTGAGACTTACCTTCTCAAGAAACAAAAAAGGAAGAAGGTGGCGAAAGATAAGAGAGTAGTACAAGTTGATCTTGTGGTATCTCCGACCTTGGAGGAAAGGTCGGAGGTTAGCATGCTGAGCAAGGAGTTTCTTTATTCCAAGTTCATGGATAAGGAGCTAATGACCCCACGCTCCTCGAACAGCTCCGAGGTGATGATGAGAACTTAGCGAATAAGTTCCAATGGATCAATCACATGTTGTTGAAGTCAATGGCGGTTATCAGGTATTCAGAGCCGGTGATCTCATCCGGTGTCTAGGCTGTTAGGGAAATCAAAGACCTAAAGGAGAGGATAACCCTTCTTTAAATGAAAAGCTAGGCCTGAAGAAAGCCAAACAAGTCGAGGTTGAGCAACTGAAAGGGCAGTTGCAATTAAAGGACAAGGATCTTGAGGATTCACGAGCTCGGATATCTGCACTCAAAAAGGTCTATGCCGAAGCGTCTGATGCTGATGCCAATTTGAAGGCAGAAATCAAATATGTCGAAGAGTAATAGGGGAATTCGACCTTCGAGATTAAGGAAAATATTTTGAAGCAGTGCTGGGTCATCTATCCTGGGACCAACTTTAGTGAGGTCGGGCTCAACAAGTGCGTCATTGACAAGGGCATCGAACTTGCTCTTGATGAAGATGAAGGGGAGGCCGATGAAGATCCAAAGTCTGAGCCGGTTGATCTAGCTATAGATCCTTGAATTCATCTATTTTATTTTTATTTTTTTGTAGTATGTATTTTGGGCCCTTGCATGGGCTTTATGTAAATTGAAAATTTCCAGGTTTTCGAGCTTACCAATAAAACAACTCTTTTACTAATTGATCGTGCTTTTATTTTTTGCATAAGTTATATAACTTGAAGGAAATATTATCGACATTCCAATTGGCTAGTTAATTTGGTTAAAGAATTAACTTGAGGTTATTGAAAGCCTGATTTTCCAAACTGTTTATGACCAATTTGGAATTCCAAGTAGGTTATGTCCGAATTGGATATTCCCACAGTTCTAACTGAATTGGGTTTTCCAAGGTATTCTATAACCTAGATCGTGTTCAGCTTAAGTAGACTACATAAGGGTAAATATAGGTTCGAGGTGAAAATCAAGAGTCTGCGGCATTATTTGAGTCGTTTGTTTCTAGGATTTCATGCGTGATAGTTCCTAAGGTTTTGGACCTGAGTTTTGTTTTCTTAACTAAGGGGTGATCAATCCCTTAGGATGATAAAAGGGAGTAACAAACTTAAGATATTAATGAGATAATAACATTAGAGAGACTTCATAACAAATAAATAAAATATTATAATGTTAAAAAATAAAAAATCGAACAAAAGTTCGTGAATACCATTCGGCCCATGAAGCCCCACCTCATTAAAACCTCCTCGAGAAAACCCAATGGGACAGAACCTGAGGTAGGAAAAAGACTACGGCTACTTGCATGGCTTACATCAAATATAAAATCTCTAGATGTTGGAGGAGTTCCATGACCTTGGAACCTCAGAGATTGATACTGTAGAGAGTTTATATGCTCCCTTTCTCAAAACTTTGATAATTTTATAAGGTCCTTCCAAATTGGCCACTAGCTTTCCTTGCCTTGGAGGGGGTGGTTCAATGTTAGCACGTCGGAGTACCAAGTCTCCCTTTTGAAACTTTCGGGGAATGACCTCGGCATTGTATCTTTGAGCGATGTAACGTTTCAACGCTTTCTCTCATATGTGTGCCATTTCCCTTGCCTCGATGGCGAGATCAGCTTCTTCTCGGAGGGCTTACAAGTTCATAGGTCGCAACATAACCCGTGGGCTGGGCTCTTCAACCTCAATTGGTATCATTGCGTCTACTACATAAGTTAGCTTGAAGGGAGTTTCACCCATCATTGATTGGAGTGTTGTTTGTTAAGACCGTAGGATGCTATCGAGTTCGTCAACCCACACCCCCTTTGCTTCACCGAGTCTCTTTTTCAATCCTTGAAGCACGACCTTGTTAGCTGCTTTGACTTGACCATTGGCTTATGAATGCTCAACGGGAGTGAAGTGGTGCTTGACTTCATAGTTGGCAAGGAAATCTCGGAACTTATGATCAATGAATTAGGTTTAGTTGTCGATAACCAAGGAGTTTGGTATTCTAAAACGGGTGAAGATGTTCCTCCAAACGAACTTCCAAGCTTGTACAACAGTGATGGTGGAGAATGGTTCCGCCTCTATCCACTTGGTGAAGTAGTCAATAGCCACGTTTAGTTACTTCACCTATCCTAAGGCTAGTGGGAAAGGACTTAAGAGGTTGATTCCCCACTTATTGAAAGGCTAGGGGGACATCATGGTGGAGAGTTCCTTAGAGGGGGGCGACATGGAAATAGGCATGTGCTTGGTAGCTCAGGCACTTTTTTACAAAATCAACGGTGTCCTTGGTCATAGAAGGCCAGTGCTTTTTCTCCAATATGATGTCCATAAGATCCTTCATGGACTTCCTCTAATATGATGGGAATCCGCTCTAGTTCCACGTACTTCATTAATGGTTGAGACAAACCTCTTCTAAATAACCGTTTGTTAATGATAGTGTAATAAAAGGCCTCTTTGGCTAACCTCTTTGCCTCCATGGGATCATTTGGTCAGGTTCTGTTATGCAAGTACTGGATGATTGGGTTCATCCAGTTTGAAGGCCCTTCAATAGACAGGGTCGGGAGAACCTTCGTTATTGAGGGAGACTTCAATGTCTCTTGAATTAAGCTCTGGTTGTTTCCTTCGAGCTTGGTATTGACTAGTTCAGAAAGGATATCGGTCCTGATGTTCTCCTCCCTTGGGACATGTCTAACCTCACATTGAATACTTTCATTAGTTCTCTAACCTTCTTAAGGTACTTTTGGAGCAACATATCATTGGCTTAATATATCCCATTTATTTGGCACGTCACAATTTCGGAGTCACTACAAATTGAAAGTGGAGAAACTTCGATGTCGTTGGCTAACATTAGTCCGGCTATTAAGGCCTCATACTCGGCCTGGTTGTTTGACACAGGAAAATCAAACTTAATGGGGAGCTCGACAACGAATTCTCCTTCCTTTTCGGGTATGACTCCAGCTCCACTTCATTTGGAGCTAGAGGCTCCCTCAACGTATAGCATCCATCTCGGTTCTTAAGGCTCCCCGTCTTCCACCATTTCGGCCAAAAAATCCGCCAAAGCTTGGGCTTTTATGACCGTCCTTTGGTTCGTATTGGATGTCAAATTCTGAGAACTTCACTGACCATGACACTATCTTTCCTGCCAAATCCGACTTTTAGAGGATTTGCTAAATTAGTTGGCCAGTTTGGACCACATTGGTGTGAGCTTGGAAGTACTGGCAAAGCCATCGCTCAGCTATGACTAAAGCGAAGGTGACTTTTTCTTTCTTCCGATATCACACCTCGGGACCATGTAGTACTTTGCTAACAAAGTATACAGGGTGTTGTTGTCGAGAATCTTCTCGGACTAGAGCCCCAGCTATGGCCACGTCGCTTACCGAGAAGTATAAGATTGAAGGCTTGCCAAATTCTGGTTTGCTCAAGATCGGAGGGCAGGAGAAGTACCTTTCGAATTCGATGAACGTGGCTTCACATTCCAGCATCCAAGGTTCTTTCTTTCTTTAAGAGAAAAAAAGAAAGGGAGGGCTTTCCGAGCCGTCACTACCATAAATCTAGAGAGGGACACAATCCTTCCAATGAAGTGTTGTACTCCTTTTACTATTGTTGGGCTCCTTATCTCGAGGATAGCTCAACACTTGTCAGGGTTTGCTTCAATTCCCCAATGTGTAAGCATGAATCCCAAGAATTTTCTAGCTTCCATGGCAAATGCACATTTATGGGGCTTTAACCTCATGTTGTGCTGTCGTAGGCGACTGAAAACTATTTCAAGGTTGGAAATTAGGTTGCTTTCCCTTTGGTCCTGACTAACATGTCATCAATGTAGACCTCCATCAAGTTTTCCATGTGCTCTGAGAAGACTTTGTTCATGAGCCTCTAGTACGTGGCTCCCATGTTCTTTAATCCGAATAGCATAACCTTGTAGAAATAGTTGGCCATTGGTGTTATGAATGTTGTCTTTTCCTCGTCAAGGTGGTGCATAAGGATTTGGTTATACCTCGAGTAGGCATCCATGAACGAGAGGAATCGGAAATTGGAGGCAGCGTCTACTAACCAATCTATGCTCAGTAATAGGTAGGGATCTTTTGGGCAGGCTTTATTTAGGTCGGTATAATCAACACACATCCACCACTTCCCATTGGGCTTTTTAACCATAACAACATTTGACAACCAGATTTGGTATATGATCTTGCAAATGAACCCGACATTTAGGAGGCTTTCGACTTACTCTTGAATAGCGAGAGCTTTGTCCGGGCTTACTCTTCTCCTTTTCTGCGCCACTAATCTAGCCCTAGGGAAAATTGAAAGTTGATGAGATATGAACTCCAAATCAATTCCGGGCATATCAGCTACTGTCCAAACGAATAAATCCATGTTAAACATGAGAAGGGATACGAGATCTTGCTTCAACGTGCTCTGGAGTGCCTTATTGATTCGAGTCGTCTGGCCCAAGTTTTCCAATTTCAACTTCTTCTAGTTCATCATCCAGCTCGGGCCTTCTTACTTCAATTTTTCTTATGTCAAGGTCAACCATCACGACCTTCGAGGAGTTCGAAGGTTAGGAACTGTCTAGGGATCAGTTCGAGTTGCAGGTCGAGATTCTAGAGTCAGGTGAAAGGTGACGAACCCCTCTGGGTGGACCTTTTCCCCGAGAAAACCTATCAACTCCTCTTTATACGTTTGTAGGTCGGAGTTTTTTAGTCTGAGCTTATTGAAAGCGTCTTGGAATATGATGTCTGCGGAGGTCCCTTGGTCTACAAAGACCCTTTTTACTTTAACATTAACCATAACGGTCGAAATCACCATTGATTCATCATGCCTTGGTATTATTCCTTCCAAGCCAGAGCATGAAAAGACTATCTCTAGAGTGGGTGACGGCTTTGGTACCTCCTTCATTTTTCCCGAGGATAAATTGAAGACCTCCTGGAGGTGCTTTTTACCGGCCTACTTTGTTGTGCCACCTCTCGAAAAGTCTCCAGCAATGACGTTGATGGTCCTAGTCATCGGCTCATCCTCTTCATGTTCTTGTTGATTCTTTTCAGGTTCTATGGTTCTTTGATTCCTCAGATTCTGCCTTTCCTCATCCCTTGAAGGGGATGCTCTTCTCTTTCTCAGACTCCTTTTGGAAGCAACATACTTCACCAGTCTTCCTTCCCTTATTAGCTGTTCTATGGCATCTCAAAGGTTGTACCAATCCTCCATTTTGTGTCAAAAACCATTATAGTACTTTCAAAACAAGGACCTATTAGTGTTGGTCCTAGTTGAGAGTTTTCGGCCCTTGAGCGCATTTCCTTCCTTGGGTGCTAGTCTTGATTGGCGACCCTCTTGTCAGCCTGGTTCCTTCCCGGGTTAGCTGTAGCCTTTTCACTTTCTTCGAGGAAAATGTATTTCTCGGCTCTTATCTGATTTCCTTGGGAGTTCGAGCAGGCCTTTTGGATAGCAAGCTCTTGAAAGATCCAGGTCTCGTTTAGTAGAGTGAGAATTGTTGCCTGGGTTTGTACCTCTTCAACCAGCAACATCTCTGTATTATATTACTCGAGAAAATCTCAAAGCAATTCCCCTAGTCTTTGCGATATTCTGAGTAGACTAGAAACCAACTTAGGCTTGAATTTCCTGGCCGTGAAATGTGCAAGAAACAATGATGATAACTTGGAGAATCTATTGATGGACCATGGAGGTAGGGAGTTGAACCACTTAAGCGCCATTTTTTTCAAGGTAATTGGAAAAGCTCAGCACTTAACGGGGTCGAATGCCTCGGCCAAGACTATTCTTGACTTGAAAGCATCCATATGTTCCTAAAGGTCGGTGCTTCCATCATAAGACTCCATGTCTGATGGGAGCTTGAAACCCTTTGCAGGTTGAATCCCTATGATATACTCCGAGAACGGTGTATTGTCGCTGTCCTCGAAGTCTTCGTATCTCTCCGAGTAACGTCTTGAATGCCGATATACACTCCTTCCTCAGGAGGGTCTGGACCCTGAGCACTTGACCCGAAAGCGCATGTACTTCTTCTAAAGTTCCCCTCGATTGTCAGCACTATTCCAATGCCGGGAGTCCCCACTACGACTTCGCTTCCTACAATGATAGAGATCGTCGCTGCTCGAACTCTTTTTGTGTCGGTGATGCCGTTCAAGACATCGCTTATCATTGGCATCCCGCATACGATCCATATTTTGCTCTAACTTCTATATGCGGGTAGCTTGTTCCCGTATCAGAGTTACCATCTTGGCCAGTGGGTCGAAGTTCCCTTGGGGACTAAGCTCCCTTAGGGATGGAGTTCCACCCTAGATGCTAGGGCATTGCCCGCGGCCGTGATCAGAGAGCGGTACGCTGTCAAATTCTGCATATTGCATTGGTCTCCCGCATCCGATGCTAATTCGGAAGTCGTTCGATCATCCACCAACTCCAGGTGGTGGGGTGGTTGACATTGGGATAATAAAACCATGGAAAGGTGGTTTTGTTGTTAGGAATGGTGAGGAACAGTGTTTGGTCCCCAAATGGCACCAATGTTCGGAGATAGGTTACCTGAATGAGCTCCAAACTTCAGTTAAAGGTCCCAAAGCAATGCTGACATCAGTGTTTGGATGCGGAGGTTAAGATTCCACGATGGAGGGGGATACCTGCAAAGACTCCAATGCTCAAGTCAGTGAGTGCAAGAGGTACTATGTATAGTATAGAAGGCGTCCCTGATTTCAATGATTAGCCATTTATTTATAGTGGTCGGCCGTTGAGAAGGAGGGGGAACATTCCACAATTTCGGGATGTATCTCAGGATTTCCAGTGGCTTGGTGCTCGTTGGCAAGTGTAAAATAGGGCGACAATGCATTAGGCGTGCGCTGTTCCAAGACAATTGCATATATCATACTGACCATATCCTTATACGGAGTTCTCCAAGTTCGGCCTCGGGTTGATACATGTAGGCTCTGATTTGGGCTGTTGATGATAACGAATTTGATTTCAAGTTGGGCTTCCTAATGTAGGCTGAGTTTGGACCTTTTAGAACTAGTCTAGAACATATGTCATTAAGTAAAAATTGCAAAAACAAAAACAATTGATTCAAAAAATAATAATAAGTATAGAGCTTATGGCTATGAATTCAAGCAACTCTAGTACTTTATTCAACAAAAAATAATATCAATATTATATTTGATAGTATACAACCTACTAAAATTTTAATACTATATAACATTTGATAGTATAAGTATAAGATACTCTATTGTATAATATAATAATATTTTCTCTCGTTATTACAAATAATTCTAATAATAAGAAAAAATTTAAAAACAAATAAAGCCATAATAAAATAATATATTTAGGAATTTCCATCGGTATCTTGTTTTTATGAAGATATCGGTATCTTTTTATATTTAACAACTGTGATTTAATCACAATTTTATAAATCTTAAATATAATTAATAATAATTTTAAAAATTAAGTGATTTAAGTTAGCGAAATACATGATAAATTTTAACAACAAATAACTAAAGACTATCAATACCTTGAATTTTATAGGGGTATTGAAAAAATTTCGATATTTTATTATAAAATAATTTTGACATATATAAATATTTCTTAATTTTTAATATGTAAAATTACAAATTGAAAAAAATGTTATGTATAATTACAGTTTTGCCATCAAAATGATCAGGAAAATGGATGTAGTCAAGTACACTCTTTTTATAATAAGAGATAGGAGACTTCGTTCATAAAAAATATACACTTGTGTTCTTTCCCCTGTTCCTGTGAGGGTCATTTTTCTATCACGTCAATTTGTACTTACGTTACCCTTCTTTTTTCAAGTCAAAAGGCATTCCATACACAAAAGTAATATTATTTATATATTAAAAATAATATTAATTGTAACATTGCCTTTGCCTAAAAGATTTTGTCGAATAATTTATCTTATTAAAATATTTTAATTAATTTATTTGAATTAAATTTTGTGATAATAAGTAATTGATCCAAATAATTAAATTATGGATATTAATTTTGAAGGTAAGACTACAATTAGTAATAATAATTTCAAAATTTTAACATCTCCTTTTCACAAAATATTTTACAGAATAATTTATCTTATTAAAATATTTTAGGTAATTTGTTTGAATCAATTAATTGTTGTCATAAAAATTAATTCAAACAAATTAATTAAAATATTTTAAAAAAATAGATTATTATACAAAATATTTTGTGAAAAGTAAGATGTTGCAGTATTTATATATTAAAAGTAAAAACTTTTAATGGACATTGTAGAAAGAAAAAGAAACAAACCATTTGATAATGACAACTGAAACAAAAGATCACTTTAATGTATAAACAATATTATTTTTACGAAAAAAAATTTTAAGCCACAGATAAAAGGGAAAAAAAAAAAAGGAAAGGATGAATGAATGTGATTAAAAGTTTGTGAATACGTGAAGGATATCTTATGTGTAAATATCAACCATTAAAACAATTATCAGGAACGAATGGACACTATCGGTGTATTATCCTGCTAGTGATTTGAATCCAATCTTTTCTCAATCACTAAAAAAGAAGAAGTTTTCAATGTTATTTTTTTTTCTGTGTATATTAGTGTCGGAAAGCAAGCTTATTAATTTTTGAGTAAATCCCCTAAATAGTACCTATCAATTTTCATATCAGACGAATTAATCTTAAATAAAAATAAAATAATAAATTGGTCTCTAATTTTTTAAAATATTAAATAAATTAATTTTTAATAAAAATAAATTGATAAATTAGTCCCTGATATTTTAAAACATTAAATAATTTAATCCTTTCATCAAGGTTTTTTATTAAATACTATAACATGACACATTAAATAATTAACATGGCACCATTATCTCTCATTCTATCATTATAGTCACTCCTATTTATTAAAATAATGTTATTTTTGACATATTTTTAAGCTAATATATTGAATTTTATATTCTACTATGTATACAAAAAAGAAAAATTTTGTCAAAATGACATTATTTTGATAAACAAAAGTGACTAAGAAGATAAAGTGAAAAATAACGATACTACATCAACTACTTAACAAATCATACATTATAATATTTAATGAAAAGAGTTGATATAAGAACTAAATTGTTTGACATTATCAAAGATTAGGAATTAATTTATCAATTTATTTTTATTAGGGACAATTTATTTGATAATTTAAAAAATTAGAGATTAATTTATCAATTTATTTTTATTAAAAACTAATTTATCCATTATAAAGATTCATAAAGATCACTTTAGAATTTACTCTTAATTTTTTTATTAATTTGATTAGAATCAAGCCCGCTCAATATGGGCAGAGCTGTGAAAAAGAGGTGGCATCTAATTTGGTCTCAACTATTTTCTGGACCATTACATGCCCAATCTCTATAAACTGTAAGACTCTATTTAACGAAAATATGACAGTTGAGACAAAATGTATGTGTATATAGACCCTAATTAACATAGAACATGTGAAGTGTTGCCACATCACAATCATCCTCCTCCCATTGTCCCACAGTTTGCTGCATCGAAGCTAGTGTCTTCGTCAGAATGTCGCTAGTGTAGTTGTGCCGTCTGAATCTGCCACCACCCGCTTCCCATAGCTAGCAGTCCTTTGCCATCACTCTTGCACTTGCCGGCGCCGTGAGAGGACATCATCGTAATAGCCGTGACCAACTCCTCACGTCAATGACTTGGAAGCCACCTTCACTGTGGCTACTGCCAGATCCACCGCGCATGGCACTGCATCTCTGCCATCTCCAAGAAGGACACAAACTAGGCTCCAAGGTTGTGCAATCAGATATGTTGAAACAAGTACAACTTCGCCAAGGTGGAAACGCAGTTGCAACGATAGTCCAATTTTCGCCTAGTCTTCTCCTCGACGACACATGGTTGTGCTCTCCTCCTTCTAGCAACAGAGACAGAGATGTGGTGGCGGTGGCTCTAGGTACAGAAGGGTGGGTGAAAGAGGAGATAGAGTCAGTGCTGGGAGTCGATGCTGGTGCTGGTGCTGGTGTTGGCGATGATGATGGCGAGGGGTGGTAGTGACGGTGGTGTCGACGGAAGGGTGACGGCGGTGGTCAAGAAAGGGAGGGTGAAGAAGAAAAGAGACAAGGGATTGGAAGAAGGAAGTGATGGTGATGAGATGCTGCCTATGGTTAATATTTACATACTCTATATTAATTAGGGTCCATGTATGTATCCTTTGTCCGATTTTCATTAAATAAAATCCAACAGTTTATAAAGATTGAGTATGTAATGGTCCAGAAAATAGTTGAGACCAAATTAGACGCCACCTAAAAAAGAAATGTCAAATCAATAAACGAACTAATCATTTGTCAACTTTCATCGGTTTAAGGACTACATACACTGCTCTTTGCCAAAATTTCCATTTTCAGAGAGAGAGAGAGAGAGAGAGAGAGAGCACTATTGTACGCGTGTTCTGTTATTCATTTTTCATGTAATGCTCCACGATAAATACAAAATATCAGTTCTTTTACGTAAAGCGTTTTAGTGAGTTAGGTTTGTTTATTGTGGCTGGCTGCTATAGCATCATTGACTTTTCATAACTATTGTCATTGCAAGTATGTAATCACCTTACGTGTGCGTTTAGTAGATAAAATAATTTTTTCAGGTATGATATTTTAGATATATTTGATGTATAAATTGAAATCACAGAAATATTTGATAAATTTTTAAAAATATTTTTGATGGAGGTGGTGGTAAGTGGCCTAGCCGACGGCAGACGATGGCCAGCTAACAGTAGATGGTGGACGGTTGACAATGATCAACAGCGGGTGACTTTAAATGATGATAGGGATATTTTGATCTTTTTATTATGATAAATATTTCCTTCCTATAGAAATATTGAATTTTTATAGAGATAAAAATATTTTGGGAGTGATTTTTCATTTAAAAAATATAATATTCTTAAAAATATTATTTTAAACCTTCTATATCAAATATAAAAATATTTTTATATTTCTAGATATAAAAAAACATGCACTCATATCAAGCCCGATGGAAAAAAATTCAAATTTACACTTCGCATGTGGCAAAGCAGATAAATATGGTCTCTTTGATTGACTTTAAAATGTCATTTAGACCGTTGGATGTATAACAAGAGCACGGGGGAATTTTCTATTTTCGCAACTTAGGTGGAATTTTGAAGGACACACATGTTTGGGTTCATAACATTTCCATATTCCTGATAAGGTCTTTTCCAAGAACATCACGATAAGAAACTTGCATGGGACAAACCAGAAAAGATGAAAACCGGTGATGACTGACTAGCTCGGGCGGCTTTGTTGTTTGCTTGGAAGTACCACAGAATTCTGTTCAAACGATCCATTAGCAAGAAATAGTTTTCTTTGGTACTCTACTAGCATTGTGAAAGAGAAATGTTTTTTTTGTAGCATTAGGTTGATAGACACTCTTGGATACCCAAAAAGAGAAAAGAGAAAAAAATTGTAAGAAAAAATAAAATAGATAAAATGATTGATGGAGAGAGAAAAAGCAAAGAGAAGGTGTTGGGATGTTCACCTTTTTTTATGTACAAATAACATACCTCATTATGAATTTCATACTTTACCATTCAATGTATATTACATTATTTTGGGAAATATTCTTTGTACATTCTATGTATATAATGAGTTAAATATCTCAATTTTCATTTAATAATTACAGTTTAAATAAATTTAAATTTTAGTTATATAAATATTAAATATAGTGTCAAGTGATAATGGGATATACCATATTCATAAAGTCAATATATCAATTCAATATTTATGTAATTAAAATTTATATTGATATAATTAAAATTTATACTTATTTAAACTGCAATTACCAGTATCAATTGGATTATTTAACTTACTATATACAAATAATATAATTCTATTATTTTTGTAGATTATCATAGTCACTCACTTTACTTACATTTTCTAATTATAAATGATATGAATATACTAAACATTCAATGTTATAGAATATAGTTTTAGTTTATGCTATGCAAAATGATCCCAACATCTGCATTGTCACTGCAATTATGGCCGCATCAATTATATTTTTCCTTCTTTTTTGTTCGCTATCTCATTAATTGCGATTGTAACTACTCAAAACCATCATATAAAAACCTACCTCTTGTTTTAGAATTAGAAGAAATTCTTATCTATTCTTGGAGAAAAGGAACATGCTGCTGTAACTATTCACAATTTAATACATAGTTTTATTGGGCCATTAATTTCTCGTACTTTCGTACATTTTTAATCTAATTTATTAATTGTGACGGCTGTATAGCACTACTTTTTTCGGTACTAAAAACATTTAAAGGTTCCTTGGTGAGTTATGGGGAAAAAAAATGGGGAAGACATCTAATAGCAAAGGTATGAGGGAGTGTTTGAGAGTTTCATTTTAGCCTTATTTAAAAGTTTAAAATAGATAAGTGGAATGAAATAGAGGATTTATAATATATTTTTATAATTTTATTTTTTATTAAAATAATTGAATATAATTAATATGATTTATAATAATAATAACTTTAAAATAAAAATATATTACATATGTTGTATGTTTAAAAAAAATTATTTTTCAAAAATATTTTCTCACCCTAATAAAATTCTCGACCCTAAAATTTTTATCTCTAAAATTACTTTTTCTCCTCATTTTTTAAACAGTGTCTCAATTTTTTCTAAGAAAATACTTTCTCTCAAATTCTTGCTTTCTCTTATTTAAAAATTTGTTTTTTAACATATATATAGGTATATTTAATGTTTTTATATTAATATAGTCTCTTTTAATACATTTTGTAAAAAATTCTAATATATTAATCTAAGTATATACCAATTTTCAAGTGACAGCTATTACGGCTAGGAAGAAGTACAATTAACACATAATAAATTTTACTTTGTTTGCCTGTTTTATATAAATGTTTATCTTTTCATTGCTAAACTCATTATATTAGCTATTGTCACAAGTTAATTCATAAGAATTGAATCAGAAGATATACTTATCTAAAATAAAATAATAAAAAAATATATGTCAATATATTGGTATGAAATTTGAACTATAGTTAAAAATAATATTTTAACATTTCAATAAGAATAAGAATTTATATTATATTGCAATTTTTGTAAAATTAAAAAAAAAAAACCTAATTTGAACGAACCATAAAATAAAGTAATAGGGATTTTAAGGAGTTAATAAAAACATTTAAATAAATTTTTCCTCCAAAACTAAAACTCGTGAATAAGGATAAATCTCATTCCATCATTCTCCTATAAATATTTACTCTCCCTCTCTTTTTTTTTCTAAACTAAACTCCTAAACAAAGCCTAAGAGTCTCTCTTTTAGAAGTAGCTAAGGTTGTCCCCATTAGCAAGGTCGTTGTAGGTGGCACGTTGTATTAGCCTCTAAGGATTTCTCTTTCTATCTTATGGTGTCTAGTTACCAGTGATCGACTCCCTTTACGTATAAGAAGTCTCGCGGGTCTCAGCGTCTCATCAGCTTATTGCTCAAATCACAATATACCTCCATATTTTTAGAATTGCGGTGTTTTAATAGATAAAATATGCCTTATCAGCTGTTATCTTGTATTTGTATACCCCATGCAATCTCTGTTCAACCTAATACAAATCACAGCAGGTTGCTTTAAAATTTATTTACATGGCCATTCGTACCTTTTTACTAATATTTGCATTCCTATAATTATGCTCATGTTTAACATAGAACATAGATGCACTTATTCATATTATATGCTTTGTAATTTGTAGTTTCAAGTCCGACAGAGCGAGGAGAGTTGGTGAGTTACCGGCAGCCCATGTTAGCAATATTACGTATATATAGTTTCCTCAATGCTTTCCTCATGTGACTACTAAAAGTCATAGCACTGAGAAACTATCTCACAATTTAATTTGAGCATCTTTATTAATGTTGTTTCAAGGTTATGCAACTAAGTAAACTATTTTATGCCGCAATCATAGATCACCGCACAAAAATCCCTCGGAGTGCTAACATGGAGAACCTGCAGAGTGGATATTTGTTTCCTGAGGTCAGTGAGATCTGAATTTTCCTTTATGTCTAAATTGACTTCATAATGATATAAACTACGTCTCAAGTTCTATTCATTATAAGTTAGCTACCTTTGCGTTTCAATGCCATTCTTGGATTCTCTTTCTCATAAGTCTGCATCTGCTTGCAATACGTCTAGCTTCAGTTTTGTTATTTTGTCATATCTTAACCAGATATCCATGCGAGAGTCTGAATATGCTCAGAGGAATCCACATGCAAGGTTGATAAGACTTGGTATTGGTGACACCACAGAGCCAATACCAGAAATCATAACTTCTGCTATGGCTGAGGTAATAGCGACGATAAATTGGTCAAATATATTTATTCTTTTCACTCGGATGATTTCCACTCAGTGAAGGGAACATTGAAAGCGATTAGTATGTTACTGTTAACATCATTTTGGCCCATTTGGCTCTTTTGGATAAGCTTTTTTTCAAAAAAAGTATTTCTTCGCAAGCAATATTGACCAAAAACCAAAAAAATGCAGAAAGAAAAGCATAAAGTTTTTTTACATTTGTATGTAATGATAAAAAAAATATTTATTGGAATAAAAAATTATTAAAATATTTGGATATAATAAATATAAAAATATTTTTTTTATAAAATTATAATTAAGTACATGAAAATTACTTCTCAAAAAATTGTTTTGGATAAAAGAATACTTTTATCCATGATAATTTTTTTTCAAAAAAAAAAGTGTAATTATTTTATATTCTTTATATTTTAATCAAAAATAATTTAACTAAATATATAGTTAATAGAAAATTAATTTAAATCAAATAAAACATGTCAATACTAAATTCAAAATAGCTTCAAGATTACATAGTTATGTCTTTAAAAGGTTTAAGGATAGATCCATAAATAAAGCAAGGAAAGTGATTGCTTATATTTAGAGATAATTATGTCTCTCTTCTAGTGCTCCTATAGTCTTATTTATTATTTTCTAATTCTCCTTTTTTCTAAGAAATACGTACAAACAATCAACCCAATCTTATAAAGGGAATAGAACCTCTCAATTTAACTTTTTCACTTGATAATGTTAAGTGTAATCTCTTATTATTAATTTAAAAGGTGAGACCCAGATAAGATATGTAACATAAAAGAATTAATAGTGAGAGATCACACTTAATCTTATCACGTGAAAAATTAAATTGAGAGGATCTATTCCCATCTTATAAATATTTCATCCGTTTCCAAATAATTTTCAAAAAATAAATAACACACAAATTAAGAAAAGCAATAAATTCATCTTAGTAACAATAAAAAATTATATAAATAGATAAAATTATCCCTATCTAAAATAAAAGTAAGTAAATGCATGTAATTAATTATTATTTAATCATCACAATTAAATTAAGATATTATTGAAAAAAATAATTAATATTATTTTGATATTAGAAATAAATATATATTCTGAAACTCTAAAATATTTAAAATTTGACAAATATATTGAAGCTGAGGGAGTACCTCCTTTTTCTTTTTCTTCTTTTTCTTTTTATTTTTTATTTTTTATTTTCCTCCTAAGCAGCACAAGTCACCCTATGTATTCAGCGGTTTCGAAGTACATGCCTGAGCAACCACCGCAGCCGGCCCAATATTACTTCTCTAAAGCAAATGCTTTCTGCTTTTAACAAGTCCAGCTGGAGAAACAGAACTGAATTATTTTGTCTTTCTTTCTTGTCTTCTCTTTAAGCACAAACTTGTAGATGAAGATCTAGAGCCTGAACCAACTTGCATATCTCAGCATATCAGTATGATCATTAATCAACGTTAATCTATGAACGAATAGTATGATCCCCCTACTGGGTGTATGAGGTGCGAACAAGTTGAGCCATTTAGAAACAAGTTTAAGTGGGATCTTGTTGTAATCCATCCGGGGTTCTGTTATTTTTATATCAGGAATTGAGATCAAATACAACATTTTTACGTAGCATAAAGAATATCCACCTGACCTTGACTATACACATAGTTCGATAGTGTATCGACACTCATACTAGTATATATTATATTTCCTGTACGATGTCTTTACATCTAATATTCATGGAACATTTTCCATCCATTGAGCATAGAAAAAAAAGTGACATACGTGTGAGGGTCAGAGTATCCTTTTATTTTTTTCCGGGGTTAAGAGTGTGAAAGTATTATTAGTCTTTTCCTAATGCTGCATTTTTTTTACAGCAAGCAGTTGCTCTATCAACTGTTCAAGGTTATAAGGGCTATGGACCTGAGCAAGGCAACAGGGTACAGTGCCACTGCTTATTTCTGGCTCCACCAAATATTCCTGCTTGTCACTGGTGGAAACGAATGACATAGAAATGCCATGATGCTTGTCAGCATGAAGGCAGATTGTAATAGCATTCTAAGAGATCCTTTTTCTTTTAAAATACGTGTCCATACGACTTCATTATTTGTTTCAGGAGCTAAGGATGGCGATAGCAGAAACATTCTACCAAGATATGGGAGTGAAGGAAAATGAGGTTTTTGTAGCTGATGGTGCACAATGTGATATTTCACGCATTCAGGTAAGGGAAGTTGTTTACAGACATACTATTACCAATTCATATTGCCATGTTAAACAGTGAGAACCTGGCTTATCCCCTGTAAAGAAATGAAAATGAAGGACCCTTTTTGTATAGATTTTGGCAATTACAGCTAAGTACTTACTCATTTCTCCTATATTTATTGGTAGATGCTTCTGGATTCTA
Source organism: Pterocarpus macrocarpus (assembly GCA_031439585.1). Lineage (NCBI taxonomy): Eukaryota > Viridiplantae > Streptophyta > Magnoliopsida > Fabales > Fabaceae > Pterocarpus > Pterocarpus macrocarpus. The sequence continues at coordinate 10,358,952 of CM062514.1, forward strand.
GTTTGTCAGTGGCCGTGCAGGACCCAACCTTTCCGGTAATTTTTTTTTTTTTTTTTGGTTAGATTGTATTTGATACTATTAAACGTTTATGATGAAAATAGGTAATTTAAGTAATTAAGACTTAATTCATAAATGATACTCTTGGTGATCATGCACATGCTTGACTTGATTTACTTATATAGAAAGACTTAATACGCTATGTTTAATAATGGATCTTATAAACTCTTTAAAATCTATCATTATATATTAACCTCTGATAATAGGAACCACATCCACTAAGAATGATTATCGTATCTCACTCATCACAAGTCAACGATATAATTAGCTCATATTGTTCTACTATATCACTGCACACTCTTGTATAGCAAATCAGTAACTGCTTCTGATCTCCTATGGCCATGCTTTAGCCGTTCTGTTCTTTGGCATACAAATTACAAACCTTGGGTGTTTCAAGCATTTTAATCAACAAAAGTTTATCCCTTCGTGCATTTTGTTTTTGTGAGGCCTCTCTGCTTGTGTTTTAGTTGTCACCATACACACAACCCATCTTACCACAAAGGCATTACAATAAGTTTGTATTGAAAGCTCATGATTTTGATAATGTCTAACTATAAGCATGTATATCATATTATCACTTCATAATTAATACTGCCAGATAAGCAAGTATAGTATCATGGGATGTTATTCTAGATGAATGTGCTCATGAGTCATATATTGCAGGCCTACCTAGATTCCAGTGTCATTGTTGGTAGAGCTGGCAAGTTCCAAGCAGAAACTGAGAAGTACAGAAACACAGTTTACATGAAGTGTGGTCCTGAAAAGAATTTCTTTCCAGACTTGTCAGCTACTCCAAGGACTGACCTAATTTTCTTTTGTTCTCCAAACAATCCAACTGGTAGTGCCGCATCCCGGCAGCAACTGAGGCAACTTGTGAAGTTTGCAAAAGCAAATGGATCTATCATTATTTATGACTCTGCTTATGCTGCTTACATATCAGATGAAAGCCCGAGATCAATCTTTGAAATTCCAGGAGCTAGAGAGGTTGTTGATGGCCTTGAATTAGCTTCATAGTCTTTGATCAGTAATGAGTGTCCTTTAAGACTTTATGCTATATTTAAGAGGGAAATATTGTGTTTACATAGTGAGTTAAACACTTAATCAACATATGGTGATGGTAATTTAAATAAGTGGAGATTGCAGTTATATAAGTATTGAATTGACATAGTATCCCTAGTATCATATATACGATGACTGCAGTTCAAATAAATATGAATTTCAGCTATACAACTGAAGTTCACATTTATTTGAACTGCAATAATCACCAAATATCAATTGAGGTGTCTAACTCACTATGTATAATTAACATAACTCCATTTAAAATGAATCCTTAACTAACTAGCTATGGCTTGTGGATTGTCCATGTATATGAGTGCAGGTGGCAATTGAAATTTCATCATTTTCCAAATTTGCTGGTTTCACTGGTGTCCGCCTTGGTTGGACAGTTGTCCCTGAAGAACTTCTGTATGCTAATGGTTATCCTGTCATAAAGGATTATAATCGCATTGTGTGCACCTGCTTCAATGGTGCATCAAATATTGTTCAAGCTGGTGGACTTGCTTGCCTTTCTACAGAAGGTTTTCAGGTTTGTAACAACCTTCTTTCTGTCAAATGCTTTGCGTATGTTCTCTTTCTGGCATATTGGAGTTATAGAAAATGACCCCTTTAAATAAGAGAAATGATTTCTGCTATTAGTATATAAAACTCCATATTAATTTATGTGATTTTGGGACACTACTTACTTGAGCTGCATACGCTAATATTCTGATTAGAATACAATTTAGATTTTCTTAAGAAAGATTTTTTTTTTCTTCTAATCTTTCTTAGAATCGTGGTCAGTATACCTTTCAATTTTAGTCAGATAACGAAAATACTATACGCGTAAAAAAGTTTAGAAAATCAAATTATATAATTTTTAGTATAAGAACTAAAGTGCACATGAATCAAGGTTCACATGATATAATATAATTAATTTTCATAAATAACATACATAAATATAATAAAAGGCTAAAGTCCAAATTCATGAGAGTTCAAAAGTTAATTTACATCTTTTCAAAATACTAAAATAAAGTATACATAACTTATAATTTAGGAGAGTAAAGTTTTTTTTTTTTCCCCTTGATTTTCTTTGAAGACCATGTACGAGTCTCTATACTTTCTCTGGTTTCCCTCCTTTTCTTGTTGTCAGCCAGGCAGCCACAACATACAGTTAAGTGTATAATTGCAGAACATGAGTGAATACATAATAAGGTCATAAAACAAATAACTTAGACCTAGTCCCGATTAGAATTTGAGTTGGAGTTCTACATAAGAAAGCAGTGGGTAAAATTCTTCATATTTTTGGGTGATTTGGTCATCATCTCTCTTCCTTGCCATGCTTAATATAAAATTATAGGAGTGGTGCTAGATACAATCTATTACTGTTTGATTCAAATACTTCCAAATTTTTTGGACATGAAAAATGGTCATTGTCATGAAACTTACGTCCATTATGCGTTTCAGGCGCTAAGAAACACTGTGGGATACTACATGGAAAATGCCAAAATACTTGTTGACACGTTTGAATCACTTGGTCTGAAGGTGTATGGTGGCAAAAATGCCCCTTATGTATGGGTGCATTTTCCAGGGTTGAGTTCATGGAATGTGTTCAACGAAATTCTTGAGAGAGCAGCCATCGTCACCGTCCCAGGTATAGGATTTGGTCCTGGCGGCGAGGAGCATGTTAGAGTTAGTGCCTTTGGTCACAGGGAATGTATATTGGAAGCTTCAAGGAGATTGAGAAAACATCTATAAAAAAGAAATATATATCCGCTATCCAGTGTTGACCATTATCCGCACAAGGCCAAACTGAAAAGGTCAATTCGCATACAAAAAAATCAATTAAATGATGTGCTTTGAATACTAAACGACTTTGTATTGTTCAATTGCACACTGTTAGAGATTCAATGTCCACTAACTGTCTCCTTTTCTATACACAGTCAGCAATTCCATTGAAAAAGGGAAAAGAAAATCTTAAATGCTCGTAAAATAAGAAAAAAATTGTTATTTGATATCGTTTAATGACTAGAGTTTGGGATTTAAAATTTTAATTATTATATTAAAAATATTAAAATGAGAAGTAATAATGATTCATAAAACTAAGCTATTAGGCATTAAACAATGTCGAGTAATAGATTTTTCTTACTTTAGGAGTATTTACAAATTTCTCCAAAAAAAAAAGAGAAATGTTTTCTTTAAATTAACTTATACCAATAGATGGTTCTACGCTTACATGTACTAATTATTAGAGAAAGTTCTCTGAGTCTGTCCCCAGAAGTCGCAGAGAAATAACATACGGAAGAGACTGAACGAGTCAACTAAGGTAAACAGAGTCATTCTTTGCACTGAAGTTGGCCAAGTATTATATAGGTTGATTCACCCTCTGTAAACAAATACACAAGTGAAAAGTTCCAAAGACTCGAATGAGAATCCAGTAGCAATAGCATTGCATCTAACCAATTACGTTACCTAGAATAAGTTTACAAAAGAACATTGAACTTTTTGTCATCACAAAAAGAATAAAAAAAAAGAAAGGAAGAACTGATCTCAATTGGTACCTTTTCACTTCATCAATGATGATATTAAATATGAACAGTTGTTATTTCAAATTATCCATACGAATAAGTTTATTTGGTGTATTTTTTTAGAGAAGATTTTTTAAAAGAAAATCTTTTAAAAAAAGGCTTTTTTGAAGAATTATTTTTAAAAAAATGATTTTTGTTTAGTTTGAATATGTTAAAAGTAAGTTTAGAAAAATGAATTTTGTTTAGATAGAATAAAATAAAATTACTTTTGATTGTTAATGTGAGAGTAATAGTAATATTTTTTTTTAAAAGGTTTTTTTCTAAAATAAAAAATAACCTTAAAGATATTTTTTCTAAAAAAAAGAAGAACTTTTGAAAGAAATTAAATGAAATATTATTATTTATTATATAAAATTTTTTTTTTTTAAAGGCCCTACAATAGGTATAAATTATAATCCAAATAGGCATTAAGTAAATTAAAATGGAAGGAGTATTTTACATCAAACGGCACGCGTGGCACGTAAAGCATTGTGTAATTTGTGTTAATTAAAAGAATCGAAAGATATTGTTCTTTACGGAAGCTCGCAAATTCCTTGGTCGCCAAGATTAACACGGACTACGAACTACGAAGCAAAAACATCACTGTGATAGTGGCCCACAATATTTTTGGAGAATCCACAAAGTAGACAAATAGTCAAACTCCATCAAGTACAACCATTAATTTATTGTTAGTTCTTTGCTTGTTGGCCAAGTCGATACTACGCACACGTCCCTATAAATCAAATCAAACCCATTTGTCACGTCCTCCAAGAACCACACAACATAGTTTCTTGCTGCAGAGTGCAGACAAAGAAGATGGCAGCAGTTGATCTTGCTGAAGCATACGTGTTGAGAAAGCTGCATAAGGAGAAAATGAAGGAAGCAGAAGAAGGGGGAAGAAACAAGAAGAACATGATTGGTTCCAAGGCCAAAAGTTCAAGTGGATGTTACTTTTGGCTTTGCAAGAAGCACAGAAGAACTAAACGGGTGAAAGACGACAATGAGAAAGAGTTGACTGGTGTTTTGGATCCAATCGATAAAAATCACATGGCTTGCCGAGACAATGTTGCATAATCTGGCTGTAATATATAGTGAAATTGTGAAAAAGAATGTTGTTTTTTTTTTTTGGTCAAAAAAATAAAAAAGAATGTTGTTTGTTTTGATGTTTTTGGTGTTCATCTTCACCAAATGGGTGAAGATTACTGCATGTATGCTGAAGATGTATAATCTTTTATTATGAAATACTATATTTTCGTTTTGTAGAAACGAGAAAATGTAAAATTAACCTTTAGTATAAAGAGAAAACGAGATGAAAGAAAATAGAAAAAAAAAAATAAGAAAAAAATATATTTTTTTTTATTGATTAAATGAAGAAAAAATAGAAGAGAAAATAAAATAAAATAAATGAAGAATATATAAAATGATATATATATTTTTATTATATAATAAAGTACAAATATTATCTTTATTTATTTTTTAAATAATTTTTATAAATTATGTAACTAAATAATATAATAATATAAATCATTTAATTATGTAAGTTGTAAATATAAATTTTTTATATTAATAATCTATTAAAATCAAAATTATAATTGTTAATTATAAAATATCATTTAATTATTACTTTTTCATTTTTTCATAAGAGTCATTTTGATAGTGTATGTGTTATTATTCACTTTTCTCCGCATAACCGCGAAGAAAAATTTTATCATGGGGCCCGCCAATATTTGCTTTCTCTGTTCACTGTTAATAAGTATCCAAACAACAAGAAAAATACATAATTTACTTATTTTCTTTGTGTGCGTTCTCTTTCATCCCGTTTTCTCTAAAAACAAGCGGAGTATAAGGGTTTGAAGCATCTTGTATACACTGAAATATTGCATAATTATGGAGTTTTAAAAAATCTCATTCACAGCTCAAAAGTATCTTGTACACTTTCTATCACTTTGAAGAATCTTTTTGTCACTTGTTTTCACTATGTTTCACAACACGTCAGTGACATTAGTTTTAGGCGGCGTCTGCTTTACTATTCACAAGTTAACGTGCATCATAAACATAATAATAGGCTAAGGATTTAATAATATATCGATATATTAAGTATTTATGATATATTTTAATAATTTTTTAATTTTAGCTAAGCTTAATCTTGAAATTAAATGAAAATTTTCGGAAATATTCTATTTTAGAGTATTATAAAATATTTTTTTAATTTATCTATATTATTCTAAAATTAAACATGACTTTTTTGGAATATTACCAATAATTCTAGGATCACATAAAAATTTTTTGATCTTTTTTAAGATATGTTTAGAACTCATTTGATATATATGATAGGATAAGTTCTAGTAATATAAAATCTGTTAAAATAGAATAAGTCCTAATAATATAAAATTTGTTAAAATTTTAATATTATATAATATTTAATATGTATAATATGATAAGTTTCGAAAGCAAAAAATTTATTAAAATAAGATAAGTTCTAATAGTATAAAATCTGTTAACATTTTAATATTATATAATATTTGATATCATATTATATAAAATATTATGATATATAATATTTTTATGCTTTTATTATCGGACAGAGGGAATATTATATTATTGCTATGTTTTCAAAATATATTTAATTATAAGAAAAAAATACAAATAAAATGGTAGTGGAATAATATTTTTCGTTAATTATTTAATTATAAATTCAAAATTAAGTATTATTATTTAAATATTTATTCTTTTTAAATATAATTATTATATATTATTAATTTTTATTATATAAAATTGAAAGCTATATTAACTGTCATTTATTATTCAATTCAATACTTTTCAATAACTATTTTTTTAATTTCATAAAATATAAAATACTTAAAATATATATAATACACTCTTTCTCTCATGTATTTTAATAGTTCTTACTCGTACTTTTCATCATAATTTGTAAAAATATAAAAAGAAAATATATTAAAGTAATAATTTTAAATAATCATTTACATATGAATTTAAAATATTATTATAATCAAAATATTTTTTTAGTTTTAATGTTATTTTAAATATTTTTATTTATAATATATACAATTATATTTTATGTTAAATATAATTTATTACTTAATATCATTTATCATGTATTATTTATTTTTAATAATTAATAATTGTTTATTTATATATTTTTTAATTTTATGCTAAATATATATGCATATATTAAATATTATTTATTTTCAAATATTTATTATTAAATTTTTTAATTAAAAATGAGTTTAATTTTGATGTTTACATAATCAATCAATTATATCATTCTATTTATATGATTATTCAAATAGTGGATATAAGACATATCCATATTTGCTGATATAGCAAGATTTAATTAGATTATATTGTAAAAGAATTTTATATTATCAGTGCATCAAAATTAAATTCATTAAAAGTAATTATTTATAATTTGTTATGTAATTTTTATTTTTATTTATTTAATAATTATCTTTTATTTTAATGATATATAAAAAAATAAAATTATGAAAAAGACCATATATATTAAAAACTAATTGCCACACCTTGTATGGCAAAACTTTGGGTCCATTATGGACCGAGTGTATCATAAAATATGGCAACTATTAGACGTTACTCTTTAAAAACTGTAAAGAAACGAATGAGAATAACGTCCAAATCGTTTATTGAAGGTTTAAGAGGCACAATATTTAATATTTAAAAAATCTATAGTTATTATTTCTATGTATGCTACTATGGGTATATGTATATTCTCTCGCTATATTTAAAGTCAATATTTTTTTATATTTATATTGCACCAGTGATCAATTCGATCTAAGTTGGATCTAATTTAACGCTATTCACTTGCAAAAGAAAAAATATAAATCTGTGATATTTCTTAGTTAATTACTATTATAATAAATTAACCAAACTAAGTTACTATTTAAGTGTATTAACTAAGTTAACATACCTTAAACTAATTTAATGGCAACCCATAAATTAGTTTAGGATATGTTAAATTAGATAATATACTTAAGTAGTAATTTAGTTTAATTAATTTATTGTAATAGTAATTAATTAAGAAATATTACATGTTTATATTTTTTTCTTTTGGATAAATAATGATGAATTCGATCCAACTTAGATCATCACTAGTACAATATAAATATAAAAAAATTGACTTTAGATATAGTGAGAGAATATATATATACCCACAATCGTATACATAGAAACAACAAATATGATTTTTTAAATATTAAATATTGTGGCTCTTAAACCTCCAACGATTGATACATATGTCATTCTCATTCGTTTCTTTACAATTTTAATAGAGAATAAAGTCTAATAGTTGACATATTTTAGGATGGACCCCGATCCATAGGGGACCCGATATTTTGTCACACTTGTATGATAATTAACTATATTTTTTGGTCATTTAATTATACTAGGTCTACTATAGGCCCAAAATGTTGGAATCTACCCTAAACTCCACCTAAAATTTTGGCTATGTTGAATTTAATTTAAGTTAGATTGAATTTTATGCATCCGATATTAAATTTACATCGTTATGAATTTGATTTAACTTGAATTGAATTCACTATAATCTACAAAAAGGATATTTTGAAAAATAATATATATATATATATATATATATATATATATATATATATATATATATATATATATATATATATATGTAAATAAAATTTTTTTATTTTAAAACAATAAAAAAGCGCTGGTTTCCCACTTTAGTTTTGCACAAAGAAAGTTAAATTTTAAAGGTATTAACATTATTCCTTTCCCCTCTGCTGAATTCTGGAGAGTTGAGAGAAGTTGTGATTATAAATGAAGAAAATTAGATTAAGAAATTATTAAAAAAATAAAAATAAAATGCTACATGTTGTTTAAAGAAAGAGAGGCATGTCAATTCAATACAGCGAGTAGCTTTGTAAAGCTTCTCACTGGAGCAAAAGGATTGAAATTTAATAGAAAGAGAGGACTAGTGTATAAAATTTCATAGTAACTATGTCATTTGGGGACACTACTTACTTGGTCTGCATATGGTGGTGATACTTCGATTAGAATAAAATTTAGTTTTTCCTAGAAAGGAATTTTGTTTTTATTCTAATCTTTCTCAGTCAGTTTGGCTTTCAGTTTCAGATTGGATAAGAATTTCTTTGAAGACCATTTATGAGTCTTTAGGCTTTCTTAATTTGTTTTCCCAACTTTGTTGTTACTTATAACATATAATTAGGTGTATAATTGCAGAACCTGAGTGAGTACATAATAAAGGTCATAAAACAAATAATCTAGATTTTGAGTTGTAGTTCTACATAAGAATGCAGTGGGTAAAATTCTTTCATATTTATGGGCGAATTTGGTCATCATTTCTCTTCCTTGCCATGCTTAATATAAACTTATAGGAGTAGTGCTAGATGCAGTCTATAACTGTTTGATCAAAATACTTCTTAATTTTGTGGACACGACAAATGGTCATTGTCATGAAACTTATGTCCATTATGCGTTTCAGGCGCTAAGAAACACCGTGGGATACTACATGGAAAATGCCAAAATACTTTTTGGCACGTTTGAATCACTTGGTCTGAAGGTGTATGGTGGCAAAAATGCCCCTTATGTATGGGTGCATTTTCCAGGGTTGAGTTCATGGAATGTGTTCAACGAAATTCTTGAAAGAGCAGCCATCATCACCATTCCAGGTATAGGATTTGGTCCTGGCGGCGAGGGTATGTTAAGAGTTAGTGCCTTTGGTCACAGGGAATGTATAGTGGAAGCTTCAAGGAGATTGAGAAAACATCTATAAAAAAAATGTATGTATCTGGCCGCTATCCAGTGTTGACTATTATTCGCACAAGGCCTAACTGAAAAGGTCAATTTGTATGCTAAAAATGAATTAAATGGTATGCTTCGACTAGTGAAGGGCTTCGCAGTTCAATTGTCAATTGTTGAAGATTCAATCTCCACTAACTGTCTCCTTTCCAAGGCGTAAACAGCAATTCCATTCTCACGCGCACTGCCTTAAATGCTTCTAAAGAGAGAGTTTTTAGGTAAATGTTTAAAATTTTTTGACTCAAGATGGTAGTTATTTTGAATCAAAGAGAATATTTTATATCATTTAATGTTTAGAGCTTCAATTATTGTATTAAAAATATTATTAAAATAAAAAATAATGATAATCTTTAAAATTGAGATATTAAATATTAAATAATATAGAATAATGAAATTTTCTTACTTTGATAGTTTTTACAAATTTCTTGAAAGAAAAAAGGTTTTCTTCAAATCAGTCTCAAGAGATGGTTCTATGCTTACATATATTAATTATTATCTTCGTTTGAAAATAACTGCCTAGCTTTAAATGTGCACTTAAACTAAGAAAATGTTTAAAAATATTTCAATATTAGATAAATTTATATATATTTTATAAAATTATTTTTATTTAAATTTTTTTTAATTATTTTTTTTTCACTTATTCTTGCTCTCCTATTTGATAGGAATATAATTAAAAAAAATAATTAATATTGTTTAGAATTTTTAAATAGATAATTGTTTAAAAAAATAATATTTTAAAAATAAACAATTATTTTCAAATGGAGGGAGTATTAAAAAAAATTTCTCTAAATTGTCGACGAGAAGTCGCAGAGAAATAACATAGGGGATGAGACTGAACTAGTCAACTAAAGTAAACCGAATCATTCATGCGCCAGAGTTGGCGAGGTATTATATAGGTTGATTCACCCTCCGTAAACAATTACACAAGTGAAAATTTCCAGCGACTCGAATGAGAATCCTGTAGCAATAGGATTGCATGTAGCCAATTATGTTACCTAGAATAAGTTTACAGAAGGACATTGAACTTTTGGTCAACACGAAAAGAATAAAAAAAAGATCTAGTCTTAATTAGTACCTTTCCACTTCATCAGTGATCAAATGTGAGCACATATTATTCCTAGTTTTGAACGGTGAAAATAAATTCCTACTGCACATCAAGTAGCACCCGTGGCACGAGAGGCATTGTTTTAATTATAAAAGAATCAAAAGATATTGTTCTTTACGGAAGCTTACAAATTACTTGGTCACCAAGATTAACATGGACCACGAAACAAAAACATCACTATGATAGTGGCCCCAATATTTTTAGGAGAATCCACGAAGCAGACAAATAGTCAAAGTCAATCAAGCACACATACCATTAATTTATTGTTACTCCTTTGCTTGTTGGCGAAGTCGATAAAACGCACACGTCCCTATAAATCAATGAACTCCATTAATCACGTCCTCCCAGAACCACACAACGTATTTTCTAGCTGCAGAGTGCAGACAAAGAAGATGGCAGGAGTTGATCTCGCTGAAGCATATGTGTTGAGAAAGCTGCATAAGGAGAAAATGAAGGAAGCAGAGGAAGGGGGAAGAAACAAGAAGAGCATGATTGGTTCCAAGGAGAAAAGATCGAGTGGATGTTTCCTTTGGCTTTGTACGAAGCATAGAAGAACTAGACGGGTGAGAGACAACAATGAGAAAGAGTTGATTGGGGTCTTGGATCCAATCCATAAAAATCATGTGGCTAGCCGAGACAATGTTACATAATCTGGTTGTAATATATAGTGAAATTGTGAAAAAGAATGTCGTTTGTTTTTGTGTTTTTGGTATTCATGTTCACCAAATGGGTCAAGATTACTGCATGTATGCTGAAGATGTATAATCTTTTTTCGCGAAATATTGTATTTTCGTTTTGTAGAAACGAGAAAAGGTAAAATTAAGGGTTTGAAGCATTTTGTACATACTGAAATATTGTATATAGTGAAATACTGCATAATTATGGAGTTAAAAAATTCCATACACTGCTTAAAGCATCTTGTACACTATCTTTGGTTACTTTGAGGAATCTTTCCATCACTTGTGTTCACTCTGTTCCACAGCACATCCCATTAGTTTTAGGTGGCGAATACTATGCTGTTTGCAAGTCAAGGTGCACTTACGGCACAATTTAATGGTTAAGATTTAATAGTATATTGATACACCAATCACTTATAATGCACTATAATAATTTTTAATTTTATTTAAACTTAAAAAAGATGGTTAAATACACTTTAAAAGTGGCTAAAATTTATCTGCATAATCCTATAATTAAACAAATTTTTTTCGGGTTATTTTTAACAATTCCAGAGCATTATAAAATAATTTTCTGGTTTATCTGTGCAATTCTTAAATTAAACAAATTTTTTATAAGATATTCTCATTTCTCAACAATCCTAAGATCATGCAAATAAAATTTAAAAATTATTATAGTGTATTACAGGTGATTAATATACTATTAAATTTTCATAATTAGATTGCAAGCTACATAACGTACTTTGACATACAAGGTACATAATAGTACTCGCCTTAGTTTTATTTATAGCTAAAACTCCTTATGATTTGGGCAAACATTTTTGGTTTAGAAAAATTATTAATTTTCCAGTTTTCTAATAGTATATTTGAATTAAGGTTTCGGAGAAAAGATGATAAATTTCTTATTTTTAAATTAAGAGAATTATAAAATATTTGTAAACTTGAATAAAGGTAAACATGTCTTTCCATTATTAAAGTTGTGTGTACTTTAGAAACTTTAATTGAGTGTGAAACCTCCTAATATAAATTCAAGAAAATAGCAACCATGCTTTAGGGGACGGGTGTCCATTTAGTTGTGTTAACTTGTGAACTTGCAGGTTTCAACTCAACACAACTCATAAAATATAGGTTGGTGTGGGTTTATAGGTTAGCTAGGTTGGCTTGAAAATCCTTTAGCCCACAAGGTATGATTCAGATAGAAGGTTTGGAAATTTTCAACTCACACAACCCAACCCAACCTAGTTATCTTTGTTTATTTTTAAGTGGTCTTAAATAGGCAACTCTTTTTTAGATTTTTCCAACTTGTTTAAAGGTTGCAGTACATAGCCTATTGTTTTCAGCTTTTCTAGTAAAATTTATCCACATGCAATGCAATGCAATCATAGGGAGATTTGTTGGAGTTGACTTTTCTTGTTGGTCACTTAAGTAAATTGGATTTGAAGAGCTATTTACATAAAAGGTCATGCTAAGTTATGATGTAAGATGTTGGACAACTTGTCATGTTATTTCTACGAAAATTCAATCAATCATTTGGATGACAATAAATATATTGAAAAGAGTGAGATTTAAGTCAGCAATTATGTTAATCCATATGCTATATGTGATAACACTGACTTCAATTGATCCTTTTAGGACTTATATATGCTTTCTTCAAAGCTTTTAGGATTTATTTATACTTTCTTGAAAGCTTTTAAGAGTTTTGTATGTTTTCTTGATTTTATGTATATTTTCTTAAATTTATGTATATTGTTGTGCTTGTTAAGAGATTTGATGTTTATGTTATATCTAATGTTAAATATGTTTAGATTTATGGTGTTCAATTATGTATTTTGACATGTTTTAATAAATAAATTTTTGAGGTATATCAAATCCATAAGTTTATCCCAATTCAACTCAACCCACTTATAGATCGAGGTTAAAAGGAGAAATTTACTCACCTCACCTCAACTAACTACTTGAATGAATGGCTTAGATTTTGAAAAAAAAAAAAAAAAAAAGGCGCCCTAAACCCATCTAATTCAACCCACCAAACACCTATACTTAAGTTGATAAAAAGTACCTAACAAGATGAAATTAATAGAGCACTTTACTTCTTGTTTACGTAGCATTAAACTAACTTATGAGGATGACTCGGCTAACTGCATGTTTGATTTAACCTTTCACCACACCAATCATGGGTTCGCTCGCCTTGAACGTTGTGCTATAATGTTTGGATGTTTTTTGGTTGAATCAACTCCAATGTGTTTTACATATCAAACCTTAGTAAATATAGAAGTCATCTTTTGTTGCTTTTGCATTCTACGAAAATGACATTAGAATTTCTTTTAACTTTTTTATCCTTCTACCAAAATTATTATTAATAGCATTTTGTATCTCTTTAATTTTTTAAAATTTTAAATGCCTATTTGTTGTTTAATATACATGTATCTTTATTTAAATTAAACTAATAAGAATAATTGATTATATTTTATGTTAACATATATATTAAAATTTTTAAATATTAAAAATTTAATTTTGATCCATTTTCAATAAAAAAAGGTATTTTACATAATCACTTGATCAAGTATTGTCATATTAATAAAAGTGTTTGACTTTTACAATCATTTATTTATAGTAAATCTTTATTTGTAATTTAATACAGAACCAAAGAGTATATGTATATATTCATTAAAGTATATTTAAAAAACAATGAAATCAAAAAGGACAACAATAATGTTATAATATATACCCTTTTTTTTAACTTCACAAACAGAAATGATTTTGATCAATATAATCTAAACAATATTCATTTTGTTAAACTCACTTTTAAGATAAAGGTTCTTAAACATAAATCACGTTATATTAAACTCACTTTTGATCAAAATCTAATTTACAAAATTGACGAGTTCTTTGGTGGGGATGATGAGTTTGTCACCGTGTGACTAACAATAAAATAACTTTTTTGCCCTTAACTTATTCTTTCTTTCCTCCTTCCCTTGCTTCCACTAGTGCATCCACCCTGACCTAGGTGAACTGTCGCACATAACAACTATCACCTCTCACTATTAGAAATTAATGAAAAGCTGACAGATTTATTCCGTTGGTATTACTGACATATTATTTGTCAGAAAATTTAATTAAAGTTTTGCCATTGAATATTACCAACGGTTTATATATATGGCAGTCAAACCGTTGATAAATGTTGGCACCTAATGGCAGGAAATCATAACTAACGACTAATCTGTTGGTAATTTATATAAAATAATTTTATAAGTTTTTCTTTTTTATTGACGAATTGTATGTCGGTATTTAAAAAATTGAACTCTCGCCAGATTCTTTTTTACCAATGAATTTCCCTTCGGTAAAATATTTTAATGAAACGATTCATTTCATTAAAATGTTACCGACGAATTTTCCATCGATAATATTGATCTCAGACATTATAACACGAACGGCCCATTTCTTCTTCATTCTAACATTTCTCTCTCTACACACACACACTCTTTCTCTCTCAAGCCATTTTCTTGTCATCGGTGCTTCCATTTTGCCGCCGAATACTGCCATTGTGTTCGTGGTATGTTAATGGATATTTTAATCGATTTATTTTTTTTAGTCTTTTTTTACTATTCCATTTCTCTACTAAAAGATCTTATTAACTAATTTAATTTGTTGTGTTGATTATTAAAGATTTTATTTGAAGCGTTTGGTGATTGGTGGATTGATTGCCTGGAGTGAGTTGGAAATCTTTAGGTATATACACTGGACTCATTTGCTATTCTTTATGTTTTCCAAAGTTTTAGAGACTTAAAATTTATAGGGTAGAACTGTAGGATGGAAAAAAGAGAATGAGATTGCATGACTAGGGGAAGGCTTAGAGTTCCTTCCCATTGTTTGAATTGTGTACTGTGGTGTTGTATGTCTGCATGATGTGAAATAAGGGGATGTGCTATAGAATAATTTTTAAAATTAACTAATTAATTTGTATGACTATATATATTTGTTATTTATGTTTGATTGATATAATAATTTCTTTGGAGGCTCATAAAATAAAGAGAGACTTTACCCAAATTTTATTGATCATTTAGAATGATGTTTAAATTAAATAATTATTGTAATGAAATAAGTAATTGTTAAGTGTGTTTAAGGGATAAATTAACTTTTATGAAGGATCCTAATTTAAGAGAAGACTCCACCTAAATCTTTTTTATTAATGTGTGATTGTATTACTTTGTAGGTGTGTGATATTGTTAAGATATAAAATATTTATCCAAATGGAGCATGGATGTATAATAAATTGCACCTAAGTCGCAGAGGGATTAAACTAGAATTTTATGAGGGAGTTAAAGATTTCATAATGGCTTGTGTTTGAACAGAACATTTTACTCATGAAAGAATATCTAGGTATCCTTGTTGTAAATGTAAATGTAGGAGATTTTTAGACATAGAGTCTATTAGATATCACTTATACAAAAATGAGTTTAAGCCTGATTATTGGGTTTGGACTGAACATAGGGAAACCCTACCACCGGAGAATCAATTTGGTGCCAGTTATGTTGGAAATAGTTCAACTGGGGGGTCCATGTAGGTAACAAAGAGGGTAAGAATATCACTTAGGAAGATAACTTTAATTGTTATCAGGAAATGATTTTTGATATTGCTAGCTAGGAGTTTGGAATATATTTCGAATCTTTCGAAGATCTTCCCAATCCTGATGATTAGAGATTTTATAGTCTATTAGAGGCAGTAAATAAGTCTTTATGGGAAGGGTGTGTGTATTCATAGTTATCTTTGGTAGCAAGAATGTTGAGTAACAAGTCAGAGGCGAATCAAAGCTAAAGTTCCTTTGATCAATGGGCTTCATTGATGAGTGAGATTAGTCCACAACTAGAAACTATCCCAAAGGATTTTTACCAAGCCAAAAGATTAGTTTCTAAGCTTGGGTTGCATGAAGTAAAGATTGATTATTGTTTGAATAGATGTATTTTCTATTATAAAGATGATATTGCCTTAACTCATTGTAAATTCTATCGAGATCCTTGGTTGAAGCCGAAGAGAAGGGGAAATGTGATGTGTAAGGATGTTCTGCATAAAAGAATGCACTATCTAACCCTAATTCATAGACTAAAAAGGTTATATGTATCAATGAGTTTAGCACCTTACATGAGGTGACACTTTGAGAACCGAAGCAGTGATGGTGTAATGACACATCCTTATCATGGTGAAGCTTGGCATCATTTTGATCGAACCTATTTTAATTTTGCATCTGATCCCTACAATATTAGGTTAGGGCTATGTGATGATGGTTTTACTTTTAACAATCAATTTAGTAAGCCATATTCTTGTTGGCTTATAGTTGTCACTCCTTACAATCTTCCGCTTGAAATGTGCATGAAAGATCCTTACTTGTTCTTAACTTGCATAATCCCTAATCTTGATAATCCAAAAGCCAAGATTGATATATATCTCCAACCTTTAATTGATAAATTAAATGAGTTATGGTATAACAGTGTTTTGACTTATGGCATATTAACCAAGCAGAATTTTAGGTTAAGGGCAGCATTGATGTGGACGATCAATGATTTTCCAGCTTATGTGATGTTGTCTGAATGGATGACGCAGAGGAAATTGGTGTGTCTGATCTGTATGGATGATACAAAAGCGTTCACTTTGAAATATGGCGGAAAGAATTCTTGGTTTGACTAACATAGAAGGTTTTTGGATATGGATCATACATATAGGTGTAGTAGGTATGGATTTAGAAAGAATACCATAGAGAGTGAGGAGGCTCCTGTTAGACTTATCAGTCAACAAATTTGGGACAAGGTTAGGCGACTTCCAAATATTACAGAAGTTGGGAAATCTGTAACACCCTACTAATTTGATGTTATGCTTAAGTCATAACAAGAAATTAAGTAGACTTTGTTACTGTGTTAATATTCTGCTTACTCTTTTTTTTTTTTTTTTAAATGAAATGGCACACTGCTATACTATGAGCGTAACGAAACTCAACATAATACCACAACAGATAAGAAATAGTATAATAACATCAACTGTATACATACATATATATTTACATGTTAGGAGTCATTGCTTCAATTTATGTACAGAGTTTCAAAGTGAAATACAAAGATGGGCTGGTGTACCAAAAAGATATAAGGCCCATATTAGTAAAAAAGATCCTATAGGTCTTCAGAGGACATTTCAAAATCTACTGCTAGTCCTACTGTCAAGTCTATGACCCAGAGCTACATGCTATCAAAAGAGGGTCATGTTGTACAACATCTCCTGCTGGCTGACCTACTCTGTTAGATAGCCGTTGGCCATGCTAGGCCCGGCTGGAGAGTACTCTGCACTGGGTCCCGAGGAGGAAGAGGGTGGCAAGCCGGTGGCCTCAGAGGGGTCACTCTCTAAGCTAAGTGGCACATCTGGAATTGCCTGCGGAGATGACTCTGGTGCAGGAGGAGCTAGAGGTGGGTGCGCCATGTGTAGTGGGATAGCAATGTAGGGAGTCGCAAGGTCGAAGATAGGATGATGTAGAGGGACAGCAAAGTTCCTATTGCTAAATAGATAGAGATGGAAGTTACAAGAACCAGCTATATACAAAGAATCTAATACTAGATCATGGTGAAGCTGCAAATCTGGGATCTCAATGAAGAGGGTGGTCGTGGAGTCCATCGCTAGCATCTGAGAATGATGCGGGAAATACAGAACGAGGTGAGAATTTAAAGAAATTCTCAGTAGGGTTTGTGCATAGTGGTTATCTGACGTCACATACATTCTCAGTTGCCTTGGTTTCTATTTAATTTTAAAAACATGTGTTCAAACTAGACTATCCGTTTTAATGAGTTTAAGGAAATGTCCGGTTCGAGGCAAGGTTCAGTTTTACTTTAGACGGCACAAGAAACAAAATAGATTACTAATAATGATACATAGAATGATAAACAGAATAAATAAATAAATAGCAGTAAACAAACATAATAGACAACTGTAAATATCTTGACATCACTATTCCATGTATTCATGCATTCATGTAATCATGCAGACTCATTCTTGAACCTTCCTTCATAAACTTTTTCATTACTTTTCATCATTTTTCCATCTCTTGGTCCCCTGGGAGTTCTTGGCCATTTAGACTCCTGGGCAATAGTTTGCTTTTCAGGATCGAGCTCATTCCTATACAGGAATGCTGGGTTTACTTTCCCCGACCTTCCCACCGATCTATTCCCCTTAACTTCTTATCTGGGGCTGACCCAAGTAGCATGGAACTTTCATAGTAATATAATTCTTATCATAACTTTTATAGCTTTCTTGAAATTGCACATGCATTAACTTGTAATTCATAACTTATACATGGATTCTATCGAAATTTCGGCAGCATAACGGAATATGTCCACTTCCCCATGAATAGTGCCAGCATACCAGAACACCAATTTATCACAAAGGTCACAACATTGCACATATATTTCAACATGGAACTCATAATAACAATAATCTCATTAAGGCAAAGTTTCTGCCTCAGCATAGTTAACCAACCCGATTATTCTAAATCAAGCTATAATTTCTATTTAACTCATTTGGACCTCAATTTTGGATATGTTAAAATGTTATGTGTCTATTTTCTAACCTCTTTAGTCCCATCTGATTTTGGTAACCATAACTCAAGTTATTCAGGTTTTATCCCGGCTTGCCCTATGGCTGGCCAGAATTGCACACTCAAAAATTAAAATCTACTAAAAATCAAAAACTGGCTCAAATCATACGAAATTGGTCTCATATCAAAGCTAACAGGACAACCTTTCATATGCAAAAAGTTCCATTTCATTTGCCTTAGTAGGCTCGAGTTATAAGCCCCGAAACTTAACCTTCCTGAACTATCCTGTTCTCCTATATGTAAGCTTTCAAACAAAATTAGTTTCACTCAATTTGGAGTTGTATAGGGTGAGTTACACCCTTTTCAACCCATACTGCCCGGGTGAGTGTCCTGATTTGTAGGTTAAATTTCAAAAATTTATATCTCTCTCAATATTCATCCAATGGTCTTATATGATATATGTATGGAAAGCCCTAGATGTCTAGTTTCACATAAAAATGGTTTTATTAATTTTAAATGGCAGGAGGCGAAGCCGTACACTCCGTTGTACAGACTGCCGAGGATTTTGAGTTTTCCAACCTCTCAACTCTTCCTTTCTTCATCCTTTCTTATTTCCAATTCAGTTTTAATCTCACAAACAGCTAATAAATCAGCTATAATTCATCATAATCAGCCAATCAACATATCAAAATTAAGGAATTTAATCACCACCAATCATCCAAGAGTCAGAAAATTAAGCAAGAAGAAAACCTCTACCTCTTGTTATTAAGCTTGAGTTTGTAGCTGGAACTTGTCTGAATTTGAAAGTTGGATGGAGTTGGGTAAGTGAAAAAGAGAAAAAGAGAGTTGAAGTGAGGGAGAAGGCAACGTAAGAAATGGGTCTGAATGAGAGGAGGAGAATGTGTTATATAAGCATGAGTGGTAGTTAACTTGGAAGGTTTTGATTGGCCTTAAAACATAAGGCTAAATTTCAGCCAACCTTTCCCTCTTTTTGTGACCAAAATGCTCTCCATGTCATCCTCTTTGTGTGGCAAAATTGATCTCCACGTCGCCTAAAAGTGGGACTCGTTTCCAGTATATTCTGAAAATAACATCGAAAATCGTATTCTTCTTAAAGTCGGAACTCGTGCACATCTTGGAGATGAAATCGGAACTCGGAAATATTGTCTGGTTTACTCGAAACTTGAAAGCAAAGTCGGATGTGAAACCAAGCACTTCGGGAAATTAGGTAAACTCGGATCGATTCTAAGCATAACATCGAAGATCGGAATTCAAACATTAATCTTGTGTACCACGATCTCGGAACTCGGGAAAATAAGAGAAATGAAAGCTCTTGGTAATAAACTCGAGATCGGAACTTGTGAAATTTTGAGCCAAACTGGGAGACCAATTCAGAGATCTGATCTCGCGTTCACTCCTGCTTGAAATAAACTCAGATGTCGTATTTCGTGTCCATTCTAAGACTAAGGTCGGAACTCGTACATACTTACATCCAGCCAGTCCATAAGACTTTGAAATAAAGTTGGAAATCGTGAATACAAATTAGGTCGAAAGTCGGAAATCGGACGTTACATTACCACCCTCCTAAAAAAAATTTTGTCCTCAAAATTTAGTGCTTGAGAATAGTCCATGATACTCTTTCCTCATGTCTGATTCTAGTTCCAAAGTGTAGTCTTCAGCATCTTCTTTTCCCCACGCTACCTTTACTAGCTGCACGGATTTGTTTCAAAGTTGTCTGCTGCTTCTGTCTACAATCCATGTTGGCTGTATATGGAAAGTCAGGTCCTCCTTTAACTTTATTGATTCGGGTTCTAGCACATACGTAGGGTCAGGCTGATATCTTCTAAGTTGAGAAACATGGAACACATCATGAAGGTTTGACAAATGTGGAGGCAAAGTGACTTGATATGCAACTGATCCGATTCGCCTCAAAATCTAGAAGGGACCAATAAAGTGAGGATTTAACTTCTTGACTTTAATGGCTCTACCTATCCCCGTTGTAGGCGTAACCTTCAAAAATATGTGGTCTCCTTCTTGAAATTCTAGAGGCTTTCTCCTGGTATCTGCGTAACTCTTTTGGCAGCTTTGAGCAGTAAGCATCTTGCTCCGTATTTTCTTGATCTGCTCAGTGGTCTGCTCAACTAAATCAGGCCCCAATAGAGTTGATTCTCCTGTTTCATACCAACACAGGGGAGATTGGCACTTCCGTTCGTACAATGCTTCGTAAGGAGCCATACCGATACTAGCGTGATAGCTATTGTTATATACAAATTCGGCCAGCGATAAGTATCGATCCCAATTCCTGCGTTGCTCCAGTATATAGGCTCGCAACATATCTTCCAACGTTTGAATTGTCCTTTCTGTTTGGCTGTCCGTTTGGGGGTGATATGCAGTGCTTAGGCACAACTTAGCACCGAACGCCTTTTGTAAGGCTCCCCAAAATCGTGAAGTAAACCTTGGGTCCCGATAAGAGATAATGGTTGAAGGGGTTTTGTGTAGCCTTATAATCTCTTGAATGTATAGTTGTGCCAATTTTTCCAACGGATAATTTGCTCGAATGGGTAGGAAGTGAGCAGATTTGGTCAATCTATCCACAACGACCCTATGGCATCATATCCTGTTGGCGTTCTTGGTAATCCCATCACAAAATCCATGGAGATACTCTCCCATTTCCACTCAGGGATTTCCAAGGGTCGAAGCATCCCGGAGGGCTTTTGATGTTCCGCTTTCACTTTTTGACAGATCAAGCATTTACTCACGAAGCTCGCTACATCTGACTTCATGCTTAGCTACCAAAACATCCTCTTAAGATCTTGATACATTTTAGTAATGACAGGATGTATAGTGAATTCACTCTTATGTGCTTCCTCCAGGATTTTCCTCCAAAGATCATTCCCCTCGGGTACACATACCCTATCATGATGGTGCCAGATGTCTTCTTTATCCTGAGCAAAACCCGTTAATTTCCCTGATTGCATGAGATTGATCATATGTTGGAGATTAGCATCCTACTGCTGTGCCTGCTGAATCAGCTCCTTAAAGCTACTGGCTATCTTAATTTGATGTAGTTGAAGGGCCTTGGGAGTTATAAGAATTCCCAAATTAAGATTTCGGAAGCTTTCAATAAGTTCCGTCTCTTTGATTATCATCCAAGCTACAGTCAGCGATTTTCTACTCAAAGCATCTTCCACAATGTTTGCCTTACCTGGGTGGTACTTCAATTCAAATTCATAGTCCTTAAGAAGTTCCATCCACCTCCATTGCCTCATATTTAGTTCCTTCTGATACTCTTGTGATCAGAAAAGACTTCGAACCTTACACTATATAGGTGATGTCTCCATATCTTTAAGGCAAATACTACTGCAGCTAATTCAAGATCGTGCGTGGGATAATTCCTTTCATGTGGCTTTAGTTGCCTGGAGGCATATGCGACCACGTTTCCGGCTTGCATCAACACGCACCCTAATCCTTGTTTAGACGCATCATAATAGACTTCAAATGGTCCTTGAGGGTCTGGTAAGGCCAACACTGGTATCGTAGTCAACCTCCTCTTCAAGTCTTGGAAACTCTGTTCGCACTCCAGCTTCCACTCGAATGAGACATTCTTCCTGGTTAGCTTGGTCAGGGGTAAGGCTATACGAGAGAAATCCTGAACGAATCGCCTGTAATATCCAGCTAAGCCCAGAAAACTCCTGACTTCAGTGACTGTGGTCGGCCTTTCCCAATTTAGAACCGCTTCTACTTTACTGGGATCCACTGAGATTCCTCCTTAAGACACTACATGGCCGAGAAATTTTATTTCTTTCATCCAAAATTTGCATTTGAATAACTTAGCATAAAGTTTCTTTTCTCTCGAAATTTGCAGAACTAGCTGTAAGTGTTTCGCATGCTCTTGTTCCGTCTTCGAGTAGACAAGTATGTCGTCAATGAAGACCACTACAAACTTGTCCAAGTATGGGTGGAATATTCGATTCATGTAATCCATGAATACTGCTGGTGCGTTGGTCAGTCCAAACGATATCACAGTATACTCGTAGTGCCCATAACGAGTTCGAAAGGCTGTCTTAGGAATATCTTGTTCCCAAACTCGAATTTGATGATATCCGGAGCGTAGATCAATCTTGGAGAATACCATTGCACCTTGTAGCTGGTCCATGAGATCATCAATCCTTGGCAGTGGATATTTATTCTTGATCGTTACTTTATTCAACTGCCTATAATCCACGCATAAACGCATGCTCCCATCCTTCTTCTTGACTAACAAGACTGGAGCTCCTCAAGGCAATGCGCTTGGCCTTATGAATCCTTTTTCCAAAAGCTTCTCGATCTGTCTCTTTAGCTTTGTCAGCTCCAAAGGTGACATTCGATATGGAGCTATAGATATTGATCCTGCACCCGGAACCAATTCGATGGTGAATTCAATTTCTCTTTCAGGAGGGAATTCGGGAATATCTTCTGTGAAAACATCAGGATATTCCTTAACAACCGGGATCTCCTCTAATTTCTGTTCAACTTCTATCACGTTAGCTGATAGGAGGATGTATCCTTGACTCTTCAACCCACTGTAGTTTACTAATAAAGAGTTTAGGTAGAAGAGTGTTGAGGCTTGGGATTCAGAAGATGAGACAGAGGGGAATACCACCGTCTTATCAGAGCAATTGAGCATGATTCGATTGGCAGAAAGCTAGTCCATGCCCAGAATTATGTCAAATCCAGAAAGAGGGAGGCAAATCAAATTGGCTGCAAAGGCTCTACCCTCAATTTGAAGAGGAACATTGATACAAACTTAACTAGTTTTAACAGATTCATTAGTAG
Organism: Pterocarpus macrocarpus; assembly: GCA_031439585.1. Classification (NCBI taxonomy): domain Eukaryota; kingdom Viridiplantae; phylum Streptophyta; class Magnoliopsida; order Fabales; family Fabaceae; genus Pterocarpus; species Pterocarpus macrocarpus. The sequence continues at coordinate 10,382,598 of CM062514.1, forward strand.
GAGTAGAAACCAGTAAATCATAAGGCAATTCAGAAACTGACAACTACAAAATAGCTACACAATTATGAGAAATAAATAAATGTGAGGCACCCGAATCATAAAGTACAGTCAGGGTCTCATCGTCCACTTCGCAGGTACCTTGGATTAGTCTTTCGGACTTATCAGCTTCCTCTGCATCCATGGTAAAAACCCGTCCTTGACGTTGAGGTCGAGATAGTTGTGGTGGATTCCTAGTTGGGCACTCATAAATTTTGTGGCCTGGCTTGCCACACCCATAGCAGACATTCTAGCCTGCCAAATACAGCCGATCACTGTGATTCCTACCGCACTTCGTGCAAGTTGGATTTGGAAAAGGCCTTTGAGGCTGCTTGCCTTTGTTGCCTGCCGGCGGGAATCTCCTCTGCTGTTGAAGATTGGGCTTGAATCTTGGGCCTTGCGGGGCCAACCTCTTCTTGAAACCATCGCCAGATGCCCTGGCTGCCACTAGTTTCGAGTTACAATCTTCCACAAGTCGGCATTTATTTACCAACATGGGAAAATCCCTAATCTCCATTAGCCCGATTGCGGTGAGAATGTCTTCTCGTAACCCCCCTTCAAACTTGATGCACTTCCAGGCTTCATTTGGGTTCTTATGATAAATTGTAGAGAATTTGCATAGCTCTTCAAATCGGGCAATATATTCGGATACTGTCCGGTTTCCTTGACGCAGTTGCATGAACTCGAGTTCCTTGGCATTTCGAACCGAAGCAGGAAAGTACTTTTGGTAGAAGACGTCTCTAAACACCATCCAAGTGACTACTGTCTAAGACTCTTCGTATAATCTTCATACCCCGTTCCACCAGAACTCTGCGTCTGCCTCGAGCATGTAGGTGGCAAATGTCACCTTTTGATGATCTGAGCAATCCAAGACAGAGAAAATCTTCTTCATGGCTTTAATCCATTCGTCAGCTTTATCAGGATCATACGCCCCTCGAAAGCTGGGCGGACTCGCCTTTCTGAACTCAACGAAGTTAAGATAATCTAGATCAGCTCCCAGGCCATGTGGGTTCCTCCACAGCCTGCCGCAGGTCGCCTGCCTAGCTGATCCATCATTTGCTGAGCTGCTGCGGCCTGTTCCCGCATCGCTTAAGCCATCTCTCGTACGATGTCCATAAGGTCAGCGGGATTCTCTTGAGCAGGTCCTTTGCATGGTCTACCTCGCTTTCCGGAAGCCATTAAGTTCTGAACATACAAAACAAAAGTTATTGAGTTGATCAGACTCAACACTAAGTCTAATGTGCTAGTAAATAACAGCTCACACGGTCAGACACTTCTTACACATATACATCTATATCTCAACCATATAGGCAAGATCTAGTGCATATCATTAGCTAGAAACATAGAATATGTGCCAAGCATAGTCAGTCCAATCCTCAGGCCTTAGCTAGGATGAACTGCTCTGATACCAAAATGTAACACCCTACTAATTTGATGTTATGCTTAAGTCATAGCATGAAATTAAGTAGACTGTGTTACTGTGTTAATATTCTGCTTACTCTTTTTTTTTTTTTAAACGAAACGGCACGCTGCTATACTATGAGCGTAACAAAACTCAACATAATATCACAACAGATAAGAAATAGTATAATAACATCAACTGTATACATACATATATATTTACATGTCAGGAGTCATTGCTTCAGTTTATGTACAAAGTTTCAAAGTGAAATACAAAGGTGGGCCGGTGTACCAAAAGGACATAAGGCCCGTATCAGTCAAAAAGATCTTATAGGTCCTCAAAGGATATTTCAAAACCTACTGCTAGTCCTACTGTCAAGTCTATGACCCAGAGCTATGTGCTATCAAAAGAGGGTCCTACTGTACAACATCTTCTGCTGGCTGACCTACTTTGTTAGATAGCCGTTGGCTATGCCAGGCCCGGCTGGAGAGTACTCTGCACTTGGTCCCGAGAAGGAAGAGGGTGGCGAGCCGGTGGCCTCAAAGGGGTTACTCTCTAAGCTAAGTGGCACATCTGGAACTGCCTATGGAGGTGACTCTGGTGCAGGTTCAGCAGGAGCTGCCTGTGCTGCGGGTGCAGGAGGAGCTGGAGGTGGGTGTGCCATGTGTAGTGGGATAGCAATGTAGGGAGTCGCAGGGTCGAAAACAGGATGATGTAGAGGGACAGCAAAGTTCCTATTGCTAAATAGATAGAGGCGGAAGTTATAAGAACCGACTATATACAAAGAATCCAATACTGGATCATGGTGAAGCTGCAAATCTGGGATCTCAATGAAGAGGGTGGCCGTGGAGTCCATCGCCAACGTCTGAGAATAATGCGGAAAATATAGAACGAGGTGAGAATTTAAAGAAATTCTCAGTAGGGTTTGTGCATAGTAGTTATCTGACGTCACATACATTCTCAGTTGCCTCGGTTTCTATTTAATTTTAAAAACATGTGTTCAAACTAGACTATCCATTTTAATGAGTTGAAGGAAATGTCTGGTCCGAGGCAAGGTTCAGTTTTATTTTAGACGGCACAAGAAACAAAATAGATTACTAATAATGATACATAGATTGATAAATAGAATAAATAAATAAACAGCAGTAAACAAACATAATAGATAATTGTAAACATCTTGACATAACTATTCCATGTATTCATGCATTCATGTAATCATGCAGACTCATTCTTGAACCTTCCTTCATAAACTTTTTCATTACTTTTCATCATTTTCCCATCTCTTGGTCTCCTGGGAGTTATTGGCCATTTAGACTCCTGGGTAATAGTCTGCTTTTCAGGATCGAGCTCGTTCCTATACAGGAATGCCGGGTTTACTTACCCTGACCTTCCCACTGATCTATTCCCCTTAACTTCTTATCCGGGGCTGAGCCAAATAGCATGGAACTTTCATAGTAACATAATTCTTATCATAACTTTCATAGCTTTCTTGAAATTGCACATGCATTAACTTGTAATTCACATAACTTATACATGGATTATACCAAAATTTCGGCAGCATAACGAAACGTGTTCGCTTCCCCATAAATAGTGCTAGCATACCAGGACACCAATTTATCACAAAGGTCACAACATTGCACACACATTTCAACATGGAACTCATAATAACAATAATCTCATTAAGGCAAAGTTTATGCCTCAACATAGTCAGCCAACCCGGTTCTTCTAAATCAAGCCATAATTTCTATTTAACTCATTTGGACCTTAATTTTGGGTATGTTAAAGTGTTATGTGTCTATTTTCTAACATCTTTGGTCCCATCTGATTTTGGTAATCATAACTCAAGTTATTCAGGTTTTATCCTGGCTTGCCCTGTGGCTGGCCAGAATTGCATATTCAAAAGTAAAAATCTACTAAAAATCGAAAACTAGCTCAAATCATACGAAATTGGTCTCATATCAAAGCTAATAGGACAACCTTTCATATGCAAAAAGTTCCATTTCATTTGCCTTAGTAGGGCTCGAGTTATAAGTCCCGAAACTTAACCTTCCTGAATTGTCCTGTTTTGGCCTGGTTTAGACCTAGATTAAATTCTTCAATTCAATGGTAACAACTGAGGCAATAACAAACTCAAAATTTCTTGATGATGTTCTCCTATGTGTACGCTTTCCAACAAAATTAGTTTCACTCAATTTGGAGTTGTATAGGGTGAGTTACACCCTTTTCAACCCATACTGCCCGGGTGAGTGTCCTAATTTCTTGGTTAAACTTCAAAAATTCTTATCTCTCTCAATATTCATCCAATGGCCCCATATATATATGTATGGAAAGCCCTAGATGTCTAGTTTCACATAAAAATGGTTTCATTAATTTTAAATGATGGGAGGCGGAGCCGTACAATCCGCCGTACGGACTGCCGAGAATTTGGAGTTTTCCACCCTCTCAACTCTTCCTTTCTTCATCCTTTCTTATTTCCAATTCAGTTTTAATCTCACAAACAGCCAATAAACCAGCTATAATTCATCATAATCAGCCAATCAACATATCAAAATTAAGGAATTAAATCACCACCAATCATCCAAGAGTCAGAAAATTAAGCAAGAAGAAAACCTCTGCCTCTTGTTATTAAGCTTGAGTTTTTAGCTAGAACTTGGCTAAATTTGAAAGTTAGATGGAGTTGGGTGAGTGAAAAAGAGAAAAAGAGAGCTGAAGTGAGGGAGAAGACAATGTAAAAAATGGGTCTGAATGAGAGGAGGAGAATGTGTTATATAAGCATGAGTGGTAATTAACTTGGAAGGTTTTGATTGGCCTCAAAACACAAGGCTGAATTTTAGCCAACCTTTCCCTCTTTTTGTGACCAAAATGCTCTTCACGTCGTCCTCTTTGTGTGGCAAAATTGTTTTCCATGTCGCCTAAAAGTGGGACTCATTTTCAGTATATTCTGAAAATAATGTCGGAACTCGTGCACATCTTGGAGATGAAATCGGAACTCGGAAATATTTTCTAGTTTACTCGAAACTTGAAAGCAAAGTCAGATGTGAAACCAAGCACTTAAATTCGGAAGTTGGGAAATTAGGTAAACTTGAATCGATTCTAAGCATAACACTGGAGATCGGAATTCAACATTAATCTTGTGTACCACAATCTCGAAACTCGGGAAAATAAGAGAAATGAAAGCTCTTGGTAATATACTCAAGATCGGAACTCGTGAAATTTTGAGTCGAACTTGGAGACCAATTCAGAGATCTGATCTGGCGTTCACTCCTACTTGAAATAAACTCGGATGTCGTATTTCGTGTTCATTCTAAGCCTAAGGTCGGAACTCGTACATACTTACATAAGGTCGGAAATCGAAAAAAGCATACTCTGGGGACTACCCTATTGGAAGGATCACTTAGTTCGTCATTGTTTAGATATAATGTATGTTGAAAAGAACTTATTTGATAATGTTATACACACTATGATGAGTAGTGACTGAACCAAAAACAATGAGAAAGCAAAGATGGATTTGGAGAAGTACTGTAGACCCTTTGAGTTAAATTTACAACCCTTAAGAGATGGTCGTTGGTGTAAGCTTAAAGCTAGTTATAACTTGACCTCTGTATAGAGACAAGATATTTGTAAATGGGTCTATAGTACTTATGTTGCAAAAGGAAAGCCAGTTATACATTGGGTAGGTGTGTGAGTGTTGCACAAAGAAAGTATTTTGGCATGAAAAGTCATGATTGTCATTTATTTATAGAGTGTTTACTATCTATTGCATTAAGAGAAATATCTGATCATGTTTGGAAGTTGTTAACTGAGTTGAGTGAGTACTTCAGAGATTTGTGTTCATCCACTCTCAGGGTTAACGATCTTTTGGTGATGGAGAAGAACATTTCCATTATTCTTTATAAGTTAGAAAAGATCTTTTCTCTTAGATTTTCTAATTCCATGGAGCATTTACCTGTACATTTAGCTTATAAAGCACAAGTATGTGGAACTATCCAATATAGGTGGATATATTCATTTGAGCAGTAAATAGGAAGATTCAAAAGAACGATAAAGAATAGAGCGAAAGTAGAGAGATCAATATATCAAGCATATATTTCAAAGGAAATATCTAACTTTTGCTCATATTACTTTGAGCTACATGTCCAATCTAGGAGAACCAGAGTTAGTTAGAATGACAATGGTCATGAAAGCTCAATCGAATCAACCTTGTTAATATTCAACCAATCTGGTCATACTGTTGGATGATGCAAGGACCGATGGTTGACTGGAAGTGAATGGAAATCTACACATTTATATATATTGCTAAATTGTGATGAAGTGAAGTCATTCAGAAGGTAACTGATAAACTATTTTATTATAATCTTTGTTCTATAATTTCTCGAATTCTATATATTGGTAAATTGTGATGATAAGCTGTCTTCTCTTGTATTTTGTCTAATGTTTACAGGTATTTTGAGTAACTATAAGGTCAATAATTCCTTGAATAATTTCCCAAATGGTTCAAATCATTTGTATGTAATAAAATGATTCTATTTTATTGTTCATATTTTTGTTCTTATATTATTATGTTATTAATATTCCAATCATTGTATTTAGGTGCATGATCAGAGGAATGGTATAACCAATCCTCACTTGTATAATTTGGCTTGGGGTCCAAAAACTAGAGCTACAAGTTGGCCAATGTACCATTTCAATGGTTATAAGTTTCATACAATTGAATGGGGAAGTGGAAAGGAAACCGACAGCATTGGGGTTTATGTTAGGGGAGACACTGGAGATGGAGAAAGTGATTGGTATGGAGTAGTTAATGAAATACTTGAATTAGAGTACCCTAATAAACCTTTTAAAATGGTTGTACTATTTGCTTGTGAATCGTATAATATCTAACACATCCCGGGGGAACACATAAACACAATTACTATAAAATAATTGAGATTAACCGCACTAAAAGGTATGAAAAATTTGATCCATTTATCATCCCCCGAAATGCAAGACAAGTTTAGTATTTGCCATACGTTGGAAAATGCAAATACAACTGGAGGGTGGTAATAAAATGCAAACCAAGGGGTAGAGTAAAGCTTGAAGAAGTATTTAAGCAAGCTTACCATACTAATGATCCAAGCCCTTCTAAGATTGCTGTTGATACCGATATCCCCTTTGATCTAAGTTCCATCTTAGGGGAAGTTGATATAATTGAACTCCAAAGCTAATATTCAATACATTAGGCTGATAAGAGGGATGCCAACATTGAGGATGAGGATGATGATGAGGAAGAAGAATTCAATGACGATGTTGAAACCGAAAGTGATGAAGATAGTCCTCAACTTTTTGAATAACGAGGTACCAAGTGTGCTGTGTCTTTATACATTTTCGATTTTGTTTATATATATTTCAATGTTATTGTGCGCTGAATATGTTTATTGATTTATATACATGTTACACAGATGACTTATGGAAGGACGAGGATCTGGTCCCAGATGAGGCATTGGTGGATCAATGAAGCATGATTTATTCTCTCATATATCTAAGATTTTTTTTTTTTTGAATGTCTTTAAAATTATATACTATTATAATTTTATTCCATTTTTCTATAATTGACCATTTTTATTTTAATTAATAGTGCATTTTTTTTATTTTTATTTATATTGATTTGTAAATAATTAAAATAATAATTTGAAATATTTAAACATTAATTTCATATTTTAACAATAATAATCAAATAAAAGTTCAAAAAATCTTTTTTTTCGACGGATTTTCAATCGATAATGATAAACATTTAAAATTTATTTTGTTTATTTTACCGATGGAATATCCATCGGTAATAACAAACAAATTCGTCAATAAAATTTACTTAGTGATGATTTCTGACGTTAATATTACCGATGCTTTTAAAATAATATCAACAATTATTTTCCGTTAGTAAAATAACGTATAATACGGACGAATTGTATTTTTCATCGGTAATATTAATATTTTTTATTACCCATGGATTTTTGTTAGTTTTCTGTCGGTAAATCTGTTGGTAATGAGCACATTTCTAGCAGTGTCTTTCTTTAAGCATTTAAGATGTGCCTTGAGAGGAGTCATGGTTAGGACAAAAAAAATCCACACAAGTTCTTTTACCTCATCAAGAGAGATGCAATCTAAAAAGATGCATATGTGATACTAGGAATATTTGCAACCATCCTGGCAAATTGCCACCAAGTTGTTGAGAGATAATTGATATTACAAAACATATAGACATTAGAAAGAGAGTTATGCCAGCAGAGAAGTTCCCTTAAATATGGATCACTAGGACTTGGAGTATCTAGGTCTATCATAATCTACAAGTTTCCATTTGGCATGGGAGAAGAAAGGATATATACCCAATATCAATACCATCAGAAACATATATGTAATGCAATATTCAAATATACGGTGAGTAATTAAATTACCAAGGTAATGCAATCCTTAAGTCATCGCCACTAATGTTAATGCATGGCTTGGCCATCACAATAGAAGCCATTAGCTCATGACCATTAGCAATTTGTTTGGCGGAATAAATGACATTCACTCTTACACTTGGGTTAAAAATGTCTACAACCTTTCACAAATGCAGTTTCTTCTAAGAAAGTCATAAAGGGTGGTGGCGAAGTGGGAGAGGCAGGCATAGTGGCATGGGAAAGGGGGTGGAGGCAGGGCAGTGGTGGTGGCACCAAAAAAGGGAGTAGGTCGAATTTGCAGGACGAAGGAAGGGAAGGGTGGGATGTTGGTGGAAAAGGTAGAATGGAAAAATGAAAATGAAAATGAAATTATTTATTGCATTATTTTATAACGATTAGATTCAATATTCAATGACTGAGATTTAATTACCATAGTGGTGACAAACTCGTCATCCCCAGCTAAGTATTGTTGATTTGCCTATCCAAATTTATTTGATAATATGACAAATCTTTAGTTTTTTTTTTTTTTTCGAAATAGAGCCTTACTATCACCTACTCTTGAAGTAGTTGAAATGGTTAATGAATTTGTTCTTTCTAAAATACCCAAAGAGGAAAAAAAAATTAAGTCCTGACTTATATTGCATAGCAGATGAAGGAAGCTAATTGGATAACTACTAAATTCTTAAAAGAAACAAAGCTTTGGAATTACAAATCACCAATTTGTTTTTAAAAAAATGAGATCCACTTGTACTACTCAAGTAATCTTTATGATTGTGCAATGGAACAAGTTTAATTATTCAAGAATTAGGAAATAATCTATAGGTGCAATTATTGTTACAGACAATCGTATTTGATGAATTTTATACCATGTGGTCCAGGTATGCTTATAAAATTTCAAAGAAGAAAATTTTCACTCACCCTTTACTCTGTTGTGACCATTAATAAGAGTCAATGATAATCTTTCTCTCTTTCTCTCTCTCTCTCTCTCTCTCTCTCTCTTATATTGGATTATTTTTGTCAAAGATTATTTTTAATCATAGACAACTTTATGTTGCTATTTCAAGAGTGAAGTCTAAAAGTGGTATGATGATTTTGATTTTAGATGATATTGGGAATCCATACAATACAAATAAAAAAGAATTGTTTACCAAGTGGTGTTTCAAAAGATTTAAAATTCAAATGATACTTTTTACTTTTATTCTTCCATTTTCCAATCCAAGATACATCTATATTGTATTTACTCTTATTTTTAATTCATCATTATATCATTATTGATATTTATCCTTACCTTAAAGTAACATCTTACATGAAGATCAAAATTTAAGGGAAAAAAGTACTTTATCCCCTAAACTATAGGTCATATGCATTTTAGCCTTTGTATTTTAAAAATGTGCAAATTGATCTCGAGTTTTCTTGAATCTCCTAATCAAGCAACAAGAAATATCTATGTGAATCTCCTAATCTTCCTGCAATTGGGCCTCTATTTGACTAAGTCATAATGGTAAATCAGTCAAAGTATCTTTCAGACACCATCTAAAAATAACCAAATAAAAAAGTTAAATTTAATACTCAAGTTGCATAATGTGCATTCAAAATAAAAGCTATGGTTTTCCATCAAAATAAATAAATAAATAAAAGCTATGGTTTAATTAATCTAATAATAACTTAATATTAATTTGTATCAAATAGGATGTTAGTATTTATAGTGTAAATCTTATGTAATAATGTTGCATAATATTTCTCTATTGAAAACTATGTATATAATTTTTACAAGATGATTTGGAGTTAAACTATACTTATAAAACCTAGCTCAGACTAGTAAGTTGGACTAGTGAACCAGCCAACTAGCTAGATCGAGTTGCTCTATGAATTGGCCTTGGTACAAAACCAATGTGAAATGGTTTGACTTGGCCAGTTTTGTTGAAAACCAGTGACCTGACTAGTTTAATCAAACTAGCTGAGTCATGCATTTTTTTTTTTAAATTTAGTAGCAAAAAATGTTGTTTTGCATTTTATTTTATGTTTTCAAATGATGAAACAATGTCATTTCATATATGATAGGAAAAAAGAACCAATCTTAAACTGAAAAAGACTAAAATAGAAACAAGAAGCCAAGAAGAAGAGTAATGAAGAAACACAGAAGTAGAGTGTGCAGTTGTCTCGTTCCTCTATGAGTCAGCTAGCTGCTCGCCATCTTGTTTGCCATCGTCTCATTTGCTGCCACATTGGTATGTTCTTCGTTCTCTATTTGCTGGTCTGTTGGTGTGGTATGGACGATTCTAGTATGAGTTTGGATTTGGGATTTTGTGATTTGAACATTTTAAGTTTAATTTTTTATTTTTATCTTGTAGTTCTATGATTGTTTTGTTCTTAGTCTTGTATGTGTTGGTTTGGCATGTAATTGCATTATGAATGTTAGTGATGGTTCATTTTTTGGAGTTATGAGATGTTGTGAAAATTTTCTAGCAAGTTGGATAAATATTGTTGGTGTACTGCATATTTTCTCCAACAAGTTGCATATTTTGTATGAAACTTTGTTGTTTAATTATGTTTTGAACTTGTCAATTGTGATTGTGAACAACAATTGTGAATTTGTTTTATTTATTTATGTTTTGGACCTCTTAAAAGAGCATTAAATTGCTAACTACTTGTGTCATTTCATTGTATTTATTTGAATTTTAATGTATTTGGATATATTTATTTAAGGTTTAATTATTTTGTAGGTTTCTATAATTTCACTTAATTTTCAATTTGATCTCTATAGTTTAAAAATTTATAATTAGGTCTATATTGTATAAAATTTTTCAATCAGCTCCCTAAAGATAACAATTGTTACAAAAAAAAGAAAGAAATATTTATGGAATATTCCATCTCCATCTCCTTCTACACCCTCCATCCACCTTCCCCAACCACCCACCACCCAAACTAAGTAGTAGCCAACCTAAACCACCAAACCACCAACACCAAATCGCCAAACCCGCCCAAAGAAGCCACGACAAAATCTTCTTCCTTTTCTTCTTGATGTGATTCTAATTCAAGGGTACTCAATATTTGAGTAGGATTAGTCATTGTTGTTCTTGTTGTTGAGTAAGATTACTGTACATAGAAGCATAGGAAGGAAAAGGAGAAGCGAAAGACTAAAGTTTTCTGTTTAGTAATGGCTTCTGCTTCAATGGTTATTGTTGGTGTTGTTGAATATATCTTGTTGAGAAATTGAAGCCAACGATATGGTTTACAGTGGTAATGGTTGTGTGCGGTGGTGGTAGTGTGGTGTGGGGTTTTTTTTTTTTTTTTGATGGTGTGAATAAATATATCTTGTTGAGAAGTTGAAGCCAATGTTTATGGTTTTTTTTTTTCACAGTCTTAATTATCTTTAGGTACTTAATTATAAAATTTTATTTAATATAGGGATCTAATTACAAATTTTAAATTATAGGAATCTAATTAAAATTAGAGTAAAATTATAGGGATCTATAAAATAATTAAACCTTTATTTAATTTTATTCGGTTCAACTAGTTCAACCATTGACCTATTGATTAAACCAGTGACCTAGTGACTTGGTGCCTTGGCCGATTAGTGTTTTACAAATATGAATTAAACTATTTTCTATTTAATGAAGAATGATATTATCATGTAGGAATATTTAAAAATATTAATTTTTTAAAAAAAATACATATCACATATAAAATTAATGAGAAATATAAATAAAAATAATATAAAAAAATAAATACAAATGCATTTGACTTTAAAATGACTAATGATATTTAAAAAATAAAAATAAAAATAGTTATATATGAGTATGAATAAACAAAAAAGGAATTCTCTTATTATTTTACTTATGATAAAATAAAATAAGAGTGTCTAAATTTAATAAAGATAATAATTGGTTTTATTAAAAAAATATAATTGACAATATATTAGGAAAATAAAAATTAAATCTTATTACTAAAATTATAAGAACTTCATTCACTATACGAGAATGAGAATGCATGTGGAATGTTTAAGTTTATGCATGAACATTTAATCAAAATTGTTTTTGGTTAACAAATATAAAAATTTAGAAAATTTCTTTTATACTTCTCAAGAAAGAGCTTAGGGTTTAGGATTTTTCTCACCTTTAGGATTTTTCCTTAGTTGGATTGATGTGCTAGGTTTGGGATCATACGTCGGAAATCATGCATGCATGCAAGACCTCGTGGGGTGATCACATTGCGTATGGCCTAATTCAGCTATCTATTCAATGGGAACCTCTACAGGTTGGCTAGGTGAAACTAAACACAGATGGGTTAATCACTATGAACCCTCATGGGGCAGCTTGTGGGGAGTGTTAGGATTTTCAATTAATATTAGATATTGGCCTTGATGGTACCGGAGTACTTTAAGTCTCTGGTTGCTTAAAACATTTTTTGTACACTTAACATACAAATCAAAAAGTTCACATAACTAGATTTCTAGTAGATGTTTAGTAAAAATCTAGTAAGTGCTTATTAGACTCCATTATCACATAACTCAAAATATAAACAGAATATATATACCAAAATATTATATCAATACAAGTTTAGATTCAAAATATAAAGCTTAAAAACTAAAATGTGAAGAGAAAGGGATAGAAAAGCTTATACTAGAGATTTATACTAATTCAATCTCCACAATTTAAAGTCTACGTCTAGTCCCCACACCCTTGTGGGATTTTTCACTATGGGTATTCTTTTTACAACAAACTTCTCTAAGCTCTTATACAATTTTCACTCAACCTTGAGCTACTCTTTTCTCACTAACTAAGAGACCTCTCTCGATGGTGTTTAGCCTCACTTGTGTACCTCACAAGATTTCCTTTCTCTCAAACTTCATTTGAATTGCAACAAAATCAGAGTTTGAAATGAGAAGAACATTAAAGAACAAGAAGCACAAAGCTCTTGAAAATTTCATAGAGTACTTAGTTACACAAACTATGTGACAAAGACTCTAAAATCAGGTTTAGAAACTAATATTTATAGACTAAGAAGCACAGATACCAACACGGACACTTGACATGACATAGATATGGACACGGAGACATACCAAATTCACAAAATTGTAAGACACGGACACGGTATATATATATATATATATATATATATATATATATATATATATATATATATATATATATATATATATATATATATATAAAATTTAAGAAAAATTTATAATTCATAATATCATATTATAATATTTTTAGATAATTATAGATGTCAAACTACCAATTTTTATTACTTTCTAAACCCCTCCAAAAAAAATGGAGTATTCTTAATATATATCATATATACTTCCTATACTTTTTCTGAAAAATATGAGATACTATTTCTATTGACACCTCAAATAAAATTCCTAAATGAACTTGGATTTTGGGCTTTTGAATTCTTTTTTTGTCCATCAAATTATTGCAAAAAAAAGTACTAGATTGTGTTCTAGCCATATCTGAGTCATGTCCAATTGTGTCTGATATGCATCTGAGCCATGTCTGAGCCATATCCAATCATATTCGACACATGTCAGAGTCGAAAAATAATATTTTTTAAATGGGACACATAAGACTGCATGTCGGACATGTGTCATACTGGTATCCAGCATGCGTCGGTATCCCACTTGTGTCGAACACGCAGACACACCATAAACTTGGTGTGTTCGTGCTTCATAGTTTATAGATGCTCTAGCCCATGCAAGTTACCTGGTTTCGATCCAAGTGATTTGAACGATGGGGTGCCTTCCAAGGAATCCAAAGAAATGTCTTTTCAAGCTGCTATGTATTGTATATTGTGCCAAAGCTTTTTTTCTCTCACATGGTACAAGTCTTTTTGTCATTTTCCTTGTTTAGCTTATTCAGTTTTTGCTAATACCTTTTTACAATTCCATTTTAGTACAAGTGAACTTAGAAGACTATGAAAATATCCTTTTCATTTCAGCTCTTTTTTCTGAATTAGCTGTTGATGCTTCTGCTGCCTTAGGTCGATGCTTTGATTTTTTTGCTTTGATGCTCGAATCCAGGCAGTGGCTATATCTACTAATTTTCTAGTAGGTTTTTCTTTTTTTAGTTTTATTCCTTGCTACTGGAATGGTCTAGTTCCTGCCATAGTAGTCAATCGCGGATCGCAGTGCGGAGCGCCCGACCATAAAAATGCTATAACAGGATAGCGGATAACGAGACAGCTGATATTTTGAAAAATTAGGATAATTAATTTGCAATTTATACTTATACAAAATACATATAAATACACAAAAATAAGAAAAAAAAATAGAGGCAATTGAGAAAGACAACAGAGATTAAAATAGGAAGCATAGTATCATCAACATAATCCATAGGAAGGATATTAGATAACATGCTGAGTAGCAGCCAAGGACAATGAAAACAAAAAAACAACGGGGGAAAAAAATGAAAAAAATACAGAAAAAAATAGAGTACTAAGGGGGGAGAAAAAAGAGAACAAATGGGAAAAAAAGACAGAGAAGAACATAAGGGAAAAGAAAAGGAGAAGAACAGAGGAGAAAAAAGAACAAAGAGAAATGGGAAACAGAAAAGCAGGTTCACTTCTGGTTGTGGTTGCCAAAAAACAGAGCCACTGCCAGAAGCTGGGTGGGTCACTAGAAGTTTGCCATCGGAAATTGGGTTGGTAGCTGATAATATAGCAGTTAGAAGAAGAGAGCAATAAGGACCATTAGATAGACAAATTGGATAGAAGAAGACAAAATCCCTAGTCTTTAGTCTTGATATTGAAAAAATTGGGGCGAAAATGACCCTTAAGCCCCTTTTATTATGCAAAACGGTAAAAAAAAATTGGGGGCAAAATAGGTTTTCAGCCCCAAATACACAATAACGGCCGCAATGCCCGCTATTCAAGCCGTGAATGGGCGCAATTCGTGGACGCGATAGTTGCTACCCTAAAACACGACATGACACCGCTTGTATCGCCGTCCACCACTGCAACGCAATGCGTCGTGCGCTATTGACTACTATGGTTCCTGTACACATAAAACAAACCTTTCCAAGATCGAGTGTTAAGAACTTTAAACACATAGTTTGCATCATCATTATGATAGAACCACCGTAGATCCGACAACCTTTCCCTTGATGATGAGAAACGTGTGTCTTATAAAGGGAAGATCATAGTTTAAATAAATGAAATACTTACTCTCCCTAAATATGTGCTCCCCCTCAATGTATGCAACGAGTTCAAGTATGGATGGTCAAGAATTTTAAATGTTTTCCCCGGCTGCTCCTTAATTTTCACTTAATAAAATTGATCCACTTAGGAGGAAATTAATTGGCATCATTACTCGCTATCCTTATGGAACATAAGAAATTACAAGCCAGGGGGAAGAAACAATTAGAATGTCGCCTTCATCCTATTCTCCTATTTCCTCAAAAGAACAATACAAGGAAAGGCATTTTCAAAGACATACATTCATGCAAAAATTTAAAATTCTCACATTCCAATCATGCATTTAATTTTTGACATATTTACTCAATCAAGCATATCAAACATCAATCAAAATATGTCAAAAATTACATTCTGATTAGAGCAACAATCTTTTTATCAGAGCATGTTATCAAACAAAGAACATATTATATATTAGAGTAGAGCATTAACCAGAATTTATCAAAGAGTAAATCTACAACATGCCCATTGGATTTCTAGTCCCTAAAAAATAGATATATCCATGAGTAGATTATCCAAGAACCGTATTAATTCAAACAGATTTACTAAATATCATGGACAAGCATATCATTGCAGCAATCAGTACCACACAACATATCATTTTCTTCCCCTTTTGTCATCAATCAAGGGATCTAAAAACAAGTAAACAACACAAAGACTTAGAGATAGTAATCCATAATAGGCCATAACAAAAAGAATAACCAATGTGCACAGTTAATAACTAGATTCCCAATGAATCTGGGATGCAGCTGAATAAACAAAATAGTATTTAAAAGTTTTTCAAAAAATTAGATAAAAAGAGTCCAGAAATTGAAATGGAAATTTCTAAGATGAATCCGAGGCAAAATGGGCATCTAAGAGCTCTTCAAAAGAGGATGAGACTCCAAAAGAGCCTTTGATGTAATTTTTTAATTTTTATCCCCTAATATTATACATGTCAACATTTTATGTATTATTTGCAAATAATTTATGTATTAAACTTGCATTTATTTTGCCTCCCTAATTATTATTTTTAATTATATAATTTCTTAATAAAATTAAAAAATAATGATAAAGAAACTAGAAATTCCATCAATAACTATATAACAATTATTTTTAATCTTAGCATTACTGATAGATAATTCCATCCTTAATATTGTATAGATCCGTTGAAAAAATATTTTTCTAGGATGAAAATGGATATGGATTTTCTCCAATTTTGTTAACAGATTAATTTATTTTTACATATGGAAAAATGATCGATAATTTACTAATGGATTTTTTTTTGTCGGTAAGTTTTATTGACCACGATTTTATCCATGGACTCGTTCCATCGATTATGGACTTTAATTAAAAATTAGTTGGTAAATTTGTCGGTCAAATGTTATTTTCTTGTAGTGTTATGCTTTATCCCACCAACAAGATAAACATCATCAATGGTAGTAGGAAGGCCTTTACCAATTTTACCTATATCAATGTTTTTTCTAGTGGCATTGTCACTAAAAGTAACATGACCTCCATCATATTTTTGCAACTACTTAAATATTGATGGATTTCTAGTCATGCGCCTCGAACATCCACTGTTAAGGTACTAGATATCTGCTTCGAGCTTTTTAGACTTTAGCCAAAACTACACTCAAAGAATCATGAGACTTAAGTACCCAAATCTTTTTGGATCTTATAGTGTTAGAATCAAGAGCTATGACATAAAACTTACCACCAATTAATCTCCAATAATATGGGCATTCATTAGATACATGTCGTTTCTTTCTACAATTATAACATACTTGATTTGGTTTTGTCTTGGTGGCTTTATTTTTCTTTTTCTTTGCATGCATTGGTGGTTTTTCTTGGATCTTATATTCCCTTTATCTTTTGATTTGTCAAACAAGTTTTTATAATATTTATTGTATTCATCTTCTTCATATCCAAGACCAGCTTTGTTAAAACTACATATTTGTTGACTTAGCAATTTTCCAAGTTATCTTTTCCTTGAACAAAATTAGCTAAATCCTTTCAACCTTTTCTGGCAATAAATCATTTGCAACTTTGAGTTCCAAAGAGGTTGATTCTTTATTTTCAAAAATAGCGAGTTTGCTTTTAGGCATGTTAATTTCATTAGCAAGTAACTCATTTTGTTTCTTTAAACTAGCATACTTAGAGTCAACAAGCAAATCATTAAAAGCATTTAGCAATTCATAATAGGTCATGTGACAGAGAGATACCTCATTTTTTTTATTTGCCCTGAAGCAAAGGTTTACAACTTCCTTTAGCTTCATCTTTATCTCCATTCAAGCAGTCATTCTCAAGGTCTTCCTATGTTGACATTAGAGCTTTCTTCTTCTTCTTTTTCATGTCCTTTTTAAGATCTAGACATTTACTCTTGAAATGTCCTTGCTTCTTGTAGCCAAAGCAAGTGACCTCATTTGGTTGCTTGTTTTGGACTCGCCACTTTCTTTATGTAAGGTTTGCCCTTTCTTGGGCTTTCCTTTTTTCTTCATCATCCTGGCTATTCTTCTTGACCAAAGAGCAATCTCATCACGTAGGTTAGTTTCATTTTCAGTCTTAAAATCTTCTTCTTCTTGAGATTTGAGAGCTAAAGACTTTTGTTCTTTTTTTTTTTTTTTTTTGTCTCCAACTTCATTTCTCAAGTGAGTGGTCTAATATGCAATGAGATTACCTCTCAACTCACCACAATTAAGAGTATTAATGTCTCTTCCATCTTGTTTAGCTGAGATCTTAGATAGCCAAGGTCTTGTGAGACTTCTAAGAACTTTTCTCACAACCTTTTCATTAGTTAAAGTTTTGCCAAGAACATCAAGGTTATTGACAATAACTGACAACCTTTCAAACATTTCATCAATTTTTTCATCCTCTTTCATGTGAAAGAGTTCATACTCATAAGTGAGCAAATCAGCCTTTGTTTGCCTTATTTGCCATTTCCTTCATGAGTGATTTCAAGTTTATCCCATATTTCTTTTACTGTTTTGCATCGTGACATTTTTCTATATTCTTCAAAGCAAATAGCACAATGCATCATGTTTATAGCTTTGGCATTTAGCTCAACTTCCTTGAGATCTTCAGCATTCCATTTATCTTTTATTTTAGGCACTTGATGACCTTCAACGGTCTTCTTTGGAACTTTCGATCCATTCATAATAATTTTCCATATTGTATAATATGTGGATTAAATGAAGATTCTCATTCTTTTCTTCCAATATGGATTGTACTCTCCATTAAAAAATGGAGGCCTTGTAGTATATTGACCTTTAGATAGTGTGTATCGAACAAGATTTACCATGCTTGGTCCTTGGGTCTTTTCCCCAAGTGGCTAAGCTTGTAGTATTAGAGGATTTCAAAAGGGTGGTTGAATCAAGTCCTTAGTTACTTAAAACTTTTTCTATACACTTAAAGCACAAATTAGAAAGTTAACAAAACTAGATTCTAGTAGATGTTTAGTAGAAATCTATAAGTGCCTATCATATTATATTATCAAATAACTTGAAATATAAATAGAATATATATCCCAAAATATTATATCAATACAAATTCAGATTCAAAATATAAAGCTTAAAAACTGAAATGTAGAGAGAAAGGGATAAAAAAGTTTGCACCAAAGATTTATACTAGTTCAATCTCCATAACTTGAAGTCTACATTTAGTCCCCACACCCTTGTGGGATTTTTTTATTCAATATTCTTTTTACAATAAGTTTCTCCAAGCTCTTACACAATTTTCACTCAACCTTGAGTTACTCTTTTCTAACCAACTAAGAGACTTCTAGCAATGGTGTTTAGCCTCACTTGTGTAACTCATAAGATTTCCTTTGTCTCAAGCTTCACTCACTTGAATTGCAACAAAATCAGAGTTTGAAATAAGAAGAAAAATAATAAAGTACAAAAAGCACTAAGCTCTCAAAAATTTCACAAAGAACTTAGTCATACAAACTATGTCATAAAGACTCTAAACTAAAGTTTAGAAACTAATATTTATAGATGCTTCAGCCCGTGCAAGTTACTTGGTCTCCACCCAAGTGATTTGAATGTTGGAGTGCCTTCCAAGGAGCTCGCAGAAATGTCTTTTTAAGTTGCCCTGTGTTATATATTGTGCCAAACCATTTTTTTCTCTCACATGGTATAAGTCTTTTTATCATTTTTCTTGTTTGGTTTGTTCACTATTTGCTAATATCTTTTTACAATTCTATTTTAGTACAAGTGAATCTAGGAGACTAGGAAAATATTCTTTTCATTTCAGTTCCTTTTTCTGAATTAGCCATTGATACTTCAACTCCCTTGTGTCAACGCTTTGATTTTTGTGTTTTAATGCTTGAACTCAAGTAGTGGCTATATCTACTAATTTTTCAGTAGATTTTGTTTTCTTAGTTTTACTCATTGCTACTGGAATAGTCTAGTTTTTGCACATATAAAATAAACCTTTCGAAGATCAAGAGTTCATAACTTTAAACACAGTTTGCATCATCATTATGATAGAACCTATAGATCCATCAGCCCTATCTTACAATCCTTCATGGGTTGAGGCTTGTGAATAGGTTAGGGGTTGATGCATGTTGTGGTGGAGACTGATTCATTAACAATTGTGCAACTAATCCAGAATGGGGCCTTGACTCTCACCTTTGGAAGTCACTTGAAGATGAAATCCAAAGATGCATAGATTGTGTTACAAGGGTTCAGGTCCAACATGTGTTCAGGGGAGCGAATTATGTAGCGGACCATTTAGGTCACTTGGGGCATGCTACTCGAATAAGAGTGCAATGGCTTGAAGCTCCCCCTCCTAGTATTTGTCTTGCTCTTCTTGCGAATTGTAGCAGAAACCTTCTTCGTAAGGTGTAGTTTGGTTTTTGTTTGCTTGGGCCTTTGCCCCTTTGTTTCACCCAAAAAACAAAAAAAAAACTGAACCCACCTACAAGCATCTGACACACAAACCTAAAGGTCAATTTTCCGATTAAAAAAAAAAAAAAAACCTAATGGTCAATATACTCAGTGAACGAAGAAATTTCTCTCCATGAGTAATCCTTCCCATGAAATGGTCAATGTTACACTCCAAGGAATAGGATCAAACATGGCGGGCGGGGACCGCACACTGCCACTGTAGATGCAAACATGATATCATACGAAAAGATTCTTTTCTACTTTAGGAGTAGAAGATGTTTTAATCCACAAAACCATCCCCATCTTTGATTTCAACTTTTACTTCTTTTCTCTTTCATACTTTAACTTAAAGGTTAAGAGAGTCTATGGAGGAATTTTCTTCCTCCAGGAGTATCCAAGTCGGACTCTATCATATGTCTCTTCTTCGTGGATCCCACCATTAATTTGTTTGTTAGCCACCGTATGCGTCTGCAATGGCATAATAATAATAAAACTACCAAGTAAAAGTGCAAAATTTGGACCCTCCGCGAAGCACCCTGGAGCTTTGAAACCCATGTAAAGTTTTCATACTCGACGGCTTTAATTCTTTATCTACTTGCTCCCCAAGCCAATTCAACTCTATATAAACCAAGCCCATCTTTCTTCTTGCTTCAAAAAGGTCAAGAAACCTTGAATTACTAAAACTATTGCTTGCCATGGCTTCGGTAGGATATGGTTTCGCTGAAGCATACGTGATGAGGAAGGTGTACAAGGAGAAGATGAAGAAGAGAGCACAAGAAGAAGAACGAGGAGAAGAGGAGAAAATGAACAACATTAAGATTCATACAACCAAAAGGGTTTCCGACGAAGAAACATCAATTGGGTGTTTCTCATGGGTTTCCAAGCAGCAGCGCAAGAAAAATTCTCGGATATCGGATTCCAATGAAAATGAAGCTGCCACTATTTGATTCATAATTTGGGATTGGTTTTCTGCTTTTCTAAGTACAAAAAGATTTATTAGTTCTATCAATTTCACATCTTCACTAGGTCCTGGTATTATTTATTATATTATGTATACCCAATTCTTTGATTTGTGTAATGAAATGAAATATGATGTATCTTCATATTGTAGCAATTCTCTGTATCAGTATTTGGCAGATGCCATACGGTAAACATGGGAATTTACTAATTTTGCATGGCGTCGCTTTATTTATAGCTACTATATTACTCGAAAATACAATGTGGATATCCAATCTTCTATCTGATTCTTTGTTATGACCCAGAGGTTAACAAATTAAAAATACCAAACAAAAATTGGAAGAAGAAAATTAGGTTAGCTGTAACTAAAAAGATGATTATCCAGTTAATGAAAAATGTGTTTTTTTTGTACATCACAATTAAAAAATCGCCCTGATTTTGTATCAAATCTGGCTTCAGAATTCATAGATCGCCCTGATTTTGTATCAAATCTGGCTTCAGAATTCATATATTGAAACTTACACTTTAGGATGCGCCCAGTTTCTATGCTAATAAACCGGCGATGAAGGAAAGGTTTTGCAGTTGAGTCTCTTATTTTTTTTTTTTCTCAATAAACATGTATCTCACGTCATGGGATGGTTTTGTCCCTTTTTTTTCCTGGTCTTATGGGACGGGAGTCCATGTTAGGGCTTTTCTTTGCCTTCTGCTGGGTTGTTATTGGACAGGACTCAACCCGTTAGGCCCAGTTTTATGATACGGACTTCTTGTGTTTTCATACATCCTCATACCGTGGCTGAGACCATAGCTCAAGTGACAATTCATTGCCTCACTGGTAGCCGCATCTTTAGAGGCACGAGTTTGGCTTGGTTTGCTATTAGAGACCTCTTGCCCCATTAACCCCTCATCTCGGGTGCATGTGTGACCAAAAAATTAAATATATATATATATATATATATATATATATATATATAGGGACATATTAAGTCATATGATTTTTTTAATTAATTATATAATTTTTAAATAATTTTAAATTTTAACTATTTATATATGATTATATTGGTTATATGACCCATATTTGTTTTTCCCACTTTTATAGTAAATCACTCTTCTCACTTGATACATCCCTATGCTAAGGGAATATTTGGTTTGCTACATTAGACATGATAGGATACATTAATACTACATGTTATATCCTTATTCGTTATCCAGTACAGGCAACATATTATATAAGTTTATTCATCATAACCCTCTTTTACATAAAAAAGATAAATAACTTAATCAAGTTCTAAGGATACTGAATTAAGCCGGATTAACTTTTAATGTATAAGGTATCTATCATTCTTTTTTTATATTTTATTAAAATGAAAATATTTCTTAAATAAATAATGAAAAATAAGAACAAAAATTATATGAATAAAAATATTTAATAATAAATAAATACTTTTAAAAAATATTTTCAATAAATAATAAATAGCATTTATTAATAAATAATATTTGATATATATTTAATTGTATATAATTAAAATTAGCAAAAAAATAATTATAATTAATAAATAAGCTTATTTATTGTAATATTTGTTTATAAACTTAAATTTGAATAATTAATAAAAATTATTATTTTCATATAATTTTCTTGTTTATATAGAATAAATATTTTTGATAATATAAATATAAATAATAAATATTTAAACAATAATATTTATTTTAAAATTTATAATTAAATAATCAATAAAAGATATTAATTTATTACAATTTTATTTTTTGTTAAATATTTGCATAAAATTAGAATTATTTGTGATAGTGAGAGGATAATAGTATTTTATATAATGTTAAATATTAAATGATGTCATACCAATTGCTGTATAGTATTAAAATCTTAACATGCTTTACACTGGGCCCGTTTGATTAAGATTCAAGAAGAAGTACTTCTTAAAAAGTAGAAGTAGAAGTAAAAGCAAAAAAATATTTTACATTTGGATAAAATTGTATAAGTACCTTTTATCAAAATTAGAAGTTATTAAATTATTTGGATGTAATAAATATAGAAGTACTTTATTTAATAAAATTACAATTAAGGATATGGAGAGAAAGATGATGAGAGTGAGAAAAGAATGGCATTTTTTAAAAATTTTGAGGATAAAATTATAATTGAGTGGGAAGAAAGTGATTGCGAATTTTAAGGAGCAACATTCTCTCTCTTATACTGCTTTTACATTTGGGAAAAACAGCTCCTTATCTGCTTATCAAAAAAGCAGAAAAATTGATTATTTTCTGCTTCTGTTTTTTTTAGAAGCACAAACAAACAATATTAAAAATTTTATAAGTATTTTTTTTGAAAAGTTTTTAAAAAAAGTAATCTTTTTTATACTAAAAGCACAAACAAATGCACCCACTGTTAGGTCTTATATAATCAAATCTTATCCTATAAGTTCAATACAAGTTCAGATTCAAAATATAAAGCTTAAAAACTGAAATGTAAAGAGAAAGGGATAAAAGAGTTTGCACTAAAGATTTATAATAATTCAAACTCCACAACTTGGAGTCTACGTATAGTCCCCACACCCTTATGGGATTTTTTATTGAGTATTCTTTTTACAAGAAGTTTCTCCAAGCTCTTACATAATTTTTCACTCAACCTTGAGTTACTCTTTTCTCACCAACTAAGAGACTTCTCTCAATGGTGTTTAGCTTCACTTGTGTACCTCATAAGATTTCCTTTGTCTCAAGTTTCACTCACTTGAATTACAACAAAATCAGAGTTTGAAATGAGAAGAAAAATATTAAAGTAAGAAGCACAAAAGCTCTCAAAAATTTCACAAAGAACTTAGTCATACAAACTATGTTATAAAGACTCTAAACTAAAGTTTAAAAACTAATATTTATAGATGCTTCAGCCTGTGCAAGTTACTTGGGCTCCACCCAAGTGATTTGAACGTTGGAGTGCCTTTCAAGGAGCAAGTAGAAATGTCTTTTTAAGTTGCCCTGTGTTATATATTGTGCCAAAGTATTTTTTTTCTCTCACATAGTACAAGTCTTTCTATCATTTTTCTTGTTTAATTTATTCACTTTTTGCTAATATCTTTTTGTAATTCCATTTTAGTACAAGTGAATCTAGGAGACTAGGAAAATATTCTTTTCATTTTAGCTCCTTTTTCTAAATTATCCATTGATACTTCAACTCCTTTGTGTCAACGCTTTGATTTTTGTGTTTTAATACTCGAACTCAGGTAGTGGCTATATCTACTAATTTTTCAGTAGATTTTATTTTCTTAGTTTTACTCATTGCTACTGGAACAGTATAGTTTTTGCACATATAAAATAAACCTTTTTGAAGATCAAGTGTTCAGAACTTTAAACACATAGTTTGCATCATCATTATGATAGAACCTATAGATCCATCAGCCCTATCTTATGATCAAGGTTAAGAAAATTAGACCGGGTATCGAGCCGGTCAAGGCAAGGGTTCAAAGGTTCAGAGATTCAACCGAGGGTTCAATCGGGACATATATATATATATATATTTATTTATTTATTTATACATATGATTAATTAAAAAGCAAAAAATTATATTAAATTATTAACAATAACATAACTAATGTAAAATAATATTTATTATGAGACACTTTATCAAACATCTTAAATATAAAATTCATTGATTTTAATTTTCACTTACATTTCTTTTGAAAAGTTCACAGACAGTATAATAATTATTTTTTATTTTTTATTTTTTATTTTTAAATTACTTTAAAAATATATAGCAAATAAGCATACTAAAAGAATCAAGGTTAAAAAAAAAAAATTATTTTGATTGAGCTTTTTCTTTTTTTTTTCTTTTTATAAAAGAAATAATAGTATTTTTACCAAAATTAAAAAAGAAAACAAAAATCGATCAATCAGTTCGGTTCACACCAATTCATTGGTTTTTCTTGATTTTGACCGACTTTGACCACATCTGGTTTTATTGTGAAGACCGGAGCGGCTTGGGGTCCGATTCCCAATTGGATCGGTCCGACCAGCCGGTCCGATCCAATTCTCTTAACCATGCTTACGATCCTTCGTGGGTTGAGGCTTGTGAATAGGTTGGGGGGTTGATGCATGTTGTGGTGGAGACTGAGCCATTAACAATTGTGCAACTAATCCAGAAATGGGTGCCTTGACTCTCACCCTTGGAAGTCACTTATAGATGAAATCCAGAGATGCGTAGATTGTGTTACAAGGGTTCAAGTCCAACATGTGTTCAGGGGAGCGAATTATGTAGCGGACCATTTAGGTCACTTGGGGCATGCTACTCGAATAAGAGTGCAATGGCTTGTAGCTCCCCCTCCTAGTATTTGTCTTGCTCTTCTTGCGAATTGTAGTAGAAACCTTCTTGGTAAGGGATAGTTAGTTTTTTGTTTGCTTGGACCTTTGCTCCTTTGTTTTGCCAAAAAAATAAAAACTGAACCCACCTAAAAGCATTTGATTAGGGATGTCAAAAAAATCCGTTTCCACGGATACCTGCGGATAATACCCGCAACGGAGCGGATATAGGGGGGAGATTTTGCCCCCGCGAGTAATGAGGATGGGGATTTAAAATACCCGTATGTTAAACGGGCTGAGAGTGGGGATCACTATCTCTATACTTGCGGATATCCGATATAAAATTACTATTTTACCCTTAAATTATTAACTTAGTTAGGCTAATATTATTATTATTTAAATTGCTTGGACTAATGTTTAAATTTAGAAGTTAAATTTATTTGTACTTATTATATGTTAGACTAATAGTTGGATTACTATTATGTATTTATTTTTATTTTAATTTGTTGAAATTTAGATTGAAAAATTGAATTATTGTGCTTATTTTGTGTTTATTTTTATTTTAAGTATATTAAGTTGTTAGAATTCGAATTGTAGAATTAGATTAATATTTGTGCTTATTTTAAGTATTTTATGATATTATAATTTTTATATTTAATTTAAATTTTTTGAATTTTTTACATTCTAACGGATATCCATGGATATCCACGGGTACTCGTAAACCCGCGAAAAATTCAAAAGCGGATACCCATACGAATACGGGCTAAAATGGAGGCGGATATTAATTCATGTGTGGACTATGGCTATCCTCACTCTGCCCCGCCCCATTTACATCCCTACATCTGATACACAAACCTAATGGTCAATTTTCCGATTAAACCAAAAAAAAAAAAAAAAAACTAATGGTCAATATACTCAGTGAACGAAGAAATTTCTCTCCATGAGTAATCCTTCCCATGAAATGGTCAATGTTACACTCCAAGGAATAGGATCAAACATGGCGGGCGGGGACCGCCCACTGCCACTGTAGATGCAAACATGATATCATACGAAAAGATTCATTTTTCCTTTAGGAGTAGAAGATGTTTTACTCCACAAAATCATCCCCATCTTTGATTTTAACTTTTACTTCTTTTCTCTTTCATACTTTAACTTAAATCAAGGGTTAAGATACTCTATGGTGGAAGAAATTTCTTCATACAAGTCGGACTCTATCATATGTCTGGATCCCACCATTAATTTGTTTGTTAGCCACCGTATGCGTCTGCAATGGCATAATAATAATAAACCTACCAAGCAAAAGTGCGAAATTTGGACCCTCCGCGAAGCACTCTGGAGCTTTGAAACCCATGAAAAGTGTTCATACTCGACGGCTTTAATTCTTTATTTGCTTGCTCCCCAAGCCAATTCAACTCTATATAAACCAAGCCCATCTTTCTTCTTGCTTCAAAAAGGTCAAGAAACCTTGAATTAGTAAAACTATTGCTTGCCATGGCTTCGGTAGGTTATGGTTTCGCTGAAACATACGTGATGAGGAAGGTGTACAAGGAGAAGATGAAGAAGAGAGCACAAGAAGAAGAACGAGGAGAAGAGGAGAGAATGACCAACATGAAGATTCATACAACCAAAAGGGTTTCCGATGAAGAAACATCAATTGGGTGTTTCTCATGGGTTTCCAAGCAGCAGCGCAAGAAAAATTCTCGGATATCGGATTCCAATGAAAATGAAGCTGCCACCATTTGATTCTTATTTTGGGATTGGTTTTCTGCTTTTCTAAGTACAAAAAGATTTATTAGTTCTATCAATTTCACATCTTCACTAGGTCCTGGTATTTAATTATATTATGTATACCCAATTCTTTGATTTGTGTAATGAAATGAAATATGTTGTATCTTCATATTGTAGCAATTCTCTGTATCAGTATTAGGTAGATGCCATCCCGTAAAAATGGGAATTTACTAATTTTGCATGGCGTCGCTTTATTGATAGCTACTATACTACTCGAAAATACAATGTGGATATCCAATCTTTTATCTGATTCTTTGTTATGACCCAGAGGTTAACAAATTAAAAATACAAAACAAAAATTGGAAGATGAAAATCAGATTTGTTGTAACTAAAACGATGATTATCCAGTTAATGAAAAATGTTTTTTTTTTCGTAAATCACAATTTAAAGATCGCCCTGATTTTGTATCAAATCTGGCTTCAGAATTCTTATATAATGAAACTTACACCAGGGATGCGCCGAGTTTCTATGCTAATAAACCGGTGATGAAGGAAAGGTTTTGCAGTTTTGAGTCTCTCTTTTTTTTTTTTTTTTCTCAATAAATATATATCTCACGTCATGGGATGGTTTTGTGCGCTTTTTTTTTTCCCTAGTCCTATTGGACGGGAGTCCATGTTAAGGTTTTTCTTGGCCTTCTGCTGGGTTGTTATTGGACACGACCCAACCTGTTAGGCCAACTTTTATGATACGGACCTCTTGTGTGTTTTCATACATCCTCATACCCCCCGACCAAAAAAAAAAAACGTACATCCTCATACCGTGGCCGAGGCCGTAGCTCAACTGGCTATTCATTGCCTCGCGGGTGGCCAGATCCTTAGGGGCGCGAGTTTGACTTGCTTTCCCATTCCCCCTCATCCTGGGTGAATGTGTGACTAAAAAATGAAAATTAAAAAAATACATCGTCATACCGTTTTCTCAAAATAGATACCAGGGTCATAGAAAAGAAATGTATATCAATCCTTATAAAGCATGACAAAACGCAGCATGAGGAAAAATAAAACAAAAGAAAAGAGCATGACAAATACATCCTTATACCATGACCCATATATATATATATGGGCATATTTAAGTCATGTTTTTTTTTTAATTAATTATATATCTTTTGAATAATTTTATATTTTGACTATTCATATATGGTTCTATAGCTCATATGTGGTTATATGGCCCATACTTGTTTCTCTTACTTTCATAATAAATCACTTCTCTCACTTGATATATCTCCTATGTTAAAGGAATATTTGGTATGCTATATTAGATATGATAGAATATGTTAATACTATACATTATATCCTTATTCATTGTCTAGCGCAGATAATATATTGTATAACTTTATTCATCATAACCCTTTTTTACATAAAAAAGATAGATAACATAATCAAGACTAAAGATATTGAATTAAGCCAAATTAACTTTTAATGTATAAGGTATCTATCATTCTTTTTTTATATTTTATTAAAATGAAAATAATTCTTAAATAAATAATAAAAAATTTTATGAATAAAAATATTTAATACTAAATAAATACTTTTAAAAAATATTTTCTATAAAAATATTTAAATAATAGTTAATCATTAAAAATTATAAATAAATAATAAACAGTATTTATTAATAAATAATATTGGATATAAATTTAATTGTATATAATAGAAATTAGCATAAAAATAATTATAATTAATAAATAAGCATATTTATTGTAATATTTGTTTTTAAACTTAAATTTGAATAATTAATAAAAATTATTATTTTCATATAATTTTGTTGTTTATATAGTATGATGAAATGTACAAGTAAAAAATATTAAAAATATTGAAATAAATAATAAATTATATTTAATATAAATTATAATTTTGAATAATAAGAATTAATAAATATTTTTGATAATATAACTATAAATAATAAATATTTAAACAATAATATTTATTTTAAAATTTATAATTAAATAATCGATAAAAGGTATTATTTTATTACAATTTTATTTTTTGTTGAATATTTGCATAAAATTAGAATTATTTGTGATAGTGAGAGGATAATAGTATTTTATATAATGTTAAATCTTAAATCATGTCATACCAATTGCTATATAGTATTAAAATCTTAACATGCTTTATATTATTAGGATTTATATAATCAAATATTATCTTATGAAACATATCAAGCAGACCCTAAAACATTTAGTCCTTAAGCCAAAACAAGCATAAAATAAAATATAAGGTTTGGTCCTGGTCAGTCAAACTAAAAGATAGTATAAGGACACACTAACATGTAATATTAAATAGTTTAGATATCTCTCAATTAACCAACGAATGCACAGGTCAACTAGTGGGGTTGTCCTACCTTAATCAAATGTCTCACATTCAAGTTATTAGTATTCAGTTATGTTAAAACTCGAAAGAAAGAGCCTTAGTTGCCCATAAAGATCCTATCTAACTCAAGCAAAATTACCATTAGTAAGAGAATATTTATGGTTTCAACTTTTAAAATTAAAGGCAGACCCAAAAAAGAAACTTTGATATCGGACAAACTAATTAGTATTACTAAAGCTAGCCTTAAATTCATATATGTATTGTAAAATTTAAAATTATTTTTGTCCTAATTAATTATGTATTCAAAATTAGTTAAATAAACTCTGTGTAATAATTAAGTTTTATATATATGGTAATTAATTAAAATTTTAAAAATTATTTTTCACTTATTTTATTATTTCTTTAAAATTATTTTAAATAAAATTTAACACAAAGCTAACCAAACAAGTTTAATTGAATTATTCTCTCTTTTCCATTTTAATGAATTTTAAAAATAGAAAACTTTTCAAGATATATATATATAAAATTAAATTAAATTTTATACATTAGAAAACAAAAATTATGCAATTCTGAATAATTTTTTTAATTATCCAAACTCTACTTGCAATTCTATTTTTGGTAATATGCAAGCTTTTACACACACACATATACATGTAAATAGAAGGCGTAAATTTACTTTAATATAAGTTAATCACAATTTTTACACTATTGAAAACATTTTTATTCAATAACTTTATGTGTATATGTATGTGTGTGCATAATTTTTTACAATCACAAGCATCCCAACTTTGAAGCTTACAATTTGCTAATTTAAATTTAATGTAGTGTTAGCATAAATTTTTTTATGCAATAATTCCACCATATATTGTCACATATTATATGAGCTTACATATATTTTTGGTCCTCATAAAATTAGTGAATTTTGAATTTAGTTTCTAAGAATTTTTTTTTTTTTATCTAAACATTTCCAAAAATTTTGATTTTAGTCCTTACCATTAGTCTGCCTCTATCAAGTGATGATGTGGATGATAGATTACCACATCACCCTTTCTATGTGGCAGCTTATATGATATTAGTCCCTATAAATTTTAATTTTAATCTCTAATTTTATTTTTTTTTTATTTTGTTCCAAACATTTCTAAAAGTTTTGGTTTTAGTTCCTATCGCTAGTCTCCTTTCGTTAAGTGGTGACATGAACTATGTTACCCTTTCCATGTGACAGCTTAAATATGATTTTAATTTCTATAATTATAGATCATTTTAGTTTTAGTCATTAAATTAAAAAAAAATTAAAACCTCTTTACTCCTCCCCCTTTCTCTAGCCCCCACCTTCTTCCCTTTCCCCTTGCCTTCTATTCCCATTGGCAAGGGAGTTGCCATCCAAACTTTTCCCAATACAAGAAAAAAAAAAAATAAATCGGAACACCCTAGGCTTAATCCACACTTGATTTCAACACTAATAGAACAAAAAAAATTACATGACACAATAAAAACAAAATCTAGGCCTGATGCAAGAGGAGAAAATAGGGGTATGGAGTTGAAAAAAGGGAAAAGCATGACCAGCAATGAAGAGAACAAAGCTGGCATCGCAACGGTGAAAGGTGATGGCGAGATAGTGATTTTGCAGTAGTAGAGGTGTGGCGCGATAACATGGTGTTTCATGGTTGAGCTCATGCAAGGGGCGCTTAGTGGCTGAGTGACAATTATGTGGTCAATAAGGAGCAGAGATAGTGGCTATTGATAGCCTAGTTTGAAGGTGAATGACGACTACAAAATGGAGGCTTGGATGGCGATATTGTCATGGCAGCGATTATTAGGCAGAAGATGTGGTGGTGGTGTTATACTCGTGGTCTCTTTATGGAGAGGGGCAGGGAATATATTTCCAATGCCTATGAAACCTTTCTCTAGACTAATGGTATAAATCACAGACTCACCTGTCCCTATGATCATCCTCAAAATGGAAAAGTGGAGAGAAAACACGGACACATTACTGAAATAGGCCTTACCCTACTTGCCATTGCCTTACTCCCTACCTCATTCTAGGATGAAGCCTTCATCTCAACAATTTATCTCATCAACCGTACCACGAATTTCAAGTCTCCCTATTAACTCCTATTTCACCACAAACTTGATTATTCCTACCTCAGAGTGTTTAGTTGTGCTTGCTACCCAAATTTAAGATCCTGTACCACCTACAAACTAGAATACAGATCCTAATTATGCACTTTTATTGGCTATGCTCCAAATCACAAGGGTTACAAATGCCTTACCCCAAATGGTAAAGTCTATATTTCCTCGAATGTAGTTTTTGATGAACTTGCATTTCCCTACAAATAGTCCACTAATTCCACTACATTGTCATCCACTCAACCTCTTGTTATCCCTGCATCTGTCCCATTTATTCCCATCATTCTTGATTTCCCCCCTCGATCTACATACAATCTTGCTACTCATCCCCCATACACTCACCCACTTCTACTTCCATTTCATCCACCACTAATTCTACCAGTTTGCTTCGTAATTCTATTTCTGATATGTCCCTTTCTGTTACTGATAACTCTGCTTCTAGTTTAGCTATTTCTGATCATCTTGTGCAGGTTGATACTAGTTCTACTCAACCTTTTCCTCTTGCAAGTGCAGACGGTGGTCTCCACAATGCTTATAACTTGCAAACATGAGCCAAATCAGGTATATTCAAGCTGAAGGTTCGGTTTTATGCCTCTAAGGTTAAGAATGCCACCACTAATCTTCTTAATCAAGAACCCAACTCGGTTGCTCAAGCACTGCAATGTCCTCAGTGGAAAGAGGCAATGCAAACCTGGGATTTAGTTTCACCTCCTTCCAACATCAAGCCATAGGATGCAAGCGGGTATTTTGAATTAAGAGAAATCCAAATGGCAGCATCCAAAAGTACAAGGCTTGCCTGGTTGCGAAGGGGTTTCATTAGAAAGAAGGAGTTGGCTTTCGTGAAATTTTCAGTCTAATAGTCAAACCTGCCACTGTTAAAGTCATGCTTTCAATTGCACTTTCGAAGGGGTGGAGTATAAGACAATTTGGCTTCAACAAAGCCTTCTTGAATGGTGACTTGACTGAGGATGTTTGCATGCTTCAATCCAAGGGATTCTCAATTGATTCTCATCTTGTTTGCAAGCTGAACAAAGCCCTCTATGGCCTTAAACAAGCCCTTTGGCTTGCTTCTCAATGCTCAACTCCATTATTCGTAGCTTTGGGTTTCAGAATACTTACTCGAATTCCTCTTTATTCACCAGATTTCATACTTCTCCCATCTACATCTTGGTCTATGTAGATGATATTCTTATCACTTGAGCTAATCCTCAGGAAGTTTCCATTCTTATCCAGCAGCTTCATCATGTGTTCGCTTTAAAGGACCTTAGCTACATGCACTATTTCTTGGGCATTGAAGCCACTCACACTCCCTCAAGTTGCATTCACCTCTCCCAAAAGAAATATGTGCATCACTTACTCACTAAGGCAGGCATGGAATCGACTAAGCTAATGCCTATGCCTATGCTGAGCTCACTTAAACTCTCAGCTCATGGCATTGCAAAATTTGAGGACCTAGTCTCTACAGGTGTGTGGTTGGTGCCCTTTAATATGTCACCATCATACAACTTGATCTATCCTATGTTGTTAATAAAGTTTGTCAATTCATGCACACCCCTTTGGTCGAACACTAGAAAGATGTAAAGCGTATTTTTCGGTATTTGAGTGGCACAAGTGACCAAGGTCTCCTGTTTCGGCCTTGCAAGGATCTGAGGTTACTGGCTTTTTCAGACTCTAATTGGGGAAGTGATATGGATGATCGCAAGCCAACAAGTAGGTTAAGCTGAATTATGTGAAGAACCTTTTTTGAGTAGAGTTGAGGCCACATTGTAATGAGAAATACTTGGGAATAATGAGCTTTAAGAGATGCAATAGGGTCCTTCAGCGCTCTTGTCAGAGGTGGCGGAGACACGGTGGCTCTTGGGTTGGTCCTTGGTGGCAGTTCTACCAATGTCGGTTGGTGACAGACGGTGGGTAGCGCAGCAGTGACGTGTGTAGCAGTGGCTAGCGGCGACTCTGTGTGTGCATGCGAGAGAGAAGAAAAGAAGGTTCTTACTCGACACAATATTTGGTTTTAGGGTTTTAATGTAAGATAGAGATATTTTTAAAATTTATTTTGACTATCGGAGTTTGAATGGCCCTAGTGATGCAGCCTCTGAAAAATGAGAACTACCTCAAATTGAAACACGAACCACCATAAAATAGTGTGAAATGGAAACCATCAACGCAATGGTGATGGAACAAAAATATCTCAGTTGTTTGGGCAATCATCGACAAACAACCATTGTTAGTTCTCTGTTTTCTTGTAGTGTCCTATGATGAATTTTGGTACTTTCTACTATATATCATTATGCAAAAAGCTTTTTTTTTTTTTTTTATAATTTTGGTACTTTCTACTATAAGAGCTCGATGTTCATCAAGAATAGAGCGAGTATTACATCATAGTATCTCAATGATAAAAAAGCTTCTGCAAGTATCCAAACCTCTCTTATAAAGAGCAGAACACAATAAAATAAGGCCTGCACAAATAATATACTCTAACATCAAATAAAAATATGCATCTTAACTAGGCTTTATTTTTACTAGTCTGTTCTTTGCATTTCCTCTTACCTTTATTCTTGTGAGACTCAGACTCATTACCTACATGATTATTTTCATAGCCCATGTTAGGAATTAGGCTTTTCACCTATTCACAGTCCAAAGGGGCCCAATTCCAAACACTCCAAATTTATACTCAAGTCCAGCTCATCCAAACCCAAATCCTTGCATACCTCAACAATTCAAATGGCTTTCACATGTGCTTTACTCCAACGAAACACTGCATGGGAACAATGTCCTTATTGATGGCCATGTTAGATGTAAAATCATCCTCGAAAGCCATCCCACAATTATTGGCATTACCATGCAACTAGGGCCAAGTAACATCATTGGTCGATTTACCTTTACCATTGGTCATACAGTACCACTAGTCACCGCTTCATTCCAATCGATAGCCAAAGGGAACTCTACTATAACTGCTTGATCTGCTTGGATGCATATATTGGAGAAAAAAATCTTGCAGAAATAGAGAAAGAGTGCAAGTGTTCCTCCATTTTAACCTCCCGGCTAGAGGCCGCCGCTTCATCAACCTTACAAGAGCTCTATTCAGCCGCACCATCATGCCCCATAGCCTCACAAGAGAGACTTGGCTTAGATGGTGGTTGGAAGCCCATCACATGGGGGAAGGAAAGAGACAAATCAAAACTCTAGCAAAGAAATGGAACATATGTGCAACAACTTTCTAATCACTAACAAACTCAATCTAGCTTCCAATAATTTGAGATCAAATGAATATAAAAGAATTAAGTAGAAAATTCACAAGGCACTGAAGAGACTTAAGAGACAGAAATAGTTTGTTGATTTGTTACCTTTTCATGTTGCCAAGATAATTTCTGCTTATAACCATGGTGATGTGTGTGTGTTAAGGATTTCCTTATGTGTGTACATTCTCTCCTTGTTTCTCACCCATGGCTGCCATTGTCGATATGCTGTGGAGGGAGTCTCAGTCATGGTCTCTTCACTACCAAAGACTCCCATCATCGATATGTTGCGGAGGGAGTCTCGGTCATGGACTCTTCATTACCAAAGACCGCCATCATCTCTTCCATCTCAAAGCCAACAGGAACCACATCCCATCACTCAACACTATCACCATCTCAAAGCCACCAGAAACCACCGCCATACCTGTAGCCACCGTGCCACAGCAACCCACAGCCACGTCCTTCAACCCACAAGGACCACTCTGCTCACTACCCAAAAAGCTATCTTAATTAAGAAAAGAAAACTTTAATTTAAGGGAGAAGTCTAATTTACCTCCTCAAATTTGGTCATCTGCATTTTGATTCTCAAACATTTTTGAAAAGATGTGCAACGCGATTCCTAAGTTTTATAATGTTTGCATTTTAGCCCGCCCTTCTAATTTTTTGCTAAACATTAGTGTAAGTTGTCACATTCTGTAGGTTTTAGAACTAGAACTTATGTTGCAAAAGGGTCAAGTAACTTGTTTCATCAAGACATTCGGTACAAAACACGATCTCGTGATTTTACGTTGACAGTTTCTGTTAATGTTTAGTGAAAAGCTAATAAAAGGAACAAAGCGTGCACTTTAGAACGTGCACGTTTCAAAAGTTTGACGATCAAAATGTACATGAACCTAAGTTGGAGTTGGTAAACTAGAGTTTTTCCTTTGATAATTTGTCAATCTAAAATGGCAACCCAAGCCTACGGCTTTAACCAAAAGTTTGAAATCTAGCATGGACCACTTGAACAAGGAGGTATCCTTTTTACAAGATTCTCAAACAAATTAGGTGTGAAATGTGATATTAGTCCATTTTTTATCTATTCCAGTTTCCACTAATTTTTTTGTTCCTCTATAGTCATAAAAAGCTATACACCCTTGTCTAGTATCATGCAAAGGGTTCGTTGATAATAGCATTACATATTCCTTATCCACGAGTTGCTACTTTCATTGTCTTGCATCGGATGCCCACAAGATCGAATTAGTGTCCTCTGATTGCAGTTGGAAATGATGAAAAATGAGAATTTGCTTCCTCCAGCAGATGATCATAGCCATGAGCCAAGTTTTCCCAGTTTGCAAAGAGAAATTATGCCGCTACATGAGGTAAGTGATTCTTACTGCCTCATCCTCCATGAAACATGTTCCTTACCAACTTCTTATTTATTTTATACTTTGCTCAGACCAATCAAGAGTTAGGATTTAAGAAACATATTACCTGTGTTAATTCAGTGAAATCTTTGTCAATGGTAATGCATTAGAAAGGGTGCTTGCTTTGGATATCCAGCTTGCGGAAGCATTGCAGGCCAAAAAGAAATCAGGCATCCAATTTCAGAGGTACATTCTTCTTTGTGACTGTAATGAAATATGATAAATGTTTTACCATTTTGGAAGTACTCCACCTCCATAATCCCCTTCTATTTGTTCTCTATTTCTCTCAAACTCAATTAAAACGTGATGACTTGTAAGTTGTATCACTAGATCTGTGAAAGCTCCTTCTTGGTCTAGCACAAGAATTCCGGATATAGTGCATGTTTGGTTCAACTTTTGTGGAATTGATTTTAGATAGAATTAATTTTGTTCGAATTAATTTTGAGATAAAATGATTTATATTTAATAATTTTTCTAAAAATGATTTTAATAGAAAATAAAAAATTTTCACTTCTCACATAATCAATTCTAAAGGCAAGAATTGCTTTTGGGAGTATACAACTAAATAACACAAAAATTGGCCAGAATCAATTCTTAGCACCTTAGAATTGATTTTGGAAGGTTGCGCGCAAGTACACTACTAGTCATTTTTTAAAAGGCAGTGTATTCCAAATGCTTAAGCTGTTAGCTGTCTCAATAGTTTTTAAGTAATTGATTAGAGATGACTTAGTCTTTTGTTTCTTGTCTTCAATCGGTTAACTAGTAGGGATGTTATTTGTGCATTCCCTTTGTAGATATAACATGAGATGTATTCACTTTCATGGATAAAAAACACTTCAAAAGTTTTCTTTAAAATTTTTGTTCCCTCCATTTCCCACCTTCTACTCACATGTGTCCAAGGATGTACAAATGACATCTTTCATTCTATTTATATTGTGCTGCCTAAAGGCCTATAATCATGCTAAAATATAATTGCAAGTTATATAGGGCCTGTTTGACAACAGTTTTTAAAAATTGTTTTCAATTTTTAAAAACAAAAAAACTTGTTTGAAAAGGAAAAATTTTTTTAATTGTTTTAAAAAACTGAAAACACGATTTGGTTTTTAAAAATAGAAAATAGGAAACATCTTTGACATGTTTTTCTGATTTATTGTTCTGTAAAACAACAAAACATGTGGTGGCAAACTTGTAGTTAAGTTGATTTATTGTTCTGTAACGTATTTCATATCAGCAAAAATCGAAACCCATCCCGCAAAGAAGCTTGTGTCAACTTTTCATCCTGGAGTTGGAGCTACTCATTCTGTAAGTTACTCGTTTTGCAAGGTACCGTTCTTCCTTTTCCCTTTTCCCTTTTCCCATTCCCCTTTCCCTTTTGTTATTGTCGATGGCCCTCCCCCCCCCCCCACCGCCACCATTCTCTCTTCCCCTTTCCCCTTTCCACTTTCTTGCTGTCAATGTCTTCCCCCTTCCACCACCCATTTTGTCTTGCCGTCCATCTTCCCCCTCCCCAACCACCCATTCCTTCTTCTCTTCCTTCTCCACCGCCAACCCCACCCATCGTTGCCTTTCACCGTTCGGGATCTGCCGTCGAAGTCGCCATTCCTTTCTTCCCTTCCTTCTCTGTTCCCACTGGAGCCCACCCTTTCCTTTTTTCGTTTGGATCCGCCGTGACAACCACCCTTCCTTTCTTCCCTTCTTTCTCCGCCGGCCACCACCCTTTCCTTTTTCCGTTCAATATCCGTCGCCCCCAGCCACAATTTATTTCTTTCCTTCTTTCTCCCCCAACCTCCCTTTCCTTCTTTCTCATTAGTTGTCTGTCCTGTTGGTTTCATGATTGTTGCTCAAGGTTTATTTTTATGATTTGGGTTATGGTTTTTTTGTTTTTTTTAGTGTTGTTTTCATGTTTATGGTTGACATTAGCTGATTCAGTAATTTGTTTTGGATTGGTTTGTACTGTAATGGACTGATATTAGCTAATTTTGTAATTTGGTTTGGATTGCTGATTTGGTTTGGACCATACTAAACTGATATTAGCTTATTGATAATTTGGTTTAAATTGTTAATTTAGTTTGGATTGTGTTGGACTAATATTAGTTGATTTGGTAATTTGGTTTAGATTGTGCTAGACTAATATTAATTGATTTGGTAATTCGGTTTGGATTGATAACTTGATTTGGACTGGTTTAGACTGTTATCAACTTATTTGATAATTTGGTTTAGTTGATTTAGTAATTTTGGTTTGGATTATTTTGTGTGTTTCCTATTTATGCTTGGTGTATTTTTTTCATTAGGAGTCATAGGTGTCTACTTTTATTGCAAGTGGTAGTTTATATTATGATTAGCATGGTGTTTTATTTTTTTGGATTTAGACTTATCTTATAATTAGCATACTTTCATTTATCTGATAATTAGCATATTTTTAGTTGATGTATTAGGTTAATGAAACTCAGAATGGCAACACAGATCTGGAGGTATATTTCAATAATGACAATACAACAAGATTAACTGATAAAGTTGCAAGGGAAATGGCAAACTATCGTAATCAAATTGCAAATTGGATGTGAGAACAAGAACACAATGCATAGTATATAAATAGATTTATGAATATAAAAATGTATCAAATTGTATTAAGATATTTGATGAGACTTTATGATAATATTATATAACAAATTTATTATTATATTAAATTATGCTATTATATATTTGCTACTTTTAAGAAAATATTTGCCAAACATATTTTGTTTTATTACTTTTAAAACTTGTTTTTAAAAACAACTATTCAAATAGATTTTTTATTTTTTATCATTAAAAAACTATTTTCAGATTAAAGTTATCAAACAGTTTTTTTTATTCTTTTGTTCTATAAAATTGAATTTAAACTTATTTTTTAAAACAATTTTACAAAACTAAAAAATAAAAACACTGTCAAACAAGCCTATAGCCTTTTTTTTTCTTCTCTCTCTCTCTCCCCATCTTTTGCCCATTTATGTGATTAATCATCAAAGTCCTTTTCTTTGATTTTTGCAAGAGTTCCCATGGCTTTTTCACGTTATGAAAGAGCGGTTAATTTTCCATAATTATGACAAATGCTATGCCCCCTTTCTTTTGAGGGGTACAGAGGTCAAGTACTACTTTGCCTGTCGGTAAATGCAACTGTTCGGCATTTTCTGTCACTTTCTGAAAAGCATGAGCATCTAATAAGATGTTTACATTGAGAACCGTTCAATCACAATTTGAGATACTTTCTTGAGCATGACGTATTTCTCATATGTTCCGGCTCAGCAATGAAGATGCTATATTCCGGAGCTTCAGGGACATCGATGAGCTGATCAACGACATGTTATAACTAAAGGCAAGAAATGCTGCTGCAGAAGGAAACAGAACTAAAAGAGATGCATGACCGTTACTCTCAATTAGTAGAGGTTGAAGGTGAGACAATAGCTGAAGATGACTCTCAAGAACATTCGGGCATCCAAGGAGTGCTAAACTCATCAACCTCCTCCTTGGGGGACTATTACTTGTAGCCACTGTAAAGCAGCAGTCTTGTTAAACCCTTGCGCTGGCTAATAATTCGTGCATAGTTAAAACATTCATGTCCCCATAATAATTCCCTCTTGTTTATTAAATTATGGAATATAGCGACAGTATTTTTTACGCAAGGGTTGGCTTGGCATTACATCGTTAAAATGAAGCAGATAATACTATTTGTAAATAAAATAGTGTTGGTCCAAATATACATATCCCTGTAATCGGTCTCACTCTGTAATTGTTATGCTGTACACGAACAAGATCTTTATATTAAGTATATTATTTCTTTTTATTTATTTATTTATTATTTTTTATGAAGTGATGACTTGTTTATTCGGTTGCTTTCTCGTTTAAGAGAAAGAAGATTGCATATATGCACAATATAAACTTTTTTATGAAAAAAATGTTACAGCGTGACCAAAGTGTTATTTAACGAATTGAGTACGACTAAGAGCAGAATATAATAGTGCATGTTTGGGAACCAAGAGAAACAGCCTTTTTTCAGGAAAAAAAACTGTTTTGAAAAAAAATAAATGCGTTTAGATCATTTTGATTGATAAGATTATAATCTAAACATGATAATTTAAATTATTTTTGTAGAAATAATCTTAAACTATTTTTTGGACTCTTTTTACTATAATCAAAATATACAGTGTTTACCATGCTCTAAATTTATTAAATTGACCCTAAATATCGAATATTATATAATATAAATAATCATTTTATACCATTTTCAATAATTTTATTATCTAAAAACAATTTTTTTTAATACAATTTAAACAATACAAATTATCTTAAAATCATTTTTCAATTGAAATATCAAAACATAAATTGATTATCACATAATCGATTACATAAAAAAGCGATTATACAAATAAATGATTCTTGAAACAATTTTAATCTTATAGTTGCTCTCAAACACACACTAATGTAACTTTGTACAAATATCACTACCTGCATAATTAATTGTTAATGCTAGTACATAATGAATTATTTTGATATAACTCTAACAAATTTGCCTAATAACAAAAGCATTTAACTGTCGAAGCTGACAGTTACTTTGGGACATGCAGGTAAAACTATCAATTAACTATCTACAAACTATTATGGCACTCATTATTTTACTGCATCTGGCTCAGAATTCAGAATTCAGAGTTGCAGACACCACCATTAGGCTAACTCATCTAACTTCCAACAAATTGACATCTTCAAAGGTCGTCAAATTTGTAGCCTGATGTCAATCTAGATATCAATAACTTGGCAACTGATGAGTTCAGCCTGCCCAAAACCCCTACTGGCCACTACCTTCCAAACAACTGCATCTGATTCAGCAAATGATTCTGGAAATAATTCATGCATGGACCTGTGTGGTAGAGGTGTTGAGGTTGCTGGGGAAGAATCCAAATTATTGTGCAGGTCAGCCTGCAGAACAGCGATATCATGATTCGCGTCTTTTGTAATGAAATGAAGCTTGCCATGGAAACCAGCAAGAAGATATGGAGATTCTGAATCAGCATAATCATATATAGGGACATTTCCAATAACTACTTTCCATACATCTTCTGCTTGATCATATACCTTGATCCTTCCACTATCCATAGAATTAGAAGGATCAAAAGCATACAATTCACCATTGACTACAACACTCAGTTTTGTGCCTGCCTGCCGTGCTGGCCATCCCTCACCCATTCCGATTGGCATTTCCATCCATGAATTTGTTTCAGGATCATAGCTTTCTCCCCCAATGTCAACAAAAAAGGGCCATGAATACAAACTTTGGGAAACATATAACCTTCCCTTGTATGAGGTCAACCCTGTGGCAATAGGCTTTAACATGTCACCCAAAAAAGCAGTGGGCAGGCCTCCAGCTCTTGAGAAAGGCATACTAGGTACGCCGGACCACGTATCTGTAAAGGGGTCAAAAACTTCAGCAGACTGAAGAGGAACCAGTCCAGCTTGGCCTTGGCTAACCCCTCCAACAACATAAAGCTTGTTATTTAAGATGCCTGTCTTACAATACGCCCTACCTGTAGACATAGAAGTTACCTTGTTCCATGCATTTTGTATAGGATCAAATTGCCAAACACATCTCCTAGTTGAAGCTTTAGAGAATCCACCTAGAACATAAAGACATCCATCAACAGCTCCAATGGAACGACCACAAAAGGGCATTTCATCCATTGCATCCTTCTGCCCAAGCAGACCTCTAATAACTTCAGCGATTCTGATACCTTCTACCATGTTCCACATCCAAAGCCTAGAAGAACCCTTTCGAGATTCTTCATCATCAACAGCATTGGGCATAATAGGCAGCCTCTGCCATATCTGAGAACGGGGGTCTAGAGCATGCCATAAGAGTTTATTTTCTCCAATCCTAATCAACAGATATAGCCACTCTTCAGTTGTTCCAAGCTCTTTTCTTACTTTATATAGTTCCGAACTCATAATAGTTGCCTTCCACTTCCTTGACACCAGCCTTAAATTTAAGTAACAAATTCTAGGAAGTCTAGCAATAATCTGAAATGACAACTCATCGGGGAGATAAGGAATCAGTCTTGGACACTCTCCACCAAAGGTAGATGACATTTTTTGCCTCTTGCAGGTCTCAATTGGAAAGACCTTATTACACTCACTTTGATTGGATTTGATATTAGCCATACTAAAAAGAGAACCCATATCTGGGAAAACTCAGCATCTGCATAAAATCCAAATTGCCAAGACTACAGGAAATTTGACTTCATTCCAGCAGCTGCAAAACTAAAGGCATAGTACTCAGTTTCAATCTGTTGATGGAAAGGAAACAAAGGAGGAAGCATGCGATATGCACAAGGCAATAAGCGCGCATAAAGAGAGCAAGAGGTGAACATGTGAACATGATCTAATCAACATAATATTTAAGTCAATATCCTCCACAGAGCAGAAAATGAAAATCATTCATCTAACAAACATCTTCAACACAGGAAGAATGCATGAAATGAACCCTACATTATCGACCCACAGAAATCAAAAAAGGGCCCTAAAAGCCATATGTAAGCGTGCAACAACCCGCTGCTTATAATAATAAAGTGAAAGAACATTAATACTCCAAAGGTTAAATTAATTTGTTGGTCCCTATAATTTCACTGACATTTAAAATAGGTTTCTATAGTTTAAAAGTTTGTAATTGGATTTTTATAATTTTAAAAATTTTCTAATCCATAGTCATAAACAGCCATTGACACTTGCCAAGTTATAAGCATCTATTTAAAACTTAGATAAATTATAAGGACCTATTAAATTGCATTCTTTCTTAAATATATCCTCATAATTTATTTGAGCTTTTAAATAAGCCCCTTTATTGTAGTAAAACTTAGCAAGTAAGAACTTATTTAAAATAATGTTAAAATAAGAGGACCCAATTACAAACTTTTAAGCCATAAAGATTTATTTGAAATAATGAAAAGTCAACAGAATTATAGGGACTAGCAGATTAATTTAACCAACTGCAGACAATCCCTCCCTAGCTTGGCTTTAAGTAGCGGCAGCAGCAGTTGCAGTGTTGCATATACAGAAATTGCAAAGAATTGCAAGAAAATTTGGCTTAAGCGACTACAATTGCAGCTGCATAGAACTCCAAAACTGCAATATGTAGCCGAAATTACAATTGCTAACTGCAATTTAAAACCACGCTCTTTAGAGTTTTCAAGAAGGCATGGAATAGAACACAATAGTTCTCATTACAGAAAGATATTACAGAAATAAAAAAATCCTCCAACATAAGACCTGCACACCGCAAAATGACAAAAACAGAAAAAATCAAATTAACAATAAAACTTACATCATGTTCCCCTCACTTGGCACCCGAAGCAGGTGACGCAAGTGAGAAGAAAAAGCAAGTGTGATAATGTATCATTCATAAAATCAAAGGGTGTAGATCTCAGAGAACAGTTCTGTTGTGATGGATAACTAAAATAAACACAACATTACGCTGTCCCCTGT
Source organism: Pterocarpus macrocarpus (assembly GCA_031439585.1). Classification (NCBI taxonomy): domain Eukaryota; kingdom Viridiplantae; phylum Streptophyta; class Magnoliopsida; order Fabales; family Fabaceae; genus Pterocarpus; species Pterocarpus macrocarpus. The sequence goes on from CM062514.1 coordinate 10,426,139, forward strand.
GATTCACTGAGCAATATTCTGAAACAAGTTCCAAGAAACAAATACATAACACACGCATCAAAACCAACACTACACTGATATTCTTTCATTTTCCATCCCCAATTCACCGTTTCTCGTGTTGTAAAACTGACTCTTATGAAAAAACCCCACTAATTGAACGAAGAAACTTACCATAACTGAAGATAACAACTAATTTACAACAAACAAACGTGCAAAAAAGTACAATTTTGAAAGGGCGTTGATTTCAGAGTCACAAATTCAAGAAACATAACCAGAGCCCCCCAAACAAAAAAAAAAAAACGAAAAAATCGCACCAGAAAAATTAGGGATCGAACATCATGAAACATTTTAGAGACCAAAATCATAATGAAATAAAATTAATACATAGACAGATAAAAATTGACATAGAAGCCCGTATTTGAGTAATAATATTTGAAAAGAAGAAGAATGAGGCAGTACCAGTTAGCAGTGTGAGTTTGGTTCCTGACTTGGTTGGTTCGGCTTGCTTCCTTCCCATATCAGGTAATGGTACCTGTGAACAAGAAATTTTTATGTACTTTTCAATAATATATTAATAAATAAAATATAGCACATAAGATTGCCTCGTTAATTAGTTTTTTATATCAGAAATGCTAAATTCCATTAAAATATGAATTTAATTTAAATATACTGATAGTATTAGTCAATAAAAATAATAGAAAGTGTTAACTCATATAAATAATTATCTGTTGTAATGAGAGACCTACCATGATTTCTCATTTTCCTCTATTTTTATTAGTTGACAGTATAAAATAATTTTACACTGTTAGTGTATACCAATTAAACTTTTAAGATATTCTCCTAATAATTTTTTAATTATTAAATAAAGAAAATATTAAATTTTTTTTATATTCATAAAATATTAAATATACTTATTTTATATTTAATATTTTGTTTATTAAATATTAAGAGAATTATTAAAAGAACATTTTAACAAGAAATTACAAAACTTTTTTTTGTAAAATTAAAATAGTTAATTAAATATGTTATTATGGTGATGAGGTTTGTGATCGAAGGTGGGTTTGTTGGATCCTGGTTGAACTTCGAATGGGATTGGGACTCCAAGGTTGCACGAACTCGGTGGTTGAGAGCTGAGAGAGGCGATGCATTGCGGAGGTGAGTGTACATGCAAAGACTCCAATACTCAAGTCAGAGAGTACAAGAGATATTAGGTTCAAGGTGTATTATGCATGCCTAATTTTTGAGATTCTACCTCTTTTTTATAGATGAGAGTCGATAAGAGTTGACTCGGCAAGGTCCCACAATTTAAGGAAACTGCATCGGGGCTTGCAATGGCTTTGTGCAAGTTATGGAGCCCGAAATGCATGGTGACGTGGGTTGCACATAATGCAGCCATGCCATAAGGGAGTGGAATCTGAGGTTTCCACCCCTTATCATTATACGAGGGTTCTTATTCCTAAGTGAGTTCCGAATTGGGCCTCGACCTTATAATGTATGGGCTCCGGTTTGGGTTATTAGAGCCTTGTCTTTAATAGGCCAAGGTATGGGCTCCTTAGTTCTAATTCGGAGCAGTGCCCCCAACTTAGCTTCCGAGGTGACGACCTCAGAAAGCAGATGCCTGCCTTGCATCTAGGTTGGCTTTTTCCTAGTGACGCATCCCTTTCTTCTTTGACACAAGGTCACATCGCAAGTCGTGTCTCTTCACCCCAAGGGGACACGTAGCATTTTGGTGCTTCATTTCTTGCGCCACCATCATTTGAACCAATTCGTTGCGTTTTTCCAAATTTTCCCATAGTTTGATGGTGAAAAGACGTCATTTTACCCCTCATGATCTTTGGGTTGCGCGATAAGGGGTGCGTTTCGCCTTTTAAATACCCCTTCCTTTCATTGTTCTTCACTTTCCTACTTTTGTTTGAGATTGAGCGAGAGAAAGTTTCAAAAGGGACAAGGAAGAAACTTTGCAGAGGATCCTCAAGGCTCACATTCATTCTTCAAACTTTCATATAACACCTTACTAGACAAAATACTATGCTTAAGTCATAATATATTACCTGATAAGTTATTACGTGTGGTGAATTAATTAAATTCCATTTTCTGTTTCATTATTAATTACCCATATAGAGTTGACTGTTCACTTCAATAAATTTCTGTTTGACGACGGAATAAATAATAGATAATCGTTGTACCAGAAGTAAAGTAAAATAAATAAAATTGCGAAATAGATGGAATTACTGAAACAATATCATATACGTAGATACAGATACTTCTATTTTCAAAGTTGTTAAAAGATACATAAAGCAGTATAGGGCAATAAAATGAGGCCGCTGACACAAAATAAATTGACCTATCTCTCAAGAATGCACTACAACCTGGCCCCACAGACATTTCTGTGCTTATACAAAGATATACTCATCTACTGCCTATGGCCCAATACTGTCAAAAAAAGGCAATTCTATACATATCCTACTATCGTACTGTACAGGCGCTCTAGGTGGATTTTGAAGAAAGGAATCCATTCGCCATATTGGCATTAGCCGGAGTATAATCCACACTTGGGGCAGAAGACGAGGAAGACGAACTTGTCAAGCCCGACTGGATCCTCCTTTACATAGAGGTGGAGGATCTGTCAGCCGTGGTGAGGTTGGAGGAGCCATGGGAGCCGTGAGCTGCCATCGGTGCTACTAAGCGCTCATGCTGGTGGAGGAAGGAACGAGTGTGCCATATGGAGGGGGATGGCTATATAAGGGACAGCGGGGTCGAATAGCGGATGCATAAGTGGTATAGTAAAGTCTCTCTGAAAGAAAAAATAAGGGTGAAACTGGCACCTACCGGATATATATACGGAGTCTATGAATGGATCGAGATGGATGTGGAGTTTAGGAAACTCGATGAAAAGGACACCAGTTGCCGCATTCTCTATGATATGAGAATAACGCGAAAACATATGGTAGGGTGAGAAATAAGGATTTCTTAGTAGGAATCCTAAGTCTATGCATATCTGTCATCACTGTCATTCTCAGTTGTTTCAGATTTTGGTTAACTAAAAGAAAATGTTGCATCACCAGGATGTCCTACTCAATTAGTTATAGAAATCATAGCCCGAAACATAGCTTTGTTTTACTTAAGGAAATAAAGGAAATTAAACATAGAAATAAACAATCAGACCTGTGTTTTTGACATAGTTAAGTGATAGCCATAAAGTGAACAATAATATATATATATATATATATATATATATATATATATATATATATATATATATATATATATATATATATATATATGTAACATCCAATGGTGTAATTAACTCAGTGCATGATAATAGAAATTATGGATATGCATAGGAAATAATGCACTTGAATTTAACTCATATTTTTCCATACTTGGTCCCCTGGGAGTATATTGGCCATAAGACTCCTGGGTAATGTCCACTTTTCAGGATCGAGCCTGCTCTCATACAAGGTCAGCGTTTACTTTCCTTGACTTCCCCATTGATATATTCCCCTTAACTTTGTTCAGGGGCTGTCCTAAGTCACATGGAAATCCTTCCTCATTCTTATAAGGGTAGCATTGCTTGTCTAATACTTTGGCCAATGCATGCATAACTTGTAAATTCATATTAATTGAAATCTCAACCGAAATTTTGGCAGCATAACGGATCATATCTGCTTCCCCATGAGTAGTGCCAGACAACCAGGAAATTTTAATCAAACAGCAAACCCAATATAGAGCATCATATCTTCAATAGTTGTCACACATAATAAAGTTTTATGAGCAAAGCTTAGGTAATTAGGTGCAAGTTTTAAAATCTTAAATCTTAATCTATCTTGCAAGCTTTTAATTTCTATTGATGTTCCCGAGTTTGAGCTTAGGACCGACTTCCGATATTGAATTGGGTCCGAGTTCTAAGATTATATAAGTTCCGACTTCTGGGGTTATGTTCGATCTCCGAGTTTGGGTCGAGTTTTGGAATTACGGTATAAGAGTTTTAAAGTATCCTAGTTCTCGACTTCCGAGATGCGGGTACAAGGTTTCATATTTTGGTACCAACTTTCAAGTTTATGTTGAAAAATCCCGACTTTTGGGTTTAAGTTTTATATTTTTATCCTTGACTTTCGATTTCAAATTGTTTTATGTGCTTGTGATCCTGATCTGCGACCTTAATCCACAATTGGTCTTCTAAGACTTTTATGAGTATGTTTCCTAAGTTCCAAGTTTCTGATATTGACTATACCCGATCTAGTTTTTTATTCGCTAAGTTCCGAGTTCAACATTAAGTATACCCGATCTAGCTTTCTGTTTGCTAAGTTCCGAGTTCAACATTAAGTATATCCGATCTAGCTCTCTATTTGCTAAGTTCCGAGTTCCGATATTAACTAAACTTGATCTAGTATTCATACATGTCTGTAATCAGAATTGCACTCTTATAAGAGAAAATTCACCAAAAATAGAAATCTGGGTGAAATCATACAAAATTTATATCACTGTGAAGCTAACAGAGCAAGGTTTCAAATGAAAAAAGTTGCATATTATTTGAATGAGAATAATTCGAGATATAAGCCCTGAAACTTGACTCCCTACCGACTACCTGTTCTCCAAATTTCAGGTTGAAATTAAGGTGAATTCATTGATATACTGGGGATAGTTGACAACGAATCTGACTATAAAATTTTTATGGGATGTTCCCTCATATGTTAGCTTTCAAACAACATTGGATTTACTCAATTTGGAGTTGTGTAGGGTGAGTTACACTCTTCTCAACTCAGACTGCCCGGATGAAAGTTCTGATTTCTAGGTCAAAATTAAAAAATTCATAACTACCTCTATACTGATCCAATGGCCTTATATTATATATGTATGGAAAGCCCTGAATGTCTCGTTTCTCATAAGAATAGATTCATGAAATTTAAACAGTCATACACTCTGCCGTTCGGATCGCCGAGGAAAAACCCTAACAGCTTCTTGAGTTTTCTCTTCTCTTCAAGTTCTTTTATACCAATTCCAACTCTAATCACAACACATATGCAAATTCAGTCATAAATCATCATCATCACTCCAAATCACATCAATATCATGAGGAAAACAAGATCCCCACATAGCCCCAAAACAAAAAAAATAAGAAGAGAAGTTGGATTCCTACCTTGCCTAGGTGTGATTCTTGTTAGATTTGTGGTTGGAGTTGAGGAAATCTTGTTGTGGCTTGAAGGTTTGTGGGAGAAGAAGATGTTATGGGTTGAGATGAGATGAGATGATGAAGAAAAGAATGGAGAGGGGTCAGTATATAAAGATCGAAATTTGCAAGGGCAGAAAAGGAAAAATTTAAAAATTTCTAAATCAAGTTACATGTGATTGGTGGATTTGAGTAGGTTATTCAACTTGGTTTGGCAGCCCATATGGAGGGCTGAGGCATGGGTAAGTTGGCTAAATCTTGGCCATCGATTCTAGGGTTCTTACAGTCTAATTTATATTGATCCGGTTCTGACAGTTTAAATTACCGAAATCTTTCCGATTTCTCTTAAATCGGCAAACTGGTTTTAGAAAAATTCTGTGAGGTTTTCTATGTTCCTAATCTAATTCTATCAAGCCTAATCACTTTTAAATCACTTAATTGGCTTTAAGTAAATGCTTAATCGAATTTTGATTAAGCCTACTTATTCAATAAAAAAAAAATGAACAACTTGGTTATTAACGATAAAATTTTTCGAACATTACATTTCACACTTTCATCATTACTAAAGGTATGCCTCATTCCTTCGTTTCCTTTATTTCTTGCATTTGTGGTTTATTTTCTAGTAAAGGCATGATTCTATGGTGGCGAGTTCGATTGCCCATCACTTTGTTCTTGCTATTTTTGCACTATTAGGGATAGTTACTGCCCCTGACATTTCACTTTCTTCTTCTTCCCAGCCTTTCTTCAGCTTTTGAAATCTATAGTGGGGGAACTGCTGAGGCCTTTTTGTTTTGTCCTCTTGTTATGCATTTTTCGACCTCCACTTTCTTAGTTTAGTAATTAAAGGTAGTTTACCTATGTAGGTCTCCTTGGCTTCGGAAATGGGTAAAAGGCAAGCACAAAAGGGGAAAATCTAATCACCTAGAAGGTGAGTATGAAGAGGTCTCCGCCTTGGGGGTCCTTGGCAGAAATGAGAGGGTGTGTTACATTAATCATGGACATAGCCCGAACTAGATGTGGATGTACAACATCCTCATCTCAAAGCTCGACGTCCGGATCCCATTCACCAACTTCCAATTCTCCATTTTAGAACGGACCTTAGCTACCCCCTCCTAACTTTATCCAAATAGTTGGGTCATGATTTGGGGTTTCAAAATCATCTGTAAAAATTTGCAAGTTTTGGTTTCCCCTAACATTTTCTTCTATCTCTTTACCCTTACCCGACGTAGCAGAGGGGGACTGACCTTGGACTAGCTTTCTTTCAAAGCCCATGTCAACAAAAAGGTGTTCCTTCTATTTGAGGAGTCGTTTCACGACTTCAAGCTTGTCTATTTCAAGGTATTTGGAGCTTCAGGAACAACTTTTTTAACTCAAGAAGGGGAGCTCACTATGGTCAATATTTATCCAAACAAAAACTTTGAAGCACCTTAGGTAGATGAAGATGACCTTACTCCTGAGGAGAGGGCTGTTGCAAAGTTCTTTCTTCTGAGCTTCGGGAAGAAGCATCTAAACTTGAAACGAATAGTCGATGTAGACATTAAGGTCGCTAGGAGGCATCTAGGTTTTACCCCTTTTTAACTTAGTCTTTTTCTTGCATCTCATTGTATATATTCGTTACTGACTTCCGATCTCTTTGCAAATGAGATGGCTCCCAAGAATGCTTTGGCCGAGCTTCATTATAGGATCCTAAAGAGGCTATATTGCAAAAGTGGCAGTAATAGTCCTAGGTCCACCAAATTTGGAGAACCAAAGTTTATCTCCGCTCTGGAGTCCTCCTCACCCGAGGTCCAACCTTCAAAAAAGTAGAAGGGAAAAAGATAGCCAAGGAAAAAGAGGTTATCTAGGTCAACACCGATATTTCTCCAATTTCTCTAAACAAGTAGGAGATCAATATCATGAAAAAAAGCTTTCCTTATCTACAATTCATGAATAAGGAATTAATGACCCCAACCTGTTTGAAGTGACTTCACGGAAGCTTGGATGACCTACTCAAGAAACTCCAGTGAGCTGGGCACTCTTCTGAAGTTGGCGGCTTTATGTTGGTACTCGGAGGTGGTGATATCTTCTAGGTTCTAGACCAAGAAGGACTTGGAAGAGAGTACAACCCTTTTCCAGAAGGAGAAGATGGTTTTAGAAGAAGCCAAGCAAGATCTGACATCCAAGGTTGAGAAGCTAAAGGAGAAGGTAAAGACCAAGGACCAACGATTGGAGGAGTTGAAAGTGCAACTAGAGGAATCTGAAAAAGATTGCTCCACTAAGGACAAGAAGATTTTTGATCTCCAAAGGGAAGTTAAGCACATGGAGAAATAGTGGGCCGCGACCGCCTAAGAGGTCAAGGATAGCATCTTGGCTCAATGCCAAGTTATCTGTCTTAATGCCGACTTCGGCAAGGTCGAGTTGCATCGCCATGTCATTGATGAGTGTATTGAAGATATCCCTGAGGAAGAGGACAATAAGGATGGCAACCCGGAAGAATCCAACCCAACCAACTTTGCCGTCACCGATCCTTAGGGCTTTCTTTCTTTTTCTTGTGTATTTTGTATTTTCCCTTGTATGGGCTTTTGTAATGAACATTGCCCCAATTTCTGGGATTTAGTATTAATAAAATTAACTTTGCCAATTGTCAGTGCCACCTTTTCTTTTAAAAAACTTTTTTCACCTAAGTTAAATAAATTGAAAGGAAATTTTACAACTTCTCAAGGTTACACAAATTGGCTAGTTAATTTCGCTTAAGTTGAAAACTTAAGAAATAAAATTAATCTAAGGTTGTAGAGAAAACTTGGCTTTCCAAATTGGTTATGACCCAAATCGAATGATAAGGATTTGCCAATCACTAATCTAACTAAGGGATACCCTAACAATGAGATTTCTCACAAATCTGGATATATCTTGCAGACCCTGCAGACCTTAGCCATTAAAATGGAGCAAAAGGCCATATTTCAATGATATGACAATACATTTATTTAATTAATTATAATTATTATGCTTATATTGCTGCTTTTCTATTTATACTTATTGTTATGCACTGTATTCTTACTTAACATTAGTTAATAGTTGGGAATGATAATTGTTCCAGACTGGAGTATAGGAGCCCAACTCGGCCCAATGGCTAAGCCCAAATAGAAGTCGGACATGTTACTATCCGACACTCATCTCGGGCCCAAATCCAAACTAGGGCCCAAACTTGAATTAAATGCAACAATTCCCTAATACTGCGGAATGTACTCACCTTGCGTATTACCAGTAAACTCGGACCCATCCATTAACCCCAAGCTAATGGATGTCCCAAGTTATCCCCTACAATGGCAGAACCATACCCCCATCTTCTCAACCACCTACTCATATATAAGAATCCAATTAGGGACTTCAGATACTGCTTCTACTTACCTCTGATACACTTACCTGCACTCATTGACTTGAGCATTGGAGTCCTTGCAGGTACCCCCCATCGTCGTGGACCTCAACTTCATCAACTCGTCGATCACCTCAAGGGCAGCTTGGGATCCCAATCTCGGTTCGAAGTCCTCTCACGTAACACATCTATCCAAACATTAGTGCCATCTGTGGGAACCCAAACGCTGCTTACCATCATACCATGGCGGAATTCACACTAATGTCTTCACAGCCAAGGCAGGAACACGCGGCGGCACATGGCCCCGCAAGCAACCACTAACCACTAGTGGACGGTCACATAGCTTCCGATTCAGCTTCGGATGCCGGAGACCACCACCGCGAGAAGAACTCAATGGCTCACCGCTCTCTTATCCGGGCCGCAGGAAACGTGGTTGCCTTTAGGGTGGAAATCCGCCCTCAGGCCAACACCGACCCACTCACTGAGATGGTAACCTTGATGCAGGAGCAAGCCACCTACATTCAAAAGTTGGAACAAATTTTGGATTGAATGAAAGAAGCCGACCAAAAACAACGCCGGGAACGGCATCGATGCCACTATGATAGGAGCCCAGACCATTATGGAGGCCGAAGCCTGAGAGAGCATAGTCACAGCATAGAATGCCGTCATCGTGGAGACTCACCACGTGGAAGTATAGCCAACAGCCATAAAGAACCGCTGGTGGAAAGTATCCGTCGCCACCTCGAACACTTCGAATCCCGACTTTACCTTCGATACGATGATAGGCATGCAAGGCGCGGCTTGGAACGTTACGAGGACCCCGAGGATGGCAACAACACGCCATTCTCCAACTTCATTATGGGAACTTAGCCATCCAAAGGTTTCAAGCCCCCTTCCGACATGGAGCCTTACGACGGAAGTACTGACCCCTAGGAGCGTATGGATTGCTTCAAATCAAGGATGGCACTGGCTGGAGTCTCGGATCCCGTCAAATGCCGGGATTTCCGATCACTTTGAAAAAAGCTACACTCAAATGGTTCAACTCTCTCCCACCCAGGTCGATCAATTAATTTTCCGACCTTGTTTCACTGTTCTTGGCCCACTTCACTACAAAGAGATTCAAACCTAAGCCGGTTTCCAGCCTCCTCAGCCTACATCAATGGCAAAACGAGTCGTTCCAAGATTTCCTTAAGCGATATAACGCCGAAACTTTACTTATTGACGAGGTACAGACCCAAGCGGCAATTCTGACGTTGCTAAATGGACTACGACCTGGGCCATTTAAAATTTCATTGTCCAAAAGACCATTGCAATCCCCAGAAGAAATACAAATGAGAGCCGAGAAGTATATCTGTCTCGAGGAAACGGAGAAAGCCACAACCAACCCAGGAAGGCACCAATCCGACAAGAAGGTCGACGGCCGAGACGAACACCCAAGGAAGGACATACGTTCAAGGGCCGGTAAATACAATGAGTATACCCCCTTTAACATATCCCTATCCGAGCTATTCCGAGAAATTGGTCAAGTTGAAAGGTTCCCCAAGCCAAAAGTTCTCAAAATGAGGGACAACACGAACAAGTCCTTATTTTGTGAATAGCACAACAGCTTTGGGCATAGAACCGAATTGCTACGACCTCCGAGTTGTTATAGAACAATTGATAAGGGAAGACGGATTAGCAAAGTACGTGGCTTCCGAAAGAAGTCCACGAAAAAGATGAGTGTCTGATTAGGGGGACGATGAAAGGCGGAATCCAAGGAGCCAGATAATCTCGGAACCAGAGGGAAATCAAGGCAATGACGAAGAACAAATTACTAGGACTATCAACATCATCGCCGAAGGTTTTGCGGGTGGCGGAGCGACAAAGTCATCCTGGAAAAGGCATTTGCAAGAAGTCCTCGACGTATCTTCAGGGAAGATAAAAAAACCATCGCCGACATCATGCCAGCACCGGATATAGTCTTCTCAAGCTCTGACTTGGAAGGCATGATTCTCGGACACGATAACCCTATGGTGATTTCTGCAGCAATGGTCAATGCCGAAGTAAAAAGGGTATTCGTCGACCAAGGGAGCTCATCAGACATTTTATTCCGGGATGCATTTGATAAGCTCGGATTGAATAACGCTGACCCCCAAAAACACAAAGAAGAGTTGATCGACTTTGCCGGGGAGAAAGTTTACCCCCAGGGGTTCGTCACCCTCTACCTAACCCTGGGGCCTCGACCTAAAACTCATACTGTTAAAGTCAACTTTCTAGTTGTCGACTGCCCCTCAGCCTACAATGTGATACTCGGGAGGCCAATGTTGAATAAGATAGGTGCCATTATCTCAACGGCATCCCTGACAAAGAAGTTTTTTGCTGATAAAGGAGAAATCGCCACTGTAAAAGCTGACCAGGTCACGGCTCGACGATGCTAGAACGCCGGCCTCGAAATCCAAAGGCAACAAAAGGAGGTGTCCCAAGCAATGCTCGACCCCCTAATGCTTCAAAGGTCATGATGGTAGACCTGGATATAAGGAAGGTTGAAGGAGGAAGACTGGAGCCAGATGGTGAATTAGAGGAAATTCAAATCAGTAACTAAAGTGAGCAAACAACCCGGATCAACAAAAACCTCCCAACCATGTTGAAACAAAGCCTAGTCACCTTCGTCAGGTCCAACGCAGATTTGTTCGCTTGGACTGCGGCCAATATGCTCGGAATCAACCCGAAGTTCATGTCCTACCGACTTTCCATTTTCCCTGATTCAAGACCGATAGCTTAAAAGAAAAGAAGAATAAGCCTAGATAGAGCCCTCGCGGTCCAAGAACAAGTCCAAAGTCCCCTGGATGCCGGGTTCATATGCAAGATAGTATACCCGACGTGGTTATCTAACGTCGTTATGGTTAAAAAGTCTAACAAAAAGTGGCGAATGTGCGTCGATTACACCGACCTAAATAAAGCTTGCCCGAAAGACCCATATCCCTTACCAAGCATTGATGGGTTGGTAGATGCCGCCCCCAGTTTTCGATTGCTCACCTTCATGGACGTCTACTCGGGATATAACCAAATCTCGATGTGCCACCTTGACGAAGAGAAAACGGCGTTCATAACTCCAATGGCCAACTATTGTTACAAGGTCATGCCGTCCGATTTGAAGAACGCCGGAGCCACATACCAAAGGCTTATGAACAAGATATTTGCAGAGCTGATCGGAGATTCGATGGAGGTTTACATCGATGACATGTTAATCAAGACAAAAGAAGAAGGAAATCTCCTATTCGACATCGAGGTCATGTTCAGCAGCCTCCGACAGAACAATATGAGACTAAACCCACACAAGTGTGCATTTGCTATGGAAGCCAGAAAATTCCTGGGATTCATGCTCACATATTGAGGAATTAAAGCAAACCCGAACAAATGCCGAGCAATTCTTGAAATGAAAAGCCTGACAATAATGAAAGAAGTACAATGTCTCACAGGAAGAATTGCTTCCCTTTCGAGATTCATGGCTGTGTCTGACCGGAAAATCATTCCCCTCTTTTTTCTCTTAAAAAAAGGAATACATTCGAGTGGACGCCGGAGTGTGAAAATGCTTTCTCTGACTTCAAGAAGTATCTTTCCCACCCTCTAATCCTAAATAAGCTGGTAGTCGATAAACCTCTGTTCTCATACCTATCGGTTAGTAACATTGCCATAGCCGGGGCGCTGGTCCGGGAAGATTCTCAACAATAGCACCCCATATGCTTCATCAGCAAAGTACTACAAGGCTCTGAGATAAGATATTAAAAAATTGAGAAAGTCGCCCTAGCCCTTGTTATAGCAACACGAATGCTCTGCCAATATTTTCAAGCCTATACGATCGTCATCTGAACCGATCAGCCGATCCAGCAAATCCTACAAAAATCGAACTTAGTAGGTAGGATGGTATCATGGTCTGTGGAACTTTTGGAGTTCGACATCCAGTATGAAGCAAGGACGACCATTAAAGCCCAAGCACTGGCAAATTTCTTTACCGAAATGGTGGACGATATGAATACCCTAGAGCCAGGATGGACATTGCATGTGGACGAAGCCTCCAGCTCAAAGGGAAGCAGAGCCAAGGCGATACTTGAAAAAGAAGGCGAAATAATCATCGAGCTCTCCATAAAGTTCGACTTTCCGGTTTCCAATAACCAAACTGAATACAAGGCCATCATTGCTAGCTTGAAGTTAGCTAAAGACGTCGGAGTATCCCGACTTTTGATATGTAGTGACTCTCAAGTCGTGACTTCCCAAGTAATCGAGATATACCAAGCTAAAGACGTCTTGCTGCAAAAATACCTTCTGAAAGTAAGAGAGCTCGTAAAGGAGTTTCCCAGTGTAGAGTTCTGACATGTTCCCAGGGAAGAGAAAGTCAGGGTTGACATCCTTTCCAAGCTGGTAAGCACTAAGCTCGGAGGGAATAACCAGAGTTTGATCCAAGAGACTCTGAAGCTCCCCTTAATAATAGAACCTCTTCCGACCTTATCCGTTGACAGAGTTGCAAACTAGATGACTCTGATTGTTCAGTACTTATAGAACAGAACCCGACTAGAAGATCCCGTAAACGCAAAGAGGATAGCCAGAGAGGCCCCTTACTACACCATCATCAAGGAACAATTGTTCAGAAAAGAACTGTCTCAGCCACTGCTAAAGTGTATAGGACCAGATCGGATTCCTGCCATTCTCAAAGAAGTCCACGAAGGTTCTTATGGCCACCATCTAGGAGGAAAGTCACTTGCATTGAAAGTATTGTGAGCTAGATTCTATTGGCCATCGATGATCAAAGACTCGATCGAGTATGCAAGGAAATGCTCCAGCTACCAAAAACATGCCACCTTTCACTTTGGCCTTTCTAACGAACTAACCTCAGTCATGTCCATCGGGCTTTTCAGCACGTGGGGACTCGACCTCCTAGGTCCCTTCCCACTGTCTCGAGACAAGTGAAGTACCTAATTGTGGCAGTAGACTACTTTACGAAGTGGATAGAGGTAGAGCCGCTCTTCACCATTACTGCTGCCCAAGCTCAGAGTTCGTATGGAGAAATATCTTCACTCGCTTCGGAATACCCGATTCCATCGTTACTGACAACGAAACCCAATTTATAGATCAAAAGTTTCGAGGATTCCTCTCGAGCTACAAGGTTAAATGCCACTTCACTTCGGTCGTGCACCCGCAAGCAAACGGTCAAGCCGAAGCCACCAACAAAGTCATCTTACGAGGATTGAAGAAGGGACTCGATGAGGCAAAAGAGGCGTGGGTCGACGAGCTCGGGAGTGTTTTATAGTCTTACCGAACCACCCGACATTCGATGATAGGAGAAACTCCTTTCAAGTTGACTTACGTGTTTGACACAATGATACCAATCGAAGTCGAGGAGTTCAGCCCATGCGTCATGTTCCGACCTATCCAATGAAGTAAGGGAAATGGCTCATTTAAGGGAGAAGGCACTGAAATATCAAATCTCCCAAAGATACAATGCCAAGGTAATACCTCAGATTTTCGACAAAGGTGAATTGATTCTTCGATGTGCTGACATCAGAAAGCCTCCGGTTGGCCATCAAAAATTAGTTGCAAACTGGGAAAGTCCATACACAGTTATCGATGTCTTAGGAAATGGGGCATACAAACTCTCCACATTATCAGGCACAGAAATTCTGAGGTCATGGAACTCCTCCAACTACCGAAAATTTTTTATCTAAAGCGTATACCACATGAAGTGGCTGTACTCTTTTTCCTACCTCAGGTTTTGTCCCACTGGGTTTTCCCGGGGAGGTTTTAATGAGGTTGAACTCCGTGGGTCGAGCAATATCTAGTAAATTCTTCTTGGTTTCTTACTATTATATTTTATCTTTGTTTTGCTTTTATACGTTATCTTTGCTACAATTTTGTCCCATTTTATATTCATTATTTTGATTATTTGTCGTCATCTTCACCTTTTTATTTCTCTTTACGCTTATTGCGGTTTTTATTTAACGCTCTAAACCCACTTTAGTTCTCAACTAAGGGATTGATCACCCCTTAGTTGAGAAAAACGGATCCCACTATAACAACTTGGACACACGATCACAAAGTCCCGAAGTAAATAAACTCAGACATGTGCAAAAATACGATGTTATACCTCGGGTTAGTCATGCCTTCTATGCTAACTTAAGCGAACGAAAGAAACCCTTAAGTTCTAGCCTACAAGGAAATCCAACTTAGATGACATCCAGTTCGGTAAAATAATAAAGTGCCGCCAATATTCCCTTCAAGGTATAACTTAGGCGCAAAATAGGAGCATCAATTAATAAAGTTGGTAACAAATAAAACCATAAAATATCGGAAAGCTTCATTAAAAGACCTTGCAGACCGGGAAAGTGTTGATTACAAGGAGAGCCCATAATGGGGCAATACAAAATAAAAAGTACAAACATGTCAAGGGTCGGAACCCGAATTCATCGGATTAGCTTCAGGGTTTTCGGTGCCTTCGTCATCTTCTGGAGCTACCATGATACGGCCATCAACGACAATTTTGTCTAACCTGACCTCGCTAAAATCAGCATTGGGACAAATAATTTGGCACTACTCCAGAAGAGACTCCTTAATCTCTTCGGCCAATTTCGCCCATAGCTGCTCCACTTGAGCCACCTCGTGCCTCGCTCTGGTAGCAGCCTTTAAAGAGTTAGCACAAGCCCTCTGGAGCCCTGACACCCGAGAATGGAAATCCTCCAATTGCTTGTCCCTCGACTCAAGCGCCTCCTTCAGCCTGTTGATCTCATCCTGCTTGACTTTCTCTAAAGCCGACTTCTCATCTTGAAGAAGGGAGAGCTTCTTTTTCAAGACCTTAACCTCCTCTATAGCTCAGACGCCGAAAGTAATAACTGGCTCCGAGTATTGGAGTAAGGCCGCCGACTTCAGCATAGGACTCCCGGCACATTGGAACTTTGCAGCCAAGTTCTCATCATCACCTTCTAGGCGCTCGAGAAGGGTGGGGACTATTAGCTCCTTATCCATGAAGTCAGGATAAGGAAAATTGTTATCCATCATGTGGATTTCGAACCTCTCCTTTGACGAGGGAAGACCTTTGGGGTCGGTAGCCACAAACTTCTCTTTGGCCGCTTTTTTTTTATTTTTGTTTATTCGAAGGTTGGGCCTCCGAAGCTGCCTCATCGGGAATAGGAGTGAACACCGGTTCTTCAGACCCTACCGATTTCGGGCTGTTACTCCCATCCCCTCATGTGGCCTCTTCAGTATCCTTCGTCGAAACTAGGTAAGGGTGGACTTCAGAGCCATCTCATCCATAAAATAGATATCAATAATAAATATATAATAAAGAAGGGAGGAAAAAGGTGCAACAACAATAGAAAAAGATAATAACCTAAATATCGTCTGGCCTCCCCAAGCTCTACGCCAACTATGTTCTTTAGGTTTAAATGATTCTTCCCAAAGAATTCGAGAAGGAAGTCAACAATAGCCTTCTCCTCGGGCTTAAGGGAACTCTCCTCTATCTGGGGAGCGCCAAAATGCTTGTAACAAAAGATGTTAAATCGGAGCTCTCCCTCCAAGGTCTCCTAAAAAGGAATCAAGTTCGGGCACCTAAAGACCTTAAAGTAGACAGACTTGAAATTATGGAAGGATTCCTCATACAGAAGGAATACCTTTCGATTGACATGAGCTCGGAAAGATAACCACCCCGAGGTTACTCCACCACTGGTTGGTCGGGTTAGAGTGAAGAGGAAAAAGAAAGCGTCCAAGGTTGGTGTTACTCTGAGATGTTTGTAGATGATCTCGAACCCCCAAATCGTCACCCAGCTATTCGGATGTAGTTGACAAGGAGCGGTCTCAGTTCAGCGCAGAATCTCTAATTGAAAGTGGGTAAATGGAATTCGAACTCCTAGCTTGGAGATAAGGATGTCGCAACACCACATCCACCGAGGCCCCCTTGAAGGTTAAAGTCGCTCACTCTCTTGCTCGGACTGGGAGCCTCCAAATAGTATTCCTCCTCGTACTCGCCTTCCGACGAGATGAGGTTCTCCTCTCTGAAATGAGTTAGGAACTCTAGGGTTACAATTGAGGGGTTCTTAAGGACCTCTGGATCGACCCACCAGTAGATGAAGTTGATCTCGAGAGGAAACATTAGAGACTTTTATTTTTTGACCATTTTTGTGATCTTGGATAACCTACAAAGGAAACCACCCTTACATCACAAACTTAAGAAAAGTCTAAGTCAGAAATTCTTGGAAATAAAATGGAAACTGAAAAGGCTTGCTCCTTACTGTGGTTTACCTCTAGACATAAAGCCACCAGTGGGCGGCGGAAGTAAGAAAATGAAGCAGAATAGGGGCTAAAACCACCCCCAAGTTATAGAAGGAATGTGGATTAATAATGAAAGAGAACCAAACCACCACTTACTAGTAAGCAAACGCTGTCAATGTGGGAGATAGTGTTGATGCAAGAGGAAACGCCCACTTCTCCTTTACTGCAGAAATTTTTGGCAAGCAAAGAAATGGCGGAGTGAATGTGCAAAGCGACATTCATAGGCACGAAGATGCCCCCTTACTGCGCAACCCAAACGTCACCAAGGCCCTGCTATGACTTTTCGCATAAAGTGGTTGGGGGCAAAAGTGGAAAAAGAACCCCAATTCGAACGATGAGGCGCTTGAAATGAGGTGCCAAAACAACACATTTCCATTTGGAGCGATGAGACGCGACTTACGAGGTGAAAGGACATCGCCATCTCCCGAAGATTCAAGACATTGCCACAAGCAAACATCAAATCATTTGAAAAATGGTGACCTATTCTCGAAACATGGGACATTAAGTCGAAGAATCATAGGGAACTCGGCACCCGAAGAAGTCACCTCAGTCACCGAGTTGGGGGCACTGTTTCGAACTGGAGTATAGGAGCCCAACTTAGCCCAATGGCTAAGTCCAAATAGAGGTCGGACTTGTTACTATCCGACACTCATCTCGAGCCCAAATCCAAACTATGGCCCAAACTCAAATTAAATGCAACGGTTCCGTAATACCGCAGAACATACTCACCTTGCGTATTACCAGTATACTCGGACCCATCCATTAACCCCAAGCTAACAAACGTCTCGAGTTATCCTCTATGACGGCGGAACCATACCCTTATTTTCTCAACCACCTACTTATATATGAGAATCTAGTTACGGACTTCAAGTACTGCTTCTACCTACCTCTGATACACTTACCTGCACTCATTGACTTGAGCATCGGAGTCCTTACAAGTACCCCCCACCATCGTGGACCTCAACTTCATCAACTCGTCGATCACCTCAAGGGGAGCTTAGGATCTCAATCTCAGTTCGGAGTCCTCTCAGATAACCCATCTATCCAAATAATAATTTATCTTATATATTGCCTGTGACTTAGTTTATGTCATTTTACTGCTAAATATTCTAATGTTTTTATGTGTATTTTGATTTATTATGTGTTATACAAATTGCTACACTCCAGCTTTATTTTTAGCATTTTCGGGAAGATACAGGAATCCCTTGGAAACACTACCCTACTGGGAGACTTCTTTCATCATATTTTCTTGGTCTTTCCGAATAGCAAGGTTTGCCATAATGATGGAGATAAGAGTAGCACCAGACCTTGTGCCTATGAAGAAGTAGACTATGTAGTGAGTTGTATTTTGTTAAGCACTAGCTTCATGAGAAATTGTGGGTATTTATCCTTTGGATTGTAAATCAATTATCTCTATTGAAAATTTGGAAATGTATCTAAATAACACAAGTCAATAGTGGTCAATTGTTTAAAGCTTAGGTTACATTTGGGATGTACTATAAAATGGCTATTTAATTTATAGTTGAAGCTGATAAATGGACTTAATATATAATAGGTAAAATCATGGATAAAACCAACTGAATAAAAAAAAGAGTTTTGTAGCTTTCGCAAAAAAAAAAAAAAAAAAAAAAGTTATGGTCAAATTTTGCTTAATGATCAGGCACTACTAGAAATTTGTCAAAACTGATAGATATTATCGATGATAAAATCTGTCAGTAAAATATTGACATGTAAATTTACCAACAACAAAACTATTCGTCAGTAAAAACGTCGATAAGTCTTCCCGCCATTTTGCGCCAAACAATTACTAACAATATAACTGTTGGTAAATAACAATAATTATTTCTAAACGAATTAAAAATAATGTTATAAAAAAACTGATGGATCAAATATTTGTATTTTTTTATCTTATCGTTGGATAATCGGTCGGTATTTAAAAATTTGGAATGACCGCTATGTGGCTTTTCATGTTCCATTTTTTCAATGGATTTTCTGTCAGTAATATTTGATTAACGAAACAATTCACTTCGATTTATTATTATCGACGGATTTGACGTCGGTAAAATGGAATAAATAAAACGAATCGTTTTATTAATTTTTTATCGATGGAATATCCGTCGATAAAAGCAAAACTGATCATTAAAACGCGAGCCTTCCTTCTTCCTCACTATGCGTTTTCTTCTCTCTTCTCTCTTTCTTCTCTCCGTTCTCTGTGCTGTCTCTCTGTCCCTACCATTTCACCACCACTAGGGCTCTTATTTCGCGATCTGAGACCGCTGTTATGTTCCTGGTATGTTTTTTAACATTTTAATCAGTTAGTTTTTTAGTTTAGCTTCTTTTTTTCGTTCCATTTCTTTATTTGAAGTTTTACGTTAGTTAGTTAGTTAATTGAGTTATTTTCTTAGTTAGAGATTGCAATTTTCTAGGATAGAATTGTAGAATTGGATTGCATGACTAGGAGCCTTTCCATTATTTGAATTGTGTGCTGTGATATTATGCGCTTTAGAACAGTTATTAGGATTAACTTTAGAATACTATAATTATTGTGTTTTATTTTTGTTATGCTATGGTGTTGAAATATTTAATTAATTTTTGTGAAGACTCCAAATTTAAGAGGAGACTCTGCCCAAATTTTGTTTAATCATTTGATATATTATTAAAATTAAATAATTATTGATATAATAAATGTGTTATGCCTTTATTTAGTTAATGTATGTCTTATATTTTTTTTATTTTTTATATGTTCTACAGATTAGTTATGACAAGACGGATACCAGGTTCCGGACGAGGCAGAGATAGACTGAAGAAGCATGGTCTGCCCCCTCATACTCGTTTCCCACCCACCACTTCCACTACACTTGCATCTACCACTCTCGTGCGGGTGGCTCCTCCATCCCTCCTGGTCTACATACTTAGGAATTTGTTATGATACCCAACCTTCGGTATCATAACTCGAAGCCTTAGTTGTCATTCCTACAGCAGGTTTCTCCACCTCCACTTAGAGGTGAAGCCCACAGTCAATTTGGTTCGCAGGATGCCCAAGCCTCCTCGTCGACCTCTTCATAGAGCTCCATGAACCAGCGAGTAAAGCTTAGATATGACAGTAAATCCTGATAAATAATTTAAAATTTAAATTTATTATAAATTTTTAATTATGATAGAGAATTTAACTAACAAGTATATGACATAATCTATTATTTTATAACACAACTAGATTCCACCTCGGCGGGGGCTATGCAGGGTTATTGATGTATTTCAGGAGAATTTCCATGCCCCGCATCACAGTTTTTTGCAGGCCCCTAATCACACACAGGAGTTGTGGTGGAATAAGTGGAAGGTAAAATAATTAGTATTTTTTTATTTTTTTATTATCAATTTTGATTTTTACTTCACTTGCTGACTATTGTGTTATATGTATGCAACATGTATTCATTATTGAAGAATGCGAGGAGGCTGCCATTTACAAGGCGTGGAGGACTAGAGCTGGGAAGTGCTTTCGTGATATGTTTCATGACATTCACGTGAAGGACACGAGCACCCATTGGCTCATGGATGAGATCCTCTAGGCCTTAAAGGCCATTGGGACTCGCCTGCATTTAAGGAGAAGCAGGTGAAGGCCTAGACGAGTAGAGGATTAGCCCGCGGTGGATCTCTGAACACTAAAGGCTCCACCACTATCGAGGGCACGTGACTCAAGATGGTAGATATCATCCTTTTCTTATTTAGTTTTTCTATTTTTGTATCAAATGTTATATATATGATCACGTGAAAATTCTTTGAAATGTAAGAGAAGAAGATGAGCAAGCTGCCAACCCAAGGGGAGCTGTTCCAGCAGACTTACACCCGGAAGCAGGACAAGTCCCAGTGGGTTGATACACAATCAAAGCCCACATACGTAAGTAATTATCATTTAGGGTTTTAAATTTTTTTAATTTATTATGGTTATTATAATTTAAATCTAATTTATTTTATTTCTTCTAATTATAGTATGAGTTCACCCAACGGTTGACTGAGACCCGATCATAGTAGTCGTAGCAGGGGGACGGGAGTACTCTTATTGGCCCACCTGTTAGAGACAATGAGGTATAGGCCTAGACGGTGGATGGCTGCTACAAGGGGCTGATTTACGTGATGGGGACCTCTTACAGCAAATCATATTCTTTAGGCTCTATGTCTGGAACTAAGCTTGCTGGGATCAATCCGGAGTCCATCCGTGATCAAGTCCATGCATTGAATGAGTCAGTGCAAAGGCAGCTTGAGGAGGCCGACAAGAGGTACATGGAACTGTATCAGCATCACGAGAGAGACTCGCAGCAATGTAGGTAGCAGCTATAGACCATAGAGCAAAGGATGACAGCTATATACACCTTCTACGAGCATATATGAAGCCGTAGTTCGTCATCTACTGCACCACCTCTGCCCCTGCCTCGACCACCTCTGCCTCCACCTACACCTCCTCCACCTCAGCCTTCTCCACACAGCCATCCATCTGGAGTTGGACACGAAGACGACCATGATGAGGATGGCATCTCGGATAATGATGATGATCAGTATTTGTAGATTTTAGGATTTTTTTTTTTTTTACAATTGAGTTGTAAATACTTTTTAAATGACATTGTATATATATTTATTTATTTAATTAATTTTTAAATTTCTTTTGTAACTAAAACTAAAAAAATAAATAATTCTACATAAATAATAATTGATAAAAAGTATTTAATACTTTTTCACCTACGGATTTTACGTCGATAAATATATAATATAAAATATTGGATTTTAATACTATTGATTATCCGTTGGTGATTATTATTAGTTCGTCAATAGAATACCACAATTGATGTTTCTTTACTTTATTATTACCGACATACACTTTTTTACTGATGTTTATATTCTGTCAGAAAAATTAAAAATATACTGATGGATAATTTTTTCGTCGGTAATATTAATATTTTTTATTACTGATGCACTATTTACTGATGGATTTTTTACGTTGGTTAATCTGTTGGTAAAATTTACTAACGGATATTTGTAAGTTTTCCACTAGTAAATTTGTTGGTAATGAGTGCATTTCTAGTAGTGAGGTATTACAAGGCTCACCAAAGATGGACTAGCATCACGGTTGCCACAGGAAGAGGTGGCATCGAACTTGCTGTTGCAGGAGCTGTCGGCCTATTGAGGAAGCGGCTAGCAAGGGTGAGGTTAGGGATGGAGGGAGTAAAAGGCAAAGAAGGAGAGTGGGGATGGAAGGAGTGGGGAAAAAGAGGGATTGTCATAACATGCCCAGAGAGCGTCATGACAGAAGGCAATAAAAAACATTGAAAAATATTCAATAAAGTCGCCACCAATTTTTATTTAGGAAAATAATTGGAAAAACCTTTAAAATTTGTAAAAACTTGTCTTTTAAAGAGTTGGATTGGGAGTCTGATTATGTACAAGGAAGGGTGCAAATTTAATCCCAATGCACCCCTGATATATCCATATGATGATAGTTATTTTAGAGTTTATTATGCAAATTAATAATTATAATAATATGCAATTTTCCCTTTTGAAAATATAACAACTTTTTATTTTACAAAAGAAACAAACTAATATAAAAATTATTTGCAAAAATAAATTAAAAAATAAAAGAAGAAACAAAATTTAAGAAAATTTAATTTTTGGCTTGATGGAGGTTATCCACTCTTATGTATCCTCCGATGTAATGAGGAACTCAAAGCCCATCATCGTTCTTGTCGAAAATAATTATGGATTGGATTGATTTTATTTATGAGATTTTATTTAAAGAAAGAAAGAAAACAAATCCACTCTTGCACATGTTTCAAGTTAGCATGAACTATATAATAAACCCTTACAATCTTTACAACCTTTGAGGATAGTTCAACCATACATAACTGTTGTAAGTTGTTATGTGGATAAAAAAAAGATTTGCGAAAAGATTTTATTTTTAATATTTAAAACAAGAAGATTGAATAAGCCAAACAAGCAATTTATATGAATAACATTCAAATGAAGAGCAAACAAATAAAAAAAACAATTCAAACTTCTTTTTTTAGAGGAAAGAATAGATTTTAAGAAATAAGCCAACACAGCAAAAAAAAAAAAAAAAAAAAGAAAACACGTCACAAAGATCAAAATACAAATTTGAATCCAAATAAAAACATAAAAAGAAAACACGGGCTAACTAATAACAATGCAATCAAAACAAATGGTTTCAAAAAAGTGAAATAAATAAATAAATCAAAATAAAAAATAAAAAGAAAGAAAGAAGCAATCAACAACATAGAAACTACAATGTTCCAATGTTCATAGAGTGGAACCTATAAGCATCATAGCAACAGGGAGGGTTAATGATGGTGGTTTGGAGGAGTTTAAGGCAGTATCTGAAACTGGTGGTTGATGGGGTTGTGATATGATGGTAGCGGTATAGGTTGGTGTCACTATGATAGAGGTGGGTGCGATAATAAATTTAATGGGTATGGATGGCATAGATAATGGTGTTGTGGTGGGGGCAATGTTGTGATGGTGGTTGTGCAGTTTGACATGGTTATGAGAGGTGCTTATGTGTGGTGGTGTGACTAGGTTTGTAAAGGGACGAAGATAGTGGAGTTTGGTCAGGCTATTGAGATTTAAGGTTTGATAAGAGAAAGGAAATAAAGAATAGTGAAAGTGGCCCCTGACTAACTGAATTCCTCCTCCTCATTTGAAGTGAGGGAATTGGCTTTATATAGAAAAGAATGAGAGAGATCCTAGCTAATAGATTGACCAAAAATTTGAAAAGTAATTGAAAAACTTGAGATAGAATGAGATTAAAAATTGAAAAGCAGTTGAAAGCTTGAGATAGGATGAGATAAAAAATTTGAAAAGCAGTTGAAAGCTTAAGATTAGAATGAGATTCTAGAAGTTAATAAGAAGGAAATTTCGTTTTATTATTTTCTTATTTTTATTAAAAAAAAGAACAAAATATGGTGTTCACAGTTGCCCCAATTTACTTATTTCTTGCATAAAAATATCAAAACTATAGGTGGTGTTTGGTTTGATCATTTTCTATTTTCGTTTTCACTGAAAATAGAAAACACTAATGGAAATGTTTGGTTGAATCCTTTTGAAAATATTTTAAGAAAATGTTTTCAAAAATTAGTGAAAATTTGAAAACGTCTTTTTCATGTTTTCAGTTTCAAAAAATTTTTTCATCCAAAATCTGTAGTGGCAAACTTGTAATAAAGTTAGAATTTGTTTTTTCTTTTTCCCTTTCACTTTCACTGATGCTCCTTCTCCCACATGTGTGCTCTAGCCCCCTACAGCTTCTCCTTCTACTTACTAGCACTGCCAGTGATCTCCCCTATGGAAGCACCAACAACCGCCGCTCGATGACTGCCATGTGCCACGGGTTGCTACTTTCACCGCACTTGGAAACATCATAGTCGCTGTCTCCATCGCCGCCATGGATGCCATCTCCACCATTGCCATTAGGAGCCTCGCGGATGTCGCTTTCTCTGTGCTTGGGGTCACCTTATCCGCCATGATTAGAAGCTTGGCAACCACTTCCTCCACCACACTTGAGACTGCAAAAGTTGTTCCGCTTGGATCTCCATCCTCTCTACTCCAATCTTCGAAGTTGCTACTTGTTCTGGCTTCCGCTGCCAGTCGCTGCACCAAGATTTGGTTCCTGCAAATTCGACACTAGTGGTTGAGTGAGCTTTGCCTTCTTCACTGCGATAGGGAGCCTTACGGCAGAGATCTTTGACTTCTTCTTGATCGATTCACCATCGTTGATATCTGCTTATGTTGCACAAGAATCTGATGTTGTTGCTGTTAATTTCTTGATTTGTTGATTGATTTGGTGTTGAATTTTTACTATTGCTATTTTGGATTGTAGATTCATTGTGGTTGATTCTAATTTTTGATCTGTTGATGTTGATTTCTCTATTTGTTGGTGAATTTTTGTCATTGCTACTGGAGTTGTCATGGTTGTTGAATCTATTTTGGTTGAATCGAGATTTGTTGTTGAATTTTGATCCGTTGATGTTCCAAATATGAATTGAATAGCTTTTGAAAACTCTTCTAGTGTATAACATTCCTTTTTGTTTAAAATATTTTAATTATGTTATATATAATACTTAAAATTTCATTTCTCTTGTGGCATAAATGGTTGAATTGTATAATATGTAAGAGCTAGGAACCATACTTTTATTATTGTGTTAATCTCTCCTACAAAATAGTTGCAGATGAAATATATTTAGATATGTAAGAGTTAGGAACCATACTTTTATTTTTGATATGATCTATTCTCAATAGAAGATTTTTGATATTATTTGTCTAAAACTTTGGATTTTGATATAGCCCAATGATATCAACTGATGCACTGAACTGTGTTAGAACTGGCATTAGAGGCTATAATTATAATTTACTTACAAATCAAATTATATTTGTAGTTGAAGTTTTAGTAGATGAACAAAATTTACAAATCAAATATATATAATTCTTATTATTTAATAATAAATATAATTTTATTATCTCAAATTTGATTTTGGAAGTAGATTTTGAAAACAAACAAACCAAATATATTTTTATTATTTTTATTTTTTGAAAACAAAATCTACTTTTATAAACCAAACACATTTCCTAAATTCAGAAAATCTGAAAATAAAAATCATTTTAAGAAAAGTATATGCTTAACCAATATGTCTTGCCTTGCGAAAAAAAAAAAACGAAATGAAACGTGAAAATGAAGTGCACTCTTCGCAAAACATGAGATGCAGTCCATTGGCAGTGGATTGCAGCCTTGCAAAAATTGAAATTGAAAATGCAGCCTTAAAATTAAAATTGAAATTAGAATTGAAATTGAATTTGAAAATGCAGCCTTGCAAAATTGGAATTGAATTTGAAAATATAGCCTTGCAAAAATTGAAAATGCAGGCATATGAAATTGAAATTGAAATTAGAATTGGAATTGGAATTGAATTTGAAAATGTAGCCTTGCAAAATGAAATTGAATTTGAAAATACAGCTTTGCAAAATTGAAGAAATTGATATTAAAAATACAGCTTTGAAATTGAAATTGAAATTAAAATTAGAATTGGAATTGAAATTGAATTTGAAAATGTAGTCTTGCAAAATTGAAATTGGAATCGAAATTGAATTTGAATTTGAAAATGTAGCTTTGCAAAATTAAAATTGAAATTGAAATTAAATTTGAAAATGCAGCCTTACAAAATTGAAATTGAAATTTAAATTGAAATTGGAAGTGCAACCTATATAATTAAAATTGAAACGAGAATTAGAATTGAATTTGAAAATGCAGCTTTATAAAATTGAATTTGAAATTGAAAATACAGCCTTGTAAAATTGAAATTGAAATTGAAATTGAAATTGAAATTGAAATTGGATTTGGAAATGCAGCCTCACAAAATCGAAGTTAGAATTAAAAATGTGGTCTTAAAAAATTGAAATTAAAATTGAAAATGCAGCCTTGCAAAATTAAAATTGAATTTGAAAATGCAGCCTTGAGAAAATTGAAAATGCTTATGGTTATAATGCAAAAGATGAATGACCATTGAGGATTTATAAAAAAATTGCCCCAGTTTAAGATATCCAAACACTGCTCTTCTGGGAAAAATGCATGACATATATGATATAGTGATGATGATATGAAGAGTGGGTTAGTGTTAATGACATGTGATTGACCTAGATGATTTGATGATGCAAAAGATGAATGATGAAAAAGTGAAAAGAAACAAAATTGCCCTAGTTTGCAATTTCCAAACATTGCACTTTTTTTTTAATCCAAAATAAGTTGTTCTATTTGAAAACTCATAGCATTTGACCGCTTTTTTGAACTGTATGTCATGGCCTAACTCTAGCTTCTGACTCGTGGCTTTGCATTGAAAAATCTCTCAATGAACATTTTACTTACTAAATTTTTACCTTAACCTTCATTTTCAACTAATTCTTGGTCTTGTGTGCTGAAGAGCATCTCTTGTGAACTGCTTGCTTCTTGAATTTCTGGCTTGACCTTCATTGGCTTCTAACTCATGGCCTTGCTTGTTGAAGAGCTATTATATTTGACCATTTTTCTGAATTGTTTGTCTCATGATTTTTGCCTTGATCTTTACTTTCAACAGATATTTTATTTTGTCATGCTTTAGATCTTTCTTCTCTTTTGATTTTGCTCTAACTTTTGCGTAGACTGGCCTTTCGGGTTTTCAATCTAGCGAGCTTTTTTTCTTCTTTTTTTGCTTTGCTCTAACTTTTGTCTAGACTACCATTTCTGGTTTTCGATCTAGCAAGCTTTTTCATTTTTCTTTTATGCTCTAACTTTTGCCTAGATAGCCCTTTCGGGTTTTCTATCTAGCAAGCTTTTTTTTTTTTTTAGAATTAATTGCAACGAATGTTATCTTGCCTTATTGTAAATGAGCCGTATTGGATAATGTCTCTTTACTTCATTCAAATATAATGTCCTGATTATGCATGATTTGACATAGGACAAATGAACCAAGGAAAATACTGCTTTGGATGATGAAGGAGAGAGAGAAAAGAGAGTGAAGAATGAGGGGTAAGAAGGAAAGTAAATGAACAAGACAAATTTATTGTACTTAAAATTGGACAGTATTTAGAAGACATAGATTAGTATAAGGAAATGGATAAGGTACAAATGGGTTGGAAAGACTTTCAATGCAGATTTCATATGATTTACTTATTTCATTGATTCTTTAGTTACATCAGACTTAAACTCATGACAAAGACTATATGTGACAAATCAATCTACTTTTGATTATTGAATTCTTATCTTCTGCATATTGATCCTCTGCCATCAAATTACCCTAATTTAGCATTCTTCTGGAGTCTTTGTTGATAAACTCTTGTGCTTGACTTCCCAAGTGATACACATTTGCCTGGGTTGCATTTTCAGGTTTTTAACCTAACAAATATTTTGTTGCTCTAACTTTTGCCTAGGCTGCCCTTTTGGGTTTTTAGTCTTGCGAGCACTTTTTTTATTAGCTCTAATTTTTGTCTGGACTGTCTTTTATGTTTTCAATCTAGCAAGTTTTTTTTTTTCTTTGATGCTCTAATTTTTGCCGAGACCACCCTTTCGAATTTTCAATCTAGCGAGCTTTTTTTTTTTTTTTTCCTCTAACTTTTGCCTAGATCAACTTTTTGAGTTTTCAATCTAGCAAGTCTTTCCCTCCTTTTTTTTGTTCGAGATGCTTTTTCAGTTGCATAAGAATTAACTAACTTGTCAAGTTATTGGTGGCTATTTGCATTGATTATTTTCTTGATTTGGGAAGATCTTCTTCAAAACTATGACATTTAGTTGCAATGTTGGATGCTAAACACTTTTGTCAAATGCTCTTGCCATCCTTTTTTTAGTAAGATTGCCCATAGCAAATTGATGCTAATCGCTTTTTCTCAATCACCTTCAACTCTTTGGGTGTTACTGTCCTCATACCAATGAATAGAACATTGCCTCAGTTGATGATTACATAGAGTGTCGATTCACTTTTTGGTTATCAACTACTTTGCCAATTTCTTCTAAGCAAATTGCATACGTAGTTTAGGAACTTTATCATGTTCATGATCATTTATGCCTTTTGTAACACAAGAATTAATTATTGGGTTTTTCATAACTATCCGCATAGAAGAGAAATTCCAAAAGGAAAGAATGATTGGTGTAAAAGGTGCAGAAGAAGGAAAGAGTACATGAATAAGATATGAAATATATATAGGGGATGTTTGGCAAACTAGAAAAATTGGATAACTAGGTATAATGTGACCTGGTTTTAGTAAATATTGTTTGGTAACTACCTAAATATTTTAAAACTAGTTTTTATCTGAACCAATTTGAACTTAAAACCAGTTCTTAAAAAACAAATTTTAAATTAGTTTTATTTCATCCGAAATTTTTCTCTTTTTATTTTCTATCTTCTTACTATTTTTCAACTATCCTCCATTGCTGTCCACAACGGTCCACCATCATCCACCACCGACTGCCACTGGCCACTATTGATTACAATTGTCGGCCCCCTTTGCCACCATTTGCTATCGTTGGCCACCATCGTCTGCCACCATTCGTCTTTGTTGACCGCCATCGTCCATCATCATTGATCGCAACCATTCGTCGTTGCCCATCGGTTGCCAACATCCATCGCTAGCGACCACCACCACTTGCCACGATCTTCCATCGCCCACCACTGTGGCTGCCACTGTTTGCCAATGTCTGCCACTACTAGCCACTACCGTCTGTTGTCATATGCTAAATTAGTTTCTTTGATGACGTAGTAAAAAAAAAAAAGGTATAAAAGAATAAGAAGAAGAAAAACACATGTTAAAACTAATTTTTAAGTTATGGAACTAAACAATATTTAATTAAAAACTAGTTGAGTTTTATACTGGTTAACATAACTGGTTCTATTTTTTACCGTGTTAACTTGGTTTTTGAAGTTACCAAACACCCCTATAATGTGCTGATTTGGGGGGGAAAAAAACCATGCATAATCATTCCATTATTTCGGTGGATCTCAAACAGAAGCAAAGGCACAATAAAAGCCTATTTTTCAGTACTCAAGATACAACAAGTTAAATCAAGACTTACATCCCCAGTTAATGCCTCTTCTTTGCAATGAAGACACCTCTTCACATCTTCCAAAGCTTTCCTGGTCTCATCAAAGATCGAATGCTGCAATTTCTATAAAGTCTAAAAATAGCTTCGAAATATGTAAGATCTTCTCTTCAATGGTTCCTTATGTCATATCCTTTCCTTCTAGTTCTTTTTCTTCGAGTTTAACTTTCTCTTTTCCCTTTTCCCTTTTCCCTTTTCTGTTTTTCTTTTCCCTTCTTTTTTCTCTTTTTCTCCATTTTGGGCTTATGCTCATGGCTCTCAAACACAACTACGTGAATCAAAACAAAGCTTGCCTTCAATGAGTTATGTTTAGAGACAGCATGATGCATCCTCTTTTCGAGATTATTTTTCATTAAAAAAATGCATGTTAGGAATGAAAGAAGATGTATGATATGTATAATGATGTGGAAATGATATGGAAAGGGAAACAAAGAAAAAAAATACATGTTAGATGAGTTCTTCCTAAATGCTTGTTGAGGTATGCATGTTATAATGTTGCTTGGTTGGATGAAAAAAAAAAATTAAGAACGATTATGACAATGTTTAAATGCATATTAGATGAGTTCTTCCCTGAATGCTTGTAGATGTGTTTTATCATGTATAAAAAAAAAAAATAGTGCATGACATGAATATTTGGGAGTAGAAAAAATGCATGTTTGAGAAATCTCTCTCTCTCTCTTTAAATGCTTGTTGTTGTATGTTATGAATGTGAGAAAAATGCATGTTGCAACCTAATTAATGCATGAAAGGGATGGAAGGGAAAAGAAGAAAAATACAATATTATGAATGATTTTTTTTTTTTGGCTTTTCTATACATGCCATGAACGTATAAAAGGGAATGCATGTTCAATGGTTCTTTTTTGGGCTTATTTATGTATGTGACAAAGAAGTGAATGTTATGGAAGTTGCAATGAATGATGTAAAAGAAGGGGAAAAATAGAATATACATGGTATGTTATTCAGATGTATGATTTGAAATTCATATTACAAGATAAGAAGATGAAAAAAAAAATGCTCCTTTGTGTCATAGTAAGGTGGGACTTAATAGTTGGTTACCTCTAAGGTCAAGACCTTGATTTGGATAGCTGCTAAACTCAATCTATTAGTGCATGATTTCTAGGATGGATCTAGATCCCCTAAACATCAAGGTCCCCAGATGTCCCTTATCCATATGATAACGACTCGAGCTTGTGAGCAAAGCCATAAGGATGTAGAAGTCATAATATGGTAGCTCACAATCCTGATAACAATCTAAGTGAAGAATCAAGGGTTGTTGGGGAAGTATAAGCTTCACAATAACCTCGTCAAAGCCTTTGCTAGCCTTACAACACTCGAGCTCGGGTATAGAGCTCAAATTGTGTGTGAGGTAAGTGATAGTGAAGTATGTGCAAGGAGCATAGAAACTTTAAAATCCTAAAAACTACACAATAAAGGCCCAACAATATATACAAAAAGTTGACTATCTTACAATTTGAGATATATACAAAAAGAGAGAAAAAAGGCCAACTATCCTAAGGTTTGAGTGACAAATAAAATAAAATAATTATTGACAAATAAATAAAAGATTATTTAGAAAAATAATTATTTACAATTAAAAACAAAACACAAAAAAAAGAGAAAAGCAACAAGAAAGGAAAAAATAAATATTATTTTAGTTATATAATTTGCATAATTGGCTCTAATGGGCTTGACTCTCTAACCATCTCCCATGGAGTCGCCAAGTTAATGTGCCCAGAGGGCACCGTGATGGAAAGTAACAAAAAATATTGAAAAATATTGAATAGAGTTACCACCAATTTTTATTTAGGAAAAAAATCAGAAAAACTTTTAAATTTGTAAAAACATGGCCCTTTAAAGAGTTGGGTTGAGAGTTTGATTATGCACAGAAAATTGTGAAAACTTAATCCCAATGCACCCTTGATATATCCATCTTATGATGGTTATCCTAGAGTTTATTATGCAAATTAATAATTATAATAATATTTATTTTGTCCTTTTGAAAACATAACAACTTTTTTCTTTTAACAAAAGAAGCAAACATATATAAAAATTGTTTAGCAAAATAAATAAAAAATAAGAAGAAACAAAATTTAAGAAAATTTAATTTTTGGCTTGACGGGGGGTTACCCACTCCTACGTATTCTCCGAGACAATGAGGAATTCAAAGCCATCATCATTCTTGTAGAAAATAATTGTGACTTGGATTGATTTTATTTATAAAAAGATTTTTTTTTAAAAAAAAGAAAGGAAACAAATCACTTTTGCACAGTATTCAGGATAGTATGAACTATACAATAAACCTTTATAATCTTTACAACTCTTGAGGATGGTTAAACCATACATTAATGTCATAAGTTATTGCGTGGATAAAAAAAGGATTTGTGAAAAGATTTTATTTTTAATATTTAAAACAAGAAGATTGGATAAGCCAAACAAGCAATTTGTTTGAGTAACATTCAAATGAAGAGCAAACACATCAAGAAAAAATATTCAAACGTTTTCTTTTTCTTTTTTTTTTAAGCAAAGAATAGAATTTAAGACAGAAGCTAACATACAAAAAAAAAAAAAAAAAAAAAGAAGCACGTCACAAAGATCAAAATACAAATTTGAATCCAAATAAAAAACATAAAAAGAAAACACGGGTTGACTAATAACAACGCAATCAAAACAAATGGTTTTAAAAAAAAGTGAAATAAATAAATAAAAATAAAAAGAAAGAAAGAAGTAAACAACAAAGCAGAAACTGCAATGTTCCAACAATCATGGAGTGGAACTTATGAGCATCATAGCAACAGGAAGGGTTGATGATGGTGGTTTGGAGGAGCTTAAGGCAACATCTAAAACTGGTGGTTGATGGGTTTGTGATATGATAGCGGTGGTATGGGTTGGTGTCACTATGAAAGAGGTGGGTGCGATAATGAATCTTATGGGTATGGAGGGCGCAGATGATGGTGTTGTGGTGAGGGCAATGTTGTGACGGTGGTTGTGCAGTTTAACATGGCTATGAGAGGTGCTTATATGTGGTGGTGTGACTAGGTTTGTAAAGGGACGAAGATGACGGAGTTTGGTCGGGCTAAGATTTAAGGTTTGATGAGAGAAGGGAAATAAATAATAGTGAAAGTGATCCCTAATTGATTGAATTTTGCCTCCCTATTTGAAGTGAGGGAATTGGCTTTATATAAAGAAGAATGAAAGAGATCTTTGCTAATAGATTGATCAGAATTTGAAAAGCAATTGAAAAACTTTAGAGAAGATGAGATAAAAATTTAAAAAGCAGTTGAAAGCTTGAGATAGGATGAAATGAAAAATTTGAAAAGCAGTTGAAAGCTTAAGATTAGGATGAAATTCTAGAAGCTAATAGGAAGGAAGTTTTTGTTTTATTATTTTATTATTTTTATTAAAAGAAAGGACAAAATATGATATTCACATGGACAAAGGAATGGGGCTGTGCGGATGTTGTTTACACAAAAATGAGAGAGGAAGTTATGTGGGGGAAATATTGAGGGATTATTGTAATTTAATAAAAATAAAATAGTGTAAAATATAAAGAAAAGGTATACACTTATGTATAGTGTATATAATAGAAGGATATTTTAGTACTTTCACATTTGCAGGGTCCCTGCATGGCGGGTAGAGTGGTCTCCACCCCTATCTCCAAATCTACCTCAAAGGGATTTTTACCCTTATTCTCGTCCCCATAGGGATCTCCATCTGATGGAGAATTTTGACATCCCTAACTCTAAACACAGACCCTTTTTATATATTATCTTGTAACCCAACCTAGTAGTGGTCAAAAAGTTTACTTGGAGAGAGTAGAACAATACTACTAAAGTTATTGGGCTGTTTAGTTAAGATTCTAGAAGAAGTACTTCTTAAGAAGCAAAAGTAGAAGCAAAAATAGAAAATTATTTTATGTTTGGGTATAATTATATAAGTACTTTTTATCAAAATTAGAATTTATTAAATTGTTTGGATGTGATAAATATAAAAGTACTTTATTTAATAAAATTACAATTAAAGATATGGAGAGAGAGTATAAGAGTGGGAAGAGAGTAATAATTTTTAAAAATTTTAAGGGTAAAATCATAATTGAATAGGAAGAAAGTGGTTGCTAATTTTAAGAAGTAATATTCTCTCTTTTCTACTGCTTCTATTTCTAGGAGAAGCAACTCTCTATTTGCTTATTAAAAAAGCAGAAAAACTGATTATATTCTTATTCTATTTTTTTAGAAGTACAAACAAATAATATTAAAAATTCTATAAGCATTTTTTTTGAAAAATTAAAAAAAAAAGTACTTATTTTTGAACGAGAAACACAAACAAATGCACCCATTAGCTTGTAGATACTAGCACGATACTACTCGGATTATAAACTTAGAGAGACTTATATAAAATTACTCTGATTATATAAATTCTCAACTCTCTATTGGGGACTCAACATAGATTGTAGTTGGTTGAACCAATATAAATTTTTTGTGTAATCTTTGTGATTCCCATCTGTATTTAAATTTTCTCATATATCCTTCTGTTCACCTTCTTACTATCTCCTCTCAAAGTTTTCTAATAAATTTTAAGCAAGAGTTTCCTAAAAGTAATTATATATATAAAACAAACTTATTTAGCTTATTCACTTTTGCAGTCCAAGTTGAAACCAAGTTGAAAATATACTTAAAATACTTGTTTGAGGTTTTCATATTTGCAAATTTTTGATGTCACAATTCAAGCCCTTTTCATACTAATTGCCATCCATACACGCGCATGCATATGCTTAATAACTAAATAATAATTACCTTCAACTTTTTAAACCATCAAATGACACAAAAAGCTAGAAAGCATATTCAACAACAGTTTTGTATTATTTTCGTGATGAAGTCAGAGAATCTCCTACTCTCATGAAATGGGAGCAAGACCAATTACTGTAGTACATTGGATACAGTGGAATAATCCAGCTTGTTAATGCTCCCACTTTGAATTGAATAGCAGAAAAGTGCCAAATATGCTAAAAGCAGTGATAGATAGGCTCCTCTTCGTTGTCAAACAACTGAATCTAGAAGGTGGTGGCAACACTCCTTAAAGCTCACCTCATCAATGTGTGAGGTCCTTACCTCATATTCAACATGCTTATTTACTCTTGAATTGTTATTGCCATGGTACTATATCTCGCTTGCTTAAGAAGAATAACAATAATGTCTTATGGCACAAAATAATTTAAAATGTAGAGATATAATAGAACTATATAGTTGATGTAAGTCAGAGTGAACTTAGCGAAATCTCTACTTTTAGAACCATGACTTTGTAGGTGGAATGAAAATAGCTCTAGCATTCTCTCTGCAACTTAAGCCGTAATCCTTAAGATTGTTAGAAAATAAGACCTGTAAAGAAATTAAATAAAGAAACAATATGAAGCCCGAGGCATGAAACACCCTTAGGATTATTCTAGTACTATACAAAATCCCTGAGGATAAGTAGACTCATTTCTTTTGACTAGGAATCCAAGGACAAAATATGCAATACTCATATCCAGGCAAAAGAAGAAGAAAAAGAAGTTATAGGAACAAAAGAAAAATAAGCTAACTTCAAATACTTAAAATGGTGTTTTTAATACCAAATTAAAGTTAACTTATTAATTATGAAAAGAACTAACTTTTGAACCTTTTTATTTAAAATAAATTAAATGGGTGGTTTTGATTCTCTTATGACAACCCAAATATGGTACCTTTCAAATGAGCATATATATAAAGTATGTGGAAAATGTGCTTTTCCTGATAATCACTTTGGAAAACTTTGCTCTAAATAATATGAGACATAAACCATTTAAAATATCTCACAAACTTTAAAACACAACATGTACTTGGTTTTAATCAAAATTAGAGAGCTGCATTTGTGCAAATTTTGATGAGATTACTTCCTTGTCGTTTTATCTTTATGAGTTGAAAGAAAGGGTTTTGCTTGGCAATATATGTAGTTTATCTCACTTTGTGTGTTTATTACAGGTTTGGGGTTAGAGTATTCAATTGGATAGAGTTTACATCTCGCATGAAACAGTTTGAAGAAATTAAAGAGTATTAATTTGATGTTTCTTTGATCTGATAAAATATCAGGATGTTTTATATATTTTGAAGTTATATATGAATTTATGCCATGAAGCAAGGCAATCGATCTTAACCTTCATTTTTTCATGGGAGGGGCGATGGGATTTGATAACATCCCGGCCCATGCATTTTCAATTGAAAAAAAAAATGGAAAGATAGTAGCAATGATTTGGAAAGTGATAAGATTAAGAATAAGGATATGTTCTTGGATTTAATGCGATTGATCTTGTATATACTTCTGCATATAAGTGCTACTTGTAACAAGTCTTTATGCGTGGATGAACTGCGTGTGAGAATGTGTAGTTTTATTTTGTTTTTCTTCTCCATTTCCATTTGTTGCTTCCAAAAGTTTTGGCCCATAAAAAATATATGAAGCTGCTTAAAAGCTACAACGAAAATGGTATTATTTCCTTTGGTAAATCCTCCACAATGTACACCGTGGGTTCTTTCAATTAAGGGGAGTGTCAACGACCTTTGTGAAAGAACAATATGCTTTCTGTATTGTAGTGTTACTATGAGTTTAGCTTTGCTTTTTGTTTTCCTTCTTGTGCTTTATTTTTTTTCAGGAAGATCATCCCTGGTCTTCCAACTCTTTATGGTTTCTCTCTTGATACTACATGTGCTTTTTGAGAGGGATTTGTGGGTGTAGAGAATATTTGAGATTAAGGGGAAGAGGGAAAATAGGGGATTGTGGACTTTTTTTTTTGGTATATTTTAAAAACTTCAGCAGATTAATTTAAACCTAATAATCTTAACTGCCACAGTAGAGGTCACATAGAATGATACCTTGTTACTTAAAGTGACACATTATTATTTGCATCATGCTAAGCTAATGGACATGAGTTCAGAGATGTAAATCACAATTTATAAGTTCAAAGATTAAAAGATTAATTTCTTAATTTCATAGATCAAAGTAAATTATGCATGGATATAACTTTAGGACTAAAATGAACATTCAGTTTTTAAATTAAGAGTAATACATGATTATCAAACTATATGTCAAAACGCAAAAGCATGCTTCTTTTCTTTTTTTGACACACAAAAACATGCTTCTTAATTATTTGCTTATAAACTAAAAAATTAATTAATATAATTAGGACGTGATGAATGAGTAGTTAATTAAGTAATGACTAAGTGGGCAACCAGAGTTATCCTTTTCATAAGGATTGGGTGCAAGGATAAAGCGCAAAGATAAATATCCCAAGAAAATGATTAAATCTGTATACGAACTATCTGTTATAGAGTGGAATGGTAGGGTCTGGGATATGGCGTTGCCCCAAAGGAGCAATCTCTAGGAGAAGGGGACAATAAGGGTTCTTGGCTGAAGATAGCGACCTCAACACTGGACGCTCAGCTCTGTTGCCCACGGTTCCCCAAGCCAACAAAGCCCATTACTATTTAGTAGATTTACATCAAAATAGCCAAGATTCCTCTATAGCTTGTTATACCTTCATTCCTTTTGCCTTATCCTTTAGTAAGTAGGCCAAAAAAGCACTCACAACGTCTTCCCCACGAATAAGGACCTGTCCCTATGTGAAAGTCAAATGACTTTGTCATGTTCTGCCCTGAAAATGCTATAAAACCCATAACCCATGACCACAGAAGAACAAACTTGAACAAGTTGAACGAAGCTTAGTGAAACCTGAATAGCCTAGAGAATACCACGTGTATCCATAGCATTAAACTAGAGAACAACCTTTGAGGCCTAACTGAGTGTCCCAAGATGCTAAAGGGCATAAGGCTTCACCATCCCTTCAAAGAATCCTCATGGTGGTCATATTCGTTCACTGTCAAGGACCACCAAGAATGGATAGTTCCTGCTTCACTCTCCCTCTCAAGTTTATGAATTCATGAATCTAGTAACCTAGTTCGTGTTAAAGATGCTCTTTAAGTTCAGGTTTAGAATAGTCTTTACATATCTTCACATGTATTGAGATTGAGATAGTAATGTGTCAAGTATGACAAGTACACTTATAAACCCGAGCAGAATGTGACATAAGCAATGTATGCGAAGTATTAAGATGAGCGTTTCAATCCTAATTCATAAAGTGAAAGTGTCAAACGATGTTGCTAGAATTTACACACTAGATTTTGCGTCTGCACTGGCAGTACCAAGAATCCTAACATCTGTATGACATGAACTTATTAAACCTAATGTCTCGATAAGACAAATGGTAAGAGGCTTTCTAATCGTGACAATATATAATCCAAGAGTTACCCTCACAGAAATATTTATTAGAATACCTTGATCAGAGAAAAAACAGAGTTCGCGCATCTGGAGCATGCCAACATTCAAACTCTATGAATCTTTCTTTGTTGGTCTTGCTTTCTAGTTTCTACTAGTGCCATGCATAGGGGGAGGGTACATCACAGTTATCATGGGCCGAAGGGGAGCCCAACCAGTCCGGCCCAAGTTCCCATTCGCAGACCCACATGCCTCACTCTCGTTCTCCAAACTAGATTCCTGCCACAGAATAGAACCTCCCTGCGCCAACTTTTCCTCATAGTGAAACCCGTTGAAATTCTTGGTAGAGAGCCCTAGGATCTGAGAATTTGGAGAATTGAGATAAAACTGAAAATATGAAATTTTACTAAATGATGAAAAAGTGTTACAATTGATCTAGTACATGACTTATATAGTATGAGATATGTAACTAATAACTCATTAATTACAACTCTCTAACTAACCTCGGTTAACAGCTTGTAACAAACTCCATATACTCTAACACCTCCGCGCAAGCTGGAGGATATGTGCATTAACATCTGCAGCTTGGGATGAAAGTGCATTATAATAGAAAAATGAGAAAAAAAAATGCAATGATAACAAAGCTGAAAAATAAATGAACAAAAACTATGCTAGCAACGGCAGTGATGCCTAGTTCCAATAAGTCTTCAACCATCACTTGGGCCCCTACGAGCTTCTATCGATGTCTCCACAGCATTCATTGCAGAAGAAATTCCAAATCATTACTTGAATGAAGTTAAAGTCATAGGGCTATGTCAAGAAATCCCAATTTAGGGAATACCAAATTTTAATGTCAAATATGAAGTTAAATGCTAAACCATCAAGCAGAAGCAATCATATATGCTTAAATGCCCAAAGCAGTAGCGAATTAAAGCATGTTCAAGGCTAAACCAAGTAGTAGCAAATCAAGCCATATTATGGCTGAGCCACAATGCATGGCCAAAATTATCAACTAGGTTGAAATAGCCCAAATCTGAGAAAAAAAAAAATTGAACCTCAATGATCCAAACTTGTAGCAAACTCTAAGTAACTAGAATACCAGATGAAATCACCAAGAACCAATGAAGCCTCACATTGGCCAACATTTTCTAAGTATCGAAATAGTAGCATACTCAAGAAAGAACATCACATAGCCTTAGACTCATATAAAGCTAAACTCAAAACCAATCTAGTATCAGAACCAAGTAGCTTCATGAACCAGTAGAACTTAGCTCAGAAAATAAGGAACCAACAACATCAAGCAACTAACATCACTACAAGAAAACGTAGTATTTGTAACAAAATTTTTGTATTAAAATTTAAATTTGTTGCAAAATAACTATAATTTGTGATGAAAGATTAAATTGTTGCAAATCATAATATTTTTTATGGCAAAAATATAATTTGTTTCAAAAAATTCAAAACTTTTTGTAACAAATATTAATTTTGTTTCAAAAACTTGAAACTTTTGTAACAAAAATTAATTTTGTTTCAAAAACATTATTTTTTTTTTTGGCACTAAAATTATCTACGCCAAAATTAGATCATCTATCAGTGCCAAAGCCCCTATCTTGAGTTGAGAAAAGCCACACCAGAAACCAAACCTCTGTTTCTCTGACACTAGAACCAAGCCCCAATCTTTCCTTTCCATCAATGAACAATGGTGCATTCTTTGCTTTCTCTCCAATCCAAGCCTTTCATAGTTAGCAATAATGACTATCATCTCTGCCCCAGTGCTTGTTTTTCTTTTTCATTTTCTAGTTTTCATTTTTGTTTTCTAATTTTCAGTTTTTTATTTTTGTTTTTGTTTTCTACTTTTCGTTTTCTTTTTCATTTTTTTCTAGTCTTCGTTTTCTGGATTTTGATTTTGATTTTTCTGATTTCTGATTTTCGTTTTCTAATTTTCGTTTTACTCGTTTCTTGTTTGTTGATATGAACCAAGTTTCCATTTATGATAGTAGTAATACATTGCTATGAAGTAGGTTTTTCTTTTTTTATGATAGACTTTTCTTGTTTCTTATTTCTTGATATGAACCAGGTTTTCTATTCTTGATATGTTCTGGTTTTATTGGGCTTTCTAGGTGCATTTCCTTTTTCACAATGACAATGGGAGCGATTTATGTTTTTGGGACAAGTGTTCTGATAGTTGTTGGGTCTGGACAAACATCTCTTAGATTTAAAGGTGATTGATCATCTCTAGCTTTGATGCTTAATGTTGTTTATAGCCTTCATTCCTTAATGTTGTTCAAGTGTCTTTAATGTGTCATTGAACTAAACTAAATTGAATTGAACTGAATTGAATTGAATTGGTTCTACTATTTCTATTTTGAGCTAAACTAAATTGAATTGTACTGGACCTGCTATACTTCTTTTGTTAAACTCTGAAATCATTTTGTATTGTTGTTGTTCTTTTTGTTTTTAATTTGGTAGTTGATAATATGAAAACCTT
The DNA here is from genome assembly GCA_031439585.1 of Pterocarpus macrocarpus. NCBI lineage: Eukaryota > Viridiplantae > Streptophyta > Magnoliopsida > Fabales > Fabaceae > Pterocarpus > Pterocarpus macrocarpus. The sequence goes on from CM062514.1 coordinate 10,466,337, forward strand.
GTGTGCAACTATGTTTCTACATCTATTCTAAATTGAAGGTCGTAATTTGAAGGGGATCATGTGTGCTTGTTCGTCATATATCAGGGGATCATCTATTTGTCATATGTTTCTGCATCTATTCTGAATTGAAGGCTTTGTGCTTGTTCCCTATTTGTCATATTATGGATGCTGAGTATTTGCTTTCTTTCTAACTGGGTTAAGGGCAGAAAACACTGCTCATATTTAATGGGCAAGCTAAGTTTGGCAGAGATTTCAAATTATTTTCTCTGACTTAAATTAATGGGGGCTGAAAATATTAGACTTATTCTATTAGTTTTGGTTTAGCTGTAGACAAATACTCAATGGTAGTGGTGGTGGTGGTCCTCTAATAGTGTAAACACTTTTTGGCTTTGTTTTAGTACTCTTTTTAAATATTAGACTCCTTTCTTTTGGAGAATTTATATTTGAGCTTGTTCTCATTTCTTATTTATAAAATTATATGTGACTTTTATATAGGTAGAGAAGATAAAGCTATATAAATGAGTTGGAAAACAAAAATATAGAATTTTTTCATGTGTATTTAGAATGGGCATAACTTTTGACTCAGTTGTTAGAATGACTATTATTGCATATCTATGAAAAGCCCCAGACGAGAGCATCAATGTGGCAACAGGGAAAATTGAGGTCATTTTGGGCCTAAAAAAAGGCCATTTTCATGCTATTTTGGCCTTTTTTTATTTTTGCTTTATTTTTCATATTATTTTCTGCATTTAGGATTCTAATTAAGATTAGACACCTACATAAACCTTAGTTTATAGATGTAGAGACTTTGTATTCAAATTTCCTTGAATAATATTCTATATTATATTTAGTTTATATGCTTACTTGTTACATAGTTGTTGTTTTACAATTTATTCTTTTTTTTTTTTGGCTACATTTTTACTAACTAATTCTTAAAATATGCTATTTCTAAATGTAGCTTACATCTATCTCTTTTAAACGTGGACTTTTGCTGCCTCAAGTTATCTGCTTAAATCACAAGGAGGTACTTATCTACTTCAATTGTGACCATAACTATAGATAATTTGATCTTCCTTAGTTATAGATAATCTGACTGTAACATCCCCAATTTTTGTCTAAGCTAATTAGCTCAGTGATCCTGGCTAATTAGAGAGGTTAACGATTAACTGAGGACTAATCGGCTAATCTCGATGAGTAAGAGCTTAGTAAATTGAGTCAAGTCGATAATTGAATCATAATGCACCAAAGGTTTTAATTAAAACCTAATTATTCGAACCTCATTAGTTCGTAACTTAGAAATATACTTAAGCTAATCCAATCTTATTAATTAAGTACAAAACAATTATTCTACTTTACCAATTGAGATAGATTAATTCTAAACCCTAATTACATAATTCATAAGATCAATTCTTTTAAGAGGAAAAAACGTCTTAAAGATGTAATTAACCGAAATCGGTTAAAGAGCAATTTAACTAATCAAATTGAATTAACAACTTAGGTAATTCTAATAGCTTTAAAGATTTACAAATTTCTCCTAATTGATACACCAAATTTCGGCCAAGGACAAGAGCAAAATCCAACCATCCATTTGTCTTCTCATCATGCACCATTAGATCAAGAGTCCATGTTAGTAGATTCCTTGAGTCAAGACAAAAGATCTACTCTCCTCCATCAAGATTGTGACACTTGGAGTGATCACAATCATCCAATGCCAATCCTAGGATAGATCATGCTTTTAACCACTTGAAAAGAAACACTACAAGGTTTTTACCCAATTGCCAAGACTCAAAGAAAACACAACTCACCCTTTTACCCTAAGGTTCCTAGCCCTTTTGCTTGAAAAAGAAGTAAAACTCACCTACTCACTCTTGCTTGTTAGAGAAGCCAAACTAATCAGCCCCCCCTCACCCATTTTGCGCCCCAAATAGCCTTCCCCACTCCCTCATTTGTGATTTTCATCCTCTCACTACAAGCCCAAGCTCCTACCTCTCTCTAAACTTCATTCTAGCTCTTTTGTTCTTACAACCTTTCTTGTTTCTCTTCTCTCTTTCTCACCTTATCCAACTCTCTTTCCTATCACCACCCTCACAAGCCCTTCAATGACCACCTTTTTTGGTTCTTGAGGAAGCAAAACAAACACTTACTTAGCCCCATTATCAAGCTCAAGGAGGAGGAAGCCATCCCCAACCATTTTCATTCTCCAAGCTTTCAAGAGAATCCTTGTGGTAGTGACTCTAACCCCTTTCTCTTCTATGTTTTTCAAGCTCTAGAACTCCTAAGCTCTTCATAGCTAGGTGGTTTTAGGACTTGCTTTAAAGGCCTCATGGCTATGCTCTTGTTATAAGTTGTATGTGATTGTTGCTCTTCTCTTGGAAATGACTTTGGATGTGCATTTTGTTTTATGTTGAACCCAACTTTTTAAAACTCAAAATATTGATTTTTACCAAGATCTCAAAGTATAAAAGTGGTTTGGAAATGTAAAATGGTCACTTGAAGAAAAGACTTAATGTTCTTACAAGAAAACTCCTTGAAACCAAAACCGTGAAAACTGGAAAATTCTGACAATCTGTATGGCACGATCAATAACTCTTTCAATATAACTCCAAATGGAACAAAAATAATTTTCTGTGAAAATATACTCAAAGAGCTTTTCATACATATAAAATATGTGAGATTTGGCCTCAAAACGAGAGAGATATGAATTTTCAAAGTTTGCTGTTCCTGGATGGGTTTCTGTCCGAGCAGTGGGTAATAACACGTGCATAACTCAAGTTATACATAACATTTTTGAGTGGAACTAAGTTTGTTAGAAAGCTAAGACATAGAGGAACACTCCCATTAAACAGTTTTGTCATATTCCATATGAGGAACTCCCAGTGAAGTGGACAAGCCACTGACCTGAGTTGAACTTTCAAGTCTAAATAGTCAGAATAAAATGTGCATAACTCAAGCTACAAAATGAATTTTTGAGTGGGGTTTGTTTTCTTTAAAAATAGACTCATATAAGTATAACCATACCAAAATTCGAAACAAAAGAGTAAAAGGTGAAATTATGGTGAATTTTTGAAGTTACTACTCCACTGTAAAAGTAAAAACTGGTTATGGTAAAATTTAAAGGTTAATGAGAAATAGGCTTTAAAACATTAAGACCCTCACATTAAGTATTAGAAAACCTTCATAATTCAACTTAAAAGTTTCAAAAAGGATAATGGATGAAAATGGTCCTATGCCTATTAAAAGAATTTATTCAAGAGGCAACCTCAATTAAAAGCTTGCACCAAATTTACTAAGCCAAGCTCATAAGACTTTGTGTGATATGTATGTCTTTATGTGTTATTATGATGACAATGATATGATGATGAACATGATAATGCTGGTATGATAATGGTGATGATGATATGATATGACGATTATGATAGTGACATGAGGATTATGATAGTGTTATGATGATGATAAGGATGATAATGATATGATGACGATATTATGATGAATCATGATGATATGAATATGATATGTTGATGATATGATGCTTAATGATGTACATGAAAAGATTAATAAATATGAACACCCTGGGGACAGCGATACATAACGCCCAGAGGTGATTGATAAAGGAACCATATTTGGGGACGGCGATACGTAACGCCTAAATATGGAAAAGAATTAAAATAATTTTGCATCAGAAGCTTTAATAAGAAGAGAAAGTAAACTAAGGGTGTGATCCTTCAAAAGGGAAGGTGACCCAAAGTAAGCTCCCCTCACCCACGACTCACATGAGGCATGGCATGACCCAGCTAGTGTAAGTACCGAAATTCTATGGTGGCAACGGCCACGGTATGAGCTCATTACCACTTATGTTTAGTGGGTGAAAAGATAATGTCAAGTTAAGAAAAGAAAAGGGACTTCGGTCCAAACCCTAGAAAGGGAAGAAGTTAAGAAAAAACTTATAGCACAATCATGCATTTTTATATGATTATACTTATGTCCATGTATGTTATGATGTAAGTGATTAGAGATTATGTTAAAATTTGAATCGGCTTCGGATATTCATGATTTTGAAATCCGAGAATTGAACCTTATGTATGCTCACTATTTTCATTAATAAAACCGAAGTGGCTGGGACGATGACGATGACACTTTCGTGTCGGGTTCGAGTCCTACTGAGAAATTCCATTTCTCACCCTAGTTATTCTTCCGTATCGTCACCAGATCTCGATAGCGCATCCGGTGGAGCAGAGCATGGATCCCCAACACTGTGAGCGGGCGTATGACGTGGGATGTTAGACAATTGCTGATGTGGACTTGTAGTCGCCGTAGCTCTGCATCTTCATTCATTTCTTTTGTGACGAACGATGTCGATTTTAGTTTGTATCTAGTATTTGGATCATGGCACGACCATGAGCCTCTTTTGATGTAATGCTGATATATATATATATATATATTATGAACCCATATGAATGTAATGGTTAGCTATTTAATGCAATGTATTTGTGAATCACTATTTATTTATCTTTCTCTTGTTTTATGATGTTAGGTTATGTATCTTATGCAACACGCTCTTTCTTTATCTGTCTTCTCGCGCAAGGCTTTACTTTACAAAACGCTGCAAAGCGATGATGTATTTCAAAAAAATAAAAACCTTACCGTATTTTTCGCATAATTTAATTTCAAGTGAAGTTTAGTTTTCCACGAGCATAAGTAACAACTAATAAAACGCCGTAATACGACTTAAGCGTAGTATGGGTTTATTAGGGTGTTACACTGACCATAACTATACTTTAAGAACATTTGCTATTTTTTTTTAATTATTTATCCTCATTAATTCTTCTTTGTTAAGAGTAATGAGTTCCTGTTTCTAAGTTATTGTCCTCTAGCCTAATAGATTTCTTTGTTTCCTTCAAAGCTTTGAGATCTATTTTGAGTTTTAGTTCATACTCTATTTTTTTTTTTTTCATATTGAAGCTTGATTCTCTCTCTCTGTGTAAAAAGTTCATACATATGCTTTTTTTTTATGTGAATGACTGTGCCTTTGAACTAAATTCTTTCATCTGTGAGATAATTCAAACAAACATTGGATTAATTTTGCAGACATTAGTCTAATGATCAAATATAAGAAACATTGGATTAATTTTGATAGACGCACCCCAGAATTCAAAAAGTGTTTAGATGAGTATTTTTTGGATATTTCATTCTCTCAACTTAGTGTGAAAAATCAAATATGCTGTCCATGTCCTAAATGCAATAATGGTTTCTATAAGCTTCGACATGAAGTCCAACATCATGTGCGCCAATGGAGGATAGAGAAATCCTATAAAAAATGGTTGTATCATGGTGAAAGCCTTCACGATACATCACTTGTGGATGAGCCTGAATTAAATGAAACTATCCATGATGGAGACTATGATTCTGCCAGTTATGAAACGCTGTATGATATGTTTAGAGGTGAGAATCTTGGTGAGATGCTTGAAAATTTTAGCAATCTGGAATAGCACAATCCTGAAGAGCCTTAAGAGCCTAATGAGGGAGCTAAAAAATTTCAAAGATTATTGAAGGATGCTGAACACAATTTGTCGGCTTTCAAAATTATCCTTCATTGTTAAGTTGTTTCAAATGAAATGCCTTTATGGATGGAGCAACAATTCAGTTGATGCTTTACTAAGCTTTTTAAAAAGTATACTTCCAAGAGAAAATAAATGTCCTACTTCATTTTATAATGCTCGAAAGGTAATTCGAGATCTAGGATTGGATTACCAAAAAATAGGTGCTTGTATAAATGATTGCATTTTATTTTGGGGGAATGAATATGCTAATCTTGATAAATGTCCTAAATGTAACCACTCTAGATGGGCAACAGGGAAAGAAACCAAAAATGATGGCTTTGGTAGGAAGAAGTTTCACAGAAAACATTGAGGTATTTCGCATTGAAACCAAGGCTACAAAGGTTTTTTATATGTAAAGAAACAACATTAGCAATGAGGTGGCATAAGGATAAATAAATTGATGATGGAGTCTTAAGGCACCTAGCCGATTCTAAAGCATGGAAAACATTTGATGAGAACCATCCACAATTTGCTTCAAATTGTAGAAATATTAGACTTGGACTTGCTAGTGATGGATTTAATCCCTTTGGAAATATAACCATTTCACATAGTACATGGCCAGTTATTCTTATACCATATAACTTCCCTCCATGGTCTGTATTGAAGCATTCAAATTGGATGTTGTCCTTACTTATCCCTAGACCTAAGTCTACGGCTAATTCCATTGATATTTATTTACAACCATTAATCAAAGAGTTGAAAGAATTGTGGGAAAGTGGTATTGAAACATTTGATGTGGTTAGGCAACAGAATTTTCAGCTTTTTGCAGCAATCATATGGACAATAAATGATTACCCAGCTTATGCAATGTTATCTGGATGGAGCACAAAGGGAGAACTAGCATGTGTATGTTGCCATAGAAAAAGTAGATCAAAAAGGTTGAAATATGGGCGTAAATATTGCTATATAGGCCATCATCGTTATTTACCATATAATTATCTATGGCGGCAAAATAAGAATTCCTTTGACAATACTAAGGAACTTGATGAAGTACCTAAGCCACTTTTTGGATATGATTTGCTAGAAGAATATGAGTGTTTTGAACAAGTAGAGTTTGGGAACCTTACCAAGAAGAGAAAGAGATGTGATAAAAGAAGAGATGGAAATTGGAAAAAGAAGAGCATTTTCTTTGAGTTGCCTTGTTGGAAAACATGGGTGGTGCGACACAATTTAGATGTAATGCATATAGAAAAAAGTGTCTTTGATAATATTTTGGGCACGCTACTAAATTTGGATGGAAAAACAAAAGACAATCTAAATGCACGTGTTGATCTTCAACTTATGGGCATCAAGAAAGGTCTTCATCCTCATAAAGATGGCAACAAATTGGTAATTCCTATAGCAAAATATACCTTGTCAAAGACCAAGAGGGAAAAGGAAAAGGAGCTATTTTGTCAATTTTTGAAAAATGTCAAGATGCCAGATTCATATTCATCAAATATAGCTCAATGTGTGCATGTCCAATATTGTAAAATTTATGGTTTAAAAAGTCATGATTGTCATGTTCTCTTAGAAAGATTGCTGCCACTTGTAATTCGTGAGCTTTTGCCTAAAGAAGTTTATGATCCATTGATAAATTTAAGTATCTTCTTTAGAGAGTTATGTTCTAAAGATTTGAAGGTAGATGTTCTAGACCATCTTGAGGCACAAATTGTAGTAACACTATGTAAATTGGCAATGGTATTTCCACCGGCATTTTTTGATATTATGGTTCACTTAACCATTCATCTTGCACATGAAGCTAAGTTAGCTGAGCCAGTTCAATATCGCTGGATGTATTCAGTAGAAAGGTTAATTTTTTCATGATGATAAACAATTATACTATTAGTAGCTAGCTAGCCTATGTTTGTTTTATTTAAGATCTTTTTGAAATTTCATTTGTAGATATTTGCGTACTTTGAAAGGTTATGTGCGAAATAAAGCATGACTTGAGGATTCAATAGCTGAAGGCTATATTTTTGAAGAAGCAATAACACTTGTTTCAAGGTATTTGGATGAGACAGTGATAAATTCTCAGAATTCTGATGATGTTGACAAAGAAAGCCACCAAGGTGCCTTATCTATTTTCAAAGTTGGAGGTCAATTCATATATGGAGGAGACTATAAAGAACTTGATATATTGGAGCATAGGGAAGCTCAATTTTATGTTCTAAAGAATTGTGAAGAAGTTCAACCATGGGCTGATGAACATATTACAGAACTATCAAGACAAAGTTCTAGGAATTTGGAGAAAAGGCACAAGGAACAATTTGTGAAATGGTTTAAAAAGTAGGTAATTATATCCTTAAGTGACTCGTTGTCTATATTGCAAATAATTTCATGATATTAATTGCAATTTTTTTATTATATATATAGATTACAAAGTTGTATAAAGAAGGGAATGGACGGGTAAATAAGCAACTACTATCATTGGCAAGAGGTCCTGATCGTCATGCAAATTTCTATAAAGGTGCTATTAATGGCTTTAGGTTCCATACCAAACAACGTGAAACATTCCTAAAAACTCAAAATTGCGGTGTGGTTGTTAAAGGAGATGTATTAACTGGTGATGTAGATTACTATGGTATGTTGATTGAAATTATTAAATTGGAATATATGGGAAAAGATCAAGTAGTACTATTTAAATGTGACTGGTTTGATGTTCCACCAAAGGGATGAGACCAAAGCAGGGGATATTGCAAAGATGAGTATGGCTTCATCAATATAGATGTTACACCACTCAATATAAGGATGAGCCTTTTGTTTTGGTATGTCAAGTTGAGCAAGTATACTATGTAAAGGCAATTAAAAGATAGGTGTACTGTGGTGAGGGTAAAGCCTCGCAATATATATGATGTACCTAAACAAGAGATCATGCAAGAAGAGCCACTCCAACAAATTGAAATAGAAAGCATGAATCATTTATCTACCTCTAATGATGACAATTTGATTATTGATTTGAACAAAGGTGATATTAAGGGATCAACTATAGATATAGCTATTGCAGAGTAGGCAAAACCTAATAGTGAAGATGAAGATGAAGATGGAGAGAGTATCGGTTCATATGATAGCTTAGTTGATATTGATAGTTCTATCCAAGTGGATTATAACATTGTTGATAACTAATTTTGATTTTTCTGGTTTGTTAAGTGGTCTAAAGTGCCTAAATGATGTTATAAGATTTTTTTGCATAAGTTATATATTTACCTACTTCTTCTTGTTGCTACTTTTGATGTTAACAAAGAAAATTGATATACTAACTTATTGAAATAATACTAACTTGTTATACTAACTCTTGTTACTAAATGGTATGTATACAACTTTCTTTCATTTAGGATATATGAAAACCATGAAGTTATGTAGCTCTATGAATACTAACTTATTGAAATATTTTTAATGTAGGGTTTGAATCATGATGGCATCTCAAAGGGTACAACAAAGAGCTAGTGCATCAACAACACCTCCTGGACCAGCAGCCCCTGCTTCACATCCAGTAGCTTTTTCTGCACCAGTACTTGTTGGTAAAAGGGGACCTTCATGTGGGATTGTAATTGCCAAGGCATTGAAAGCAAGTAAGACTAGAAAGTTATCGATGTCTGTGTTATTGAAGAGGTTAGCACTTATTGGTATCAATTCTGAGCTCTTTGTGTTTGAAGTAGGTGTTCTTACAAGACAGAATGCTCCTTTAGATGTAGAAAAATGGAAGGAAGTGGATGATAATATCAAGAACAAGATATGTGATCTAGTGTTGGTATATATATATATATATATATTGCTACATTCTTTCTTCTCCTTAATTTGTTTTATATTTTATTTAATACTTACTTTGAACAACTTTTTTTTAGGAAAAGTTTGATTTGGAGGATACAAAAGTAATGCGTGACATCATTAAAACAAAGGCTAATACTTCTTATCGAACTTGGCGTACAAGACTGTGTGAGCGCTATGATTTGTATCATACAAATGAGGAGCGCCTTCAAAATTGACCTAAGAATGTTTCAGTGGAATAATGGAAGCATATAGTGAATTGCTTTGGTACTTCCAATTTTCAAGTTTGGATTTTTTTCTTTTTACAAGATAGTATGTTTGCTTCTAAATATTAACATGCTCTCATTAAGAACATGAATTATAGTATATATTTGCTTCTAAATGACAAATGCTTACAATAGTTTTGTAGGATCAACTTGACATTATACAGGAAAAGAGTTTAAGAAACAAAGAGAATAGAAAGCATCATGTTGTTAGCCATGATAATGTAAATATTTTTGTACCCATTATTTTATTATTTGACTTTGGGTTTAATATATGATACAAGTATTGTTTAAAACCTGTGAAAATGCAGCATAATCTTTCTATTGGAGAAAAGCCTGACATGCGAGAAATGTGGAAGATTACTCATATGAAGAGTAATGGAAGTTGGGTCAATGAGAAAGCTAAACAAATTGATATATAGTAAACTAATTCATTTCTTTTTAATTTAAATTTATAGTACCCATTTCTTTTTGAATGACAACTTTGTTGTATTATTGTGTAGGATGATGTCACATTTCTTATTAATGAATCCCTAGAAACAGAGGATCCTTTAACTCCAGATGAAGCATTTGTTGAAGTGAGGGGTGAGAAAGCACATATGAGTTATGGCATACAACCGAAAAAATCTAAACTAAGAATTCAAGCACAACTAGAAGAAGCAATACAAGATCGTGATGAGCTTGCAAAACAAATAAATGGGCTCAAAGAACAGCTTGAAGATCAACAAACCAAACAGGCAGAAGAATTAGCACAAATGAAAGCTCAAATGGAAGCTCAAAAGGCTATTGTGGATTCATTGTTAACTCATTTTCAAAATGGAAATACTCAAGAAAATTAAGGTATTTTTTTGTTGCTTATGGATCCTTTAGACATTAGTAATAGGTAGAACCAGTCTTGGTTGTTTGGCTGGCTTTGTTCTTTAAGTTGAAGAATATTAATTGCTTTTTTCCCCACATATGTTAATTATGTGGGAATGGAAAAAAAAATGCCAACTTTTATCATGTGAGATATTTCCATTATGAGCATGTGAGTCAATTAGTGAGATGGCATAAATATCATGTGAGATCCATAGAGAAATAACATAGAGAAACTTATGGATTTAATGGAAATGGAATGGTCCTAATTAATTAAGTTCCAAAATGCTAGTAAGAAGATGCATCTTATTAGAGAAAGTGGCATATTAATTTTTGGTTATTGTTTGTGATGAAACACTTGGTCTATGAAGATATGTTATGTGATGTCCATAGTATAGTTGATTGAGTCTTCACTCTTAATGCAAGCATTATGCATTTGGTCTCTATGCTGTCGTAGTGGGTGGTGAATTTTATTATATGAACTTGGCTATTAGCTACACTAAATTTGTTTGTATTTTAGGGAATGCCTTTGTTTGTTGCTTTGTACTACCTCTTGGATACATTGTAGACTAAGTTGGGTCTTGTTCCTCTCTATTTTTTTGAATTTAGATCTGTTTATATAAAATTTCAAATCATATACATGCCACCACATATTTCCAAAGTTGCTTGTGTTGTTATATATATGTTGTCCCCCTTTCCTATTGATGTACTTATTTCTAATTCTATTTTTTTTTTTTTATTTATAGGGGAAAGAATGGATGACAATCATGACCATTCCATGCAAGAAGACACTAGCATTTTTTGAAGTCTTTTAGTCTTGTAAAGTTGTCTTTTGTAGATGGCAACCATGACCATTCCATGCAAGAAGACACTAGTATTTTGTGAAGTCTTCTAGTCTTGTAAAGTTGTCTATTGTAGGATTTATAGTTTTATTTGAAACATTAATGTTAAAAAAAAGTTGTGTTAGCTAGGTTGAACTTACAATTTCTTAGATGTATTTTGTAGAACTCCTACTTCTATTTAGAATCATCTTACATGTAAGACCTTATGCATAAATGTAACATCCACTGGATTTTTTTATCGTTTTTTGCATAGTTGTTCGATTTTTATCGAATAATTGAGGTTAATTAAAATTCGACTAAATATTTATTTAGGATCAATTAATTAACAATTAATTGAGTTTAGATGTAAGGGAATTAGGTTAGAAGTATAGAAGACTTCATAGAAATTTTCAAAAATCGATTTACTGATTTAAAGGAAATCGGTAAGATTACGGTATTTTAAACTGTCGGAACCGAATCAATAGAATTATATACCCAAATTCTATTGTGCCAAGGCTGATTACTCAGTCACTCCATCCCCCTTTGGTGGCGCCACAAAGGCCACAAAGAAAGGGAGACATGGCTGAAAAATTGGCCACAAAGCTTACAACCAATTAAAACACAAAACTCCAACTACCTCATTAAAGCTTTTATAAGATTTTTCTTCCCTTTCCTTTAGCAGGATTTCATCCTCCCTCTTCCAGTAGGCTTCTTTCCTTCTTCTCTTCATCTTCTTCATTTCCTTCTTTCATTTTCAGCCTCCCTCAAGTCTCTTGAACCCATATCTTTCACTAGAACTCATGACTAGCTAGTTTTGCATCAAAATAAGTTAGAAATTCAACTTTGTTCTTGTCTCCTTTGGGTCATGGGTGGTTGATTGGGATTTTGTTTTCTTATTTCTTGATGTGGTGTTAGATGTATATGATGATTATTGGCTGGTTTGATGGCTGTTTTTATGTTTAAAACTGATTAAGAAGTGAAAAGGAATAAGAGTAGGATGCAGGGAGGGGCTGGAAGACTAAAACCCTTCGGCAGTCCGTACAGCGGAGTGTACGGCTCCGCCTACAATCGTTAAAATTTGATGAAGCAATTTTGATGTGAAATTAGACATTCAGGGCTTTCCATACATATATAATATAAGGCCTTTGGATTAGTATTGAGAGATATATGAATTTTGGAAGTTTGACCTAGATTTTTGAGTTTGATTTTGGGCAGACTAGTTTGTTCCAGGCAAAACTTGCCCTATACAACTTGAAATTAAATGAAACAAACTTTTTTAGAAAGATTACACATAGCAGAACATCCCATAAAAATTTTAGAGTTAGAGACAGTCTCGTTTGTTCCCAGTGGTTCGAGGAAGTTGCCCTATGTCCAAACTGGGCCAAAATAGGGCAGTTTAGAAAGGTCAAATTTTGGGGCTTATAACTCAAGCTCTAGTAAAGAAAATGAAATGAAACTTATTGAAAATGAAAGCTTGTCCTGTTAGCTTTAATATGATACTAATTTCGTATTATTTGAGCTGGTCTTCGATTTTTAGTGGATTTTTACTTTTAAGTGTGTAACTTTGGCCAGCTACAAGGCAGGCCGAGATAAAACTTAAATAACTTGAGCTACATTTATCAAAATTAGATGGGACTAAAGAGGTTAGAAAATGGACACATAACACTCTAACATATCCAAAATTTAGGTCCAGATGAGTTAAATAGAAAATTTGGCTTGATTTAGAAAAATCAGGTTGAATGAATGTGCTAATTGCTCCTATGAGATTGATGATTGAATTATGAATGAAATGTTATGATTTCTCTGAAAAACATTGTTTTCCTGTGTACTGGCACTATTCATGAAAAAGCGGACTCGATCTGTTATGCTGCTGAATTTTCGGCAGAAGTCTATGAAACTACGAGTGTTTATTTTACGAGAAATTTATAATATGAACAGCTATACAATTATGAATATGTTATGGTGATATAATCATGAATTATTCTTATGAGAGCATGCACATTTGCATATGAATGAAAGAAGAATATATGAGATCCCTTCACTTGGAGGCAATTATTTGGGTCCTTCCAGGTGAAGGCAATTAAAAGATTAAGATGTGGGTCCCTTCACTCGGAGGCAGTTGCACATTGGGTCCCTCCCTGTGAAGGTAGCTAAAACTTTTGGGTCCCTCTAGGTTGGAGGCAGATGGCCAACTGAGTCCCTTCGACCTGGAGGCACGTGGGTTCTCTTGCAGGTCAGTACTGTGTGACAATGGTCACAATTTGAGCTCACTCCTAGATCAGACTATCCAAGGGCAGTAAGGACTAAAGATTAAACCATATGCAAGCACCCTAGGGACGGCGATACATAACGCCTAAGTGTGCCAAGAAAGGAAAGCAAAGAAAGTTAAAGAAAAATACCAGTGCATTTGCATGAATTCAAGTATGAGTATTTGCATAATTATATCCCATATTTTATTGATGCTGAGACTGTTTTATCTAATTATGTTGTGGTTATTATTCTAAATATAAAATATTGCCAATGTGACTCAAGTGCGTGAATAAAATGAACTCTGCTTCGGACAATATATTTTCAAACTATAAAACTGAATAGTCTATTTAACATGTTCATATTTTTCATAATAAAACAAAGCAGCTGGAGATAATAACAATGACACAGCATATGTTAGTTTAATGAATCCTACTGAGAATTTATAATTCTCACTCCTATGTTTATTGCCGTGTCATCTCCAGATAGTTCAGAAGTTACGAAGAAGGTCCTCCGAGGCAGAGTTGACTAGTAAGATTGAAGGTGGCCGAAGGTTGCTACCAGACCAGGTCTGATTAAGTGACAATAACAACTCCTAGGTGAAATATTATGACTTAAGCATAGTACCATACTTGGGAGGATGTTACAATAAATATATATATGTTGGCTTGATTAGGAATTTTATTGATATATCAAGTATTAAAAAAGTGCACATATTATTATAGATTACGCAGATAGAATTTGCATTTAAAAAAAAAATGTTACAAAAGGGCACTGTGATATATTTTTGTAATAAAAAAATTTGTCACATTTGTTTTTTAAAATTGTTACAAAACATACTAAATAATGACAAAATTTAACATCTTTATATTAGTTTTTGTAACAATTTTGTATTTTTCATGTCAAAATATTTTGTTGCAACAAATTACTTGTTTTTGTAACAAATTTTTTTATTGTTAGAAAAATCTTTTGTAACAAAGCTTTCCGCAACAACTTTGTAACAATTTTGATTTTGTTGCAAAATCATTTTGTAACAAATTTAACTGATTTTGTATCAATTTTTGTTGATGCAAAATCTCAATTTTCTTGTAATGCATGCATCTTGAATAAGAGCATCATAGAGCAACAATTAACATTTGAAAGGTATGATGCGAAATTGATCTAAAACAGAGAGATCACAAAATGGCACCGGAAAAATGCAAACCCAATCTAGGTGCTAACTAGAAGATCAGGACGAATCAAATAAAAAATGCAACCACACCAGAGAATATGAACAAGATTCATGGAGCAGAGGAGGGACCAGCAAATTAAGGCCAAAAACCATTGCTGGAAAAAGCATCAGCCACGCCGTAAAAACCAAACCCACCGGCGAAGAACAACCGACTATTGGAGAAGATGACTCACACACAAATCAAAGAAGATGGAGATGAAGCAGATCCAAATCTGAAGAACCAGTGAAGAACCAAATCTGAATCCCACAAACTCAAACAATGACTGTAGCAATGCGATTTCCCATAGTGGATAACAACAAAGAGCGAGTGAGAAAGATCTTTTTTCTGATGTGATTTTGCTAAAAATGTCGAGTACAAGAACGGATCTCAATGCTCCTTGCACGGATCAAATGAGTGTTACAATGCAAAGGTGGTGGAAGCGGCGGTCGCGGTGTCGGAGAAGGAACTGCGAGATGATGATGAGGACCACCACAACTAAATGAAGGTAGAGCTCTGAAGGTGAGATATGAGATAATCTTGCAAGAGAGAGAGAGAGAAAATAAAGAAGGGAAAGGTGTTTGGTGAGCAAGAAAATGGAAGAAAATTGGAGAAAAGGAGTTCTAAGAACTTAGAGCAGCGGAAGAAAAAGCTTTAAGGTAGGTGCCATGACTCTGATATAATATTGAAATCAATGGTAGAGAGCCCTAGGATTTTAGAATTTGGAGAATTAATAGAAAACTGAAAATGTGAAATTTTACTAAATGATGAAAAGGTGATCACAATAGATCTAGTACATAATTTATATAGTATGAGAAATACTCAGTAATCACAACTCTCTAATTAACCTCAATTAACAGTTTGTAACAAACTCCATATACTCAAACCATCACCCTCTTCGTCAGCTGCTAACTCTTCCGGTTGCCCCCCGTCTACTTCTTCTTCTTCTTCTTCATCACGACAAACGGTGCTGCGTTCTACTTTGACAAGTGTCATGACGAGCCTGCCATTCTCTCTATGAGTCTCCAAGTACGCATGATGCCTCATTCTCTCTGCTCTTACGGTTAGCCTTCCATCGCTACTATGTTCTCTTTTGAAAAGCCATGGCGTTCGTCCCATACTTGAGTTTCCTGTTTGCGCCAGCAATGGTATCGCTGGTGGGTACTGCCTCGACGTCATTGCACTCTTGTGTCTTACACACTTGTTAATCTGAGCCTTTTGAGGTTCGGCATCCAGTTCCTCACCCGCATGATATCTGATGCAGTCGCCACTTTCAGATCCGATCAGGTCGTCCAACGCGGAGAACCGGAACTTTGATGATGACAAAGACGACAACATTGATGATGGTGATGGCGATGATGATGATGATGATGGTTGTGGTGGTGAAGATGGTTTTGATGTTGTGGCCTTTGTGTAGCAATGTACAATGCTTGGATGAGGTGGGGGTAGTTTTGCATCTGAGTGGATTAAGGTTTTGAGGCCTAGCTGGAGATCGTGTTCATTATTGGATGGAGGGTGCTGCTTTGGATTGTTTATCAAGGGGGAAGGTAGAGTTGCTGTATATAACATTATATGCAGCAATGTGGAGAAGGACTTGTAGACTTCACATTCTATGAGTGTATCATGAGTATTTGTTAGCGATATCCACGTGTTACTGTGAGTTGTGATGACAAAGGAAGAATCTTTTTTTGGGTTTTCCTTTTATGCCGTAGCATTCGGTAGAAGATAATATATGAAAGTGGAAATAGTTAAGAGTTTATGGTTCTTGAACCTGTGCCCCCTTTCAAAATGAGGTTTCCCAATCTCGTTGATGCTCCCAAGCCCCGACCCCCTCCAGGGGCCCGCACCTAAAAAAAAAAAAAAAAAACACAAAAGTGGTAATAGTTTGAGGGGCGGCTGAGACATATCACTGACAGCATGCTATTGTTATGCAAGAAAATAAGGTGAAAAATTAGACATGCAAATATCAAATTGATTAACTAGTTGGCACAATAAATTAAGAGAAATTTTTAAATGGTCCAGGAACACTATATAGCTGTGCTCTCGATCAATTATTTAAGTACATTTTTATGGAATTATGTGCTCATGATGAGCTTTATATAAAATATATTTATATGATTAATTTGTGAATACAACTATATAATGCTCTCAAATCATGTAAATATTTCGCGTAAATTAAAAAAATTATGGATTCGTTAATTGACAATTTGAATTGGAAATGAAAGCAATTAAAGGCAAAGAGATGGCTGTCTGTCAAAGTCAAGCGAAAAAGTGGCTTGCTGCTTGCAATAAGATACACGTGATAGCATTATTTTCGCTACTCGTGTTCCACTACTGGCATCTTTGCGTTTTTGTTTCCATATGTTCAGTACTGTTTTCGTGTGTTTGGCCGCAGAAGAGGGATAACCCAACATGGACTTTCGGTGCCTCTTTACGTGGGATGGGGAAAGCAGCAAGCAGTAGCGACCCAAATTGAGATAAAAAAATAAATAAAAAAAAATGAAGGAAGAAAGAAAGAGCTCGTGGGTCCTGAAACGTGAAATCAGTCTAAAACAGTAGATGAGATATTATTTATTAAAAATTTAAAACTGGAAGTGGTGCGGTCTTTGATGAGTACGAAGAGATGAGTATTCAAGGAGCGTGCAAGTATTCAAATATCACTAAAATTTACACTATTTTTAGCTATGAATCACGGACACCAATATGACAGTGTTTCCGCGTGTCCAACGTAAATTTGACACGCGATCTTACATCTTTCATTTAAAAAATGTTACTTTTTAGTTTGGACATGCATTGAATATTATTTGGACATCGTAAAAAAAAAATGATCTACTATCTTTTTATCAATTATTTAATAGATTGAAAATAAATTTAAAAATTCAAAAATTTAAGTTTATTTAAGTTTTTTTCTTGAGATATTAATAGAAATAATATCCCTTTTTTTGGAAGGGGCATAAAAGTAGGAAGTATACATATGATATTTATTAAGAATACTCCATTTTTTTTAGGAAGAGTCTAGAAAATAATAAAAATTAGTAATTAAATATCTATAAATATCTGAAAGTATTACAAATTTTGACTTATGATATAATATTATGAATTATAAATCTTTCTTAAATTTTTAATTATATATATATATGATGTATCGGTGTTTATGCTTTCTAATTATTTAGAAATAACAAATAATGAGAAATGGAAAAGCAATGAAGGAAAATAAAATCGATTCTTTTATTTAAAAACTAGTGTATTTACTCATATGATGCATGGGTTGTTAAATGTTTATAATGATAAATATATAAATATAGTTAACATATTTAAAAATTTTATTTTGTCACAATGATGAGCAATACTTCATTGTCAAAATAAATTTGTTAAAGTTGTTAGAACGAAATGAGCAAAGTCAGCAGTATGCCACATCATCCTAACAACTTAATTATGATAAAAAGTTATGATAAAATTGTTCAATCCTACTTCTTCAAGTCATTATATCCAACATATTTTTACTATTCAAAAGTAAATAATATTGTTTATTAATACTTACAATATCAAATCTAATAGATATATATGTAATATTAATGAGAATTTATAGCATGACTGGTAAAAGCCTTCTAAAATTTTCCATTGATGCTTCCTCAAAATATAAAATACATGACAGTTTTATTAGTCAAAAAATAAAATAAAAAATTGCTTATTGAAGCTTAAAATATTTAATCTAATAGATATAATTATAAGATGTAAATATACAATTATAGAGTTGTAAGATTAAAAAAATTATTTATTACGAGATTAATAATGTACATTAATATAATTTATTGATTTAAATTTAATATAAAATAATAATAATTTTAAAATAGATAAATCACTAACTAAGTATATATATATATATATATATCACCAGTTTGTGGTTTCAATATTCATAACAAAACTATTCTATGACTAATTTCTTTTGTTTGCAAGCATTTTTGTCTTAAATAAGATTTTAATTAATAAGAACTTCTTGTACAAGTTGCGAAGACATTATAAAATTCTTTATCCTCTATTTTTTTGAGCCACTAATTCCATGGTATTTTTATTAATCAAAAATAAATATTGATAAATTTAAATTTATTATAAATAAAAAATTATTATAGGATAGGTAAATCATTATCCATAGAATGTACATGTCTAGTATCATTACCCAATGTATATATTTTATTTCACTTATTTGAGGTATTAAAATTTGCAACAAAATTGTTCTATGACAAATTTCTTTTGTTATGCAACATTATTGTCTTACATAATAATTTAAATTGTCTATATTTGTTATCAAAGTTAAAAAAACTTACTATCAGATTAAAATATGAATAAATATATATTTTTAATTTAAATTTAATATAAATTATTGATAATTATGAGATTTGTAAAAGAATCATTTTATAGCAAATTTATTTCATCACGCAAGCATTAATTATTGTCTGGAATAAGATTTTAATAAGAACTTAAAGCATTGGTTGTAAAGGCTTTCTAAAATTTTTGAGCATTGCTTCCTTGGAATATAAAATCCATGATATTTTTATTAACCAAAAGGTAAATAATATTGCTTATTAAAGCTTAAAGTACCTAGTATAATACTATATAGATATACAATTGGAGTATTGTAAGAATGAAAAAATTATTAACAATAAATTAAATTATTTATGTTTTATTATTAGAATTTAAAAACTTTTAGTATAAGATTAATAGCATATATAATTATAATTTATTAATTTCAATTTAATAGAAATTGATAATAATTATAAGTATGTAAATAAATAAATTTGTATCATATATATTTAATATCAACCCGTGCAATTTGAATATTTGATATTACCGGTTGAAGTATTAATATTTGTAAGAAAATTGTTTTATAACTAATTCTTTCATAATGTGAACATTATTATCTTAAATAAAATTTTAATAAAAACTTTTAGTAAAGTTGTTAGAAATTCTAAAATTTCTCACTCTAGAAAAAGAAATTAAAGTATCTAATTTAATAGATATAATTACAAAATATAGATTAATATTTAGAGTGTTTAAAATTTAAAAAATTAATTAATAATAATCTAAATTTTTTATTTTTCTTATGAATGTTAATAAAAATTATTTATTGTAAGATTATGAATATATAAATATAATTATTAATTTAAATTTATTAATCGATAAAAATGATAAGTTATTAAACCATTACTCATGTATTGTATATGTTTGGCATTTCTCGTACTATCATCCTTCCTTGATAAGTTGTGAAGGTTTCATCTAACAAAATAGGCATTGGAGGAAATTCTTTCAAGCTTTTTCCATTCGCTTGTAAAAGAAGACATTTGATAAACTCATAACTACAACATTTTTTAAGAAGCGGCTTTGTCAGTATTCTGCCTAACATTGAAAAATTATTGCTTTTGATCAAAGGCGCGTTTTGCATCTAAAACACTTTCCGAGGTGGCGCAAAGAATCAAGCTACATTTTCTCTGCAACGCTTTTGAAGAAAAGACAACACTGTTTGTGCTTCCAGCGTTCTTTTATTTACAAAAGCGCAAACAACATTATGCCTCTATGACAATGTGATGTCACCAGATTCTTATTCTATAATATAGGTAACACCAAACACGTGTTGCCTTTCTCTCCTAATAAAGAATATACTAAGCGTTGCCATTTCTTTCAATATAGGTGACAATATATAAGCGTTGTCTTTTTTCTGATTACAGTAACAAACTACCAGCATTGCCTTTTTTATGAAAACGTGGACATTTGCTAATTTGAGCATGGCCGTATTAAAGTTGTCACCTTTTATTAACTATAAAGTAACCTTTCTAAAGATAAATCAACCTTATTTATATACAAATTTATTTTTTTATTTTTAATTTTATATTTAATTAACTTAACTTTGTAAATAAAATAAAATAAGTTACTATTAATCAATTATGTAAATAGGTCGTCTCAAGTATATCATGATTAATATGTTTAGTTCCCAATACAAATTATCAATCATTAATTCAAACCAAAATGTACATAAGTAAACAAAATACATCTAGTATGAACTTAAACAAAATACATTTAGTCATGAAGTTAAACAAAATACATCTAATCATATCCATTGCAAGTTTTGTCCTGCATATTTCTTCTCCTTGCCTTTCTGAATTGCAGTGCAATATTAGCTCAATCTGCAACATGTAATATATCCAATGGTGAGATAAATGTAAACATAGCTAAAGTAAGCACATTATGTATGTACTTTTATGAATTTACATGATTGTTAAAAATAACTATCCAATAACATTAAAATTTCCTTTTTTTCCGATAGATTTATTGATGATAAGGCTTGGGACTTTCAAGAGAGTAACTAGCTTACAAAGTTTGAAAACAAAAGCAATAAAAAAAAATTCCAGCATTGAAGATATAAAAAAAAAAAATCATATCTGCTATATTGTCATAATCAAGATCAAATTAGCAGCTTCACTAGACTATCTAGTTCCTTCAGTTTGCCAAGAGCCAATGTATATCGCACCAAAAGATAACACACAGTGTGATACCACTATAAGATGATGACTTTGCTCAGCCAAACTTAACACTGGATTGAGATCGAATAGGAACCAGTGTTTGGACCCTATAAGTGTATAGGTGGAGGTGCTAGTAGTGTCACTAGTGTGGTGCAAGTGAAAGTGTGTACTCTGCTTTTTTTTTTTTGGATAAAGGTATCATGACTCTATGCACTCTCAAATTGAGAAGAGCCTAAACAAAGAGGACAAAATCAGAAAAGTTAAATACAAACATAGCAAAAAGAACAAGTAAAAACTAGAAGCACTAAGCAACCCTAGATGACCACATCAATTACAAACATGCATTTCAAGAAAAGATAGATAGATAGATGGCTATGGAAGTTTTATAAAATAATGATGACTAGTTTTGCTTGTATTTTTCAAGAAATAATAATAATAATTTAACTTGACTCTAATCAAAGACATTAAACCTCATCAAGTTACCATCTTTTTCTTTAAAGGAAGAAAAAAACTAGTGTAAACATGGTTCTTTGTCCTCAAGAAAACCCTTTAAATTGCTATGTAGGTACAATTAATGGAGGCCTTTTCAATTGATATTTTATGCTGTAGTTTATACAAAGAGAAACAAAAGGGAAAACAAGGATTTACAATGTAGGGCAAATGGGCAATTCATTAACTTGGTTGACACAAACATTGTTATAAACTAGATGATGTGTAAATCATGTGTAACCTCATTAAAAATTTCCAATCAAGTACATTATTATAAGTTTCAGGTTTGTTTGGATAATCTACTTTTGGGTTAAAAATAGCTCATAATTAGAAGCTTCTTGAGACAACTTTTAAAAAGAATGATTATGTATCAAAATTAAGCTCTTACCACATATGCACTTCCTATTAGCAGCAATAAAAGTTAGTAAAATAGAAAGAAAATTGATCATTGCCAATGAAGAGAAGTGAGTTTCAAATGTGCACCTCTCTTTTGCTTCTTTTCATACACTTTCATTGCCATCATTCTGCATTTACATTATATAGTGGAAATGAACAATTCTTCTATCTTCCACAATAGTTATTCCAACATGCTAGACGTGAACACAAATGATTTAACAAGAGTCAAGTTCAAAATTAAATCATTGAGCTTACCCAAAAAAATAATAAAATAAAATCATTTAAACAATTTGCCAACAAATTGAAAATCAAAATGGAAGTAATTTAGATAAGCAAAACTTGAAAACCAAAACAACCAAAATACTGTGAAAGAAAGATGACAAGTGGGACTAACACTTCCTGCCAAGATTGATGGATTCAGATATAACAACAAAAAGAACTTTTAGCTATCATATCAAGTTGAGATAATTGGGGGCAACAGGTAGTGATCAATCTACATAATGCACCTCCATGGACTAGGTTATAAATCCATTGAATTTGTAAATCAGACAAGAGGAAAAGAGAAGCTTGAAATTATTCTGACAAGAAACATAAAAGTAACAAAAATATACAGCATAAATCAGAAGCTGTTTTTAATTATAAATATTCTATAACGATGTTGCTTTTATATTGAGATATTGTTGTGCATTGCCTTTGCCTCTGTTTGTTCCTTTGTTATTTAATACTAGATTGTATGTCATATCCCATTTTACAAAGCACAATGTAGAAGTCACTATCATTCCAAACAATATGCTATACTATACTATTAGAATATTTTTACTTTTCATTCACACTCCATGTGTATTGAGGATATATACTAATTACTTTACCATTTATTGCTCTACTACCAAGAATACCCTGACGATGATAGCAGCTATAAATTATATCAGACGTCCCCATCTTACAATCTTATCTTATAAGTCAAAATTTGCTTTGAAATGAAGAATGCTATGTTTGGACAGATGAAAGAAACATGAAAGCTGTTTGTATGCATTGCGTGTGGACAAATTCACTTGTGAATAAAATATCTTGCTAAAGAACTAAGCCACAATAAACCATCTAAGGAAAAAGGAGATGCAAACTTCCATTGTTTCCAACCAAGTTTACGTGATATCTATAACTTACACCACAATCATACTTACAATGTTTTCATATTTTATTATTCTGTTCAATACCCTTAAAAAAAAAAAAAACAAAAACATAAGTTGTAAACATACCTCTTGAACTGGTTGATTAAAGCAGTCGTTTAACTCAACTCGCATAAAGTACAAAGGGAACTATAGAGTAGGAAAAGAAAATATCCTTAATTAGCAAGGTTTAGTATAGAAACTAACAAATCAAAGTTTTTACCAAAGAGGTATAACACAATTGACAAGACTAAGATGATTAATCTTGTGCCAGATCAAAGCATGATTGGCAGCGTTGAACAACATAGAAGTAGAAAAGTATCGACATGATATAAAAATCTCAACTATACAACCATGTTTGTGAGCGTGTGTGTGCATGTGTTTTCCTATTAATCATCATAATTGAAGATTATCACAACTAACAAGTATTGAGATCTTCTACACAATATATGTCACTCACAATTCCTACCCCATTTTATAGAAAAATAGGCCCCTCGTTTAATACAACATTTTTAACAAAGACATGAATATAAAGGTGAAATAAGCCTAAATTAGAGACAAATTTGATAGAGGCAGAATTCCTTTAGGAGCAGGAAATTGAAAGCTTACCAATGAAAAAAGTGGTCAACATTAGGGCAAGTTTAACTTGAACAGAACATCCATTTCACAGGTGCAGGGGACTTTGAAAATGTCTCTGGCATAAACCAATGCAATAAAAAACCTGCAGAGTATGAAACCAATGTGACCAGTATTTGACCCTTCCTAAAAATCTCATCTTTCATTTCTACTAGTGCAGTGCTTTAAGAAAAATTATATGATATTTCTTTTTAGGTTTAACATGTTTATCTAATTAAGAGTATTATTAGTTGATTAATTTTAACATATCTAACAGTTAAAAATACAGATATCAAAGTTGGAATCATCTTCTTATCTTATATATATATATATATATATATATATATATATATATATATATATATATATATATATATATATATATATGTAGACACAAAAAAAATTGAACTAAATTAAATATGAACATGAAACTTTCTTCAAGCAGGTCATAAAATTTAGGAAATTAAATAGATAGATACTTTTAAATCAAACTCAATCCAAGAGAGTCAATCCATTAAAAGCAATCAACAATTGTCATTTAACATCAATCTAACAACATAGCGAGGTAGAGAAAAGATTATACCAGCATAAATTAGAAGTCGCCCAAGTCTAAATAGCAAGCTAATAGGAAGTGGGAACATAATCAGTTGGACAAGAAACACCCACTCAAGATCATTGCTAAGCATCTTCAAGCAACTTGGGTTTAATAAGATGAAACCACACCTTGGGGATAAGGAACTGATTAGCCAAAACTGAATCAGACGACAAGAAACTAAAGATGTTTGGAACACTGAACTCACCGCTTTATCTATGTGATTTGAGTTGCTGCAAATGAAAAAGTGAAGGTCAGATGAGTGAGACGTGAGTGCCGTGACCAATTCTTTCCTTATCTTCAAAGTCGTGCAGAGGGAGCCATATGCAGGTCGCGTCGTGCAGAGGAGATGGAGCCACAGCCAAGTTGACGTTGGACGGAGAAGAGGGAGCCACCAGCATTCAAACTGGAATGCTTGGTCGTTGCAGTAATGCGGCATTCGAATGGTGGTTGCAGTGGCGTATGCCTTGCACGGTGGTTGCAGTCATGGCATTCAGACGGTCCTTGCAATGGTGGCTCGCGCAACTCCAAAGAGAGGGCACCAGAGAGTTGAATTAGGGATTGAGTGAAAATGAGCTCCAAAGAGAGGGCACCAGAGAGCAGGGGAATTAGGGATTGAGCAAAAATGAAATTAGGGGGCTCTAGCAAGAAAATGTGTTTATTGGGGTTAGAAATTAGGGATATATGAAATTAGAAGAGAAAATGAAATTGAGTGTTTTAAGTGGTTTATGTTAATGGTGAGAAGAAGTAAAACTTTTTGTGGGAAAAATGCTTTAAATTGCCGCCTAATAATTTTAGGCAACATTTATTAAGTGTGGGTGAGTATAATGTAAAAGGAAACACCAATAAAATGTAACTATCATTCAAAATAAGCGTGATTTATGTATAGAAGATAGAGCAATATTTTGCAAGCGTGCTCTTTGTTGTCAAAGAATACATTTTACAAGCGTTGCCTAAAAATCCGTTACCAAAACTCTGTTTAAATGGCAATCGTGGAAAAGCATTGCCTTTATACATTATAGGCAACACTTTTCACATATTGCTCAAAATAAGTGTTGTCTTAGGCAAAAAATGTTATAGTGATATATGATTATCGGGAACAATGCAAAGCAGCTTTTATCTTGCATGAAAAAGTACAAATTAATGTAATCCATTAGGACGCAGACTGAATTTAAGAAATAATGTAAATAATGGGGAGTGAATTTAGGATGATGTTGGGTGGTCGAAAAATTATTTCTATAATGGTGTCGAATGCTTGATTCGTCAATCTTAGTATGAGTATTATTTTGCAATGGATGTGATATGTCTTTGTCAAAAATACGTACCAATGCTTTGACAATCGAAAGTTTGCCAATTCTTTGGGTTAACTCATTAATTTTGAAGGCTTATGAGGCATATGATGATGATACATAGAAGAACAAGTCATGTTTTTGACAAGGAATGTTTCAACCTTAGTATGGAGTAGGAGATGAGGCCACGTTCAACACTTAGTGAATTTTATGAAAAATGTGTGGTCGAGGAAGGTGTTGTTGTTGGTCAATGAATTGTATGTTGCTAACTCGAAAAAGCGGAGAACAAACCCACAATTAAATGTATTCGAGATTTTAGGAGCAGTTATCAATGGTTATTAAGTCCATATCAACACATTAGAATGTGGGAACGGTTAGCCATGTTAGTCAGAGCATGGAAAATATCAATGGTTGAGATGTCAAAGAATTGATTCACTTCTAAGAGCTAGAATTTTGCTGTATGTCAGAGGAATTACTTGGGATTCAAGTAGAATTTTGTCTATAAATAAAACCTTTGATTCATTCAATCAGGGATGGTTAAACACTCATAGAGTACCTACTATCTGCATGTCATTGCAATAATGGAACCATAGGAAAATGCTGAGCACAATGCCATTGCCTTAGTCTAGTTTGCTATCTCATTTCATTTCCTTTCAATCAATTTATTTGCTTTCTATTATTTCATTTCAGCATTTCATTTGTAACATCCATAATTTTGATGCATTTGTAATTTTGCATTACAAATTAAATAAATAATAATGTGTAAAGTCATTAAGGGATAAAACACATTTAAAATAAAATAAAATTAATTACTGAATGTAAATTTTAAATAAAAGCTGGCAGAGAAATTTATTTGTGTGAATGCAGCTAATAAAATTAGATAGGGAAACAAAATAAGATAATAGGAGATTAAATTACATAGTTAAAACCCTGTCAGGGATAGAAATTTAATAAATTACATTCTTGGTAAAAATATTTCGGAACATATTAGAATTTCTTCTGGGATCTCTTAAAGCTTCCGAACTGTTTAATTTAAGGATTCTGGGTATAATAGAGTACCTATATCATGTCACAAAGTACTCATGGGTGACATAAAGTGATAACTATCACTTTCAACTTTTTTATCAAAGGCTTTGATTAAGTTATAAGTCATGTCCTTGATCCAAAGGTTAGAGTTTAAACGTCCAATACCACTCAAAACTACTAAACTCTCTCTAAACACAACTCAAAAGCAAAACACTCTTCCTCACCTTCTCTTCAAAACTCACACTACCTTCCTCCCTCCAATCCCTCACCTTTTTCTTCACAAACACCTCCACAAATCCCACAACTCTCCCTCAAATCCCAAGCTCTCTTCTTCTTCTTCTCATTTCCCCTCTTCTTCACCAACTAAGAAGCAAAAACTCCTCTCCTTTCCTCTCTCAAGGCCGCTACTGCTATATCCAAAGTGGGGAAGAAATTTTTCTCTTGGAATGGTGATTCTTGGAGGAGTAGCTTAAATCTTAGAGGAGTCTTCAAGCTTGGAAGTAGAAGGAGGGATCTCTAATACTCTTGTATTGTTATTGTGAAGAAATATGTGATTTAACATAGTGGTATGTTTAGAGCTTAGATTTAGTTTATGTTAACTTGGATGAGTGTTCTAATATGGTTTTTATGAGGTGGAACCCTTGGGAGAATAATTAATTGAGTTATGCCATAAACTAGGTAGTATATGATTATTTGGGGTTAAAACTTGAATCCCCAAGATTAAATATGAGATTGAGATTCTTATGAGTTCAAATAACTTAGTTGACCTTAAATATAAGTGTGATTATAGATACAAACTTGTTAGAATGCTTATCTTGGATTTTGTCACAAAAGGGTAGTTAAATCTTACACTATCAACCTAGAAGAAATGAAAAATTAATTATCTTACCAATGGAATAAATGCAAACTAATTTTACCCTTTTAAAAAAATAATGTATGGAGTCTAAAATTGTCTTTGAGTAGTTGGTTGGTGAAAGGATGAGTAGAAACAATTTTGAACTTAAACTAGTTCCGGTAAGCCACTAGAAGGGTGATTTTTGGTTCCTATCCCTCAACGGATAGCAAAATTGATTTTAGGCTTGATTATTTGAGTTATATAGACCTTAGAAATGTCCTTGAATTGTTAGAATTAGTTTAAGGTGAATTATGGAAGGTTTGGGATTTAACTAGTCAAGTTCCCTAGTTCATAAAGTCATTTTCGGCCATGTATTTGAGGGTTAACTAACTCCATGTTTTAGTGAAGTATTCAAAGTTATTATGGTGAATTTAAGTGCCCTAGGTCATATATGATAATGTGGTGTAAGTTTAAAAAGGTTTAGAGTTGGTTTAAAGGTGTGAATAGCAATAGAAAAAGG
This sequence comes from Pterocarpus macrocarpus, assembly GCA_031439585.1. Lineage (NCBI taxonomy): Eukaryota > Viridiplantae > Streptophyta > Magnoliopsida > Fabales > Fabaceae > Pterocarpus > Pterocarpus macrocarpus. Next base: position 10,494,518 of record CM062514.1, read on the forward strand.
TGTGTTACTAAGATTAGGCCAAAATGGGTATTAGACTATTTCCTTAGTATGGGTTAAAAGACTTGGGATCTAAATTTAATTATGAGTAAAGCATTAACAAGTTTGAAATAACCTCTTTTAAACAAAACTAAAATCTTGAAGCCAAGAGTTCTTGAGAAAAAGTGTTATGTTACATGTCTACTTGAATGTGAGGTAAATATAATGGTAGGAAGCCACTTGGAATAGAATTATGGAATAATTATTTATGGTCAATAAGGCCAAATAATGAAAACCAAGTGTTCAGAAGTGGGTTACCTGAAGGAAATTCGAACAACAATTGGGACCTCAAGCTGCTCGTGATATGATTGACAGGCTAATGAAGCTGGAGCTCCACAATGGTGGGGGTACCTGCAAGGACTCCAATGCTTAAGTCAATGAGTGCAGGAGAGTGTATGAGAGGGTCAAAAAGGTAGCTGAGGTCCATAACTAGACTCGTATATATAGTAAGTAGCTGAGAAGATAGAGGTCTGCTTCCACCATAGTAGGGGATAACTCGGGATGTCCATTAGTTGGAAGTTAATGGATGGGTCCGAGTTTATTGGCAACACGCGAGATGAGTAACGTTCCACCGTATTAAGGGACTCTATTACGCTTAATTCGGATTTGGGTCTTAGCTCGCACATGGGGTCCGAACTATGCATCGGACAGTGATCAATCCGACCTCTAATTGGGCTTAGCTATTGGGCCGAGTTGGGCTTGCATACTCCAATCCAGAACAGTGCCCCCAACTCGGTGACTGAGGTGACTTGATTGGGTGCCAAGTTCTTCATGATTCTCTGAAGTCATGATCCGTGTTTCGAGGATAGTAAGCCATCTTTCAAATGATTTGACGTTTGCTTGTGACAACGTCCTGTATCTTCAGGAAGTGGCGACTTCTTTTTGCCTTGTAAGTTGCACTCTGTTGCCTCGAGCAAACATGTGTTGTTTTGGCGCCTCTTCAATGCGAAAAGTCATATTGTGCCCTTGGTGACGTTTGGTATGCACGGTAAGGGGGCATTTCTACCCTTATAAATGTCCGCTTGCTTATTCTATCCTTCATTTCTTCACGTGCCTAAACCTTTGTAGTGAAGGAGAAGAAGCTACTTCGTCTCACAACAAGTCAATCCATCACATTTGAGCGTTCATTCCGCGTAACAGGTATCTCCTTTTTTTCCATTTCCTATTTCATAGTATTTATAGTGCTTGTTTCGTGGGATGAAAAGTGATATCAGTGCTGGTTTGGGTTCCTTCCACCATTCAGTCGCATTTTTGCCACTACTTGGGGGTGGTTTTAACCCCTATTTTGCTACATTTCTGTACTTTCACCGCCCATCGGTGGCTTTATGTTTAGAGGGAAACCATCGTAGGGGCCTATCTTTGCAGTTTCCATCCTATTTGGAAAGTTTCCAACTTAGGTTTTTCTCGAGTTTGTGACGTAGGGGTGGTTTCCTTTGTAGGTTATTCGAGATCTCGAGATGGTCAAAAAACAAAGGGCTCTAACGTTTCCTCCCGAGATCAATTTCATCTATCGGTAGGTCAATCCCGAAGTCCTTGGGACCCCCTAATCATAACCCCGGAGTTCCTAACCCATTTTAGAGAAGAGTACTTAATCTCGCCGGAGGGCGAGTACGAGGAGGAGTATTATCTGGAGGCTCCTGACTCGAGTGAAAGAGTGAATGATCTCAACCATGAGAGGGGGCCTGATGGATGTGGTTTTATGATGTTCTTATCTCTAAACTAGGAGTTCAAATTCTGTTTACCCATTTTCAAGTGGAGATTTTGAACCAGACTGAGGCCACTCCTTCCCAACTACACTCGAATAGCTGGGCGATGATTCGTGAATTCGAGATCATCCACGAATACCTCGGAGTAGCACCATCTTCAGAAGTGTTCATTTTCCTTTTTACTCTGACTCAGCCCATTGGCAGCAGCTTAACCTTGGATGGTTATCCGTCCGAGCTCATGTCAATCGAAAGGTGTTTCTTCTTTTCGAGGAATCCTTTCACAATTTCAAGCCCATTTACTTTAAAGTATTCAGGCTTCCAAATTCATTTCCTTTCTGGAAAACCTTGGAGGGAGAGCTCTAGTTTAACATTTTCTGGTGCAAATACTTTGGTGTTCCTCGGATAGAGGAGAGTTCCCTTAAACCCAAAGAGAAGGCTGTTGTCCACTTCCTTCTCGAGAGCTTTGGGAAAAGCCATTTAAACTTAAAGAATATAGTTTGGGTAGAGCCCGGGGAGGCTAGAAGATATTTAGGTTATCATCTTTTTCCCTCGCTATTGTACTTTTTCTTCCTCCTTTATATATATATATATATACTTATTACTGGTTTCAATTTTGTATACGAAATGGCTCCGAAGTCTGCCCTCTCTGAGTTCCATCGTAGAATTTTGAAGAGGTCCTATGAGGGGGATAAGAGGAATAGTCCTGGGTTAGTGGGATCTGGAGAACTGATGTTCACTTCAGCTTTCGAGGCAGCTCCCGCGGTCCAGTCTTCGAAGAAACACAAATAAAAAAAGGTAGCCAAAGAGAAAACCATCATCATTGATCCTATCAGTCCTCCTGCATCGGGAGATAGGTCAAAATTCCATGTCATGGAGAAGGATTTTCCTTATCCTGAATTTATGGATAAGGAACTGATGGTCCCTGCCCTCCTCGAGTGCCTACAAGGGGATGACGAGAACTTGACCAGCAAGTTCCAATGGGCCAAGCATGCTATGTCGAAGTCAGCGCCTTACTCCGCTACTCGGAGCCGATTATTACTTCCGGTGTTCGAGCTATAGAGGAGGCTAAAGTTTTGAAGGAGAAACTTTCCCTTCTTCAAGACAAGAGGTCGGCTTTGGAAAAGGCTAAGCGGGTCGAAATTGATGAGCTAAAGGAGAGGCTGTAATCAAAGAACAGGCAGCTAGAGGATTCTCATGCCCAGATGTTGGAACTCGAGAGGGCTTGTGTGTAACACCTTAATAAACCCATACTATGCTTAAGTCATATTACAGCGTTTTATTAGCTGTTACTTATGCTCGTGGAAAACTAAACTTTACTTGAAATTAAGTTATGCGGAAAATACGGTAAGATTTTTTTTTTTTCTTAAATACATCATCGCTTTGCAGCGATTTGGAAAGTAAAGCCTTGAGCGAGAAGATAGCTATAAACGAGCGTGTCGCATACATACAAGTCGTAAAATAAAGGAGCAATGGATGAGTAGAAATGTAATACATTGCATACATGGCTAATCATTACATCCACATGGGTTCATAATATATATACATAGATATCAGCACTACATCTAAGGAGGCTCATGGTCGTGCGATGGTCCAAATACTAGATACTAAGTATAAATTTAAACGACAAAGCCTATCTCAAAAAGGGATATACGAAGGTGCAGAGCGATGGTCACTAAAAGTCCCAAAACAGCTTCGTCTTGCATCCTACGTCACATATTCGCTCACAGTGTGGGGGATCCACGCTCCACTCCACCGGAGGCGCCATCGGATTCTGGTGACGATACGGAAAGGTAACTAGGGTGAGAAATAGAATTTCTTAGTAGGACTCGAACCTAACACTAAAGTGTCGTCGTCGTCGTCCCAGCCACTTCGGTTTTTATAAATGAAAACAGTGAGCATGCATAAGGTCCAATTCTTAGATTTTCGAAAACATGAATATCCGAAACGGATTCAATTCTTAACATAGCTTCTAATCATTTATTTCATAATATACATGAGTACAAATATAATTACACAAAACATGCAAGACTACACTATAAGCTTCTCTTAACTTCTTCCCCTTTTAGGGTTTTGGACCGAAGTCCCTTGTCTTTTCTTAACTTGACTTTATCTTAAGTCTTATCTTTTCACCCACTAAACATAAGTGGTAATGAGCTCATACCGTGGCCGTTGCCACCATAGAATTTCGGTACTTATACTAGCTGGGTCATGCCATGCCTCATGTAAGACCTATCCCCTATACTCACACTAGCTAGGTCATGCCATGCCTCATGTGAGTCGTGGGTGAGGGGAGCTTAAATTATATCACCTTCCCTTTTGAAGGATCACACACTTAATTAAATCTCTTCATATTAAAGCTTAGGATGCAAAATATTTCTAAGTCCATAATTTTCGCAGAGTTTCAGCAACATAACAGCTAAGCCAAAGCTTCCCAAAATTTTGCCAAACAGATAAATCCAATATCATACATCATTAAGCATCATATCATCAATAAATCATATTCATATCATCATCATCACTCATCATCATCATAGCATTATGCTTGCACATAACATAGGCATATTCTCAAGCAAAATTTTATGAGCTTAGCTTAATAAATTGGATGCAAGCTTTTAATTGAGATTGTCTCTTGTGTAAACTCTTTTATTAGGCGTAGGGCCAATTTCATCCATTATCCTTTTTGAAACTTTTAAATTGAGTTATGAGGGTTTTCCAATGCTTAGAGTAAAGGTCGTAGTGTCTTAAAGCTTATTTCTTATTATTCTTTAACTTTCACCATAATCAGTTTTTACTTTTACAGTGGGGCAGTAAGTTTAAAAATTCACCATAATTTCATCTTTTACTATTTTGTTTCAAATTTTGGTATGGTTATACTTCTCTGAGTCTATTTTTAAATAAAATAAACCCCACTAAAAAATTCATTTTGTAATTTGAGTTATACACATTTTATTCTGACTATTCAGACTTGAAAGTTCAACTCAGGTCAGTGGCTTGTCCACTTCACTGGGAGTTCCACACATGGAATTTGACAAAACTATTTTATGGGCATCTTCCTCTATGTATTAGCTTTCTAAAAAACTTTGTTCCACTCAAAAATATTCTGTATAACTTGAGTTATGCACATTTTATTACATACTGCCCGAATAGAAATCTATCCGGGAACAGCCAACTTTTAAAAATCATATCTCCCTTATTTTAAATCCAAATTTCACAAATTTTATATGTGTGGAAAGCTCTTTGAGTATACTTTCACAGAAAATTAGTTTCATTACATTTTGATTGTAGAACGAGTTATACAGTAGGAATTCCAAACTGCCAGAATTCTAGCTTAACTAGCTTTCATGTTTTACATATCAAACTTGTGGAGATGTTGCTATACCACTTCAAATCATCATTTTTATGTTTTATCTCACCATCATATTCAAAGTTATAATCACCAAATCAGTATTTTAAACCAAAATTAAGCAAGATACATAAAACCATCATGCCACATAATCTCATTTCAATACAACATTTTTCAACAAGACAAGAAAAACTCAGAGCAAGAAATGGTCATGAGACCTTGAAGCAAGTCCTAAAACCACCTAACTATGAAAAGCTTAGGAGTTCTAAAGCTTGAAAAATACATGAAAAAGAAAGGTTAGAGTCACTACTAAAGAGAGCTTTCTTGAAGGATTTTGAAGGTGGAGAAGGTTAGGAAGAGTCTTCCTACTTGAAGGCTTGGAAATGGGGCTTGTGTATAAGTGCTCTTGTTTCTCCAAAGACCAAAAATGGTGGTCCTTGAAGGGATGGTGAGGGTGGTGATAGAAATGAGGTAAGAAGTAGTAGAGAGATTGGAAGAAGAACAAGGAAGATTGGAAGAACAAGAGAGTAGGAAAGGGACTCAGAGAGAGGAGAGAGCTTTATGTCTTTGGGAGAGGAAATGAAAAATGAAGTGAGGAGGAGAGAGGAGAGGCTGATGGCACAAAATGAGGGGGAGAGAATGATGTGATTTTGCTTCTTACAACAAGCAAGAGAGTGGGAAAAACCTTGGGGCAAAAGAGAGAGTTGTGTTTCCTTTGAGTCTTGGCACTTGGATAAAGACCATGTAGTGTTTTTTAAGTGATTAAAAGCATGACCTATCTTAGGATTGGCATTGGATGAATATGATTAATCCAAGTGTCATAATCTTAATGGAGGAGAGTAGATCTTTTGTCTTGACTCAAGAAATCTACTAACATGGACTCTTAATCTAGTGGTGTATGATGAGAAGGCAAATGGATGGTTGGATATGATTCTTGCTTTGACCAAACTTTCAAACAATAATTAAAGGGAAGTTTCTAAATTTTTACAATTGTTATAATTATCTAAATGCTAATTAATTCAATTGGTTTAAATTACACTTTAACACATTTTCAATTAAAAGAATTTTCCTCATTAATTATGTAAAGAAAATGTAAGGGTTAATGTGATTAAGATGTGATACTTATGTGCTCTTAGTTAATTAGGTTAGACCACCTCGATTTTATGTTCTAAATCATGAATTAATAAGGATTGGGCAATTAGGCTTTTAATTGTAACTTTTAATGCATTATGTTTCAATTGTTGACTTGCCTTTAATTTACTAAGCCTTGCTCTCGAGATTAGCCGATTAATTCTTAATTAATCGCTAACCCCTCTAATTAGCTGGAGACACCGAGCTAATTAGCTTATATGAAAATGGGGATGTTACATTATGCCGATTCTTCCAAGGCTGCGGCCAAAGCAAAGGATGAAGTGGCGCGAATGGAGCAGCTATGGGCGAAGTTGGCTGAAGAGATAAAGGAAAGTCTCTTGGAGCCATGTCAAGTTATTTGCCCCGATGCTAATTTCAACAAGGTCGGGTTAGATAAAATTATGATTGATGGTCGTATTGAGGTAGCTCTGGATGAAGATGATGAAGGCACCGAGGATCCTAAAGTTGATCCACCGAATTCAGTGTCGAACCCTTGATGTATGTGATTTTTATTTTTGTTTGCCCTATCATGGGCTCTCTTTGTATTGAATGTTTTCCCAGGTTCCGGGTTCTTGTAATGAAATTTCCCGTACTTTGCTATTTTATTAGATATTTGTTGCCAATTGAACTAATTGATGCACCTGTTTTTCACTTAAGTCATAACTTGAAAGGAACATTGGTGGCATCTTATTGTCTCACCGAACTGGAAATTATCCGAGTTGGATTTCCCATGTAGGCTAGAACTTAAGGGTTTCTTTCGTTCACTTAAGTTAGCACCAAAGACATGACTGACTTGAGGTATAACATCGGATTTTGCGCATGTCTGAGTTTGTTTACTCCGGGACTTTGCATGCATGTATCCGAGTTATTAGACCGGGACTCATTTTTCTCGACTAATGGGTGATCAATTCCTTAGGAGAACTAAAGCGGGTTGCGAACATTAAATTTGAATAATAAGCATAGTAAGTGTAACGAGGAATAAAAAAAGTGAAAGTGATAACAAATAAACAAGATAATAATGAATGTAAAATAGGATAAAATTGTAGCAAAGATAATATATAAAAGTAGGAAACTGAAAAGAATTTAGTAAATACTGCTCAGCCCACAGAGTTTCACCTCGTTAAAACCTCCTCGGGAAAACCCAGTGGGACAAAACCCGAGGTAGGAAAAAGAGTACGGCTACTTCACGTGGTTTAAACTTTGATGAAAAATTTTCAGAGGTTAGAGAAATTCCATGATCTCGGAATTTCTGATCCTAATAGTGTGAAGAGCTTGCATGCCCTTTTTCCTAAGACGTCAATAACTCTATATGGGCTTTCCCAATTCGCAACCAATTTCCCGTGGCCCATAGGAAGCTTTCCGATGTTAGCACATCAAAGAACCAATTCACCTTTGTCGAACATTTAAGGTATCACTTTGGTGTTGTATCTTTGAATTTTTTGATGTTTTAGCACATTCTCTCGTTAATAAGTCATTTCCCTTGCTTCATTAAATAGGTCGAATTCTTCCTGAAGTGCTTGCTGGCATGTAGGTCAGAACATAACACGTGGTCTGAATTATTCGGCTTCGATTGCTATCATTGCATCCACCCAGTAAGTCAACTTAAAAGAAGTTTCTCTTGTTGTCGAATGCAGGGTGGTTTGGTAGGACCATAGAAAGCTCCCGAGCTCATCGGCCCATGCCCCCTTTGCCTCGTTGAGTCTTTTCTTTAACCCTTGTAACATGGCTTTGTTGGCAGCTTCTATTTGACCATTGGCTTGTGGGTACTCGACAAAAGTGAAGTGATGTTTGACCTCGTAGCTCCTGAGGAATCCTCAGAACTTTTGATCTATAAACTAGGTTCCGTTATCAGTAACTACAGAGTCGGGTACTCCAAAGCCGGTGAAGATGTTTTTCCATACGCACTTCCGAGCTTGGGCGACAGTAATGGTGTAGAGCGGCTTTGCCTCTATCCACTTAGTAAAGTAGTCGATGGCCACAATTCGGTACTTCACTTGTCCCGAGATGAGTGGGAAGGGACCTAGGAGGTCAAGTCCCATTTGATGAAAGGGTAAGGGGACACGATCGAGGTTACTTTAGAAGGGGCGAGGTGAAAAGTGTCATGTTTTTGGCAGCTGGAGCATTTCATTGTATACTCGACCGAGTCTTTGATCATCGTCAGCCAATACAAACCAACTCGCAATACTTTCAATGCGAGTAATTTTCCTCCGAGGAGGAGGCCATAAGAACCTTCGTGAACTTCCTCAAGAATAGTGGGAAACCGATCTGATCCCAAACACTTTAGTAATGGCTAGGATAGTCCTCTTTTGAATAATTGTTCATTTATAATGGTGTAATAAGAGGCTTCTCTGGCTAGCCTCTTTGCATCCACAGGATCTTCTGGTTGGGTCTTGTTACGCAGGTATTGGACAATCAGAGTCATCCAGTTTGAAACTCTGTCGATTGATAAGGTCGGAAGAGGTTCCCTTATCGAGGGGAGCTTCAACGTCTCTTAGATCAAGCTTTGGTTGTTTCTTCCGGGCTTAGTGCTTGCCATCTTGGAGAGGATGTCGACCCTGACATTCTCTTCTCTAGGAATGTGTTGGAAGTCGATGCCTGAGAACTCCTTTACTAGCCCTCTTACTTTCAGAAGATATTTTTGCAGCAAAGCATCCTTAGCTTGATACATCCCGATTACTTGGGAGGTCACGATTTGAGAGTCGCTGCATATCAAAAGTCGGGATACTCCGACGTCTTTAGCTAACTTTAAGCCAGCTATGAGGGCTTCGTATTCGGCCTGGTTATTTGAAATTGGGAAGTCAAACTATATGAAGAGCTCGATGATTATTTCGTCTTCTTTTTCAAGTATCGCTCTAACTCTGCTTCTTTTCTATATAGAGGCTCCATCTACATGTAGTGTCCATCCCAGTTCTGGGGAATTCACATCTTCCACCGTTTCTACCAAGAAATTTACTAATGCTTAAGCTTTAATGGCCAGCCTTGGTTCATACTGGATGTCAAATTTCAAAACTTCTACGGACTATGACACCGTCCTGCCCGCCAAGTCTGGCTTTTAGAGAATTTGCCGGATTAGCTGGTCGGTTCATACGATGATCGTATGAGCTTGGAAGTATTAGCGAAGCCTACGTGCCATGATGAACAAGGCCATGGCAACTTTCTAAATCTTCCGATATCTAATCTCGAGGCCTTGTAGTACTTTGCTGTGAAGTATACGGGTTGCTGTTGTCGAGAATCCTCCCGGACTAGTGCCCCGGCTATAGCTGCGTTGCTAACAGACAAATACAAGAACAAGGGCTTCCTAACTTCTGGTTTACTTAGTATCAGAGGGCGGGAAAGGTACTCTTTCAACTCGAAAAATGCAGCTTCACAATCTAGTATCCATTCAAAGGTATTTCCCTTTTTTTAATAGAGAGAAAAAGGGAATAGCTTTCCGAGCCGACGCAGCCATGAATCTTGAGAGGGAGGCAATTCTTCCGGTGAGACGATGTACTTCTTTCATTGTTGTCGGACTTTTCATTTCAAGGATGGCTCGACACTTGTCGGGGTTTGCTTCGATTCCCCGATGCATGAGCATGAATCCCAAGAATTTCTTGGCTTCCACAGCGAATGCACATTTATGCAGGTTTAATCTCATATTGTGTTATCAGAGATGACCGAATACAACTTCAAGGTCGGATAGGAGACTTTCTTCCTCTCTACTCTTGATTAGCATGTCATCAATGTAGACCTCCATCAAACCTCCAATGAGTTCCGCGAATACTTTGTTCATGAACCTTTGGTATGTGGCTTCCGCATTCTTCAACCCAAATGGCATAACCTTGTAACAATAATTAGCCATTGGAGTTATGAACGCCATGTTCTCTTCATCGAGGTGATGCATCAAGATTTGGTTATACCCCGAGTAGGCATCCATGAACGTGAGAAATCGGAAGTCAGAAGCGGCATCTACTAACTCGTCAATGCTTGGTAAGGGATATAGATCCTTTGGGCAGGCTTTGTTCAGATCGATGTAATCGACGCACATACGCCATTTTCCATTGGATTTTTTTACCATGACGTCGTTAGATAATCATGTCGGATATACTATTTTGCATATGAACCCAGCTTCTAGGAGACTTTGGACTTACTCCTGGACCGCGAGGGCTCTATCTGGGCTCATTCATCTCCTTTTTTGAGCTATGGGTCTTGCACCAAGGAAAATGGAGAGCTGGTGGGACATAAACTTCAGGTTGATTCTGGGCATACCTGCCGCAATCCAAGCGAATAAAACTGTGTTGGACCTTAGAAGGGCGACTAGGTCCTGTTTCAACATGGTCGAGAGATCTTTATTGATTCGAGTTGTTTGCCCAAATTCGTTGCCGATTTGAACTTCTTCCAATTCCCAATCCAGCTCAAGTCTTCCTCCTTCGACCTTCCTTGTATCCAGGTCCACCATCATGACCTTTGAGGAATTGGGAGGTCGGGAATTTTCTTGAGATACCTCTCATTGTTGCCTTTAGATCCCAAGGCTGGCATTGTAGCATTGCCAAGTCGTGAGTTGATCTACCTTTACTGTAGCAATTTCTCCTTTTTCGGTGAAAAACTTCATTGTTAGGGATGCCATCGAGATATCGACGCCTATCTTGTTCAACATTAGTCTCCCGAGTATAACGTTGTAAGCTGAGGGGTAGTTAACAACTAGGAAATTGACTTTCACCATCCGAGTTTTAGGTCGAGACCCCAGGGTTAGGTGGAGGGTGACGAACCCCTGGAGGTGCACTTTCTCCCCAGAAAAGCCGATCAACTCTTCTTTGTGTGTTTGGAGGTCAACATTCTTTAGCCCGAGCTTATCAAAAGTGTCTCGGAATAAAATAACTGCCGAGCTCCCTTGGTTGACGAATACCCTTTTTACTTCGGCATTAACCATTGCTGTAAAAATCACCATAGGGTCGTTGTATCCGGGAATTACACTTTCGAAGTCCAAGCTGGAGAAGATTATCTCCGGTGTTGTCAGTAATGTCAGCATCGACTTTTTTATCTTCCATGAGGACACGTTGAGGACCTCTTACATGTGCTTTTTTTCAGGATGACTTTGCCATTTTGCCACTAGCAAAGCCTCCGGCGATGACATTGATAGTCCTTGTAATTGATTGTTCCTCGTCATTGCCTTGATTCCCTTCTGGTTTTGAGGTTTTCTGGCTCCTCAGATTCCGCTTTCTTCGTCCCCCTGATTGGACGCACACCTTCTTCATGGACTTCTTTGGGAAGCCACGTACTTAGCCAATTTGCCTTCGCTTATCAGTTGTTCTATGGCATCTCGGAGGTCATAATAATCGTCAGTTTTGTGCCTGAAACCGTTGTGGAATTCGCAAAATAAGGACTTACTCGTATTGGCCCTCATTTTGAGATTTTTTGGCTTAGGAAACCTTTCGACTTGACCAACTTCTCGGAACAACTTGGAGAGAGATATGTTAAGGGGGTATACTCGTTATATTTACGGGGCCTTGAACGTATGTCCTTCCTTGGGTGTACATCTTGGCCGCCGGCCTTCTTGTAGGATTGGTGCCTTCTCGAGTTAGCTGTGGCTTTCTTCGTTTCCTCGAGGAAGATATATTTCCCAAGTCTTATTTGTATTTCCTCTGAGGATTGTGGTGGCCTTTTTGACAGCGAAGTTTTCAATGGCCTAGGTCATAGTCCGTTTAGCAACATGAGAATCACCGCTTGAGTCTGCAATTCATCAACAAGCAAAGTTTTGGTGTTATATCGCTCGAGGAAATCTCGGAGCAACTCGCTTTGCTGCTAATGTAAGCCAAGGATGCTGGAGACTGGCTTTGGTTTAAACTTCTTGGTAGTAAAGTGGGCCAAGAATAGTGAAGCAAGGTCGAAAAATCGATTAATCGTCCTACGCGGGAGAGAGCTGAACTATTTGAGTGCTGCTTTTTTTAGAGTAATCGGGAATGCTCGGTACCTGACGAGGTCCGAGACTCCGGCCAATGCTATCCTTGACTTGAAAGCATCCATGTGCTTTTAGGGATCAGTGATCCCATCATAAGGGTCCATGTCGGATGGGCGCTTGAAACCTTTCAGTGGCTGAGTTCCCATAATGTAGTAGGAGAATGACGTGTCGTCGCCATCCTCAGGGTCCTTGTAATGCTCCAAGCCATGCCTTGAACGACTATTAGCATACCCAAACAAAGGTTAGGATTCGGAGTGTTCGAGGTGGTGTCGAACATTTTCTACTCGAGATTCTTTATGATTCTTGCCAATATTTCGACATTGTGAGTTTCCACGATGTCGGCATTTGATGCTGCGGCTGCGTTCTCTCGAGTTTCGACCTCCATAGTGCTCTGGGCTTTTATCACGCCGACGATGCCATTCTTGACATTGTTTTCAGTAGGCTTCTTTCATACGGTCCAAGTTTTGTTCCAGCTTTTGAATTCGGGTGGCTTGCTCCCCCATCAGGGTTAGCATCTCGATGAGCGGGTTAGTGTTTGCCTGAGGGTAGAGTTCCACCCTAGAGGCAACCACGTTTCCTACAGCCCAGATGAGAGCGTAGTGAGCTGTCAAGTTCTGCTCGTGGTGGTGATCTCCAGCATCTGAAGCTGAATTGGAAGTTAGCCTACCATCCACCAGTGGTTGGTGGTTACTAGCAGGGTCATGGGCTACCGCATTTTCCTGCCTTGGGTGTGAAGACATTGGTATGATTTTTGCCATGGTACGATGGTAAGGAGTTTTTGAGTTCCCTACAAATAGCGCCAATGTTCGGAAGTGGGTTACTTGAAGGAAATCCGAACGACAATTGGGACCTCAAACTGCTAGTGATATGATTGGCAGGCTAATGAAGCTAGAGCTCCAAGGTGGTGGGGGTACCTGCAAGGACTCCGATGCTCAAGTCAATGAGTGCAGGATAGTGTATGAGAGGGCCAAAAAGGTACTTGAGATCCATAACTGGACTCGTATATATACGGGTAAGTAGTTGAGAAGATAGGGGCCTAGTTCCACCATAGTAGGGGATAACTCGGGTCATCCATCGGTTAGAAGTTAATGGATGGTTCCGAGTTTGTCGGCAACATGCGAGGTGAGTACCGTTCCGCTGTATTAGGGGACTCTGTTACGCTTAATTCAGATTTGGGCCTTAGTTCGCACGTGGGTCCAAACTGTGCATCGGACAGTGATTGATCCGACCTCTAATTGGGCTTAGCTATTGGGCCGAGTTGGGCTCGCATAGTCTAATCCGGAATACCAAGGTATGCTTTTTTACTCTTGACTCTTGGGACCTTGATGATGTCACCTTAGTTGCTTCATTCATGCCTTATGATAATAATGATTGTATTTGTGTTAAAGGATGTGTTGGAATTATGAAATAATGAGTTGTTATTGATGTTATGATTATGACTGGGAATTTTTTGGTTGTCTATTTGTGTTGTTTAAATTTTTTGATTTCTCTTGGTACAACCGTTATACTGCCGGATTTTTGCTAGAAAGATTTCATGAATGCATCCTAAGGCATAAAAGCATGAGATTAGAAAATTTTACCATGAATCATGAGATCTCTTTTTAAAATGTTTTATGCCAAGTAATACACAATTCTCTAATTAAGACTTAGAAATGATCCTTCGGTAAGAAAATGTGATCCACAAATACAAGATAATCAAGAAGTAACCCTTCGGTAAGGGAAGGTGATCCATAAAGATAAGATAATCAGGGAAGTGACCCTTCGGTAAGGGAAAGCGATTCATACATACAAGATAATCGAGCATGATCATTTAATAAGGGAGGGTGACCTATCAAGATACCCCTTTACCTTGGAGGCACATGGCAAAGATATATCCCTCCAAGTGTAGAAGTAGATCCCTTTGTCAGCTAGAGTCTAATTTAGATAGTACTGTGTGACGACGATCACGGAGTAATCTCACATTGCGAGGTATCAGAGAAAGTAATCAACGAGCAAAAATTGAGAAAAAGTGAAGAAGAGTAGGAATATGAAAAGTGATAAAATGAATTAACGTAATTGAGTCATACAAGAGGAAGAGTATATATACTCATACAATGGCTTGCTACATAAGCTGTAGAGTAACAAACTATAACCAATAAACTATAACTGACTCTAACTAACACAACTGATTAACTAACATAACTGACTTTTTCTTGTTTAGTCCTAATATCCCCCTTAAACTCAGAGGGGCATTTTCTATCACTCTGAGGTTGCTTGAAAACTTAAAGAAAAACTTGGAGGAAATTGGCTTTGTGAAAAGGTCAGCCACTTGGTCATAAGCAAGAATGTGCTGCACAAACACTTGCTTCTGGACTATTTTGTCTCGCATAAAGAATAGACCCAATTCAAAGTGTTTTGACTTGCTTTGGAGGATCAGATTTTGAGCAAGCAACACTGCACTCTGACTATCACAATATATGGTTAGGGGAAGCAGACAAGGAATGTGCATCTCCATCAAGAGGAATTGAAGCCAAGTGAGTTCAGCCACCACCGCTACCATGCTTTTGAACTCTGCTTCTGTCCTGGACTAGACACTGCATGCTGCTTCTTGCTATCCTAGGCGATTAGACTGGGGCCAAGATATACACAATACCCATTGGTTGACCTTCTATCATTTATGTTTGAGCCCCAGTCAAAGTCACAAAATGCTAGCAACCTTAATTCTTTGCTGCTATGAAATTTTAAACTAAACTAAAGTGCTCCATTGATGCAGCGCAGCATCTTCTTTACTGCCTTCCAATGAACATTAAGTGAAGAGTGCATAAACTGTGCAACCTTGTTCACTGCACAAGAGATGTCAGGTCTAGTGATGGTGGTGTATTGAAGGCCCCCCACCATTGATCTGTAGAGAGTAGGATTTGAGAAAGCTGAATCTTCATGAGCTAACAACCTTATTCCTGAAGTCATTGGAGTGGGCATAGGCTTGGCTTCATCTATTCCCACCTTCTTAAGGAGTTCCTTGATATGTGAGGCCTAAGATAATAAGATTTCCTTAGAATTTTTCTTGACAGCTTCAATTCCCAAGAAGAAGTTCATTTCCCCATAGTCCTTTAGAGTAAAAATGGAGTTTAGGTTGCCAACCAGCTCAAAGATTTCAACTGCATTGGTGCCTATGATGAGGATATCATCAACATACACCAAAATGTAGGTGGTTGATGAAGCAGAGAACTTGGTGAATAGGGAGGTATCAGATTTGATGTTGTTGAACCTAAACTAGGGCAAGGTAGGACTTAACTTAGTGTACCAAGTTCGGGGGCCTTGTTTCAAGCCATATAGGGCCTTTTTGAGCTTGCAGACTAGATGGTAATCTGAGGATACATATCCTTCAGGTTGTTGCATGTAGACATGTTCTTGGAGATCACCATTAAGAAAAGTATTATTAAAGCCAACCTATCTGATGCTCCAACCTTGTGAAAGAGTTATAAACAGCATGACTCTGTTGAGGGCTTGACCACAAGGCTGAAAACCTTATCAAAATCTAACCCCTTTTTTTGATGAAATCCTTTTGCCACTAAACGTGCTTTGTACTTGTGGATGGTGCCATCAGGGTGTTTTTTGATTCTGAAAAACCCACTTGCAACCAATGGGTTTACAGGGAATTGAAGGAGGTGGCACCAATGACCATGTTTAGTTTCTTGCTAAGGCAATTACTTCCTCAGCCATTGCATTCTTCTAGTAAGGTGAGGAAAGTGCTTGAGCCAGTGAGGTTGGCTCATGATGTACCAAATCTGTTAAGGAGCCTGTGTAACATCCCCAATTTTCCTTGTGCTAAATTATTCCATTTTGCCTAAAAATTGGAAACTCGTTTCCATTCTATCTGAAATCGAAACTCACCTCCATTCTGGTTAAAGTCGGAACTCATGTCCATTTTCTTTGAACGCAGTGATCAATTCAGAGATTGGAACTCTTATCTATTTTGGTTGAGCTTAGGACCGACTTCTGAGATTGAATTGTGTCCAAGTTCCGAGATAATATCCCGATTAATGTTGTGTATCCCGACTTCCGGGGTTATGTTTAGTATCGATCTCTGAGATTGATTCTGGACTGAGTTTCGAGATTATATGTTTAATGAGATAGCGAGTTTTGGAATTACGTGTATAAGAGTTTTAAAGTGTCCTAGTTCTCGAATTCTGAGGTTAGGGTATATGGTTTCATGTTCTGGTACCAACTTCCGACTTTGGGTTGAAGATACCCGACTTCCGGGTTTAGGTTCTATAGTCTTGTCCTCGACTTTCGATTTTAAGGTGATTTATGTGTTGTGATTTTCGATCTCCGACCTTAAGCCACAATTAGTCTTCCAAAACTTTTATGAATGTTTCCTAAGTTCCAAGTTCCGACATTAACTATACCCGATCTAGCTCTCTGTTTGTTAAGTTCCGAGTTCCGATATTAACTAAACTTAATCTAGTATTCATACATGTCACATAACAATATTAACGCACTATCACTTAGAACTATTGCTAATTCCTGCTCAATGTCGGAACTCATGTTTATTTTATTTGAACATAGAGATCACTTCAGAAACCGGAACTCGTGTACATTCTGATTAAACTCAGTGATCAACATGGAGCTCGGAACCTGATATTGCTTATTCTGCTTGAACTCGGAGCTAAAAACCTCATAACTGAACTAGCCAAATTCAACACTCTAAACCCAAGATCCAATGGCTGAGAACTTACCCACTTTACCCTTTTAGGATTGCACCATTTTGAGCCACTAGATAAGGGAGGAGTGGCCAAGTCTCCACCACCCAAGTCACCAACCACACCATGACTCAACCACTATAAAATTCAACTAACTTCCACTTTCCTCCCTTGATATTTTTGACCCCATTAGTAGCTGCCTCTTCTCTATTCTTTCTTCATCCTTCTCCTCCGTCACTTCTACCTTCAAGCTCCATTCCTCTTCTACACCAAGAACTTACATCTAGCCAACATCTATTACAATCTAGAGGTAGGATTTCTAATTTCTGCTTCTTATTTTCATGGATTAAAGCTGTATGAGAGTTCAACTCCCTTCACTTATTTGATGATATACTTGATGTGTGTGATGATTTAAGGCTGGTTTATTAAGTATTTGGAGAGATTGAGATTGAATCTTGCATGGAACATAAGATAGAGAGCAAACCAGAAACTGAAAACCTAAGATAACCTACGGCAGTTCATACGGTGGAGTGTACGGCCATTGAGACAAAATGAAACTAATTTTATGTGAAACTAGACATTCAGAGCTTTCCATACATATAAATTATAAGGTCATTGGATTAGTATTGAGTAAATTATGAATTTTTGAATTTTAACCTAAAAATCTGGGTTTCCTTCTGAGTAGTATGTGTTGGGAGGGGTGTAACTCACCCCACACACCTTCAAATTGAGTGAAACTAGTCTTGTTTGAAAGCTAACATGTAGGGGAACATCCTATAAAAATTTCAAAACCAGATTCATTCGTAATAACTCCCAGTAATTCAATGAAATTGTCTTAAGTCTAAATCGGGCCAAGATAGGGCAGTCCAGAAAGGTCAACTTGCAGAGCTGATAACTCGCATTCTGCTTATGCAAATGATATGCAACTTATTGGAAGTAAAAGATTGTCCTGTTATCTTTAAATTAGGTTTCATATGGTTTCACTTAGATTCCTATTTTTAGTAAATTTTTACTTCCAGGAGTGTAATTCTAGCTAGTGACCGAATAGGCTAAGGTAAAATTTAAATATCCTGAGCTACACATAACAAAATGAGAGGGGACAATCATATGAATATTATACATTTATATGTTATGCTCATAAGATTCATATATGCAAGAATGATTTAAGTATAATATGAAATATATAGATGAATGCATGTAGCATATGCATGTATAATCATCTCCAAAGAAGAATAAGATCTATGAGAACTTGCAAGAAAGACATACCAAGCTACCACGTGAGGCATGGCATAGACCCAGCTAGCGTGGGCCAGAGCGGTACTGTCTAAGACTTGGGCCAGCCCTTAACCAAATTTAAGGGGAATAGACTGGTGTAAGGGCTAGGGAAAGTAAACCCGTCACTCATGTATAGGTACGGGCTCGGACCTGAAAAGCAGGCTATTACCTAGGGGTAAGAAAGGCCATTCACCTCCGGGGGACTAAGTACTGAATGGCAAAGTTAAGTTGCAAGTTAAAGAAAGATATGAATTAAGTCAAGTGCACTTGCATACAGTCAAGTATAAGCATCTATAAGTGCATCTTCAATTATCTCGTTAAGTCATACTGTTATTATGATTCTTGTTGAAGCATATTATACGATTCATATTTCTATGTCTGTCATATAATATGGTAAGTGGTTGTTAAAATATAACCCGCTTCGAGAAAGATGTTTTCAACTTAAATTGAACCATTATTTGAATATATGTGCTCATATTTTCATAATAAACCGAAGCGGCTGGAATGTTTATGATGACACTGTAAGATTGGTTTGAGCTTACCTACTAAGAACCTTAGGTTCTCACTGCCTACTTGTATGTTTTTCTTTTCCGTAAACATTCCAACACCCAAGTAGAAATCAAGTGCACGGCGGAGCACTGGGACATTCACTGATCAAGACTCAAGCGCAAACCAAACCAAGAGGCTATTGAAGCTAGCTAATGACTAGTCAGAAGCAAATACTGTGTATTATGTTAGTCATAATTTCTTTTAAATTGTAACTATTCTATTCTCTGTGTATCAGAGACGACGAGTTTATGAACTATTAGTCAGTAATAAAGTATGCAGTTAAAGGGCCAGGTATTATATTTTCCATATTTTAAAACTTGCTTAGTATAGTAACACCGTTTTGATATAACTCCATAACTCGAGCATGACTTATATGTTAAAGGGTGTTACATTTTGGTATCAGAGCAGTTCGTCCTGTATACGCCTGTAGATGGACTGATTATGCTTCTGATGCATACTCTGAGAATCTAGACAAACCATGTGTTAGGTCCTCGCGTGAAGAAGACATAGAAATACTATGCATGGTAGCCTTGTTGTGAGTGTTGTGGACTACCTAGGTGTAACATCCCGAGTTCCGATTTCCAACTTAACCTTCAAGCCCATGATTTCCGGCTTCATTTTGGAATATCAGTTAGAATATTATTTCCAATTTCCGAGTTCCGACGCCTCGTGGATCACAATTTCAATTCCCGACTTCATCATCGAATTCTACACAGAATGGGATAAATTCCGAATTCCGAGTTCGCCATACTAAATATACGATTTCCGACTTAGTCTTGCTCAATATCCGGCTTCATGTTTCAAGGATAAATATACTCGGGTTCCGATCTCATCATACACATCGATATAAATCCGACACTCGGGTTTAAGTATTTGGGTTTAATGCCCGAGTTCCGACCTCATGCCTCATGCTTCACAATAGTGTCGTGGTTTCCACCTCAAGTAATGGTTTAACACAATAGTACATGAGTTGAACTCAATGGACATGAGTTCAAATCTTTGAGTTGATTTCAGTTATACATGACTTCCGATCTCAGATTTTATGTGGATTGACATTCCCGAGTTCAGATAGGGAGTTCCGAGATTATATGATTTTCAGTCAGCATTCGATATCCGACCTTTGATTCCAAGAATCAAAATAAACAAGATTTCCTCAAGTCACCCAACAACATGGTATGAGTTCGACATCCAGCCAGCTTCAAGCAGTGAAAAAGGTCACGAGTTCCGACTTAAAGTAATATAGGGACGAGTTCCGATTTCAGGTAAAGTGGAAACGTATCCCAATTTTTGGACGACGTGGAGAGCAAGTTGGCCACAAAAGTGAGAGACGTGGCCGAACATCAACCACAAATCTTCAGCCAATCAACACCACATTTTCTTGTATTTAAGTCAGACTTCCCCCTTCAACCCCAGCTGATTTATGTCTCCTTTTCCTCCTCTTGCTCCAGCCTTCTCCTTCCCTTCCTCTCTCAACCAAACTCCATCAAATCCCCAAGCTTGGTCAAGGGTCCATCAATCCAGAAATCAGATTCAGCAAGATCATACTCCAAAGAGGTAGGATTCTACTTCTATTCTTGAATTCCTTGCACTATGATTGCATGAGATTGAACTCTTCCTTGTGTATTTGATGAATTATTGGATGTGTTATGATGGATTATGCTGAATTATGATTTAATTCATAGGAAATTTTGAGTTAGAATTATGATTAGAAGGAGAAAATTAGAAGAAATGGATGGGTTGGGATGCTGGCTGAGTGAGAATTCCACGGCAGTCCGTACGGCGGAGTGTACGGCTCCGTCTACAACTGGTTAAATCCGATGAAACCATTTTTAGATGAAAGTAGACATCCAGGGCTTTCCATGGATATATCATATAAGGTTATTGGATTAGTATTGAGAGAGATATGAATTTTTGAAATTTGACCTAGGGTTCAGGACTTTCATCCGGGCAGGGTGACTTATGGAGGGTATAACTCACCCTATACAACTCCAAATTGAGTGAAACTAATTTTATTAGAAATCTTAGACATAGGGGAATATCCCAATATAATATTCCGAGTTTGCTATGCTCCCAATTGATCCCAGTAATTCGAGGAAGTTGCTCTATGTCCAATCTAGACTAAAACAGAGTAGTTCAGGAAGGTCGACTTTCAGGACTTGTAACTCGAGGTATACTTAAGGAAATGGAATGAAACCTATGGCAAATGAAAGATTGTCCTGTTAGCTTCAATATGAGACCAAATTCGCATGATTTGAGCTTAGTTTCGATTTTTAGTGAATTTATACTTCCAGAAGTGTAACTCGGGCTAGTGGCTGACAGGCTGAGGTAAAAGTTGAATATCTTGAGTTTTGTAAATCGAAATGATATGGGACCAAAGAGGTTAGAAAGTAGACACATAGAGCTATGATATATCCAAACTTCAGTTTTAAATGAGTTGAATAGAAATAAAGGTGGATTATACAAAATCCGGGCAGAACTGAGCAAGTTTGGCAGAATGGCCAAGTTGATAATTTTACAAGTGTTAGGGAAACAAATAAGGTTTAAGTGAGGATTGCCAGTTTTGCAGTGATATATATATATATATATATGTGTGTGTGTGTGTGTGTGTGTGTTAGATTGATTATGTTGCTATGATTGATTTATTGAAACTCACTATTCATGGGGAAGCGGATCTCGATCCATCACTTTGAATTTACTGTGAGAAGTTTATGAAATTGGGAATGTTTATATGCAAGGATAAATCTGATGATGATATGGATTACTAAGGAAGAATTAGAATATGAATGGGTATATAGAAACCCTATATTTGAGAATGACATAAGTATGATAAGAGATATGTGAGACTAAACTATGAAGCATATATTCAAGAATGACATAATTATGTTATGAGGTATATGTACGAGTAAACTCAATATGACTACGCTTGATTATGCATGAGAGTGAAAGAATGTAAATATATTGAATGTAAATCCCTTCACTCGGAGGCAGTTACTTAAGATCCCTCCTGTGAGGCAGTTAAATATAACGATATGAATACCTTCACCCGAGGCGCTACACTTTGAATCCCTCCTTGTGAAAGCTTAAAACTATGAGATCCCTCTACCTTGGAGCGCGTGGTCGGATGAGATCCTCTATGTTGAAGGCACGTGGTCAGATGAGATCCCTCAATTTTGAGGCACGTGACTAGAATCGATCCCTTCACTTAGAGGCACGTGACCAGAATGAGATCCCTCCAAGACTAGAGGCACGTGGATCCCCTTTATGGAGGAGTTTGCAGACGACCGTCACGTGAAGTCGACGAGCTCACTCCAAGGCCGGACTAGGAAGGCGCAAAGGCACCCTAGGACGGCGATACATGAACGCCTTGGTGTGCAAGAAGTAAAAGATTAAAGATTAAAGCTTATGCAGTACCCCACCACACGAGACATGGCATCGAATTCACTAGTGTGAGTATAGGGGATAGAACTTACATGAGGCATGGCTTGCCCCAACTAGTGTAAGTACCAAAGGGAGATCCCACAATCCTAAGGAACGTGACATGGCGATCACGCTCTGATGGGGTATGACATGGCGATCATATTCTCGAACGTGCACGTAAAGATTTCATGATGACAAAGAAAAGAAAGATGAAGGAAGAAAAGCAAGTTTTACGCCTATGTATGAATCCAAAAACAAGTTAAGTTATGTGCAAATGTTAGGTTCTCAGCATATTGATGTCATGTGGGCATCATCTTAATATACTGTAGTACCAGTAAAGTATATGTAGAAATTATGTCTCTAGTGCATTGAGGCTATCGTACTTTATTATATTTCAGTTATTAGTCCCAATATGATTCATGACTTGAATTTTTATGAATTCTCTTAGATGCCAAGTGTATGATAAAAGTGAACGTTGCTTCGGATAATATATCTTCTAACTGTAAAATTAAATAGTCCACATTATATGTTCACCTTCTTCATAATAAACTGAAGCAAACTGGGGATGACAACGATGACATTACATGTGTATTGTAGAGAATCCTACTGAGAATTTATAATTCTCACTCCTATTTTCCTCGTGTTATCTCCGTAAAGTTCAGGAGGTATCGCAGAAGCCATGCGAGTTGCCGTTAGATAAGGTCCGCTTTAGGTAACAAAGAATAACTCAGTAGGGTGTGGTACTATGACTTAAAGTAGTACTGCATTTCTAGGAGGGTGTTACATTTATTGGTATCGTAAAAGGGCTTCGATCCTCCCTGACTGAGGATTTGGGATCGACTACGTTCCAGCACTGGAAATCCTTAGAAAACGTCGTGACAAATCTTATCTCATCCCTGCATAAGATATAGGAAATTAGATATGCATGACCGCTAATCGTGGAATGATATTAGTTGCTATCACACTTAACTTATTGTTGAGCCTGATCAACTCAATGCTTTGTTGCGTGTGATTAGGAACTAATGGCTTCTAGAGGGCGTGGTAGGCCACGAACCGTACCCACTCCAGAAGATCCTGCTAACTTTATGGACACGATGCGTGAAATGGCTCACGCCATGCGAGAGCAAGCCGCTGCAGCTCATCAAATGATGGACCAGTTGGGTAGGCGGGCCGAGGCCAACCATGTAGGGAATCCACATGGCCTAGGATTAGACCTAGAATACCTCAAGTTTGCGGAATTCAGAAAAGCAAACCCACCTAGCTTTAGAGGAGCTTTCAATCCTGACAAGGCCGATGAATGGATTAAGGCGATGGAAAAGGTTTTCTCTGTTTTTGATTGTACAGATCGCCAGAAAGTAGCATTTGCCACCTATATGTTAGAAGCGGACGCAGAATTCTGGTGGAATGGTGTGAAACGGCTATTAGAAGAATCTCAGACAAAAATACTTTCCTCCATCAGTTTGGAATGCCAAGGAATTGGAATTTATGCAACTCCGCCAGGGAAGCAATAGCATGTCAAAGTATATCACCAAGTTTGAGGAGTTATGTAAGTTTTCCACAATCTATCAGCGGAATCCATACGAGACATGGAAGTGCATCAAATTTGAAGGCGGATTGAGGGAAGATATCCTCGCCATAATAGGCCCTATGGAGATCAGGGATTTTCCTATATTGGTAAACAAGTGCAGACTTGTGGAAAATTATAACAAGAAATTGAGAATTTCATCGATACCTATGGAAAGAGTCACACTGAAAACCAGAACTTGAATATGCCTCACCACCAAAGAAATCATACAACTTAATGGACGGGGATAAGCCGATTCAGAGCCAAGCGCAGGCAAGTATGTTCTAAGTGTGGAAAGTATCATGGAGGAAGGCCTTGTTTGGTCCAAGGTAATGTATGTTTCAGTGTGTGTCAAGCTGCAGCACATAATCAAAGAATGCCTGGCGAAACTCACCGACTCTAAACCGCAACGCTCAGTGGAAAGTCTTCACCAGAACGCGGAGGAGGCGACGCCCCGAAGGAGACATGGCGAGAATTAGGGATAAATTAGAATAAGGGATTGGCTAATTTAGTTCTAGTCAATCCTATTATGCTAAGTGGTTTTACATCCACTCTGTGCTTGTATGTGAACCTTACTTACACTGTTATAATTATAACAGATTTTGAAGAAATTCGTCTAAATATACGTTATATCACAGTAGAGGCGCGGTTATTCACAATACAAAAATGAAGTAAAGCTATACGAATAACCCAAAAGCATCCTTTAAAGTAAGGGCAGGATATTTCCTACTAACTAAGAGGTTAGGGCGGCACATGAAGCAAGCTTGGTATTCCTTATTCGTTGAGGGTACAGGAGGTATCGGAAGATCAGATTACACTAGGACTTTATCAATCTTAGCCATCATAAGCATCACATGATGCGACCCTTTTCAACATTAGTAAAGAGATGCAGTTATCTGGAGAAGAAATGCGAGATGTAAAGGTCGTCAATGGATATCA
The DNA here is from genome assembly GCA_031439585.1 of Pterocarpus macrocarpus. Classification (NCBI taxonomy): domain Eukaryota; kingdom Viridiplantae; phylum Streptophyta; class Magnoliopsida; order Fabales; family Fabaceae; genus Pterocarpus; species Pterocarpus macrocarpus. The sequence goes on from CM062514.1 coordinate 10,519,095, forward strand.
TTATAAATGCTATCGATGGGGAAAAACTTGAGAAGGAGTGTATTCAAATTCAGGTAAGGATAACAAGGGGTCAAAGTGTGCAACGGATCTCGACAGGACGAGATAGCAGTTTTATAATAGGCCATAACGAGCCAAGACCAAGATAAGCTTCTACACAAATAATAGGACATTACAAGAGAAAGAGAAAGAGACAAGACTATTAATTTTTCCTCTTACATTGGGTAGTCGCACCTGGGTACAAGATATTGCGATAAATAGTAAAAAGGTTTAGTAATGAGAGTGATATAGAATTTGACCACTAAGGCTGATATGCAGTGTATGGAGGCTAACCACTGATGAGGACAATAACTTCTTGAATCACAGGTTTCTTAAGTTAACATTAAAAGATTCATGGGAATAGAAATCGGTACATCAAAGGAGGAACCCCCGTGTTATTAAGATAAAGAGGATAGGCAAGGTAGGATCCTTGCAAATAAAAATGGAAGCAAAGTTGCTACTTCCTCTTTCCCCATCTAGTTGATCCTATTTGAGGAAATAAACTCATGAGGAGTACTAAGAGTTTTCATAGAAAAGACAATCTGAGACCTTTCTAACACGTATTGAGACATGGAATAAAGCTTATAAAGAAGAAGAAATTCCAAGACGAAGCTCCTACCTATAATTCCAAAAGAGAACTTTTGAACCTTCATAAGGGTCGTGCATCTGAACTAGTGGTATAATCAATCGAGAATGCCGAACATAGTTGGACTCTGCTTGTGACCTGTGGTATCTCGATAACTGGCCGAGCCACAACTTTAAGAAGATTTCACAAGGAAATTTCCCAACAGAATCTTATGACTTGTTAGTCATGTTAATCAGAGCAGAGCAAGGGGGCATACCCCAAGTTATTCGGGAGCTAGTAGACAGAAGTAAGCAATCATGCTAAACGACGAGCTTAGAAAGTTATTGTGAAGGATAATTATAGGTCAAGGTCAGCATTCAAGATCTAAGGAAAAGTGTGACCCTACAAGTGGGATTTACCAGAAAAAGCTTCTACATATGATCAAGGGTGATCACGTAAATAGGAATTCTTAAATAAGTGGAACTAGCTTCCCAGCACCGAATATGGTTACTATGACTACCACATATCGGAGTTAACTATTGCTATAAGTGATAACCGTAGAACTCATAAAGCTGCCTAAGTGATAAAGGGGCAATTCTAAAGGAACTCAGGATTGGGTCAGAAATATTATATGTAGGGTGTTATTGAGGTAAATACTTTAATATTGTCATCGTAATCATGACCTCGACGTCGGACATGGGGACAAATGTATACACACAACAAAAAAGTTTAAATGGCTACTAATACTAAAAGTAATTGGGCACAAAAATAAGGAGGATGAGAATAGTCTCCACCAAATTGGATACTGTCTGGAGCGTTCTACTGAAATCCAGACAAACCCGAGCACGAACATACTTCTTATGGATCCATGTAATTATTGAGATAGCACCTCGTAGCTATCCGCAAGAAACACCGCGAGAAGGAGTGCCTCTGTAGGATAACAGATTTCCCCTCAACCATTCTCAACCACGGAATTTTGAGGACAAAATTCTTTTTAAGGAGGGTAGTAATGTAACATCCCGAGTTCCAATTTCCGACCTAACCTTCAAGCCCATGATTTCCGGCTTCATTTTGGAATATCAGTTAGAATATTATTTCCAATTTTCGAGTTCCGACTTCGCCCTCAGGACTGATCAATTTCAATTCCCGACTTCATCATCGAATTCTACACAGAATGGGATAAATTCCGAATTCCGAGTTCGCCTTACTAAATATACGATTTCCGACTTAGTCTTGCTCAATATCCGGCTTCATGTTTCAAGGATAAATATACCCGGGTTCCGATCTCATCACACACTGTATATAAATCCCGACTTCCGGGTTTAAGTATTTGGGTTTCGAATGCCCGAGTTCCGACCTCATGCCTCATGCTTCACAATAGTGTGCGTGGTTTCCGACCTCAGAAGTAATGGTTTAACACAATAGTACATGAGTTGAACTCAATGGACATGAGTTCAAATCTTTGAGTTGATTTCGGTTATACACGACTTCCGATCTCCGATTTTATGTGCATTGACATTCCCGAGTTCAGATAGGGAGTTCCGAGATTATATGATTTTCAGCTGCATTACTTCCGATATCCGACCTTGATTCCAAGAATCAGAATAAACAAGATTTCCTCAAGTCACCAACAACATGGTACGAGTTCCGACATCCGGTTTCAGCTTCAAGCACTGTAAAAAAAGGTCACGAGTTCCGACTTCAAGTAATATAGGGACGAGTTCCGATTTCAGGTAGAGTGGAAGCGTATCCCAGTTTTTGGACGACGTGGAGAGCAAGTTGGCCACAAAAGTGAGAGACGTGGCCGAACTTCAACCACAAATCTTCGGCCAATCAACACCACATTTTCTTGTATTTAAGTCAGACTTCCCCCTTCAACCCCAGCTGATTTACATCTCCTTTTCCTCCTCTTGCTCCAGCCTTCTCCTTCCCTTCCTCTCTCAACCAAACTCCATCAAATCCCCAAGCTTGGTCAAGGGTCCATCAATCCAGAAATCAGATTCAGCAAGATCATACTCCAAAGAGGTAGGATTCTACTTCTATTCTTGAATTCCTTGCACTATGATTGCATGAGATTGAACTCTTCCTTGTGTATTTGATGAATTATTGGATGTGTTATGATGGATTATGCTGAATTATGATTTAATTCATAGGAAATTTTGAGTAAGAATTATGATTAGAAGGAGAAAATTAGAAGAAATGGATGGGTTGGGATGCTGCCTGAGTGAGAATTCCACGGCAGTCCGTACGGCGGAGTGTACGGCTCCGCCTACAACTGGTTAAATCCGATGAAACCATTTTTAGATGAAAGTAGACATCCAGGGCTTTCCATGGATATATCATATAAGGTTATTGGATTAGTATTGAGAGAGATATGAATTTTTAAAGTTTGACCTAGGGTTCAGGACTTTCATCCGGGCAGGGTGACTTATGGAGGGTATAACTCACCCTATACAACTCCAAATTGAGTGAAACTAATTTTATTAGAAAGCTTAGACATAGGGGAACATCCCAATATAAGATTCCGAGTTTGTTATGCTCCCAATTGATCCCAGTAATTCGAGGAAATTGCTCTATGTCCAATCCAGACTAAAACAGAGTAGTTCAGGAAGGTCGACTTTCAGGACTTGTAACTCGAGGTATACTTAAGCAAATGGAATGAAACCTGTGGCAAATGAAATATTGTCCTGTTAGATTCAATATGAGACCAAATTCGTATGATTTGAGCTTAGTTTTGATTTTTAGTGAATTTATACTTCCAAGAGTGTAATTCGGGCTAGTGGCTGACAGGCTGAGGTAAAAGTTGAATATCTTGAGTTTTGTAAATCGAAATGATATGGGACCAAAGAGGTTAGAAAGTAGACACATAGAGCTATGATATATCCAAACTTCAGTTTTAAATGAGTTGAATAGAAATAAAGGTGGATTATACAAAATCAGGGCAGAACTGAGCAAGTTTGGCAGAATGGCCAAGTTGATAATTTTACAAGTGTTAGGGAAACAAATAAGGTTTAAGTGAGGATTGCCAGTTTTGCAGTGATATATATATATATATATATATGTGTGTGTGTGTGTGTGTGTGTGTGTGTGTGTGTGTTAGATTGATTATGTTGCTATGATTGATTTGTCTGTGAGAACTGGCACTATTCATGGGGAAGCGGATCTGATCCATCATGCTGCCGAATTTACGGTAGAAGTTTATAAAATTGGGAATGTTTATATGCAAGGATAAATCTGATGATGATATGGATTACCAAGGAAGAATTAGAATATGAATGGATATATAGAAACCTTATATTTGAGAATGACATAAGTATGATAAGAGATATGTGAGACTAAACTATGAAGCATATATTCAAGAATGACATAATTATGTTATGAGGTATATGTATGAGTAAACTCAATATGACTATGCTTGATTATGCATGAGAGTGAAAGAATGTAAATATATTGAATGTAAATCCCTTCACTCGGAGGCAGTTACTTAAGATCCCTCCCTGTGAAGGCAGTTAAATATAACGATATGAATCCCTTCACCTGGAGGCAGTTGCACTTTGAATCCCTCCTTGTGAAAGCAACTAAAACTATGAGATCCCTCTACCTTGGAGGCACGTGGTCAGATGAGATCCCTCTATGTTGAAGGCACGTGGTCAGATGAGATCCCTCAATTTTGAGGCACGTGACCAGAATCGATCCCTTCACTTAGAGGCACGTGACCAGAATGAGATCCCTCCAAGACTAGAGGCACGTGGATCCCCTTGCGGGTGAGTCGGTGTGACGACGGTCACGGGTGAAGCTGACGAGCTCACTCCAAGGCCAGACTACCGAAGGGCAGAAAAGGCACCCTAGGGACGGCGATACGTAACACCTAGGTGTGCAAAGTAAAAGATTAAAGATTAAAGCTTATGCAGGTACCCCACTCACATGAGGCATGGCATCGACCCAGCTAGTGTGAGTATAGGGGATAGAACTTATATGAGGCATGGCTTGATCCAGCTAGTGTAAGTACCAAAGGGAGATCCCACAATCCTAAGGAACGTGACATGGCGATCACGCTCTGATGGGGTATGACATGGCGATCATACTCTGGAATGTGGCACGTAAAGATTTCATGATGACAAAGAAAAGAAAGATGAAGGAAGAAAAGCAAGTTTTACGCCTATGTATGAATCCAAAAACAAGTTAAGTTATGTGCAGATGTTAGGTTCTCAGCATATTGATGTCATGTGGGCATCATCTTAATATACTATAGTACCAGTAAAGTATATGTAGAAATTATGTCTTTAGTGCATTGAGGCTATCGTACTTTATTATATTTCAGTTATTAGTCCCAATATGATTCATGACTTGAATTTTTATGAATTCTCTTAGATGCCAAGTGTATGATAAAAGTGAACGTTGCTTCGGATAATATATCTTCTAACTGTAAAATTGAATAGTCCACATTATATGTTCACCTTCTTCATAATAAATCGAAGCAAACTGGGGATGACAACGATGACATTACATGTGTATTGTAGAGAATCCTACTGAGAATTTATAATTCTCACTCCTATTTTCCGTGTTGTCTCCAGAAAGTTCAGGAGGTATCAGAGAAGAATAGCGGGAGTTGCTGTCAGATAAGGTCCGTTCAGGTAACAGTAACAACTCCAGATGGTACTATGACTTAAGCATAGTACTGTACTTAGGAAGGTGTTACACTAGGAACTAACCTTGTAGCGATTGCAAATTGGAAGGGTACTAAGTGGAATCTTGGCTTTGAAAGGGAAACAATTGAGTAAACTGTAAAGAGACCCATCTAACTGTACATTGAATCAAGATAGAGATACGGTTATACACGGTATGGAAAGCAGATGAAGTTATAAGTGTAACAAGAGAGAGAGGCAGTATATCTCCTACTAACCTGCAGTAGGAACACTTTCAAACTAGAGGTGGCATACGAACCAAGTGTAAATTTTCCTACTTTTCAAGGATAAAGGAAGTGCTAGAAAATCTAATCATGTTCAGATTCTATCAACCTCAACCACGACAGGAACCGGATGATGATTATCTTCAACATGTTATTAGTAGAGGAATGAGGATATTTAGAGAAGAAAGGCAAAGTCGAACAATTGCCTTTAAGTACCATTATATATGGTATGGGTGGAGTAACTCGATGAGAAATGTATTCAGACTCAGGCAAAAGTAATAAAGACTTAAAGTATGCAACTAATCCTGATAGACCAAGGGAGCAACCACAAGGTAAATCCTGACAAATGAAAATAGAGAAATTTCTATAGGAACAATAGAACATAGTAGGAACGAGGTAGGAAAAGGGGAAGTTTGAATTTCTAACTGGCCCATTAAAAAGAGAAAAGCTACCTAGTATGAGATTACGGTGCAAATAAGATTGTGTACGAAATACCAAGCAGGGTTGCCTTGGCACCGGTCATAAGTGCAACAGACCCAATGCACCCTAAGTAAGACCGGATGATGCACCAATATAAGATCAAAAAGGATTTGGGAGCGTGCCCCATGAAGGGCAAGGTTACGATGTCGGAATTAGAGGCAGTCAGAAGAGTCTCTATACCTTGGGCTAGATTAAATGCGATCATCACTAACGCACTAGGTTCCATTAGAGTTCCATAGTTAAGCGTGCTTAGACGAGAGTAATATTAAGATGGGTTACCTTTTGGAAAGTCCTCATATTGTAACTTCAACAGGATAGCAAGACCATCATTTCCATCTCTCACAACAAATGGAATACATCCTAGGGGCAAGATGTTATGAAGAATAGCCAGAAGGCTTAGCAATTAGGGTAATATGAAATTTAGCCACTAAAACTAACACATCTCTATGTATTGTATTAGGACAAACCCCCAATGAGATTGGTAACATTAGTGCCCATAAAAGTGGGAGGTGGACATCAACACAATAGTCGAGGGATCTCCATGCTAACCAATTGAAGAAAGTAGAAGAGTGGCAGGGACTTCGGCTGTCACACAATCCTTTCCTTACGTGAAGCTGGTCATATTTTGAGGGAACAAGTATCACAACAATCATTGAGAAATTCGACAAGAACAGCACGAGATCCAATTAGCAAATAATGAGAAATGGAATAAAGTCTGCAAGAGTAAGGAGAGATTTCAAAGCAAGGACCATAGTTATAGTTTAGAAGGGAGCTCTAGCCTTACACCTGAAACCTAACAGGAGGGGATTCATCACTGATCAAAGAGGATCAGGTAAGCGAGAGTTTAGATATGGCTTGATCCATTTTCCAAAAAACTTCGGCGAGGCCACTATGACCACTATTTGTTGACATTAATTGCTGCTGTAGCTGATAGTTTTCATAATGACAGAACTTCTTCAGTCGGTATTTAGGGCCCAAGGCACAAGTATTAGAAAGTTTACCGGAAAACATAGTGCACAAGTAGTCAGACACATGACAAGGAGGATGAGGAATACTCGATAAACTTGATGATGGATCAGAACGTCAGCAAAACAAAGTATATTTTGGCACCCATATGATCCACGACAACTCTCTGCATAGATATTGGAAAGGCATCTTGTAAGACAATATGGTAAGGAAACTCTACAGCTTCGATAAAAAGGATCTGACTTTTAACCTTGGTTTTCACATTAAATTGCCTGTATCTCAATAACTAGGAATCAAGGAGGATATTAGACTAATAGAAAGAGTCATGAGTCTTAGAACTTAATCCGTATAGTGGGAGCGATCTAAAATCCTCCTACAAGCATTAGGCACTAGACAAAATTTACCAAAAAGAATGAGTTTTAAGATAAGGTTCCTAGTTATAATGTTGAGGAAAGGCCTAAGCCCATGTTTCTAAAGAACCGTATTAGAGGCGAATTTATTATTGAATTAAGGGTAGCTGAGCGAATAAGAATCTTGGGAAAGAATATATGGACCTCCTTGACATAGGCATTATCATTACTACATATTGACATCAATTACTACGATAACTGCTAATATTTGCAATTGCAAATCTTCATGAGTTGAATATCTAGGGTCTCATGTACAAGTGGCGAAAGATTTAGCAGCTACCACAAAGCAGGAGTAGCAGAACATAGAGTAAGGGAGATGAGTAAGAGTCTCCAATAAACTGAACAATGATTCAGAGCGTCATAAAGACAAGGCAAGCTCAGACACCAACATAGCCCTTATGGATCCTTTGTACGTACTAAGACAATACCTCATAGCTACAGGCAAGTAATCTCAAGATAAGATGCAAACTCAAAAAGAGGAGTATCCCTATAAGTCAAAAGGATTTTTCCTTGACCCTTCTTAATTCTAGAATTTTGAGGACAAAATTCTTTTTAGGTGGGTAGAATTGTAACATCCCCAATTTTTCTTGTGCTAAATTATTCCATTTTACCTAAAAATTGGAAGCTCGTTTCCATTCTGTCTGAAATCGGAACTCACCTCCATTCTGGTTAAAGTCGGAACTCATGTCCATTTTCTTTAAACGTAGCAATCAATCCTGGAGATCGATACTAAACATAACCTCGGAAGTCGGGAAACACAACATTAATCAGGATATTATCTCGGAACTCGGACACAATTCAATCTCAGAAGTTGGTCCTAAGCTCAACCAAAATGGATAAGAGTTACGATCTCCGAATTGATCGCCACGTTCAAAGAAAATGGACATGAGTTCCGACTTTAACCAGAATGGAGGTGAGTTCCGATTTCAAACAGAATGGAAATGACTTTCCAATTTTAAGGCAAAATGGAATAATTTAGCACAAGAAAAATTGTGGATGTTATAGCCTGCAACTGCACTAGCATAGGATTTGGACTTGAAGACACCCAGCTTGCTTCTAGTCTTCATGGGGTGCACATTGCTTACTAGAGTTGGAACATGAATGCCAACTCTAGTATTTGTGCCTCTTCTATTAGTGTGCGCTAGTGCAAGGGCTGTAGGCTTATCACTAGAAATAGAATTAGAATGTTCAGCAATATACATAGGGGTAGGTTAGGTAGAACAAGGCAATACATTGGTAGTGGTGGTCTGTGGTGTAAGAAAGCCAGTCGAAAGAGGAGACATTAGTTCAGGTTATCGTTCAAATGTGGGTTGTTGGCTTATGTTTGATGAAGGAAATTCTATTTGAGTATTAGAGGAAGGTATATGGTGAGTGAATGGTTGATTGGTAATAGGTATAAGAATAAGTGGTGGAAGTTGTGGAGGAGTGTGTAATGAGGTTGGGAATGGAGAAAATAACTGCTGATTAGAAGATAACTGTTGATATAGGAATTCAAACTCATCAAAAATCACACGTCCGGATATATATGATTTTCCAATGGGAGATAGGCATCTGTAACCTATGTGGTTAGGTGCATAGCCAAGAATGACGCATTTGTGTGACTTGTAATCTAGTTTGTGCTGGTTATAAGGTCTGATAAGTGGATAACAAAAGCAACCAAAGGTTTTCAAGAAGTTGTAGTTTGGTGGATGATGGTGAATGAGCTCATAGGGAGATTTGAGGTCTAGTATAGGTGAGGATAACCTGTTTATGAGGTATGTGGCAGATATAAAGGCTTCATCCTAAAAATTCAGTATTAGAAATGCTTGTGCTAGGAGGGTCAAACCAGTCTCAGTAATGTGTCTATGTTTTCTCTCTGGTGTTCCATTTTGTTGGTGAATATAAAGGCAAGCAAGTCTATGAGCAATATCATTTGATTTTAGAAATTGGGCAAAGATATTGGATAGGTATTCTTTTCCATTATCTGTTTGTAGGGACTTGATTTTAAAGCTAGTTTTGGTTTCCATCAGTGCCTTGTATTGCATGAAGGCTTGAAAAGTTTGGGACTTGTTTGACAAAAGGTAAATGCAAGTGTATTTGGTAAATGCATCCACAAAGCAAATATAATATCTATTTCTAGATTTGCTATAAATTGGGGCAGGTCCCCACAAGTTTGAATAGACTAATTCAAGCAGTGCATTGTAGGTATGTGTGGAATCAGTAAAGGGCAGTTCGTGGTGTTTTCCCATACAGCAAGCATCACAAACACTAAAAGAGGAATTTGGCATTTTATTGACAAAATTTGAGATATTACATCAAGACAACACATGTTTTACAATTTTAGGATAGGGATGACTCAATCTCCACAAGTGGAACAAAGACAAATTAGAATTACAATGTGTAGAATCTGAACTAGTAACAACAGAATTACAGTGTGCAATCCTAGACATAAGAGATTCTACAGGCTTGTGTAGGACTTTAATGTGACCAAAGTGATAAAGGCCATATCTAATTGTTCCTTGGAGAAGGGTCTCCTTGGATACCTGAGATTTGACAAAACACTCATTAGACTAGAGTTCAAAGAACACATTGTTGTCATAGGCAAACTTGGACACACTAATCAATTTTTTTGTGATGGAGGGAACATGTAAAAGATCTTGTATAATAAAGGTTGAATTAGAGGAATTTGAGAGTAAACAGGTTTTACCAAAGTGTGCAATGTCCATACATTGGCCATTACCTATGAAGACTTGTTCTAAACCTTCATATTCTCATCCTGTGATCAAATGTCTTTGATCAAAGGTGAGATGATGAGTTACCCCTGAGTTTGGATACCAGGATATGTCAACTACACTCCCTGGTGTTGCAATGTATGCTCTCAAATTGTGAGGGCTTGAAGCAAGTTGTGCAAGAAATTATGCAAGATTATGAAAGGTAGCTGAGGGAGGTGAAGGGGGATTAGATGCAGTTTGTAGAGGGTTAGGAAACTATGATCAAATCTGAAATAGCACTGCCACACAATGTGTCCAAGCTACATAATTGGCACTGAGGGCGTCTGCCATTGTTCCAAGTCCTTCCCCTCGGAGTCCTCTTCCTCTACCTCTACGACCTCCATTACCTATGCCATTTGGTTGCAACTCATCTTTTGGATCTTGCACTGCACCTTGAGTCAGATTTGCTTGAATTGTTCCAATCTCCACCTTTCTGAATCTCTCGATTACATCCTCTTGAGCTACAAGCAATGCCTCCAATTCACTTATAGCAGATGAATCTGGCTGAGACAGCCATAGTAATGTAGGCAATGTAATCTTCATTTAATCCTTCCAAGATTACTTCCACATAATCAACCTTTGACAATGGTAAGCCAAGAGTAGCAAGAGAATTTGTGATCTTTCTGATCTTTATCAAATATTCAGATGCTGACAAACCTTGTTTCTTAATGGATTTAAGCCAAGTTTCAACTATTTGATCTTAGATCTGGTATGACATGCAAAGTACTCCTCCAATTGGTTCCAAATCTCATAATCAAATTCACAACTTACCATAAGGTTGGTGAAACTTGAATCCATTGATGCTAGAAGCTATGAAACCAAGTGCTGATCTTGCTGTTCCCAATCCAAATACTCTTGTGTTTCAACTTCTGCTACATGATCTTCTTCTTATGCAAATCTTGCAGGCACTTTCTTGTTGTTGAGATAATCCTTAAGTTTTTTTGATTTGATGCACGCTAGTGCTTGATGTTTCCAGGGTAGGTCGTTTTCTTCATCAAGCTTGAAAGACATAGGGCTTGTGAAGGTTCTAGGGGTAAATGTTGGTGTGCTCATTGGAGCCATGGGTGTGGAAGTTTGTGGTGAGGTTAAGGCCTCCATGGATCAACTTTGCTCTGATACCATGTGAGATATCAGAGAAAGTAATCAAGGAGCAGAAACTGAGAGAAAGTGAAGAAGAGTTGGAATGTGAAAAGTGATAAGAATGAATTGACTTAATTGAGTCATACAAGAGAAAGAGTATATATACTCATACAATGACTTGCTGCACAAACTGTAGAGTAACAAACTATAACTGACTCTAACTAACATAACTGACTTTTTCTTCTTTAGTCCCAATACACATCCTACGATAGTCTATCTAAGAGCACAAAATAAAAAGAAGAGCATGTGCTAAGAGAAATGTCTTCATGGCAAAGGAACAAAGAGCATAAGCATCCATCATGAGACTTGCATAGCATTCATTGCATGAGTGATAATTTAATATCTTATCAATGCTATTATGTTTTAGAGTCTTGCTTTAAGTGATTGAATAAAATGAACCCACTTTGGAGTTATGTTTTCAAAAGTTACTAAAATGAACCTTTATTCTATTTATACTTATTCATCAATTTTATTAAATAAACCGAACTGGCTAAGGCGATGACAACGTCAATTGTGTGTTAGTTAGGAATCCCTATTGAGAAATACTTTATTTCTCATCCCTATGTGTATTCCATGTCATCCTCAGATGAAGTCGATGGTGATCACGATGATCTTCCTGGAGGAACCTGAATGGACCTGGTACTATGATCCTACCTTGAATTCATTGGTTTTGGTAGCCCGCAGCAGTTTCAGACTTGGCCATCGGCTTGTCTAGCGTGTTGTAGGAACTCTTATGTTCGATTGAATTCTTTTTGGGATGACTATACATATATTTTGTTTAGCTTGGCCTAGAGCCTTGCTAATTTGACTTGCTTGTGTACAATCTTACTATTGATATATAAATATGTATATCTAGTACTTATGTATCTAAATATATGAATTGCTCAATTATCCATGTAAATTATATTGCCTCTTTATTTTATATTATTATTATGATGCGAACTAATTACAGATATTAGTATTGTACGCTATAACGATATTATCGATTATATGTGCTATAAGACTCAGTTTTAGAAATTATTATTTTTAAGATAAAAAAATTATACACTATTTTCATGAATCAACTACTTTGAAGTTAAAAATGTTCCGCTAATTTAGCTGTAACGACTAGTAATTGCCGCAATACAACTTAAGATTAATGTGGTCTTATTATTAGGGCATTACATTATTTTCATTTCAGTTCTTGTATTTAACATTTACATTTCTATTCAATCAAATTTCTCAATTACAATACTCGATTTAAGAATATTTTTGACAACTAAGTAACGCTTTTGCATCAAATCTCTAGCTCACATAAACTATGCATCCTTTTTCAGAGGAATTGATTTCCTTCTTTGAATTAAGATCTGGACTCAAAATTGATCCATTAAATATATTTTTTGGTGCTAGAATCAGCATCAAACAAATGCAGATTGAATAATATTACAATGGTCTAGGAGCAAAATAGGAAAAAATGTAAATAATGTAAATAAATTGCACATTGTAAGGAAAAAAAACTAAATAACATGACATAGAAAAGAAAACTAACCTATTGGAAAAGTAAAAAAACATAAATAAAGCATTTAGAATTTAGAAATATGACATTAAATTAAACCAAACGTATCTATTTAACTATTTATTTATTATTTCATTTTTTATATATATAAAACTTATAAGATAAAATTTTTTATAACACATGAGATTGATGATAGAAGCTTGAATTTGTATGTATTATTATTGATTATTGATTGTTGATTGAATAATAATTATTGATATTGATTGATTATTGATTTTTCAAAAAAAAAAAATAGAGAAAATTGTTATCACTTGACTAAATAGTTACAATATTTGAATTTTAATATTGCCATATTGGAATCAATCAGAATTAAAACGTAATTATTATTGCTCGACCAAACAGAACAAAAATAAATAAAAACAACATAATCAATTAGAATTATGAATTATTTTCATTAGCAGTAATTCAAGAATTATCAGTCATTGAAAAGACTCTAGAATTTTAGCTTATTTGATAAACTATATTTCGAATAATTTTAAATATCTCCAAAATCAGAAACAAAAGCAATCATGATCCAATGTAACAAATTGAATAGTGGTGGTTAATATTATTCATTATTTCTTAAGTAGCAAATTGAAATATCAAACATCTATTTTAACTATTTATGTATTTAAAAATAATATCAATACTACTTAGAATGATCGACGTTAAAAGAAAAATATTACTTAGAGTGATCAATTAATAAAATTAAAGAATAATATTAGTTATGAATTAAATGTAATGCCCTAAATTAAAGCTAATTTATCAGAGGAACTATACCATAAAGAGAAATAGAAAAAATGAAAGAAAAACAGAAATAATAATCAACACTAGGGAATTTAGGAAATCAGGAAGGCTATACAGCTAAAATAATCGAAGAACAAAACGATGCAAACAACATTAATCTAATAATAAACCAAATTACGACAGATCATAAATAACATGCCAATTACAATAGAATTTTGAAAAAGGAATAAACAGTATTATGACAGAAGAACCAAAAAAATAAGCAACAAGCCAATATAAGATTGCAGAAATTTACAAAAACTAGAACAACATAAAGAAAGATACAAAATACATTGCAAGAAAAGGACGATGGCAGACAACACAAATAGATAGAAATTATGACAAAACATGCAAAAAAAAAAAAAAAAACATATAAAAACAAAATCTAAATGCAAAAGTTTAACGAATTCAAAGAAATCATCACCAGGCAGAACAAACTGTAACAAAGCAATCAAGAACCAACTAAAAACCGATGGAAAAGTATACCAAAATTGCCTTTGTGGGTCTTGAAACGCGAAATCAGTTTAAAACAGTAGATGACTTATTATTTATTAAAAATTCAAAACTGGAAGTGGTATGGCTCTTTGATGGGTACGAAGAGATAAGTATTACTATTCAAGGAGCGTGCAAGTATTCAAACGTCACTAAAATTTACACTATTTAGAAATGACAAGTAATGAGAAACGGAAAAGCAATGAAGGAAAATAAAATCAATTCTTTTATTTAAAAATCGATATATACATAGGAATGGAGAAAAACTAGAGGAATTATTCATTTCTTTTCTATTTTAGAGTTTTTTTTTCCCTTAATATTGGGATGGAATGAAGAGGAGGGGAGGAAAATAGAAATTATAACATCTAGTTAAATAATGTAAATGCTCTTCCATTCCTTTTTAATATAACTTCCAAATAAAATTAATAAAGTTCCATTCCATTTCTATTTCTTTTTTTTAATAAAGGAAGAAGATAATTTTATTGCAGTCTTTCCCTAAGAAAGAAAGATACTATAGAAACTATTGCACCACATGTTATAGAACTGTGCCTTTTAATTTCTCACGGGGGGGAGCGTCAATGGTTGCAACGTTGACATGGCAATGGCCTAGCCAAGGAAAACATCCCAGAAACAATTTTTTTTATTTTACCAACAATATAAATGGGGAAGAGGTTGAAAAATATATGTACGACTACTTAATCAGTATAACAACCATAATTATAATGGTAGAATCAGAACCAAAATTATTGGACCGGTTCAACTTGGGTAATGTGCATAAGGTGGAAATTTTTTGCGTGATGGCAGCCAGATTAAGTCTGAGTCAGTATGCAGCTTGATAAACTTTTTCATATTGATATATGATTACAGCAGCTTCATGAAGAATGTTGTATGAAGAATGGCGTTTAGAGTGAATGTTTAGTTTTTCGAAAAGCTGAGTTGTGGCCTGTTAATACAAGGTCAGAGGAATAGCAGAATTAATACATGGTGTGGAATCAGCGGAGGTTTAAATTCTGGTCTTTTCCTTAATATTCAGGTTTTGATTCGTGCAGTAATTCATTTTCTGAAAATCTTCTTCGTTTTCTTTCCTGGAGCAAGGCAGCGTCGGTTTCTACAGGAGATCTTCCAACAATAAGAACAAATATTCTCTTGAATTATCAAGGGGATGCAGGTTTTTGGGAGTTAGTGTATCCCAATCAATTAGGAAGCCATATGCTGTTGAGTAGTCTCTGATGTTTTGTTTTGTGTTTTTGCTGTTGTGTAGTTGTTTATGCTGCTGGTTTCTTGTTTCTGTGGTTTCAAAACTTCATGCTCCTCACTTGGTTCTTATAGGAAAGAAAAGGGGAAAAAAGAAAAAAAAAAAAAAAAAGGACAATCGATTCTCTTTCAAAAAATTAATTAAAAAAAAACTGAAACGCATGCTGAACTCAACCCCAAAAGATTATGCATATTTTGACATTAACGGAGCAATAAGATCTGAAACTGTGGTTGAAAAACTGAATGAATTACCAACGTACATGTAGCGTTAAGCAAAGCAAGTAAAGGAGATGAAGGTAAAGGAGGAGGTCTTATTGAATGCTCAATTTCTGTGAGGTTGCATTACCTTGTTTTCTCCGCCAGAGGAGAGAGTGCATAAATGTCGACAGAGAAAATCAAATGAAATCAAAACTAACACTCGAATTTCAACTCATTCAACACAAATGCGTTACATAGCCGAAATCCATCAACTTTTTCTATTTTTTCAAATTGAATAATTTAATGAACCGTGGTATCTATCTGAGTAATACGTCTCTTGAAAATCCTTGACACACTCATTGAGGCATTGTATATGGAATTGCAGTGATCCTGTTTCGTTTTATTTAGGGGTAGAAACATGTCAAATTAGGGCAAACTTGTAATGCAATTTCTTGGCCTGCAATATGGCCTATTATAGGTTATTTTTTTAAGCCTGAGCCTAATGTATCCAAAAGTCTAGCATAGCTTGAGAGCTATTTACAAGTCCTATTTTTTCAGCACAACAGAAAAGGAAATCAACAAATTCTTACATCCATTTCGATGTCATCAAAAAGAATATTATGCTTCAAATCAAATTGTCAATATAATCGTAGAATGAAAACTAAACATTATGCAGAAAATTAAAAAATAAATAAATCCCATAGTACAAAATAACAAAACTAGTGGTATTTCTAATTCTGGCTGATATGATGCCCATCATCACAAATTGCAAAATGCCAACCTCAACTCAAATTGAAGATCAAAGTCACCAATTTTCAAAACCTCATAAATCAAATAACAACCAATTCATCAAAATATGAAAAAAAAAAAAAAAGAACTTTGCCTATACAATACCAAGTTAACAGAAGCTAAGTGTGAAGAAGCTCCACCTCATTCCCAATCTCAATCTTATGTTCTCCCTTAGGCATAGGGTGAAGAAATTCCATCTCATCCCAACCTTCCCTTGAACCCCATCGCTAACACCACAATTGCTACCATCATCTAAGCCCCATCGCTAAGATTTGGTATGGCACCGGCACGGCAGCGATATGGCACATCGGTAGCAGCAGGCTAGTGCAGCTCTAACAAGGTGACAGTACGGTGTCTGACACAGTGAGGTAGTTGTAGCTGTAATAGAGCACTGAGGGAGTTAGGGGGAGAACTAAGAGATGTGGCTTTTGAGAAAAAGATGGGGGAATGAAACCGAAAGAAGAGCAGCGAGACCTATTCGAATGTAACCGGGAACTTCACCACTGATTCAACACGCTGTTTTGTTATATATATATATATATATATATATATATATATATATATATATATATATATATATATATATTTCGATAGTTTGCTTTTAATCTCGACTCACTGATATGTGAGGAGTCAATGACTACAACATCCAAAACAGAAACAAGAAAATAAGGTACAAATCCTGCGCCTATAGAAAAGCTGCAAAACAAACACCATAAATTGTAAACGCAAAGCTCCCAAAATAGTTAAGACAGCACACAATTTGCAATGAAAAGGCACCCATCTGCTATGTTTGGTCCTCAACGTGAATTGCAGGATGCCATAAGACTTTTCTGACCATGGTTTGGTTGCACGCCTTCTTCCACAACTCCTGCCACCTGAATTCTGATTTTGATGCACTAGCTAACTGGTCTTTCTGCAGCCACGTCCTGATATTCATAAGCCTGTTATAGGCAAATCTGCTTTTCCAAGGAGCTTGCTTCTGCTGTTTCCACCACAAGAGTATATCTTTAGATGATGATATGATGGAGATCTCCTCCATTCTGACTTCAACTTCTTCAAGCAAGAATTGGATAGATTCCTCCAGAGCAAGGATCACAGCCTGAAGTTCTGTTAAATATATGCATTGTTTTTAACTTTAACTCTTTATCTTATTCCATTTAAAGCCACTCTTCTTTTAGTTTCATTCCCCCATCTCTTTCTCAAAAGCCACAACATCTCTTAGTTCTCTCTTGAACTCCCTCAATACTCCATTGCAGCTACAACCACCTCACCATGCTGGACATCATACCGCCACCTTGCGGTGCCTCACCAAATTGCAGCGATGGGGCTCAAATGATGGTGAAAATGGTGGTGGTAGCAATGGGGTTCAAGGGAAGGTTAGGGATGAGATGGAATTTCTCCACCCTATGCCTACGGAAGAGCATAAGATTAAGGTTGGGAATAGGGTGGAGCTTCTTCATACATAGCTTCTGTTAACTTCGTATTGTAGGCAAAGTTTTTTTTTTCTTTTCCTTTTTCAGATTTTGATGAATTGGTTGTTATTTGATTTATGGAGTTTTGAAAATTGGTGACTTTGATCTTCAATTTGAGTTCAAGTTGGCATTTTGCAATTTGTGATGATGAGCATCATATTAGCCAGAATTCGAAATACCATTAGTTTTTGTTATTTTGGATTATGGGATTTGTTTATTTTTTAATTTTTCCCATAATGTTTAGTTTTCATTTTGCAATTATATTAACAATTTGATTTGAAGCATCATATTCATTTAGATGACACTAAAATGGATGTTAGAATTTGTTAATTTCCTTTCCTATTGTGCTAAGAAACTAGGCCTTGTAAATAGGCCTCAGATTTGACCAGACTTTTGGACAAGCTAGGCTCAAGCTTAAAAAATAACCTATAATAGGCCATAGGACAGGCTCGGGCCAAGAAATTGCAACATAGGTCTGACTTGTTAAGCGGAAAGTCCAACCTGATCTAGCTTGTTTCCACCTCTAACTATGAGACCAAAGATATTAAGTATTTAAATTGAGTTAGGGGTTTAATACCCATAGGTCCACCTTTTTCTCCATCCTCTAACCCTACTAGGACCTCCTTGAAAAATAATTATTAAAATTGTTAAGCAACTCTTTTTTAACTCCTCTATATATCATGTTAAAAGAAAAATATTCATCAACTTTTTTTTGTTCTTAAGAATTGTTTACATAAATTTGGGTCAAGGATAAACATTCATCTACTATAAGTAGTAATCAATTTTAAAATTTTCAATACAAATTAATTAATCTCTTTCAATACAAGTTAATAAATAGATTATTAAAAATTAATACCTATAAACTCTAATTATATAAGTAAAGAAAGAAAATGCAAGTCAGCAAGAACTCGAATAAGCACTATTCTTATTTTATTCTTTGTAACACCTTACTAGTTAATCATTATTTTATATTTTGCTTGTTGTATTACTTCCGTCGATATTTGAATTTATTGTCGTTGGAGGGAATTTTGGTGCTACCGAAAATTGGTATTAGCTACCAAAGGAAAAATCGTCAATCATATTAAGGATCATTTGAGTTTTGATTGGTCTATTAATAAGATCGTTTTAATTTTAACGATTACAACGGAAAATTCATCAATAATTTTGTTATTGGAACGCAACGTGTAGGGCATAAGTTTACTGACAATATCTTTGTCAGTAATTTCTAATCTTAAATGCAACGTTTCAATAATTGCATTTACCGACAAAAAATATGTTGGTTATGTTGAGACCGCAAATCAAAAGCACTAGCCCTCTCTTCTTCCTCATTTTCATTCTTCTTTTTCCCCTATCCTCTCTGCTCTCTCTCTTTCTCCTTCTCATTCCTCTACCCACAATCGTCGAGCCGCCACTACCGCCACCAGTCCCCCCTCTAACAACTGACACTCCCTCTCTCTCAGTATCTCCTTCTCTCTGCCATTCAATCATTGCCACACTCTCTATGCAACCCTCACCACCACCTTTTCCTCTCTCTGCAACTGCATCACTGCCGCCACCACTAGCATCTTGTCCTTCCATCAGCACTAGGTTTTAAATTTGTGTTTTTGTTGGCACACATTTCAATTTTTAATATATATAAGCTTGAAAATTTGAGTTAAAGTTGCAACTTTTGGTGCCGGATTTTGGTGAGATAATTGGCTAATATCCATTTGTTATTTTTTGAATTGATTTTTTATTTTTGCTCATTTTGATTGCTAGGGTTTGATTCCCTTGTTATGCAATCTTGAAGTGGATAGTGTGAGATTGATGGCATATTGGATTTTTTGGCCATTGAGTTCACAAATGTTGCTTAAGCATTATGCTTGCTTTGTCCATTCTAGAAACTGTATTCTAGGATAGCAAGCAATAAGACTATGGATATGCTCTGGTGAAATTAATGTCTAGGGAACAATGTGAAACAAGCAATTCAAATAATGTCAGAATTTTTGTATGACGGGGGAAAAGTTTTGGTTAGAGGGGTACAAGTATGAAATTTGTTCTAGCTTCTAGAGAAGCTTAATCTTTATTAATGTCAAAATTAAATTATACTCTCTCCAATTCAAAATAATTGTCAAAAATTAAAAAAACACATAAATTCGGAAAACCAATAAACTGATCTTGGTAATAGTACCAAATTGTATGAGTGAACAAAATTGCCCCCTCTAAAAAAAATATACTTCCATTAATACAATTAATACTACAATTATTCTCTTTACTAAAATTGCATATGATCATTAATACTACATAGAAGTCTCCGCAGATCAACTACTACTAACGAATAGTCCCCATATTCTTAAAGCACCAAATTTGATTTTTGCCACTTGTGCCAAAATTTTTAATATGAAGTTCAATGAAAAATTCATTCACACCAAAACCAATTCTGTAAAATAGAGTAATGTTTCCAGAATAAAACATTTCACTTGCCTTTTTTAATTCTCCATATTTATTATGTCTCATTCAGCTGATTTGAATCTCCTTCCAGATTCTCAAACAACACTTGAGCAAGCTTCAGCAGAAACTGTCTTGATTCATCTAACAATCCATGCCAAGAAGATCAACATTATTTTGGACTTAACTAGTGGCCCATGGCAAGACGAGAAGCATATTTCACTGGATTTAAAAAATGAGTCATGTGAAGAGAGTGAGTCTTGTTAACACAATACCATGTCTCTACAATTAGAAGACAACATGCTTTTGGAAGTAGTATATGATGACATGCACACGCAAGTAGAGTTTTATTATGAACCAAATCCGTACCTACAAGAAGGATTTTCTGAAGAACCAAATCTCAATATTAGTAAAAGATTTTCTTTCAATATCCTGTTATATTTTAATTATTTTAGTATTTGTGTTTGATGGAAACTTTGACATGGTAATCTATATCTATATTTTATTAACAGAATTAATAATTTTTTTCTTTCATTAATTGTTTATCCATTTACGTCATTTTTCGTAGAGATTCTTATTTGATAGTACTACAATTAATCTATAGGCATATTTTTATTTTTTAAAAACTCATTTACGTTAATTTAAAAAATGTTTACGTTCAGCTCCCCAAAAAAAAAAAAAAAGTTTACCTTATTATGCTGCAAAGTCTTTTTTTTTTTTTTCTTGTTCTTTCATTGTTTACCCATTTACCATAGTTTTTGAATTATTGGATAGGCTTACTCTAAAAGGAAAAAAAATCATTTACGTTAATTTTAAAACATGCTTACATTACTATTTTGTGAACGATTGTAATAATAGATTGAATTGCAACAATAAACTGAGATTTAACAATAAAAAGGCAATAATATTATGATTAATATTTCCATAAAAAAATATTACCATTAATATTAGGAAATTTTAAATTTAACCAATATTTACTTTTTTACAGTAAGTAGATTGCACGGTTTTTTTTTTTTTTTTGGGTTTGTTGCTTTCTTTTTATGCCTTTTGTTGCTTATAGGCCTTTTTAAAATAAAAATAAAAATTCAGCTGTCTTATTTTGAGTGTTTATCCAACATTGCATTATATAATATTTTAAATAGAGGAAAATAGTGATGATGCTGAAGAGGAATTGTCAATAGCAAATTAAAGTCAAAGTGGCGGAAGGAAATTGAAAACATTAAACAATGATGAGCGAAAAGCCATATACATTATATTGATGGAAAGAAGTGTTGGTTGAAAGCTGATTAAAGATTTTGTAGCATCATTAATTTCTGTCTCTACACATACCATTGATCGCATTTGGAGGCAAGCACTTGCTAATGGGAATGAAGTTGACGTCTCTCGTAAAAAGAGTAATTGTGGTCATAAGTAGCTCTCAATTGATGTTGCTCGATTCCGTGAGATCCCTTTACGTAAACGCGCCACGCTTGCCTCTTTGTATTTCACAATTACATAAGTAAATCCACATCGTCTAGGCTTGTAAAGGGAGTGTCACTGCGACGTCATTCAAATTCTATTAGGCCCATTTTTGAAGGAAAAAAAATAAGAGGGCACGATTACAATTTTGCATACCACACGATCCAACTTTTAAGGAAATGTATGATATTTTTCACATTGATGAAAAATGGTTTTACATGACAAAGAAGTGTGAGAAATATTACTTGCTACCTGAAGAAGATGATCAAATGCACACTTGTAAAAACAAGAATTTCATTGGATAAGTCGTGTTTTTAGTTGCTATAGCTTGCCCTAGATTTGATGCAGGAATCTTTTCTAGGAAAATCGGTGCCTTTCCTTTTGTCACATAAGAGCCTACTAAAAGGACAACTGTCAATAGAGTTGCAAGTACACTAGAAATGAAACCAATAACTTTTTGTCAACAAAGAAGTTGTAAAACCATACATACTTGAGAAGGTCTTACCTACCATCAAGCAGAAATGGCCAAGAAAGGATATAGGATACCCAATTTTCATTCAATAAGACAATGCAAGAATTTGTATTAGACATGATGACGCCAAGCAGAAAGAGAAGGTGGCTTTGATATTCATTTAATGTGTCAACCGGCAAACCCTCCTGATTTGAATATTTTAGATGTTGGGATTTTTAGTGCTATCCAATCCTTACAATATAAGGAATCGCCAAAATCGGTTGATGAGCTCGTGAATGCTATTGTGAAGTCATTTGAAACTTTTTCAATGATCAAGTCAAATCACGTATTTCTGACATTGCAGTTGTGCATAATAGAAATTATGAAAGCCAAAGGTTCTGATAAATATAAAATTCCTCACAATAAAGCATTGTTAGAAGTTGAACGTAAACTTCCTACTCAAATGAAGTGTGATCCCACATTAGTACAAGAAACTCTTAATTTTCTAAGACAGATTATATTTAGAGGTTTTGCCTATTGTGACCGGGATGGGGTCACTTCCTTGTGACTACTAGTTGAACTTAATTAAATTATGTTAGTGGAGTAAATTTTATTTAACTTTATGGTCACTTACTTATTGCAGTTGAATTGTGCTTACGGAGCTTTACCAAAAAAAATATCTTTATAGAGTAATTTTTATTTACGCGGTTACATAAAAATGGGGTAAATAACATCTAGCACCCTTGAGATTTGAAGAAAAAACACTTAAGCCCATCTTTGTTCCAAAATGACAACCCACCCCGTTTTACGGATGCCACTAATGGCTACGTTAACTTTGGTTTACCACTATTAAAATAAAATAAAAAATTGAATGCCTCATGACCCTTAACCACCGATTGTGTGAGCTCAAAAGTGGAGGATTGTTTGCTTGCTTTATGAAGATTAGTATAGTGTTAGAGTGACTACACCACCAACCCTTTACCACTGACTGCAAGACCAACACTGAATGTTGAATAATACAATGTTGATTGCTTGCTTCATGGAGATTTGTACAATTAGTAAGCTCCTCCATTTCAAGGACAAACCCATATTAGAGCCCCAATTTGCGTACTTACACAAGAGCACAACACCCTTATTGCTCAACCTGGCAAGCCTCAACAATCTTGGGAAGTCCTTCCACGGAGAATCTGCCACCAAGAAGTCTATCCCCACCAAACCCCCCATCACCTCCTCCGGCTTTTCGACGACATCCTTGACTCACCCATGCTCGCAGCATACTTTGATCTTGACTGTTCTTCGATGACTATGCACACGTGTGATCCTCCGGTACTGTGGTGGCTCGCTATGGCTAAACCCACGCTGGTCAGGATAACCCCCCCCCCCTCTTTCAGCATGGCTTCACGATGAGTTGTGCAATCCGTACTGTAGCCATGGTGGAAACCATCTTCGCCACCCCCTAATTCACGGTAAAGCTGGCATTGCTCAAAACGGAATAAAATAAGCAAAGAAAAGTTAGGAATGGATTAATGGATGAGAAAGATTAGGGAAGAGATAAAGAAACCAAAGTGGTTAAATGCTATATGAAGCAATTACTATCTCGCCTTGAGCATTGCCACAGCAGAGGTGTATTATTGAAAAAGAATGTCTTGTCTTCTTGTAGGTATGTTATTGATTGTCTTTTGTGAGTGTTTTGTTTAGCTTAGTGGTCTAATAATAAACTATGGCTCTTCTTGGCTGAGATTTCTTGATGAGCCTATGTAATTATGTTTTAATTATCCAAAAAAAAAAAGGAAGCTCACAACATAAGGGGTGTTTGGTTTGCTATTTTTCATTGTCATTTCTACCAAAAACAAAAAATAGAAACCAAAATATGTTTGGTATCCATTTTTTGGAAATATTTTTAGAAAACATTTCCTAAAATGACTAAAAATTTGAAAATACCAAATCCATGTTTTCAGCCTTTTCAATTTGTGAGTTTAAAATATTTTCAACCAAAACACAATGGCATTATGGTAATTAATGGAGCTCCTTTTCTTTTTTTACTTCTATCTCCTCGGTTCGAATCCCGCAACAAGAGAAGGATGTATTTTTTTTAACACAGTTTCTCTTTCTTTGATAGAGGCACCCCGTTCGAATACCAGGGGAAGTCCAATGCATTTTTTTCCCCAATTTTGTTTGAAGAAAAGTCCTAATAGCCTTTCTCTCAACAATTCCATTTCGCCTCCATCCTTCCCTTGAACCAGTCTCACGCCGCTCGCCCTTACTGCTACTCGCCACTTGCCTTCACCGCCGCATGCTGCTACTTTCTTTCCCTCATCCCTATTTTTGAGTCTTGTTTGGTATGGTTTCATTTGAGTTTTTAGCCTTTTTGTTCCCTATTCTTCCTCCCTCAACTAATGTTGGCTTTTTGTAGGGACACGGAGCTGCTCACTACCATTCAGAACCGCCTGGCACTTTCCTTCACTCACCCCGATTTTCTAGTTCTATTCGGTATGGTTTCTATTTCTTTTTTTTGGCTCATTTTTTAGCTCCTTTTTTGGCTAGTTTAGGTTGTTTGATGGTTTCCTTCATCTTCTTCTCCTGCTAGTTCTACTTGCTTGTTTTTTATTATTGGCATTGCATTTTATTGTTGGCTTCTTTTTTGCCTGCTTCTGTTTGATGTTCTTGTTTGAAATGTTGGAATGTTGGATGTTGGAATATTGTTTTACTGACTTCTAGTGATTGTTTTGGTCAAGTTATTTGAGAGGGACAAGTAAAAGTTTAGTCTTTTTATTTATTCATGTATTTTTATTCATATGTTTGATTCATGTATTTGGAATGTTGGATGTTGGATATTGGAATATTGTTTTGGTTATTGTTTGATAGTCTTCTGGTGATAGAATACTGTTTGTGATTCATGTAAATCTATGCATGTTTTGGATTGAATCATTGGAAAGTTGAAACTTTTTTTGAAAAGTGCCAATTCAAGATTCTTGACATTGAGACTTGTTTTGATTTTGTTATGTTTTCCTTCCTGATTCATGTGCCAAGTGCTTTTTCTTTTGTTGGATTTGTTGATGGAAAAGGTCTATGCTGACTAATCTTGTTTTAGGATGTTGGATCTTGATATGTTGATTGCTAATATGTTCATTGTCACAACATGCCCGGAGGGTGTCATGATGAGAAACAACAAAAAATATTGAAAAAAAATAATTTTAATAGAGTCGATACCAATTTTTATTTATTGAAAAAATAGGAAAAACTTTTTTAATTTTGTAAAACTGATCTTTTAAAGAGATTGAGTTTGGGAATCCGATTATGCATAGGGAAAGGTGAAAACTTAGTCTCATTACACCACTAATACATCCGTCTTACAACGGTTACCCTAAATTTTGCTATGTAAATTAATTAATAACTTTAATAATATTTATTTTTCCCCTTATATAACAAAAAAAAGAAAGAAATTATTTATAAAAGGAAAGAAAAGCAAAATTGATATGATAATTATTCCCAAAAAAAGAAGCAAGATTAATATACAATTTTTTACAAAAGAAACAGAAACTAATATAACAATTATTTAGAAAAGAAAAAGAAAGTAAAATTAATGTTACAATTATTTAAGGAATTAAAATTGAACTAAATTTAAGAAATCTTAATTTTTGATTTGACGGAGATTATCCACTCTTACGTATCCTCTGATGCAATGAGAAATTCAAAATCACGTAATTCTTGTAGAAAATATTTGTGTATTCATTAGTTTTATTTACAAAAAAAAAAGATTTAAAAAAAATAAAAATTCACTTTTGTACAGGATTTAGGATAGCATAAACTATATAATAAATTTTTACAATTCTTACAACCCTTGAGGATGGACAAACCATACATCAATACCGCAAGCTTGTTGCTATAAGAGAAAAAAAAAAAGAAAACAATTCAATCTTTTTTTTATTATTTTTTATTTATTTATTTATTTATTATTTTTTTCAAAAAGGACACCAAAAAATTCGATGCAAAAAAAAAAAAAAGACGAAAGGGTCACCAACCCATATTTCCAACCAAAAACATAAAAAGAAATTTGCAGCCGAACTTAAAAAAAAAAAAGTAATGAAACCAGATTTTCAAAACCATAAAAAAAATAAAAATGAAAGTAAAGATAACAGAATAGAAGAGGAACACAACGCACAAAGCATCTATGCACATGAACTTTTTGGGCGAGAGTCTTAGAGATCATTAAATCTCATTAACCACGGAACAACAAAGATGATGATGGCTTGTTGAGGTATTGAGCATTGTTGGAACAGCGGCACGATCATTGGACGTCAATGTCGACCTCGACATCGACGTCAACATCAACATAGAGAGCTTGTATGACACAAGATGCGGTGCAATGGCGGAGAAGGTGGTGTCTATAGGTGGCAGTGAAGTTGAAAGTTGATGATGGTGGACCATGGCTTGACAGTGGCTATGCGATGGCGGTGAGTTTGAGTATAGTGATGGGAAATTTTTATTCCAATATGAAGTCTGCCTTCATTTCTTCATTCACTATGTAAATGAATGATAGTGTGTGTGTTGTGTTGAAGGAAACTGATGCAAAACAATGCAGGAACAAGTGAATATCAGTGTGTGCGCGTGCGTTATGTTGAAAGAAACAAACTAAGCTTATGCAGAATGATATAAGAATGATGAACGTGAAGCCTCGTAGATGATACCGGAATTTAACAAATGCTCCCAAGTGAGAATTTTGAAGCCCCAAATTGACATTAACTGCAGGGACACTCTGCCTTATCTTGATTTCCTCTTCCTCTTGTCTCAACCTCTCTTCCAATTCCTCTTTTTTTTAGTTTTTCTTTGATCCCCTTTCACACAATCATAATTTTTGCTCTTACTTTCCACTGTTGTTGCTTCGGAAAAAAGAACCCCTTTTCCATTTAATATTTGATCTATTTATATGTATTGAGGGATCAATTAACATCAAACCTAATTGATTTTAATTGGAAATTTTACTTTAACAATGATTGGCAAATTTGATCTGGATTTGAAGGAAATAAATGCCAAACAGATCATGCATGAAATTAAGAGATGTGACCAGATTTTGTTTTTATTTATTCTGATTTGATTTTGATTTTTCTTTTCTTCTTTTTTGTTTTTTTTTTTTTAATTTTCTCTTTCTTCTTCATTTTTCCTTCTCTTTTTTTTTTTTTGGATTAAAATATTTTATGATTGGACTATCCTTTTATTTTAAAATGGGCTAACTTTCTTTCCTTTTTCTCTTTTTTTTTTTTATCTCGGACAAAATATGGTATTCACATTCACTATATTTGACTGATGTTTTTCAATTTATATTTGTCACTGAAATGGAGGTAGTGTCTTATTAAATTGGTGTTTTGTTTTTCCTCTCTAATTATTAGTTATATGTTATCTAATATGTTCCTGGATTCTATGATAAATCAATTTCATCTTGTTGATTCTGGATGTCCTAATATGTCTGGCTATCTTGCTTTATTTCGTAGTACAAGATATCATTTGCGTGACTTTCGTGACAAAGGATGAGCATGAGGTAAACATAAATTGTTCAATTATAGACACTCTTCATTGAGAAATATTATTGAGAGGTGTTTTGGTGTTCTAAATGCAAGGTTCCAAATTCTAAATTGATGCCAAATTACCTTGTTAAAAGATAAAGGCAAATTCCCACTACTTGTTGCATCATACATAATTTTATTAGAATGCAACATGGTACAGATAGATTATTTGGTGATTACTCTAGAGAAGACATGATTATGGACAGACAAAGTTTTAGAGTAGATCAACAGAATGTTGATATTAATGCTACCAAAGCAACTCAAATAGTACAAGTTAGGAAGATAATTGCGAATCAAATATGAGATAATTATCATCATGATTGATGACTATCACTTTTTGTATTTTTTTGGAGGATGATGTATTTCTCTTTTTCTTTTTTTTTTTTTTTTTGTATGTTTGAGCTGTTTGACAAGTTGAAGTATAACAAAAGCTGTAATTATAGATAGTGTTAGTTATTTTGTTTAATTATGTCTTTTTTTAGTATGACTATAATTTACTCACAAATCAAATATATTTTAAACATATTTTGTCATTACAAGTAATTTTTGCAATTAAAATTTCCTCGGTAAGATTTATTAATTATATAATAATTGATATTGATAATAAAATTACTTAAAAATAAGCAATTTATTTTATTCTTAATCTTAAAATTTAATAGAATTATTTCATTTTAATAAATACTTTTAAGGTTATCTCTAATTTGCAAATAATAAAGTTCACCTAAATATACAAAAAGCTATATATAATATTTTTATTATTTAATAATAAATATCATTTTATTATCTCAAATTTGATTTTGAAAATATATTTTGAAAACAGACAAATCAAACATATTTTCATTATTTTCCCTTTTTGAAAACAAACAAACCAAATGTATTTCCTAAATTCAGAAAATCTAAAAATGAAATTTTTTTTTTCAGAAAATGAAAACAGAAAACAAAAACAGAAAATATTTTCACAAACCAAACATCACCCAAGCTTCCTCAATCTATATTTTATTTGCTTTAAACCCCTCTTCGCCATTCTATTTTCTCTGGTAAAATCTAATTTTGTTCAATTTGCTACTATCTCAATATGTTATCCCAGCAGCATTAATAGCATTTGGAAGATCATGCATGTTAGCAAAAACTAGAAGCATGGTATTGCTCAACTTATCCTTATTCAACGTCATATGAACAGCATCTCTAACTTCAACAACACAGTCCCTGCATTGCTATAAACCATAAAAATTAATGTCTCCACAAAGGACAGACATTGAAGTTGATGTTCTTATATTCCACAATTTCTACCTTAAACCCAATGGTGGGAATGGTGGTGACAATCTCTCCAAGCTTGAGCTTGTACAGAATCATGGTCTTACTCGCAACATTAAGGTCTACCATGAAAATACACATCTCTTTCTTGGTGAAGAGTCGGTTGAATAGCTTGGTGAAAGTTAGCCCGATTTTCAGGAACAAGATGTATCATGGTGCCCATGTCCCATGTCATTGTGACTAAGATTAACGGATCCGTTAGTGACATATTAGAAATGGGGCGGAGTGTTGTTTTATAAGAAAAATGGGGCTAACTGTCATTTGATCAAACCTCAAGGGGCTGGGGTGTTATTTACCCTAAATTATTTCTATGGAGAATTGCTATAGTGATTAATAGGAAAGAAAAAGAAAAGGATAATGGCAAAGAATTAATTAATTCTATAATAGTTTACCTTTTAAAACTAAGTCTAAATCTGATATTATTCCTATGGAGCATAGTAGAAGGAAAATAAAAAAACATTTACCAACATATAGTAAAGAAAAATAAATTGTTTATGCTCATTCTAGACATTCTCTTCACAATTTGGATCTCATATTAGCAAAAATAGGTATTATAGCCAACCACAAAGGAGATGCATACCAATTACTGTAACAAGCAAAAGTCCTTGGGAGAACTACACCCTAAAAGCTAGCTATTAGAGTAGAAGAGCCCAAATCCTTTTAAGGCCTCTATTTCAAGATGACCTTCCCGATATGGGACTTATTACATTGCCACCCCCTTGAAAAGACAGTGTCCCAACAGCTGCACTCTGTGACACTTCATTATGCGGTGCTTCACTCGATTATGGTTAGCCTCTCCATCAGTCAAAACCCTTCACATGCAGCCCTCTCCAATTGGCCGACTCTCAATGAAAGCAAAATTTGTAACGATCATAAGTTATTCAAAGAACCACATCCCAAAAGCTAGCTATTAGAGTAGGGAGCCCAAGTCCTTATAAGACCTCCCTTTTAAGGTGACCTTCTCAATATGAGACTCGTTATAGATATAAAGTTCTTCAACTACATTAATATAAGAGACATGATGTTTCAATAGAATTTGGGAAGAAGAATCTCTAACATATGTTGAACCATTTGCGAAGTTTCATCTCTTTCTTTAGGAAACTTGTTCAACTCAAACTCATTCTTTGGAATATCTATATCTTCTTACTAATTTTTTTCCTTCTATAGCTTCTTCTCTTTCTTTAGGAAGCTTCTTCAAATCAAACTCATGATGACCTTGTGCATTAAATTCAAACTCAAACTCAAACTTGGACTCAGACTCAGGGTTAGAATTCATATAGTCTTCAATAGTTGCAAAAGAGTCTTCAACTATTGCTATAGAGTCTTCAACCTTTGCCATTTTTTTCTTTATTGTCGAAGTACTAAAAGTTAAGGGATATATATAACATTCCCAATTCTACCTACGCTAATTAGCTCAGTGTTACTGACTAATTAGAGAAGTTAGTGATTGGTCAAGGATCAATCAACTAATCTCAAGAGCAAAAGCTTAGTAATTAGGGAAAAGTCAATAAGTCAACAATTGAACAATGAAATACTAAATGTTTTAATTAAAGCCAAATCATCCAAATCTTGCCAATTTGTGACAAAGAACATAACTAAGGTAATATAATCTTATTAATTAAGCACATGACAAATATTCTACCATAGTCAAATATGATAAAATTAATCCTCATACACTAAATATATAATTAGTGAAAATCATTCCTTTTAAAGGGGAAAAAAAGTCTTAGAAGAGTATTTAACCAAAATTGTTCAAGAGCATTTAAACTAATATAATTGATTAACACTTAGATAATTCTAATTACAATAAAAATTCAAAATTTTTGCCTTAATCATGATTCAAATTTCGGCCATGCAAGACCCATCATCCACCATCCATTTGCTTCCTAATCTTTCACCATAAGATTAAAGCTTACTATGGTTAGGTTACCTTAAAGTGAGATTAACTAAAAAGAGGTTATCTCACACATGGATCACACTTGATTTGGCATAAACAATCAAAATGGATCAACCTACCAATAGCATGGAGTTAGCCATTAACTAACTTAGAAAAGACAAAGGGGTTTGAGTCATGCACCCAAGACTCAAGGGTGAAACAACCACTCTTTCATCCCCAAAGTCACTAAGCCTATTCCTAAGTGAAAGAAGCAAGAAAGCACTCATCCATATGGTCTTGTGTTTTATGCCTAAACAGCCCCCCTCCACTCTCATTTGCAACTCTCATTCTCTTACTAAAAATTAGAAACTCTCACTTCTCTCTAAACTTCACACCACTTCCTCTTTGTTCTTCCTATTCTTCTTGTTCTTCTTACCCTTCCTTCTCCAACCAACCTCATTTCCCACCACCATTTTCACAAGCCCTTCAAGAACCACCCTCTTTGATCTTTGAAGAACACATTCAAACAAATATTTAGCGCCATTTTCAAGCTCCAAAGGGAAGAGACCATCTTCATCCTTTTAACTCTCCAAACCACTTCTAAAGCTTCTTATGGTAGTGATTCTAACTCCCTTTTCTTTGTACATTTCAAGCGCTAGAACTCCTAAGCTTCTAATAGCTAGATGATTCTAGGACTTGCTCTTTAGATCTCATGACCACACTCTTCCTTTTTCAAGTTTTTATTGATGTTAAAGTGTTCTCTTGAAATATATTTAATTTGTGCAAATATTTTTATGAACCAAACTACATTTACACTTAAAATACTATTTTATCCTTGAAATTTCAAAGTATGAAAGTAAAATGAAAGACAAAAATGGTCACTTTGAGGAGGAACCTTAATATTTCTACAAAACAAGCTAAGAAAATGAAATCTTGAAATGCTAAAATTTTGGCAGATTGTGTGACATAAGTAATAACTCATTTTATACAACTCAAAACGAAATGAGACCAATTTTATATGAAAATAGACTCACATAGCTTTCCATACATATAAAATATGTGAGCATTGGACTTAAAATGAGAAAGATATGAATTTTGAAAGTGGGCTATACCTAGTAGTGTTTCTGTTTGGACAGTCTGCATTAAAATCTTTATAACTCAAGTTATATGAAATAATTTTTGGTGGGACCAAAATTTTAAGAAAGCTAAGACATAAAGGAACAACCCCATAAAATATCTTGATCAAATTCCTTTTGTGGAACTCCTAGTAAATTCGACAACTTACTATTACCTGGGTAAATTTAAAAATTGAACAGTTATATTAATTAGTGTGTAACTCAAGTTAAACTTTGAATTTTTGAGTGGGGTTTGTTTTGTTTAAAAAAAGAACCATACAAAAAATCAAGTTAAAAAAGTAAAAGATGAAATTATGGTGAATTTTTTAAAAAATAATTTACGTTCTACCAACTGATTTTGTGTTGGTAAATTAATTATTTATAATCGATTCTATAATCATACCGACAAAATATTTGTCGGTAGTATCATTATTTATTTAATTATCATTAAATTATTGATGAACTATTCTGTTGATCTATGTAAAGAATCCATTGTTAATTTTTAAGAGGGATGAAATGTCGATGGGATACCACAAATTATATTAATGAAAAAAATATAAAGTTACCAACGGGTGATCCATCGATAACTTACCGATAGATCATTTGTTTCATTGGTAGCTATTATCGATGAAACTATTACCAATGGAATGTTTATGCCAAAAATTTTGTTAGAAAAATTAGTTACCAATGGAAATTATTTTAAATCCATCAATAATCCAAGTGTTTTTGGTACCAGTGCTTGAGAACTCGGATAGAATGGGAAGTTGAAGGTGTAGATGCCTCAGCTTCATGCTCCACAAGAATGGTAGGTGTACCTACAAGGATTTTGACACTTAAGTTAGGTGTGGAATTTGTGGCTCTAGGAAATAAGATTAATGTATATATGAGCTATGAGGTGATAGCCCGATTATTATATAGACAAATTCCCTCTCAAGTTGATGTGTTAGTTCCTATCTTTAGGGGATTAAGATCCCATAAAGTTTGTGCCCCCGATCTCAAAGGTCGAATGCACCTTAGCTTAGTATTGTTTAAACTAAATCTGTATCTAAAGGATCAATTTAAAATGTGGAGGGAACTTCATTTTAAATATACCAGCTTCTCCAAATGTTGACTCTTGTAAGGCTCATCCCAAAACCCAACAAGGATTGGGCATTCTTGGAACTGCCCATATAAGTTACCATCTAGCTTATTAAGATAAGAGAAATGTTTTTTTGTACTACTAGGTTGGTAGACACTCTTGAACACCCAGAAAGAGAAGGGAGAAACAAAATTATAAAAGAAAATGAAATGAGTGAAATGATTGATGGAGAGAGAAAAAGCAGAGAGGAAGTATTGGAGTGTCCACCTTTTTTGGTGTACAAATAACATACCTCTTAAGATAATAATGGGTTTGTTGTTTGTGCTTTTGGAAGAAGCAAAAGTACTTTTCTTACCAATTTTTCAAAATAGAAAAGTATTTATAAAATTTTTTGTGTTGTTTATTTATGATTCTCTGCAAAAGCAATACCAAAAAACAATTAGTCTTCTACTCTTTTGAGAAGTAGATAAGAAGTTGCAGAAATAGTAAAAGAGAGAGAAAAATACTCCTCAAATTCAAAATCGACTACCTTCCCATACTATTACCATTCTATCATTAATTTTTTATTCAAAATGCCATTCCCTATTTACTAATATTATACTTTTATTAAAAAAATATTTTTATATTTATCATATTCAAATGATTTAATAATTTTTTGTTATGATAAAAAATACTTTTATAATTACATACAAACATAAAATAATTATTTTTTTTTTATTTCTACTTCTAATTTTACTTTAGAAGAAATCCTTCTCCTAAAATTTTAACTAAACAGGCTCAATATATCTAAGCTTATATAAATATCAAATAGATATGGCAAACAAAATTGAATATTGATGATAAACTAGCTGCGAAAAAGCAGAGAACCGAAGCATCCGACTACAAGGCCAAGAGCAGCAGACTATCCATAGGCGGCCACAAGAAGGAGAAGGGTCAACAAATTATTAACAAATTGCATCCTTTCTAACTTCTACAAAGGAAAACAAAAAATATACTTAACACAAGAAGTTCACTTGGTTAATTAATAAAGTAATCAACCATGAACCGTTCTAATTGGTTGCACTCTCACCCCAAAAATACATGATGGAGGTGATTTCACACCATTGAACTCCCGACAATTAAGTCCACCATTGGAGTCACCTAGTACACCATTGTCATTATTTTGCACATCGTTAGCCACAAGGCTGGCCTTATCTTCACCTGCAAATCTATTAGTTTTAATAGTACTATGATCATGAGAACCCTTAATTTTGATCTCTTCATGATGAGGACTAGTTGCTGCTGCTTTTACCGAACTGGTCCCCAAGAACATATAGTCGTCGTCGTCGTCGTCGTCGTCGAGGGGAACAAGCTGCAACGTGAGTCGACCATTGGCTCTATGAGCCCGAAAATACTCATGGTGCCTTACCTTCTCCCCCTTGAGGATCAACCTTCCCTCACTCGTGTAGTACCTCTTCAAGACCCATGGCATGTGGGAAGCCAGGTTCTGCGTCCTAGCTAGCAAGGGTATAGGGGGAGGGAACACTTTCTTTTCTTTCTTCGTGCTACAACTGCTCTTGGCCTTGGTTTGATTTTCTATAGCTGAAGAAGGAGCATCGTCAGATTTGGATGTGTCACAGTGATCAATGTGGCATTCCTTTTGAAGGTCTATGCAGCTCTCGTTGCCAATATGGTCATCCCAATTTGGAGGGAGTGCAATATTGTTGGAGATCATGATAGGCGAAGAGGGTGAAGATAACAATGCTTCTTTGGGGGGAAATGAAGTGAGGATTTTGAGGCCCACATTACGACGTTGAGCTAGGGTTTGCATATTGAGAAGGAAACAAAGTATATATATATATATATATAGATAGAGGGGAAGAAACCTTGGGAGTATAAAGGTGAATATTCAAGCTAAAAATGGGAATGTTATCAGGTTTTGATCACGTACGTTCAATGCAGAGACAGAAAGGAAAGGAGGTCAAGTAGCTAGGTTTTCGTGAAGAGTTGATGGCAATGAAGAAATGATCAAAAAGATACAACAGAGATAGCTAATATCAATGATATCTAGCTAGGTTGAGTTTCATGTAGCTTACTTTAGGAGCATCGCAGTATTTGATTCTGTCAGTGCCTGTCAAAATTTCAAATTCCGAAATCAGAAACAAATAAAAAAAGCACACATCGCCATATATAGATGATTCATATGGCTAATGCTAGATAATATGGGGGAAAAAAAAAAGCTAGAGATTTTAGCATAATACAAAGATGATTGTTAAATAAAATATAGTAGTAATGACCACTTACTCATTTAAGAGTAAAAAAGAATTGCTACATCATTTAAAAAGAAATTTCTTACAAAATTATTTACTATTCAATATTTTTTATATGATGAATCATGAATGAAATATGTGAGTTTAACCCAAAATTAAATGCAAGAAAGTATACATACGTGACTCTAATTTATTTCCATGCAATTATTCTGATGCCATTTGGTATTTTGTAACTACATATAGCATTGTATATTATATGTAAAGTACAACAACATTCACACTAGAAATTAACATGGTAACAGGCAAATAACACTAATTAGAGAACTATAGATGCACTCGTTTTGGGGCAACAGGACAAAGATGTAACATGAAAATTGAGAAGTACTTGGCCACATATAGACGTGGGAAGAGGGATTGAACCAGGTGTCTGTAGGCACATACATTGGTCAATTCAAGAAGGTTCCAAGCGCATTATACCATTGCTCATCTGGCAATGGCAGTCCCTAACCCCATGCCATGATTATACGGTAAAAATGCAATTCTTGTACTAAAGATTCCATATAACAGCTCAAGCAAAAAGAACATCCCCCGTATTATTAACCTACAGGGCTAAGTTTTCTAGGAATCTTCATGTTATGTATGAATGAATAACAACAATAATAATTTATTATTAATTTAAAAATGCAATAGAGAGAAGCGCAAACGCGTCCCATGTTAAAAAATGTTTACTTATAGATCTGGCATATGCTGATTTAAACATGGATGCCAGAAGCCCCTGCTTATGTTTTATGCATACACTCTTGATATTTTCTATTTTAAATTTTTTTTTCATCAAGTTGCAGGCCTTAATATACATTGCGCGTGGTTGCATACATGACCAGACAACAAAATTGAAATCAAACTCTTCTGAACATTTGCAAAGAAAATCACAATTATATACAAGAATACCCAAACAGAACGGTATATAGACATACACTTGAGAAGCCATGATCACATTTGAGCCATTCCCATTTCAGCATAGTTCAAAAAAATCAATTGCAAAGAACTTCAAAACATTCAAAGCGTAAGCCTTGGCTGTGCCAACACTAGTCTTGAAGTTTTTATACCCTATCCTGAGCTGAGACCTATGTGGTAGCATTTTTTTTATCTATACTTTTTTCTTCTTATCTAGCATGCATATCTCTTTACTTCCAATGAATGGTCACAAATCCAACATGAGAGACAAGGAGAGATCCCAAGTCCCAACCAACTACCCAATCTAAAATGAATTAAAAAAGGTAACATAATGATAATTGCCTAAAAGAAAGATAAACAAAACTAAATGAGTGAAGAAGGAGCAAGTATACCTCAACGCGATGGTGCGGTGAAGAATCAATTAAAGGCGGTAAAATTTGCATGAAATGAAAAATGTGTATGGCCATGTCTCGAATAAAAGCACTCAATTGGAGCAAAAACGGTGGAGACGACACGATCTCGACGACGACAACTCATGAAACCAGAGAGACAGAAAAGCACAACAACACCGATCCCTTATTATATTAAGATTAAGATAAGATGACAAATAAACAGTTTTACGTGACCATGATTTTGTTGAAACTTATAGGGATAGGTACGCAGCCACGTACATAAAGTAACGTATTCGTAAAATGTGCCAAATTTTAAGGGGTGAGTGGATGACATGTCTCACGCGTTTTGAAATCTTCTGAGATAGAAAGAAAACGATTGAAACGAGGTTTGATATTGTCTTGCCGCTTGGCTTTCTATTTAACACACGCTGCTTCTGTGTCTCTCAAAATGATAATGTTGCCACTTCATAATTACCATGTTGATTATCCTTATTTAAAATTTCAATTTTTAATTTACATGTCCTTATTTTCCTACACTAGCACTGCTGGTCTACGACATAAGCGGTATGAATTAGCACGAGGTAATTATGGCCCAATCCCTTCCAGGAATGTAGGTACCACTTCAATTTTACTCCTTAAAAGTTAGGAAAATATTTCTTAATAGATAAAATATAGATATTATATAAATAGCATATATTAAGAATGTACCCCAAAAAAAAATCATATATCAATATTTTTTTGGTGTAATATCATATATCGATATGAGATGCGTGAATATTCAAATAGATGCATATCGAAATAAAAAGGACGTGGCGTATATTTATATAGAAATAATATTGTATATGGTATCTCATAGTGTGTACAAATCATACTTCTCTAGAAATTATAAGAAAAATATTTTATCCACGTCTAAATTTTACGCTTATTTTACATATTAAACAATAAATAGAGTTAATAATACATGTTTTTAAATTATTGACTAGTTTATAAATTGAAAAATATTCATTATTAATTTAAATTTTGTAAGCCTTCAAATGTGTAAAATAAAAATTAAATTTTAGTTTGAGTATATGATGAGCCAATTTTTTTTTTTAAAATCTAAATCACCAATATTTGAACTTCACTAAACTTTAACTAATTTAACTCAAGTTGAAAGATCATTTTAGCACTAAAGCTCTCCTAATACTAATTTTTTCTATCCATAAGACTTACACTCAAGATTTTAATTAAGAGGAATAAGTGCTGAATTACTTAAATCAACCATATATTGGTGTGATGAGCCCAATTTTAATAACTATTTACCACATAGGTGTATAATTTTTATCGGTACAACACGTGTATAATTTTAATTAGGACGTTAACATTGTGTTTGAATGTTATTTTATTAATGAAACGGAATAAAACTAGTAGGAATAAACCCAAAAGGAAATGGGAGGAACCTTCCTTCTTATTTGGGAGATTAATAAGAAAACATAATGAAATTCATTAATCTTTGTTTGGAGTTATACTGTATAGAAACAAAATGAAACATTTATATTGTTTAATTAGATATTATAATTCTAGTTTTCTCCATTTCACCTCAAATTTGAGGGGAAACAAAAGCCTCTGAGGCCAAAGAGAAGGAATATATCCCCTGAATTCATTTCCCTTACTATATATAATTAAACTCTTCGATAAGGAAATTTACTCTTTTTTTCCTCATTTTCCAGCGACTTGCCTCTGGAACTTCCAATTTTCCCCCATTGGCGTTGAAGATTCCAGTGCATGAAATCGGAGAGGGTTCCGATGAAAGTGATATCTTTTCGGTAATTGCAGAAATGGGTCTAGCGGATGTGTTGCATGGTGGTGGGATTGCTGGTGATGATCGGTCGAGGGCCCAAGAAGCCGCGGATGGTGAAAGTGGCAGCGGCCGAGGCTCTAACAATGTTGAAGAGCCATTTGCTGCTGGGGCGGGTGTTCGCTTTGGTGGCCAAGTACGAACCAATCGATGGATCTGAACACTGATGTTTTTCATGGGTTGTGTTGTGTTGTGTTGCTCTACCACCCTTAAAGTATAATAGTAGCAACAAGAGCAAATACTCCTCCAAATGAAGAATGCTACAGTATCCCTTCCTTGTAAGTGACCTCATGCATCTTGTGAAGATGCAATGTGATTGAAAGGTGATTTCATATATCAAATATTTATAATATATTGTAATAATTTTTTAATTTTTGTCAGATTTTAGAATTATAATTAAAAATATTTTAAAAATGATCAAAATTTATTTACATAATTTTAAAATATTTTTAAAAATATTTATTTAATTTTGGGATTATACAAATAAAATTTTATTTAATTTTAAAATCACACAGATAAAATTAAAAATTATTATAGTATATCATAGGTGTTTTAAAAGTAATTAAAATTTATCTGTATAATCCTAAAATATCACCCAAAAATTTTGTTTAATTTCAAATCATATAGATAAATTTTAAAAGTTATTATGATATATTATAGATGATTAATATACCCATACACTATCAAATATCATCCTTTAGATATTCAAATTATATAGTGCACCTCGCAAATAAATTGCACCTAAGACTGCCGCCCGAATTTTTATTACTTTATTGTGTGTGTATGATCAAATTCAGTTGTAAAATACGTATAGTAAGTTGGATAGTGTGCGACGAGGACAAAGTTGGACTACTCGAGATCATTATACTCGCAAGGAAAGTTTAACCGTATTATATATGAATTTAATTTAAATGTATTGATAGAATAAAATAATTTTACACTGTCAGCCAATAGAAATAGTGAAAAGTACCAACTTATATAAATAACTACCTATTATAATGAGAGACCTACCATGATTTCTCATTTTCTACTATTTTTATTGATTAACAATGTAAAACAGTTTTACACTATCAATGTATACCAATTAAACTCATTATATATTTAAAGGAATTGGTTTCGAAATTAAATAATATAGAGATATTAAATATAATTATGTGAGTCTAAAATAGTTTTTAATTGTGATTATCGATGTCATCTTTTCCTTTTTTGATAGGTTACAAGGTTTAATAGTGATGGTATACAAATGATGGAGGACAATTGTGTTGAAGGAAGATAATGTGAGGTGAAAACGCAAGAATGATGTGTTAATATTTGATTATTTTTTAATTTGAATTTTGAATACATCAAAGCCATCCGGTATAACTACTTTTATTCTAATCATGAGTTATCCCTTTTATTCCTTAATTTTAAATTAGTGAAGTATTATCACATTCTATCATTTTTTTTTTATGGATTTAATTTGTATATATTAATAATATAAAATTATTTTATATTGTCATTCAATCACATTTTTTTATTTGCATAATTATTGAAATAATAGAGATAAAAATCATACATATTTATTTATATAATAATATATGATTGAATAATAATATAAAAATATTTTACACTATCAATATGTACAAATTAAACCATTTAATCGTAGTGTAAGAGAGTATATATTTGAACTTCAAATCCACAAAAACCATCCAGTATAACTACTCTTATCTTGAAGAATTATCGCTCGCTGCGACCTTCACCGTTCGCGGCTTCTTGGGGCCGCCGATTGGTCATCACCGGCAACCCCGCCACCGTGCAACACTTCTGCTAGACCCATTTCCGCAATTACCGAAAAAATACCACCTTCGTCGGAACCCTCTCCGTCTCCAATTTCGTCGACACCAGAATCTTCAACTTACCACCTTCGTCGGAACCTTCTCCGTCTCCAATTCCGTCGACACCAGAATCTTCAACACCAATGAGGAAAGACGGAAGTTCCAAAGGCAAGTCACTAGCCACGAATTCAACACCAAATCGTTGCGCAAATTTGTGGATTACGTCGTCGACGCAAAACTCTCCCACCGCCTTTGTCCCCGTTCTCGCTTCTGCGGCATCATCTGAATACCGAATTCTCGCTTTTGACAACATTTGTAGAATCGCGCAAATCCGACCATCAAACAAATAGTAGTACTCATTGTCGTGCAATAAGAACCTGCGAGTGTAAGGATTTTTATTATATCCCACCATTGTAAAAGTAAATCCATCATTTTGAATACTGACTGTTGTGCAAGAAGAACGTGAACATGGACCCATTAATAAGGGGAATATGGACATGTGCTATTAGTACTTTTTTCTCATCAAGTGTAAATGTATAATTTTAACCATGAAGAATGAATTGTAAAATATGAAATGTTATAATTATAGGGATAATATTGGAAAAAAAATTGTGATCAAATAGGAGCAGATAAAGTGCTCCAACCCCTTTACAGAATACTATAGATAGTATAGATAAAAATTACCGAAGGATTATATCACTATTTGTACACATTTTAATATAATTAAACAAACTTACAAAATTTTAGTGGTTAATATGTTAAATTGAATGGTTAATATGGCAAGTTCATTTGAAGTACTTCTTGATTCTCATTTTGTTCATTCAAAATTTATTTATCTAAAAAAGTTTTATATGTTATGTGAATAATTTTATATCAATACCTCAAAATTAAAGATGTAGGTTGATAGGCACATCAGCTATAGGTGCAACTTTGGTTATTATGTAGAAAGTGCATATCTCTCATCTTTTATTATTAAAGAAATTGCATATCTCTAATGTAAAGAGATGCCCTCTATCATGATACAAACTAGAAACTTATTCAAACAAAAGTAGGCAATCCAACATACAAGGTCTTAAAGATTCCACTTTTTTGTAAGAACTCTTTTTTAAGGGAAAATTATATTGAACTCTCCTGAGATATATTGAAAGTATATTTGCCCTCTTCTAGATTTTAAAATCCTCAAGTTATTCTTCATAACAAAAAAAAAAAAAAAACCCTTCCCTTTATGTGCATCAACACCCATCCCATCTTCTCCTCATTTCTTCATTTGACAGGCCCTTTCTCACCTCTCCTTTTTCTCTACCATTGTCTCTCCCATATCTTCCTCAACCTAATGCTAGGGGTAAGTGGCCGGCACCACCAGGGTAGCTAGTGGTGCTGGGAAGGGCAGGGCAGGGGAGCTAAGAACTATGGGGTGGGGGTTCTAGAAAGGGTTTTGTACAAAATTGATTTTTTTTTTTTTTGGCTTATGCATTGGAGTGATGGATTTGTTTCTCATGTCACATTTTGATTCCTTGAGCCAGTTTTCATATAATTGGAGTTCTTGATTGTTTGTTTCTTTTTTATTCTAGGGATCTCTCTCTATGAATTTGGTTCCACAAGAGTCATTTTCCCCTTCCTTTTCTCTTATCACTCATTAGGGACTTTATCTTTATAAATGGAACGAAAAAAATGTCATTTTGAATGGATTCTGATCTATAATCATGCTTTTGTCCTATTGATGTTTCTAGGCATTTACATTTTCAACAGGAATTGTTGTTTGTGAGAAGGCTAAGGAACTTGTGAATTGAATTTGAATTTGATTGATTTTGTTTGAATAGGCTCTTGATTGTGACCATGGTTTTGGGGAAAGATTGTTTATCCTTGTGTTGTTGAATTTGTC
Source organism: Pterocarpus macrocarpus (assembly GCA_031439585.1). Taxonomy (NCBI): domain Eukaryota; kingdom Viridiplantae; phylum Streptophyta; class Magnoliopsida; order Fabales; family Fabaceae; genus Pterocarpus; species Pterocarpus macrocarpus. The sequence continues at coordinate 10,561,284 of CM062514.1, forward strand.
ACTTTCGACAGAGATAAAAGAAGGCATCGGATTGAAGGTTGAGGCTAAGTGCTTAGTGTTGTTGCTACTACTACTTCTTGTTCTTGTTGCAGAGATATGTTGGATGGTCGTTCTTGTGTCGTTCCAACGTGTGGAATTCAAATAGAAATTGAAAAAACAATTAAGGGTATAAAAGTCATTTTATATGTTTTAATCATGTGCAATTCATGTGCCACTAAAGGTCAAGGGGTGTCACTGTAATGACTTTTAAATAATTAAAGGAGGTAGGTGTAATTTTGAAATCTAAGAGGTATCGTGTATCTTAAGTAAAAAAGATTTTGGCATGCCTTTGATAAAATTGTTGGTATACATTTTTTTAATAAAATTGTTGGATATATTATCACCGTTATAGATGGAATATGAGAAGAAAGAGACTTCACTTTGACCTCCGTTAATGGTCAAAACTTATATAGCTATTATGATTGAAGAGGTTAATAAAGGAAATATAAGAAATAATGTATTTTCATCTAAAGTGTGGCAAGCCATGTTGAATACACTTAGGGATCATTTTTTATTTTTTATTCCTAGTAATATTATTCCTGGGAATGTTATTTCAAGGAATAACTCTCCCAGGTTTGATATTTTGGGAGTATTTGGTAGACGAATTAAAATAGTAGGAATCTTACAAAATATGTTTGGGAATGAACATTCCTATGTTTGGATGACAATGACAATCATGGGAATATTATTTATTTATTTTTCCAAAACACCCCTAACAAAATAATAATGGCAGTGGAGGTCCGACTGCTTACAGGGGAGGTCTAATGACCGTTATTGGTGGTCCGTCGGCTAGTGACAATGGTCTGTTGACTAATGGTGGTGGTTTGGCAACCAACAGTGGTGGTTTGGTTGCTGTCGAATAGTGGTTTGGGGGCCATCAGCATGGTCGAGGGGTGGCAGTAGTGGTCTGTTTATCGATGGCAGAGGATTTCGCCCATCAATGGAGGTTCGGGGGTTGTCAACGGTGAGTTGAGGGCTTACTGCAATGGTTTAGTGCCCATCAGCGAAGGTCCGGTGGTTCGACAACAGTGGTCCGGCGACTAGCAATGACAATCACAATGGCGGTCTAGCTACATCGATGGCAAACCAATGTTGGTGGTGGTTAATACTTAGGGGTAATTATGTCTTTTTATTTTTGTGAAAACATTCCCTTCCCATGAGAATCTAATATTTCCATGAGAGAGATAGGAATAAAAAAGGATCAATTTACTTTCCCATAATAACATTGACGAAAATGTGAAAACATTCTATCTTCCAAATGCCCCATTAATACGAGAGCCAGGCATTGATTGGACTGAAACAAATTAAGCAAAATTTTAATAGGTTAAGGCAACAACATGGAACATTTACTCACTTGCTCCAACAAACTAGATTTGGATAGGATGCAGAAACTAATATTGTTACTTCTATGGAAGAAGCTTCATCAGCTTGCCTTCGAGCACAAAACAAATAGAACTTAACATGCCTTTTATACATTTTTTTAGATTTAGCATACATTATTTTTTTTCCCTTAGATGCACACTCTGACACTACACTGTTTAAGAAGAAATGTTTGGAACATTACAAACTTTTGGGAGTGATTTTCAATAAAAGTAGTGCAACCAAGATGCTTCGCCATTCATCCACCTAAGACCCACCTAACACATATGACAAAAATGAGCTTGATAATGAATACTTGTATGGCGGGATTCATGTAAATCTAGATGATGAGGAGGAGGGTAGCATAAGAATAGAGAGAGGAGGAGGAGGAGGATAGCCCAAGAATAGAGAGAGTCACTCATAATGGCAAGCAGGCTAGTGAAGTTCAAGATTGCAAGTCAAAGAAAGAGTGTAGGACCTTTCAAGTGGGAAATACACTTCAAGCATAGATTGAGTCATTCAAGTTGAAAGCAAAAGCTTTTGTTGAGGCATCTAAGATGAAGGTAGAAGCTTCATTGGCTAGAACTGAGAGGTACAAGGCAAAGAGTGTAGACGCCACTAGTTCTTCAATTATATCATCTGAGTACACTATAGCTAGATGTGTAACTAAACTTAATGAGATTGATAATGTCTTAGATGACTTTTATATGTAGGCAGTGGACAAATTTAAAGATCCTGATTAGAAGATTTTTAAATATGATCAAGGATAGGAGAAAGGCATGAATCGATAGACTTGTGTGACTGCTTTTGTGTTATGTAGTGCACTTAGGTTAGGTAAATTATGTATTTGTGCCAAAACTACTTATTATGTATGACTTTTTAAAAATTTTTTGGTTGGTTTGTACTTTGACATATTTTGTTGTTTGGAACAATATGTAATAGTTAAGATTACTTATTTAAATGCATATTATGTTTAATGGTAGATTCTATTATGATAGAAATAGATAATCATCCTTCAAGAAATGACAGTATCTCAACAGATACTTTTGAATAGTCTTCATCCTCATTTGACTCTAGTGATTGATAGCAAGTGTTGGGCTTGCCCAAATTAACTAAAAACCAAATTGCATAAGATTTGTAGTATAGCGCACAATCTGAGTCTTCTCACATGGATGTTTAGTGGCTATTCAATCCAAAATACAAAGTAAAGGGATGGTGGAGGTTTTTATCAAATAGCTTTTATGCAAGAAAACTAAAAAAAGACAAAAATAAAAAGCACTAGTCTAAGATTTCAAAGGAAATTGTGGTGAATTCAATCATTGAAACTAAAACACAAACAATTTATCTACATATGGTGTTGACTTATCTAAACCGAAATCTTTGATGTTTAGAAAGAATATTATCACTAGGAGATCTCCTAAAATTCAATTAACACACAAGCAAGTTAGATATTGAGATCTCAACTCCAACAGGTTTATTTTAATTTACGCATCAAATCAATTATCAACATAGAAATTTAAATTTAAATTTCTAATCTCTCCAATTCTAGCATTCATATACGTATTTATTAATCCACAAATATGAATATAAATACAACCAAAATGTAAATATGAACCAATATCATGCTTCAATTTAGTGAAAAAGAAAGGAAAAAAGAGAACTATAAGCACATAAACATGAAATTTCATTAAGGCCAAAGTCTCAAGAAAACAAACGCACAACATTCAATGAGTCTCGAACTAGCTAAAACTCATTCCTCAATGGAAGAATATAATAAAATAAAAAAATACAAAATAGAGGAGAAGGCAAGAAGAAGAGAGCCGGGAAAAAAGAAGAGAAGAGGAGGAGAAGAGGCTTCCCCCAAATTCACATCACTGTTTTCTTTTAATTTATCAAACGTAAAATGTCAAAAACCAAGAGTGCCCTTAGTCTAAACTTATTTTTCTATCTTTTAGTTTTAAATGGACACCCAATTTGCCCAATTTGGCTTGGGATATCCAATCTTTGTAACATGTTCAGGTTATGCACCCAGCACCTTTCTTCTAACTTTGAGATCCAATTTGACTCAATAGACATCTTAATCAGCCTTTGAGCTCTCCATCGAAGTTGTATTGCTTTCTCTTAGCTTTCCTACAATATAAAGTTTATAATTTTTAGATATCTATAACTCAATATATGTTCAAAATACAGAAACAATATAAAATCTCAATAATGCTGAAAAATATAATTAAGCCCAATTGGAGGCCAAACTCATAAAATATGTCTAATATTGATCAAGTGAGCATAAAAAAAGTTCAAGAAACTTAAATATAAAGTTGATCAATGTATGAAAAGCTTACTTATCAGTGATGATAATTCTGAATTTGTTGAATTACTATTGATAATAAATTATGAATTACTCTCGTTTGCTTAGGTCAAGAGCAAGCATAGTTTTTTGCGAATCCATGGTCGTATTACCTCTGCTCAAGTCTTAGCATGCATGAGGAGGTGAAAAGATAAAGTTTTACACAAAATAGGAAAAAAAAAGTAAAAATTGTATTATGTGTTAATAAGTTTTTATGCAAAAATAAATAAAGAGGAAGTCTATATTAACATAAAGATGTTATATATGTGTGTGTGTGTGTGAAAAAAAAAAAAAAGTGAAAGTGAGAATTTGAGAGAAACTATTTTTCAAAAAAAATTGAGAAATTTTATTAAAAAATGAATAAAAAATAATTTTATAGATTAAAAATTTAGGAAAAATATTTGGAGAAAGATTAATTTTTTAGAGAAAACAATTTTAAGGAAAAAATAGCTTTGAAAAACAAAATATTTTTTAGATGTTCAAAATATATAATATTTATAAATTTTTTTTAAAATTACTATTATTATAAAACATATCAAATATATATATATATATATATATATATATATATATATATATATATATATATATTAGTAAACACTAAAATTGTAAAAATACATTATAAACCTTATATTTTCTTTTCTTTATCTATCTTACACTCGTTAATAAGGGTAAGATGAAGCCCTCTAAATCCTGTCATTCCTTTATCTTTTCTTCCTTTGTAATGTTTTCCCTTCCTTTTTCCCCCATAACTAGTGAAGACACTTCTAGTTGCACATTATTAATGATTGACATATTCTAATGTGAATTTTTTAGATCAAGGAGAAAGCTTGTCCCAATCCAAGTTCAAAATATGCCTCCAGACTAATTGAGCATTTACTGAGATACTTATAGATCACGTAATAATGGAAGATCCTAGAAATTGAATCAAGTTCTAAGGATATACAAGCGAAAGACAGATTAGATGAGCTAGTTGACATTTTTTTTTCTTTGATGAAATCGTACATTATATATAACAACCCCATTGACAAATTATATATTGAGAAATAATATTTGTACATAGCTTTCTTGGGTGAACATTGACATATGGGATTCGTGTGCAAATAACTAGGGATTTTACATTTATAATTGGGGAATCGAGTAATTGTGGGTGATAAGTGATAATATTATCATATTAGGGATTCATGTACAAAATAAGTGAATTCATATACATAATTGGAGAATCATGTGACAACATTATCACTTACTACTCACAGTCACCTGATTCTCGGTCGCAAACATAAAATCCCTAGTCATTTGTACACGAACTCCCTATATCGATGGACACCCCAAAACCTATATCCAAATAATGGAACTTTTATACATTATATACAATTAACATTACTCAAACTTTTTGTTTTTCCTATTTCGATTCAAATATGTAGTTATGAATTTAATTTTTATACACAATTAGTGTAAAATTATTTTATATTATTTGCCAATAAAATTTGAGAAAAATCAAATTATATTAAGTAACTACCTATTATAATAACTATTTACTATGATTTATTATTTTTCTTAAATTTTATTGATTGATAGTATAAAATTATTTTAGGCTATTAATTCATTGAAATTAATCGCTATATAGTAAAAATAGTGTTTTGTGGAAAAAAAACAATTCTGAGATAATCTAATATGTTTGGGAAAGAAACCAAAGTAGATTATAATTAAAAGCTATTAATTTTAAGTTGAAAATTAGTTTATAATCATAAGCAACTTTTTGAAGCTTATGATTATAAACAAAAAATTAATTATTTTAGAATTGTTATACTTTTATAAATTGACCTTAAGTATCAAATATTATATTGAGCCATCAAATATTAAATTGTCAATCCATGCTATTGAGCCAAATGGACATATTATTTATTCTGATACGATTGATGGCCATTTTCTATGTGATATTCCTGGATCAGGAATGTGTGAACCCGATTGCAACTACGACTCATGGTTCTATCCCATGCCAGGAAGTGACGAATGGCGAAGGGCCTACACAGGAGCCGGTAAGCATCTTGCTACTCCATGCAAGCCTCCTCCTAAGCCACAAAGAAGATTTGATCCCAATAACGGCCTTTGGATCGAAATCCAGAGCAGAAAGGAACCTTTGCCAATTTATGAAGAAGCACTTAAGATACTACGGCAAGAAGGGTATCCTCCTCCTCCCGAGAATCCTGGTCTCATTACCTGGCCACCTCCTCAAAATATTACAAACTTCTTCTCATGCAAAGATTCAAAACTAGCATCCTCTGTCTCATTAACACCAGAAATTCCATGCATGATGTTTGCCTCCTCATCAGCCAGATATGGAGCTGACTTTCCAGCCATGGAAAGAAAAACCAACCTTGCCACCCAAACACACTCCAAACCATTTGTCTAGCCCACAGAAGTCGAACCAGATGGAAAAATGAAACCACTGACTCAAGCTGAAGAAGTTCTCAACTGGCAAACGGAAAACTCTTTGGCCTAAAATAGTTTGCTAACCAAAATCAACCAAAAGGCTGATAATCTCATACCTACTATTGAACAAAAGGCAAGGATATTGTCAGAAAAACCACAAAAATATTACAAAGAAACAAAGGCCAGAATTGAAGTCTTAGAAATGGAAATCCAACAGCTTCCTGTTCGGAATATCCACGATCAGGCTTTCGATCAAAGAGAAAGAGAACTTCAAAAGCTCAGCCATTGCATTGAAGAATTTTATGAATACACAAAAAGCCTCCAAAGATAGCCAAAGTCAGACCCATTCTTTACTCCACCACCTTCCTAGGCTATTACCATCCTCACAACCATACAAGCCTCCTCTGTTATTATTGCCAACCCTACCACCAAGAGCAACATTTTTTGGAGAAAGGTCTCGAACCTGCAAAGAAAATCCAAAAAGAAAAGAAGTCATTGAGTCAGCCTCTATCTCACCAAAGCAAAATCCCAAATCTCCTAAATCAGAGCCATCTCCAAAAAAGACCCAAACACCAAATGTAGATCTTGACACAGTACCTTTATCTCAAGCCATGATGGCCTTACACACCTACCAAGAACAGATAGATAGTGGTGACTAGAGTGTCGAAGTTTTCTGTTGAAACCCCCAGTGAAGCTGAATATGCTGATATCACTAAAGTCCTCATGGCCACATCTTTAGAAACTGAAACATCTAGAGGGGCACAGTCATTATCTCTAAATCCCTAGGAAATCAAGACTCCTCTTCCATTTGGAGGACCATTGTTCACTATAGACGACATCCCACCATCTCAATGGAGAAAAAGATTTTTAGATTTTAAAGCCTGGATGGATGCTAAAATGATTTCATCTGATGCTGATTGGTACCAAGTCATTGAGGAATTCTGTGCACACATGACCGGAGTTCTCAAAGAATGGTATTGTAATCTTGGTCCTGCAAGACAAGATGAATTACACGGGTTAGAAAGTATTGATACTGTCATTGTAGCATTCCACTATGAATTTGTCGGTGACCATAGTCTTGTTCAAAAGGAAATCAGAAAAGCATACTTTGACATGAAGTGTTGTTCTTTGAAAAAGCCAGATCTAGAACATCATTTTAAAAGAATGGCTCAAAGGTTCTATCAGTTGAATGGCTATAATGATCCAAGTCTCAAAAACACTTATGTTAGTTCTCTTCTTGAAGAACTTCAAGCATAAATGTACCTGATGATCACTGCTATGCAAAGAGATGTCGTAGGTATGACCCTCGGAGAAATCCATCAAACTTGCTTGGCTGCATTAGACAAACTATGTAGTTAATAAGTTCTCTTTGAAAACATTCTCAAGGATAGGAAAAAATATACCAAGGCCTCCAAAAAGAACTACCTGGAGATCAAATGCAAAGAAAAGAATTGTAGCTTTCGTTATAAACCATCCATCAAAAGACAGAGCAGATTCTTGCAGAAAAAGCAAGGAAAGAAGAAAAAAGTCAAGTTCTTCAAAAGAAAGCCTTATCGAGGAAAAGATGGCAAAAGATGCTTCATTTGTGGCAAGAAAGGCCATTTTTCAAAAAATTGTCCAAACAAAAAGAAAAAGGCTTCCAAGCTGATTCATTCTCTTAATTTAATAGCAGATGAAGACATTGAATCCTGGTATGATGAACGAGAACAGCCAGATGCCTTCAATATTTTTGGACTTGAATACACAGACTCCAGTTGCAGCAATGAGTCAGACTCAGCTGACCTTGAAGAACATTTTCTTGTTATGCAAGCAGAAGAAATCAAAAGACCTGCAACCTCATAAGTCAATTCACTTGACTAGATTCCACCATTACCGAATATTAAGGTACATATTCTTCCCTCTAAATATGACATACCAATCAAGGCCATCGTATTCATAGACATAGGAGCATAAAAGACCTTGATGAATCTAGCCATCTTCCCTTCAATGACATGGGAATCCAGTGTTCATTTCTTCAAAGCTGCAGATGGAAAATTTTTTCGAATAGATTTGATTACCAAACACAAAATTGGTATCAAATTTTCTACAAGATGCATTATTTGGACCAAAGTCATTGGAACAGATCTGACCAACAAAGATATTGTTGTTGGAATGGATGTCTATACCCAGAATCACAAACTTCAAGTCTTTTCTCAAGGAATCAAATTCAAAGGAGAATTTAAACCTTATTCTACTATTCCGAAATTATTTGGCCTTGCAGATGCACCACTAGGATATGAGGATATAAGAGACAAACTCCTCAAAATGAGTGCTGATAGTCATGATCTTTTTAAACACCCATAACCTCTCTAGAAGAATAAGGAGTTCTTTGTAGAACTACCATTCAAGTTAAACAAAGATATCAATCCAACAAAGGTAATTCATCTTGGAATGTCACCATCCGATAGGGCAGCAGCATTTGAAGAATATCAACAGTTAATAAAACAGGGGTTGATTGAAATAACCAAATCTGACTGGGCATGCCAAGCTTTCTATGTAAACAAGAGATCTGAACAAGTTCAAGGAAAGAAAGACCTGTCATTGACTACCCGCCATTAAATCAATTCCTCAAATATGATAAGTTTCCTCTTCCGAAAAGCTATTTTCTTTACTCTTACATCCACAATGCCCACATCTTCTCAAAATTCGACTTAAAGTCAAGATTTTGGCAATTGGGCCTTGACCTAACATAAAGGCCAAAAATAGCATTCTGCATCCCTAATGCCCATTACTTATGGATTGTATTACCTTTTAGACTCAAAGTTGCCCCATCACTATTCCAAAAAGCCATGACCAGAGCCTTTGAACCATTTCTTGATAATGTTCTCATCTACATTGATGACATACTCCTTTTTTCTCTTGACGAAAATAGTCACAAACAACTTTTAGAAAGCTTCCACAAAAATTGTGACAAATATGAAATAATGCTGTCATCAAGAAAATCCCATATTGGAACCACTGAGGTAAATTTTTTGGGAATGCATTTTGCTCAACAAAAATATATGCCTCAACCGCACATTGCTGAAGAACTTCCTAAGTTCCCTGATGAAAATATGTCCACAAAATAGATCCAACAATTTTTAGGGATCCTGAACTACATACGTGATTTTATTCCCCACATCTCTAAATACACCACTAAGCTCCTCAAGAAAAATGCTCCTCCATGGGGACCAGAACAAATTGAAGTTGTGAAATTTCTAAAACAAGCAACCAAAAATCCACCTCCACTAAAGATACCAAGAGAAGGGAAGTGAATCTTATAGACAGATACCAATGACCAATACTGGGGAGCAGTTCTTATAGAAGAGACTGAAGGACAAAAGTTTTATTGTGGACATGCTAGTGGACAATTCAAGCCTGCTGAACTCCACTACCATACTGCATATAAAGAAACTTTAGCAGTCAAATATGGATATCAAATTTTTGATTTCCATCTGAGAGGACATTCATTTGAAGTTCATGTTGACAATTCCTTATTTCCAAAGCTGCTTGAATTCAAAAATAAAGTTCCACCAAGTCCTTAAATCCTTATAATGAGGGAATGGTTCTCATGATATAATTTTTCTGTGAAGTATATAAAAGGAACCCAAAATCTCATCCCAGATTTTCTCTCCAGACCAAATTAATCCCAAACCAAACCCATAACCATAATTGCTTCCACTCACTATTATCCATTAATCATGATGAATACTTACCTATCCACCTACTCTGAGGAAGAAAAATTTCAAAAGACTTATCCTCCTGAAATTCCTCCTGGCGCCAGTCTCATTCCAAAATACTTACAAGAATTTGCCAAATCACATATATCCCTTTATCTCTACACTCTCATCCAAACACATAATCTCACTCCTCAGCCTACTTGGTTAGACCCTATTGCACCATACCTCATTATATTCTCCATCTTCATGGGAACACCGTTTGTAGAGTCTGACATGTGGCCCCTATGGTGTGTTTCTATACTATATTCTTACCCCATCCTATGTCCTGCTTTCAAACTAAGACAATTTCTCTCAAAACCTGATAACCGTTCCTCACTCCTATGGAACACTCTTCAATGGTTTTCACCCATTAATTGGTGGATTAGAGAACTTGATAGAGAATTATCCAGATTCAATATTTGGAACTTAGATGAAAATCAGGTTAATGATTTTATCTCAGTTTTTATTATCCATCGTCCATACTTGCAGCACCCTGGATACAAAACCATGCCAGACTGTATACACTGCTTCCCAGCCTAAAAGCACTTGTCCAAGAAAATGAACCTCCTTTTTACAGAGAGAATTTAATTTCTTATCTGTATGAAATCAATGGTGTAGATGAAGATTCTGCCTATATCAATTCAAAGCCATTGAATATTATTGGCCCACTATCCGCAATAAATTCAACAGCTAAAATTATTGAGAGGGATCAGGCCAGTAATACAACTGATAAAAATCTAATGCAAGATTTTATCATGTAAAATTCCCAAGACCCAGATGAGGATATGCAAGAGATAGGCATTGAGGCCGTACTGGAAGAGATAGATCTAAGAGAACATAGAAAAAGAGAAAGTAGAGATGAAATAGCCAACCTGCAACCTTCTCACGAACCTATTTTCAAGAACTGGTAAAATAGGACCAGGTGTCACGACATTCACCACCAAGCAAAGAAAGGTCAAATTATGCCTCAATAAGTTATCAAGTCCATCTAAAGCAAGTTAAGATACACCTCAAAAGGTCATCAGTAATTTTATCATATAAAAGTAATATTTTTTATACAATCTAAATAAAATAGATTATTTTAAAATTATTTTTTAGCTAAAATATTTAAATATAAATTAATTTTCATATAATCGATTATATAAAAGGACAATTATATAAATAAATAATTGTTAAAATAATTTTAGTTTTACAATTTTCTTAAACAAACATTGTATATGTGGTCCCTACTTGCTATAGGTATAGAATAGGAGCCTCATTGCGCGGGCTTTGGGTAGAAAGAACTTAACCATCTTTTTCCTTTTGCATTGTCTTTGTTTACGCTTTTCTTTTCCTCTTTGAAAATGAAATTAAAAAAGTTTGTAGTTTCCACTCTTTTCCTCTTTTCAATTAAAAAATCAACAAGAATCCCACCAACTACAGCACCTTATTTTCTAGCATAGACACGTGATTATATATATTACGTGTTTCCAAGTGGCACCTCGTCCTCTGTCTTTCTTTAACAATTGCTTCATCATTGTCAATACTCAATAGTCTTAAATATTTATTATTCTTAGCCTCAAGTTATCACCCAAACACTCCAAAACTTCGTGATAAATATAGTAGGAGAACAAAATGAGCTTATATTTCAAAATTTGATACAAAATAGAGTAAAGATGGTCTGATATATACCAGGATTTTCAAAGACACATACATCATCGTATTAATCTTCTAAAGATCATTATCACAACATAAATTGCGATAGAAAAATGTTCGAAGGACGCACTTTTTGGGACGCACTACGCGATGCATACAGGAAAGAGAGGAAAATGACAAAAATGCTCAGATAACGGGTCCCACATAAGTATTACTACTTTTATTCAATTTTTTTTTGTTATTCAAAAACTTACCAGCATAAGCTGTATAAATGCTGGTAAGTTTTGTACCAACGTCTACACTGTTTATACTACAAAAGACGCTGGTAAGTTTTTTTTTTTCTGTTTTTTACAAAATTTACCAGCGTGAACAATGCAGATGCTAGTAAGTTTTCTGTATATTACACAAAACTTACCAGCATCTACACTGTTCACGCTACAAAGACACTGGTAAGTTTTTGTTTTTTTTTACAAAACTTACCAGCATGAATAGTGCGCATGCTAGAAAGTTTTGTGTATATTACACAAAATTTACCAGCGTCTACACTGTTCACGCTAGTAAGTTTTTTTTTTTTTTTTTACAAAATTTATCAGCGTGAACTATGCAAATGCAGGTAAGTTTTGTATATATTACACTAAACTTACCTGTGTCTACACTGTTCATGCTATAAAAGACGGTGGTAAATTTTTGAATTGAAAAAAAATTTCAACAAAAGTATTAATGATTATATGGGATCCATCATCCAAGTATTTTTATCGTTTTTCTCACTTTTCAGTATGCATCGCGTATACGTTCACTATTTGTGCATCCCCTTATCAGTTCTCATTGCAATAATAGCATTTGTGACACGATACAATTGTGACACAATATCATGTTTATTCTTTTAGGAGATAAAATTGTGATACAGAAAGACCAATTGTCTAAGTTTTGAATTTTTACGAGACTTATATAATGACAATGATCTTTAAGGGATTAGTATAATGCTTTGTGTATCTTTTGAGTACAAAAATAATTTTTTACTCAAACATTTTATTAAATTTGAGTGGGTGAACTTGAAAGTAGAGTAATACAAAGAAATTCATCTAATACATAAGCCAGATTTGAAGTGATTTTTTTCAAAAAAATAATTTGATGACAGAAACATGAAAAGAGAAATATTTTTTTGAACATACAATAGATATAATATAGGAGATAGCATATTTATGTGAGTGTGGGTGAATATCAAAATATACATATATCAAAATGACATATTATATATTTATGTGAGAGGGTATTATACTTGGGTGTACCACTCTTATATACAAATAAAATAACTCATATAAAAAATATGAAGTGATTTGAGAATGTTGAATAAAATATGATAGAAAAATTGCAATTTGTTGTTGTATTATGATGCAGATGTTGCCGAGTTTATAAATGATATAGTAAACACAAAATCATTTATCAATGAGTAAAGACCCTTTAAAAGTTGCCTAAAGTCACTTGAGAACTAACAAATATAAATTCTTTTCATTTAGGCTCGTTCTACAATGCACCTTATTAAGTAATATGCATGATGCACTATTTTGAAAAGAAAGAGGTGCACCATGTTCTAGACTAAACCCAAACCATTTATGAGAGTTTAATAATGTTGGATGGTTGGATTAAAATTGGTGCATTGTTTTCTCTACATTCACTTCTCCCTTTCCAGCAGCATTAACCATTGCCACCAAGCTCAACCAGTACTCTAGCCTATCCTTTACGTGGACGACAGTGACGCTTAGCGTCTCCATCTCATCCCACGCCGCCATACCGTGATGCGTCCAACGTCTCTTGCGCCTCCATAGTATGGCCTTTCACCCCTTCCGGCACTTCAAACTCATCCGGTACTCCACCACTCGCCTTGCCATCGCCGAGATCCTCCTTTTTTCATGCTGTCGGTCGCGCCTGGTCTCTAATAACGATGGAATATGGAAGATGAGTGCCGCTTGCGAGCAGAGGAGTGCCACGGGGTGAGGGTAGCCGTATGGTGGCCGCGAGGGGGCCATAATGGTGGCCGCAAGGGTGGAACGGAGGGGGAGTTGCAAGGGTGAGATGAAGGGACATGAAGGTAATAAAGGTCACTTAGCGACATTTTCATGTTTCATATACTCACATTTTCATGTTCCATATACTCGCATTTCTTGAATGCGGATAAAAGTAGATGCACGCTACGCATCATACACCTTACTTTGTACAATGCATTGTAGAACGTGCCTCTCATTTATATGATTATGATATTTGAATAAAAAATAAGTATAAATATTTAATTGAGTTTTATAAATTTTAATTTTATATTCATTTATTTATATTTTGATTAGTCAAAGGAATTATATTTTGATGGATGAAAATAAATTAATCAATTTTTATAAATATAAAGATAAATATTTTAATAAGTAGAAAATATATATAGTGATTAAAAACTTAATTGAATAGAAAACATAGAGACTATTACTACGTTAACAAGAGAAATCTAAATCAGTTAAAATATAAAAATAAATATTTAAAAAGTTTATATAGATCAAATTGCAAATAAAAAAAAATTATTGTGCAAACTTTTATTTTATCCATAAAATTTAAATAAATTTAATATCGATCATCTTACTAAAATAAGAGCACATCCCCCAACTCAAAGCGCATTAATAAGAGATTTATGATATTACCTACTAATAAAATTCTTATATTGATAATAAAAATCAAACTCATATCTTTAAAAGATACAAATTATTTTTATTAATTATACCAACTCTTATCAACAAATATTTTTGTCCTGCAAGATAAAATCTTATTTAATATTTTAAGATAAATTATATTTTTCTCTTTTAAAATCTTTTAATATTACACTTAACTTCTTCTAATTTTTAAGTTGACACTGGAGTCCCAGATTGACTTAAAAGCCTGAAGAGTTACCTCCCCTTGATCGTAACATACCATCCGCTCCGTTAGTTGCACATGACATACACGTGAGTTTCTCCTTTTGAAATATAAAATTAATATGTGAAAATACAAATTTATCCTCACCCCATCTTCTCCAGCTCGCTGTTCACCCGGCCACCATGAGCATCCTTGGTGGATTCTATCCATTGACAACAACAAGACTAACAACACTAGCACTACCCATCGACAACAACCTTGCTTTCTTGAAACAAACTGGTTTGTAATTCACGCCAACCACCATTAGCATTCTTGCGGACTCACTATCCATCAACAACAACCTAGGTTTGCTGAAATAGACCAAAGAAGAAGAACAAAAAAAGAAAAAAGAATTTTAAAAAAATTCATTAAGAGAAACCCGAAAATCGCACCCCAGATTTTCAATCCCACCAAAAATCAAGACTTTGGAGGAACCAAACACGCAAATCAACACTGAGAAAAAAAAACAGGGGAAGTGCATGACCACGACGCGACTTCTTCCCCTCTTGCGGATGAATGGCGCTGCTTCCTTCTACCTTCTTCCTGCCGTGCGGCGCTCTACTCTGCTGTGGGTGGAAACAATGGTGGACGGGTGGGGGGCAGAGGAGAGAGAAGACAGGGAGAGAGGAGAAGACACTGTTGTGGGAGAATGGAATGGGGAAAAAGTGTTTTAATAAAAAGGGTAAAATGGATATTTTGTATAAGGTGTTGACGGAGTTAAGTTTTGTCAGTGATGAGTTGAGTTGAGTGTCATCTTAAAATTTAGAGAAGGTGAAATGTAATATTAAAAAAAAGACCTAGGAGATAAACGTAACTTGGTTTTTTGTTTTAATAATTTATGAAAATATTACTTGATAAAATACGAATAGCGGTGTAATCTCCAATAAATAAATTATACTAGATTCACGGACTCTAGAGTCATCCCAAGTCTCAACAAAACCTACGGCCATTTGTCCAGCCATCACCTACGTTACCTTTTTCATGTCTTGGATTTTCTCTCTTTCCTCTGTGGGGACCACTATTTTTAATTTTAATCATAAGCCATTGCAAAGAAATGTAACAATCCAAATTTTCGTCTCGGACTCTACAAACCAGACGCAACGGAGAACATAGAACAGGAATAGACACATGCCTCCCCCCTCTATCCCTTCGCCACGTTCACGAGAAAAAAATTATTGGAATTCACAATGGTGCGCACTGCGCACCCCTACCACGCCACACCAGTACACCACCCTCTCTTCTCTAAATTCCCGCATCTTCCAACTCTCTTCTTCATCATGCTTTCTTTCTTCTCTTTGCCACCCTTTTTCTCTTTGAACACAAAAAAAGCTTCAAACTTTCCGCTACCCCACCATCAAATTCCACTACCAGAGCCCATTGTTGCTCCAAATCAGCACCTTTTTGCATAACCATTTGGGTTTTGGTTCTTGTAGCTGATGCTTCTGGAACTAAAGCTGAACTTTTCTCTCTCTTTCTAATCTTGGCACCACCCCAACACCTTATTTCAAAATCAGGACCCATTTTGCTTAAAACTAGCACCGTTTTTTTTTTTTTTTTTGCATACCCATTTGAGCTTTGGTTCGTGTGACTGATTCTTCTGGAACTAAAGCTGAGCATTTTCTTTTCTTTTCTTTTCTTTTCTTCTTCTGTTGGGGTTCATTGGGATTTAACATTTTTATGGCGATTAGCCTTCTTCTTTGCCTGTTATTGGCCTTGGAGGGTGGTGCCAGTGCGCACACATTCTCTTCGAGGCTCATCCACAGGTTCTCTGAGGAAGCCAAGGTTCATTTGGCCTCAAAGGGCAACGGTGTTTTGGTTCAATCGTGGCCAAAGAAGGAAAGTTCTGAGTATCTCAGGTTGCTTCTGAGCAGTGACTTGACACGGCAGAGGATGAAGCTTGGCTCGCAGTATGAATCTTTTTATCCTTCTGAGGGAAGCCAGACCTTCTTCTTTGGCAATGCGTTTGATTGGTTAGTTAACTCGGCTTCTGAGATGATGCTACTAAATCATGAGGAAAATAAAGTTCGAGTCTTTTGCTTCATACTGTATTTATTTATTTTGGGGGTACAATGCTTCATATTGTATTTATTATCTCATACAACCGTGTAGAATGTGGCCCACTGAATTAAGCTAAGTATAAAATATCAAGCTTCATTTCATTGATTTTGAAAAGACCCTCCTTGTTTTTTTCGTTTTTGTGTCTTTGGTTGAAATTTCTAACCTTCACTACAACTTCGAGTTATAATTTAATATACACAGTTACACCAGCATTATGACTTTCTCTGCTTTTTCCCCCATTGAAACTTAAGTAATTAAGCTTGGTAATGATTTATCAGGGTGGTTTTTGTTTTGTTTTGTTTTGTGTTGTTTTTGTTGGATGTATGCGCTCAAAACTCCAGTGATAAGCCAAGTTATTAAACTGAGGCGTACTTTTTAGCACGAGATTCAATTGTTAAATTGCTTTAAGATTACAACCTTGCTGATAATCTGTGGTTTGATGATTTTTCTGAAACTCACAGCATTGGAATCGTATACTCTAAACCTAGGATTTTATTTTGTTTTTTGTTTCCTGAAATGCGCATGATTTGTAGTTATCTGATGGATTTTCTACAGAACATCAATGTTACTACTTATATTTTTATTGATTAAAGAACTAGGCTATTGTAAAGAGAAGATAAAAAAAAAGAGAGGGGGGGGGGAGTCACGTAGATGCTGAAGAAGGTTTGTAATGGCATGTATGAACTTATTATTTGAGGAATTTTTTCAGGTTGCATTACACATGGATTGATATAGGGACTCCAAATGTTTCATTTCTTGTTGCATTGGATGCTGGAAGTGATCTGCTTTGGGTCCCTTGTAATTGCATAGAATGTGCTCCCTTGTCAGCTGGACATTACAATGTGTTGGTAGGTCTATGATGCCAAGTTCATTTGCCTTTTGATCTTTCAGAACTTCTCCACCTATCTATGTTATTGTGTTATGTTATTACTGTGACGAACTTCATTGTTACTCCATTTAGCTTCAACTTTTGTCTTTTGCTTTCTTGGTTTTATTTTTGATCTTGAATGGCGTATCTGTTTTGTGAATCATTCGTCTTGTAAGCATATGGGATTCTGGTCTAGCATTAAGCAGCCCTTTCCTAGCCATGGACACAAAGGAAAGGGTGAGAGGGTTAAGATATTTTATGGGCTAACAGAATAAACACATCCAAATCAAACGTATGCATACCTTTTATGTTATCAATTAAAATGTGCTATATACTTATTGGCATTTTTAAATCAAGCACGAAAACTTCAAAACTAGGGGCCTTGTTTGTGTTGGACATGTACTACATGGCGCAACGATAAAAATCCCAATAGGACACTTTTGTTGTGTTTGTTGTGTTACAGTGCAAGTGTCTGTGCATTGTGCTGTGTCTGTGTATCCATGCCTCTTAGCTATCCGTTAATGATCTTCTTGGCTTCCTACCTCAGTGTAGGGCTGTAGACTCAAATTTCTTAGATATAAATAGTAATACAGTTCAAATGTTCTGTTTTTGGACTTCTTCAATAGTTCTCCTAAGAGTGGTAAGAGATTTAGCAGTTAATTTCAATGATTGATTGGCAGATGCTCCCTTGTAAATGGGGGCATCTCTGATGCAGGATAGGGATTTGAATGAGTATAGCCCATCTTTGTCCAGCACCAGCAGACATCTACCTTGCGGTCATCAGTTATGTGATCTAAATTCCGATTGCAAAGGTACCAAGGATCCTTGTCCTTATATTGCTCAGTACTCCTCAGAGAATACCTCAAGTTCTGGATTTCTTATTGAAGACAAACTACATTTGGCATCCAATGGTAGACATACAGCACAAGGTTCTGTGAAAGCTTCTATTATTTTAGGGTATGCTTTTTGTTGCCTAAAAATATTATACTATTTTGTTTTTTGATGTTTGATATGTTGGGCAAGATTATAAGAAAATGTTTGATTTGTAGCACTGCTCAAAATTTTTTAATTTTTAATTTTTTATGATTGCAGTTGTGGTAGGAAACAAACTGGTGGCTATTTAGAAGGAGCTGCTCCTGATGGTGTTATGGGGCTAGGACCTGGAAGTATTTCAGTTCCGAGTTTGCTGGCCAAGGCAGGACTTATTCAGAATTCTTTTTCAATTTGTTTGAATGATAACGATTCTGGAAGAATTCTCTTTGGTGACCAAGGACATGTCACCCAACAATCTACTCCATTATTGCCTAGTGATGGGAAATTGTATGTATTGTGTGTAATGCTCTTTAGCTGCTGCTTAATTTAGATTTCAACTTATTTTGCATCTAAACATGTTCTTAATCTTCCTGGTTTGTCTTGTATGTTGATTGTTTGAATTACTGCAGTGCTTACTATGTTGTTGGAGTAGAGAACTTCTGTGTTGGGAGTTTATGTCCCAAGCAAACTGGATTCCAAGCACTTATAGACACTGGAACCTCTTTCACATATCTTCCTAGTGAAATTTATAAAAAAGTTGTATTGGAGGTAATTCCTTTTATCATAATTTATTGGTGTATAATCATGAGTAAGATGGGCTAAGAGTGGTCTTCACTGAATACAGTTTGACAAACAAGTAAATGCGTTCAGGATTATCCTCCAAGAATACCCATGGGAGTATTGCTATAATGCCAGGTTAGGTACTAAATGGTTGGCCCTATAAAATTCTTAGATTTCTTTGTAACTAATTCCTAATTTTTGTGTGACAGTTCACAGGAGTTGCCGAACCTTCCCCCGATGAAACTCACTTTCTCTAAGAATCAAACTTTCTTAATTCAAAATCCATTGTATACTTACCCTGTCAGTAAGGTGAGCTAATCTTTCAAGCTCCCCCCAGCCCACAAAAAAAAAAAAAAAAGAAGAAGCTGCCCACTTCTCTTTTGATATATATGGAAGTGTATTTGATTGAAAGTTTTGAATAATTGATTTACTAACTACTTCAAAATTTAAGCACTGCTTACCAATTAGATAAAATATTAACCATTCTTTTGTATCTAGGGCATTGACAGTTGATGTTTAATATGTGGTGGGTTGTACTTTGGCTTCTAGAGGTTAAAAAATGAATCTTTAAGTATAGAGAATAAATTTCCTTTGATTTCTCTCATGATCTTAACCAGTAATTGTTTTCATTCTATAGAACAATTGTCCCAGATAATGTGTTAGTTTCATACAGAGAATCAGATGCTTTTGTTGTCCCTCATTCCTTATTGAGATATCTTATCCAGATATATTAGTTTGTGAACTCCAGTATGGACATTTAATATCCTTTCTGACAACATTATTATGTTTTTCTGGTGTCTACATATAGACAAAGTACAAATACTGGCTCTGAAGTTAATTACTGATGTTTGGTCCCAGAAGCAAATTTTTGGTGGATATCCAACTCTACATGATAAGGCAAACATGATTAGTAGGTGATCCAACACCAGAGATAAAAGACGCAGCAGATTCATATACTAACTTTAGTTATATAGATCATTTAACTAGGTATAGAATGAGAGCCGCATGAATAATCAGCTCAAAGGCAGCATTATGTTCTGTTATCAGAAAGTGGCTTCTTAGCATGTTTTCTTTCAACACTATGATGGCTAATAAATTTTATATGCTTCACCTTATGCTGGCTGTTCTGTTAAGTACTCCTAAGATATAAATGTTTTAGGTCTGTCCTCATACCAGTTTTTGTGTCTCTTTTTTATTTTCATGTGAACCTGAAGAATTCTTAGTTGTCCATGAAGAAATTTCCACTCTGATCAGCTGGGATGGTGTGATGATTTAAAATGTTTAATTAATTAACTTTTTCTTCTTGCAGAAATTCTTCTTTTAGGGCCTGTTTGGTTTGAGAAATTGTTTTCTGTAATCTGTGTTCATTTTTTGTTTTCAATATTAATCACAAAAGTGTCATGTTTGTTTTTATGTTGTTTCCTATTTTTCAGAATTTTACGAAGGAAATAGTGAAAACAAAAAAGAAAAAAAAATTGATGTTTTTAGAAAATCCTAATACTAGAAAACAACATGAAAACAAGGTGTCATTTTTGCAATTAATATTGAAAGAAAAAAATGAAAACAGAAAATGATTTCTCAAATCAAACAAAGTCTTATCTTTCCAATGTCAAATTCCCTTTACTTATTGATGATTCTGATGAACTAACTTCTGGTGCAGGAATATACTGTCTTTTGTTTAACTGTAAGTCAGACTGATGACAACTATGGAACCATTGGACGTGAGTATCACATTTCCTCCCTCTCCGCAAGGCCTCCATTTTCTTTTCACATTTCCAATTATTTTATGATTTTTATTTCTTCTTTTTCTTCTTTCTTCCCTGCGCTTTCCAAGAAACATGCATCTGGTAGTTCAAACAAGTTCAAGAGCAGATGCATGTAACTGCTCACTCATGTATGCACATGCTTAATACACACTTTTGCTGGCAGATAATGATTGTTGCCTTTTGCTTGACATTTTTGCTACAGAAAACTTCCTGATGGGTTATCGCATGGTCTTTGATAGGGAGAATCTACGGTTTGGCTGGTCTAGATCCAATTGTGAGTGCTTCTTTCACTTGAAAAATTTGTCTATAATTTTCCCAAATCTTAGTGAAAAAGATTTTCAGCATCTTATTTTGTTCGGATTCTTTTTATTGACTAATTTATTTTCCCATAGGGAAGAAGAGGGACTTGGAAAAAAGAATGGAAAAAATTCATAAACTTATCATTTTATGGAAACTTATGGTTTGGGGTATAAACTCCATAATAATTAAACATGGTAAACTCTACATGCATGTGTAAGAGACTAAGAGCTGTAGGTGTATAGCCCTGGCTGCCTGGATTTTTTGTAGCATTGCCCTCCTTGTGTGCAACGCCAACATAAAGGCTATCTGGTTGCTGAATTTCTTTAGGGTGTGTTTGTGAGTTGGGGTTTTGGAGGGGAGAGGAGGAAAGGGAAGGGCTTGAAGAATACAATGGAGTCCTTTTGTTGGGACTATCCTTAAAGATTTCTGGGACTATCCTTATATGTTCTATAGAGCCTTTTCATTTGCTTGCATGAATCAGTATTTGTTGCTAACCAGTCAGAAGAATATGCAGGTCAAGATAGCTTGGAAGATAGAGCAAATTTGACATCACCTTCCAATGGTGGATCACCAAACCCTTTACCAGCCAATCAACAGAGTAGTGTCCCTAATACTCGTGCTATACCACCTGCTGTGGCTGGACAGGCTTCCCCCAAACCCTCAGCTGCCACACCTAGGCTCACCTCTTTGTATTTATTAAGTTCATTGCCACTGATATGTCACCTATTGTTCTTGTTATCTAGTTAAGACTTTCTAATAATCTACTTGTAAATTTCTCCCCTAACCAGACTCTTACCTACCCTTATCGGGGTAGTTTTGTGAGCTGCTCTATCTATTGGGATTAATGAGTTACTTTTTTTGTCTTTTTATTTTGGGGTATATTCTTTCATTTTGTAGGCCTCTTCAAATTCTCTATTTTATAATATTCTATTTTGTTGATGCTTTTTTTTTTTTTGGTTAAAATCTTGATACATGCAAGTCTTTTTTTTTTTTTTTAAATTAAATTAAATCCGCAAGTTGGATTATTTTTCCTAAATTGTTGAGACAAAATAAACATGGTTAAATCTGGGAGTGGGAAAGGAAATAATTTTAGTGCTGAATGAATGATGCCGTGCTTTTTGGTTTTGTTTGTGTTATGGTTATGATCTGCCTCTGTTAAATCCGTTGAACCAAGTCGTTTGGATGACATTAAGCACCTTTTCATTACGTCAATTTCCGGTGATTTCGGATCTTGGCTCATTTGAAAATGAGATTAGATGAAATTAACAAAAGGCTAGAAAGTAGGGGGTAGCGTATCCAAAGAGCAGAAACAGCAGTGTCTAAGCTAGGACGGTTGGATCTGATAATTCGACAAAGATTCTATCGAGGTAAATGAGCCGTATTTGGCTTGTGAGAAAAAAGGGTTATAATTCAACTTGGAGAATATAAGATCTTTATATTTGACTTGTTTGAAAATATAAAATTCTAAGTTTGATTTGTTCAACTTATTTATAATTTTTTTATTTTTTATTTTATATTTTATGTGAAATATTTCTTTGCATTTTTTTAAGTTTATTAATTTTGTATTAATAAAAAAAAATTTGTGTTTTGCAACAACAGTCGAGTCTTCTTTGCTAGATAGGATCGTTTATATGGATTATCTAATGTCATAATACTTTATTGTAAATAATATTTATAGATAAATTATTTAAAATTAAATCTTTGTTAATGAATTTGTCTACTGTTTTTCTTACTCTTTATTTATTTATTTATTTATTATTCTCAATCTATTGACCCTTATTTACTTTATTTATTCTCTTTATTCAGACTTCTACAAATATTTTTACACATGATTAAGGGTGTTTTAGATTAGTTGTGAAATGAAAATTATTTTAATAATTGTTTATAATTATAATTAATTTTATATTTGGAAGTATTAATTTAAAGATTTCACTATATTTGATCCTTCAAAATAACTTTTATTTATTTATTTTTTTTGGTCCCTTTTTATAAGAAAAGTTTTTATTTAGTCTCTCAAAAGTTGTTTTCATTTGTCCCAATGTCTCATATCCTTTCATTAGTGTTCCATTAATTATTGCTGTAAAGTGTCAATATGACTTCTTATTTGAATGTTGACATGAATGACAATCCTAGGTAATGATATGTCGTGCTTTAAACATTTCAAATTAAAAAAATAAAAAAATGTTTCATGAAAATGAACTAGCTATTTTTCTCGTTTTGGTTTGGTTCCTTAACAATAGGATTAGACGGGGACATTACTTAATTATATAAAAACACCTTATCCACAAATGAGTTTTTAATTTAAATTATATAAATGAGATTTTTTTGTTTATTTTTGCCTAAACCACCAATATCTAATACACATTAGACTTATATACTCCAACTAATCTAACTTATATCGGATCGACCTATTATAAAGGCAAAATTTTTTCAACACTATTTTTTTATTCACAAAAATTGAAGTTAAGATGTAATTTAAGGAAAATAGATATTGAATCACTTAAATTTACCAAATGTTGGTTATATAAATGAGTATTTATGTTTACACAAATAAGACTTTATTGATTACTAAGAAAGGTTGGCGCAATAGAAATTAAGTGAGCGTTTTCTTGAAGAAGGAGTGAAATTCACATCCTAAAGAAAGTAATTATTTTAATAAATTTTTAATCAATGTAGTTTCAGATGAGTTAGTTTCATAAGAGATAGTTAGTCAAAAGGCAAAATAAGACTTAACATTGATTTAATGAAAAACAAGGAAAAGCCTAATTTCTTTCGTCTAACTTAAAATCATGTGCATTTATGTCTATAAGATTAGAAAT
This sequence comes from Pterocarpus macrocarpus, assembly GCA_031439585.1. Classification (NCBI taxonomy): domain Eukaryota; kingdom Viridiplantae; phylum Streptophyta; class Magnoliopsida; order Fabales; family Fabaceae; genus Pterocarpus; species Pterocarpus macrocarpus. The sequence goes on from CM062514.1 coordinate 10,585,166, forward strand.
GGAGTACATATGAGAAACACGTATATTTTTGGCCCATCATACTAAAAAGAGATATGAGGTCCTCATATTAATACTTCGACATGTTGCCATTAAAAATGGATAGGTCCTCACATCTATGTTCTATATTATAAGATGATGAAATTAGGTAAAATAGATTTTTTTTCATCCTTTATCTTTATTATTTATATTTAATTTGGTCTTTTATCTTTAGTTTTTTTAATTTGGTTCTTTATGTTATAAATTGTCTTCAATTTGGTCCTTAATCATTTTTTCGCAACACAACTAATTGAAAATACTAATATGACACAATCTATGTCACATCATGTGTATGCTATATCAGTATCCTTTGTATTATATCAATATTGTCTGTTAATAATGTGACAAAAAAGTGATTATAAATCAAATTATAGGTGATTTGTAACATGAAGATTAAATTAAAATAAATTTAAAGATAAAGATCAAATTAAAAAAATAAATAAAAATAAAGGACTGAAAAGCGCTTTTTACCATTAAATTAATATTACTTTTGTGTCACAATACTTTTCGATTTAAGTTTATTATGTTTGACATTATTTGCTTATTTCAAATATCAAGAAATTATTAATAATTTTTTTCTAACTTTATTCTTACATTTATTATGCTTGTTAATGCAATAAGTGAAAAATATAAATAAGGACGTTGTAACTTTAATAACGATAATTTTATAAAATTAGTTCACATTTTATTACTTCTTCCGTCCATTTTTAAATGTCATTTAATATTTTTGCACAAGGGTTAAGAAATAATTAAATTGATACAAATGTGAAAAAAATATAGCCTTTTTTTTTTTTACATTGACGATATTAGGGTTTGAATTTATTTCATATATATTATTCAAATTTCTTATCACTAACCCACTTCTAGTGGCTTAAAATACAGCTTATTTAGATTTTTTTTAATGCATCAAAATACATAAAGACAGAAACAAAAGATTACGTCCTAATGAAACATGCCCTAGAAATATCTCCCAGCAACAAAGAACTCATTGCATGAGTAGGGGAGGCCAAAACTTGTATGCAACATTGTCCCTAGCTCCTTCTATTTATAGATAATTTGGGACTATAGCTTATCTGGATTAAACTATCCTTTCTATCCTTTTCTATTTGTTCACTATCTCTCTCTCTTTATAATCTAACCTCTTTTCTCTTATTGCATTGAAGAGGATAAAGACAAAAAATAATTAATACTTAAAATTTTCAAATGATAGATATTTTGGGACAGGAAACCCTTTGTCAAATAGATACTTTAAAATAGACAGAAAAAAATATTATCAAAAGAAAAATACTAAATCGTATAAGAGATTTTCATAAAATGACACATAAAGAATAAAAAGTTAAAGAGAGTGGTTTGCATTTTTGTGTTTTACATATTCTCTCTCTCTCTCTCTCTCTGTTTAACTTTCAACCCTCACATGATTGGTTGTACAATGTTTCGTAACAACATAACGAAACTTTTTTTAATAGCATGTAGCATTGTTCTTATCAAAATAATTTATTCTGTTTCTTAATATGTGCAAACCCTAAAATAAAAATATATTATGAAATTGAGGGAGAACATTATACCAAACACTTACAATAAGCATACATGTAAATGACGAAACATAGATATGAGGACCCTATATTATTCATGAAGAACTAAAAGATGGTGCAAACTAATGGTTGCTTTGCTTCATTGTGCTCTATTCATTAACCAAGAAATGACCCAAAGCAGCTGCGACCCTTTCCTTTATAAACCCTTCAATTTCTCCACCTCCTTCCTTTTCTCCTCTCTCCCATTTATAGCCATTCCCTTCATTCTCTCTCCTATCCAACGGTTCCTTCTTTTAAGGTTCTTCATGCATGTCTTATTATAATTTTCAAGCTTTTTGACTCAAAAAAAAGAGGGCATTTTAGATTTCCTCATACAGATTCTGCATTTTCCTTTTTTTGCATGCGTACATACATACTTTGCAGCTGATAGATAATAAATCATCGAGATGGGGCGTGTTAAACTTGAGATAAAGAGAATAGAGAACACCACGAATCGACAAGTTACATTCTCAAAGCGTAGGAATGGCCTCATCAAGAAAGCTTATGAGTTATCCATCTTGTGTGACATTGATATTGCTCTTATAATGTTTTCTCCATCAGGACGTCTTAGCCACTTTTCCGGTAGAAGGAGGTAAGCACCCTCTTGATCAAATATTCCTATTTGTTTCTTTTGCAAACCACGCGATTTTAATCAATTTCTAAATATCAATTTCCTTTACCAGCATTTGTTTGTTAATTATAATAATATACGTATGATTGTCGTTGTCATTGCCTTTCCCTTTATATAAAATATCTCTCCTCCTTCATCAAAATTTCATGAATCTAATGACAGTGAATGCATCTGAAGGGATGGTTGATTTAATTTGGATCGATTTGGAGAAAGTAAAGACTTTTCCTTCTTCATTTTCTTCCCCTACTTCTCACATATGAAGGTTTATAAATGCAACTGATAACCTGTCACGTTATTTTATTTTTGAATGTGGAAGATAAAAATTTATCTTAACAGAACACAGACGACTTTAAACATTTCTAAGGAGTGAAAATTCAATATTATGTTAGTCTTTTGCTTTGGGAAGCAAAAATTTCCATCTTTATCACCCATTATGATGGCAATTGTTCTTGCATAGTTTTTGTAGATCCGTATGCTTTTAAATTTTCAAATTTAGACTGTTTATAGTCTATTTTTAATTTTCTTTAATAGCGGAATGGACTTATTTGTGCCTAAGGCTCTCCTAATATACTCTTTTCAAAAGGGAAAACAGAATAGCAAATGTTTAAATGATTTCAAGTAAAACATATAACTCTATTCCTTCGACTTAGGATCTTGACCAAGACATGTATGTTGTAGAATCTTTGCCATAAAATCGTTCGTTTTCTCAATTTCTCTCTAAGCAATATTCAATAATTATGCCCAAAAGAAAAAAAGAAATTTCAGGTAATTAATGACCTAACTATTATATTTTTGAGTTATGTTATGAGTATATATAAGGTATGGAATACCATGCTAACTCACATTACATTTACTATTGGATGAACTTTGGATCCAATCAAGTCGGGTCTATATTTCATATGTATATATAATATTTTTCTATATATTTAAAGAATGAATTATTTCTGCAAAATTTATAAAGCCTATGCAAGTCAAATATATTTTTTTCAATACTTACACTCATAGGTATACTTGACATATATGGTATATTTTGAATCATGAGAAGGGTTTGCCCTTCACAAGTGCATGGGTTCAAATCCTCTCTTATCCTCTTAGCATTTAGGTTCTAATCCTTTTAACCCGCGTGCTTGAGTTCAAATATATTAACATGTTTCGTATTAATGGGTGAATAGCTTCCCCGTGTGTGTGTGTGTTTTTTTTAAGTGAATATTTTAAAGGCAATTTTTTAAGTGCACTCTTTCCTCTAAGCTGTCAAGTGCCCATATTAAAAAAAAAATTAATTTTGACATTACTTGTGTATTTTTTTTAAATACTTATTTAATAATGCATTGCTACATATTAGAAGTCTTTAATTTTTATGAGATTAATTTTGAAAGTCACAAGTGTGAGTATATATGATTGTTTGTGGATATAAAATACTTTATACTTATATTTAAATTAATCTCATATCAAAATTACCTATTCTTATTACTATTATTTTTGTCAAAAAAAAAAAAAATCATCTGACCTTATTTTGATCTTTTGTTGGCTTTCAATTGATCTAGTTAATATCTTGAGTATTATTATTTGAATATCATTTTTGTGGACACCATTTGGATAGTTGAGAAATTACGTGTAAATAATTGGTAATTTTAGTTATATTTTTGATAAATCTACCTACGAGAAAACATCCAACCATGTATTAATAATTGTTGATTTTTATTATGTTATTGGTAAATTTGATGAAATAATTTTATATCTATTATTAATTAAAATTTAATTTAAATGCACTGACAGTGTAAAATAGTTTTATACTATCAACCAATAGAAATAGTGGAAAGTGCCAACTCATACAAATAACTATCCATTATAATGAGGAATCCACCATAATTTCTCACTTTCCCCTATTTCTATTAGTTGACAGTATAAAATCATTTTACATTGTCAGTGTATACCAATTAAACTCCATTAATTATCTCACCACATTCACTTTATTTATAAAAAAAAATAACTAAATTATCCGGCTATCTATAAATCAATCCCCAAATGTCTAAATGATATCTCAACTCGTGTACAAAAATAATTCCTCTAATTCCTTTCTTATATGACAATCTTCTTTTGTTTTTTTGGGTAAACACTGAAGCACTTTTGCATCTGGCGTTTTCCACCTTTAAATTGCTTTGTCATTTTTAGATATATGTAACTTTATTTATTTATTTGGTAAACAATCGGGTGTCATGCACCCAAACAAACGAAAAAGTGAAAACCAAAACCGAAACCAAAAAGTAAAGGGCACTTGTAGATGATAACCTTGATATTATATGTTGCTTCTTGGACTTCCATGAAGTCAAGGAATTGCCTAGGTGCATATAATAAAACAAGCCATTCCTAGGGCTGCCTTTGAGGTATCTTAAAATTCTGGTCGCTGCTTGATAGTGAGATTGCATGAGATTAGAGAGAAATTGACTAAGGTGTGTAACAACATAGCTAATATCTGGCCTCGTGGATGTCAAATGTAGCAACTATCCTATTAAACTTTTGTAGGCAGCAGCATCAAAATAAGGGGTTGCATCATTTTTTCGTTTTTTCAATTTTTCAGAATGATTCATTGGGGTAGATGCAGACTTGGATGCTAGCATAACATAACTGTGTTCTGCAGCAACTCTAGAATGTATTTCCTTTGGCATAGAGAAATACCTTGAGTGGTTCTAGCTACTTCAAGGCCAAGGAGAATTTTGTGTTGGCCAAGATCCCTTATTTTGAAAAAAGAATCAAAATGTTTTTTTAATCAAGGCAACCTCTTATGGATGCATTTTCTGTCAAGATCATGTCATCAACATAGACCAATATGGTTGTGAATGAAGTAGGAGAAATTCTTTTGGTGAAAGTGATTGATTTGCCTAGTATTGCTTGTATCCTGAAGGGTTTGGAGGCTAAGCTAATTGAGCTTGAGTTTGCTGGCATAAAGCAAAAAATACTAATATTGCTCGAGTCAAACTGATGCAGTTTGCCTGAGACTCCTCATTAGTCTGATCTACATCTTCAGATTCCTTTGAGGTTACATTGTTGACAGCAGATCCTTGCCCTTTCTTGAAATTGGGTGGGAAACCATAATTCTTGAAATACGAATCCATTTTGTGACAATTTTTGCCATAAAACTACAGGTTTTAATTCCATTTGATTGTCCTTTCATGATCTTTCCTTTCATTCACAGATTTTCTGTTGGAAGCATTTCTATAATTACTGCCTCATTGCCACTAAAAGGAGACTTCAACCAATGACCCTGCTCTGATATACCATATTTCAAAACACACAATTAGAAATTGAAATGATACTAAATGAATGAACTAACTTGTGTCAATGCAGTGGGAGAAGTGTTTATATAGGGCACTATCAGCAATAGATGAAACTATACAACTGTGTCAATGAACAACTATGAGAATCTAACTAACTAACTTTGTTACTAACAAATAACTAACTCTACTGTTATGACTAATTAAGTATCATTACAAATACTCTAATAGTAGGACTTTTTTTTTTTGTCTTTTATTTAAATTTTGGGCTTTTCGACTAATGATGAGATCCATATATACTGAGCCATAATGATTTTGTTACTGTCATATTCAGGATCGAGGATGTTTTTACCCGTTACATTGATCTTCCTGACCAAGAAAGAGATAAGTAAGTTCAGAACGTGAATTATGGTGATTCTGAATTTCTAATCGCATTCGGCTTTTCAATTTGATTATTTATAGTAATTTGTTTCTTGCAGCGCTATAAGTTTTCCTGAGCCACCCTACCGCAGGTATACTCTCGATAATTCTCTGTTTTATGCCTTCTTTTACTTTTTCTTTAGTTTCTCTAGTTCTTGCTTTCACAAATTGGTTAAATATTGCACTTAATCAGTTTTTAATTTTTTTTCCGACCTTTTGCAGGGCTATTCAGAACAAGGAGGTATTTTCACAAACTATGTTTATATAAAAATTAAGCATTTTCTAAAAATTTTGAGAATTAATTACTTGACAGTTGAGGGTTTACAATAACTAGACTTAGTCCTGCTTGTTCCGCAGGCAGATAAAATGACCGTAATGGATATATTTTTATTGTTATAGAAAATAGAGATAAGTGATTTTTTTTAAATACTGCCATATAATAATTTGAAATAAAATAACTATACAAAGAAAAGAAAATATTATTTATTAATGATTTGTTGATAATTTAGTAATATAAATAAAACAAATATATGTGCCCTTAATGTCCACTTGAAATTTATTAAAGCAGAAGAATACAAATAGGAGCATAAAGTGGAAGAATACAAATATGTGAATTAAACTGCTAGGGTTTAAGAAGATAATGATTAATATCCATTTAGTTGTATAGCTATAAATGTATTTTAATACTTCATGTAACCAATGTTGGCAGTAAATTGAAATGGTAGTAAAATATATCAAATCACTTGGTGAGTATATGGCTACATTGAAAAGTAAAGGGTTAAATTTAGTGAAGACAACTTGGCTAAGATGTTAATATGGTAATATTATAATGAATCTCATGTGTCAATATCACAGTTTGCACTTTAGCTTTTATAGATTATAAATAAATATTTAAAAGAGTGCATGGTTACAAATCAATTGGCCGAGTCAGCATGAGACTTTTGTAGGGATGTACGAGATCTTTAAATCAAAACAAGTTGTTGCTATAGTACAAATCTTACTATTTTATAAATGTTTGATCATTTTGCAGTATTTGCTTAGGACCCTTCAACAACTGAGGAGTGAAAATGACATAGCCCTTCAGTTGGCCAAGTACGTAAAATATGTTATATCTTTGAACTTTTTATTTAATTACTTTTTTCAAAGAATTTTGAATGCTGTAATAGTGCTAAATTATTGTTTCTTCATTCAACTACTGCTTCAAACAAGTCCGGGTGACATTAACTCCGAGATTGAGGTAAGCAAACTATGCTATTATGTTCACTCAGAGAATTATTTATGTTCACTCATGGATTGATTTATAACCTACACGATCTTGTTACACATGATTTTATTATTTTTTCACTATTATTACTATAATTGTTGTTGTCATCATCTTTCTCATGATATTGAAACTCTCTTCCTAATTAGGAACTCCAACAAGAAGTTAATAGGTTACAACAACAACTTCAAATAGCTGAGGAGCAGATAAGGTTCGTTGACAACAAAACTTGGTTGACGCTTAATTTTATTTTTAATATATTAGTGTCCCATTTTTTTTTTCAATAATCATTTTTTTTTTTGTGTACATTTCTATAATTGTTTTATTGTTGGGAGGATTAACATAGGATACATGAACCCGACCCATTAAAGATGACATCTATGGGGGAGCTTGAAGCCAGCGAAAAGCACCTTGTAGATACCTTGACACGTGTCATGCAGAGAAAGGTTTGATAATAATAATAATCATAATGATCTTTTTCTCTCTTTATGTTGTCTATTGTGATTTGCTAGTTATCTACTATTTTTCTCCTTGAGTTATGTGATTTCTTATTTGAAAAAAATGCACGCATATGCATTGTTGTAGGAATATCTATTGAGCAACCATCTATCTTCATATGACCCATCTGGTATTCAGGTAACTAAATGCAATCTTAGTAGTGAGTCAAATATATATATATATATATATATATATATATATATATATATATATATATATATATATATATGTTTGTGTGTGTGTGTATATTTTTATATGTTATAATTAAGGTTGGAAGTAAGTCAAGCTAGCTCGTAAGCTACTTTTTAGTCAGTTCATTAATAGTTCAATAAATTGGACTCATGAGTTCATGAATTGAACTTGAACTATATAGATTTGAGCTCGTTTGTTTAATAAGTCAAAATTGAGTTTTAAATGTTCGATTCATTAGCTTGTAAATTGGCTCAATATATATATATATATATATATAAACAAATTTTGTTATTATGTTTTGGTACATTTATTATTATTATTATTATTGTTTTTTGATGTTGTTGTTGTTGAGACTATATACTAAATATCTTAATTTGTTAAGTCAAAAAAACTTAACTATATCTAAGTTGAACTATCTCATTAAGTTTAAGCGACTCATGAGTTAGCTTGAGCTCAATGAATTTTTAATAAACTAAACTTAAGTCTAAAAATTAAGCTCACTTTAAGTTTGCATTGAACTCGAGTTCAGCCAAATAGTAAGGAGCCAAGTTTGAGCTTTAACAAGCTCGGCTTCCACCCCTAGTTGTAATATATATATATTGTGATTTTGAATTAATTAGAGATTTAAAAAAATTGTGGCAGGGGATGCCAACTTCTTTCGACAGTGTAGGTTGGTTGCAGCATGGTGGTCAGAGCCATGCCCAGATTTTTGATGCATCTGCCCCTTTAGATCCTCTCAGGTGTCAATTTCATCTTTTGTTGATTTCTCTTTAGTGATTGATTCCCTTAATTAAATTGTAACAAAATTCTTATGCTCAAATATTGAATCTTTGCAATTTCTATTTAAATGATTACAACAGTAATGATATGTTTAGGGATTTGTCCTCCACCGTGTATGGTTCATTTTCACAAGGGACGAGTTCTGGTGTTGATCCACGAGGCTTGGCAGAGTGCCACGTGGCAAATCCAAGCGATGCAAACATGACAACATGGCCTCAAGGGTACACAATGTATCCTCATATCCAGCATGACTTGGTGGGACCTGACATGCCAGATATGATGTCTCATGGGCAGGTGAGCATGCCAATCACTGCCTCAAACGTGGAACCACCCAAGAATGAATCTACCGAATACGATTGTAAATCTCATCATCAGCTTAATGCTCAATGACACATACTAAATGGCCAATGCTATCAAGATTGAGAAACCAAGCACCATTCTTAATTATTTTTCTAGTTATGAATATGAAGCCAGCCAGCTACAAAATGCCATATTAGCCGGGTATATGTAAGATTACATATATGATGATCATGTGCATAGATATTGTACTTGTGATTGCCCTTGTATTACCAAGAAAAAAAAAGTCAAAATAGATAGAAAGAAACAATAAACATTCTTGTTGTTCTTAATGCATTATAGGAACATACCAATTTTGTGAGATGTGATGAATTGATGATATAAACAGGTATTTCCCCTTTTGCCTTAGCCCGATTTGTCCAATGACACTTATAACTAGTTTTTACTGGACAAAACAAATCAAGTCCCAAAGGCAGGCTAGGATTGGAGTTGGCTTTATGCAGTATGGTTCATCAACATTGCATGAGTATATGTATGCATAAAACTCAACCTAAAGACATGTGAATATAGGAAAAAACTTGTGTTGCTGGATGTGATAAAAGGGCTTTGTCAAAACAAAGTATGACAACGACAAGGCACCTGAAGCTTTGAGTGCATGCTTACATATTTGAGTCTCACTTCCTCCCAAGGCTGGGGGAATCATTAGATCATGGGGACAAGAAGAGTGTGAGAAGGTGGGATGGTGGTGGGGTTTGTATTCAAGGTATTTAAGTAATAGTACGATGGTTATTAATTGAGCTCATTGGTTCTATTCCAAATTAGTTTAGTGTCATAATAGGCATTTATTTGATGTACACCATCTGTATCGGGAGTCTATTAGACTTCAACTAATCTAACTCACATCAAACCAGCCTATTATATGGATAAAGCTCTTTTAGTGTTAGTTCTTTCCATCCACAAGACTAGAATATAAAACTTTACTTAAAGGGAACAAGTGCCAAATCACTTGAACTAACCATTTAAAAAAATAGGTATTTATAAGAACTTTTTCTTTAGTGTGTGCTCTTGATAGATTTGGATAAGGTACAATTACAAAAAGAAGTTCGTCTCCAGTATTTTTTATTTAATTATTGGAAGTGGTTGAAGCACGGTTTTCTTGACATATTTTATTCCAGAATTTTATTTTAAAATACTTGGGATCTTTTATAATTCTTATGTAGAGGATCTTAATTTGTTTTTAATGCTTGTGACTGTTGGCACCTAAAAATTGATAAGTGTCCTCAGCTAAAATCAAAACTTAGCTGAGAATGATTTTGACTTTGCTTCCATCAATAGCCAAGCCTTAAGCTAACACAGTTGAGGAGATTATTGGCTAAGTCATAGTGCAAGCATAGGTTAGTCAAGAACAGGTTCAGATGATTGTTAGCTAGGGCAAGAAATAAATCTAGAATACAAGATAGTGAATTTGAAAGAGCCCAAGAGGATTAAATTGTGCTTTCAAAACTTTTTTGTTCCTGAAAACTTAAACAAACTTTCTTAAGTTTTTGAACTTGGATTATGGAAGCATTTTATGTTAGAAAGTGTGTTGTATTCACAATAACTTTGTTAAGTAATAAACGATTAAGCACATAGAATGATACGCAAGTTACAGGAATTGAAAGGAATGATAATGATAGAAGAGCACACAAGAAGGTTTTATACTAGTTTGGGCAAACCACTTGCCTACATTCAGTCCCCAACAAACTAGTTGAGATTTTATAGCCATGAGTATTCTTTAATGCAAGTTCTCCAAGCTTGCAACCGAGTAGTTCTTCCTAGCCTCTCCAAGTTAATAAGATGAGTAGTATTGTCATAGCCTCTTCAAGCTAACAACGACCACTATCGAGTGAGGTTACAATAAGAGATTGACGGTTTGTGTTTGATCAACACTCATGCTAAATCACTCAAGGTGTATTAACCTATTAAGTACAAAGTGGAGTGACTTCTCACAAATCTCACTAGGAAGATATTAGCAATTACAATACAATGAGAAGACTTGTATGAAGAAAAGTTACATAAAGTAACTTTCTGGACATTTAGAAGGTTGAGAAAGATGAAAGCCTATAAATATTTTCAATCAGTAGAGTTCCATCCATTTCTTCTTCATCTTTAAGGTTTATATAGACATCAAAATCTTGCTGTTGAGACTTTAGACTTTGAGTCCAAAGCTTTTTGATCCACTAGTCTAGGACTGGAAAGAGAAGTAAGGTGCTTTCTTTCTCAACAAGTAAGTACATCACAAAAGAGGAAAACTAGCCATTTGGGTCCACCAACTTTTCAGAGTGTCAGCATTCCTTTTGGATCTCTGCCTTGTCTAGTTTGACCTTTAGAAAAAGATCTATAAATTGTACAGAGCAAACTTTGAGAGTGAGGTACTTCATGTGGATTAACTTTTTGAAGATCACCCTTTTGGTCAAAGCCATTTGGATAGATCATCCTTCTGATATGCTTGTGATCCTTTCTGATGACTTGATATCCTTCTAATGATATAAATACATCATTCTGAAGCTTCTGATATGTTTTTTGTGAGAGAATTTTTGGACTCATAGGTTCTCTTTGTGAAAAGTTCTTTTCTTAGAATTATATATATGAAAAAAACAAGAATGTTTTGAGAATTTGTTTAAGAAGGAAATTCATATGATCTAATTCTCTTCAAGGAACATCTAACATGATCTAGTGCAAATAAGAAATAAATATTTGAACAAACCTTAGTCCTCACAAAAGATTTTATTGAGGATTGATTTGTTATCTATCAAAACCCATAGCTCAGTATGTTTCCGACCACTTAATGGCTTATGAAAGGTATCAGAGCTTATAATCTCCCCCTTTGTGATGTGGCAAATCAATACTTAAGAAAAGCTTTTGTTTTAAATAAAAACTTTGAAAGCGCATAAGCATACGTATGGTTTGTGTTAATTTCAATCTTTCTGATTTGAAAAAAAAAAAAAAAACTTTCTGAAGTTAATCACAAATTGTTATGTTATCCAGAAACTTCAAAAAAGTATATATGTAATCTTGGTCATTAAGAACATTTTGAATCATACTATCATTTTGCTCAAACTACGAAATTTAGCAAATATGCAGTTCATGCTTAAATTAGAGCAAAAAGTAGAAGATTATCATAACGTACAACAATTATAATTTCACAAAGAATAAAGAATGCATAATTAGAGCAATAAAATGATTCAACAAAATTGTGATGGATGATAGAGCAATAAAATTGTGATAGATATCAGAGCAGAATATGCATAATCGGATATCAGAAATATCAGAGGATAAATTATTAGAGCATTAATATAGCATAAATAACATGAAATAAATATTAGAGCAAAAAATAAAATGATTATAACTAGAAATATAATAATCTAATCAACCAAAGGAAATTGTTCGAAAAATGCTATGAATGCGAAATGTAAAATGCAAAAAACATTAAATTTATGCTATATCTATACATCCTTACTCCAGCTCCCTTTCTACTAAAGCTTTTCTTTTCTTCTCCCCTTTTTGACATCAGCAAAAGATGAGTAAGGATCATAAAAGACCATCACTGATTGCCCTTTGTGTTTCCTTTCTGAAAAGCTCTAATGATCTGCAATATTAGATTCTCCATTTTGTCCATTCTTTTTTCAAGAGCATACTGATTGGCCATTATTGTCTACTTATTGGTCAAAATGATCCATCTGAACTTCAGTAGTGTTAGGTAGGACATTATCCTAGGTTTTGGATGGTTCTTTAGAAGGAAGCTTCTCAGTGTAGGTAGCTGAAGACTTTGCAAAATCATAAGCAACTTTAGTTGCTGTTCTGTCAAACCTTAGGCCAATAGTCAACAATATGAGAGTTTTGGTAGTAGATAGGGTAGCAGATATGTCTTGAGAGGCAGGTAGTGTTGGATTTTGAACAGGAGTGGAGATGATGATAGCCTCTAAAGTAGGAATAGTATCAATTTGAACTTTGTAACATCCTCAATTTCATGTCATGCTAAATTACCTCAATAACCCTGAGTAATTAGGCACTTAATGAGAAATTATAAAATTAGGGCTTAATTAAGGGGTCAACTCGGATGAGAAGAGTCAAAAGAATGCTTACTCGAGGTTAGATAATCTCTAATTAAGCGAGTCGGAGCCCTTATAGCTTAATTAAGCACTAATCGCCCTTAATTAGCTTAGGCGAGTTTAATTAAAGTTAATCAAGCTTAATCGAAAGATTAATTTTTGTTAATCGTGTTCTTGTGTGTTAATCACTAATCTTTGCTTAATCACCTTAATTAAGTTGTATGAGCACTTAATCACATGATTAAATTCAAATTTAGTCAACTAGATAATAAAATAGAGAGTGATGTCACTTAAGCAAAAAGCATTAGACAAGACTACTTTATGTAAGAGTTTGACTATGCTTTGTCTTCCCATCATCCCATTTGTCCCCTTAATCACTAATTAACATAAGATGACACAAAATGAAGTAAAATATCTCACTCTCCTCCCTTAATGTTGGACGCCACTTTCAAGCGCACACACACACACACACACACTCATATTTTCATTTTCACTTATTCTATTCTCTCTCTTCAAAGCCAAATCCTCCAACTTTGCTCTAAAACTCTCTTCATCTTCTTCATCTTCCTCTTCCTTTCACCACCACCACTACCTAAAAACCACTCACTTAGCCCTTCAAAGACCTCATCTTTGGGTCTTTGGAGACAAGATCTAAACACTACAACCTACATTTTCGCAAGATCTCAAGAGCTTCTCCTTCCACCAAGCCAAACTGCCACCATCTACAAGGAAAGGAACTACCATCATCTTCTTCTTCTTCTCTAGTTTTTGTGCCATTTCTAAAGAAAGGTAGTGATCTTCATCTTTTTCATTTTGTTTACTCAAGAAATCTTGGAGCTTGGTTCTTTCATGACCAAGATCTCTAAGTGAAAACTTGAGAAGATCCTTCATGCTCTTCAAGAGCAAAAGTTTCCATTTTTGGCAAAATATGTTCTTGTTATTCTTCAAGTGTTCTTAAGGTTTTTCTTTTAGTAAAATATGTTCTTATTGTTCTTCAAGTGTTCTTAAGTTTCCTCTTTTAGTAAAATATGTTCTTGTTGTTCTTCAAGTGTTCTTAAGTTTCTACTTTTGGCAAAATAGGTTCTTGAATATTCTTGATGGTATCTTGCTTAAAGTTGCTCTTTTTATGATGAGTTGATGATTAGAAAAGCTTCATCTTATTATGTTTTCATGATTTGATAAGACAATGAACATTCTACAAGCTTTAAACTTTAAAATGTTTGCTTCTTGATACACAAATAGTGGCGCAAGTTTTAGTGCCATCATAAAGTCTTCTTTTGTTTTATTTTGGAGACAAAGATACATGTAAAAGTCTAAGCTTTTTAGAATAACAAGCCTTTTTGAGTTATAAAATGATATCTTGTTACTTTATATCTTAGAAATTAAACCTTAAAGAAAGAACCTTTCATAAAGTTTCAAACTTTACACAAGAATGAAGCCTTTAAGTCATAAAAGTGTTGTTTTGCAACATTTAATTCATAAAGTTTAGATCTTGAACCGAAACAATGCAAAAAGGTGTTAACTTTTATGAAGATCAAGACTTTTTAACCTTGAAGTCAATGTTTCATATCACTAGTTGATAAAGTAGGAACCTTTTTAATGTAGAGACAACTTTAAATCATAAAGTTGAGACCTTGATGGTCCTATAATAATTAAATGAGTCAACTTTCATAAAGAACAAGACTTTTTATTTAAAAAGCTAGTGACTTGTATCATTATTTTATAAAGATCCAATCTTAAGATAAGAACTTAATGTCAAAGGCACTTACTTTCATAAAGAATAAAACTTTATGACTATTTTATAAAGAATGATAACTTTAATGAAGTCTAAAGTAAAACCTTGATGTGTTATTAATGAAAGCTTAAAACTTCGTAAGTTGAATAAGTTAAAAATCACCTTTGATGATTAGTGAACATTGGTGTTGTTGGGTTCATGATATGGTTATGCATTGTCATGACCCTAGGATTAGAGGGATCTCGAATTCCTTGGGAACAGAAGTATGATTAGGGCTTCTGAGCATACCATGAACCTAGAAATCACTAAGTGTACTATCTCAAGGAAAGGAAACAATCACATAACTTAATTAATTTGAACAAGTGTTCCATAAGACATGTACTTAAGTGAAGAATACTTTCATACGAGGACTAAGTAACTAAAAGACCACAAACACATATCCTAACTATGTGATTCTCTGACTAGTAACCACGAGAAATCATATGATGAATCATAATGTGCTTTGCAAAGAAAAACACAAACTATAAACCCCTTTAGGGTATGAATGTGTAATGCCATTCGGCATGATGAATGATGAGTTTGACTGAGCTTTGTCTCATGATTGAATGATGAGTATGATGATATGATGTAGCTATGATGAACTGTTGGTTGAAAGTTTATGATTAGCATTTTGATGAAGCTCCGGTTTAGCCGTTATACTGCCGAATTTCCGTCAAAATTATGGACTTAGTCATATCATTGCATGTGTTTAGTCAAAGAAGTATTATGCATGTAAAGTATAATGATAAGAAATGAAAGAATGGGAAATGACCCCTCGATCACTTCTGGGAAGTGGGAGACGGCGATCCACAAGGAACCTTTATGAGGAGGCAAGGGTGACATGGAGGACTCTCCAACTTAGAGGTAACCAATATCGATTTAGTCTAATTTGGTTAGTATTGAATGACGACGGTCACAGAATGAGCTCATGTCCAAAAGTAGTCTATTTCAAAGGAAAGTAAAGAATGTTAATCACGTGTTAAAAATGACAGTTAATGTAGGGCCATGGTCAAGTTGATGAGTTGCATAGTCATGCATGCTATTATATTCCTCACGTGCATTATGAATGTTTATTATGTATATTAGCCTGTGTGCCTATGTATGACACTATGGATATGATGATAAAGTTAAAAGTAACCCGCTTTGGGATTTACGTTTTCTAAAAATTATTAAAATTGAACTGATATCTGTCCACTATTTTTATATTAAACCCCAAGTGGCTGGGACGATGACGATGACACTGTGTTTGTCTAGTCACGATCTTACTGAGAAATTTAGTATTTCTCACTCCTACGTTTCTGTGTCGTTTTTAGAGGATGTCGGCGTCGAGCACGGTGGTGATTTTCATTGAGTTTTCGATGATGCATTGGCATTTCGACCCGGTGCTGAATGCATCTATGCTGACTATTCAGGCAGCAATTCAGGTCTACATGCTCCATAGCTGCCAGTTCCGTGCACCCGTGATGAGTCCATTTTTCCGCCCTCATGAGCCGTTCGAGGACATCACTATGGATGACGTTCGCCCACTTTTCCATCCTCCGAGGTACCCCACTGACGGAGATTCCGACTTGGACACCCGCCTGACACCGACAATTTCATTGGATTCCGATCCTTTGGAACTGTCCTATCCGAGCTATCACGTAGAGATAGACCCGTCTGAGCCTTCCTACTCGTCTGTGATTCGTCTGTCATCCGATTCGTCTTCTTCTTCATCAGCCCTTCGTCACACTCCACCCCCGGCTCGCGGTCGTGGGTTCATTCGGACTCATGCCATGCCTCGTGGGCGTGGCTATGCTCGAGGAGGAGGACGTGGTGATATTCCTCTCGGTGAATTCGGGAATGGCTACCTTCCGCCGGACGAGTGAGGTGTTGATTTGCATGCGGAGCTGAGCACGAGGATAACCTCTTTTTGGTTATAGCGAGGGTTATTATTTTCTTTCGGCATGTATGGATGGATTGGGATTTCTTATGTATTTCCTTTTATCATGTATTTCATTGAGGTATTTTGTAGGGCCGACAGTAGATATCGGACCCATTGTTATCATGGTGTATGACTGCTGTTATTACTACTACTATATTAACTATGGGAATGCTATGGAATGAATGTTATCTTTATCTAAGATTATAATTATTTTCAATGCTTCTGTTTATGTTAAAATACGATGTAGGAATGAGATAGTGATGTTTGTATTATATGTTCACGATGTGCTCATGACTCTCGATTTCAAAAACGGTTTTCTTGTTTTATCAAAAAAAAATTTACCCCTATTTTCATTAAAAAGTAATTTCTAAAAGGTAATGTTAGTTCCGCGAACAAAAGCAACAACTAATAATTCCACAATATGACTTAAGCATAGAATGGAACAATTAGGGTGTTACAAACTTTTACCACCAAGTTTCCTTCTAGTGTAGCAGCTTCAGTTTTGGTCTTAATTCCTTCAACTGCAATTCCTTCTAGACCAGTGGGGACTAATTACAGGTTCTGAGGTTGAGTTCCAGCTTGTCTAACTTCTTGTTCTGAGGGCACAATTACTCTTCTCATCTCAAAAGGAGAATTCACCTCCTCTATCACCTCCTGTTTCTTTGTTTCTAGAACCAAGCCTCTTCTTTCAACATGTTTTCCTCTACTTCGCTTCTTGCTCTTCTAATAGGTGAGGTAATGGATTCTCTAGAAGGAACAGTAGGGGCTTTTTTCACCTTTTTCTTCCTTTTTCCTTCTGGCACCTCTTTTTGGAGTAAGCTCATCTTATGTAGGTTCCTTTATGATAATCCTTCTCTGAGCAGGTTTAGCTACTCGAGAAATAGGAGGGGCAGTAATATCAGCCATGTTAATGGGTTTTGTAGCAATTACAGAATTCTCATCTTTAGCCTTAGAGGAAAAAGAAGATTCCTTAACAAATCTCATCAATCTTCTCTTGCTTTTTTTTTCTTTCCTCAGAGATGGGAGAGAGACTTATTTTCTCCTCTTCTTTTTCTTTCCTTCCTTAGAAGGCTTGGACTTGGTCTTCTTAGTGCTAGGCACCATAGTAGCAGTGGCAACAATAGCATCTTTCTTTTTCTTGCTCTCCTTCTTTTTCTCCTTTTCTTGACCTTGGGGTTTAATCTTAGTGCGAAAAAAGTTTTCATGGTGGTGGTGGGTCTCTTGTTGTCAGCTCTATGCCCATTTAGAGGCAATTGAGCCTTGATAAATATCTTAGTAAGAAACATACCATAGTTTAGAGTGGCATATTTTCTTCTTTCAGCACTAACAGCAGTAATGATCAAATCAATAATCAATCTCACCAAATTGATCCTTTTTTTCTGGTGATGAGGCAAAACATTACCATTTGATCTACATCTGTCATTGCATCTGTGTTCCCACTCCTAGGTAATATAGTGTGTTGAACAACAGAGTATTTAGCCCAAACAGGAATGAATATATGAAAGGTGTGAATATCTCTTACTCTCATATTCCTTTTTCCTGTGAGTGTTTTTGCAATGTCTTCCTCAGTAGCACCAAATTCCTCCCACTAGTTTTCTCCACCATGACACAAGATGCCGTCGATTGGGGGTGTTGGTTATCTCAGCAATGTCAGAAGGTAGAACCTAGAGTTCGAAGATTCCAACAATGCTTCTAAGTGAAATGTTGTCTTCATCAAAGGCAACGAGAGTGCTATTGAATGCAAGAATCACCCCTATGTAGATGTCCTCAAAAATCCTTATAAAATCATTTAACCTTGGAATTAAAAAACATTGAAGACTTCGAGAAAAGAGGTGAAGTTCTCCAAGGAGAGACTTCTCCTTTTGGTAATGGGTCTTCTGAAGAAATTGTTTTGGAAGTTTGCTTGCATGTCCTCGTCTTCAAAAATGTAGGGAACACTTTTGATATCCCTTGTCAGCCATTTTGAGAGTATAAGAGGTTGGAGCTTGAAAAAAAAGGAATGCGTTTGAGTTGAAGTTGAGGATAAAAGCAGAGAGATATTGAAAGTTTGAATCTTTTGAGGGAAGATGAACAGTGATGAATAGTGGGTTTCAATAACTTTGAGAAAAAAAGGGGTTTTAGAGTAAATGAATTTAGTGGTTAAAAGAAATAACCAAGGGTCATGAAAATGTGAAGAGTTTTGAGGCTAAAATGATGACTTTTTGTAAAAAGATAGCTTTTGGTTTTCCCGCTTTATTGAAATATGGCATCATGGCATAGTGGGAAGTTACAAAACAAACCCACGTTCTAAAAACTACCTTGACTTTTCATATTCATTTTTTTTTATTAGAAGCTTAGGTCAACTTTTCGAAGGAAACCTTCTTTCTAAATTGAAACTTGAAGTCTTCATAAAGCACCTTTTTGATTTGCCCTTTTTGAATCAACATTCTGAACACACCTTTCTGATCAATTTTTGTACGTACTTCTAAATTGATCTTTCTAAACACTCTTGAAAGCCCTTCTTTAAAAGGGAAATGCACTTGGATAGATTTAAGCTCTTTTAGAGAATTAGGGGGATAGGATCTATGCGTTATGAATGCATGCTCAGAAACTAATCATATTCAGAAGGTTCTTAATGTAACAAAAACAATCTTTTGCTAAAGGTTTTGTAAATATATCAGTTATTTGATTTTCTATATTTACAAAACTTAACTCAATATCTCCTTTCTGAACACAATCTTTTATAAAATGATATTTAATATCTATGTGCTTTGATCTAGAATAATGAATGGAATTTTTAACAAGGTTAATGGCACTAGTGTTATCATGCAGAATAGGAATTCTGGTGTAACTTAAGTTGAAATCTTCCAACTGATACTTAATCCATAGAATCTGAGCACAACAATTCACTGCAGATACATATTGAGCTTTAGCAGTTGAAAGAGCAATTGTGTTTTGCTTCTTGCTTGACCAAGTTATCAAGGATTTTCCAAGAAAGCACAGCAACCACTTGTGTTTTTTCTTTTAACTCTGTCTCTAGCACAATCAATATTACAATATCTTGTAATATCACAAAAGTACCTTTCCCATACCAGAGACCAAGATTACTAGTACCTACTATATATCTCAAAATTCTCTTGATTTTATTTAAGTGTGATTACTTCGAGTTAGATTGAAATCTAGTGCAAATACCTACACTTAATTGTACGTCAAGTCTACTAATTGCAAGATAAAGTAATGCACCAATCATAGCTCGATAAAGTTTATCAAAAACTTTATCTCCATCTTCATCAGCTTCCAGAACTTGAGTAGGATGATAGGAGAGCTAATGCATTTAGCTTTGTGCCTATCAAATTTTTTGAGCAAATCCTTGGTATAATTTTCTTAATGAATAAGGATCCTATCTTTCTATTGCTTTCTTTGCAAACCCAGAGAATATTTGAGCTATCCCATCATGCTTATCTCAAATTTTCCTTGAACAAGCTTAGAAAAACTCTTGCACAGATATTGATTAGTAGCACCAAAAATAATATCATCAGCATAGATCTAAATAATAAGGTAATCATCTTTCTCATGCATCATAAATAAGGTTGTATAAACTTTTCCTCTTTCAAAAGCATTTTTAAGCAGAAAAGAGCTAAGTCTTTCATACCAAATTCTAGGAGCTTGTTTCAGACCATATAAAACTTTTGACAAAAATACAAGGAAATATTTCATTTTCAAAACCAAGAGGTTGTTTAACATGTACTTCTTTAGAAATAAAACCATTTAGAAAAGCATATTTAACATTCATTTGATAGAGAACAAAACCTTTGTAAGCAAGTAGCATTTTGATGGCTTCTAGCCTTGCAACAGGAGCAAAAGTCTCATCATACCCAATTCCTTCTTATTGATTGTATCCTTGAGCCACTAGCCTTGCCTTGCTTCTGATCACCTTTCCATTTTCATCAAGCTTGCTTTTGAACACCCATCTTGTGCCAATAACAGAATGTCCTTTAAGCAATGGAACCAGAGTCTAAACTTTACCCTTTTCAAATTGGTTGAGCTCTTCTTGCATGCCATCTATCTAGCTTTGATCTTGAAAAGCTTCACCAATACATTCAAGTTGTATTTCAGAAATCAAAGCCATGTTTGATTCTATTCTGAAGGAGGACTTGGTTTTGATTCCTTGAGAAGGTTCACTAATGATTTGATTTTTAGACACAGCTCTCAAATCTCTTGCGCCAATGTATCTTCTTTTAATGGGCAATCCTTCTGAATCTTTTGGAATATCATCAAAAACATGCTAAGGGTGGGAAGATTCAGAATTGGTAGTCATATCTTCATTATTTTCTCTTGTGGCTATCAAAAGGGATTGATGGTTTTGAGAATCATTATTCAGAGACAAATTCTCCATGTTCTCTTCTAGATCACAAACATTCTGGTCTAGATCCTTCTTCTTCTCTTTGAAATATATGTGTATTATCTCTTCCATAGCCTGAGTCCTTATGTGGTATACCCTATAAGCTTTAGACATAAAAGAATATTCTAGGAATGCATTAGAATCAAATTTAGGATCAAACTTTGATAGCTTGTCTTTTGTGTAAAATACAAAACATTCAGATCCAAATATATTGAAATAAGATATGTCGGGTTTCCTTCCTTACCATACTTTATAAGGGGTCTTCTTGATTATGGACTTTAAGAAAACATGATTTTGAGTGTAGCAGGCAGTGTTAATTGCTTCTACCAAAAATTCTTTTAACAAACCACTTTCTAAAAGCATGTTTCTGGCCATTTCTTGCGAAGATTTGTTCTTCTTTTCAACAACTCCATTTTGTTGAGGAGTTCTAGGAGAAGAAAAGTTGTGAGAAATGCTATTTTCATTGCAAAAATGTTCAAAAACATGATTTTCAAATTTACCACCATGATCAGGATCTGATGGATGAAATACAAAAGCCTTTTTCATTATGAGCTCTTTTTGAAAATACTTTAAAGGCCTCACAAGCTTTATCCTTATGGACAAAGAATATAACCTATGTAAATCTAGAAAAGTCATCTACTATGACCAGACCATATTTCTTACCACCTAGACTAATAGTTCTAGTCGTTCCAAAAGAATCAAGATGCAAAAGCTCAAGTTGTCCATTAGTTGACACTAAATTCTTGTTGTAGAAAAAACTCTTGGTCTGTTTACCCTTTTGGTAAAACTCACAAGTTGAGTTATTGTCAAAACTGATCTTAGGTAAGCCTTTAACAAGCTCCTTTTGAGATATCTCAAAGATTAATCTTATTTGAGCATGACCAGGTTTCTTGTGCCATATCCACTTTTCATCCACAAAGGATACTAAGCACTTTACATTCTGATCTAAATGGTGATCTAGATATAATACATAAGTATTATCACACCTTTTAGCAGTAAAAATGATCTTATCTGATGTGGAGTCTTTCATGATGCAATGAGAAGGTTCAAACACAACTTTATAGTCTTAGTCACAAAATTGGCTAATGCTCAAAAGGTTATATGTCAATCCTTCGACTAACATAACATTAGTAATCAAGTCCGAGTTGTTCTTACCAATATTGCCTATACCAATGATCTTTGACTTGATACCATCAACAAATTTCACAACTGCTCCATCCTTTGGTCTGAGGTTTCAAAACCAAGATCTGTTTCCAATCACGTATCTAGAACAACCACTGTCCAGATACCACTTCATCTCCTTCTGATGATGTGATTTAAGACATACTTACATCAGAAGCAACCTTTACTTTAGGTACTCATATCTTCTTGGTTCCTTTTGGGTTAATAACTTTTTTGGGATTTTTCATCTTCCGTTTCTTTGCTTTTCATCTTAGAAGAATGTCCTTTTTTGAAGTAATAAATATGAGTAGGAACTTTGCTTTGAGAACTTTTGAATGGATTCTCATTTTCTTTTTTCTTAGACCTAAGTCCCAACTTTTCAAAGCATGGCATTTGATAACCAAGCATTCAGTCAAGATTCTTGGAGCCATTCACCATCTTCTTAAGATCAAATTTGAGAAGCTTAACTATTTTTTACAGTTCAGAAATATCAGAAGATATGTTCTAAGCAGATTCAGAAACTTCAGTTTTCAATGCACTTACATCCTTCCTGAGAAAGGTGTTTTCTTTTAAAAGCTCATCCTTTTTATGCCTCAACTTCTCTTTCTCTGACTTAATGTTTTCAAATTCAAAGGACAATTTTTGAAAATTTTTCTTTAGAGAAGCATAATGAGAATAAAGTGTTTGAGAATCATCCTAACCCTAAAGTGTAACACCTTCCTAAGTACAGTACTATGCTTAAGTCATAGTACCACACCCTGGAGTTGTTACTGTTACCTGAACGGACCTTGTCTATCAGCAACTTCCGTCGCCTTCGGAAACTTCTGTAACTATCTGGAGACAACACGGAAAATAGGGGTGAGAATTATAAATTCTCAGTAGGATTCTCTATAATACACATGTAGTGTCATCGTTGTCATCTCCAGTTTGCTTCGGTTTAGTATGAAAAGGGGATCATATAATGTGGACTATTTAATTTTACAGTTCGAAAATATATTATTCGAAGCAACGTTCATTTTTATCATACACTTGGCATCTGAGAGAATCCATAAAAATTCAAGTCATGAATCATATTGGGACTAATAACTGAAATACAATAAAGTACGATAGCATCAATGCACTAGAGACATAACTTCTACATATACTTTACTGGAACTACAGTATATTAAGATGATGCCCACATGACATTAATATGTTGAGAACATAACAACTGCACATAACTTTACTCATATTTAAACGTATGCCTATTCATAAAACTTGCTTTTCTTTCTTCAAAATTTTTCTTTTCATCATAAAATCTTTACGTGCCACATTCCAGAGTATGATCGCCATGTCATACCCCATCAGAGCGTGATCGCCATGTCACGTTCCTTAGGAATATGGGATCTTCACTTGGTACTCACACTAGCTGGGTCGAAGCCATGCCTCATGTGAGTGGGGTGTCTGCATATACTTTAATCTTTAATCTTTACTTGGCACACCTAGGCGTTACGTATCGCCGTCCCTAGGGTGCTATTACTGCCCTTCGGTAGTCTGGCCTTGGAGTGAGCTCGTCAGCTTCACCCGTGACCGTCGTCACACCGACTCACCCGCAAGGGGACCCACGTGCCTCTAGTCTTGGAGGGATCTCATTCTGGTCACGTGCCTCTAAGTAAAGGGATCTATTCTGGTCACGTGCCTCAAAATTGAGGGATCTCATCTGACCACGTGCCTTCAACATAGAGGGATCTCATCTGACCACGTGCCTCCAAGGTAGAGGGTATCTGCCTTCACAAGGAGGGATTCAAAGTGCAACTGCCTCCAAGTGAAGGGATTCATATCTTGTCATTTAACTGCCTTCACCGGGAGGGATCTCAATTAACTGCCTCCGAGTGAAGGGACCCACATTCAATATATTTACATTATTTCATTCTCATGCATAATCAAGCATAATCATACTGAGTGTACTCGTACATATACCTCATAACATAATTATGTCATTCTTGAATATATGCTTCATAGTTTAGTCTCATATATCTCTTATCATACTTATGTCATTCTCAAATATAGGGTTTCTATATACCCATTCATATTCTAATTCTTCCTTGATAATCCATATCATCTTCAAATTTATCCTTACATCTAAACATTCATAGCTTCTTAGACTTCTGCCATAAGTTCGGCGGCATAACGGATCAGATCCGCTTCCCCATGAATAGTGCCAGTTCTTACAGATAATTCAGTCATAGCATTATACTCAATCTAACATATATATATCAATGTAAAACTAGCAATCCTTAACTCAAACCTTATTTGTTTCACTAACACTTGTAAAATTATCATTTTGGCCATCCTACCAATTCTATTCGGTTCTGCCTGAATTTTGTATAATCCACCTTTATCTCTATCCAACTCATTTAAATCTGAAATTTGGATATGTCATAGCTCTATATGTCTACTTTCTAACCTCTTTAGTCCCATATCATTTTGATTTATATAACTCAAGATATTTAACTTTTGCCTCAGCTGGTTCAGTCACTAGCCCAAATTACACTCCTGAAAATATAAATTCACTAAAAATCGAAACTAAGTTCAAATCATGCGAAATTGGTCTCATATTGAAGCTAACAGGACAACCTTTCATTTGCCACAAGTTTCACTTGATTTACTTAAGTACACCTCGAGTTATAAGTCCTGAAAATCGACCTTCCTGAACTACTCTGTTTTAGTCTGGATTAGACATAGAGCAATTTCCTCGAATTACTGGGATCAATTGGGAGCATAACAAACTCGGAATTTCATATTGGGATGTTTCCCTATGTGTAAGCTTTCTAACAAAATTGGTCTCACTCAATTTGGAGTTGTATAGGGTGAGTTATACCCTCCATAAGTCACCCTGCCCGGATGAAAGTCCTGAACCCTAGGTTAAACTTCAAAAATTCGTATCTCCCTCAATACGAATCCAATAACCTTATATGATATATCTATGAAAAGCCTTGAATGTTTACTTTCATCTAAAAATGGTTTCATCGGATTTGACTGATTGTAGGCGGAGCCGTACACTCCGCCGTACGGACTGCCGTGGAATCTCCACCAAGACAGCACCCTCATCCATCCATTTTCTCTTAGTTTTATTCTTCTAATTCTAATTGCCACTCAAGATTTCATATTAATCCCATATTAATCCAATCATACACATCCAATATATCATCAAATAACCATAAAAAGTAATCTTTCATGCATCCTTAGTTTAGAGAAATTAAGATTAGAGATTGAATCCTACCTCCTTAGAGTGTGATCTTGAGTTAAGTGTTGAAGCCTGAATTATTAGGACCTGGCCAAGCTTGAAGGAGTGATGGAGTTGGGTGAATGGAGAAGGGAAAAGAGAGCTGAAGTGAGGGAGAAGAGAGGGCGCAGAAAATGGGTCTGAATGAGGGGAGAAGAAGGTGTTATATAGGCATGAGTGGTAGTCAACTTGGAGGGTTCTGATTGGCCTTAAAACACAAGGCTGAAATTCTGCCAACCTTCCCCTCTTTTGTGACAATTTGCTCTCCACGTTGCTCTAACAGTGGGACTCATTTCCAGTATATTCTGAAGATGACATCGGAACTCGTGCACTTCATGAGATGAAATCGGAACTCGTTTCCTTTGTATTTGAAGCATAAGGTCGGAAATCGAGACCATTGCCTTGAGACATGAGGTCGGATATCGGGAATTGCGTGGATACTAAGGTTAAATCGGAAGTTGGGAGTTGAGGAGTGCTGGATAAGGTCGGAAGTCGGAAATTAATGCTGAAAGTTGAACACGAACGAGGAAATCGGGAATAATCAAACTTAAACGAAATCGGAAGTCGTACAATACGTGAAGTCGGGAATTCAGCCATACAAACTCGGAAATCGGAAATAATCATTTCTATCTGAATTTCGAAGATGAAATCGGAAATCGGAATTGATCATCCTGGGGCGAAGTCGGAGCTCGGAAATAGGGATGTTACATAAAGCTCATCATAAGCTTTTTGGAGATCATCATAGGAAAATTCTAAATTAGAATCTATTACCTCAGTCTCTTCATCAAATATTATATTTACCATGAAGCATAGATTTGCAACTATCTCCTTTTCTTCTTAAGATTCTGCAACCTCTTGTTCTTCATCTAGATCTTCCTATGTTGCCATCATAGCCTTCTTCTTAGGTGCCCTCTTTTTCCAGCTCTCTTTTAGCTTTGGACATTCTGATCTTAATTGTCCAGGCTCCTTACATTCAAAGCAGATAATCCCACTCTGCTTTGCTTTTCTCTTCATATCCTTTTTGGGGTTAAATCCTTTCTTTTTCTTCCTTCTGATCCAGGCTTGCAAATCCATTCTACCAGATGGACAATCTCATCTTTCTCTTCATCGTCCTTATCATCAGAAGGGTCTTCTTCTTCTTTATTAGTTTCTTCTGAAGCCTTTATGGCTTTAGAAGAACTAGATCTTCTTTGAGTTGATTTTAAGGCAATGGACTTGCCTTTTCTGTTGGTCTCCTCAGAAGCTTTCATTCAACTCAATCTCATGAGTCTTTAGAGACTTGATGAGAGCATCGAGACTGAGCACGTTCAAATCCTTGGCTTCTTGAATGGCAGTCGCTTTGGGGAGCCAAGCCTTGGATAGGCTTCTCAGGATCTTCCTTACCATTTTAGCATTGGATTACCTTTTTCCCAATGCCTTCAATTGATTTATGACATACATAAATCTAGTTGTCATATCATCAATATTTTCATGTTCCAACATCTTGAACATTTCATATTGATGCACTAGTATACTGATCTTAGTTTTCTTGACTTGATCAGTTCCTTCATGAATAGTTTGAAGTTTGTCTCATATATCTTTGGCTGAATCACACGAGATAATTTTTACCATACTCACATTTGCTTAGAGCACAAGTGAGAATTTATTTAGCTTTGGCGTTTATTTGAACCTTAGCTTTGTGTTGATTAGTCCATTGGTTTCTGGGAATCACTCCAACTATGATTGGTAGATATTGGTCTAGATTAACAACCACATGAGGCATAGGTTGCTCAATAATTGCAACATAGTTTTTTTTCAATAATCTCCCATATGTCTATGCCATAGTTTTTTTTCAATAATCTCCCATATGTCTATGCCAATAGACTTAATAAAGAGTCTCATTATATCCTTCTAGTAGGAATAATCCTCTCCATTGAAATATGGAGGGCGATTGATGAAGTGTCCTTCAACAATATGATGGATCTGTTATGCCATTTCTAAGAATCTTTAACCTCTGCAACCGTTAGGAAGCTCAACCACAAAGGCCGAGTTTTGATGCCAATTAAGGATGGAAGTAGCATGAGAAAAGGGTTGAATCATGGTTTCAAAAAATTTTTTGATACCTAAAAGCTTAAACAAACTTTCTCAAGTCTTTGAACTTGGATTGCGGAAGTGTTTTATGTTAGAAATATAAGTTATTATATTGACAATAACTTTGTTGGGTAATGAAAAAATTAACCCCACAGAATAATACACAAGTTATAAAATTATAAGAGTGATAAAGATGGAAGATCACACAAGGAAGTTTTATACTAGTTTAACCAAACCACTTACCTACATCCAGTTCTCAACAAACTAGTTGAGATTTTATAGCGACTAGTATTGCTTAATACAAGCTAATTCAAGTTTACAACTGAGTAATTCTTCCTAGCCCTTCAAAGCTAATAAGATGAGTAATATTGTCCTAGCCTCTCTAAGCTAACAATGACCACTAATGAGTTAAGTCACAATATGAGATTGATGGTTTGTGTTTGATCAACACTTACACTAATTCACTCAAGGTATATGAACCTATTAAGTACAAAGTGGAGTGACTTCTCACAAATCTCACTAGGAGAATATTAGCTATTACAACACAATGAGAAGATTTGTATGAAGAGAAGTTACAGAAAGTAACTTTCTAGATGTTCAAAAGTTGAGAAAGATGAAAGCTTGTAAAAATTTTCAATCAGCAAAGTTCCAACCACTTCTTCTTCGTCTTCAAGGTTTATATAGACTTAAAAATTTAGCCATTAAGACTTCAGATCTTGAGCCTAAAGCTTTTTGATCCACTAGTACAAGACTAGAGGGAGAAGTAGGTTACTTTATTTCTCAACAAATAAGTACGTCACCAAAGAGGAACACTAGCCGTTTGGGTCCATCAGCTTTTCAAAGTATCAACGCTCCTTTTGGAGCTTTGTCTTATCAAGTTTTACATTTAGAAAAGATCTATGAAACGTATAGAGCAAGCTTTAAGAGTGAGGCACTTCATGTGGATTAACTTTCTAAAGATCACCCTTCTGTTCAAAGCGTTCTAGATAGATCATCCGTCTAGTGTATTTGTAATCTTTATGATGAGTTGATATCTTTCTGATGATATAAATACATCATTCTAAAGCTTCTGATATGCTTTTTCTGACAGAATTTTTGGAATCATAGATTCTTTTTATAAAAAAGTTCTTTTCTTAAAATTATATATACGAAAAAAAATGAACTTTTAGTAAATTTGTTTAAGAAGGAAATTCGTAGAATCCAATTCTCCTCAAGGAGTGTATAACGTGAGCTAGTGCAAATAAAAAACGAACACTTGAATAAACCATTAGTCCTCACAAAAGATTTTATTAAGAATTAATTTGTTATTTATCAAAACCCATTGCTTGGTATGTTTCAGACCACCTAGTGGCTTCTAAAGGGTATTGAAGCTTACAAAGTGTATTCTACTCTTTAAAAAAGCTTAGAATTAAATTAAAAAATGTATAATTGATTGAGTGATTAAGTTGGTGTTTAGATTAAAAATCATAAATTTGAGATTAAACAAATAGTAATTGGTTTGATTCAGTTTTGACTCAAAATAATTTAATTATCTTAGCCAATCCAAACTAATAATATTAATGTGGTTTGAATTTTTGGATTAATCAAATTAATCCGATTCGATGAACAAAACACCCTTAGTGGTCACTTTAATTTTTTTTTAATATCAAATTTTAAAATTATAAATTATATCTAAATCTTTATTTGAATTATATTTAAGTTGCCAAACATCCCTCTGTTCCAAAATTGAGATATTATAACAAAAAGTTGGTATATTCCTACCCTCTAGTGCAGCATGGCACGATTCCGAGTGGTATAGCTTACAGCATGTGTAAGACAAGATAATATTACACAACTTTGTGTGCTTAGATATGCAATTATGCAATGACATTTTAACGAAACCCGAAATTTATGCAATATAATTTAAAGACGGTGCAAAGACCCTCGATATCAAGCGCCAGCAAATTTGGAAGTGAGACATGCATCTACGGCTTCTCCAACAGTAAGGAAGACCCATTCCTTTCCAATTTGGTCCACAAAGTGTGCAAGCTTAAGCTTGTGAATTACTAGCCACCTCGGGTTCACCATAGCTAACTGTAAAAGGCACATTGCACTAATGTTAGAACTAACAATTTTTAGCAAAACGATATAAAATATCATCAGTTCCAAAGAATAATAGACTCATGGTGGTCTCACTTCAACGCCACGTGAATGCAATCTCTTGTGCAGCTCCTCCAATGCTAGAATTCCGGAAGTATCAACATTCATCAGGTCTATTAAAGAGAAATGCAGGGGATCATTGCATAAGATCATAGCAAAGTTTTAAGAATTTAGGTATTAAATTTGGAGTTTAATTTTGTTATGCTATCTTGTAAAAATTCTTTATACTATTAATTAATCATATACTACTATATATATATATATATATATATATATATATATATATATATATATATATATATATATATATATATTTAAAGTGAATATTGTAAAAGTTAAGCAATTTTAATACCATGTCAATATATAATTGGACTAAATGAAATTTAATATCAAAATTAAATTCTTAAAGTTGTGAGTTAGAGAGATGTAACAGGACTTACTTGTCATGTCCAGGATTACTGCTTGGACATTTCGCTTGGCATTTTCTTTAAGATCATCTTCTTCCGTGACCCACTTCAATATTCTGGAACAAGTGAACAAATTCATACGTGGATTCTAATATGGGCTAAAGCCCTCGCTAAATCATTTGTAAAGTGCTTGCCTTTCTCTGACAAAATTAGCATTTGCAAAGCAGAGCGAGCCAGAGCTTATGCGAATCACTATGATGCCTGGAGTGCTTATGGCCATGGGATATTGAGTTACATCACAAAAGGCTTCAGTTCTTGGAACTCTACCTAGAACTTCTATCCCAGGTCGAATTGATTGTATTAGTATCTTTGCAAATGAGATTGTCACCTGCACATCCGAACAAACATTTCAATCATATATCTTTGTACCCGTTCTGTAGTACAATGTATACTTGTCATTTACTTATTTATATCTCAAATTTTGCTGTTCACATACCAAAATTCGTTGATCACCACATATCGGGTTAGGTACAGAGTCTATTCATATGTCTAAATCTAATAGCTTAAACTTATAGTTTATGACATAGAATTTATATGATCAATAGCATATTTGGTTCAACTTTTACAAGCCAAAATATTAGTTTGGACTTTAGCTTTTGCCCAAATCATAGTTTGGGGCCCTCTAACAGTTAAATCAAATATGATACAAATAATTTAAAATTTGATCCTTATCACCCCATTTTTTTGAATAAAATAAGTTGAATTTCATACTAAGGAAGGTAAGTCGCATCAAACCCTTGTTGGCTAACGTAAAATAGTTTGGAAATAGTATAACTACACAACATAATTTTTAATGAAAAAAGTTAGACACCTCGAACAGTTTTTCCAAATTGAAGTTGTCAGAGTGATATTACATGCTATTGACTCTTCAATGGATAAATAGACCTACCACTTAATTTTATACAACGCCTCTCATGATTTCAGTAAAAGATTCTGGTGAAATTATTCTAATAACATTTCTCATTTTCAATTATACTAGTTAAGAATGTCCGGCCAGATTGGCTGGCCAGAGTTAGTCTGAAAGCTCGATGTGTCAGGCATATGAGGAGAAGTCAGTCAACGAAACTCAATACAAGTTGGTCTGCTGAAGAAAATTGTTATGAATTGCACTTACTGCCTGCTTATAACGATGCTATTTAGTGTAGATGAAAAAGGTTGAAAGTGTTCAACAACTTACTGCAACAAGAAGACCAATCTCCACTGATGCAAACAAGACCCCAAGGAAAGCACCAACACAAGCAAGGAAGTCTAATTTGTCAACCTTCCAGATATAGCAAGCCTCACTTATGTCAATTAATCCAGGAAGTGCAGAGAGAATGATAGAAGCTAGTATAGCTACAGGGGTGTAGTATAAGAGTCTTGTAAACAATTGTAGGGACACAAGCACAGTAACGGCCATCACAATATTCGATACTGCTGTTTGACATCCTGCACTGAAATTCACTGCTGTCCTAGAGAAAGAACCTGCAAGTGTGTTCAGCTGGAAACTATAAACAACTTTGAAACCCCTCAAACAGCATTTTAGCTGCATGCGGTTTTCTGCAGCCATACATAGCATACAAAACAAGAATAAAGCTAGAGCGATAGAAAATTTTGCCAAGAATGACGTGGTATGTTATTGACTCTTGAATAAATCAGTGGGTCATATCACTTCATTTCATCAAACAACCCCCATGATTCTTATCAAGGATTCTGGCAAAGATTTTCTGGCTCTTTACCATTTTTCTACGAAATAATTGGAAAATTATTAGCAAAATAAATCACCAGTTGCTACATAGCATGAAGTTAAGGATCCTGCAATGTTGATGACTCCCATCGATAACATTTCTTTGTTCCCGTCAAGCTGGTATCCCTTAATGGAAGCAAAAGATCGACCAACAGCTACTGCTTCCTGAATCAAAATTTCAAATACTAATCAGGAAGACAGATCTTGAAACTGGGGAAAAGAAATAATACTTTGGACAAAATTAGGAAATGAATTAACATACGGTGAGTGCGATGACGGCGCAAACCAATCCAATTTTAGCTGCTTGTCCAACAAGCTGACCATGGAATTGTAACTGGTGAACTGAACTTGGATTAAGGCCTCCTTTGACATGCTTTATGATATTTACCCCTTGCTTATCAGCTTTGGACAAATACACAATTAGTGTTGATAGTATAACTGATAGAAGAGGAGAAACAGCAGGCAACCAGAAAAGCTTCCTGTTTCTTCTGCCCTGAAATGAGATATATCATATACATCATAAAAAGTCAACATTAAAGAGGTAGTGAAGTAAGGGAATGTGAATGCCAGAAATTTCAGTACTTACAATAAACCGGGTAATTAGAATGAAAATAAGGAATGAACACCCCAGGACAAAATTCAGAGGGCACCACTGTCAATGGAAAAACACAGAATAATGTCAAATATAAAATAAAAGACCTATGTAAATTCAATGGCTCAAAATTTGTTAATGAAAAACTGTCCAATGTTTTCTGAAACTAACTAAACTTTATCAGAATATAAACCAAAAGCAAAACCAACTTACTTTTTCTCCAGAAGTAATTTGACGATGTAGCGACTTATAAACCGATGCCAACACTGATACTACATCTGTTTTGGTGGTAAAGTGACTAATCCCCAGCAATCCTTTGAGCTGCTGAAGACCAATAATGATGGCTGCACCTGCCATGAATCCAACTAAGGCAGCATGTGAAAGAAAATCCACAAGAAAACCCAACCTGCAAATGTTCAACAATAAACTACTTAATTTATGAGGAAAACTACAAATTTACAAGAAACTGTCACAAACAGATGAGGAAACAACCTGAAAAGTCCGAATGCAGCTTGAAAGATTCCAGCAAAGAAGGTCACAGTAAAGACAACATTTCTATAGGTAATAGGATTGGCAACAGGATCTTCCACTTTCTGGACCAGGGAAGATATCAGCATTGACACTACAGCTACAGGTCCAATAGCAATTTCTCTTGAGCTCCCCATCAGAGCATAAATAAGTGGAGGAACAACACTGGTGTCTGAATGAAACAAAACCAATCCAATAGTGAAATTTGAAAGAGTGGAAATTCATGTAAAAACGTTGATACAAAAAGGCTTTCTTGCTTTTTCTCTATGATATGCCATTGTTTGGTAGTGTAACAACTGAAGAAATTATATACTTACACAGGCCATATTCAGGATCAACTTTTGCCAAATTAGCATATCCTATGCTCTGCAACATTCACATGAAAAAACAGAAGAATGAAGGGAATGAAAAAGCTGGGGGAGTGTAATGTTTCAATGTCTTCAGCACTGTTTTGACAAACAGATCAGTAAAATGTTTGTGAATACCTGAGGTATGCTCAGGCTGGCAAGAGTTAAACCAGCTAAAAGGTCATCTTTGAACTTGGAGGACTTGTAATTTCTTAACCAACTAAGGATAGGGAACAAACTCTGCAATAATGAACCAGCACGTCCAAGGCAAGTTTTCTTCTTTGATGAGAAACAGAACTTGCTCCCATGAGGCAATATGGTCTCTTTGACTGAACAAAGTAGCTTCTTCCATAGAGGTGGTGGATTGGGAGAATCCAGCACCCAATTTGACCTCTCTATTTGAACAGTATCCTCAAGATGAGGGACCCCTTGCTCTCTCATACTGGAAGCTTCAGCTGGCACTGATCCCATGGTTGGTTTTGAAGTGTTTGTGTGAACTCTATAAGCAGTACTTTATGTACAATCATGTCAGACCTACACTGCTAATTTTAGTTTGGGGCTCAATTTATGTGGATGATTGCTTGAATGGGGTTGCAGAGATGTTACGTAGAAGCCAATGCTGGTTGAGTGGTAGTTCTGGCACCACATTGATTGGCCTATGTCAAAAGTTGGGAATGGATGATTGTATAAAAGCTCCCTTTAACATGCCTCCATAGGAGAGAATCTATTCCTAAATAAGGGTAAAATAGCTTTCGGTACCTACCCCTAATCCCATTTCTAACATCATTTTGTATGTAATGGAAGGAGAATAAAGTGAATTTTATGTGGTTTCTCTATGATGATAAAGTTTTACGCAGATTTCAAATAATCTCATTGTAAGAATAAGAATTTCCAATGTATTTGAATAAATATACAATGTCTGGTCAACAAGGTGTGCATATCATGTAGTCATTCATATACGCATGCACAGACACAGAAAATAATAACACGGTGGAGATTATTCAAGTGAAATATCTGCTCTGGGTTTCAACTTCGTAATATGTAGCATCACCATCACCAGGTTCAGTGCATTAAAGTGGGAATTAAAACAGAAAAAGTCAAAGCAACAGGTGAAAAAAAAAAAAAAAAGAGTTTTATTATGTCTTCCTAAAATATCCTCCTAATACTTAATAAAGAAAATATTAAGTAAAAAGCACATGCATTTTACATCTTATGAACATAAAAATCATTCAATATTTTCCTTATTTAATAATTAGAAAAAATTATTAGGAGGATATTTTAGAAAGATTTACCATTGTTAAAAAAAAAAAAATTAATAATAAGAGTCTAACCCACTTCAAAATATAGTTTGGGTCTCAATGAGCACTTTTAAGGGTCTACTTGGATAATATCATTTATAATTTTTTTTTTAACTTTTTTTTCCTGTTTAGCTATATTGTTTATTAGATTTTTTATTATTAATATGGTAAACAATTAGATTAAATGCATGAATATGGGATTAGGATTAAAATTACACTAATATGGGTTTTTAAAAAACCGTCATTGGCGGTTTTTGTTAGACTAGAAAAGCTTGCATGCATGCATATGCACCAAGGATGCGTGGAAGGCCCCCGGAAAACCGCCATTGGCATTTTTTGA
Organism: Pterocarpus macrocarpus; assembly: GCA_031439585.1. Classification (NCBI taxonomy): domain Eukaryota; kingdom Viridiplantae; phylum Streptophyta; class Magnoliopsida; order Fabales; family Fabaceae; genus Pterocarpus; species Pterocarpus macrocarpus. The sequence continues at coordinate 10,620,224 of CM062514.1, forward strand.
CCGAATCTTTGCGCCTCTCTAAAACGCTTTGGGAATCTTTGTGTGGAAGGACATTGGGTAGTCTGAAACAGGAATCTCTGCAACATTGTCAAATCACGCTCCCTCTTTGTTTGCAGTATATCGTGTATATATGTAGAGTTTGTGAATGTGGAAGCGGGGAAGAGAGTGAATTTGAGACATGAATAAGAAAGAGAGAAAGAAGAAGTGAGAAAGGGTAGATTGATAGTGCATCTATTTGAAAAAATATATATAGAGAGAAAAAGAGAAATATTAAGGGATTAAAAATAGTTTGTGACTCAATAATAAATTCACACAGACATATTTCAGAACAAATTCGTGCTGATAATGTAAGTATTATTTGTTCAAAACAAATTCTTGACATATGAAATTTTATTATTAGCAATGATAGATAAATTAGTTTTATTATTAATTATCAACATTATGAAAAATAATTTATAAAAAATGATTAATAATATTGTAAAAAAATATTTGTTTTGTTATGGACATCTATAATTTTGAATAATCACTTCAATATTAGTATCAATTTTTTTGCTTTTAATTAAATGTCTACTATTGACTTTTTTTTTAAATTTTAAATTATACAATTAATATATATACGAAAAAAAGACCCACAAATTAACTTATGGAACCTATATGTTAACTAATTTAGTTTATCCTTAAGTATTTTAAAGAAGCTAATCATGGAGTAAAAAAAATGTTGTATTTTATTTTTTTTTATATTTTTAAACAAATAATAATTAAAAAATATCATATTGCATACTTTATTAATCTTAGTATATTTACTATTTATAACAGGGGAAGAGGCCATTGTGACTTCGTCACTTATGGATGATGCTACCTAGAGCCGAAATACGTGAGCATTTACGGTAGACTGATCTTGATCGTGTTGCACATATTTGCCAAATGCAAATAAACGGCTCCATTATTATTGCCACTTAGTTTTTATGCACCGACAAAGTCCACTCTTTAGATCCGCAAATGATATAGTATACGAAATAGAGAAATATGCTGGCTTCTCGCATATAAACGTCACACCTTTATTTGTGTTTGTAAGAATATAATCATTAAAATATACCACTATATTTGCACTCATTTTTTTCCCTTTTCTATTCTCTACTACTCTCTATTCTCCACTCTTTTTCTTAGATTCACAACGCAAACATCTACCGATGAGTAATGAGGAGGAATTGAGTTTATATAGTGGAGGAATTAAAAACCGCTAATGGCGGGTTTATCATAGTCAAAAACCGCCAATGACATTTTTTGACCTCAACAGTAGCGTACCTATTAAAATTCAGAACACACCTAACCAAAACCCGCCAATGGCGGTTTTTATTAAAAAATATTTATATTTTTTCAATGCTCAAAACCCACCATTAGTGGTTTTTCAATGTCAGTAATTTTGGAAATAAAAATTGCCAATGGTGGTTTTTTGTATAACCCCATATCCCTGTAAATAATCCCCAAATCCCATATTCACGTATATAATTTTCTCAAATGCCATATACATAAAAAAGACCCAACTTATTACTTCGAACAAAATTATTTTTAGTACTTTTAGAAAGTTAAAATATTTAGCTTATCACAAAAATACTTTTTTGAAACATTCAAAACAAGCACTTTTGTTAATTATGTATGCAAAATATAAAATAATTTATTCATAAGCTACCTTTAAAAATCTTTTTACATAAGAGTTTAAATAAATTATTTACAAATGGCTTATTTAAAAAAAAAACCTTAAAAATTAAACACAACTCATAACAATATAAAGGTGGAAGATGAATTAGGTAAGTCAATCCGATTAACACAATAAGAGTATACATTGGACTTGACAGCCTCTGCAATTTACTTATTTACTTATGGATTTAATTTGAATACACTGTTAGTGTAAAATTTTTTTACATAGACATCCAATCATATATTGCCACATTAGCAAAAGTCTTTGATATAACCACCCACTACTTGAATAGTCATGCAAATAAAAAGTTTTGATTGGATGATAGTGTAAAAAAATTTTACACTGTCAGTGCACTCCAATTAAACTCTTTACTTATTCCAACTTTGTAGATATTTCATGGTTTGAACCACTACTTTCTTCTTTGTTTTAGATTAATTAGGACTCAAACTGCCATTTACCTTTTTTAACATTAAATAATACTCTCTTTAATTCATAATATCTATCACTTTAACTGTTTGTATAGATATTAAAGAATCTAAAATTAAGAGTTGATTGTAAAGATGTTTATCCAAATACTTTTATTTAATAACCAATTTATTATATTATTGTTGTATTATTTATTGTACTAAAAATTGTGTAGAGGATATAATAAAAAAATTGAATCAAAGAAATTTACTTAAAGTAACAGATATTATAAATAAAAAAAAGTAATTAAATGCTGATGCTAAAACTTGTATAAAATTGAATAGTAATTATTGAATGTTGAAGCTAAAACTTATGTATATGGGTGTGTTTGGGAGTCTATTTGTGTTCCCTAGAATTGATTCTAGATTCCCTGAATTGATTTTGGGAGTTTTTGATGATGCTTAATTATCTATTTTTAGAATCAATTCTGGTCTCTAGAATTGATTCGAAGTGAAAATTTTTTAATTTTTGTCAAAATCATTTTTAGAAGAACTATTAAACATAAATTACTTTATCTCAAAATAAATTCTAACTAAATCAATTCTAATAAAATTAATTCTATCGAAAATCAACTCTACAAAAGCAAAACCAAACACAATAGTACTCCTCGTTTGTTCAAACTTACTTTGGAGTGTAAAGTTCTACGTGTTGATGGTAAAGTTCTTATTGTCCAGGATCCATGAACAGCTGTCAGACCGTTAAGTATTCATTCTCCTAAGAGGCCTTCATGCACAAACAAAGCTTTGACGCTCAGCACCCGTGATCCGAGGAGCATTTGGTTAGAGAAAAAGGGGAAATTACACTTTATTCTTTAAATTATAGTTCATATGTATTATAGTCTCTAAAATTTAAAAATATTCAAATTAACTCCTTAAATTTTCATAAATATACATTTTAGCTAAAATAAGCGTATTATATCTCCTGAATTTTGAATTATGTGCAAATCAACCTTCTGAATTTTTCTAAATATGCAATCCGAAATCACAAATTTTTTTGAATATATAATATTTTTATTAATAATTGATAAAAAAAATTAACAGAAAGATTAATTTGCACCTTCAAAAAAATTTATGAGGGGATTGATATGTATATTTTTAAATTTTATAGATTAAAATACACATGATCTATGCTTATGGAGGTAAAGTACTTTTTTTCTTAGAGAAAATGAAGTGAGAATAACTCAATTTTTTGTTTTCCTCCTTTTTTTTTTTTTTTAACTTGAGAGAATAAATCAATTTCTTTTTACTTGACAGAATAACTTAATTTTATGTTCGGTTAAGTGGTTGAAAATAATAAAAGACAATATTCCTAAGGTTTCTCTAAAATAAGGAAATATGCGTTCTTCATTAAATTATAGGAATAAATACTCTACCGCAAAAGTGAAATGAATCAGGTCATTCTCTCTCTCTCTCTCTCTGATTTTTATTTTACTCCCATTTCATAAAAAATTATTTCATCCAACCAAATATCACATGAAAGAATTGGTATGCGAACCTATAAAGTTTAGATGGCAGCGGAAAATAGTTTTAAGCAATAAGACAGGCCAAGATTTGGCCATTTAGCAGTTAAAAGGGCATATCAATATTAAAACTAAAGGAATCCTAAACAGAACTCAGCCACTCGTACATTGGGGGAGTTGAAGTCAACATGACATAGTGTATCAACTGCTAAATAAATATCAGATTACAATCATTTGCACACATATTATATCAACGTATATTTCTATTAGAGTAAAACCTTGCTCTTCGAAAAAGTTGTGAGATGCTAATTTGCTCCTCGAAATATTTGCGACATTTGATCTTCAAAAGATTTGCGACATTAATTTTATTCTTAAAAGAATTTTAGGATATCAATTTGGTTCTTAAAATATTAAAATTTACTATATGTTATTTCAAATTTCTTTTAATTTTTTAGATTAACTTAAAATGAGTTTTAATTTTTTGATGGCTAAATTAATATCGCAACTCTTTCAAAGACTAAATTGATATCACAACTCTTTTGATGACCAAATTAATGTCCCACAACTCTCTTAGAGATCAATAGGTTTTACTCTTTCTATTGTTTGTGTATAGATATTTTGAGATTCAAATAAATATGTGCTAATTGCATTTCAAAGAAATATAGATTTTAGTTATATTAGTATAGAATAAATACCTGATAGAAAAGTACATGTGGTTTCGACAAAAAAAAAGAGCGTAGAATCAATATTTTAATTTCTGTAATAATATAAATATATTCTTAGTTAATATTATATCCAACATTTATATAACTAAAATTTATATTTATTTATACTACATTCACCTCATGCCAAAAATACATGATGTACAAATAACATATTTCATCAACGTATATTCAGAATCTATTATATCAACATTTTTTTTTTCATTTCTCGTAGTTACATCAATTTATCTGAATTGTGCTATCAATAACATAATCTATATCACCACGTTGAATGGTACATTTTCATTAGAATAGTTTGTAACTCGATTTTGATCGAGTTTTAAGTAAAAGCTCACTCAATGTAAATAACAAGATTTACTTTAATTTAGATTAATTTGATTTATTTTTTTTAAAAACCTAAACTAATCCCAATAATTTAAATCGATTTTATCAAAATTAACAATAAGCTTAAAGTTTATCAAACCAAATTAATTATCAATATTTTTTTTATAATCTTACAACTTCGAAAATTTAAACTAATTATCAATAGTTGGATTAGTATTTGATACTAGCAATTTCAGTACATTTGAAAAATTAAAAACTGCCATGCATATATAGATTGACTCAAAATTATTGAGTTAATTAAAAACTTAGTAAATAATTAGACATCTAAAATATTATACTACTACATAGATATATATATATATATATATATATATATATATATATATATATATATATATATATATATATATATATATATATAATGATACAAGAATAGTTATAATATTAAAATATTATAAAATAAGTAGAATTTACTGAACTTCAACTAATCTAACTCGGATGAGATCAGTCCACTATCGAAATAAAATTCTCCTAGTGCTAGTTATTATAATATATTATTTGTTTATTTTAGTATAAATCAGTTTAAAAAAATTAAAATAAAAAAAATCAAACCAATTGATTTTCAAAAAAATAGAAACTTATTCAAATCTAAACTTTTCAGTTTATTTTTTTATTTTTTAAATTAATTTTTATTTTTATTTAATTTAGATGGGATTTCATCACTCCTAATTTTTTTGAGTTGTATCATATGCACACAGTCCAGAAATTTAATCAAATTAAATTTTGCTAATAAATTTAACTCGTGGCTCAAGTTCAAATCCCTATTAGTTGTGTATCACCATCCAACTGGATCTCGTGACATATATTTCATATAATGTTATAAACATGCATAATGTTAGTAGACGCTTGGAGTCCATGATAAGCCAAATTAGAACTGAGGTTACCTAAATTTTGTTTCACCGAACAAGATTTATCTAGTTGTAAAAGATATTAAATTGATTATCAATTAATTTCTGAATTCGGATACAGTGATGCTAGTTTATTTGCCACGGTGCATTATAACCTAAACAGGATTGAAGGTATCCACATCTTTTTTAATTTAATTTCCATACATTATTGGTATAAAATTTTTTTATATAAATATTTAATCATGTATTATCATATTAATAAATATTTTGATTTTTATAATAATTAATATTATAATATTATATGATTAATTAATAGTATGAAATACTTTATAGAAACAATGGTGTATTAAAATTAATTTTTTTGTCTATTCACTTTTTCTCTATAGTTATTTTGAATTTATATTTCCATAATTATTCTTATTGATTCCAAGTCAAACTTACTTTTCTTTGTATTTTTTTATATTGGTCTATTCATTTTTATTAGCTGTTTTTAATTTGATTCATTTAGAATAAGACAAGAAAATATTTTATCAATATTGCTTGCACAAGATAACGTAATAATAATCATATGTGATCGCAAATACATTTTATTAGCAAATGATCAAACAAAATTGATTATTTCAAATACAATATATTAAATATTTTTACTGCAAGAGAATATTATGCAACGTTTAAATAAAATTCAACTCCAAAAGTTAACATGCTTATATAAAATAAATTATCAAATAAATTAATGATAGCATTTGTATCAAATCAAAGTTTGCAACTTAGGAGCGTTTGTTTCAAAGTTCCAAATTACTCAAAAATGACATTCTTGGGAATGCTAAATTTAGAAATATCATTTCTTGTACTCTATAAAATTTGTTTGTTCAACATTAAAAATTTTTTATAATATCTTTTGAGATTCTCAAGAATAAATTAAAAACTTATTTAGTTTATAATACATATTCCTAGAATATATATGATAATTCTTAAAATATCCCTAACATAATTAATTGTATTACATATTATTATTAATTGAGAAACATTTTAGTATTTTTTGTTTAATAATTTTTATTTTCATGTCATAAGAATATTTCATTCCCAATCCCTATGACGGACATAAAAAACTATTAAAATATGAAAATATAATTTTTTGGGAATAATTAGTACAGGAGAATATTTTTTAAAAACTTGAAATAAATATAGAAATATATCATTCCTAAGTGATTATTTCTAGAAATAATTTCACATACCTGAAAACAAACGCCCGTTAAGCATTAAATTCAAATTTTAAATTTTATCTAAATAGCTTCATATAGTTTTATGTTTTGTTAAAAAAAAAATGGATTAGCTGTTATCTAATATACATTTTTAAAGTTATAAAATATATTTTGCGGTTTCACAAACGTTTTTGATAATCTGTTAGATTTAGATTCTATTAAAGTAAACAAACAAGCCTCAAAACTAATCATTATATATATATATATATATATATATATATATATATATATATACAGAGAGAGAGAGAGAGAGAGAGAGAAGCAATAGACAGGTCATATCAATTAAGCTGTTTTGGTTTAGCGGTGAGGGTGAATAAAATCATGTTTGAGATGTGAAAATTGGTTATAACAATTATATAAAGGGAGAACTATTATTTTCACACTCAAAAGATTAAAATATTGATAAATTAGTTTTTAAAAGATATTTTATTTGCCTATAGTACCTCAATGATTAACACATTGACAAAGTTAGTCCCTAAAATATCAATGTGCTTATAAATTAATCTCTAAAATATTTTTTGTTAACATTAATAAAATTTATTAGCAATAACAAAATTCATCATTAGAGTATCATAAATTAATAAAATATTTTTTAAGGACTAATTTATTAAAAATTTGATGTTTTAGGAGTCAAAATGTTAGTAGTTCTTCCTTATATGAAAATATGTTTGGGTATACAGATGACCCGACGGAAAAATTAATTATGAGAGGTGCTAATTGATTTTGAAAGAGTTAAATTTATTAGCTTTTGGGGGTGGATAGCATTGATTCGGCTTGTGGGATAGACAAATACATTTATAAATTTTTTTTTTTTTTTTTATATACTGAAAAATTTATGTGGATTCAGTATTGTTCATTCTACTAAATTTAGGGCACGACCCGAAGCTTAGAGAGTACTCATAAGGAACTTATAAAATCACCTACTAATAGAGTCATCATATTAGTAATGGAAATCAAACTCACTACTTATAAAATATGAATTTATTTTTTACCAATTGTACCAACTTTCATTTCGGTACATTTATAAATTATAATTCATTTTAAAAGTAATTGCGTATTACCGTTAAAAAAGATGATAATAATTTTAAACTGAATTGTGAAATATCATCCCCCAACAAAATCGATTATTTTAACATCAATTAATCTTTCAAAATCTTTTCTTTCAACGTCAATTCTTTTAAAAACCATTTCTACCAAAATCTAAACCTAAACATTAGATTAATTGATGGGGACAGTAACCACTATTATGACCCTCGGATAATGAACAATATGCGTGGTATATAGATTGAAGAATAATGCTACAACTATATATTTAGACGAATATCACTTAATATTTTTTTTTTTTTTTTTTTTTGTCAAAACTGCAACTATCCTTCCATTGAACTAGTCTGGTCGGATAAGATTTTTATGGGCAGTTAAAACTCTCCCTTCCTAATTTTAACGCAATTATATGTTCAAAACTCAAATCCCAAACTTTTATTTAAGCTACGATATCTATATATCACTTAACATTTGTAGAGTTTCCATTATTTTATTATAGCTGATTCTCTTTATTTTATACACACTTACTTATGCCTCATGAAATAGAGTCTGATTATTAGGACACACTTTTATGTGTATCTATTAATTTATAGTGATTAATATGCAAATAAGTATCGAATTTATCTACATAATTGGGTGGTTGGTTGATTGCAGTAACAAATAATAATATTGTCACCCAATTCTTTAATTATATACATAAATTTTTTACTTATTTATATATGAATAATCATGAGTCAATTGATAAATATAAAAGTATACCCTAATAACATTTTCCTACGATGTGCATCCTTAATATATGTGTTAACCGCTATTTGTTGACTCACCCAAGCTTATCAGCAAGAAAGACTTTGATGCAAACCCACCAAATTGCGTATATTTATGATCATATGCATAAAGCACACAGCACAGCACCGTGTGCGCAGATATAGATATAGATTATGAGTGTGCCAGTGCTACCACTTATACGCAACATTACATATGTATGGAGGAGGTTGAGAGGGAGGGCATTGTGGCATCTGCACCACAACCCTATATAACTACTATTTTTTAAACGGACCCACTAATTATTATTCCAAGTATAGCATGTCTTGCTAATGAATTCTCTCATATATAAATTTTACATAATCTTATTATGTGTTAATTTTTACTATTGATTAAGAAGGTGGAGACAAGCGAAGATCCTATAAAAAAATCTAATCAATAACAAAAATTTACATATAATAAGGTCATATAAAATTTGCACATGAAATGATCCATTCCGATGGGTCTTTGACCTTTGCCACATTAATCCCGTATTTCTATTTCGCTTATTTTCATTTTTGCATTGAAAGTGACATTAGTAGCCTTGGTTAGTTCAAAGCCCCATCAAACCTTTGCTCCGGGGTGAAGTTGAAAATCGTGGCTTCAGAGATCCTTGCCCCTTCCTTGTCATTCCATCATTGCTTAAAGTTATTCCTATCTCCTACACGGAATATCAACAAGAATCCACTTCATATATGGGAAATAATTGTGCTTACTTTCTAATATGTGGTAATTATAGAAGCAAGGCTTTTGCTTTAGGAACAATAAGGACCATTTATATTAGAATAATGTTTGTTAGAGAATTCTATTGTGATACTTTTGGGGGTGTAGATCTAGTTAGGTGGCGTTGGGTTTTGTTTGATTTCTTTTGGTCTGATCTTGATGTTTCTTATGGTTGTAATCTTTGATCCTCTCCTTTTGGAGAGTTCAGAGCCTTTGTTCTTGAATTACCAGAAAATAAAAAAAAATAATGTCTGTTACACATAAGCCCCAAGCACATCACTTAACACTGGGGTGAGATGACAAAATCATATTATCTTATAATTACAGAATTATAATATAAGTACACCGAAAATAAAGTGAAACTAATTATAAAAATAATGAAACTGTACACGTAAATACCAGGTAAAGTGTGCGAGTGACGTTATGATATTCCTAAGACTCAATCAAAAAAAAAAAGAAAAAAGGAAAGAAAAATCTTTCCTAATATTTGTTTTTCAAATTTCTATCTCGTAAAAGGATATGATGGAGTAGTTGCAATTTCAGCTATAATTGACATTTTGGAGTTTTGGGGCCAATGTATCTATGCCAATGCCATAAAATCCAAAGATGCCATGCCTTATGAATGATCGCAGCTTTAGTGGAAGTCATCTTTCAAGCGATCAAACTGGTTTGGTCTTGCACTCTTTTTTGTATGTAATCTTTGACACATGAAAACTGTAGTAACTAGTTCTACTAGTCAACATAACTAGCTATTGATTTTGGACGCAATGTTGGGAAGATTCAATTTAGCAAAGGAAAGTGAAAAAGTTTACGAGGGCCTGCTCTTTTTCGTTGTTATCTTTTTCGCTTCTCTTTTTTGTGTACATAGAAAAAGCGTGGTACCTACTTGCGAACTGACGAAGCGCCAACGCTTTCTCGAAACAAAGAAAAACAAAAAGGCAAAGCTGATAATTCACTAGTTGCAGGCAAATCCGCCAATAATTAGTAATGTGCATTTGGCTAGGACATTAAATATACAGCGTCTTTTTTTTTTTTTTTATTATAGTTAAATTAAATTTAACGCAACCAACGAGTAATTTGACACTTGCTTCTCGTAAATAAAGTTTTTGATTTCATTCTTGTAGATAAAAAATAAAAGAATAAAAAACTTAGTGCCGGAGGAATTTTATCTTTATAATAAATCAATTTAATTCGAGTCAAATTAGTTCTAGTCTAATGGTTTAGACATAAAAATAAAAAATAAAAAAAATAAATACTCATTTTGGTCTTTAATAAAAATTTCAAAGAACAAATTAATTCCTCAGAATTTAAAACTCCCAAGATAGTTTCTTATCGTTTAAAAAGAGGAACATATTAGTTCCTTCATACATATTCTTACTATTAAAATATTATGTATGGAGGGACTAATGTATTTCCCTTTTTTTAAATAATGAAAAACCGTCTAGAGACTTTTAAATTGTAAGAGATTAATTTGTTTCCTAAAATTTTTATTAAAGACCAAAATATATATTTACTCAAAAATAAAAAATAAAACTCAACCAATATAATGTCTGGACTAAATAAAATGTGACCCCGCACAAAGTTTGAATTTTAATTTCATTTTTTATCCTTTTTCCCTTTTCTTAAAACTATATTGACACGGAAGGAGCTATTGTTTTTCAGTGTGGCTCTTTGTTTGGTTTACATCATCAATGTTTTTGATTCATTGTAAGAGTAAAACTCTCCAGAGGTTAGCTTTTTTTATTCACACATCCTACACATGGTGGTGTGAGACCATCATTTTCTTCCATTATAAGATTAAACTTGATTTTGCTTTAGTTTAAGAGTGGGATATTATAATTAGAAGTGGAGACAGGCCAAGTTTGTGTTCAAACTTTCAACTTAAGCCTAGTGATAAGTCTATTAAATAGAGTTACTTAGACCGTACTTTGGCAAATTTAATTAATTAATTGACTCTTTTTAGAATTTTATTTAGCTTGGAGCTTTATTGTTTGATGTTCTTTAATCATTAGTATTTCTTACCTGTGGCATTTGATGGTATTTTGAAGGTCCAATATCATAAAGTCAAATTAGGCGAGAAATTCAAGTTTGGATGTATTCTGACGTTGCTACAATAATCTGGGCATAACTAGCTGGGCTACAAAAATTGGATTAAGCTGACTTTAGTGGCATAGGAAAGCTAAGAGAAAATCTACAATTTGATGAAGGCATCAAAACCCAATTTGCACATTCAAGTGGAGAAAATTTGCATATAAATCACAAGTAAGATGTTGTTAGAACTCCAATTTAGATGAGAGCATTTTTTGTGTTCCCAGGTAGCATGCTGGGATTGTAATGCTTGGATCCAGCATTACAATACCTGGTTGGCGATTTTTAGTTTTATTTGTTCTTTAATTTGGGCTTATGTAAGTCTATTGTTGTGGGCTTTTAAATGTAGTATAAATAGACATATTTGAACATGGTTGGAGACTTTTGGCCAAGGAAAGAGGATCAAGGGCATCAAAGAGAGAGGGGGCTATACATCTGGGGAGATTTTCGACCATCAATGGCCTTTTCTTTCTCCTTATGTTTGATTTCTCATCCATGGGTAACTAATTTCTTTGTTTAGGGCAAAGATGAAACCCAAAATCAAGTGATATGAATATTTCTTTTGAGTATGGATTGTTGGTGGGAGTTTCCAACACTGGCAAGTACACAAAGTCAATCAAGTAATAAGTAGTGAGTAGAGTTTCATTCTCACGATGATTGATCTAACCAACTACTACTATTACCAATTAGAATATATTTAGGCTAAAAGAATTAACGAGATTGCAAGAAAGCTAAATTAAAAGCAAATTTGTAAAGAACACGATTTAAAGAATAAATTGATGACCTTTTAAAATCTAACTAAATCTATCTATTCAATTGATGGAGAGTGAACCTATCCTAATTAGTACTAGATTTTTCTCGCATATTAATTCACTCTAAATCCTTAAAACAAAATGATATACCAAATTGAATTATGAATGATCCACAATTCTGCTTACAAAGCCCCATGAAGTCCTTTTTATCTTAATGACTAGTTCCTAAGGTTTTATTTCATGTTTGAGTTATGTACCCAAATTCCTTTTAGTCTACGCACTTTAAAATCAATCCCATCAGTTGCAAAGCTAAGGAATCATTAAGCATAGAAACAAAACTAAATCAAAATAGAGATCCAATTAAACAAAATAAAAAGTCAATACATCATTTGCTAGGCTACAATAGTTTAGCCAGTCATAAATACAACACTCAAATCCAACATAGAAATAAACATCATAAACATGAGATAAGACAAGGGATAAGAAAGATATATATATATATATATATATATATATATATATATATATATATATATATATATATATATATATATCTATGATAGCCAATCCTTTTCTCTTCCAAGCTCCAAGAAGCCCCAGCACAACCCCGGCTTGTGTGCTTCTCTCCTTGCCTCTCAAAAACAAGAATTTGTGATGTGTTGTTGTCTTCAAGTGCCAACCTCCTTAGGTTTAGCCTCTAATCCCCTTTTTAATGAATGACTTGGGCTAAAATAATAGTTTTCCCTATTAAAGAGGTTAGGGGTGTAGCTTATAGTGCAAGAAAGGAGTCCAATTAGCAAAGAAGGAGTCATATTAGCTCTTGGTTATATCCCATTGGGCTAAGAAAGCCCCAAATCGTGTTCTAGTGCAGGGCTCATATTGGAGTATCAATTTGCAACCTTTCTAGTGATTTGTACATTTAGAATTAGCCTTCAAAGTAACATAGAAATTGTAAATCTTTGAGTAAGCTTTCCAATGCAACAAGAATAGCATCAATTGGACTTCTATAGCTCAAAATATTGGTGAAATACTTGGAAAAGGTTAGGTTGGACTGTTAGGACAAATTTCTACATCAATATTGCAACTAAATTTTCACCAAAAAGCTTTAAGAATTGGAATTCGATCTCATAAACAAACTTGTAGATCTATCTCTCTTCTTTTCAAAACATCTTGAATTATCTCAACCTAATTTCTACACAGAGAAAGAGAGAGATACGAGTTTTCTCGTACAATATATTCCTGAAAATACTGCAAAATAAGCTCCTTGAGAATTCAATTTAGCTCCATAAATTCCTCTCTTGTAGAATTGAGTAAAAGTAGCCTTAAAACCTTCAAAAACACCAAAAATTCACCAAATTAACATTAAGCACAAGAATATTAAAAAGTTCAATTATCATGCAAAATAAGCTAAAGACTCTTTCAAATAAAGCACAAAACTATGTCAAATTAAGTAATAAATGAGTGTATGAAAGACACTCATCAATTGTTTATCAAGTTTTATAATTGCATAATTGTTTTTGATATGATATTTACCATGGATCTAATTGTTCATTAGTTGAAATTTGTTGATATTCTTGTGGAATTATTGATGAGTTGAGATTGATATTCATTTTACATGCCTAGTTGTGTAATTATGCAATAGGATTCTTGGAATTTGTAGTTTGGGAATTGAATAGTTTATGCTTGAGTAAGTGATTTTTGTCATAAATTGAATAGGTAATGTTGCATTAGATGGATTATATCACGAATTAAATTGCAAATTAATCTTCTCCATGAGCTAAAGCTTATAGCCTAGGCCATGCCATAAAACTAGTAATTTTCGTAATCAATTTTATATATAATTAAGCTCATTCTATTACTATCGTGTTTCTCAAGTTTATTATGTATTTAATCAATTCCTTGTTTCCCAAGTTTGGTTACATAATTAAATCAATTTCATGACTTACTTTTTGTTTTTATTCCAATATGTACTCTTTCCTTTTTTCTTAAATTAATTTAGGTAGATAAGTGATTTTAGTTAATCAATTCACTGTCTGTGGATATGACACCCTTACATCCGCTTGCTACTATATTGATCTTGTGCCCTTGTAAGTAAGGGTTATTTTTAAAACTACAAAAATTCCTACCAAGTTTTTGGCATTGTTATTAGGGAGAGATTATTGATTGCTTTGATTTAAATATCCACTATTTTAATTCTTAATTCAGATTTTTTTCTTTATTATTTTTTTAATTTACTTATTATTAATAATTTTATATTTATTTTATTTTATTTAGGTTGGTAATTTTTCGCTTGTTTATTTTTATTTTATTGTGTGCTTATTTTTTTTGTTAAAAAAAAAAAGAATATTTTGTACCTTTGTTACTTTATTTGTTTGCCTTGTTGTGAAGATTGTAGAGGATCAGTGCTATTCAAGCTTGTGATATCCAAATGCTTTTATACCAATTCTTTCACTTTATTCTGTTTATGTTTGATAGATTTTCTCCATCACTTGACTTAAAGGAATACAATTCTAAGATAGAGCACACACTTGGAGCGCAACATAGCATTCCATCCACTTATACTAGTTTTGAAATGGCGGATGAACCTAGAGCACTTAGGAAGCATTTTACTCCAAATGCATATAATTCTCCTACATACATTTGTTTGTCTTATATGATGTTGGGGTAAATCAATTGGAAGTAAAGTCTAGCATAATTCATATATTACCATCATTTCATGGGCTTAATTATGAGAACCCATATACATATAGGGATATTGATGAATTTCTTGAGATGTGTTCCACTTTTTATATTCCTAATGTTTTAGAGGATGCTATACGCTTGCATGTTTTTCCTTTTTCCTTAAAGGATAAGGCCAAGTAATGGCTGAAAACATGCAATAATATCACCTCTTAGGCACAAATGGTGCAAGAATTTTTGAGAAAATTTTCCCAATCGGTAAGCTCATAAAAGTAATTGGGCGAGAGATCATCACTTTTTCTCAAGCCAATAATGAACTTTTTCATGAGAGTTGAGGTAGATTTAAAGAGCTATTGCATATTTGGCCACATTGTGAGGTGCCTAAATGGCAATAAGTGCAAAGTTTTTATAGTGGGTTAGATGAACACAACTGATAGATAGTTGATGCATCTTGTGGTAGTATATTTCTGTATAAGAATGAAAATGAGGCTTGGGAATACAATTATTTTAACATCTAATTGAGAATTTACAACATCATGAGATTGTTTTATGTCTAGGCACATCATGAGATTGTTTTCATGAATCCTCCTTATAACCATGATCTGTTTGCAATTCCCACTAATTTTTCTTTTTCTACATTTGCTTGCCCATATGCCTCACAAATTTCGAATTTATGCAAGAATAGGTGAATGTAGCTCAATGATTTCCTTGACACAATAACCCGTAGTCAAACATGTAACACCTTCCCAATTATAATACTATGTTTAAGTCATACTATCACATTGGAAGTGGCTACAATTTATTAAACGAACCTTGAGTCATTCTTCGCTTTACTTTCTGTGAGAATATCACAATATTCGTTACATTCTACAAGTATTTGTTATTTACAAAATAGTCTTTCAATTTACAATGAATAACTCTATTAAAAGTTTCCAACTAAGCGAAATAGTTATCTGATACTAACATAGATACATTTTTCATTGGTCTTTAGCAATCAATCCATTTCATTCATAATCCTTTGGGTTGGCCTCCTTCAAGATCTTCGGACTGTTTGGAGACAACACAGAAACACACATAGACATGAGAAATTTATATTCTCAGTAGGATTCTTAGACTGTTTGGTAATCCATGTCATCATTGTCATTCTAGCTGTTTTGGTTTATTAAGAAAAGTGATCTCATACATAGTGTAGGTTGATTTATTCAGTTTAGAAAACATATCCTCCCAAAGCAGCTTCATTTTATTTCATACATTTGGGTATAGCAGGGAAATAATCATATAACCACTAAACAGGCATCTTCATGACAATGCAAATTATCAAACAAAAGTAACTATGCTACAGGTTTATGATTCATATGGCTTGATACACTTTCTCTCATGTCTTTCTTTCTTTGCATATGCCTTTAATTCCTTACTGCCCTTAGGTAGCCTGATCAGGGAGTAAGCTTAAGTCGTAACCGTCGTCACATAGAACTATCCTACGAGGGGACCTATGTGCCTCTAAATTGAAAGGACTCAGCTGGCCAACTGCCTCCAATATAGAGGGAACCAATAATTTTAATTGCCTTCACAAAGAGGGATCCAATGACTGCCTCCGGGTGAAAGGACCTCATATATATATATATATGTAATCAACCTGAAAAATCAAACTACCAATTCGTCATTCATATAAATTCTGCCGAAAATTGGTCAGGATAACAGCTTAAATTGGGCTTCCCATGAATAGTGTACATTAGACCAGACAACCAGTCAAAATACCAAAACTAACATAATATCAAATTGACAATTCAGCAGTATAATAGAGAATTATATCTTCAAGATCTAAATCCATTGGTATTTGTGTCATAAGAATTATTCAGACTCTTGAAATTTCCTACACATGTCAAGCTTCTAAATTTGCCCTATTTTGTAAATTATGTCATAAATTCATCTTAACTTATTTAAACCCAAAATTTGAGTATATTATAGCATTATGTGTCTATTTTTAACTCTCTTTAGTCCTGCTATATTTTGATGAGTATAAATTGAGTTATTGAGATTTGACCCAAGGCTGCCTTGTTATTGGACATAATTGAGCACTTAAATGTAAAAATTCATCAAAAATAAATACTTATGAGTTTTATCCAAAATTTATATCTAATTAAATCTAATTGAACTATATTTCATTGCTTACAAGTTTCATTTCAATTTGATAAGTGAAGCCCAAGTTATGAGCTCTCAAAATTGGCTAAAAAGAGTTGCCCTATTCTAGTCTAGATAGAAGATAGAGAAAATTTGAAAATTTTATAGGAGCAAACTGTATATGGTATAATATGAAATTTTTATGGCATAAACATATATGTGTTAGCTTTCTAAAAAAATTAGTTTCACTCAATTTGATGTTGTATAAGATGAGTTATGCCTTTCACAACCCACATTGGTCAAAATAGTGAACAAAATTTAGGGTTAAATTAAAAAATTCATAACTCTCTAATTTTTGATCCAATCCTTTTATAGTTTATATGGTTGAAAAGTTCTAAATATATAGTTCATCTAAAAATAGTTTTATTGAAGTTTGGCAAATACAGGAGACTTCATACACTTTGTCGTACGGACACCTCCTTGGGTTTTACTTTCAGCAATTCTATTTTGGTTTTCTCTTGAGTTTCTTACAAATTTTCCAATCCAAACCAAAGTTTCCATGTTTAATCAATCATAACAAGTCATAAAATCATCATGTATCAATATAATAAAGAGTAGAATAAAAGCCCTAATCAACCACAACAACATTAGAAACAAGTAGAGTTCATAAATCCTACCTAATTTTCAAGTTTGAATCATTAAAAGCAAGCTTTGGGGTGATGGAAGAGTAGGAGGAAGAAGAGAGGATGATGGGGTGAGATGAAGAAGTAAAATGAGAGAGGAATATGGTTTGGGTTGGCCAAAATAGTGGATGAGAAGATGGGTATTATGTGAGTTTTATGTCATAATGGTGAAAAGGACTCATGTGTCTTGATTGGTGGATTTGTGATCCAATTTGATTTTTCTTTAGCTTTCCCATCATGTGGCTGAATTTGTGCCAGCCCAAGGGGGTATAGATGGTTGAATTATGGCCATTCAAGTTAGGGTTTAATAATGTAAATTTCTACTAACTTAGTTCTTATGCTACAAAACACCGCTATAATGCCCATGCTCTAAATTTTGGGTCTTTTCTCTTGTTACCTTTCTGTTGCTACATTTTCCTTAATTGTAATCGATTACAAATGCTTGAATCAGATTTTGAATCATTTTGTTTGTCCGCGATTTGCAATTTTTGCAATTGTAATCGATTACATAGGCCTGTAATTGATTACTAGAGACCTATGGTTCGTGAATTGCAATTTTTACAATTGTAATCGATTATAATCCACACATAATTGCATTGTCCCATCCTTCTTCTTTACAAAGAGCACTGGAGCTCCCCATGGTGACATGCTTGGGCAGATGAAGCCCTTCTCCAGCATATCTTGCAATTGAACCTTTAACTCTCGTAATTCTGCTGGAGCCATTCGATAGGGAGGAATGGATATAGGTTGGACATCTAGGGCTAGATCTATGCAAAATTCAATCTCCCTATTAGGAGGCATTCCAGGTAATTCCTTGGGAAATACATTAGGGAACTCCCTGACCATTGGAACTTGGTCAAGGCTCGGTGCAACAACCTCAACATCCTGAATCATTACAAGATAACTTTTGCTCCTTTTGTTCATTAAGTGCATAGATCTCATAGAAGAGATTAAACTGGCAGAAGTTAAACACCTGTTTCCCAAGAATACAAAAGATGGTCCGTCCGGAACCTCAAATTTCACTAATTTGGAGTAGCAATCTATTATGGCATGGCATGAAGATAACCAATCCATAGCTAGAATAACATCAAAATCCACCATCTCCAGTAGCATTAAATTAGCTAGTGTATCTACTCCATTAACATTGACTATGCATGAGGGGAACATCAGTTGAACATTTAAGGGTTTCCTTATAGAGGTACTGACCCAGAACGGGTGATCTAGCATCACCGGTTGTTTATCAAAGCGAGAGGCAAAATATAGGGACACATATGAGTGAGTAGAACCCGGATCAAATAGCACATAAACCTCGAAGGATCAGACATGTAAAGTACCTACCACCACAACATTCGAAGCCTAAGCATCTTGTCTTGTCAAGGCAAAAATTCTGGACTGACCTCTACCTGATCCTCTACCACCAGGAGCCCTACCAATAGCTCCTCTTCCCGAGCCCCTGCCCATTGGTCCAGATGAAACACCTGGAGACTAAGCTGAGTATGATGGTGCAGGTGTTGCGGGAACTGCAAAAACTTGTCTGATGCTCCCTTAGAGTAGGGACAATCCTTCTTAAGGTGCCTTGGCTGTCCATACCTAAAACAAACTCCAGTGGCCTTATGACATAGCCCAAAGTGGTAGTTCCCACAAAAGTTACATGACTGCTTGGGAAAATTCAGTTGGCTAGATCCTCGCATCCTTGGCTGAGACACACTGCCCGCTTAGGACCCTAAGATAGACACACTCATCAGAACAGACCCAGAAGAAGTAGCTCCACCTGACGGTGCCTGACGTCGGCCTGAATAACCCTAGGTTCCTTTAGAGCTGGATCCACCAGAAAAGGTTCCCTTTATCTTCTGCTTCTTGCCTGACTCCTTAGCTGCTCTCCATTCTTCTCTCCCAATTTCAAGACCGTAGGCAACATCCACAATTTTGGCATATGACATTCTTCCAACCATAGGAAGTAGGTTGGAGAATAAGGGGTCAGCTAGACCTCGAATGAATCTCTTGGCCCTCATGGTCTTGGTGGTGTAATATCCCTTATAAACTTTTGTTATTTGCAGCCTTGCCCTAGAACTTTTAGTAATTACATATTGACCTCCAAAGATTTTTTTCCATAATTACCCCCGAATTTTTTAGAAAATGACATTTAGGTCCCTACATCAATAGGATTAGTAGAATAAGGTTTTAAACAAAGCAGAATCTCGTACCGAAAACGTAGAAACCTAATTCTTGGCTAATTGGCCCATGGAGGTGCCCACATGTGAAATGATGTAGGATGCCCCTAGACTTACTTAAAATTTCAGAGATGTCACTAGCAACAAAAAATAGAAAATAGAAAAGACTTTGAATTTGTACAACGTTTAATTTACACTGTTAGTTGATTTATTTGATTTTATTGGATAGGTAAGCTAATTGGAATTTAATTAGAAGTTAATTAAAGGATAATTAGAAGTTAATTAAAGAGGTTGGGATGAAGGAAAATCAAAATAGATATATAGAAAATCTTAGAAAGTTATTAATAATGTTTTGCCAATTTGAAGCAAATTGGTAAAGATTTGATATTCTATGCTACCGGAACCGAATTAGTAGAATTTCACACTAAAAGCCCTCACACAAATGGCCAAAAATTTAGCCACTTTCACCCCCCAAAGTGGCGCCATATTGCAACCATAAGATGGAGGAGATGTGGCCAAAATTCCATCACTTATGACACCTACCACTCAAGCATTTCAAATTATTATTACATGAAATGTAAAACCAAAACAATTCCTCCTAGCTCCCTTCAAAATTTTCGTACTCCCTTCAACAGCTCTCTTTTTCTTCCTCTTTCTTCTTCTTCTTCTTCATCTCCTCATCATCATTTCTTCACCCCCACTCCCATGCCTTCACTAAACTTTACTTCCTTTCCACTACAACTCAAGTTTTGAGGTAGGATTGCACCTTTTTGCTTGACTTCTTATGACTAGTGGCTGTTGATTCATTTAATTGTATGCATGTATTTGATGTTTAATTGAGATTATATAAGTGTTCTTGGCTAGTTTAGCAAGGATTTGGTTGAATTGGAATTGAATCTTGCATGGAAAACAAGAAAGATAGGAAATCAGAATCTGAAAACTTAAAAACCTTCACTACATCCATATTTTTGGAGGGTACGAATCTGCCTACGACTATCGAAACTTAATGAACCTATTTTTATGTAAAACTAGACATCTAGGAATTTACAACCATATAAATTATAAGACCATGGAATTAGTATTGAGTTAGATATGAATTTTTGAAGTTTGCCCTCGATTTCTGTCTCTGGACTTGACCAGAGTGGTTTGTGCAAAGTATAACTCGCCCTATGTAGTCTTAAATTGAATGCAACCAATTTTGTTAGAAAGCATACACATAGAGAAACATCCCATAAAAATTTTAGAGTCAAATTTAATCCCTGTTGCTCCTAGTAATTCCTTGAAATTTCCCCATGTCCTAACCGGGCTCGAATAGGGCAGCTCAAGTTAACCAACTTCAAGAGCTTGTCACTTGAGTTCTACTTATTCAAAAGGAATTAAACTTATTGGAAATGAAAATTGGTTCATTTAGATTTAAAATTATATAAGTTTCACACAAATCCATTAAGATTTCTATTTTTCGTAGATTTTTACATTTAAGTGTCTAATTCAACCTTCAGGGTAGCCTTGGGAAAATCTTAATAACTCAACTTGTACTTATCAAAACTTAATGGACTAAACAGAAATAAAAATAAACACGTAAATCTACAAAATATTAAAATTTCAGGCCTAAATAAATTAAGATGAATTTATGGCATAATTTATAAAACCAGGCAGAACTAGAGACTTAAGACATAATTTAGCAAATTGAAGTGCACTAGCCAACTTCATTAAATAAAAAACCCTTGAATCAAGAATGAGCCATGAATAAGATTATCACTAAAATTCTCTATTAAGCTGTTATAGCTGTTGATGTATGATTATGATTGATTTTGGTACTTGACTGGTTGTTTTATTTAAAGAGCACTATTCAGGGGAAAGCAAACTTGATCTGTTATGCTGCTGAATTTTCAGCAGAAGCTTATGAAATTATGATAGTGTATGTTATGAAAATTTATGATATGAATATAAAAATCTATATGCAAGACTATTTGGAGGTAAGTGTGCTAAAATGCATAAGGACATTGTTTGATGATATGGTCATGATTCTCTATATGAAAATTTGCATATTTGCATGCAAATGAAGAAAACATGTGATTATATAAGATTGGATTCCTTCACCTGGAGGTAGTTATTTGGGTCCCTCCTTGTGAAGGCAGTTAAAAGAAAAGATGTGGGTTTCTTTACTTGGAGGCAGTTGTACATTGGGTCCTTCCTTGTGAACGTAGCTAAAACTTTTGGGTCCCTCTATGTTGGAGGTAGTTGGCCAGCTAAGTCCCTCCAGCCTAGAGGCATGTGGGTCCCTTGTGGATTAGTATTATGTGATGACGGTCATGGGTGAGCTCACTCCTAGATCAGGTTATCTAAAGCAGTAAAGATTAAAGAAACCCAAAAGAAAGATGAGAAAAGGAAGCACTTGAGGACGGCAATATGTAACGCTCAAGTATAGACCTATGTACGCACCTTAGGGACGACGATACATAATGCCTAGGTATGCCAAAGAAAGAAAAGTAAAGAAAGTTAAAGAAAACGCAAGTGTAGCTGCATGAATTCTAGTAAAAGTATTTGCATATGCAAGTTCTATTTTCTTATTATATTGGGATTGCTATATTTGAATATATTGCAAGTATTATTCAAGTTATGAGTTATGAATTTATTTTTTAATAGCTCTTATTGTAACACCCTCTATCATAAAAGCCATGCTTGAGTCATAGAGTTATACTAAGAGTTTGCTACTATGCTAAGAAATATTTAAAATCAGGAAAATATAATATATGGCCCTTTAATTTCTTACTTTAGTACTGAATAATGACTCATAATTTTTCATGTCTCTAATATATATAAAATGAAATAATTACAATTTAAAAGAAATTGTAACTAACATAATATACAGAACTTGTTTCCTACTAGTCATTAGCTGACTTCAATAGTCTCCCGTTCTGGTTTGCGTCTGGGTCTTGCACAATGAATGTTCCAGTACTCTGCCTCACATTTGATTTCCAACTTAGGTGATGGAATATCTATGGAAAAACATATAGGAAGGTAGTGAGAACCTAAGGTTCTCAGTAGGTAAACTCAAATCATTAATCACACAGGGTGTCATCATAAACATTCCAACCGCTTTGGTTTATTATGAAAACGTGAGTATATATACATATGGGTATTAGTTCAATTTCATGTTTCAAATCTATTTCTTAAAGCGGGGGTGCTTTTAGAAGTCACTTGGCACATTTCAGGAAGGACATAGTAACAATAATAATATAAATATTTCAATCATGTTTATAACACAGCATAGCAATATGATATTATGAAATGCTTAGATATGCTTATGCAAATGCTTAGAATTGATTCTATGCTAGTGCACTTGACTTTCTTTCTTATCTTTTTCCTCTTGGCACACGTAGGCATTACGTATCGCCGTCCTTAGGGTGCATCTGTTACTTTCATCTTGCCTTTCCATACTTGGTCCCCTGGAGGTGGATGGCCTCTTTTACCCCTGGGTAATAGCTTGCTTCTTACGTCTGAGCTTGTACCTCTACATGAGTAACGGGTTTACTTTTCCCAATCTTCACACCGGTCTATTCCCCTTAAATATGGTCGGGGGCTGGCCCAAGCCTTAGAAGCTCTGGCCCACGCTAACTGGTTCTATGCCATGCCTCATGTGGCAGCTTGGTACTTCCCTTTGCAAGTGCTTATAGTTTTCCTTTTTTCTTTCCATATCCTATCATGGTCATGCATGCAGACGTTTTGCATTCATGTATGTATCTCATATCATTACTCAATCATATTTGCATGCATGATTTTCATAAACATGACATATATATGAACACATGTATACTCATAATCATAGTGCAATCATTCATAGCACAAGTTCTCATAAACTTCTGCCAAAAATTCGACAGTATAACGGATCAAGTCTGTTTCCCCCATGAATAGTGCCAACCAATCCAGTCAACTGAAATCTTATAAGCATATATCCTCTTTTAAATAGTTTGATAAAGGTCTTGATCAAGGAAACTAGCTAAGTTTATAAATTGGAGTTCAAGAGTTTGCAAATTCTTATAGTTTCTTATTCTATTTTACGCCCTTGGTTCTGCCTAGTTTTGTAAATTTTGCCATAAATTCATCTTAGCTTATTTGGGTCTAAAATTTTATTATATTTTAGAATTATGTGTATATTTTTAATCCTTTTTGGTCCCATTCAATTTTGATGAGTATAGAGTGAGTTATTAAGGTTTTACCTAAGTCTACCCTGATGACAGGCAGAATTGGGCACTAGAAAGTAAAAATCTTTCAAAAATAGAAAACTTATTGGATTTGTTTGAAGCTTATGTCATTTTAAAGCTAACAGAACGACCTTTAATTTCCAACAAGCTTCACTTCATTTAAATGGTCAGAGCTCAAGTTATAAGCTCTTAAAATTGGTTAAATTGGTCTGCACTGTTTCTATCCAGTCAGGACATGGGCCAAGTTTAGTGAATTATTGGGAAAAATTGGGAAAAGATATAACTAAAATTTTTATGACATGTTAACTATTGTTATCTTTCTAAAAAAAATTGTTTCACTCTATTTCGAGTTATATAGGGTGAGTTATGTCTCTCACATTCTAGTCTGGTCAGGTTCAGGGATAGATTCTTAGGGTTAACTTCAAAAATTCATATCTCTTTCATTTTAAATCCAATGGGCTTATAATTTATATGATTGAAGCTCTAAATGCCTAATTTCAGATAAAAATAGGTTCATCACATTTTAAGGTCTATAGATGGGTCCGTACACTGCGCAGTATAGATAGTTGCAGGGTTTTTCAATCCTACCAATTCTGTTTGAGTGTTCTTTTGAGTTTTTACTGAATTCCTTAACTCAAACTAAATTTCTTCTTTTCAAATCACTAGAAAAACATCATAACACAAGCATGCAAGCATGGACCAGTATACTATAAGGAGCACACAACGGCCATATAATCAAGCCATACACCAAATAACTAATGATTTAAGTTATGTACCTTGAAATCCTTGAAACTATGGAAGCAAGGAGGCCAAGAACCAAGTCCTAGCCTTCTTCCTCCACCATGGTAGCAGCTTACAAGAGTGTGGGGAGCCTCCACTTGATGTTTAATCATGAAATTGTTAGAGGGGTTTTGTAGAGAAGGAGGTGATGATCAATTTTTATAAAAAGAGTTAGTAGATTTGAGGCCAAGAACACCTCCAATCTTGTGCTTGAAACTCTTGGTTCTGGAGGTGAAAGAAAGAAAAGGAAGAAGGAGATGATGGGGCTGCAGAAATGAGAGAGGGGGGGTGATATTTCTAAAGAGGAAAAGGGGAGAAATGATAGCTTAGTAATTAAGTTGGTGTGGCTTGGGTGGTAAGCTTTGGTAGTGGAGAATTGGCCAAGTTACCCCTCACCTTAGGTAGCAATGTGGCACCATTTATAATGGTGGAGTTCAGCCACCCACCTTAAGGTTTTCAATATAAAATTCTACCGATTCGATCCTTGTAGTGTAAAATACCGAATCTTTGCCGATTTCTTTCGAATTGGCAAAACATTTCTAAACAACTTTGTGATATTTTCTACATCTTTATTCTAATTGTTTTTAAGTCTAAACTCTTTAAGTAACACCTAATTACCTTCTAATTAACTTTTAATTAATTTCTAATTAACCTTGCTTAGTCAATAAAATTGAATAAATCGATTAATAACGTAAATTAAATGTTTTGCAAATTCAGAGCCTTTCTGTTTTCTATTTTCCGTAGCTAATGTCATTTCCGTAATTTTGAGCAAGTCCAGGGGCACCCCATGTCATTTCACACTCGATTGCCTCCGTGGCTTAATTGGCAAAGATTTAAACTTCTATGGTTTCGCCACGCGATTTTGCTCCATTTAAAACCCTATTATGCTAATTCTATAGATGCAGGGATATAATTGTCATTTTATAAACAGTTCTAGGGTTGTTATGGAAATAATCCTTTGGAGTCAAAATGTAATTTCTAAAAGTTTTGGGCAACATTGCAGATAACAAAAGTTTATAGGGGCATTTTTGTCATTTCTTAATTTTTAACATATGGCATTGCCATATTTTTAACGGCAGTGTTGCGCTACCCTATAGTTCTGAGTGTGATGATCGTTATGGCATAATGATGCTTGAGAAATTCTCACATTGTCTAAGGGAAATGATTCAAAGTTTCCATTACGCTTTGTTTAAGAAAGTGGGGATGTTACATTCTACCCACCTTAAAAAGAATTTTGTCCTCAAAATTTCAGGGCTAAGAATATTTAGGAGTATTCTCTTAGCTTATTTGAGTAATCTCTTCTTCGAGTTCGTGCATTCTCCTGAAATTGATTGTCGGTAATTATAGGATATTGTTTCAGTATGTACAAAGAACCCTTAAAGATAATGTGGGTGACTGAGTTTATTTTATATCAATGACGTCCTGAACCTTCATTAGGTTCATTGGAAACTTCCGTCATCTCCTTTGCTTTGAACTTAATTACATTTACTTAGTAGTAACTACTAAATCTTTTGTTGCTTACACTTGAGACCTTAGATATTGATCCTTGAAAATTCGTGGTTATAAGGATTATCAGTAGTTGCCATGATCGATCTTAATGTATAATAATGAAAATGTTTGCATCAAAATTTTAGGAGGCTCATATAAGTTTTTCCAAGATTCTTATTCACACGAATACCCTCAGTCCAAAAATAAAATTTCTCCACTAAAGTCCTTTAGAAATATGGGCTTAAGTTTCTTCTCAGAATTGTAGCTAGAAGCTTTGTCTTAAAACTCCTTTTCCTTATAAACTTTACCTCATGCTCTATTACTTGTGAGAAGATCTCAAGTCATTCCCACTGTACGGTTTAAGCTTTTAAGATTCATAGCTCTTCCTATTACCATTCTCTTGTTCTCCTTGATTTTTAGCTATCAAGGCATACGTGATTTGGCGTAGAAATGGGGGTTAATAGCCATATTTCCTTAGCGAAGTTGCAAAGTCTTCCTTACCCCATTTTTTTTCTACGAGATACCTTCCCAACACATGCCAAGAGTCCTCGTAGGTTGTATGAACGCCCAAAGTACACTTTATCTTGACGATGGCCTGATCTGTTAATGAGCTCGCCGAGAAAGTTACTTATTTTTCTTGACATGTGTTTGACTATTGTTGCACTGTGATTTCTGATAACCTTTTCATTGCTTGTGTCTTGAATCTTCAACAACAACTTGAGAAGTGCTATCGTTACAAGGGCTATTGTCCATAGCAGTAATTAATTTCGACAAGTAGTGGTTATAGCAGCCTTATCAAAGTTTGGAAAATCGATTTAGCTATTTCCAAGGTTGTGGTCCACTTGACCACTTTCAATCAGTGATAAGTTCCCTTATGTTGAGTCTAGAGTGTAGGACTAGAATCTTTTTATAAACTGCAACTATAGGCCATGCTTTGAAATCTCTCCTTTTCTTGTGGGTTCTATTCCATTTTTCTCATTATCTGCTAGTCGGATTTCATATCGTCCTTGTTGAGCTTCTCAATTATTATTGCAATATCTTTTCCCATAGAATATGATCAGTTCAATATGAGAAAAGGGATTGTTGAGCTACAAAGATTCCACTACTCTCCTCTCTTCTTCAATTTGGTAGTGAGGAGATTCCTCATTTATTATGTTGACATCCACCTTCCTTTGAACTTTAAATACCAACTTAAGGAATCCCGTGGTTACCAGCATTACCTTTCTCATTGATGCTCAATCCCAGTATAATATATATTAAGTTTATGGTTAAACTTTACATTACTCTCACTACCGAGCCTTTTGGTTATCCCTTGTAATATCTTGTGCCTAGAATGTGATCTATTAAGTGTGAGAGGAGGAAATGATAGGCTTGTTTTCCTATTAAGGTTAGCATTAATCTCGCCTGAGCACACTTAACTGTGGAGTTATGATGGGACACAGTACATTAGTGCTGGCATAATTGCATCCAACCTAGCCCCGAGTATGGCGACTTAACTGACTACTTCCAATCATAACTTGTAACCTTGTCCATCATGGGGCACATTCCCAAATCCTCTGATCTTTTATTGGTGCATCACCCAGTCTTACTTAGGGTGTAGCAGTTCGATTGCACTCGTCACTGGTGTCAAGGCAACCCAGTTTCGTTACCTCCTGCAAACTCTTGTTTATGCTGTAATTATATGCTAGATAGCATTTCCCCTTCTTAATGGGCCTTTCGGAATCAAAACTTCCTTTTCTTTTATTTCTTTTATATAATGTCCATTGTCCCTACAGAGGTTTATCTTCATCTTAGTCCATTAGGACCTCCCACTTTAATACTGTCTCAGGCTACTGAAATCAGCTACACACTTTAAGTCTTTATCATTCTTGCTAGAATCTGAATACATTCCTCATCGAATTATTCCTGCCATAACATATACAATGGTGCTTGAAGGCGACTATTAACCTTTGCCTTTCTTCTCTGAATAGCCGTATTTCTCTAGTAATAACATGTTGAAGATGATCCTATCATCCTGTTCCTATGGTGGCTGAGGTTGATAGAATTTGAACATGACTGGATTTTCTAACACTTCGTTTATCCCTGACCGGTAGGAAAAATTACACTTGGTTCGTATGCCACCTCTAGTCCAGAAGTGTCCCTACTTCAGGTTAGTAGTAGATATGTTGCCTCTCCTTCATTACTTTTATAACTTCATCTGCTTTCCATACCATGTATAACCGTATCTCTATCTTGGTACAATGTACAGTTAGATGGGTGTCTTTACAGTTTGTTCAACTGTTTCCCCTTTGAGGCCGAGATTCCACTTAGTACTCTTCCAATTTTCAATCATTACAATGTTTGTTCCCAATACTCTTAAGGAAGAAGCCACTCCATTCTCTGGATCCATTCTCTGGACAGGGACTTAAAAAGATCTCCCATACACCTAATTGAAGCTTTTGCCCTTAGCTTCTTTCACTGATTCTCTACTTCATCTGTCCATGCTACAAATTTCTTAATCAAGGATCGGGCCTTTATAATGTGGTATTACCATAATTCAGAAAAAAAACCATGGACTGAATTTGTTAGCGAAGTACCTTAGGGGCAGTCTCATTTATGAAGAAAATAAGGATACTGTCTATGTCACATGAGATAACCTCATCAGTGAGTAATAACCTTACTCTTGTCGAGTATTAAAGTTACAAAACTAGGCAGAAGAATACCCTAGATCAATCTAGAGAAGATAGCCTGGATCAGATAATCCCAACAAAGCTTGAAACAAGCCCTACCAGGGTGAAGAAGATTCTTACTCGGCTCATCTCCAACTAAGATCCTACCCTTGACGATGGGAAATCTTCAGCTACTAGCAACACTTTATAAACAACCCATTTTTGACATAACCAAGTTTACTATGTCCATAGCAAACTATCCGATATAATTCCTTTGATCGAATCCCCAATTCTCTGCACTTTTTAACTTGCTCAATTGTCTAACCATTTGTGTCATCACTATTTTCTAGGAGTTTCGCCCCTCATAATTATGTTTAGAAGGTTCTTAATAAGCCTACAGGGTGTTATAGGCCTCTGTCTACACAAAACCTTATATTGAGGTGATCAGGCTCAATATTCAGTTAAGTGCAATAGATAGTCAACAACACTCACAATAAGACTACCATGTAAAATCTTCTATGTCCTCTTCATGTGAGGACCTAAAACATGGTTTATCTAGACTCTCAAAGTATGCTTCAAAAGCATAGTCAATCCATCCACGAGCCTATACAGGATGAACTGCTTTAATACTAATAAATGTAATAACTTCTATCATAAAAGCCATACTCGAGTCATAGAGTTATACTAAGAGGTTGCTACTATGCTAAGAAATATTTAAAATAAGGAAAATATAATATATGACCCTTTAATTTCTTACTTTATTACTGAATAATAGCTCATAATTTTTCAAGTCTTTGATACATATGAAAGGAAATAATTACAATTTAAAAGAAATTGTAACTAACATAATACACAAAACTTGTTTCCTACTAGTCGTTAGCTGGCTTCAATAGTCTCCCATTCTGGTTTGCGTCTGGGTCTTGCATAGTGAATGTTCCAGTACTCAGCCTCACACTTGATTTCCAACTTAGGTGCTGGAATGTTTATGGAAAAACATATCAGCAGGTAAACTTAAATCATTAATCACATAGGGTGTCATCATAAATATTCCAGCCACTTCGGTTTATTATGAAAACGTGAGTATATATACATATAGGCATTAGTTCAATTTTAAGTTTCAAATCTATTTCTCAAAGCAGGGATGCTTTCAGAAGTCACTTGGCACATTTCAAGAAGGACACAATAATGATAATAATATAAATATTTCAATCATGTTTATAACACAGCATAGCAATATGATATTATGAAATGCTTAGATATGCTTATGCAAATGCTTAGATATGCTTATAATTGATTCTATGCTAATGCACTTGACTTTCTTTCTTATCTCTTTCCTCTTGGAACACCTAGGCATTATGTATCATTGTCCCTAGGGTGTATCTATTAGTTTCATCTTGCCTTTCCATACTTGGCCCCCTATAGGTGGATGGCCTCCCTAACCCCTGGGTAATAGCCTGCTTCTCAGGTCTGAGATTGTACCTATATATGAGTAACAGTTTTATTTTCCCCGACCTTCACATCAGTCTATTCCCCTTAAATCTAGTTGGAGGCTGGCCCAAGTCTTAGACAATACCGCTCTGGCCCACGCTAGGTGGGTCTATGCCATGTTGAGATCTTGTGTTCTAGACTTTGGTGGAAATTGGGATAGTTGCTTGCCCCTAGTTGAATTTTCGTACAATAACAGTTATCAAGCCAGTATCCAGATGGTGCCATTTGAAGCACTTTATGGGAGACATTACAGGTCTCCTACTGGATAGTTTGAGATTGGCGAGGTCAAGCTTTCAGTACCAGACCTGGTTCAAGATTCAATAGAGAAAGTTCGGTTGATCAGAGAGCTGTTAGTAGCAGCCCAAAATAGACAAAAAGCCTATGTTGATCCTCGAAGGCGAGATATAGAATTCTCTATGGAGGACCATGTATTTATTCGGGTGTCACCTATGAAAGGCATAATGAGGTTTGGGAAGAAGAGCAAGCTCAACCCATGCTATATTGATCCTTTTGAGGTCTTAGACAGGGTAAGTGTTGTGGCATACCATTTAGCCCTGCCACCTAACTTGTCCATGATTCATCCTGTATTCCTTGTGTCTATGTTGTGAAAATACCTCCCTGATCCATTACATGTACTTGCTCGGCACACTATTCAACTAGACGAAGATTTAACCTATAAGAAAGAGCCCATAGCAATAGTTGACCATCAAGTGAAGAAACTGCGTTCGAAGGAAGTGGCTTCAATAAAGATAATTTGGAAGAACCATTTAGAAGAGGAAGCGACTTGGGAAACTGAGGAAGCTATGCGATCAAAGTACCCCTACCTATTTGATTCTTGAGGTAATTCCTACTTGTTTAGAATTCGAGGATGAATTATTTTGAGGGGGGAGAATGTAATGTCCATGCTCTAAATTTTGAGACTTTTCTCTTGTTACCTTTTTGTCGCTGGGTTTTCCTTAACTATAATCGATTACAAGGGGCTTGTAATCGATTACAAATGCTTGAATCAGATTTTGAACCATTCTGTTTATTCCCGATTTGCAATTTTTGCAATTGTAATCGATTACATAGGCCTGTAATCGATTACCAGAGGCCTATAGTCCGCAAATTACAAATTTTACATTGTAATCGATTACGTAATCGATTACAATTGCCTGGAATGGATTTCTAATTTTCCTGATGCTCTCGGGTAATTGATTACACAGGCTTGTAATCGATTACAATTTCTGGGCATGTGGTAATTGAATACAAAGAATTGTAATCGATTACAAGCCGCCTATAAAATGTTCTAGGACTCTCTCTTTCTTTCTCTCTCTCTCCTCATTCTTGCATTTTCTTCTCTCTTTTCAACCCGAAAAACACTCCTTTCTCTCTTTAAATCACTCTATTCTTCATCCCATGCCCCCATATCAAATCCTTCCACTAAAATCACTTCAAAACCCACATTAAATACTTTAATCTACTTCAAACTCTTATCAAACTCACCACTATCTCTCTCTACTTCCACCATTGGAGACCTTGGAGCTTGGAAGAAGAAGATCTCGAAATCCACTTTCTTTCTAATCCTCATTGGTTTCCTTAGGGTAAATTCTAACATCTTTCCTCCTTCCTTTTTCGAAAACTTCAAATTTCTGCTTGGATTTATTGTTCTTTCTAAACCATAGGTCAGAAAATTGGGAACTTTTGAGTTTGAAGATAAGTAGTGTAACTCTCTTATGTTAAGCTAATATATAGTTATATTATTGTGGTTGTGGTACTAGATTGTTCTAAGTAACATTCTCTTAGCTTTATGGCTTCGGAGAATTGTGATTTTTCCCTTGGTTTAGTGATCTGTGAGTAGATAGAACACCTTTGACTTGTTTACTATTTTAACTCATGATATTTACATATTTTTTGGAATGAAATTGCTTTTAGAACATTGCATATTAGTCAATGAGTGATATTTAAGAGAAATATTTGAAAATTGATACAAGATGGATGATGAAAAGGACCAAGAAGATCTATAACAGGATCTGTTTGCTAACGGCAGTAGACGTTAGCCCTAGTGCACCTTGGATTTGTTAGCTCCAATGGCTTTCAGAATTTGTTCTATGGTTGTGAAATAGAATGAGCTTTAAAGTTTTGATGAATACCAAATCAAAGATTAAGCTAATATTCTTGCACATGGACGATTTGTTTGTTGAAATGTTTTCTTTTGTGATAAAAGAGCTTAATCGTATGCATTAACTGCTTGAGAAATGACAAAGCTTTGTTGTCCACTGATTTTTATTTGAATATATTTGATAGGGAATATATGATTTGTGTATTTCTTGAGTTATCACGTGAGAAATAGAAAGTCAAGTTCAGAAGGATGAAACTACAATATTAGAAGGGAAGACGTGCCTCGAGAACAAACACTGTTCATTCAGAGAGATGACTCTGTCCAAAAAGGATATCTCCAGAAACATACTTCTATCAAAGTGTTATACCTTCAAAGCTTCCTCTGCACGCTTCAAAGACATATTCAAAATAGTCAAAAAGGTTATTTGACAATATGCAGAAGAGGTGCTGACAAGTTTGAATAGTTGGTAAACCAACAAACGGCTATTTTTCCACTTCTATGTAAGCTTAGAAGAATGGGAAAATAGGAAGGTTATTTCTTCTCTATCCAATCGTAGACTAGCAAACAAAAATGATCACAAGGATTAAGGCCTGCAAACTTTAACGGTCATATTTCAAAGTTTATATAAAGCTGGAAGTTGAAGAAAGAATAGTTAGACAAATTGAACACCTTTTATGTAAAAATAGCTTCCTTTCTTCATCCTTCTCAACGTTTGTGTTTCGAATAGTAGTATAGGAGCCCAACTCAGCCCAATGGCTAGGCCCAAATAAAGCTCAAATTTGTTAAAAGTCTGAGCCTATCTCAGGCCATTAACCCGAGTTGAGGCCCAAACTCGAGTTAAGTCCATCTGTTCCCTAACAGCGCAGAACGTCCTTCCCTCGCGTGTGGCTGGTAAACTCTGACCCATCTGTTATCCCCCAAGATAATGGACGTCCAGGGTTATCCCCTACAAAGGCGGGATCAAATCCCCCTTATTTCTCAAGTGCTCACTCATATATATATATAGGCCCAGCTTCAAATGTAAGGTATCTTTTTTCTCGACCTACTTCTAACACTTTCCTGCACTCATTGACTTGAGTGTCGGAGTCCTTGCAGGTACACCCCCCTTCGCCGTGGAAGCACTCATCCGGAGCAGCTTGAGGTTCTATTCTCGGTTCGGGAGCACCTCAGGTAACCCACTTCCGAACATTGGTGCCGTCTGTAGGGACCTCACGCTACTCACCACCGTACCATGGCCGTAGTTGCATGAATGTCTTCGCACCCAAGGAGAGAACACACGGCTGGGCACGCCCTCATAGGCAACAACCAACTGCTGATGGGTAGGCGAACGGCTTCCGATTGGGCTTCAGACATCGGAGACGTACATCGCGCGGAGAACTCAGCTGCCTACCGCTCCATCATCCAGACTGCGGGAAACATGGTCGCCTCTAGGGTTGAAATCCGCCCTCAGGCCAACACTGACCCACTCGCCGAAATGCTAACCCTGATGCGGGAGCAAGCCATCCGCATTCAGAAGTACAAAATCTGGACCACATGAAGGAATAAGATCGAAAGCGACATCGGAACGACACTGACGCCACCACGATAGGAGTCCAGACTTTCGTAGAGGCCGAAGTCTAAGAGGACATAATCGCAGTACGAAATGACTTCGCCATGGAGATTCACCTCGTGGGAGTGCAGCCCACAGCCATCAAGAGCCTCGAATGGGAAGTGTCGGCCGCCGGCCCGAATATTCCGATATCCGATCCCAACTTTGGTACAATGAAGGGTATGCTAGGCGCGGCTCCGAACGGTATGAGGACCTCGAAGACGGCGACGGCACACCATTCTCCGACTTCATAATGGGAATGCAGCCACCTAAAGGGTTGAAACCCCCATCCGACATGGAGCCATACGATGGGAGCACTGACCCCCAAGAGCACATGGATGCTTTCAAGTCAAGGATGGCGTTAGTCGGGGTTTCAGATCCCGTCAAATGCGGAGCCTTCCCCATAACTCTAAAGAAAGCTGCTTTGAAATGGTTCAACTCTCTTCCACCTAGGTCGATCAATCGGTTTTCTGACCTTACCTCAACTTTCTTGGCCCACTTTACTACCAAGAAGTTCAAGGCCAAGCCAATTTCCAGCTTCCTCGGAATACACCAATGGCAAAATGAGTCGCTCCGAGATTTTCTCGAGTGATATAACTCCAAATCTCTGCTTGTTAATGAGGTACAGACCCAGGCGGCGATTCTGACGCTCCTGAACGGATTACGACTTGGGCCATTCAAAACTTCACTATCCAAAAGACCACCAGAATCCCCAGAGGAGATACAAACGAGGGTCGAGAAATATATCTTTCTCGAGGAAACAGAGAGGGCAACAGCTAACCCCGAAAGGCACCAATCTGACTGGAAAGTCGGCGGCCAAGACGAACACCTGAGGAAGAACATATGTTCTAGGGCTGGTAAATACAACGAGTACACTCCCCTCAACTTATCCCTTTCCGAGCTGTTCTGAGAGGTCGGTCAAGTAGAAAGGTTCTCAAGACGAGAGCCAACACAAACAAGTCCTTGTTTTGTGAGTATCATAACGATTTTGGACGTAGAACCGAGGATTGCTACGACCTCCGAGATGCCGTGGAACAGTTGATAAAGGAAGGAAGATTGGCGAAGTACGTGGCTTCCCAAAGAAGTCCACGAAGGTGGCGAGCCCCCGATCATAGGGACAAGGAAAGAAGGAATCTGAGGGGCCAGAGAGCCTCGGAGCCGGAAGGAAATCAAGGCAATGACTAAGAATAGATCACAAGGACTATCAACGTCATGGAAAAAGCACTTACAAGAAGTCCTTAACGTGTCCTTTGGTAAGATAAAAAAGCCAGCGCCGACATCTTGGCCAATACCGGATATCATCTTCTCAAGCTCCGATTTCGAGGGCGTGATTTTTGGACACGATGACCTAGCGGTGATCTTCGTAGCCATGGTCAACGCTGAAGTTAAAAGGGTATTCATCGATCAAGGAAGCTCAACCGACATTCTATTCCGAGATGCGTTTAATAAGTTCGAATTAAACAATGCCGACCTCCAAACACACATGGAGGAGCTGATCGGGTACTCCCGGGAAAAAGTCCACCCCCAGGGTTACGTCACCTTCTACCTAACCTTGGGATCTCGACCTAAAACCCGGACAATCAAAGTCAACTTCCTAGTTGTCGACTGCCCCTTGGCCTACAACGCAATACTTGGAAGACCGACGTTGAACAAGATAGCCGCTATTATCTCAACGGCTTCCCTGACTATGAAGTTCCTTATCAACAAAGGAGAAATTGCCACAGTGAAAGTCAACCAGGTCACGGCTCGGCGATGCTATAACACCAGCCTGGAAATCCAAAAGCAACAAAAGGAGATGTCCTAGGTCGATGCCCGACCCCCTAATGCTTCGAAAGTTATGATGATAGACTTGGATGCGAGGAAAGTTGAAGGAGAGAGACTAGAGCCGGACGGCGAGTTAGAAGAAGTCCAAATCGGGAAGGAAAACTAGAAGATAACTCGGATCAACAAAAACCTTCCGATCTCACTAAAACAAGGCTTAGTCACTCTCCTCAAGTCCAATGAAGATTTGTTCGCGTGGTCTGCAGTCGATATGCCAGTAATCAACCTAGAATTCGTCTCCTATCGACTCTCAGTTTTCCCCGGTTCAAAATCGGTTACTCAGAAGAGAAGGAGAATGAGCCCAGATAGAGCCCTCACGGTCCAGGAGCAAGTCCAGAGCCTCTTGGAAGTTGGTTTCATACGCGAGATCAAATATCCGACATGGTTGTCTAATGTCGTGATGGTCAAAAAGTCCAATGGGAAATAGCAAATGTTCGTCGATTACACCGACCTGATCAAAGCCTGCCCAAAGGATCCGTATCCCTTACCAAGCATTCGCAGAGCTGGCCAGAGATTTGATGGAGGTTTATATCGACGACATGTTAGTCAAGTCTCGCAAAGAAGAAAATATCCTATCCGACCTTAAGGTCGTATTCGATAGACTCCGACAACAAAACATGAGGCTCAACCCGCACAAGTGTGCTTTTGCTGTAGAAGCCAAAAAATTTTTGGGATTCATGCTTACACATTGGGGAATCGAGGCAAACCCTGACAAATTCCGAGCAATACTAGAAATGAAAAGTCCGACAACAATCAAAGAAGTACAATGCCTTACGGGAAGAATTGCTTCTCTCTCCAGATTCATGGCTGTGTCGGCTAGAAAGGCCATTCCCCTCTTCTCTCTCTTGAAAAAAGGGAGTACTTTTGAATGGATGCCGGAATGTGAAGCTGCTTTCGCCGACTTCAAGGACTACCTATCCCATCCGCCAATACTAAGCAAGCTGGAAGTCAAAAAACCACTGTTCTTGTATCTATCAGTTAGTGACACCGCCATTGCTGGGGCTCTGGTCCGGGAGGATTCCCAACAATAGCACCCGGTATACTTTGCTAGCAAAGTACTTCAAGGACCTGAGATGAGATATCGGAAGATTGAAAAGGTCGCTTTGGCCCTAGTCATTGCAGCACGAAAGCTTTGCCAGTATTTTCAAGCTCATACCATCATTGTCCAAACTGACCAGCCAATCCGGCAAATCCTACAAAAATCGGACTTAGCAAGACGGATGGTATCATGGTCTGTGGAACTTTCGGAGTTCGACATCTAATATGAACCAAGGACCGCCATTAAATCTCAAGCATTGGCAGACTTCTTAGCCGAAATGATGGACGAGATGGATACCCCGGAGCCAGGATGGGCGCTGCACGTGGACAGAGCCTCCAGCTTGAAGTGAAGTGGAATTGGAGCGATTCTTGAAAAGGAAGGTGAAATAATCCTCGAGCTCTCCATTAAATTCGACTTCTCAGTTTCCAATAACCAGGCCAAATATGAGGCCCTCATCGTTGGCCTCATGTTAGCAAGGGATGTCGGAATATCCCGACTTTTGGTGTGCTACGACTTTCAAGTCATGACTTCCCAAGTCACCGGGGTGTACCAAGCTAAAGACGTTCTACTATAGAAATACCTGACCAAAGTAAAAGAACTCACAGGAAAGTTTTCAAATGTAGAGTTCCGACATGTCCCAAGAGAAGAGAACATCAGGGCCGACATCTTCTCCAATTGTCTAGTTGACTAAATTTGAATTTAATCATGTGATTAAGTGCTCATACATCTTAATTAAGGTGATTAAGCAAGGATTAGTGATTAACACACAAGAACACGATTAACAAAAATTAATCTTACGATTAAGCTTAATTAATCTTAATTAAACTCGAGTAAGCTAATTAAGGGCGATTAGTATATGGCTTTGACTTGCTTAATTAGAGATTATCTAATCTCGATTAAGCATTCTCTTGACTCTTCTCATCCGAGTCAACTCCTTAATTAAGCCTTAATCTCATAATTTCTCATTAAGTGCCTAATTACTCAGGGTTACTAAGGTAATTTAGCACGACATGAAATTGAGGATGTTACAATGCTTAAGAAAACTCCCTATGAATTATGGAATGGAAGAAAATCCAACATTTCTTATTTTCATGTTTTTGGATCTGAATATTTTATACTTAGTTTGATCCCAAGTCTGATCCTGGAATCTTTCTAAGATACTCTATTGTTTCAAAAGCTTATAGGGTGTTCCACAAGAAAACTCAAGCTATGGAAGAAACCACTCATATAAGCTTTATGGAAAAGAAAAATGACCTGAATCAAAAGGCTGCAGATCTGGAAGAAGAATTGGAAAATATGTCATTAAATGACAATTCCCAGAATTAGCAGAACCTTCAGATAGCCACTAGAAATGATGATGATGATGTTTCTAAACTTCCTTCTCATCAACATGTTTCTAACGATACTTCCAAAGAACCTGAAGGTACCCCTTCGAAGCAAAGATAAACTGGCATAAAAGACTTGAGAGCTATCTCGCAGAACCAAATTATTGGTGAACCTTCTCAAGGAATTAGAACAAGATCTTCACTTAGAAGCGAATCTAATCTTGCTCTTATCTTTGAAATTCAACCAGAAAGTATTGATGAAGCATTGACAGATCAAAACTGGATTAAAACAATGAAAGAGGAATTGTCTTAGTTTGAGAAGAGCAAAGTTTGGACTCTAGTCTCGCTACCAAATGGACAATCTGCTATTGGGACTAAATGGGTGTTTAGAAACAAATTTGATGAAAATGGAAAAGTTATCAGAAATAAAGTAAGATTGGTGACACAAGGTTGCAATAAGCAAAAAGGCATTGATTATGATGAAACTTTTGCTCTTGTACCTAGCCTAGAAGCTATCAGAATGTTGCTTGCCTATGTTGCTTATAAAGGGTTTGTTCTATTTCAGCTAGATGTAAAATCTGCCTCTTTAAATGGATTTATTTCTGAGAAAGTTTATGTTAAACAACCTCTTGGTTTTGAAAATGAAAATCTTCTTCACCATGTTTTTAAGCTCTCTAAAGCTTTATATGGTTTAAAGCAAGCTCTTAGAGCTTGGTATGATAGACTTAGCTATTTTCTGATTAACAATGGTTTTAAAAGAGGAAAAATTGACACTAATTTATTTATTCTTCATGACAAAATTGATTTTCTGATTATTCAAATTTATGTTGATAATATTATTTTTTGAGCAACTAATCAAAATTTGTGCAAGAATTTCTTTGAGCTTATGCAGCGAGAATTTAAAATGAGTATGATGGGAGAACTAAAATTCGTCCTTGGATTGCAAATCAAACAACAAAAGGATGGAATCCTGACTCATCAAGAAAAATACGCTAATGATTTGCTCAGAAAGTTTGATATGGACAAGGCAAAGTGCATCAGTACTCCCATGCATTCTTCTCAAGTCCTAGAAGCTGATAAGGATGGTGAAAAAGTTTCTGAAACTCTTTATAGAGGTATGATTGGATCCCTACTATATCTTACTGCTAGTAGACCTGACTTACAATTGTGTGTGGGAATTTGTGCTAGATTTCAATCCAATCCCAAATAATCACACTTGAATGCTATTAAACGAATTCTGAGATATTTAGTCGGTATTACTAATCTTGGTTTCTGGTACGAGAAAGGTACTATTTGTAATGTTACAGGCTACTATGATTCTGATTCTGCTAGAGACAGAGTTGAAAGAAAAAGCTCTAGTGGTTGTTATTGCTTTCTTGGAAAATCACTAATAACATGGTCAAGCAAAAAGTAGAACAGTATTGCACTTTCAACTATAGAGGTTGAATATGTATCTACTGTAAACTGTAGTGTACAGATTCTGTGGATTAAGCAACAACTAGAAAATTTCAATCTAAGGTATACCAAGATCCCTATCCTATGTGACAATACCAAATTTCACAAAAAATCCAATTCATCATTCTAGATCTAAGCATATTGACATCAAGCATTATTTCATAAGAGATCATGTTCAGAAAGTAGACATTGAGCTAAGATTTATAACTACTGAAAGTCAGATTATTGATATTTTTACAAAACCTGTAGCTGAAGATTGTTTCTGTTATATAAGAAACCTTTTGAGCATGATTAGCTTTTAATCATTTATATACATTGCTTCTAGTACCTCCCTCTCTCTTAAGCTAATGTTAAAGCTGAGATTGCTACATCCCAATGGGAATTATTTTCTGGATAAAGTTCTTCGACGTAAATGTGTGGCTCAAAAAGATCACATCAAGCAAGAATTGAAGAACTAGCTCATAATGTTTCCACATAATGGTTCAAAAAGTTAATTTAGAAGTGGCTATTTACTTGGTTGAGAAAGAAGGATTTAGATAGAGATCAGAATACATCAGAAAGATTACTTCAGAACATGGTGAAAATGAGATTGAGAAAAATAGCTTCAGAATAACATATTCAAGAAATAATGTTTCTCATGGGCATAGCTTGTCATATCTCTCTAGAAAGGTGATAAAAGGTTCTCATCAATGTCTAGTTTCCAGAGAAATGAAACTGTCTTGTGACATGCGTTGTTTTGGTTACCTCCACCATTACATGATTGCCATAATCTAAAGAAGCGGGAAAACAACAAGACCCACTTACCATGAAACGGTAGCGTTTCATTTGAGACCATTCACATACTTGAAACCATCCACATCCTTCTATCTTATCAACTTATAATAATTGCCTATCTTCACCTTATTCAGAAATCGTTATCCTTCAAAATCCTTACATTTTCTTGAAACCTTTCGTATTCTATTTCCCTCACTTCCTTCTTAAACAAAGTTTGAACCATATATTCTTTTCTATAATCATTATCTATTTCTGTTGCTTAAAGATCAACTCCTATGCTCCTTATACTATTTACGAGCTATGGCAAAAAGGAGAAAAAAGAACAAAAAGAAGAGTATGGACAAATCTAAAAAAAGCCTAACTCACCCTTTTAAAGAAAAGGTCTCAAGTAAGAGAAGACAAATGGTCCTTTTTGGAGTTAAAGATACATCATTTGCTGCTAATTCAAACTCTGTGGAACCTTCTTTTGGTATACCAGAAATAGAAATCTCAAGATTTCTTGAAAAAGGTATCACTATCAGAGAGCCTTTACCTCAAACTCATCCAAAGATAAATGCTGATGCAAAAGCTTATGGTGAAAATA
The DNA here is from genome assembly GCA_031439585.1 of Pterocarpus macrocarpus. Classification (NCBI taxonomy): domain Eukaryota; kingdom Viridiplantae; phylum Streptophyta; class Magnoliopsida; order Fabales; family Fabaceae; genus Pterocarpus; species Pterocarpus macrocarpus. The sequence continues at coordinate 10,661,417 of CM062514.1, forward strand.
AAAATTCTGATTACAAAAGGAAAGAGAAAAGAAAAATATCACCAGATGATCCTACAAGAGACTCAGCTCATTCAACCTTAAAAAGGGCAATAAGAGAAGCCGCAGAACACAGATTTAGAAAAGAAGAATGGTTACAGTAGCAGAGAGATGGAGCTGTTGGAATAGGTGCTTCATTTAAAAATTACAGAAGGCCCTCTATCTCCTTGGAAATGAATCGACAGGATGCACAAAGATATATGCTAGAAAGATCAAGATCAGACAAAACCTTTGTTCTTGAACTTGCATCTAAAGACACAAAGTTTGTACCAAAAATTGCACCCATTCTTGCTTCAACACCCATTCCTGCTTCAGTATCTCATGATCAGTCTGCTCATTCTCTCTCAAAAACTCCATCTATAATAGAAGGAACTCCTGATCCAATTCAAATTCAATTGGAATAGTTTCAAGAAAACATGTTCAGTTTCATGACAAATTAACATTCCATCATAGTAAATCAAAATAACATGGAGAGAAAAATGGCCAAACTAGAAGCACTTATGTTACAGATCCTGAAGACTCTTCGGAAAATAAAAGACAAGCAGTGATGGCTCTTTCATAATCCTACATCCTCATTTTTTTTTTTTATGATGTCAAAGGGATAGAAGATATTTCAAGAAAAGATATTTCAAGAAAAGCCTAAGCTGAGGGGGAGCATGAGCATGCATACATTAGTCTTAGGACTCATTTTATTTTTTTCTGCATTCCATAACAATTTTTAAACACTTTATCATATAACACCTTGATAGCATTACAGTTCAGTTATATTTTTCTCTCTATCAATTATGCTTTCATATCCTTGGATCAATTTCTAAAGCAATTATATTTTGTGTGAGCTATTAAGTGATATGATATGTGAGTTATTAAATGCTCTGATATCTAAACTAATTGAGATGATAATTGCCTAGTTACATTGAGCTTACTCTACTATAAGATTATGGAATCGGTATGGATATTTTTTTTCCTACATAATCATTCTGATTATCTGTATCTTATTTGAACTATCTGAACGATTGTATATGATCATTCTGATTATCAGTATCTTAGTTGAATTATCTGAAGAGTTGTTCTTATATGTTTAGATACCTTATTATCCTTTAGTGATGATTTTGTATGTCAAAAGAATCCCATGCACTCTTACCTGGAATATAATCAAAACCCTCTTGGTTTGAAAAAGGATTCATTTTTTTTCATGAGTGCTACTAATCTCTTCAGATAGTAACTTACTCCAAATAACAAATCGTGCTTTTTAATTATTTTTTTTAACAAGAACTTTTCTTAAATAATGATTTGCCATCATAAAAAAGGGGGAGATTTTTAACTCTAATGCCCTTCAGAAACCGTTCTATGGTTGTGAAGAAGAATTAGCTTTAAGGTTTTGATGAATACCAAATCAAAGTTTAAGCTAATATTCTTGTACAAGAATGATTTGTTTGTTGAAATGTTTTCTTTCGTGATAAAAGATCTTAATCGTGTGCATTAACTGCTTGAGAAATGACAAAGCTTTGTTGTCCACTGATTTTTATTTGAATATACTTGGTATGGAATATGTGCTTTGTGTATTTCTTGAGCTATCACGTAAGAAATAGAAAGTCAAGTTTAGAAGGATGAAACTACAACATTAGAAGTGAAAACGTGACTCGAGAATAAATACTATTCATTTAGAAAGATGACTCTGTCCATAAGGGATATCTCCAGAAACATACTTCTCAAGAAGTGTCATATCTTTAAAGCTTCCTCTGCATGCTTCATAGGCATATTCAAAATAGTCAAAAAGGTGATTTGACAAGATACATAAGAGGTGCTGACAAGTCTGAATAGTTGACAAACCAACAAATGGCAAATTTTTTCCACTTTTGTGTAAGCTTGGAAGAATGGGAAAAAAGGAAGGCTATTTCTTCTCTATCCAGTTGTAGACCAGCAAACAAAAAGGATCACAAGGATCAAGGTCTGCGAGTTTCAACGGTCATATTTCAAGGTCTATATAAAGCTAGAAGTCGAAGAAAGAATAGATAGACAGATTGAATACCTTTTATGTAAAAATAGCTTCCTTCCTTCATCCTTCTCAATGTTTATAACACCAAAAAGTTACTCATCATAACTTTACTTCGAAAGAAAATCTTCTCTTCTCTTTTGTAATAGATAATATTCTCTCTTTGAGAATTTAGAGAAGTCACACACATAGAGATTTATTGTTTATTCTTTGTCAAGAGAGTTAGTGTGAGTGTTTGAACAAAAACATATTGTTTGTATATATTGTATTTAGACACAATAGTGGTCAATGTGAGTATGGAGAGGCTAGGAAAACACTACTCATTAGAAAAGCTTGGAAAGGCTTGAGAAAAAACTACTTATTTGTAAGAAGCTTAGACAAAGATTACTCTTGGTTTATAAAATCTCAATAAAGAGTTGGGGACTAGAAGCAGGTAAGTGGTTAGCCAAACCAGTATAAAAGTTTCTGATGTGATTCTTTCATATCTTATCTTGCCATTTGAGTTTACCTCATAAGTTATTTTTTTCATATACTTAATTTGAAAAAGATCTATAACTGTTTAACGTAGAACAAAATTGCTTTTAAACTAACAAAATCGCTTCCGCAATCCAAGTCTTGGACTTGAAATATTTGTTTCTATTAAAGTATTTTAGATATAATTGTTCATTGAAAGCACAATGCAACCCCCTTCTCATGCTATCTCATTCAATAGGATTATCATTTTGCATAGCCACTCAAGGGAGTGGTGTGTGACAGATATTAAACAGCCATACACATAGTGTGGTGTGTGACGAACATTACATAGCGACGTGAGGAAGTGGTGCCTGACGCATTATAGGGTCACATGAAGGAAAGGCCACCTAAGTGCGATTTCTTATAGATTATCCTGTTAGATATTTCCTATGGTTTTTAAATTAAGTCAAAATTATATTTGTATATGTACATTGACTCATGAGGTTCAAGGGTGTCTTGTCTCTTACTGAGTTGTATAAACTCATCTCATGGTTTCTTTCTCTTTTTCAAATACAAGTGTAGACTTGGGAGCATACCTTCCTGCCTGTAACATTTTACCAGACAAATACTATGCTTAAGTCATAATATATTACCTGATAAGTTATTACGCGTGATAAACTAAGAGTTAACTATTCATTTTAATCAATTTCGGTTTGGCAGTGAGATACACACTAAACAGTCATTGTATCGGAGCTAAAGTAACTCAAACAAAACTTTTGAAATAAACAAACTGCATCATATATATATGTACATGGTTATACCTTTGTTTTCAAAGTTATCAAAAGAAGTACAAAATATTACAGGGTAAAAGAAATGAGGCCGCGGACACAAAATAAATCGGCCTGACAATATGAACATCCCTCCCCTCTACTGATCCCTAGGGGACATTTCATGTATAACTACTGACTCTTACTCGTATGCCTATGACCTAACTGCAAAAAAAAAGGTCATCCTGTACATCTACTGTTGCTCTGGTGAGTACTCTAGATGGACTCAGAAGAAAGGAATCCATTCGCCATACCGGCGTCAGCAGGGGTATAGTCTATACTCGGGGCAGAGGATGAGGACGACAAGCTCGCTGCCTCTGATGGATCCTCCTCAGACATAGAGACAGAGGGGATCGGCTGCGGTGGTACGACGGGTGGAGCCATGGCTGGTGCTGCTGCGGGTGGAGGTGGAAAGGGATGAGCCATGTGGATAGGGATGGCTATGTAAGGGACGGTAGGGTCAAAAAGCGGGTGCATAAGAGGTATGCAAAATCTCTCCGGAAGAAGAAATAAAGATGGAACTAGCATCTACCAGATATGTACACGGAATCTATGAACGAATCGAGATGGATATAGAGCTCTGGAAACTCAATGAACAGGATACAGGTTGCTGCATTCTCCATGATTTGAGAATGATGCGGAAGTATATAATAGGGTGAGAAATAAAGATTTCTCAGTAGAAATTCCTAAATCTATGCATATCTATCATCACTATCATTCTCAGGTGTTTCGAATTTTTTGTTAATTAGGAGAAAATGTTACATCACCTGGATGTCCTACTCTCTACTCAATCGGTCATGTAAATCATAGCCCGAAACACAGCTTTGTTTTACTTAAGGAAGTAAAGGAAATTAAATAGAAATTAAACCACATGATCTGTGTATTAATATAAATAAGTGACAGCTATAAAGTGAGCAATAATATGTATATAACATCCAATGATGCAATTTAACTCAATGCTAAAAAAAAACTAAAACTATGGATATGCATGAAGAATGATGCACTTGATCTTAACTCATATTTTTCCATACTTGGTCCCCTAGGAGTATATTGGCCATAAAACTCCTGGGTGATAGTCCGCTTTTCAGGATCAAGCTCGTTCTTATACAGGGTTGCTGGGTTTGCTTTCCCCGATTTCCCCACTGATCTATTCCCCTTAACTTTGTTCAGGGGCTGGCCCAAGTCACATGGATATCCTTTCTCATACTTATAGAGTAGCATTGCTTATTTAACACTTTGATCAATGCATTCATAACTTGTGAATTTACTTTAATGGCATTTTCTGCTAAAGTCTCAGCAGTATAACGGATCATGTCCGCTTCTCCATGAATAGTGCCAGACAATCAGGACATTTAATTCAAATAGTAAACTTAATATAAAACATCTTATTCATGCCAAAAATATAACAATATTAATAAGTGCAAGATTTAGAATCTCATGTATCAATCTATCTTGCAGGCTTTTAATTTTTTATTAAGTTCCCGAGTTCGACTTTCAATATCCAACGAGTTCCGAGTTTCAATCTTATATAGGTTCCGACTTCTCTCCATTATGTTCGGTCTCCCCCCGACTTCCGAGGTTGTGCGACTTCCGACCTTACCCCACCATTGGTCTTCTGAGACTATGATAAGCATGTTTCCTAAATCCTGAGCTTCTTATTTACTGGGTTCCAAGTTCAACATCACATATACCCGATCTAGCTCTCTCTACTAGGTTCCGAGAACAGCCTTAAAACATACCTGATATGGATTCCTATTCACTAAGTCCAAGTTCAATCATTAGGTAAACCCCTCCAAATTCAACCTTAAGTATACTCTTCCGGTTCATCCTTACATACTCCTAACCTACTTTTCTGTTTTACTAAGTCCCGACTTCGACTTCAAATATTCCCGACCTAGTCCCTTATTTACTAAGTTTAGAGTTCAATTCTAAGTATACCGACCTAGCTTTCTGTTTACTAAATCCCGACTTCGACTTCAAATATTCCCGACCTAGTCCCTTACTTACTAAGTTTAGAGTTCGATCCTAAGTGTACCGACTTAGCTTCCTATTCACTAAATCCCGACTTCTGACATTGACTCAAATTATTTGTGTCTCATCCTAGATTTGTCCTACTTCTAGCCAGAATTGCACTCTTATGGGGGAAAGTTCACTAAAAATAGAAATATTGGTGAAATCATGCAAAATTTATATCCATGTAAAGCTAACAAAACAAGCTTTCAAATGAATTAAGTTTCATATCATTTGGATGAGTATAATTTGAGTTATAGGCTTTGAAACTTGACCCTACTGGACTACCCTGTTCTAACTCGGATTGGACATAGGGCAACTTTCTCGACTCACTGGGAACAAAAGGAACCTTATCAAATTCGAAAATTTTTATGTGATATTTTTCTATGTGTAAGCTTTCTAAAAAAGTTAGTTTCACTCAATTTGGAGTTGTATAGAGTGAGTTACACCCTTCTCAACTCATACTATTTGGGTGGAAGTCCTAATTTCTAGGTTAAACTTCAAAAATTCATAACTTCCTCTTTACTAATCCAATGGTCTTATATTATATATGTATGGAAAGCCCTGAATGTCTAGTTTCATATAAAAATAGATTCATCCACTTTGATCAGCTATAGGCTGAGCCGTACACTCCGCCGTACGGACTGCCGAGGAAAACCCTAACAGCTTCTTAATTTGTTCTCTATTCTTCAAGCTATTTATTATCAATTCCAATTTTAATCACAATATACATGTGAAACTAGTCATAAACCATCATCACCACTCTACATAACATCAATATCTCAAGTTATACATGACCACCATGCAGCCCCAAATCAAGGAAAATAAGAAGAGAAGTAGGATCCCCTACCTTGTCTAGTTGAACTTTGGGTTCATTTAGTGGCTTTGATGTGAACAACTTGTGTTGAGACTTGAAGGAAGGATGGAAATGGAGTGGAGATGAGGGTGAGGAGAAGAAAAATGAAGAGAGCTTCAGCAAGAAAGTGGCCAAAAATGATAAGAAGAAAGGGAAGAAAAAGTGGAGATCTTTTTGAAGCACCTTCTCTTTGATTAGTGGATTTAACTCCATCATAGAATTTTGTTTAGCTTCCTTCCCTCAATGGCTGATCAAGGTGCCACATGAGGGAGTGGTTTGGCTAAATCCTAGCCATTGATCCTAGGGCACTCATAGAAAAATTTCTATTGATCCAGTTTCGACAGTTTAACTTACTGAAACCTTACCGATTTCTCTTAAATCGGCAAACCAGTTTTAAAAAAATTCTGTGAGGTTTCCTATGTTCCTAATCTAATTCCATCAAAGCCTAATCACTTCTAAATCACACTTAATTGGCTCTAGGTGAATGCTTAATCGAATTCCGATTAAACTCACTTATTCGATAAAAATCGAACAACTCAGTTATTAACGATAAGATTTTTCGGACGTTACACTGCCTCGCAGCCATAGATTTCATTCTTCGGTGAGCCCTCATGAATAAGGGCATTAGGTGGTTTCCTTGATTGTCTTTTGTACTCTTAGTAAGTGTTGCTCCATAGTATGACAAGCAAGGTTCGACCCTTGTTAGACCATGATAATGTTTATTTTGGTATTATGTACATTGAACTAATTGGATTACTATATGTTGGAATTCTGAATTGGAATGTTGAAGGAGTATTTATAGTTATGTCTTTGTCTGTGTGTATGATGTGGTTGGTTATGCCTTGATAATTAGCTATATTGTGTGATGAAGGGTGTATTCTGAGAATACTTGGATCCCCGATAGAATAGTGTGTTGTTGAATTGTGCAGGATGAGTACTTGTATTTAGGAAATATCCTAAATACAAAGAGAACTCTGTCCAATTTTTATAAAATCTTTGTGGTGAAAAGGCTTGCGTGGGGGTCACAACCCAAGTTAGGTTATGATAACCGCAATCCAATCGATTTCTCTAAAACTAGCAAAACATTGCTAATTATCTACATAAAATTTCTCTATAAAGAAACTTGAATTCTCTAACCCTAATAGATGCATTTTGATATTGATTACTCATATAACTATAATGCAACGAAATAAATCAATTAACAGCATTAGCCCGATGCATTGTTCTTCAGGATGTTACAAAACACATATAATTCGAGTTGAAGGAATCATCCTAATTTTTCTTGGAGACAATAGGATCAAAATGCTCAAGTAGGGCAACAAGAAGGACAGAATGATATGCCAACTGCACATGGTTTTCAACCACCAAGGTATGGACCACCTCACTTTTCTTTAACATCTAATAATGAGCATAGTTTCCAAGAGAAAATTTTGTTTGAACTGAAAATTTTTGAAAACATACCCAAAATTATGCACTCTCACACATAATCCATAGCCAAATTAGAGATTAAAATTGGGCAATTAGTTACTATGATGGAGAATAGAGAAAATGGTAGGCTTCCAAGATGCATAGTAGAAAATCCTAGAGGCTAAACACATGAGCAAACTAAGGTTATGATGGTTCTTAGGCAAGGATGGATGTAGGTTATATAGAGTACGAGCACATGCCCCCATCAAAATTAGAAATATTTTGATGATCATATAGGTATATGTATTTTTGTCCTTATTATTTTATTAAGCTTAACCCCATATGTTAAGATAAAAAAAAGTAATTGAAAGAAATAAATCAACTCATTTTTCTATTATTTACTTCACATATTACTTTACTTATTCTAATTCTAAATGAGACAATAACAAGTTATGGCCCAACCCAATTTCATTCATCTTATGAAGGTAAAAAATAACATATGCTAGTTGTGCTCTATTGAAAGAAGTAAAACCTCTAACTTTTTATTTTTTGTTTTACTCTACATACCAAGTACACCAAATCTTATAGAACCCATTAATTTCTTTTCTTTCTACTCTAACAAATCAAACTTTTGGTAGCAGATAATTCTTTTCTTTCAATCCTTATTATAGTTTCTTTCTTCTCCAAGTCTCTTCCATCAAGTCCTTGCTCATTTACTCTTCCTTTTTATTAAAAAGTAGCATTAAACTAGTTCTTTTATCATTTTGTCTTTTATTCTCAACTCAATGGTCAGTACCAGTTGCACACTTTCTTTTGCAAAAAAATATTTTTGTTTATTTGTATATTATAACATTTAACTATATCTTTTATCTAAATTTTTCATTTTTCTAATATATTTCTCAAAAAAATTTGCTCAAATTATTTGCAACTTAATTAACATATTTTATATTGCCTAAACGTGATTATGTGATACTTTTATTATGTTTATGTTTTTTTTGTTTGCCCCCAGTATTTAAATTTTCTAGATCCATCATTATTCTTAGGAATGGGAAAGAGATAGGTAATAAGGTGATTGACAAACATGTGACTAGTAACAGGGATGAGGAAGGTAATTCAAAAAACAAAGAACAAAAACAACCTTTTTCCTGTAAAATTTCTAGCTCATCATTAGCTCCATATGATTCAAGGTTTCCTTACCATAGGCTTTAGATGCACCTTTACCTTCTAGGCAAAATAAGCAAAGTCAGGATATAGTTGAGACATTTGTCAAAGTTAATCTTCCTCTTCTTGATGCAATTAAAGAAATTCTAGCATATGCCAAATTTGTCAAAGACATATGCACTTTTTGAAAGAAAATCAAAAGCACACAGGACTAATAAGGTTCTCTTAAATGAACATGTGAGCTCAATTTTACACTTTAGTACTCCTTTTAAACATAAAGATCTTGATGTTCCAACTATTTCTTGTTATATTGGTGATCATAGCATTGATAGGGCACTATTGGATTTAGATTCGAGTATTAATATGATTCATTATTCTATTTATGAGACCTTAGGCTCAGAGAATTGCAACCTTCTGATTGTACTTTGTAGTTAGCCAATAGATCAATTAGGATTCCTAGAGGAAGGATATATGATGTCTTGGTAAAAGTTGATAAGGGTCTCTTCCCTAGAAGAGACTTTGTGGTGCTTGATATGGAGCTATTTGTATTATCAAATTAAATTTCAGTCATTCTAGGTTGTCCTTTTCTAGCCACTGCCAATGCTACTAATAATTGTAGGTCTGAGGTGATGGATGCCTCAATTTTAAATATGAAGGTTAGGCTTAATATTTTAAAGCTTGTTCACAACTTCTTTTGAAGATGATTTTGATTGCTTCTTTGTCAATATGATTGATGAATTGGTTGAGTAGGCTTTACCTATTAGGGATCCATTGGAGGTTAGTGTTTCACATACTCATTTCATTTGACATAACTAGCCGTGTACAAGAGGTATGTCCTAATCTTAACTATATTCCACCCTTGAGTCATCTTAGGTAGAGCATTATGAATCAATCCTCCGAAAAAGTTAATTATAACTCTGGTTAACAATGTTCATGTTATATTTATTTTGTGTATTGTATGCTTCTTTACCTGAATATGTAATTGTGATGCTTCTATGCCTATGGTTGGTCAAACACTTGTTACTTGAGCCACCATTGGGATAAAGCATTAAGAGTCAATTACCTTTTCTTTAAATTAAAGCTTAACATTGAGTCATCAAGGAGGAGAGTTATATCATATGGAATGAAATTGAGTTGATTGATAAAATAGATTGATTTTTTTGTGCTACTCTTGTTGTTGTGAGAAGTGTGATGAAAATTTTTCTTCCTAAATTTTTGTTGATGCTTGATGATGTGTAATATCGGTGGTCATGAATTCCAAACTTATATGCTTTTGATGTATCCACAATTAGATTCATCTTTATCACTTTAATGGATGAGATTATTGAGTTAAGTTTCTTTGCTTGGTGACTAGCAAAGCTTAAGTGTGAAGGTGTGATAACTCTATGAGATAGAGTTGCTTGGGCTCATATTATGCACAAAAGTATGCTAAAAGCTTGAGATTTTTGTTAGTTTGGCTGAATTTTGACTTAGACCCTACTTTGGCACATTTAATTAAACTAATTGACTCTTTTGGAAGTTTATTCATCTTGGAGCTTTATTGTTTGATGTTCTTATCATTAGTATTTCTCACTTGTCGCATTTGATGGTATTTTGAAGACCAATATCAAGAAGAAATCAAATTAGGTGAGAAATCTAAGTTTGGATGTATTTTGACTTTGCTACTATAGTTTAGGCAAAACTTGGGCTATAAAAATCGGATTGAGCTAATTTTAGTGGCATTGAAAAGTTAAGAGGAAACTCTATAACTTTGATGAAGATATCAAAACCCAGTTTGTAAGAGGAGAAAAATTATGTACAAGTCAAAAGTTAGATGCTATCAAACTCCAACATGAGAGCATTTTTTGTGTTCTTGGGCAGCATGCTAACACTCCAACACACTTGGATCTAGCATTGTAGTACTAGGTCGATGATGTTTAATTTTATCTGTTCTTAAGTTTGGGATTTTGTAGCTTTATTGTTATGGGCTTTTAGCGTTAGTATAAATAGATTATATGACATGATTGAGAACTTTTGGCCAAGGAAAGAGGATCAAGGGCATCAAAGAGAGAAGGGCCTACCATCTTGGGAGATTTTTGACCATCAGTGACTCCTTCTTTTCTCTCTCCTTTATGTTTGATTTCTCATCCTTGGGTAGATAAAGATGAAACCCAAAACCAAGTGATATTGAACCTATTAAACATTATTTAAGGAAAAGAGCAAAAAACTTTACAAATAGACAATAATATCTTTAAACTATTTTTTAATTTTATCTATGTTTTTTTATGTATTCTGCCGCTCATTCTCTCAACTACCCCTTATTCAATGGCTCTTGAACCCTCGCCCTCATTGGCATTCCATCTTCTATGGCTCTTTGTTAGCAAAGAAGAAGCAACAACCATCACCTAATTGTACCTAAAAATCATCCTTCAAAATATTAGGTTCTCTCCACATGGCTTCTAAATAGGCAAAGAAGAAGGTGGACAAGAAGACTCTACATCATATTATTGTTATTCAAATGTTTGTGTAAAAGAACAATAGTCAGAATTTTCCTTCATCAATAATCATACTCCAAACTAATTTATTAGGAAAGAAGCATTAACATGGCTTTTATTTGACAAACCCCTAAGCCAACCATATGCCTAGGCAAGGTCATAGTATTCAACCCTATCAAGTGCATGTCTTTCATTATGTCACTCTGCCACAAGAAATTCCTAGTGATCCTATCGTTCTCAAGACAAATGGATTGACATGCCCAAAAGCGTTACATAGGATAGATAGGAACAAACACCAAAACAAACTTAGCAATAGTAACATAAAAGAACGATTGTGTCTTCACAACGAGTCATAGGCAAAGGCATACCGGATTCAAGAATCACCGGAGAAGAGGTTGAGAGGGTGAGCAGCAAAAAACATTAAAAAAAAGTAGAGATTAATAAATAGTTTAATGGTATTATTGTATACTTATAAAATGTCTTTTGTCATTCTCCTAAAATAATACATCTTTTTTAATAATTTTAATATAATTAGTTCTTTTTCTTGATTAATCCTTGTTAAAAGTTCTTAATATTAATTTTTCATTTTTTGTTTACACTACCAACATCTAGAGTTGGCTGGATTCTAACTAATCTATTTTGAGTCAGGTCAGCTCACTATGAGAGTAAAACTTTCTCAATGAAAATTTTTTTTCCATTCACAAGACTTAAATCAAGACTTTACTTAAGTAAAACAAGTGTTAAATCACTGGAACCAATTAAGTATTGGTATTTCACAACCAAATTTTAATGAATGAAAGAATGAAATAACTTACCAAAATACTAAAGGAAGTATAATATGTTTCTTAAATTTTAAAATATATCGTGCCAAATATTTTATTACGATGATTTCTTTACAAAAATAAAAATTGCTTAAGTAATTAACCACATGCCTTAACAGTTAACACTGGCATCTCATTAAACAAGTTAGCTTCCTAGGTCGGGCCCGATGCCCTTATAAGGTGCGAGTAGGCCCACGAAAAAATCAAATAAATAAAACAAATGTTGCTTAAAATTTATTACCCTATAACAATTTTTTAAAAAAATTAAGTTAAATTTTTAACTTTTCGATTATCTCCAAAAGTTCATTTCAAAGTCATTCAGAGAAATACATCCTTTTCCTTTTAAAATTAATTGCCTTCAAAAGGATCGGAATCTTTTAAAACATTTCATACCTTATTTTATAATTTATTATATCCCTTACGATTATAAAGGATACTTCACTTTAATGTCTACTTTTTTAAAATTAATATTATTAATTACTTAACTAAAGTTATAAAAATATAAACATAATAAAATAATAAATATATCCTATTAAAATTTAAAGATATACATGATAAAATATTAATTGCAATTATCTTTGAATAATTATTAGTTTTTACTATATAATTATAATTTATTTAAATCATATTTATTCTATTTAGCTTTTATCTTAACAAAATAAAAAATAATACAAAAACAGATATTATTTATAAACTTATTAATAAAAATGATTTTTTGTGCAAAAAAAATTAAACAAGTTTGGTTTTCTAAAAGAAATTAATTTTGATACACTAATAGTGTAAAAGAGTTTTATCTAATCATATGCTTCTATTTTTAAGACTTTTAAGATAGCGAGTAGTTGACTCAAACATTTTTGTTGATATGATTGATGTGATAATATATAATTAAATATTTGTATAAAAAAAATTTATACTAACAATGCATATAAATTAAATTCTTTTTAAACTTGCTTTTAAACTAACACATTCAATCATAAACTAAGTTCTCATAGTTAACTGGAAAATCAATGATACATGATCTTCTTTTCACATTGCACACTAGCCTCCCAAGTTACCATGAGTAAGTAGCATTGGCATCCCCAGTCAATTCTTTGCAGAGTGAAAAAGAGTAGTTAAAGGAGCAGCTTAAGGAGTAATGTCTCTAAATGAGTGATTTTTAAAATAAAATAAAATAAAATAGTAGCATCTCTAACCCTAATCAATTCTTTGCTAATTGGAAAAAAAAAATGCAGCTAAAGGACCAATTAAGTGAATTTTTTATTTTTAGTTGATATTGGATATTTTTGAAATAAATTAATCAAAATTTTCCTCCTTCTTTAATAAATCTATTTAATTATATTATATGCAAAGTTTATAATGTTATTATAAAATGTACTAAAAAAATTAATTGGAAATGGCAAGCATTTATTGATAGAAAAGATAATTATATAAAAATGTACTTGACTATGAAGAGTCACAATCAAACTCATCTTATTACTTGTTGTTCCTTTGGATAGAAAATATTTGTATAGATTTATCATTCAAATTCACTTAACTCAAATATTAGCTTTTAATTTTTAAGTTGAAATTTAAAAATTTTCAAATAAATTGTTGCTTTTTCATTTTGTCTTAGATGATGTAAATTGTAACAACCTCTATTATATAAGCCATGCTCGAGTCATGGAGTTACATTAAAAGGTTGTCACGGTGCTGAAAAATTCTTTAAAATATGGAAAATATAATATATGACCCTTTAATTGTTCACTTTATTACTAACTACTAGTCTCTGATACATAGAGAATAAAATAATTACACTTTAAAAGAAAATTGTGACCGACATAGTATACACCGTCTACTTCCGACAAATCGTTAGTTGGCTTCGATAGTCTCTTGATCTGGCTAGCGCCTGATTCGTGCTCAATGAGTGGCCCTGCACTCCGCCCCGCACTTGATTTCCAACTTGGGTGCTGGAATGTTTACGGAAAAGAAAAACATACAAGCAGGCAGTGAGAACCTAGGGTTCACAGTAGGTAAACTTAAACCAATCTTATAATGTCATTATAAACATTCCAGCTGCTTCGGTTTATTATGAAAATATGAGCACATGTAAACAAATAGTGGTTCAATTTTAAGTTGAAAATACCTTTCTCGAAGCGGGTTATATTTTAACAACCACTTACCATATTATTGTGACAGACATAGAAATATGAATAGTATAATATGCTTCAACCAGATTCATAATAACAGTATGACTTAATGAGATAACTGAAGATGCACTTATAGATGCTTATACTTGACTGTATGCAAGTGCACTTGACTTAATTCATGTCTTTCTTAACTTGCAACTTGATCTTACTTTCCTATGCTTGGTCCCCTGGAGATGAATGGCCTCTCTCACCTCTGGGCAATAGCCTGCTTTTCAGGTCCAAGCTCGTACCTATACATGAGTGACGGGTTTACTTTCCCTGACCCTCACACTAGTCTATTCCCACTAATCTGGTCGAAGGCTGGCCCAAGTCTTAAACAGTACTGCTCTGGTCCACGCTAGCTGGGTCTATGACATACCTCATGTGGTAGCTAGTACATCCCTCTTTCAAGTTCTTATCATCTTTCCTTTCCATATCTCATCATGCATGCAAATGCTTTGTGCATACATGAATATGCCTCATACTTTATTTCTCATATCATATTCTAATTATGTTTGCATGTATGGCATACATGAGCATAACATGTGAATGTAATATATTCAAAGTATAATCTCCCATAGCATAAGCTTTCATTATTTATATCATACTTAAATTCATCCTTGCATACCTGAACCTTATGAGCATAACATATAGATATTCATAACATCCATAGTTTCATAGACTTCTGCCGTAAATTTGGTAGTATAACGGATCAGATCCGCTTTCTCATGAATAGTACCAGCTCTCACAGACAAATCAGTCATAGTAGTATAATCAATCTAACATATTTCTTAATGCAAACCTTGCAATCCTCAACTCAAACTTTATATGTTTACTAACACTTGTGAAACCATCAATTTGGTCATTTCTGCCAATTCTACTTAGTTCTGCCCGAATTTTGTATAATCCACCTTTACCTCTATTCAACTCATTTAAACCTGAATTTTGGATATGTCATAACTCTATGTGTCTATTTTCTAACCTCTTTGGTCCCATATCATTTTGATTTATATAACTGAAGATATTCAAATTCTACCGCAGCCTATTCAGGCACTAGGCCGAATTACACCTGGAAGTATAAATTCACTAAAAATCGAAACTAAACTTAAATCATACGAAATTGGAGCCATATCAAAGCTAATAGGACAAATTTTCATTCGCAATAAGTTTCATTCCATTTTCTTTAGTATAGCTCGAGTTATAAGTCCTGAAATTCCACCTTTCTGAACTACCCTATTTTGGCTCGGTTTGGACATAGGGTAACTTTCTCGAACCACTGGGATCAATTGGGGTCATAACAAACTTGGAATTTCATATTGGGATATTCCCCTATGTGTAAGCTTTCTAAAAAAGTTAGTTTCACTCAATTTGGAGTTGTATAGGGTGAGTTATACCCTCCTCAAGTCACCCTACCCGGATGAAAGTCCTGATTCCTAGGTCAAACTTCAAAAATTCATATCTCTCTCAATACTAATCCAATGACTTCATATGATACATGTATGGAAAGCCCTGGATGTCTATTTTCATCTAAAAATGTTTCATCAGATTTAATCGGCTGTAGGCAGCACCGTACACTCTGCTGTACAGACTGCCGTGGAATTCTTCACCAAGATAGCATCCTACTTCTCCATTCCTTCTAATTTTCTCCTTCTAATCATAATTTTAACTCAAGATCTCCTATTAATCCAATCATAATACATTCAATAATTCATCAAATACATGAAGAAGAGTACAATTTCATGTAATCATAGTACAAATAATTCAAGAACAGAAATAGAATCCTACCTCTTTGGAGTGTGATTTGAGCTAAGTGTTGAAGCTTGAATTGTTAGAACCTTGTGAAGCTTGAAGGAGTGATGGAGTTGATTGAGAGAAAGGAAGAAGGAGGTTGGAACAAGAAGGAGAGGGAAAGTGGCATAGATCAGTCAGAAATGAGGGGGAGAGTCCGACTTAAATACATGGGGGTAGTTGGGATTATGAGTGTTGATTGGTTGAAATTTTGTGATTGAAGTTTGGCCATGTTTCCCACTTTTGTGGACAAATTGCTCTCCACGTCGTTCCAAAAGTGGAGCTCGCTTCCATTCTACTAAAATCGGAACTCATCCCTATTCCACTTAAAGTCGAAACTCGTGCAGGATGTCGGAACTCGTCCTATCTTATTTGAGACTTAGAAGTAAATTTGAATATCGGAAATCTTGTCTGGTTTATTTGAAGCTTGGAAGCAAAGTCGGATGTCGGAAATCATACAGCTTATAATCATATAATCTCGGGACTCCCCATTCAAACTCGGAAATACCAACAAAAATGGGAGGCTCCTGGGAATAATCTCGGAGATCGAAACTCGTGTATGACATAGAAATCAACTCAAGGATCCGAACTCGTGTCCATTCTAATTGGGTTCAACTCTAAGGTGGGAATTCGTTACATTCAACTCGGAAGTCGGTACGTGCACCATTGTGTTAAACTGTAACTTCTGAGGTCGGAAACCATGTAGCATGAGGTCGGAACTTGGGTACGTCTTGAAGATACATTATGAGATCGGAAATAGGGTACATTTTCTTTAAGACTGAAGTCGGATATCGAGAATCACGTTCATGTTGTTCGGACTTAAAGGCTAAGTCAGAAGTCGGGAAATGAGGAATGATGGATATAGTTAAGGTCGGAAATCGGAAATCGGAAATTATGCTAAAATTCGAAGACTAACTCGAAAGTCGTAAATTATCCCGTTCTATGTGAAATTCGAAGATGAAGTCGGGAATCATGAAAACTAGTGAAGTCAGAACTTGGAACTCGTGGTGGAGGTAAAATAGAATAATTTAGCACAAAGAAAATTGGGGATGTTACATAAATTCTGTTAAAAAATAAATAAATTTGATTTTATTTTGGGGAAACTAAAACAAGACATTTCAAGGTATTAATTTGATGAAAATTAAAACATTGAAAAATAAGATTTAAAAATTCCAGAATAAAAGTGACAAACAAATAATCCATTCACTAAAAAGTTGAAAGACCAAAATTTAAAGCGATAATAAAAGAGATATCTAAGTTTAGTAACAAAAAAAAAAAAAAAAAATAGAATTAGGATCAATTTGAGACTGTAAAATAAATAAAGTAAAACAGTAAAGTTACAATTCATAAATGGAAACATGTCATTAATTTGACACAATATGCTCTAAAATTAAAGATTTTTTTATAAACAACGGTAGAGAGCAATGAAATTACTAAAAATTAATGAAAGATATAAGAAAATTTGAAATTAAAATGAAAATATACATTACTAAGGGATATCCAAAAAATAAGACTAGCTATGATGAAGATTTACCTCCCTTTATGGAACCTTTTCATATCTTTGGGTTTCAAAACCCTTGCATTCGTGGACCAATAAAAAGCATCCATATGGATTTATAATAATAACATGTAAATTGTATTTTATATCAACATTTAATTTTGCAAAATAGTACTTATTAAACTTGAATCTTAATTTTTATTATATTTATAAAAATATGACTATAGATTAGGGTTGCCAATAGGGGTATATTTATTTGATCCGTGGGGGCTGGTCCACAATGGGAAAGATTGATCCATAAGATTGTTAAATAGGAGAGTCTAGCTTGTTTAGGCCCAGCCTATTTAGGCCTACTAGCTAAAATGGTCATGTCTACCAATAACAAATATTAACAAGCCAACAAAATGTTGGCCAAATCTATTTAAAGATAGTCCACAAACTTAAACAAGCTAGTCCTTAGCCTAACCCATTTAATTCTAGCCCATTTCGGCCTGCAAGTTAAATGAGTCAACCCAAACTATAGTGTTAACAAGCCAATATAATATTAGCCCGCCCTTTTTAAGGTTAGCTCGTAAACATAAACATGACAACTTTTCCTAATTAGAACTATAGAACACTTTATACAACCTAAATAAAATAATATTAGCCTAACCCATTTAAGTGACTAGTCCATTTCACTTACTCCTAAGTGAAACTAGGGATAGCAATAGATATCCACGGGAGTGGAGACATGCCCCTGCCCCTATCCCTATTTAGAATTTTGCCCCTTGTCCCATTTCTATCTCCATTGTAAGTCCTTACTCCCCATTCCCCACAGGGATTTGAGTCCCTATTCCCCGTTCCCCACAGGGATTCAAATGCCTATGGATATTTGCGGGTTTATTAAAAAAAACTCAAAAAAGAATCTAAAATAAGAGAGAAAAATTTGACTAAAATACTCTTAAATCTAAATAAAATATTCACAAATATCCATAATTTATAACATTATCTAACACAACATGATCTAAATTAAAAATGAAATACATAACACAAATTCCTTACAAGAAAATTAGAAATATCTAACTCACAATGAGGGAAAAGGAAGAATGACTAGTTTTTTTTTTGGTTATGTATTTTTATATATAAGGACATTTAAATAATTTTATATTATAAAAAATTTAGCAAGTTCTCATGGGGTAGGGACCTCATCCTTTGCCCCAACCCCATTTACTAAACAGGGATTTCCCCATCCCCGTGAGGGACCAAACTTGTCCTTGTACCTATCGCAGGTAATCCCCGCGGATACCAGCTTTGGTAGGTTTTTTTTTTTTTTTTTTGCCATCCTTAAGTGAAACTAAGTTTTGACTTGAGTGTTAGAGTTCTTGTAGGTCCCGCACCAAAGCTATGGATTCGTGAAGAGAAAAGGAGGAATGATTACATTTTTTTGTTTTTGGTTATGTATTTTTATATATAAGGACATTTAAATAATTTTATATTATTGGAAATTTAGCAAGTCCTCATGGGGTGGGGACCTCATCCCCCGCCCCTGCCCCATTTACTAAACGAGGATTTTGTACTTCAATTTTTTTTCATGCTAAGTTACCTTAGTAACTCTGAGTAATTAGGCACTTGATGAGAAATTAAAGGATTAAGACCTAATTAAAGACTTTATGAGGTAATTTTAAAGAGAAAAGCTATGAGAACACTTAATTAAGATTAGAGAATCACTGATTAAGTAAGTCAAACTCTTAATGGCTTAATCAGACATTAATTACCTATAATTAGCTTTAATCAAGTTTAATTAAAGGTAATTAATCTTAATTAAAAGTTTAATTTTTGTTAATCATATTCTTGTGAGTTAATCACTAATCCTTGCTTAATCTAATTAATTAAGTTGCAAGAGCACTTAATTACATAATTAAAATTCAAATTTAGTCAAATAGACAATAAAGCATTTGAAGATATCATTAAAGCATAAAGCATGAGACAAAGTTGCTTTTTATAAGAGTTGACTATGCTTTATCTCCCCCATCATCCAATTTGTCCCTTTAATCCCTAATTAACACAAGATAACACAAATGACACAAAATTATCTCCCTCCTCCTTGCCTATATGCTACGGCCACAAACATACACACACACATACACACACACATATCCACTTTTCATTTTTCAACTTCTATTCTCTCTCTAGTTCTCAAACTCTCTAACCTCTCTCTACATTTCTTCTTCTTCTTCTTCTTCTTCTTCATCATTCTCCATCACCATAACCAAACCTTCTTCACTAAGCCCTCCAAAGGTTACCTTTTTTGATATTTGGAGACAAGATATACACACTACAAGCTTTATTTTCACAAGAACTCAAGAGCTCTCTCCTTCTCCATTCAAAACCGCCAACTTCACCACTTGGAGGAGCCATCATCTTCTTCATGTTCTCCTTCAAGAAGGCACCATATTCAACACTAGGTAGTGATCTTTCAGTTCTTCTTTTTGTTACTCAAGAAAGCTTGAAGCTTGGCTTTCACTATGATCAAGAACTTCAAGTGACAACTTGAAAAAGAACTCTATGCTCTTCATGATCAAAGTTTCCATTTTTGATAAAGTTTGATTCTTTGAGTTGTTTCATGAGATCTTGTGTGTTTCTTTTCTTGAATGCATCAAAAGTTATTGTTTTAAAGGAAATATGCTTTCTTGGTGGTGTTTATGCTTAAAGTTAGTTTCTTTTTTTATGAGGAGTTATTGGTTGAGAGATCCTCTTTTTACACCTTTATGATTCTTGATGTGATCAAGAACATTTTAAAGCATAAAACTTTAAAAACTTTGCTTCTTGATGCACTAAAAATGGCGCTATGTCTCATATGTTTCATAAAGTTTCATTTTGTTTTCTTGAAGACAAAAATATATTTAAAGATTCAAACTTTCACAAGATATAAAGATTTCTAGTCATAAAAATAATAACTTGTCACTTTTATGTCACAAATATTGAATCTTGAAGACAAGACACGTCATAAAGTTTCAAACTTTCTTTAAGAATGTAACTTTTGGTCATAAAAATGTAAACTTGCAACTTTATCTTATAAAGATTGAATCTTGAGTTAAAAATATTGACTAAAGTGTTTAACTTTCTTCAAGAATGGATCTTTTAAGTCTTAGAGCAACTTTAAGTCATAAAATTGGAATCTTAAAGGTATAATATGATTCAAAGTTTCAACTTTTTTAAAGTATAAGATTTTTCAGCCATAAAGTTAGCATCTTGTATTATTATTTCATAAAGGTTGAATCTTATAGACATGAATATAATGCAAAGGTTCATACTTTATTAAAGAATGAAACTTTATAATCATAAAGGTGGAATCTTGTCATTTTATTTAAATAAGATTGAATCTTGTAATTTGTTGGAATAAAGATTTCTTTTTGATGACTAGCAAACACATGGTGTTGTTGGGTTCATGAGTGTGGTTATGCGTTGTCATTACCCAAGGGACTAGAGGGATCTCGAAATCCTTTGGGAACAGAAGTATAATTAGGGCCTCTAAGCATACCATGAACCTAGGAATCACTAGTGTGCTATCTCATAGAAACTAAAAGATTGGAATGCAAAATGTGAGCTAAAACACCATATTAGGCTTTGGCCACCTTGAAGAGGAAAAGAAAAATAAGTGTCAAATTTTGTTAACTTTAACACACTACTCCATAAGATGTACACATAAGAATGTTATGAAATTATTTAGTAGAAATGAATCCTGAGGCAAAAGGTGACTTCACTCAAGAATCAAGCAACTAAAAGTTCACAACACACATTCATACTAAACTATGTGGTTCTCTTATGTGTAAGCATGAAGAATCACATGATGATTCATAAGATTTCTCGCAAAGGGAAAATGGAACCATAAACACTCATTAGGGTATGAACGTATGATGCTATTAAGCATAATATATGATAAGCCTTATCTAGAATTCTACTCGTGATTGAGAATTGTTGATGCTTGATATGGTGATATAAAATGAGTATTTTGGTTGTTGGTTGAAATTTCAATGCTTGTCAAATTTTGGGGAAGCTCCAGTTTAGTAGTTATGCTGCCAAATTTTCGCAAAAATGTGGACTTAGAAATATTTTTGTGCATATATAGCTTATTCTTGAGAAATAATGCATTGAAAATGAATGATGTAATGTCAAGTATCATGTTATAAGATTGAAATAAATGTTTGGATATGATCCTTCTTAAGGGAAGGTGATCCACTAAGACTTAAAGACCCTTTATTATGGATGTAAGGGGTGAAAAGGAGGACCTTCCAACTTAAAGGCATGTAAATCCCCTTGTCAGCTTAGTCTGATTTTAGATTAGTACTGTATGGCGATGACCACGAAATGAGCTCATGTCCAATAGCAGTCTATTCCAAGGGAAAGTAAGGAATGTTAAGCACGTGTTAAGATTGAAAGTAAAGTTAATAAAAGACTCTGGTTAAGTCCATATGGTCACATGATAGTGCATGCATCATTATTTCCTCATATGCATGGTCGTGATTGTTGATGTTATGCTTAGTTTGTATGATTCTATTCTATGTCCTTATGTTGCTTATGCCATGTTTATGAGATTAAACCTAAAAGAAAACTACTTCGGAAACTATGTTTTCAAAATCATTAAAACTGAATCTATGCATATTCATTGTTTTTATAAATAAACCCGAAGTAGCTAGAACGACGATGATGACACAGTAATTGTCTAGTCGCGATCCTACAGAGAATCTTGTATTTCTCACTCCTATATTCCATGTCATCTTCAGAGGATGCTAGTGTCGGGCAGCATGGTGATTTATATTGAGTTCCTAATCTGGCATTAGCATTTTGACCCAATGCTGAATGCCTCTATAATGACTACGAGAGTAGCAATGAGGGTCTACATCTTTCACAGCCATCAATTTCATTCCATTGTTATGAGCCTGTTCTTCCGGCTCCATGAGCGGTATGATGACGTCTGGCAGCAAGTGTCGCAGCTTACTCCAAATTACAATTTTAAAATACTTAATTACACTAAATTTGAAGTATAGTGCAACCAAGGTCGTCTCACAAGGATGTTGTTGCTATCTAGTTAAGTAACAAGGGAGTATATGCAAACATGCAGTCAATAAGCTATAAAAGAAAAGTATATGAAAATAAAAACACTAGTTCAAAGAGTTCCTTAGGCATAAGGTGAATCAATCATTAACGCACAATATATCAAACACATGAAGTGCGACTAATTTGAGCTATTAGAGAGACCTCTACTAACAACCCCATAATTCTACCTAGAGAACTCTAGGAATTCAACCAACACATAATTGATTAGATAATTGAGACCTCAACTCTAATTAACCTATGTTGATTTCTAGCCCCAATTGTATTAGCCTAGGTTTGAACCCAAACCCAATTCCTAATTCTTTAACTAATCAAGTTCATACTAATTGACCAATTAGCAATCACCCAACTAAATCCTCATTCATAAACTCACATATCAATACCATTCAATGCAAATTTACAAATAAAAGAGGGCAAAGAATCAAGAAAACAAACATGATTGAAATTCAAGCATAGGGTTTCAAGATTACAACCATAATGCCCTTGGAGTCTCCTTGAACTAGCTTGAAATCCTACTCCTCCATAGCAATGAAGGTTACAAACTAGAACCCAAAACAAGTATCTTACAAAATGAAAGGAAAAGAAAAAGAAAAGAAGAGGAGAGGAGAAGAGAAGAGAAGAAAAAAATGAAAAAAATGTTGGAGAGATGAGTCCCCCTTCGCGTCTCTCTTTTCTCTCTTCTTATCAGACCTCAAATGTCAAAATTCAAAAATGCCCTTGAGCCCAACTTAATCCTCTGCCTCTTAGCTTTAAGTGGACACCCAATTTGCTTAATTTGGACTTAAAATGAGAGAGTTATGGCCCAATCTTTATAGCATGTTCAGGTTGTACGTGTATTCGCATCAGTCCATTTTAACAGCCAATAAATCCATGAAGATGTCATTATTTTGGAGAGTGGTCTTCATATGAATTGAATCTTTATGTCTTAGCTTTCAAATGGCACTAGTTTTGCCTCAATCCAATGCCTGCAACTCACGTTATAGCCCAATTAGTGCACACTACTCCAGTTCCAGCGTAACAGCCTTGTTCTGACTTCGTAGCCCAATTCAACCCACTAGACATCTGAATTTGTTGTTGACTTCTTCATTAATGTTGTAGATATTTCTCTCAGCTTTCCTACAATATAGAATTTGTAATTTTTAGATATCTACAACTCAAGATACAGCCATAATACAAAAATAGTATAAATTTGTAATAATGCTGAAAAATACAATTAAGCCCAATTAGAGTCCAAACTTATAAAATATGTCCAATATTATTCAATTAAGTACAAAAGAGGTTCAATAAACTAAATATGAGGGTTAATCAATGTATCAAAATATTGCTTATCAACGTCACCCTAGATGACATACGTCCACGTTTCCATCCTCTGAGATACCCCACCGATTAAGAGTCTGACTCGGACGCCCAATTAACACTAACTATTTCTATGCAATTCGACCCCTCGGAGTCATCCTTCCCGACCTACTCTATAGAGTCCGACCCTTCGGAGCTATCATACCCCTCGATGATTCGTTTGACTTTGGATTCTTCCGTTTCTTTTGCTAGCTCAACTCCACCCTTGGTTGAAGGACGTGGATTCATTCATAGCGTGTTGTACCCCGTGGGCGTGGGCAGGCCCATGGAAGGGAACATGGAGATGATGCACCCGGTGGTTTTGAAAACGGATACCTTTCATTCGATGGTTGACATGGATGACGCATGCTAAGTTGATCACGAGGATAGCCCTTTTGTTAATAGTTATAAGGTTATCATTTTCTTTATAGCATGTATATGTGGTCAAGATTCATATTGTATTTTCCTTTCATGATGCATATGGTTAGGTTATCTTGTAAGGGCGACAGTAGATATCGGACCCCTAACTTACTATGTAGAACTTATCATGCTACTATTAACTATATCTAACTATATTGGTTATGGAATGATATTGCAGTGTTATGTGATTCAAGATGATTGTTTTTTTATGATGCCTTATTTATTTTATCGCACTGCATGTATGAGATATCGATGTTTGGTATTATACGTTCACAACACGTTCATTGCTCTCATTGTTTTCAAAAAATTTATTTCATTATTGTTCAAAAAAATTTACCGTTATTTTATTTATAAAGTAATTTGAGCAATAAAGCTAGTTCCACAAGTAAAAGTAACAACTAGTAATTTCATAATATGACTTAAGTATATTATGAAACTATTAGGATATTATAGATTTTTCCCATCCCTGCAAGAGACCAAACTTGCCCCTGTCCCTATCCCTAGTGTAGGTAATCCCCACAGATACCAGCTATGGTTGGTTTTTTTTTTTTTTTTTTTTTATGTTGCCATCCTAAGTGAAACTAAGTTTTGGCTTGAGTATTGAAGTTCCTTGTAAGTCCCCCACCAAAGCTATGGATTCGTGAAGATCTCGAACCAACAAGGACTCATCAAAGGATGTTGAGAACCGGTCATAACAATTATAAATATATGACAAAATTAAAAAATATTCAAAATAATCCTATATAAAAACTAGTAAGTATTTAAGTAGTTAAATTAAATTTTAAATTTATAATTACATGACTGATAAAAATTAATGTTTATCAAAATTTTCTTTCTTTTTATTATACATATTAGAAAATAGAAAATATCAAGAGAGTACCATGTATTTACTAATTTTTAATATTTTATTAAAATAAAAATAATTATTAAATCACATAGATAAATAATAAATACTATTTAATATAAATTATAATTGTATATAATAAAATAATTATGAATATTCAATATAATTTATTTGTTAATTTATAACTAATAAAAATTTTTATTTGTGAATTTATTGTTTTATGTAATATAACATCTTATATTATAGCTCACTAACATTATATAGTATGAAAATTTTATTAGATCTTATATTATCAGAAATTATCCCATTAAACACGTCAAATGATCCCTTTGTTTAATTATGAAAGGATCACCTCATTAAGTATTATAGGATCCCCTCCTTAATTCCTACATCATCCTTTCTCGCAAACCCCCTTGAGATTTCTCAAAATGATATTTAACTACATTTTTGGTTGAAAATTTCACTCCACCCTATTATGAGAATATTCTAATGAAATATTCTCGCTTATTTAACTATGGTTAATCCAAAATATTTTTTTTTTTAAAAATCCTCAACTAACCTTAACTCACATAGTCTCATTCTTTGATCACCACTTACCCTTACTAGACTTTGTTATATATCTTATTAAAAAACTCATAATAAACAAGGTAAAACTTCTCCTTCTTGTAATTTTCTCTATATTCTCATTATTTAAGATGCTCTAAAATATGAAATTATATTGATTAATATCAATATAGAATTCCAACTAATTACATAGATAATTTACTTTCTCATGATAAAAAAAAAGGATAATTCCCTTGTTCCCTTTCTCTCTCTTTATATAGATAGTTTATTTATTTTGCCTACAAATAAATCAACTTTTTCTAAACTAACCTGTGTAACACCCTCTATTATATAAGCCATGCTCGAGTTATGGAGTTATATTAAGAGGTTGTCACTGTGCTAAGAGAATTTTTATAATGTGAAAAATATAATACATGGCCCTTTAACTGCACACTTTATTACTAAATACAGTTCATAAATTTTGTCATCTCGATACATAGAGAATAAAATAATTACATTTAAAAAAAAATTGTAACTAATATTATACACAGAAACTGCTTCTACATAGCGGCTGTCACCCTTACTGAACTTCAACCAACCTCTATAGTCTTCCGAGCTGACTTAAGCCTAAGTCTTGAATGATGAACATCCTAGGTTTCTGCCTTGTTCTTAAGTTTTAGCCTAGGATCTGGAATGTTTACGGAAAAGAAAAATATACAAGCAAGCAATGAGAAACTAAGGTTCTTAGTAGGTAAACTCGAACCGTCACGCATACAGTGTCATCATAAACATTCTAGCCACTTTGATTTCTTATGAAAATGTGAGCACACATACACAAGCAGTGGTTCAATTTTAAGTTGAAAACATCTTTCTCAAAGCAGGTTACATTTTAACAACCACTTGGCATATTATATGACAGACATAGAAATACGAATAGTGTAATATACTTCAGTAAGAATCATAATAATATCATGACATAATGAGATAGTTAGAGATGCACATATAGATGCTTGTACTTGACTGAATGTAAGTGCACTTGACTTAATTCGTCTCTTTTCTTAACTTGCAACTTGATCTTGCTTTTCTACTTGGTCCCCCGGTGGTGAATGGCCTCTCTCACCCCTGGGTAATAGCCTACTTTTTAGGTCCAAGCTCATACCTATACATGAGTGACGGGTTTACTTTTCCCCGACCTTCACATCGATCTATTCCCTTTAAATCTAGTCGAGAGCTGGCCTAAGTCTTAGACAGTACCACTTTGGCCCACACTAGCTGGGTCTATGCCATGCCTCACATGATAGCTTGGTACGTCCCTCTTGCAAGTCCTTAAAATTTTTTTCTACCTCTTGGATATAATTATGCACGTGAATGCTCTATGCGTTCATGCATATATCTCATATCATTCCTCAATCCTATTTGCATGCATGATTTTCATAGACATGGCATTCATATGAACACATGTATCCTTATAATCTTAGCACAATTATTCATAATATAAGTCCTCATAAACTCCTGCCGAAAATTCGGCAGCATAACGGATCGAGTCTGCATTCCTATGAATAGTGTTAGACTACTAGAAGGATCAATCAAGCAATAAACCAACATAGAGCATCAAGTTTTATAACAATAATATCAATCATATAATATGTCAACATAAATACATAACTTAGGTTTTCTGCTCATTCTACTCAATTCTGCCTGATTTTGTAAAATTCACCATAATTTCTATTCAATTCAGTTGGACTTAAATTTTGAATATGTTATAGTGCTATGTGTCTAGTTTCCAACCCTTTTGATCCCATCTCATTTGATTTATGTAGCTCAAGTTATTCAAAGTTTACTTCTGTCTGCCTTACAACTAGCCAGAATTGCACTTTTAAAAGTAAAAATTCACTAAAAATAGGAAACTAAGTGAAATCATACAAAATTTATATCAACTTAAATCTAACAAAATAAGATTTCAAATGAATATCATTTGCATGAGTATATTTTGAGATATAATCCCCGTAACTTGACCCTACTGGACTACCATGTTCCAGCCCAATTTGAACTTAAGGTAATTTCATTGATATGCTGGAAATAATTGGCAGTGAATCTAACTTTGAAATTTTTATAGGATGTTTCCTTATATGTTAGCTTTCAAACAACATTAGTTTCACTCAATTTAGAGTTGTGTAGGGTGAGTTACACCCTTCTTAACTCATACTACCTAGAAGAGAATCCAGATTTCTAGCTCAAACTTAAAAAATTTATAACTAATTCTATACTAATCCAGTGGTCTTATAATTTATGTGTATGAAAATCTCTAAATGTCTAGTTTCATATAAAAATGGATTCATCCACTTTCTACAGCTGTAGACAGAGCTATACACTCTGCAAGTATGGATACTGAAGGGTTTTATCACAAAAATAGATTCTGCTTAGCTCCT
The DNA here is from genome assembly GCA_031439585.1 of Pterocarpus macrocarpus. Lineage (NCBI taxonomy): Eukaryota > Viridiplantae > Streptophyta > Magnoliopsida > Fabales > Fabaceae > Pterocarpus > Pterocarpus macrocarpus. Next base: position 10,689,571 of record CM062514.1, read on the forward strand.
TTTTGAGTTTTTGATAAATTCCTCAACTTAAACTAAATTTCTTCATTTCAATTCATAAGAAAAACATCATAACACAAGCATACAAGCATGGAACAACATGGCATAAGGAGCACACGACATCCATGTAGTCACACAACACAACAATTAACTAAGGATTTGAGCTACCTACCTCAAAATTCTTGAAACTATGGAAGTAAGGAAGCCAAGAACCAACTCCTAGCCTCTTTCCTTGACCATGGCAGCAACTCACATGAATGTGGGGAGGCTCTATTTGATATTTAATCATGAAATTGTTAAGAGGGGTTTTGTAGAGAAGGAAGTGAGGATCAATTTTTATAAAAGGAGCAAGAGGGTTTGAGGCCAAGAAGGCCATGAACTAGGAGCTTGAAGCTCATAGCCATGGAAGCAAGGAAAGAAAGGAAGAAGAAGAAGGAGGAATGGAGAAAATATGGCAGCTGGTGGGGGGCGAAATAATAGAGGAGCTAGAGGGGATTTTGGTGTTTTAAAAGATGATACTCTCTTATGATTGATGGAGGCTTGGTTGGTGGTTGTTTGGCCAAGTCTCTCCACTCACTTGGCAGCCAATTGGGGCCATCCATACGGGTAGAATTGGCTCAATTTTCAGCCACTCAACTAGTGGTGTTAGTGTGAAATTCTACTGATTCGGTTCTGGCGGTTTAAAATACCGAATCTTCGCTGATTTTCTTCAAATCGGCAAAACTTTACTAAATGACTCTGAGAGAATTTTGATATCTCTATTCTAATTGTTCCTAAGCCTTATCCCTCTAATTAACATCTAATTAACTCTTAATTAATATTTAATTAACTTCTAATTACCCTTACATAACTATTAAAACCGAATAAATAGATTAACGGCGTAAATCAAACATTTTCGCAAATTCAGAGCCTTTTTGTTTTCTGTTTTCTGTAACTAATGGCATTTCTGTAATTTTGAGTAACTCCACGGACACCCTACGTCATTTCACACTAGATTGCCTTCATGGCCCAGTCAGCAGAGATTTAAACTTCTATGGTTTCACCACGTGATTTTACTCTGTTTAAAAATCCTATTCTGCTAATTCTACAGATATGGGGATATAAAGGTCATTTCATGAAAAGTTCTAAGGTTATTGTGGGAATATATCTTTGGGGTCAAGATATAATTTCTAAAAATTATGGGCATCACTGCAATTAACAAAAGTTTACAAGGACACTTTTGTCATTTCCCATTTTTTAACATATGGCAGTGCCATATTTTCAACGGTAGTGTTACACTACCCTATAATTTTGAGTGTGAAGATCGTTATGGCATAACACTGCCTGAGAAATTTTCACACTGCATAAAGAAAATAATTCAAGGTTTCCATTATGTTTTGTTTACGAAAGTTGGGATGTTACATTTCTACCCACCTTAAAATGAATTTTGTCCTCAAAAGTCCAAGGCTAAGAATATTTAGGAGCATTCTCTTAGCTTATTGGGGTAATCTCTTCTTCGAGTTTGTGCATTGTCCTAAAATTGATTGTCGGTAATTACAGGGTATTGTTTCAGTACATGCAAAGAACCCTTAAAAATTGTGTGGGTGCCCGAGTTTATCTCATATCAATGATGTCTTAAACTTTCATTAGGTTCATTGGAGACTTTCCTCATCTCCTTTGCTTTGAACTTAATTATTTTTACTTTGTAGTAACTACCAAATCTTTTGTTCCTTACACTTGAGACCTTAGATATCAATCCTTGAAGATTCGCAATTATAAGGATTACCAGCGATTGTCATGATCGATGTTAATGTATAATAATGAAAATGGTTGCATCGAAATTTTAGGAGGCTCATACAACTTTTTCCAAGATTCTTACTCACGTGAATACTCTTAGTCCAAAAATAAATTTTCTTCATTAAAGTCCTTTAGAAATATAGGCTTAGGTCTCTTCTCAGAATTATAGCTAGAAGCTTTGTCTTAAAACTCCTTTTCCTTATAAACTTCACCTCGTGCTCCATTACTTGTGGGAAGATCTCAGGTCACACCCACTGTATGGTTAAAATTTATAAGATTTATAGCTCTTCTTATTACCATCCTCTTGTTCTCCTTGATTCTATCAAGGCATACGTGATTCGGCGTAGAAATGGGGGTTAATAGCCATATTTCCTTAGCAAAGTTGCAGACTTTTCCTTATCTCATTTCTTTTCTATGAGATACCTTCCTAACACGTCAAGAGTCCCCCTAGATTGTATAACTGCCTTTAGTACACTTTATCTTGACGATGGTCTGATTTGTTAGCAAGCTCGCCGAGAAAGTTACTTATCTTTCTTGCCACGTGTCTGACTACTATTGCATTGTGATTTCTGATAAACTCTTCATTACTTGTGTCTTGAGTCTTCAACACCAACTCGAGAAGTTCTATTGTTACCAGGGCTATTGTCTATAGTAGCAATTAATTTCAACAAATAGTGGTCATAGGGGCCCTATCAAAGTTTTTGGGAAATCAATTTAGCGATTTCCAAGGTGTTGGTCCACTTTACCACCTTTGATCAGTGATGAGTTCCCTTATGTTGAGTCTAGAGTGTAGGACTAGAATATTTTCATAAACTGTAACTATAAGCCTTGCTTTGAAATCTCTCCTCTTCTTATGGGCTCTATTCCATTTTTCTCATTATCTGCTAGTCGGATTTCGTGTCGTCCCTGTTGAGCTTCTTAATGACTATTGCAATATCTTTTCCCCTAGAATATGATCAATTCAATATGAGAAAAAGGATTGTTGAGCTGAAAAGATTCCATCACTCTCCTATCTTCTCCAATTTGGTAGTGAGGAGATTCCTCATTTATTATGTTGACATCCACCTTCTTCCAAACTTTAAATACCAACTTAAGGAATCTCGTGGTTACCAGCACTACATTTCTCATTGATGGTCAATCCTAGTATAATATATATCAAGTTTATGGTTAAACTTTACATTACTTTCACTACTGAGCCTTCCAGTTATCCCTTGTAACATCTTGCCCCTAGGATGTAATTCACTTGCTATGAGAGATGGAAATCATGGTCTTGCTACCCTGTTGAAGTTACAATATGAGGATTTCCCAAAAGGTCACCCATCTTAATATTACTCTCGTCCGAGCATGCTTAACTACGGAACTCTAATAGAACCTAGTGCGTTAGTGATGATCGCATTTAATCTAGCCCAAGGTATAGAGACTCTTCTGATTGCCTCTAATTCTGACATCGTAACCTTGCCCCTCGTGGGGCACGCTTCTAAACCCTTTTTGATCTTATATTGGTACATCATCCGGTCTTGCTTAGGGTGCATTGGGTCTGTTGCACTTATGACTGGTGCCAAGGCAACCCTACTTGGTATTTGGTACACAATCTTATTTGCATTATAATCTCATACTAGGTAGCTTTTCTCTTTTTAATGGGCCAGTCAGAAATCCAAATTTCCTCTTTTCCTACCTCGTTCCTACTATGTTCTATTGTTCCTACAGAAACTTGTCTGTTTTCATTTGTTAGAACCTACCATGTTGTTACTCCCTTGGTTTATTAGGATTAGTTGCATACTTTAAGTCTTTATTACTCTCGCTTGAATCTGTTACTCCACCCATAGCATATATAATGGTACCTAAAGGCAATTGTTAGACTTTGCTTTTCTTCTCTGAATAGCCTCATTCCTTTACTAATAACATGTTGAAGATGATTCTATCATCCAGTTCCTATGGTGGCTGAGGTTGATAGAATTTGAACATGACTAAATTTTCTAGCACTTCCTTTATCCCTGAAAGGTAGGAAAAATTACACTTGATTCGTATGCCACCTCTAGTTTGAAAGTGTTCCTACTTCAGGTTAGTAGGAGATATACTGCCTCTCTCTCTTGTTACACTTATAACTTTATCTGCTTTCCATACCGTGTATAATTGTATCTCTATCTTGATTCAATGTACAGTTAGATGGGTCTCTTTACAGTTTACTCAATTGTTTCCCTTTCGAAGCCAAGATTCCACCTAGTACTCTTCCAATTTGCAATCGCTACAAGGGTAGTTCCCACTACCCTTAAGGAAGAAACCACTCTATCCTTTGGACGGGGACTTAAAAAGGTCTCCCGTATACCTAACCGAAGCTTCTGCCCTTAGCTTCTTTCATTTATTCTCTGCTTCATTCGTCTACTCTACAAATTTCTTAATGAAGAATCAGGTCTTTATAATATGGTATTACCATAATCCAAAATAAAAGCCATTGACTGAATTTGCTGGCGAGGTACCTTCAAGGTAATCTCATCTATGAAGAAAATAAGGGCACTATCTATACCACATAAGATAACCTCATCAGCGAGTAATCACCTTACTCCTATCGAGTATTAAAGTTACAAAACCAGGTAGAAGAATCCCCTAGATTCAAGCTAGAGAAGATAGTCTAGATTGGGTAATTGTAATGAAGCTTGAAACAAGCCCTATCAAGGTAAAGAAGATTCTTACTCAACTTGTCTCCAGCTAAGATTTTGCCTTTGATGATGGAAAATCTTCGGCTACCTGGCAACACTTTACAACCAACCTTTTTTTTATATAACTAGGTTTACTATGTCCATAGCAAACCGTCCGACATAATTTCTTTGATTAAATCCCCAATTCTCTGCACTCCTTAACTTGCTCAATTATCTGCCCGTTTATCCCATCGCTACTTTCTAAGAGTCTTATCCCTAATAATTATGTATAGAAGGTTCCTAATAAGCCTGCTTAGTGTTTTAGGCTTCTGTTTACACAAAATCTTATATTGAGGTGATCAGGCTCAACATTCAGTCAAATGCAACAATAGTCCACAACATTCATAGCAAGACTACCATGCAAAATCTTCTATGTCCTCGCACGTGAGGACCTAAAGCATGGTTTATCTAGACTCTTAGAGTATGCTTCAGAAGCATAGTTAGTCTATCCACGGGCCTACATAGGACGAACTACTCTGATACCGATAAATGTAACACCCTCTATCATATAAGCCATGCTCGAGTCATGGAGTTATATTAAGAGTTTATCACTGTGCTAAGAGAATCTTTATAATGCGAAAAATATAGTACATAACCCTTTAACTGCACACTTTATTACTGAATATAGTTCATAAATTTCGTCATCTCTGATACATAGAGAATAAAATAATTACATTTAAAAAAAAATTTTGTAACTAATATTATACACAGAAACTGCTTCTACATTGCAGCTGTCACCCTTACTGAACTTCAAACAACCTCTATAGTCTTCCGGGCTGACTTAAGCCTAAGTCTTGAATGATAAACATCCTAGATTTCTGCCTTGTTCTTAAGTTTTAGCCTAGGATCTGGAATGTTTACGGAAAAGAAAAATATACAAGCAAGCAGTGAGAAACTAAGGTTCTCAGTAGGTAAACTCGAACCATCAAGCATACAATGTCATCATAAACATTTCAGCCACTTCGATTTCTTATGAAAATGTGAGCACACATACACAAGCAGTGGTTTGATTTCAAGTTGAAAACATCTTTCTAGAAGCGGGTTATATTTTAACAACCACTTGGCATATTATGTGACAGACATAGAAACACGAATAGTGTAATATACTTCAGTAAGAATCATAATAACATCATGACATAATGAGTTAGTTAGAGATGCACATATAGATGCTTGTACTTGACTGAATGCAAGTGCACTTGACTTAATTCGTCTCTTTCTTTAACTTGCAACTTGATCTTGCTTTTTTGTACTTGGTCCCCCGGAGATGAATGAGCTCTCTCACCCCTGGGTAATAGGCTACTTTTCAGGTCTGAGCTCATACCTATACATGAGTGACGAGTTTACTTTTTCCCGACCCTCACACCGGTTTATTCCCCTTAAATCTGGTCAAGGGCTGGCCTAAGTCTTAGATAGTACCGCTCTGGCCCACGCTAGCTAGGTCTATGCCATGCCTCATATGATAGCTTGGTACGTCCCTCTTGCAAGTCCTTAAAATTTTTTACTACCTCTTGGATATAATTATGCACGTGAATGCTCTATGCGTTCATGCATATATCTCATATCATTCCTCAATCCTATTTGCATGCATGATTTTCATAGACATGGCATTCATATGAACACATGTATCCTTATAATCTTAGCACAATTATTCATAATATAAGTCCTCATAAACTCCTGCCGAAAATTGGGCAGCATAACGAATCGAGTCTGCTTTCCTATGAATAGTATCAAACTACTAGAAGGATCAATCAAGCAACAAACCAACATAGAGCATCAAGTTTTATAACAATAATATCAATCATATAATATGTCAACATAAATACATAACTTAGGTTTTCTACTCATTCTACTCAATTCTGCCCGATTTTGTAAAATTCACCATAATTTCTATTCAATTTAGTTGGACTTAAATTTTGAATATATTATAGTTCTATGTGTCTAGTTTCCAACCCTTTTCGTCCCATCTCATTTTGATTTATGTAGCTCAAGTTATTCAAAGTTTACTCCTGTCTGCCCTACAACTAGCTAGAATTGTACTCTTAAAAGTAAAAATTTACTAAAAATAGGAAACTAGGTGAAATTATACGAAATTTATATCAAATTAAAGCTAACAGAACAATCTTTCAAATGAAAAAGTTGCATATCATTTAATGAGTATATTTTGAGATATAAGCCCCGTAACTTAACCCTACTTGACTACCCTGTTCCAGCCCGGTTTGAACTTAAGGTAACTTCATTTATGTGTTTGAAATAATTGACAATGAATCTTACTCTAAAATTTTTATGAGATGTTCCCTTGTATGTTAGCTTTCAAACAACGTTAGTTTCACCCAATTTAGAGTTGTGTAGGGTGAGTGACACCCTTCTCAACTTATACTGCCCAGATGAGAATCCAGATTTCTAGGTCAAACTTCAAAAATTTGTAACTAATTCGATATTGAATAGGCTTATAATTTGTATATATGGAAAGCCCTAAATGTTTAGTTTCATATAAAAATGGATTCATCCACTTTTCTACAGCTGTAGGCGGAGCCGTATTTTCTCACAAAAATAGATTCTGCTTAGCTCTTTTTTGAGTTTTTGATAAATTCCTCAACTTAAACTAAATTTCTTCATTTCAATTCACAAGAAAAACATCATAACATAAGTATAAAAGCATGGAACAGCATGGCATGAGGAGCACACAACAACCATATTGTCACACAACACAACAATTAACTAAGGATTTAAGCTACCTACCTCAAAATCCTTGAAACTATGGAAGTAAGGAAGTCAAGAACCAACTCCTAGCCTCTCTCTTTCACCGTGGCAGCAGCTCACATGAATGTGGGGAGGCTCTATTTGATTTTTAATCATGAAATTGTTAGAGGGGTTTTGTAAAGAAGGAGGTGAGGATCAATTTTCATAAAAAGAGCAAGAGGGTTTGAGGCCAAAAAGGCCATGAACTAGGAGCTTGAAGCTCATAGCCATGGAAGCAAGGAAAGAAAGGAAGAAGAAGAAAGAGGAATGGAAAGAATATGGTAGCTGGTGGGGGGGGGCGAAATAATGGAGGAGCTAAAGGGGATTTTGGTGTTTTAAAAGATGATACTCTCTTATGATTGGTGGAGGCTTGGTTGGTGGTTGTTTGGCCAAGTCTCTTTGTAACGTCCCGATTTCTGATTTTCGACCTCATAAGTATCCACGAATTCCGACTTCATCTCCAAGGCTCAATTGGACTGGCTGAATTTTCGATTTCCGACCTTATGTTCATAATATATGAGTTCCAACCTTAGGTGAATTAGAATGTGCACGAAATACAACGTCCGAGTTTACCTCAACCAGAAATGGACGCGAGATCAGATATCTGAATTGGTCTCTAAGTTCGAGCAAAATTTGCATGAGTTCCGATCTCGAGTTTATCACAAGAACTTTTCATTTCTCTTATTTCCCGAGTTCCGAGATCAAGTTGGAGGCCGAGATCCTATAAGTTCCGATTTCCTGGTACATAAGATTAATGCTTTGAATCCCGATCTCCGGTGTTATGCTTAGAATCGATTCAAGTTTACATATGTCCCCCGACTTTTGGGTTTGAGTGTTTTGATTTCATATTCTTGTTCTTGACTTTTGATTTTAAGGTGATTGTGCTTTACGATTTCTAACATCCGACTGTGCTTTCAAGTTTCGAATAAACCAGACAATATTTCCGAGTTCCAATTTCATCTGTTCACACGAGTTCTGACTTTAAGGAGTGTACGAGTTCCGATATCATTTTCAGATACAATGGAAGCAAGTTCCACTTCTTAGGCGACATGGAGAGCAATTTTATCGCAAAAAAGGGAGACATGGCTGAACTTTGCCCACAAAATTTCACCCAATCAAAGCCACCCATTCTAACTACCACTTCAACGCCTTGTTTATATATTCTCCTCCTTTCTCTTTAGCCCAAAGTCTATGCAACTTCTCTTCTCCCTTGCTCAGCTCTCTTCTTCTCTTCTTGACTTTCCCAACTCCATTAATCCATCAAGCCTAATCAAGTTTTGTTCATCCAAGTTCCAAATTCAAGCCAAATTCCAATATAACAATAGGTAGAGGTTTTAATTCTTGTCTGGATTTTCTGATCTTGGATGGCTGGTGGTGATTTATTTTCTCAAATTTTGATGTATTGATTGAATGATTATGATGATATATAGTTGAATCATAGGCTGTTTGTGGGATTAAACTCGAGTTAGAAGTAAGAAAAGGTGGAATTAGGAAGAGCTGAGGGGCTGGAAAACCAAAAACCTTAGGTAGTCCGTACGGCGGAGTATACGGCTCCATCTACAGCCGCTTAAATCCAATGAGATTATTTTTCTATGAAACTAGACATTCAGGGCTTTCCATAAATATATCATATAAGGCCATTGGATTAATATTGAGAGAGATATGAATTTTTTAAGTTTGACCTAGGAATCAAGACATTCACCCGGGCAGTGTGGGTTGAAAAGAGTGAAACTCATCCTACACAACTTCAAATTGGGTGAAACCAATTTTGTTAGAAAGCTTATACATAGAAGAACATCTTACAAAGAAATTCCGAGTTTGTTACCATCCTATTTGTTCCCAGTGATTAGAATAAGTTACCCTATGTCCAAACTGAGACAAAATAGGGCAGTTCAGGAAGGTCAAGTTTCAGGGCTTATAACTCGAGCCCTAATAAGTCAAATGGAATGGAACTTTTTGCAAATGAAAGATGTTCTGTTAGCTTTAATATGAGACCAATTTTGTATGATTTGAGCCATTTTTCGATTTTTAGTGGATTTTTACTTTTAAGTATGCAATTCTGGGTAGCTGCTGGGCAGGCCGGGATAAGACCTAAATAATTCGAGTTATACTCATCAAAATTAAATGGGACCAAAGAGGTTAGAAAATGGACACATAACACTTTAACATATCCAAAATTGAGGTCCAAATGAGTTAAACAGAAATTATGGCTTGATTTACAAAAATCGGGTTGAGTGATTATGTTGAGGCTGTAACTCTACCTTAATGGGACTAATGCTTCTATGAGTTCAATGATGAATTATGCATGCAATATTGTGACTTATATGAGAAATTGGTGTTCTGATGTGTTGGCACTATTCATGGGGAAGCGGACACGTTCCATTATGCCGCCGAAATTTCGGTAAGACTTATGCATGAGTTATGATATACATGTAAATACATATGCAATTTTCAAGAAAGTTATGAAAGTCATGTGCATTTTCAAGAATGTTATGAAAGTCATGTTATGATGAACATAAGGAATATGTTATGATGAAAGTTCCATGATACTTGGGCCAGCCCCGGAATAAAGTTAAGGGGAATAGATCGGTGGGAAGTCGGGGAAAGTAAACCCGACATTCCTATATATGAACGAATTCGATCCTGAAAAGCAGACTATAACCCAGGAGTCTAAAATGGCCAAGAACTCCTAGGGGACCAAGTAATGGAAAAAGTTTATGAGGAATGGAAAAGTTTATGAAGAAAGGTTCAAGAATGAGATTTGCATGATTTCATTAAGTGCATGATTGCATTGAACAGTCATTACAAGATGTTTACAGCTTGTCTATTTATTTACTTACTGCTGTATGTTCATTTATCCTGCCCTTTTATTCTATGTTTCACTGTTGGTAGTTTATTCTGTTTCTTATGCTGTTTTAAGTAAAACTGGACCTTACCTCGGACTAGACATTTTCCCAACCTTATTAAATGTGAATAGTTAAGTTTAACCTCATGTTTTTATAATTAAATAAAACCCGAGGCAACTGAGAATGAATGCGACGTCAGTTAAACACCATCACGAACCCTACTGAGAATTTCTTCAAATTCTCACCTCGTTTTGCATTTCCGCCTTATTCTCAGACATGGACGATAGACACGACAGCTACCCTCTTCATTGAGATTCTAGACTTGCAGCTCCACCATGACCCTGCAGTAGGCTCGCTGTATATAGCCGGCTCTTGCCAGTTCCATCTTTATCTTTTTAGTGATAGGAATTTTACCGTCCCTTTACACCATCCTGCTTTTGATCCTGCCACCCCCTACTTTGAGGTCTCGCTACACGTGGCACACCCTCTACCAGCACCTCCTGCACCTGCAGCACCTGTAGCCCCTGTAGCCCCTGCACCAGAGTCACCTCCGCAGGTGGTACCTGACATCTCGCTCAGCTCCGAGAGAGACACTTCAAAGGCCACCAGCTCATCATCATCCTCCTTCTTAGGACCCAGTACTGACTACTCTCCAACCGAGCCTGGTATGGCTAACGGCTATCTGACTAAGTAGGTCAGCCACAGGCAGTGTTGTACAACATGACCCTCTTTTGGCAGCATGCAGCTTTGGAGTCATAGACCTAGTGATAGGTTTTGAAATGTCCTCTGAGGACCACATAGGATCATGTTGACTGACACGGACCTTACGTCTTTTTGATACACGGCCCCACTTATGTATCCTGTTTTGAAACTTGTACATAAACTGAAACAATGACTTCTTATATATATATATATATATATATATATATATAGTTCACGACACATGTGGTACTTGTTCTTATCTTTTCTGTTATGATGAATCAAACTCTGTCACGTTCATTATATGCAGCGCTCCGTTTCTTCTGTTACAAAAAAAAAGAGAAAAATGAAAACAATACGGAAAAGAAAACGTAAGCGGAATATTAACACGGTAACACAATCTACTTAATTTCATGCTATGACTTAAGCATAACATTAAATTAGTAGGGTGTTACACTCTCTACTCAGTTGGCAGCCAATTGGGGCCATCCATAGGGCTAGAAGTGGCTCAATTTTCAGTCACTCAATCAGTGGTGTTAGTGTGAAATTCTACTGATTCGGCTCTGATAGTTTAAAATATCGAATCTTCGTTGATTTTCTTCAAATCGGCAAAACTTTACTAAATAACTCTGAGAGAATTTCTATATCTCTATTATAATTATTCCTAAGCCTAATCCCTTTAATTAACATCTAATTAACTCCTAATTAATATTTAATCAACTTCTAATTGCCTTTACATAACTATTGAAACCGAATAAATAGACTAACGGCATAAATCAGACATTTTCGCAAATTCAAAGCCTTTTTTTTCTATTTTTTGTAACTAATGGTATTTCTGTAATTTTGAGCAAATCCAGGGGCACCCCACGTTATTTCACACCAGACTGCCTCCATGGCCCAGTCGGTAGAGATTTAAACTTCTACAGATGTGGGGCCATAAAGGTCATTTCATGAAAAGTTCTAGGGTTATTGTGGAAATAAGTCTTTGGGGTCAAGATATAATTTCTAAAAATTTTGGGCATTATTGCAATTAACAAAAGTTTACAGGGGCACTTTTGTCATTTTCTAATTTTTAACATATGGCAGTACCATATTTTTAACGGTAGTGTTACACTACCCTATAATTCTGAGTGTGAAGATCGTTATGGCATAACGCTGTCTGAGAAATTCTCACACTGCCTAAGGGAAATAATTCAAGGTTTCCATTACATTCTGTTTACGAAAGTAGGAATGTTACAACCTGAACCTTCAAAATTTATTATGTAGGGAGCATAATTCTTTGACTTTTCAATCAGATCATGAATATTATAATTTCTATCCAAAGAGTGTTTAAGATTGTTTGTATCATACTTTATAAAAATTATTTTAGCCTCCTTTATATGTTAAAATAATGAAATCTATCATCTTTATTTTAAAGGAAAAAAGTTAGAACATTAGAAAAGCATCTTCTAAGATGTTCAGCAATCATTCATTAAATCTCTAACATTTTTAACAAATTTCATGTATTCAAAACATAAAAAAATTTAGAAAATAAAAGGTATGTGAATTCTATCAAAAATAGAAAAAGATTGCCAAAAAAATGAGAATATAGGAAAAATTAAGATGAAAGAGCTCCACCTTATTTTTTGCGATCTCTAATTAAGGAGTCAAGATACTTGCCAACTTAATCAACCTCACGTTGGTATTTAAAAGGATTAATTTATAATTATTAATATTTAAATTTATAAAATTTTATGCAAATGTGTTAATACTATACCTCATGATTTAATTAGGCATGGGTTTTTAAACCCCATAAATTTACTTAGACATCACAGCAAGCCCCTAACTAAACTTTGAATAGAAACTGCAAACAATAATCTTAATTATATTCAAATTAGAGAAGGAGGAAAAATTTTATTAATTTATTTCAAAAATATTCAATATCAACTAAAAGAAAAAAATTTCACTTAGCTGCTCCTTTAGCTACTTTTTTTCACTTACCAAAGAATTGATTAGGGTTGGAGATGCTATTATTTTATTTTATTTTTAAAACTCACTTATTTAGACATGCAACTCCTCTAGTTGCTCCTTTAATTGCTCTTTTTCACTGTGCGAACAATTGTCTAAGATAGGATGCTACTCCTTTAACCTGTCCGTGGTAGTGAACTTTTACTACAAAAGCTGAATAGTTACAGAAAAGTAAAATTTATCTTTTTACAATTAAAAGATCTAAACACATATTAATATACGAGGTTGAATCACAATGTTGTAATTATCTCCTATCTCCTATGTATATATCTCATTAACACAGGCACCGTAGAATTGCGTTTGTACTTTGCACAGAAAAAACTTGCAAAGGCATTATCGTATACCACATACTGAATGTATTGCACTGTGGGGTCACCCGAGAAACTAACCTGACAGAGCATATCAAAGGCATTGACCAAACTATATGCGCAGAGCAAAAAAAAAAAAACCAAGGCATTGACCAAACTTCACACAAAACAAAATAACAGCAAAGTCTCCCCTTTGCGCCCGGCTTTTCACCGCACGGCATCCTACAATTACATAACGAAAGTGCTGTGATTGCTTGCTTGTGTGCGTGACTGTTCCATTAATATCAACAATAACATTTCAGACATTGAAAATTTCAAGATCAGCCATGATATATGGGGAATGCTGTATACTCTCTTCACTCCTTTATAATGGTTATTTTAAAAAATATTTTTTAACCTATATTATTTCCTTATTTTACAATTCTAACAACATATTAATTCTGAATATTAATTGTAATTATTTTGCTTTCTTATCACTTTCTTTGTTAACCAATTATTTTTTTCAATTAATATAATTATTCAAGAAATTAAAACGTAATTCAATATTTTATAGTTATTTTTCTTAAATATTAAGGCTATTAAATTATTTTCCTAATAGTTGTGCCAATGCCTTAAACGACTATATTCTTTTACGCTGTTATACTATTTATTATTTGATCAAAATTTAATTTATTTTGTTCTTAACAAAATTAATCTGTCCATTAAATATATGTGAGATTTATTTAAAATTAAATTTGATTTATTATATTATTACTATAACTATTTTTTACATTATTATTCAATCACACATTTTCAAGTCATTATAAATATGTAAATTTACAATAACTATTTCAAAAATTATTCAAAAATAATATAGAACTATTTAATAGTGCAAGAGATTAATTTGGTCTTTTGTCAAAATAAAAGAGTTTATATTATTATCTAATTATACATTACTATATTAGTAAAAGTGGTTGACTCTTACAATCACTATCTTAAAAATCTCATATATAATAATATATAATTTGATGATAGGATAAAACTTTTTTAAATTGACAGTACATCAAAATTAAATTCATAAGATAAAACAATTTGCACGGAATAATGTTAAACATTAGAATTAAATTATATTGAATATTTTTCTTAAATTTTTTATGGATATTTTTCTTAAAATTTTATCTGTTTTGATTGAAATATTTTTAATTAACTTCTTAAAATTGCACATCACTTGCCCTCTAAGAATATGGCAGAATCATCCTGTCAAAAAAAAGAAAAGAAAAGAAAAGAAAATGGCAGAATCATAATGAATTTATACAGTAAAAGAAAACTCATTATAATTAATTAATAAAAACTAAATTTTAATTTTAATATATTTTTAGCATGAATTTTTTGTTTTACTATAAAAATTTTAAATTTTTAATAATATATTAATAATGGTATAAAAATTTATATTAACATTTCATTCAAATTAAATGCTAAAATTTATGCAATAATATATGGATAAGTACGTTGGCAAAGAAACATATGAGTGATGTGGATTTGCCTTTCTATTGACTATAATGTAGGGTGTACTTTAAAGCCTAAAATGCAAAATCTCAGGAAATGAAAAAAAATAAAAATTATGCACATATATAATTTGTCATTCTAATATTTATATTTTGTTAAAGGATTTAATTTGAATGTATTGTTAGTGTAAAATTTGTTCTACATAGACATCCAATCATAAATTACTACATCAGCAAAATTCTTTAATATAACGACTCACTACTTGAATGGTCATGTAAATGGAAGGTTTTAATTGGATAACAGTGTAAAAAAATTTTACACTATCAGTACACCTAAATTAAACTCTTTATTAAAACTGAAACTGTTAATTTTTTATTAAGAATTACGATTGTGTACTTTAACTTTTAAATTACAGAGGAGGCTATATATTTAAGATTTAATTTGCATATATTGCTAATGTAAAAAAGTCTTATATAGATATTCAATTATATATTGTTATATTAGTAAAAATATTTAACTCAATTATTTATTATTTTTAAAATTTTATAAATAGAAGTATCTAATTAGATAACAGTATACAATTATTTTATATTGTTAGTGTATCATAATTAATCTCATATATTTATGACAAATTTTCATTCAAATTTTAATCTACTCCCAAATATATTTTTATTATCAATGCTTTAATAGTTCAAGTGGTTTGATATTTATTCTTTTTAAACAAAGTTTTAGTGAGTATAATATTATGAAAATGATTTAATTTGTATACGTTATTTGTGAAAAAAAATTTTATACAGACATTTAATTATATATTATCTTTTTAGCAAAAATTTTTAATTTAATCACTTATTATCTTAAAAATTTTATAAATATAATTATTTAATTGAATAATAGTATAAAATTAATTTATATTATCAGTATATAATAATTAAATTCTTGTTATAAATAAAAAAAATTACTTCCTCTATTTTAATTTATCTATTAATTTGAATAACTTGATATATTTTTAAATTAATATATTTAGATATATTTATATTCTAATATATTAATTTAAAAATATATTAAATTATCTAAGTTGATAAATAAATTAAAAAAGAGTGATTTAAGGAGAGAATTGCGGTGCAGGAATTTTACTTTCGCTTGGTTGGTTATTTGGTGGGTTGTCATGACAAAAAGCAGCACACATTTCGTAACGATGATGGATTCATCGAACCTGGACAGTGATTTGGTTTGGTTTCTTTGATTGAAGTGCCTCAGTGTCATCTATGCTATTTATGGATTTCCAATATTTCAAAATAAAAAATCGTGTCTTTTCATGAAGACACACGAGAGCCATCGATTGTGGAGAATTGCCAGCAACTGTTTCTGGGTACTCTCTCTTTATGTGCGTATAAAAAATACATGCAATCCTTTCCGCTTTTTATAGGTCCGGTGAGCGGTTCACCCTTCTCTTGTGTTGTGATTTGTGCATCCCTTGAAATGCTGATAGGGGGAAGAGTGTGAAAGTGGATTTATTTAAAAATAAAAATAAGAAGACTTATTGTGTACCTATAATTTGGATCGTCCACTCTCGATGGCTTGCATAGAGGACTAGGGCTGAGAGGTGAGTTTTGAGTCGCTGTCAGACTTTATTCTTCAAACTCGCATGTTTTTTTTTGTTTTTTAATAGACACTTTGTGGTTCTTGTAGGATTGGAAAAAGTTCAACTTTCTTTTGTCTTGTTTTGATGTGTTTTATGACTTTCATCGTGCTTATTTAAAGTGAAAGGTAAATGCTTGTGGCGCCACGATAGTGAGAATGTACGCTACTATATTATTTTACCATTATTATATTGAATGATGGATCAGTTATGGTCACGTTATTGAGTATCAATGTAAATTGCCATGATTCTGTTGAACGGTCAAACATGATTCTGGCTGGCGTTTTTATTCCATATAGGAGGGAACTTGTAGGCTTTTGAGGTTGAAGAATGTGATCATCTTTTCTGAGAATCACATTTTTAAAGTAGAATTTTGATTCTTATTGGTAAGGAGCAACATAAAATTTGCATCTGACAATCTTGTATCAATAGGCCTAAAACATGAGTTTTAGTGCCTTTTTGGATTGGGAAATGTTTTCCAAATCCGTGAAATAGAGATATCGTATATTGATATGAAAGTGCATGAATATCTAGATATCCATATATTCATGTGAGAGTAATATTGTATTTAGTATCATATTGTGATGTCTAAAACACTATTCTATAAGATTAATTATAATAAGGATATCAAAAGCTTTTGGTTGGTATTTTTAAGTGTAAAATAACTTAATACAAACTTATTTGTACACATCTTTAAATACTTAATTTCACTTATAATGTCCCCAAACCTCAAACTGACGTGTCAAATTATCTTTAGTTTGTATACGATATCTTGGTAGTCCTCTTAAAATCCTCCAAGTATTTCTTTTGATCAATCAACTTGAAATTAGGCGAAACAAACCTACACATAGGCTTCTAAACCTCACTCAACATCTAGTATTTTCAATTGCTATGTGTGATGGACCAAGGTTCAACTGTTTCCTGTTTTTAACTTTATTGACTCATTGGTTTTTCAATAAGCACAGCAACTTCAAATTGACATCTGAATTTCCAATTTATAATAATTTCTAGTTGCTGCTAACCTTCTTCCCCCTCAATACCTTCCCATACTCTATATATTTCTTCCCAGTCATTCTTCTTATCCAGTAAATACCTGAATTTCAGGTACTCAGCTTTCCATTGGTTGTTTGGTTGGGATTGGAAATTGAACTGCTTCATGTTTTGTTTTTATTATGCATGACTGTGACATGCATGGGATTCAGGTTTCACATCACACCTTATTAATTTGGGTAGCTTTTCTCTTTTAGCTTCACAACTTTGACTTGAAGTTCTTGGAGTTACATAATCCAAAGTAGTTTCACAAAGATCTTCCTGCTCTAGCAGTCTTTACAGCTTCAATCACTGACCATCAACCTTCTGTCAGCATCACTTTCCCTTTCATTCAGGTTGGTCAAATGTTTCTGAATTATAGCTTATAGTAATATCTCTTTTAACACTTATCTACATACATATCAAATTCCATAAGAGGTGCATCTTCACTTTTGCATTGTACACCAGAGCAGTAAGCATCCTGGCATGCTTGACAGTCAAACTCTACAAGCATAGAAGTGTGTAGGAGCCTATTTTGGATAAACTATTTCCATCACTCACTCATTGCTATAATCCATTTTTTTTTAGTGTATTATAGGTGAAAGTCATTGTTGATGTCCTCAATGGGTCATCCAGCTGATCAAAATCTTGAAACAAAAGACACGGATGTGAGAAGTTTGTCATCTTCACATGGTCAGGCACCACATGTTCACAAAGTGGGAGTTCCTCCAAAACAAAACCTCTTCAAGGAATTCAAAGCCACTTTAAAAGAAACATTCTTTGCAGATGATCCTCTAAGGTCCTTCAAGGATCAACCAAAATCCCGGAAGTTCATCCTCGGCATTGAAGCCATATTCCCAATATTTAGTTGGGGGAGAACTTACAACCTTAGAAAATTTAAAGGGGATCTTATAGCTGGTCTAACTATTGCAAGTCTCTGCATTCCTCAGGTATATTTGCTTTGAAATGTTGATTTTGAGCTTTTGAAGAACACTAGAATGATAGATATAAATAAAGCATTGTAATCCCTAATACTTATTTCCATCTTGAGGTTTAAATACTTGTCTTGAAAAACAGGACATTGGATATGCTAAGCTTGCAAATTTGGCTCCACAATATGGACTATGTAAGATTCTTGTCTCTCATCAACAGCTTAAGATGTCTATGTGCTATACTTGGATGTTGGACTTACATTTTGTTACCTTTTTGTTGTACCCTTTACAGACTCCAGCTTTGTTCCACCCCTGATTTATGCTGCCATGGGGAGTTCTCGTGATATTGCTATAGGACCAGTGGCAGTAGTTTCTCTCTTGTTGGGGACCTTACTGCAGAGCGAGATTGATCCGGTAGTAAGTGCAACAGATTATCGGAGACTTGCTTTTACTGCCACCTTTTTTGCTGGGATTACTCAAGCAACGCTTGGGGTTTTTAGGTATGACACTTTTGACTCTAAGAGAGTTTCATTTTGTCATGAACCATCTCTCCCAAAAGTTTAAACTGTTGGGGAAAAGTATATGAATGATTTTATACCTTAATATGCCCCTTCTTGCAAATGATTTATTTAGAAGAATAGGGGTAAACGAGAATCGAGTTCCAGATCACTTAGTTATAGAAACTTTAATACTATGTTATAAACCATCCCGCCCGAAAGCTTAAGCTGTTAGATAGAAGCACGTGAATGATTTTATATCCTAACTTATTTGAATCTTCCAAATACTATTATGAAGGCTCCAATTTTTAATACACCATGATGATATTCTGAGTGGGTTGATTTTATGATCAGGTTAGGATTTTTGATTGACTTCCTATCCCATGCTGCAATTGTCGGTTTTATGGGTGGAGCTGCCATCACAATTGCCCTTCAACAGCTTAAGGGCTTCCTTGGGATTCAAAAGTTCACAAAGAAGACTGATATTATCTCTGTGATGCATTCAGTGTTCTCATCAGCCCATGATGGGGTATGATTAATTTGTCTTTCTATCTATATACCTAAGCAAACACAAATATTACCTAGAGTTTTGTTCTGAAGTGATAAAATTGATTAATGTCTAACATATTGCAGTGGAACTGGCAAACTATAGTACTTGGAGCTACCTTTCTGGCTTTTCTACTGTTGGCCAAATATATTGTAAGCACCTAAATTCATGGATCTGTTTAATCCTTAATCAGAAAGTTGAGATTGTAAACTATTTCCTCATTATCTTATAATATGTGGACCAGGGAAAGAAGGACAGGAGATTCTTCTGGGTGCCAGCAATTGCCCCATTGATATCCGTTGTGCTCTCCACTTTTTTTGTATTCATAACCCGTGCAGACAAGCAAGGTGTTGCAATTGTAAGTATATAGAGTACCCTTCTCCTCCTGCATATCGCATATTACAATCATAGTCATTGGCTTAGTGACTGTAAGATTGAAGAAGTACTAAATTCAGCAGTAGTAAAGCTTTTCTCTCTTGATATGTGAAGGTAAAACATATAGACAAAGGGATCAATCCTTCATCCGTGAAGGAAATTTATTTTAGGGGTGATTACCTTGGGAAAGGTTTTAGAATTGGCATCGTTGCTGGCATGATAGCATTGACTGTAAGCAAATCTTGAAACTTATCCTTTTGTGCAGATTATTTTACCATTTGCTTCTGAATGTTGTTTTAAACTGTTACATTTTGGTTATCAGGAAGCCATAGCAATTGCAAGGACATTTGCTTCTATGAAGGACTATCAAATTGATGGAAACAAAGAAATGGTGGCATTAGGGGCTATGAATGTTGTTGGTTCAATGACTTCCTGTTATGTAGCAACTGGTAAGCACATGGAGAAGTTTTATGTTACTTTTGTCGACAGATGCCAACATTAAGAAAGATGTAATAAGTAGAGGTCATGTCTAATGAGATCTAAGTTATAACATATTCTTTTAGCTGCTAAAATTAATACAAAGTAAGACCAAGATGTCTGTGTAGATAATGGCCTAATAATTAAGTTTAAGCCCTCAATGAACATGAAGAGAAGTTGGGGCTGTAACTATATTATAGTAGATTGCTTCATTGTTAATGGGAAAGTGCTCTGATCCAACTTTTTGCTTTCTTCAGGTTCTTTCTCTCGGTCAGCCGTAAATTACATGTCTGGCTGCGAAACTGCAGTCTCTAATATTGTTATGTCCATCGTTGTGTTCTTAACCCTGCAATTCATCACACCTCTTTTCCATTACACTCCCAATGCTATTCTTTCTTCCATCATCATTTCTGCTGTCATCAACCTTGTGGACTATCAGGCAGCAATTTTGATATGGAAGATTGACAAGTTTGACTTTGTTGCTTGCATGGGAGCATTTTTTGGGGTTGTTTTTGCCTCGGTTGAGATGGGACTTCTAATTGCTGTAAGTATACTAAGGCTTAGTTATGATCTAAATTGTTAGTATTTTATTGATTGGTCATTTTGGCTTGGTTATTGTTACATGTTGTGGCAGGTCTCTATATCCTTTGCAAAGATCCTATTACAGGTCACAAGACCCCGAACTGCTACTCTGGGGAAGATCCCTGGGACAACTGTCTATAGAAACATCCAACAATACCCAGAAGCCACTAAGGTTCCTGGTGTATTGATTGTAAGAGTTGATTCTGCAATATATTTTTCGAACTCCAACTATGTCAAAGAAAGGTAAAATTGCATTCCTCCCAATTTGTTTATAGTTTGAAGGATTAGAACCATAATCCAGACTTCTAGATGAACTGATACGAAACAATTCAATCTATATAGTTGTAGAAATTTCTTTCGCATTCATCTACGAAAGGAGAGTAGTTATATGGTTCAGAAAATGTAAGGGATCAATGCTTATGCGACATATCTTAAAAGCTCTATCAATATCAAACTTCTTACGTGAGCTACTTAGATTTATGCTATTACATACATGCATGCTATCGGAGCTTAAATCTAGTTGTAAAGAGGAATGGTTAGTTTTGGTTCTAAAGAGGAAAGACACGTGGTGAAAGACAAAATAATGCCGGATGATTGGATTGGATGGTTAGAATATCTGATCGGGTTGGCCACTCTACTTTTTGGAGGATTTGTATCTTAAATTTGTGGAGTTGCATTTCAATTACATCCAAACACACAACAATTTTCTGTATCTGTTTCTAGTTCTGCTTCTTCTTCTGCTTCTAAACAAATACTTTTCCTAAAATCTTAATCAAATGGCCCATAATGTTCCCTCCATTCTCACGTACAAAATTATTCTAAAATGAAATTTTAGAACCTATTTCCTTTTCATTCTTCTTTTTCTATTTTCTGGTAAATTTAGAAACTATTTCTGATGCTTATGATCTATTCTCTTCCAGGATATTAAGATGGCTGATGGATGAGGAAGAACAAGTGAAAGGAGAGTACCAAACAAGAATCCAATTTTTGATAGTTGAGATGTCACGTGAGTCTCTCTAATTTTACATTTTTTCAGCCTCATTCTACTCAAGCAAGCACATAATTAAGGGTTGTTCCCTAAGATGGAATGCTGTGTTTGTTGCAGCCGTTACTGACATCGATACCAGTGGCATCCATGCCCTTGAGGAGTTATACAGAAGTCTTCAGAAGAGAGATGTTCAGGTAAAACCAAATCATGTTTTGATAAACAATTCCAAACCATATCATGTTGACAATAATGAACTTACGAAAAGGAGTACCTCCTTTTGAACAGCTTGTTCTGGCAAATCCTGGTCCTGTAGTGATAGACAAGCTTTTCACATCCAACTTTGCTCATTTACTTGGTGAAGACAAGATCTTCCTTACTGTTGCAGAGGCCGTTTCATACTGTTCTCCAAAGCTGGCTGAGGATCCATGAAAATTATGGAAAATGTGATTTTGGCTTCTCTTTAGGATAGGACATGGACATGGAGGAAAAGAAATGAAGAGTGTGAGTAGAAACATGCGGCTTTCAGCTAAATAGATAGTCAACAAAGAGGCGGTCACTACAAAAAGTTGGTAGAAGTGGCCCTTTCTGCTTGTTAGTGCTCGAACCTTATCATATAAAGAAAAATACAAGAGAAATGTTATTTGCAAATAAAAAGTTGTGGACATTTTAGAGAAATATAGATATAAAGTTTTAATTTTTCTCTTTCAACACTTGCTATTACCTAGATAGAGCTTGGTCTCTCTCTCTTTAAGATATTTTTGAGATGTCTAATTTTGTATGTATAGATAATATAGGAGTATCTCATAAAATAAACATATAATGGTGTGCTTGTTGAGCAATCCAACAAGTGAGAAACCCTATGACATATTGACATTTTTCTTTTGTGTATTAAGCTTGGGGGTCTGTATGAAAAATGGTCTCTTTTCCAGTATATATGTACTGAATGAAAAGGTTAAGTTCACAAAGGAATTCTTTTCTTCTACCATTTTGTGATAGCAATTCTTGTTGCACTGATGGTGGTTGTAGCAGAAGCAGGTAGATTTTAATGTTATTTTAGCTTTTGTATTGTATGAATATCGAATAGCGACGCAAAATGCACCACATTCATAGAAGCTGACTCTGTAGTGTGTGTAACACCTTACTAGATATAATACTATGTTTAAGTCATAATATTTGAACCAGTAGTCTATTACGTGTGATTATTTCTTATATCGATTAACCTTAATTCAATGACTAGGTCGGATGAGTGTTTATATTGAAAGACGGCGATTTAATTGGAGTCAATTTACTTGAGTGATATATACATATATACCGTATAGCTGTGGCACAATAAGAGAAGATTTAGTAAGAAGGGCAGAATCAATCTCACAATATTTGATTTATGAAATCAAAACCCGAAGCAAGATTCAATTTTACTTAAGGCAGTAAAAGTAGAATAAGCATCAATATATCACAATGAACTAAGCTGCAGAATAAACAGGAAAATATACATAAAGGAGTATAGCATTCAACTCACAAGTAAATAATATGTCTATGTGATGTAGTAATGCATTTACTTAGACTTACTTTACTTCATTGATCTTTAAATCATATATCATAAACTTTTTCTTACTTGGTCCCCTGGGAGTTTTTGGCCATATAACCCTTGGGTAATAGTCTACTTCTCAAGATCGAGCTCGTTCCTATACAGAAATGCCGAGTTTGCTTTCCCCAACCTTTCCATCGATATAGTCCCCTTAACTTTATTTTGGGGTTAGTAATATGGAACTTCTCATAATCTTTGTAATTCTCATAATGAATAACAACTTAACTTGAATATCTCATGCTTATGTAAATGTTTCATGTCTTATGCAGGGTTTCCGCCAAAATTTTGGCAGCAAAACGGATCGAGTCCACTTTCCCATCAATAATGCCAGCTAGTCAGACATTCATGTATACAGAAAACCAACATAATACATAAATCATTTCAGTAATCATACAAATCTTGCAACCTTTGCATTTAAATTGGATTTCTGCCAACTTCTTCAATTTTCCCCGATTTTGTAAATTTAGCCATAAATTCTGTTTAATTCATTTAGATCTAAATTTTGGATATTTTATAGTGTTGTTTGTCTAGTTTCTAACCTCTTTAGTCCCATTAAATTTTGATATATATAACTCAAGTTATGAACATTTTACCTAGATATGTCCTCTTACTAGGCAGATTTGCCTATCCAAAAAATAAAAATTCACTAAAAATATAAAACTAGTTGAAACTAAACAAAATCTATATTTTTGTAAAGCTAACAAACCCAGCTTTTATTTTCAAAAGGTTTCATTTGATTTGAGCAAGTGGAGCTCGAGTTATGAATTCATGAATTTGGGTAACCTGCACTGCCTTGTTTAAGCCTGGTTGGGACTTAGGAAAATTTTCATGAATTACTAGGAACAACAGGGATTGAATTTAGTTCTAAAACTTTTATGACATGTTACTCTATGTATTAAATTTCTAAAAAAATTAATTTTACTCAATTTGAAGAAGTATAGGGTGAGTTATGCCCCTCGAAATCCAGTCTGCTCATAATTAGGGTCAGAATCATGGGGTAAAATTCAAAAATTCATACATCACTCAATACGAATCCAAAAACCTTATACTTTATATAGTTGGAAATCCCTAGATGTATAGTTTCAGATAAAAAGAGGTTCATCAAGTTTTGATGGCTGGATATGGAGCTGTAAACTTCGAACATACGGATGCCGTAGGATTTCCACCCAAAAAGTATTATGATTCTTCATTATTTCTAGTTTTCTCATTCTAACTTCAATTCTAACTCAAAACTTCCTGTTAACTCAACCATAAACCATCAACTACATCCAATACATCATCAACGAAATGAAGAAACTTAAAATTCCATATAGCCATAGTTCAGAGAAATTAAGAACAAAATTGAATCCTACCCTTATTTTGATGCAACAACTAGCTAGTCTTGAGTTCTAGGGAAGAATATGGGTGCAAGAGACTTGAGGGAGGCTGAAAGTGAAAGAAGGAGATGAAGAAAATGAAGAGAAGAAGGAGAGAAGCCTGCTAGAAGAGAGATGGGCAAATTCTAGTGGGTAGGAAGGAAAAGCAAGCAGAATTTGTGGGGTAGTTGGAATAAAAGCTTCCGATTGATCCTTGGCATGAATGGCTAAGAAGGGGCCAACTCTCCTCCTCTCTTGTAGCTGTCTTGTGCCACTTTAATTGGTTAAGTGGCTAAGTTTTAAGCCACTTGATTTAGAGTTTTGAGTGTATAATTTTATTGATTCGGTTTTAATAATTTAAAGTATTTAATTCCTACCAATTTCCTTTAAAATGATAAAACGGTTTAGAAAATCTTGCGAGACTTTTTATGTGTCTATTCTAATTTTCTCAAGTCTAATCTCTCTAAATGATACTTAATTGACTCTAAATAAATACTTAATTGATTTCTAATTAATCTCACTTATTCAATAAAACCAAACAAATCGACTAAAAACGATAAAAAAATTTTTGGACGTTACAGCACGCAAACTAGTGTTAAAAATTTCAGGTAACATGAAGTATAAGAAATGTTAAATAACTGGTCAAAGATGCCTTTTCGGGCATATTATTATTATTATTTTTTGTTCATCTGAAAAATAAAACGAAATTAGCTATTGCTATTTTGAAAATAGAAATAGGATGCATTTCTATTTGCTATTTTGAAAACATCTTTGAAGGATACTATGGTGTCCCTTAAATATTAGTTAAGAGAAAAATTGGACCCACATTCAATTAGTATTTCAAAAAACACCGTAGGGTGTCTTCAAATACATTGCACAAAAAGTAGTATTAATAACATTGCTTATTTTGAAAATTGATGCTCACAAGAAGGCTTTTTTGCGCTATTATATACTGGAGAATCATATATTAATTTTTGGAGAATTCAGTATATGTATTTGATAAATGAACTTTTCCTTCACCTTCTCTTTTTTAATTTTTCCATATGCTTATTTATGGGGTATGTAGAATTAATTTGATTTATTATGTTGGTAATAGAAATTTGTATTTTGTTTTTTAATTTGCTATGGTAACCCCTCACCCAACATGTGAGAGACTAATATCTATATCGAGATACGGTCAAACGCCTAAGCGAAGACCCCTACCAATGGTGTAAGAGAAGTATGAATTTAGTTTAGTGTGCATATAAATCAACGACAAATAAATCACATATCACATACAAATTACAATAAGTGGATTGATAGGCATGGCTATGAATTCACATTTTTATTTCATTTTATTATAAGTTTAAAAAATATTTTTCAATTAAAAAAATTAAACTTGAAGTTTAAAAAATAATTTAAATATATGAGCAGTAAATATTTGAATTAATTTATTTAATTATTTTTTATTACACAATTACTTCTTTAATTTTTTAATTAAAATTTTAGAACATTATAAATAGCCTTTAACTTCAATTAATAACTTATTGGGAAAAAAAAATTCCAATAGCCTTTAAAATTTAAAATTTTTTCCATACTTGGATTTGAGCCATGAAAATGGAAAAAATTCTCGATGGGAGACCCCTATCTCTTTCAGGGACCTATGTTGGGTTGGGTAAGATTAAATCGGACTACAGCTCAGATACCAGTAGTTCTATCGAGATATAAAAAATTTATTGAAAGTTATTAAAAGATTGATAGACACTCCTCCATTTCAGAATAACTATAACGTCTTTTTTAGTATTTTAAGCTTTTAAAATATGTCAATTTAGAATACAAAGGTATTATTAATTTTCTATTTTCAATAATACCCTTAATTTAATTGTAGCTATTAAATGACTACATGCAATCTTAGCAAATAGAGTATTGTAGTATTAATTGCATTAGCGGAGTTTTTATTTTTTTATTTTTTTGAAATGGGGGCAATTTTGCCTACTAAATTTATTTTATACCATTACCAAGATCATGTATTATTTTTCTTGATTTATGTGTTAACTCTAATTTGATAGTTATTTTAAAATAGAGGGAGTAATTAATAAAAAAATATGGATTGTGTAATAGATCATTTCAACTTAAGGGTATTTTATAAATAAAAGATTTGGATACCAAGAACAATTACAAAGAGAATTTCCTTTATAATTAGTATAGATAAAAGTGGGGTCACTCTAACCTCCAATCATAGCTATAATAACTTATGTTGACATTAGCAGGAACAACAAGAAAGAAGCACATGTGCAACCACAAAGAAATCTTCTAGTTTATAGCATATTATCGTATGGAATATGGTATTGTTTTCAACTATGCTTAGATTATTGACTCTATGTTTTATTTCCAGTGTTAGATTCTATCCATAAAAGAAACCGACCCTTATTACTTTTTAGGAGACAATATCTCCATAATAATCAATAGAATCTGTTAGAATTTTATTGAGATAATGGCAAATCATGGGTGAGAAAAGCAGGAATATATCTATTAGATTTAATCTTACAATCCAAAATCAAAATTAAATCTTACATTCTCCTACTTGGTCCAAACATTTTCTCATTCTTTATGATATTCTCTATAGTGATATCTTTATGCTAATTTCCAAGAGGTTAATCACATGAATAATGGTGGTAGATCCTCTTTTTAGCGAGTGTTACCATGTATCACAATAAAATTTCCTTCTAGCAAAACGCCATAACTTAACTGAATGAACAAGTTCAATACTTATTTTGAGTCTAAAAAAAATATGTTATTCTCAAACCAAATGTATACAACCAAAATAAGAAGACAAATAAATTAAACTAGAGTTTCATCATAATCTAAAGGGACTCTGCATAGTTGAAGCCCTATGGACTTTACATGATCCTTAAATTGTAACACCCTACCAATTTAATGTTATGCTTAAATCATAGCATGAAATTAAGTAGATTATGTTACTGTATTGATACTCTGATTACTAATTACATGTCACGTCTCTTTTTTTTTTATATATAAAAGTCGAGACGGTGCGCTGTATATAACGAATGTAATAAAGTTTAATAAATCACAACAGAAAAGAAAAGAATAAGTAATACATCATTAACTGTATATATATAGATATGTCGGAAGCCAACGCTTCAGTTTATGTACAAATTTAAAATATGATACATAAGTGGGGCTGGTGCAATAAAAAAGACATAAGGCCCGTGTCCGTCAAAATGATCCTATGGGGTCCTCAGAGGACATTTTAAACTAACCGATATACATGCGGCTAAGTTTATGACCCAATGTCGCACATTGCCAAAAGAGGGCCATACAGTAGAACTCTCGGCCGGGACCTACTCGGTCAGATAGCCGTTGGCTACATCAGACCCGGCTAGGGAGTAGTCCATACTAGGTCCCGAGGAAGAGGATGATGAGCCGGTAGCCTCTGAAGGGTCGCTCTTAGAATTGAGTGGAATGTCTGGAACCATCTACGGAGGTGTAACACCCTCCCAAGTACAGTACTATGCTTAAGTCATAGCACCATACCCTGGAGTTGTTACTGTTACCTGAGCGGACCTTGTCAGATAGCAACTTCAGCCGTCCTCAGAAACTTCTGAAACTATCTGGAGACAATACGAAAATAGGAGTGAGAATCATAAATTCTCAGTAGGATTCTCTAAGTATCATAAATAATGTCATCGTTGTCATCTCCAGTTGCTTCGGTTTATTTTGAAAAAGATGAACATGTTATGTAAACTGTTTAATTTTACAGTTTGAAAATATAATGTCCGAAGCAAAGGTTCAGTTTTACTCATAGACTTGTCATTTGGGAAAGCCTATACAAAATCAACTCATGAATAATATCATGAATAATAACTGTAACATATAAAAACGCACATAGCATTAATCTACTAGGAACATAATGCCTGCACATAAATAACTGAAACATACTAAGATACATTAATACCAATATACTAAACACATAAAATCTGCCCATGGCTTTACTTGCCCTTGAATTTAAGCATATACATAAAATGTACTTCTCTTTCTTCGTCTCTCTTTTCATCATAAAATCTTTACGTGCCACATTCTAGAGTATGATCGCCATGTCATACCCCATCAGAGCGTGATTGCCATGTCACGTTCCTTGGGAATATGGGATCATCATTCGGTACTTACACTAGCTGGGTCATGCCATGTCTCATGTAAATTCTGTACCCGCATATGCTTAAATCTTTAATCTTTAGTCTTTAATCTTTAGCTTTTACTTGGCACACCTAGGCATTACGTATCGCCATCCCTAGGGTGCTGTTACTGCCCTTGGGTAGCCTGGCCTTGGAGCAAGCTCGTCAGCTTCACCCGTGACCGTCGTCACACCGACTCACTCGCAAGGGGACCCACGTGCCTCTAGTCTTGGAGGGATCTCATTCTGGTCACGTGCCTCTAATTGAAGGGATCTCTTTTGGTCACGTGCCTCAAAATTGAGGGATCTCATCTGACCACGTGCCTTCAATATAGAGGGATCTCATCTGACCACGTGCCTTCAAGGTAGAGGGTATCTGCCTTTAGAAGGAGGGATTCAAAGTGCAACTGCCCTCAGGTGAAGGGATTCACATTTTATATACTCATGTCTTTTCATTCTCATACAAGGTCATGCATAGTCACATTGAATGTACCTATACTTTGTTTATTTTCATATGTCATTGCACACATGATCTTCACGTACATAGTCGTGACATATAAAGGCCTGTAGCCTCTTTACCGTTCTACCGGCACTCATACATATGCTTTGTCCTTTACTTTCATATACCTCATCTCATACTTATGTCATTCTTGAATATAGGGTTTCTATATATCCATTCATACTTTAATTCATCCTTGATAACTCATATCATCTTCAAATTCATTCTTGCATGTAAACATTCTTAGTTTCAGAGACTTCTGCCGTAAATCCGGCAGCATAACGGATCAGCTCCGTCTCCCCATGAATAGTGCCAGTTCTCACAGACAATTCAATCATAGCAACATAATCACTTTAAAACATATATATCAATGTCAAACTGGCAATCCTCAATGCAAACCTTATACGTGCATTAACACTTGTAAAATTATCAATTTGACCATTCTGCCAATCATACTCAGTTCTGCCCGGATTTTGTATAATCCACCTTTATCTCTATTCAACTCATTTAAATATGAATTTTGGATATATCATAGCTCTATGTGTCTACTTTCTAACCTCTTTGGTCCCATATCATTTTGATCTACATAACTCAGGATATTTAAATGTTACCTCAGCTTGTTTAGTCACTAGCCTGAATTACATTCCTAGAAGTATAAATTCACTAAAACTCGAAACTAAGCTCAAATCATACGAAATTGGTCTCATATTGAAGCTAACAGAATAACCTTTCATTTGCTACAAGTTTCATTCCATTTGCTTTAGTATAGCTTGAGTTATAAGTCCTGAAACTCAACCTTTTTGAACTACTCTATTTTGGCTCGGTTTGGACATAGGGTAACTTGCTCGAATCATTGGGGACAATTGGGACCATAACAAACTCGAAATTTCATATTGGGATGTTCCCCTATGTGTAAGCTTTCTAAAAAAATTGGTTTCACTCAATTTGGAGTTGTATAGGGTGAGATATACCCTCTGCAAGTCACCCTGCCCGGATGAAAGTCTTGAATCTTAGGTCAAACTTCAAAAATTCATATCCCCCTCAATACTAATCCAATAACCTTATATGATATATCTATAGAAATCTCTGAATGTCTACTTTCATCTAAAAATAGTTTCATTGTATTTAACCAATTGTAGGCGGCGTCGTACACTCTGTCGTACGGACTGCTGTGGAATTTCTCAACTAGATAGCATTCCAAACTTTCACTTCTCCTAGTTTTCTTCCTCTAACCTTAACTCCAACTCAAAATTCCATATTAATCCAATCATAATACATTTAATAACTCATCAAATACCTGAAGAAGTATACAAGTTCATACAACTATAGGACAAGTAATTCAAGAATAGAAGTAGAATCCTACCTCTTTGGAGTATGATTTTGCTGAATTTGAGTTTGGATTGATGGAACCTTGCCAAAGCTTGGAGGTTTGAGAGAGTGGATTGAGAGAGGAAGGGAAGAAGAAGAAGGCTGGGAAGGGGAATGTAAATCAGCTGGGAATGAGGAGGGGAGTCTGACTTAAATATATGAGAGTTGTGGTGTTGATTGGTTGGAGTTTTGTGGTTGAAGTTCGGCCATGTCTCTCACTTTTGTGGCCAAATTGCTCTCCACGTCGTCCCTCAAACTGAGACTCGCTTCCACTCTATCTGATCTCAGAACTTGTATTAACATGCTTGAGATCGGAACTCGTGACAATTTGCTTGAGCTTGGGCTGAAGCCAGATGTCGAAACTCGTCCCTCTTGCTTGTGACTTAAAGAAATCTTGTCTGGCTTATTTCGAGACTCGGACGTAAGGTCGGAGGTCGGAAGTAATATAATCTCGGAACTCCCCATTCAAACTCGGGAACGCCAGCAGAGATGGAAAGCTCCAGGGAATAAGATCGAATATTGGAACTCGTTTGTGACTTGGAAACCAGCTCAAGGATTCGAACTCATGTCCATTGAGTCCAACTCTAAGGCAGGAACTCGTTACATCAAAATCGGATGTTGGCACTTGTATCATTGTTTTAAAGCATCAACTTGGGTCAAGTCCGAAGTCGGAATGAGGATGCTTAAGGTCGGAAATCGGACACCAGAAGTCAAGACGAACTCGGGATTGGGAAATAATCCCATATGTCTGGAATTCGAAGATGAAGTCGGAAATTGAAATTGATCAATCTTGAGGGCTAAGTCGGAACTCGGAAATCGGGATGTTACAGGAGGTGACTCGGGCGGAGGGCTGGCAGGTGCAGCAGGTGCTGCGAGTGCTGGAGGTGCAAACCCACCTACGTACAATGTAATGGGATCGCAAAATATGGAGTAGCAGGATCAAAACCAGGGTGAAAAAGAGGAATAGCAAAATTTCTATTGCTAAAAAGGTAGCGATGGAAATTGTAGGAGCCGGCTATGTACAGCGAGTCTACTATGGGATCATAATGGAGCTGCAGGTTCGGAACCTCAATAAATAGGGTGGCGGTCGAGCCCATCTCCAGCGTCTGAGAATGATGTAGAAATACAAAACGAGGTGAGAATTTAAAGAAATTCTCAGTAGGGTCCGCGTATGGTATTTAACTGACGTCACATTCATTCTCAGTTGCCTCGATTTTTATTTAATTTTAAAAACATGGAATCAAACTGAACTATCCATATTTAATAAGTTTAAGAAAACGTCTGGTCTAAGGCAAGGTTCAGTTTTACTTAAGACAATATAAGAAACAAAATTTAACTATTAAGTAGTGATACACAGAATAATAAGCAGAATAAACAAACATATGGTAATAGAAAAAAATACAGTCAAACTGTAAACAGCATATAGTGACTATTCAATGCAAACATACAAAATCTCATTCTTGAACTTATCTTCATAAACTTTTTCATTACTTGGTCCCCTGGGAGTTCTTGGCCATTTAGACTCTTGGGTAATAGTCTGCTTTTCAGGATCGAGCTTGTTCCTATGTAGGAATGCTGGGTTTACTTTCCTCGACCTTCCCACCGATCTATTCCCCTTAACTTTATTCCGGGGCTGGCCCAAGTATTATGGAACCTTCATCATAACATAACCTTTAGGTTCATCATAACATAACCTTTATGAACTCTTTGCAAATGCACATGGATTTGAATATAGATTTTGACTAATGCATAAACTTTCCCGAACTTTCAGCAGCATAACGGAACGTGTTCGCTTTCCCATAAATAGTGCTAATACTCAGAATATCAAATTTTCAGAAAATTCATAACACTTTATTCATATTCCAAACATCAAATTCATGGCACAATTACTACAATTAAAACATGGTTGCTGTCTCAACACTTGTATTCAACCCGGTTATTGTAAATCAGGCCATAATTTCTATTTAACTCATCTGGACCTCAATTTTCGATATATTAAAGTGTTATGTGTCTATTTTCTAACCTTTTTGGTCCCATCTAATTTTGATAAGTATAGCTCAAGTTATTCATGTTTTATCCTGGTCTGCCCTGTGGTTGGATAGAATTACACACCTAAAAGTAAAAATTATTAAAAATCAAAAGCAAATCCAAATCATACGAAATTGGTGCATATTAAAGCTAACAGGACAAGATTTCATTTGCAATAAGTTCCATTTCATTTGCTTTAGTAGAGCTCGAGTTATAAACCCTGAAATTTGACCTTCTTGAATTGCCCTATTTTGGCCTGGTTTGGACATAGGGCAATTTCTTCAAACCACTAAGAACAAATGGGACCATATCTAACTTGAAATTTCTTTATAGGATGTTCTCCTATGTATAAGCTTTCTAACAAAGTTAGTTTCACTCAATTTGGAGTTATGTAGGGTGAGTTACACCTTTCTCAACTCAAACTATCCAGATGAAAGTCCTGATTCCTAGGTCAAATTTCAAAAATTCATATCTCTCTCAGTATTAGTCCAATGGCCTTATTTTATATATGTATGAAAATCTCTAAATGTCTACTTTCATATAAAAATAGTCTCACCAGATTTAACTAGTTGTAGGCAGAGCCGTACACTCCGCTGGCTCCGCCATATGGACTGTCGAGGGAAATTGGTCTTCCAGCCCCTCACATCTTCCTATTCTTACACTTTCCTATTCCTTAATCAAATTTAAACACAAAAATAGCCAACAACCTGCCAAAGATTATCATTTTCATTCACTAATCACATCAAGAAGTGAGAAAATAAAACCAAAATTAGCCACCCATAATCAGAATAATAAGAACAAAATTGAACCTCTACCTTTTTGCATGTGATTTTGCTAAGTCTTGAAGTTTGGATTGATGGAACCATATTAAACTTGAAGGTTTGATGGAGTTGGTTGAGAGGAAAAGAAAAGAAGAAGAGTAGAAGAGAAAAAGAAGAATGAAGCAAGGAGAGAGTGGCACAAATCAGTAGGGAATAAGGGAGAAAAATCTGATTTAAGCATTGAAGAGGTAGTTAGCTTTGTGAGTTTTGATTAGCTGAAATTTTCTGGGTAAAGTTCAGCCATGTCTCCTTTTTGTGTGGCTAAAATTATTCTATATTCTGCCTAAAAAGTGGAACTTGCTTCCCTTCTATCTGAAATCGGAACTCTTCTCTATTCTGCTTAAAGTCGGAACTCATGTCCATTTTATTTGAACTTGGAGATCAATTCGGATATCGGAAACCATGTCCCCTTTTATTTGAAATTTGGAAATAAATTCGGAGATCGGAACTCGTGTACATTTTGGTCAAACTTGGAGATCAACTCAGAGATCTGAACTCGTGCCCATCTTAGTTGAGATCAACTCGTAGGTAAGAACTCGTTAAATTCAACCGGAGGTCAGTACTTGTGACCATTCTGTTAAAATATCAACAGGTCGGAAACCATGTACAATTTATTTGAAACTCGAAGTCGGAGGTTAGAACTCGTGGGGGATGTTACATAAATAACCTTGGCGGTATGCCTTTTGCCAAAGGACATGAAATCATCAATTTAATGCTAACATGTTCAATAATGATGCTATTTGCTTTAAAACATTCCCTTAAGGTTAAATACTTTATCTCAATGTGTTTACTTTGACTTCCACTATTGTTGTTTTTAGCCAAGTATATAACTGAATTATATATCACAATATATCTTCAATGACCTAGAGATGGAATCAACCATTTGTAGTCTAGATATGAAACTTTTTAACTAGATACCTTGAGATGTTGCCTTGAAACAAGAAACAAACTCAGCTTCTGTATCATTCTTAATTTTTCTTCATATTAAATTACCTTAGTAACCCTGAGTAATTAGGCACTTAATGAGAAATTAAAGGATTAAAGCTTGATTAAAGAATTTATGTAGTGATTGGAAGTGAAAGTCAAGAGAATGCTTAATTGAGATTAGAGAATCTTTAATTAAATGGGTCAAACTCTTAATAGCCTAATTAAGCACTAATCATTAAAAATTATCCTAATCGAGTTTAATTAAGGGTAATTAAGCTTAATTAAAAGTTTAATGTTGTTAATCATGTTCTTGTGTGTTAATTACTAATCCTTACTTAATCAAGTTAATTAAGTTGCAAAAGCACTTAATCACATCATTAAAATTCAAATTTAGTCAACTAGATAATAAAGTATTGATAACATCACTAAAGTGAAAAGGTAGAAGACAAGGTTACTTTATGTAAAAAAAGCATTAGGGCTTGTCTAAAGTAAATCCTGTAATTAACCATTTTGTCCCCTTAATTACAACAAAATGAAGAAAATATCTCCCCCTTCATGCCCTATATGCCATGGCCACACTCACACACACACATACATCCATTTTTTATTTTTCAACTTCTATTCTCTCTCTAAGTCTCTCATCCTCTCACTTCTCTCTACATTCTTCTTCTTCATCATCTTCTTCTTCCTTTCTCCACCACCACCATAACCAAACTCTCTCACCAAGCCCTTCAAAGACCACATCTTTTGGTCTTTGGAGATAAGATCTACACCCTACAAGCTCCATTTTCACAAGATCTCAAGAGCTCTCTCCTTTTCCTTGCAAAATTGCCACCAACACACCCTTGGAGGAGCCATCATCTTCTTCATCTTTCTCTCTAAAGAAGGCGCCATTTTTACTCTAAGTAGTGATCTCTACTTTTTTCTTTTTGTTACTCAAGAAGCTTGAAGCTTGGCTCTCACCATGGCCAAGATCTTCAAGTGAGAACTTGAGAAAGTTTCCTTTTTGGAAAAAAGTTTGCTTCTTGTACCTTGTTCATGAGTGTTTATGTGGATGTCTTGAGTTTTCTTCATGAATGCCCTAAACATTTCTATTTTTAGCAAAATATGTTTTTGATCTTGTTCATGAGTTGCTCTTGTTTATTGAAAGTTTCTCTCTTTGAATGCTTTAAAGCTTCCATTTTCTTTCTTGATGCATGAGTTTCTTGATGTCTTCTTGAGGGTTGTTGGAAAAGAATGATGCTCTTGGTGGTTTTTGGTTTAAAGTTGATTTCTTTCCTTTTTATGAGCTTAAGATTGGAAAAGTTCTCATCTTTAAATCTTTCTTATGATTTTGATAAGGCTATGAACATCCAAAAGTATAAAACTTTAAAAGTTTGCTTCTTGATGCATAAAAAGTGGCGCTATTTTTATGGGTTTTGCAAGGTTTCATTTTGTTTTTCTTAAAGACAAGAATATGTGTAAAAGTCCAAAACTTTTTAGAGCATGAAGCTTTCTAAGTCATAAAAATGAGAACTTGTCACTTTATGTCTTAAGGATTGAATCTTGAAGACAAGACCTTTCATAAAGTTTCAAACTTTAATAAAAAATGTAACTTTTAAGTCATAAAGCTGTAGATGTGCACTTTAATCTTGTAAAGGTTAAACATTGAGATGGAAATATTGAGTAAAGTTCTAATCTTTCTTCAAGAAAAAATCTTTTAGATTTTAAGGTAACTTTAAAGCATAACGTTGGAACTTTGACGGTCTTATAATGATTAAAAGTGTCAACTTTCTTAAAGAATAATACTTCTTAGCCATAAAGCTAGCATCTTGTATCATTTTCTTATAAAGGTTGAATCTTTAAGACACGGATATAATTTTAGAGACTTATACTTTCATAAAAGATCAAACTTTATAATCACTTTCACAAAGTATGTAAGCTTATAATCATAAAGATGAAATCTTGTTATTCCACTTACTAAAGTTTGAATCTTGTAATTGTTGAAAATAAAAACTATCTCTTGATGATTGGTAAACATGGTGTTGCTAGGTTCATGATTGTGGTTATGCTTTATCATGACCCAAGGGATTAGAAGGATCTCAAAATCCCTTAGGAATAGAAGTATGATTAGGGACTCTGAGCATACCATGAACCTAGGATACCATGAACTTAGGAATCACTAAGTGCACTATCTCAAGGAAAAAAAAAGGGAAATAAGTACCTAATTTAGTTAGCTTGAACAAAGTATTCCATAAGATATGTACCTAAGTAAAAAGTAACTTTACTCAAGCATTGAGTAACTAAAAGACTACACACTCATTCGTTTTAACTATGAGATTCTCTCATGAGTAAATATGGGAAATCATATGATGACGCAAAAGACTTTTCACAAAGAATAACACAACTATGAACACCCTTTTAAGGTATGAATGTATGATGCTATTAGGCAAGATGGATGACAAGTTTGATTGAGTATTGTCTCATGATTGAATGATTGGTATAATGATGGATATACTGGGTTGTTGGTTGAAAGTTCATGTTTGACATTTTGGGGAAGCTCCAATCTAGCCGTCATGTTGCCATATTTCTGTCAAAATTTTGGGCTTAGTCATACCATTTCATGTCCACATGTGTTTTGTCAATCATTGCAATGCATGTAAGATGTGGTCATAACAAAAGAAAAAAAAAGGGATATGACCCTTAGATCACTTCGGTAAGTGAAGTGAGAGACGGTGATCCACAAAGACTCAAGGAGCCTTTATGGGGGGAGGGAAGGGTGATATGGAGGACCTTCCAACTTAGAGGTAACTATTATCAGCTTAGTCTTATTTGGTTTAGTACTACGTGATGATGGTCACGGAATAAACTCATATCCAAAAGCAGTCCATTTCAAAAGAAAAGTAAAGAATGCTAAGCACGTGCTAAATATGAAAGTAAAGTTAAAGAAAGACTTTGGTCATGAATGTGCATGCATCTTCATTCTTTCATTTGTATGGTCATGAATGTTTATACTATGCTCTCATATATATATGCTCTTATATTGTAGCTTTAAGTTTCTTTATATTATGTCTATATGAGGAAGATTAAAAGAA
The DNA here is from genome assembly GCA_031439585.1 of Pterocarpus macrocarpus. NCBI lineage: Eukaryota > Viridiplantae > Streptophyta > Magnoliopsida > Fabales > Fabaceae > Pterocarpus > Pterocarpus macrocarpus. The sequence goes on from CM062514.1 coordinate 10,727,018, forward strand.
ACCCGTTTCAAGAACCTATGTTCTCAAACCCTTTAAAAATGGAATCTATGCATGCTCACTGTTTTCATAATTAAACTCGAAGTGGTTGGGACGATGACGATAACATATTAATGGTCTAGTCAGGATCCTAGTGAGAAATCTTGTATTTCTCACTCCTATGTTTCCGTGTCGTCTTTAGACGAAGTTGATAGCATCCATGGCAGCACTTTCGGTGGTACCTGACTGAATAAGATGAGGAGCTGTCATGTTACTTCAAGTAGCTAAGGAGGACCGAGAGAATAGCATAGTGTTTTCACTTTCTTAAGAGCCTTAGTTAGGCAGTTTATGCGTAATTAAGAACATGTGAGAAGTCATGCTACTTAATTTAACCTATTACATATGTGATAATTATTAAGTGCAATGTTGACTCTTGATTATCTATAATTACACTATTGACTTAAGGTATTGTGATATGCTATTTCAATTTTGTTATACGTCTTTTTAGTAACTCTACAATATGAGGAACAATGTCTATATGTATACGAGTAAGTATGCGCTTAAAGGTTCAGTTCTCAAGCATAAAAGTTTTACAAAAAAATAAATTTACAAGCCATTTTCGTATATTACGCTAATTTCAACTATAAGAACTTTCGCTAATTAAGGGTAACAACTAGTAATGCCATAAAATAACTTAAGCATAGTATGATATTATTATGGTGTTACAACTTCCATGGTAGAAGTTGCAATCAATGGTTGCTTTGTACTTCTCCAAGACACAGCTCTATTAGCAACATGAGGATATATCCAGATGTTCACGTACAAGAGCCAGCACAACCAGCAAATTCTGAGTCTGAGTAACCAATAACTTCCAAAATGTTGAATCTTCGATACATAAGCATGTAGTCCTTGGTCCTTTGAAGGTACCTCAATACTTTCTTTATAGCTTTCTAGTGATCAAGACCCAGATTACTTTGATGTCACCCAAGCATTCTAATAGCAAATGCAATGTTAAGTCTTGTGCAAACTTGAGCATACAAAAGGGTTCCAATAGTATAAGCATATGGAACGTTCTTCATTTGTTCTTTTTCAAGCTAATTTTTAGGGCTTTGGTTCAAGTGAAACCGATGACCTTTCCCAATGGGTGTCACACTTGTTGATTCTTCATTTGAAATCTCTCTTGAATCTTATTAATATAGGCTCTATGAGACAGATCAAGTATCCCTTGGATAATATCTCACATATATATAATCCTTTATGTTGAATGAAATTATCAAGTCATTTAACCAAGTTCCAAATTCTTTATGGTATTAGAGCAGGTTTTGATTGGATTTCGGTTCATTCTCTAAACAATGTGCACACTGCCCTATGATTACATTTTTTAGCGTGCACCCTACAGGCTGTCCCAATTTCTACCATGCATCCTATCGGTGACCCTTTTTCCTTTTTAATGACCCTTCATTTTCTCTCATGACTCTTAATCTTTTCTAATAAGTTTCCACTTTTTCCAATGATTGGAACTTTTTTTGATGATTGCTTCTTGCCTTATTTTCCATCATAGCCCCTAGAATACTACTCTACACCTCCCGATCGGCTAAACCATAAAGCCAAACATTCAACAAAGCTGCCATGTGCTGCCACAAGCTCCTTATACCTGTTCATCATTGCCAATGTGTAAAGGTGCATCTAACCACCGTTCCAGTTGTTTTTGGTCCTATTTGACTTGTTGCGATCTCCTTTTTGTAGTTATATCCTTATTTTTCAAATTGAAGCACTTCCATATTGTAGGTCTCTAACCAAGGTGTTTAAGCTTTTTGTTAGTTTTGTCCAAAGATGAGATTCTTTAATTCTCGTGATCATGAAAGAGGATTTGGTAGTAATAAAGCTTGATGTACCTTTTGTAATAGGCTGGCACTCTTGAAAGAATGTTGATGGAGAAAACATGGTATTCCCATTACTGTGGTCCCCACTTTGACAGATTATGAGGCTTTCCTTTGCTTTAAAGCTGCCTCTATCCTTTGACATCAACCATGGTTGTCAACTAAATTAGTAACCATGCTATTTGTATCTCTCAATCATCACTTGGACTCCCATAATTGATTCTGGAGCTTCAGAACATCTCTATAATAATAAAAATTTACCTTTTTTACCCTTGCCAATGGAACCAAAGCTCCTATAGTTAGAATTGGTCAAGCCCAACCATCTCCTTTCTTACCCTTAACTCCTATTCTTTATGCTCCTAGTTTTCCTTTCAATTTGATATCTATTAGCCAAAACTTGATCTCTTAACTATTTTGTTATATTTACTAAAAACTTTATTCTTGTGGAGGATTCAAATACGAGAAAGACAATTGGAGTCAATCATGAGTTTAAAGGGCTTTACCATCTTGTTGTGCCAAATTTCCTAGTAGCATGTACCTTGATAAACTCTTTAGATGTCATTCATAGTCACCTTGGAATCCTAATCTTTCCAAGCTCTAGAGGATCCATATCTGTCTAATTTAAAGTGCTTGGAGTGTACTCTTGTCAAAAAGAGAAGCATACTTGAACTTTTTTTTTTTATCTCGAAGTCTAGTTAACAAATGTTTGTCTCATTTTTCTCTTATCCATTTAGATATTTGGGGACCAAATCATGTCAGTTCTATTTTTGGTGTCGAGTATTTTGTTATGTTTATTGATGATTACTTGCATTGCATTTAGGTCTTTCTAATGAAAAGTCATGTCTAGTTGTTCTTTATTTTTCAAAAATTTTGTGCTGAGATAAAAACTTAATTTGGTAAAATAATTTGTGTCTTTAAAAAGTGACAATGCACGTGAGTATTTTTCTAATAAATTTCAAGGTTTCTTAGTTAAGCAGGGCATTCTACACCAAACAACCTAGCTTTATATACCACAACAAAATAGAGTGGTTGAACCAAAAAATCATCATTTGATTGAAACCATAGGACTTCACTAATTCATGTTCCTCTTCATTTTTGGGGAGATGTTGCTGTTGCATCTTTTTAGTTAACTAATTGCATGCCTTCCTTTGTGTTGCATAATAAAATTCCTCATATAGTATTGTTTCATGAGGCACATGTTTACTTTGTTTTTTCGCAAGCCTTTGGTTGTACATGTTTTGTTTATGACCTTTTTTTCCAGGAAAAGATGAATTTAATGCTAAAGCCTTCAAATGTCTCTTTCTTGGTTATTCTCATCTTCAAAAAAGGTATAATTGTTATTCACCTGATTTGGGCAGTTACCTTGTTTTTGTTGATGTCACCTTTTTTAAGAAACAATCCTTCTTCACTTCATCTTCAAATATTTCTCAGGTAAACGTTACACTTCCTATTCCTGTATATGATCCACCATCATATTGCCTTGTCAAGATAATTCATCTAGTTTTCGTCCTTCTATTGTTCCTCCACATTCTTGTATTATCTATTAGCATCTCCTCCATATAGTGACATGCTTCCTGCTGTCCTTAATAACTCCGTACCTTCACGAATTACTTCTCTAGATTTGGATCTTGCACAAAATAGCCTTCTTATTGCTCTACGAAAAGGTACACACTCTACGCACAATCCTCATCCCATTAATTATGCCTTCTTTAGTTACGACCATCTTTCTCATCAACATTGTACCTTTGTTTTGAGTTTTGTTCTCAAGTGAAGCATTGTCTCACCCCAATTGGCACTAAGCAATGATTGATGAGATGTCTACCCTACATTCTATTGACATATGACATCTAGTCTCTTGTCCACTTAGGAAGTCAGTTGTTGGGTGTTTACAATAAAGATTGGCCTTGATGGCTCTACTGATCAGTCGAAAGCTCGTTTAGTGGCTACAGGCTACACCTAAATTTATAGCCTTAGTCACAGTGACAATTTTTCTTCAATGGCCAAAATTACCTCCGTTTGTTTATTCACTAACTTGGTTGCTATTTGTCACTAGCCTTTCTACTAGCTTGATATCAAGAATGCCTTTCTTCATAGAGATTTACAAGAGGAAATCTAAATGGAGCAACCACTTGGTTTTGTTGCTTAGGGGGAGAATGGGATTGGTATGTAATCTTCATAAATATCTATATGGTCCAAAGCAATCTCTTAGTAGTTGTTTTGGATGCTTCAGTACTACTATATAGGTTGTTGGCATGACAAGAAAGAAAATCGAAATTGAAAGCACTTAATTTTGCCTTAGGTTATTTTGGTTGTGTTAGAATATAATAGGTTTGATGAGACACAAGCTCTTCTCTTCTTCTTCTCCTTTCCACTTGCTTTGTATTTTCTCTTATTTTCCACTATACACTCCTTATCAATGAAGATGTAACAACATTTAACTAGTTGAAGAATATAGAAGTTACTTTTAATTTGTTGCTTTTTGAGACTATATTCTTCATTAATTCAATTTGCAAGATATGTTCTCTTACTCTTGTTTTCTTCTTGGTTTATGATTTCCTATTTGATGGTATTTAATTTTGTATTCATGACTAAGATCATGGATGGATACATGTTGATTAGTTGATTAATATGGGTTTAATCATGTGAATGAGTAGGAGTTGAGTTTATGTTTGAACTTAGGCTATCTATATTCTTGTATCAAACACTAATATAGTTCTTTTGGGTTTTGAGGTTCCATGACTGGCTTGATCTTATGTTGGTCGAATTCTTGGATGTATCCATGTTTGGATGTTGGATTAGATGTTGAGGTTTCAATTTAGCCCAAGCTAGCCATGTATTTTGCATATTGATGTATTATCTCTAGTCAATGATAGAATAACATTTTTTTTTTCTTGATGGATTCATGAACTAGTTACCTTTAACACTACATTTTCTTCCATTTAATTTGTTGCCGAAAAACTATTTGATAAAATCCCCATTGCTCTTGGTCGAGTAGTTGTCTAGGTTCTTGAGAAATGATCTAGATTGCATCCTATGCTTCAATTTAGCAATCTTGGTTTTATAATATGAGTGAGCTCGACATTCACATCATGGTTGACTCCTCATTGACATGAATCGAGTCACATTCCGAGTTGTCCTTTTGGCTTCTATAGGATCTTAGGATAACTGTCCATTTCTTAGATACAACATGATTGGAGTTATCCAATCTGCTTGATCTTAATATCAACTAAAATCAATGGAGATTGTAATGTTTCATGTATCAAACTTTTGTTATTGCCTTCAGGCTTCATGTTTTCTAGCTTTAACAGTGCATCGACTCTAGCATTTTGCTCCTTGCGTATATGCTTTACCTCTATCATTTGAAACACCTTCATAATCTCCTCTACCTTGGTTAAGTACTTTTGCAATAATGGGTTTTTCACCTGATATTCTCTTTAGACTTAGGAGGTTACTATTTGGAAGTCACTGCAGATAATGAGATGTTTAACTCCTATATTCTTTATCAGCAAGAGTCCTACAATGAGCGACTCATATCCAGCTTAATAGTTGGAGGATAGGAATTCAAACTTTATTGACAATTCAACTTGGACCTCCATATCATTTTCAAGAATAATCCTAGCACCATTTCCTTTACTGTTTGATGCACTATCAATGTGTAGGGTCCACCATTTTCCCTCTTTGGAAATAAGGTCTTCATCTATTAGTTCTGCAATGAAATATGCTAAGACCTCCACCTTGATGGTTGTTCATTGCTCATATTGGATATTGAACTCTTATAGTTCTATTGACAACATGAATCATTTGTCCTATGAGATCTGGCTTATGCAAGACTTGCTGAATTGACTAGTTAGTGCGAACAATAATAGGGTAAGCCTAAAAATACTGTCTTAACCTTCTAGCTATAACCAACAATGCAAACGCAACTTTTTACAACTTCTAATAGCGGACCTTGGGCACTTGGAGGGCCCTGCTAGTGAAATAAATGTGCTTTTGGCCTTTAGGGTCTTTTTTCACTAACTCTACTCCTGCAAGAGCATAGCTTACCAAAAGATATAAATACATGGGTTCACCTATGTTCAACCTACATATGATAGAGGGAACGAGATCATTAGCGAGTATCTCGTTCCTCAAATCTCCTACTCTTGGGATTATGGTGATCATTATCTCTTAAGGGGAAACTCACGTTACATTTGGGTTGTTGCTTCTCTTTCTTAGTCCTTTTGGGCCTTCACTCTCACTGTCTAACTCTATACCTAGCCAATTGCTTTTCTCTAATAAGCTATCACTAGCATCCCAAAGGTTACTATAATACTTAGTATGACGTCCATATCTATTGTGGTACTCATATCTCAAGGATCAATCAGTCCTGGCCCTTGGTTAGAGTGGCTTAGGCTTTAGAAAATGTGAAAAATCTGTCTAATACACCTTCCTCAGGATTTGACTGTGCGAGGTTTGAAGCAAGGTGTATTCATCATAATGCCCTTAGCGAGGGCTCTAAGACTCCTTCTTGGGTTGTTCATTATTTCTCGACCTTTGTGGTGGAGACCAAGCTTATTGTTTCCATGTTTATATACTTTTCAGCTCATTGTTGGGGCTTGTCTAGGGTCTTAGGCTCTCTTTTTGCCAGTGACTTTGTAAAAGAACCAAGTTAGAGCTTGTGCATTAATGTGTACATGGCCATTTTCAAACTTAGCTGCTTGACATGGAGTGACTCCTTATTAAACTGATCAAGGTATTGTGAAAGCATTTGTCTAGTCCCTGATAAAAACTCATAAGACTAGCTACCAATTTTGGCTTCCTCTTGTTGGTGGTAAAGTGAGATAAGGGTTTGAGAATTGATGCACATATTTGGGAGGTAGTGAGGCAAACCACTTAAGTGCTACTCGCTATAGCATGCCAGGGAAAGCATGATACTTGATTGGGCCCGAGACCTCTATCAAATATGTGGAAGATTGAAATGCATCTGAATGCTCCTAAGTGCCTGTCATTCCATTAGAAGGGTCCATTCTTGGGGAGGCTTGAAATCCTTTGGTGATGAGACACTCATGATGTAATCTGAAAGGGGATGATCATTTTCATCATACTCATACTTTGGGGACTTGGCTCAACAACAGTCGAACGATGTCTATTTCAAGCGATCTCCTATGAGGGCTGACGCTCCATAGTCTAGTGAGAATGATGCCTATTCTATTGTGCTTTGGAGGATTAGTGTTATCGCTAGTTGTTTAGTGACAGGTTCTATGGATCTCTGTCCTCCAACTATCCTTCACATTACATGCTTGCTTGAGCTTTGCTATTCCATCTAACTGATTCGAAAAAGTCTCAAGATCTTGTCGAATGCCAAATTATCACCAACTGGTTCAACCATATTGGGAACATTTGGCCATGAATCTGGAGCAGGCATCTCGATTTTGTACCACAAATGTCAAGCTAGCTCATGGATTGGGAGTATTTGCTTATGAACCTATCTCGAACGCCGTAGCTCCATCTACCTCTTGCCATCATTTGTTGGCTTGTGTTATGGACACAACCTTCCTCTTTGTGTTCACCATCCTGAGAAAACTAGTAGAAAAAAGGGGACAGGGTGACAACAATCACCATTTCCCACAGACGACATCACTATTTGCAAGTAATTTCATAAGGGAATTACCTAAGAACTCAAATGGGATGACAAAATGAGGGTGTATAGATACTCCTACGTAGTACTTTCATTAGAAAGGGGTGTCTACCTATAAGGACTCCAATACTTAAGTCAGGTGCGAAATAATGAGGTATCAAGTAATTAGAGTTAATGAACAACTAAGCTACAGGGTGATAACTAGGTTATATAGGCAATTGAAGTCTCTTCTCGAATTGCTATGCCCGTCCTAACTTCAAGGGATTTGGTTCCTATAAAATTCATGCTACCCCAAGTTAAGAGGTCGTGTGCATCAAGATAAGGGATGGTTGGAACCAGTCCCATGCTTCTTGGTCCCATCGCACGTGTGGAGGAAATTTTTTTTTTTTGGTCTGGGTAGGGGGTAATTTTTTGGGCACGGGGCTATGCCCCTGTGAGTCGAACTCGCGCCCTGCCATGCACCTGCTCATTAGGGGCAGAATATTTACCACTGTAACTACCCCCTCGGGTGCGAGGAAATTTTATTTGAATACATTGATATCCCTAAATTGGGCTCTTATAAGCCATCTCGAAACCTATTTAGAATTGGGCCTAATTGAAATTGTCCATATCAAAAAGAATTACCGCTAAGTTACCAATATTGAATATTTTAATGAACGACAATATTAATAAATTTGTAATTAACTTCGGCATGTAGTAAAAGATTTCTTAAGTTGAAATATTTTATGTGTTCACAAGCCACTATAAATAGAGGCAATTTAGTTCATTTAGGAGCAACTCAAGGAATGAAGCAGCAAAATATGAGCAAGCTGCATATCGATAAAGACAAAGAGTGAAATAGTCTATGTGAGTGAAAGGAAAAAAAAGAGTATAAGCAAATTCTAAAGAATGTAGAGTGTAGGTACATATATCGGGTAAATTTTTGCTATCATCTCTAATACTCTTTGGTACTACAATCACAAAGAGCTATAGTATTTGAATAGTAGGTTTCTCATTGGAAAACACTACGTTTATCTCTTGTGTGCGAAAGTGTCGAAATGATATTGTAATAGAGATTAATTTTGATGTATTGTCAGTATAAAAGTATTTTACACTATTATTTAATCATATATATTTGTTTGTAAGACTTTTAAGATAGTGTGTGCTTGAAATAAACACTTTTACTGATATGGCAATATATGATTGGATATCTATATAAATTTTTTTTGAACTAACAATGCATAAAAATTAAATTCTTATCCTAAATATGGTAAATTATTTTTCAATGTTTGTCTTTTGATTTTTTCTCTCTTACTATTTGGGACTTTTTCATGTTAAAATCTTTTTTTTCTATATGTTTTATACACATTTGTTACTTCTGTGCTATGTAAATTGGAAGACGTAATTCTATCATATCTACTTTGATATTTTCTGCCACAGCACAACATTATTTAATTTATACTATGAAGCTATCCTTGAGCCCAAAATGGCTTCATAGTGCATCGTTTCATTCAAATGAATCTTCCGCCTGCCGGGTGATATCATTCTTTTATGTACAAAGAAACGAAATCCGCTCGTTTATCAAGTCAATTCTGCGCGTTCTTTGAACAAGTCAAATTATGTAGTTGTTTTGTACCCAAAAACAAAGTAAAAGAAGAAGTTAGAAGTATGTAGCTGATATATTAGAACAAAAGACAAAGTTCCTTAGGTAGTGGTAGAGCGCGTTATTACGTAACAAAAATATAATTCTTATAGTCACTTTCGTAGGCCAGGTTAGATTAAAAAAAAATTTCTTAAATGACGTATAAAAATATAATTTAATTTTAATATATTATTAATACGAATTTTTTATATAATTATTTAATCATATATTAATGTATTAACAAAAATATTTGACTTTTAGAAATTGTTAACACACTTTCATATTGAGGTTAGTAAGTATTGTATCTTCTTTTGGATACAAAACCTACTTTTCTCTCTTATGCGTTAACTAATACCTTTGGTTAAATTTGTAATTTTATGATATCTACATTAATTACTCCTTTTTACCTTTTTTTTTTTTCTCTTAGTTAATATTCTCAATAAACTATTTTACCCCACTCAAATAATATTATTGCTTTTTCAATATATATAAGTGCTTAAAAATTGAAATAACATTATTATTTTTTAAATTTAATATATTTAATACCAATTCATAATAAAATATTAACATTAAAGTTTAATTAACATAATATATTTAGTGCTAATTCACGTGTTTTTTTTTTTTTAGGACAGGAATGCACGATTTCAATATTACTTGAATTGATACTAATTTTTATATTATGTGTTTTTTGAATGTCTCTCATAAAATACTATTGAAATTCATGCGTTTTAACATATTTGAATTATAAAGAATTGCGTTAATTGTATTACTTGATTTTTTATTATTTTAATATTACTTGAATGTCTCTTTAAATAGATAACGTGAATTTTCATGAATCAAATACCGTGCTGAAATATTGTACAAGTATATGATTATTATGGTGAAGATAAGATAAAAAGGTTTTGAACATTTTATCAATATTAGATTATAAGTGTCCCCCCCCCACCCCAAAATTGAACAAAAGTTAATATTTATTTCCTTTTAATAGTTGGTTTAATTATTTTGCAGGTTTCTATAATTTTACTTAATTTCAAATCCTATAGTTTGAAAATTTATAATTAGGTCTCTGTATTAAACAAAATTTTGTAATTAAGTCACCGTCAAAAACAAAATTTATGACAATACTATGATGCACCCAATAAAGTCAAGTGTATCATACACCTTGTTCATCTAAATCATTTAATTATATGTAAAATGAGAATTTATGGCTGAAAAAATATGGAGTACAATACACTCCACTTAGTATGATGTATTCTAGGCAAACTCAACCACCATCTGCAAACTCAAAACCCACACACCACCACCACCACCACCACCACTACACCACCCTTTCACCCCCTCCCACCACCACCACATCATAACCACTGCCACATCTACTTCGTCTTCCGATCTAAACTTAACCATGGCAGCTGTTTTGTCGGAAGGGAGGGTGGCAGAGTGTCGTCACCATCCTCTGGGTGCCTCGTGCACCATGTCGTGGCTTCTTTGGGCAGGTTTGCGGGTTTGGTGGTTTGGTGGTTTTGGTGGCTATGGTGGTTTGGGGCTTAGTTTGGGTGGTGGGTGGGTAGAGAGGGTGGATAGAGGATGTAGAAGGAGATGGAGATATTCCGTTTTTTTGTAACAATTGTTATCTTTAGGGACCTGATTGAAAATATTCATATAACGTAGGGATTTAATAACAAAAATATAAATTATAGGGATCAAATTAAAAATTGAGTGGAACTATAAGGACTTGCATAATAATTAAGCCTAATTAGTTATCATCATGTGGAGAGAGAATGTAACACCCTACTAATTTAATATTATGCTTAAGTCATAGCATGAAATTAGTTAGTCTGTGTTACCGTGTTAACACTCTGCTTATCCTTCGTAATCAGTATCACATCATAACACAGACGAAACGGCACGCTGTTATTTAATAAACGTGAATTGCCTTATATAACGTAATAAAGTTTAATATAACATAACAGAAAAGATACTGATAAGTGATATATTATTAGCTGTTTATGTACATATGTATGTCGGAAGCCAACGCTTTCATCTGTTTTTGTATATAGATTAAAAACAGAGGAAATAAAGAGACAGCAAAATCCCTATTGCTAAAAAGCGGAGGTAGAAATAGCAGGGGCAGGCTCTGTTCAACAAGTCCAACTCGGAGTCCTGGTGAAGCTGCAGGTCTGGGATCTCAGTGAAGAGAGTGGCCGTTGAGCTCTTCGCCAGCATCTGAGAATGATGCGGAAATATAACACGGGGTGAGAATTTAAGGAAATTCTCAGTAGAGTCCACGTGTGATGTTTGACTGACGTCACATTCATTCTCAGTTGCCTCGGGTTTATTTAATTATAAAAATATGTATTCAACTAAACTAACCATTTTAATGAGTTCAATAAAACATCTGGTCCAAGGCAAGGTTCAGTTTTACTTTAGACAGCATAAGAAACAGAATAGGCTACTAATAGTAAAACATAGAATAATGAGCATAGCAAAGAAACATACAGTAGTACGTAAATATAAAAGACAAACTGTAAACATCCTGAAATAATCATGCCATGTAATCATGCATTCATGTAATTATGCAAACTCATACTTGAACTTTCCTTTCATCATTTTTCCATCTCTTGGTCCCCTGGGAGTTCTTGGCCATTTAGACTCCTGGGTAATAGTCTGCTTATCAGGATCGAGCTCGTTCCTATATAGGAATTGTCGGGTTTACTTTCTCCGACGTTCCCACCGATCTATTACCCTTAACTTCTTATCCGGGGCTGGCCCAAGTAGCATGGAACTTTCATAGTGGCATAATCCTTTTCATAACTTTCATAACTTTCTTAAGGATGCACATGCATTAACATAGAATTCATAACTTGTGCATGGGTCCTACCATAATTTCGGCAGCATAACGGAACGTGTCCGCTTCTCCATGAATAGTGCCAGCCAACCAATACAGTTACACAATTTGCAATTTCAATATAGAGCAGCAATTATGCACATACATTCATAAATTCATTCATAGCTTCAACAAGCTTCAATAGAGCTTTTGGCTGATTCTGTCTCATTTTGCCCGGTTATGGTATATCCCACCTTTATTTCAATTTAACTCCTTTAAACCTGATTTTTGGATATGTTGTAGCCTTATGTGTCTAGTTTCTAACCCTTTTAGTCCCATCTAATTTTGATATCTATAGCTCAAGATATTCAGATTTTATCCCGGCATGCCCAGTGGCTTGCTAGAATCAGGCAATTAAAAGTAAAAATCCACTAAAAATCGAAAACTGACTCAAATCATACGAAATTGGACTCAAATTAAAGCTAACAGGGTAAAATTTCATTTGTAAAAAGTTCCATTTCATTTGACTTAGTAGGGCTCGAGTTATAAGCCTCGAATTCTAAGCTTCCTAAACTGCCCTGTTCTGGCCTGGTTTAGACATAGGGCAACTTTCTTGGATCACTGGGAGCAGCTGGGACCTTATCTAATTCTGAAATTTTTATGGGACATTCTCCTATGTGTAAGCTTTCTAAAAAATTTAGTTTAATTCATTTTCAAGTAGTATAGGTCGAGTTCTATCTTGAACAAGCTAGTCTGCCCAGATTCAGAGTCAGAACCCTAGGTCGAAATTCAAAAATTCATAACTCCCTCAATACTAATCCAAAAGCCTTATATGATATATCTATGGAAAGCCCTAGATGTCTAGTTTCATTTAAAATTGGTTTCATCAAATTTGATTGGTTGTAGGCGGAACCGTACACTCCGCCGTACGGACTACGGAGGGTTTGTGATTCTCTAACCCATCAGCTCTTTCTATTTTCATGGTTTCATGCTTCCACTTCGGTTTGAATCAAACCAACAGCCCAAAATCAATCACACATCATCATAAACATTCATTTAATACATCAAGGAAGGTGAAAATAATTCAAGTCCAGCCAGCCAAGTCCATGGATTTGATGCAAGAATCAAAACTCCTACCTTTGATCCAAGTGTTTGTGCTGGATTCTTGAAGCTTGGATGAACAAGGCTGGAGTTTGCTTCAGTTTTTGGTGTGTGAGGAAGAGAGAAAGAGAGCTGAAGGAGAAGAGGAAAAGTGGCATTGGATGTGGGTCAGAAATGTGATAAAGCAGCAGAAAATCTGATCACATGGTGGTGTGTAGGTGGCTTTCTTCTTGCAATTTGATTGGTCCATAATGCTTGGCTGAAATTCAGCCAAGCTTCTCCATGAAATGTGGCTATTGTTGCGCCACTTTCAGCTGGTAAGTGGCTGGGTTATCAGCCACTCAAAATAGGGTTTAGAGCTTGTAATTCTATTAATTAGAACAAACCAGTTTAAAAATCAGTAAAGTTCTGGAATTTCCTTTGAATCGGTAAATCGGTTTTCAATAAAATGTTTATGAAATCTCCTATATTCTAACTTAATTCTCTCTTACCTAAACTCAAGTTATTGCTAATTAATTGAGTCTAACTAATGGTTTAACCAAAATCTATTTATTTTCAATTATTCGATAAAATCGAATAATTAGGCAAAAAACGGTGGATGTTACAGAGAATCTAAATTAGGAGAGAGAAAATATTAAAAAGGTAATAACTAATGTGGATTAGATAAAATTACAAAGGTATCCATCGTTATAAGTTGATTGACTAAAAAAGGGAGTGAGCTTTTTTGTCCAAAAGTAACTACGGCGCTTGCTAATCTCCATATAAAAATGTAAAGATTAGCAATCCTATCAAAATTATTCTCTAAAAATAATATACAAATATGTAATATTTTAAAGTTTTAATTTTAATGTTAATATTACTATAAAATATTTTATACAGTTATCTAATCATATATCATTAAAAGTATTTAGCTCTTATCATAATTCTCCTAAAATCACACACATATAATAGTATAGATTCATTTACAGCGTAAAATTGCATTACACTCGTAGCGTATAAAAATTAACCTCATATTTTAATTAGATAGTAACACCACAAACATTTAAGTAATTTTGTATATGTTTCATGAGAATTCTTTAAATGTCTATTATGTTTATGAGAATAGGAGTAGTACCTTTTAATACATAGTGGGCAGTGCCTAATATTAAGTCATAAATAAACTAATTAAAATATAATTTTTTATATTTTTATTCTCAAAAATGAAAAATGTGACTTAATATTAATTAATTACTAATTATTAAACAGTACTGTAAACCCCTAAGTTTTGTCCTTTATATTATTATTGTTGTTATTATTATTATTATTATTATTATTATTGAGAAATCGAAAACTTAGATAGGGTACATAAATAAATTTGATACTTATAATGGTGAAAATAACAATTTCTTATTGCAATATTGATCGCTGGAAAATACTTGCTAGACAGTACGCACTACGCAGTAGGCGCTCACGAATTGATATATAGATTAAGATGTCACTATCATTTTGCAAAATGCAACGGAGAGAAGAACGATTGCTGAAAGTTGAGATATAATTTGAGGTGAGGTGCTTTTATATTTGCACATAATAGAAACAATATATAATTTCAGATGTGTTCAATATCAATATCAAGGTGTTTGGGCTTTAGTCCAAGCTACAAAGAAGCATATATGGCATTTCATATAGAACAATGGAAATGCCACCCCTACAGGCCATTGGACGGCTTTGTGTAAAGAGGACAATAGGAAATCCAAATTGAAGAGTAGCAACTAGCATATGGAATGACTCCAACACAAAATATATTGGCAGAAAACTATCTTCAACAAGGAATTGACCCTCTCATAATTTGTGTGTGTGTGTGTGTGTATATATATATGTGGCTCATTTCGAGAACCATTAGTTGCATATTTATGTGCCAATATGTGCTTCAGAATTGGCAAGGAACTCACCAGAGAAGAGTTAAAGGAGAAAGAGAGAAGAAATAAAGCGAAACTCAAGGAAAAGAAGAGAAAAGAAGAGGAAAGGAAGGCCGAAGAGAAAGAGAGAGGAAAGCAAGAGAATAGAGGAGGAAGAGAGAAAGAGAAGGAGAAGAAGCGACAAGCACAAGAGGAGATGAAAAGAAAACAAGAGAAGGAAAGAAAAAAGCGTGAAGAATTGAAAAGAAAAGAAAAGGAAAAGAAAAGAAAGAGAGAAACTGAAGCACAAGAAGAAATAGAGTATAAATAGTGTTCGATTTTGTTGCTTCGCAGCCGTACTTAATTAGCTGAGTGATATTACAGAATTGATTACTACTTCAGAAACTACAAGTTTTAATTATCATTTTCTGTCGTATATAGTTTTTTGCAAATTTGCGAAACATTGTTGCTACTCAGAACAATGTGGGAAGCATATTTTTTTCAGATGGGTTATTTCTTTTAATTTCCTTGTGAAAATTCGTTAGATTAATGTTCGTTGAATATTTATTTTATGCATATGCTATTTTATGAATATTTGATGTTGAAATAGCACTGTGATACGATTCTTTTAGTTGAAAATAATATCTATTCCAACAAAAGATCATAGTTTACCAACTGAAACATCAAAGTAAGTGGGTTATCCAATGAAATACTCAGTTCAAATGACTTAGCAAAATGAACCAGATATCCATTGTCAACCACCGTCTTGCGTCTCCTAGGAATGTAAGATGCACAAGTACTAGATACATGACTTTAAACATTCAGTTTGGCAAATAATAGTTTCCTTGGGTCTCTTTTAGCCTATGATGCAGAAATACTTAAAATTTGCTCACGTGTATATTATGTTTATCGTATGCGTACATGCATTAATTAAATACTGCTACTTTAGACTTCTTTTATCTATGACTAATGTTGGATCATTTTGTGGGTTTGCATAAATTAATATTGGATTTAATTTAAAATTAAATTAACTAGATGCCAAAACTTTAGAACATATTGTATAGCCCAATTTTATGATTAATATTGTTATTGGGCGTAAGAATAATCAGTATTGCTCTCATGAGTGAATATGATATGGTCTTTGTGTATGCTATAATGGATGGACTCGGTCCATGTTTTTACTAACACAAGGGAAAGCTCCTACTCCTAGCCATATAATAGGTGTATATTACCCTATTGAAGCAGTTACACAATCTGACTGTTAGTTGAAGAGGAGTAGTCACTCTCTCCAGCTTTTCTCTTTCTCTTTTTTTTTTTTTTTTTCTTGTTCTCTTTCTCTATTAGATCTAAAAGGAAAAGATATGAATTCATCATTTTCTTCAACATAAAGTCCATCTAATGACCATGAAGCATAGTATGGACAAGACCATCAAGGATGACATTCTTGAAACCAACAAAGCAAAGGAGTTTCTAGAGTCTGTTGGCAAGAAGTTTTAAAAGTTTGACAAGACCGAGAAATCTTATTATCTTAACTTGTTGACTAAGACCAAATATGATGGAGCTCGTGGTGTTGGTGAGCATACAATAAAGCTCACCAATTGGCACAACAAATTGAAATCAATGAAGCGGTTTTGGCAGAGGATTTTTTAGTTTGACAAGTGTTGGATTCTCTTCTAGCTAAGTTTGATATGCTAAAGACCTCTTACAATACTAAAAAAGAACAATGGTCAATTGATGAGTTAATCTCGATCCTTTCCTAGGAGGAGTAGTCCATGAAGAAAGGCAAGGCCCATGTAGTCAATTTGCTTCCCACCAGAGTATTGGTGTTAAGAAGAAGTATCTTGAAGGGAAGAGTGGCAAGCTTTAATTTAAGAAGAAAGGGAATGAAAAGCCTAGAACTCCATTCGTTCATGAAATTACATAGCTTTCTGGATTGAAGAAAGATGTAATGGAAAGTATAAATTCTATGATGTGTTTAGTAATAAGCAGTCTGATTGCTATAAGTTCAAAAGTATAACCATTTGTATAATTAACACTGTTAAAGATTAATCGACACTTAATTTATAAATATGAAGACAATGTAGAATAATAAAAATGATAATATAATATAGTTAAAATTTTGTCAGTAATAGAATTTTAACTATATTGTAAAAAATTTAAGAATAGTATCTTGGAACACAAGAAATTGATCCAGTAGAAATTTAAAATATAAGAGAACCTAATTAACATGTGACAAACTTTTTAGTGGTTTAGAATTTGCCACTTTAGTCATAAAACGAGAGTGAATTATAGCCACAAAAATTTGTCAAACTTTACTTTTATTATGTCATCAAATTATAACATAAAATTAAAAGAAAAGAATATCCAAAAATTGCCCATCTTCTTCTCTCTCTACCTCTCAAAACTGCCAGTTTTCGCCTCCTTTTCAACCTCCATTTTTGCTTTTCTTCTTCTCCAATCTCGTCCTTCCACTTGTTCTTCTTGGACACCACCCAATATGTAACATGCCCAATTTTTCCTATGCTAAATGATCTCAGTAATCCTGAGTAATTTGGCACTTAATGAGAAATTAAGAAATAAAGGCTTCATAAAGAGTTAAAAAGGGTAAAAAGGAAAGAAAGATTAAGAAAATGCTTAATTAAAATTAGAAACTTGCTAATCAAAGAAATCAAACCTCAAAGAGACTAATTAATCACTAAGAATTCACTTAATTAAGATTAATTAAGCATAATTAAGATTTTAATTGCACTAATTATAGAAACATGAGTTAATCACTAATCCTTAATTAATTAAGTCATATAAGTAATAAGAACACTTGATCCCATCATCAAATTCAAAGTCAACTAGACAACTAAGTATACATGATGTCATCAAAAGTAAAAAGCAAGGGGACAAAAGTGCTTTATGTAAGAAAGTACAAGATCTTGTCTAAAGTAATTTGGGGCAAATTAACCTAATTAACTAATTCCTTAACATTAATAAACCATTTTGCCTCCTTAATTAAGACATAAAAATGAAAATATCCTACCCAAACTCCCTAAAAAGCCCATGGCCACACCTGCTCTCTCACTTACTCTCATTTTGAAAAATATCACTCCTTCCTCTTTAAGTCATTTCCTCTCGTCTTTCTTCTCCAAGAAGCCAACACTCTTTCTTCTTCTTCATCTTTTGCTTCCTTTTTTTCCTCTCAGGTTCAAGAGCCATCCATTATCATATCTCACTAACCTTGTAAAAGCTACACATTTGATCTCTTACAGACACATATACACACTCTCTCAAGCATAAAAGCAACAAAAGTCTTACCTTTCTTCCTTGCCAATACCATGAGCATTATAGGAGCTAGGAGGAAGATTTTCTCTTCAAGATTCAATACTTTCTTGCATTCTTCATCACTTTGAGTGGGTAAGATCCTCTAACGTTCTCTTCTTTTATGACAAGAGCCATGGTTACTCGAAGTTTTTTCCACAGCTTTTGGGTTCTAAGCTTTGTTCTAGTTTCCAAAGTTTCATCCATGCATTAAAAATGCTTCCTTAACACTTTAATTGGTTCATTTTCTTTAGAATGCTTTCCTAAAGAATTTAATCAGTTTATTTTGTTTCTAATGCTTTCATGAAGTGATTAATCAGTTTATTTTTCTTTAGAGTGTGTAAAGTTTCAAGCTTTACTCACTTTTGTTCAAGAACATGCTAGCCCTAACCATGACTAAGGTGCTCTTGGCTTGTTATTCATTTTTATGACCATATCCATGTTAAAGTTGCTTGCTTTGTTTTGTTGGAGTGGTTGTTGGAATATGACTATGAGAAAGTGGTTTTTCAGACATGAATATGAAAAAGATTGAAACTTTACTAAGTATTTCATAAGACTAAAACTTCTTAGGCTTAGATCTATGTTCCATAAACTTTAATAAGTTAAAAACAAGAGGATCTAAGAAGTGAAACAAAATAAAATTGGAAACTTGGCAATGTACAGGCTTTGACCACTTAAGGAAAAATATGAGGGGAAAATGAGTTGAAACTTTTAATGGCTGATCTTGAATCTAGATAAAACTTTAATGAAACTTGTAGCAAAGAAAATAAAAATAGAACTTGGGAGAATTATGGTGATAGGTTCAGTCACAAGAAGACAAAGGGGAAAGAAAATGTTTTTGGTTAAATTAAGAATAAATCTTGAATAAAACTAAGTGATTAATCAAGGTTCCAAGAAGAATAAAAATTAAAAGAAGCTTAAGGCCATACTTGAAAGGGTTTCAGCCCTATATCTTAATTAAGAAGAGAAGAATGTTCAATTAATGAAGTTTTGAACATTAAGTCCCAAAAATATCTAATCAAATAAAGTTAATAACCTTCTTAAGAAATTAAGCTTGAAGAGTAAATGTAAGAGTTAGAAGACTATATTAAATAAAAAAGCAAACCTTAAGGATGAACAAGTAAGGAAATGAAGCTAAAATTTCTTTTCAAGATTAATTAAAGGTTTGAGGGCAAAATGGCAATTTAAAAGATTGCACATAATCACTCAACTATGCTCATAAGACTCTTGAGTGCATTTGTGTGCCTTATTCCCAAATCAAGTGGGAAATGATGAAGTTGTTTGACATGCCTTAGCATAACTATATTGGTTGTGTGCTGGGCTTCTTGAGGAGAAATCCTCGAGGATCAAGAAGTTGTATGTGAATGACTCTTATGGATGATGATGCAAATGTTGATCTGCTTATTATAACTATACTGGGATTGAGTGTTGGGATTATTGAGGAGAAATCCACAAGAATCATGATTTATGCATGTGATGGATTATTCATGAATGTTTAATTATGATATGAATGCTATCTATGGATGTTATGTAGATGTTTACAATTTTAAGGAATATCTCGGTCTAGCTGTTATGTTGCCAGATTTTCACCAAATTTGTCGACTTAAAAATAATTGTCACATGCTATGATAGTAACTTGTGTAACATCCCTACTTTTATGAACAGAACAACGGTGTTCCCGTAAATTTTTGTTAATTTTAGTGATGCCCAGCATTTTTAGAAATTATATTTTGATCCCAAAGACTTATTCCCACAATAACCCTGGAACTTTTCATGAAATGACCTTTATGTCCCCACACTTGTCGAATTAGCAGAATGGGATTTTAAACAGAGCAGAATCACGTGGTGAAACCGTAGGAGTTTAGATCTCTGCCGATTGGGCCATGGAGGCAGTCTGGCAGGAAATGAAGTGGGGTGTCCCTAGACTTGCTCAAAATTACGAAAATGCCATTAGCTATGGAAAATAGAAAATAGAAAAGTTCCGAATTTATAAAAATGATTATTTCATGTTAACAATCAATTTATTCGATCTTATTGACTAAGCAAGGTTAATTAGGAGTTAATTATATGTTAATCAGAGGGATTAGGCTTAGGAGCAATTAGAATAGAGATATAGAAATTCTCTTTGAGTCATTTAGTAAAATTTTGCTGACTTGAAGAAAATCGGCAAAGACTCGGTATTTTTAAACTGTCGGAATCGGACCAGTAGAAATTATACTATGAGAACCCTATGATGGAGGGCCAAGATTTAGCCAAGACATCCCTACAAGTGGCGCCTCCATCAGCCATACAAGAGGGAAGCCAAGCCAAGATTGAATGAGGATTGAAGTCCACCAATCAAAAGCTAACTTCCTTCATAAGTTTTCATTTTCTCTTCCTTCTCCCTTTAAATTTTCGGTCTCCCCATAACCAGCCTCATTTTCCCACTTTCCTTCATCTTCTTTCACTTCCTCTCATCCCCAAGCTCAAGCTCCAACCATCAACTTCACTCCAAGATCAAGTTCCATCAAGATTTCACACCACCAAGGTAGGAATCCTACTCCTCTTCTTATTTTTCTTAGTTTGGAGTTGTGTGTGGGTCTTGTACACTTTGTAATACTAATGTTATGTGAAGTGATGATGATGAATTACAGTTGATTGTGCATGAATATTATGATTAGAATTTAGAATTAGCATGAAAGAACTTGAAGGAAGGAGGAAAATCATGAAGCTGGTAGGGTTCTTCCTTGGCGATACAGTGAGTGTACAGCTCTGCTTACAGCTGTTCAAACCCCATGAATCTATTTTTATATGAAACTAGACATTCAACGCTTCCATACATAGATAATATAAGGCCATTGGATTAGTAATGAGGAAGTTATGAATTTTTGAAGTTTGATCTAGAAATTAAGACTTTCATCCGAACAGTATGAGTTGAGAAGGGTGTAACTCACCCTATACAACTCCAAATGGAATGAAACCAACTTTGTTAGAATGCTAGCACAAAGGAGAATATTTCATAAAAGTTTCCAAATTTGATAAGATCCTGTTTATTCCCAATGAGTCGAGAAAGTTGCCCTATGTCCAATCTGGGTTAGAACAGGGTAGTCCAGTACGGTCAAGTTTCAGAGCTTATATCTCAGATTATACTCATTCAAATGATATGAAACTTCCTTCATCTGAAAGCTTGTTCTGTTAGCTTTACATGGATATAAATTTTGCATGATTTCACCCAGATTTCTATTTTTAGTGAATTTTCCCTCACAAGAGTGCAATTCTGGCTAGAAGTAGGATAAGTCTGGGATAAGACACCAACTAATTGAGTTAATGTCGGAAGTCAGATTTTAGTAGAATAGAAGGCTAGGTCGGGAATACTTGAGGTTGAAGTTAGGACTCAATAGAACAGAAGGCTAGGTCGGGAATACTTGAGGTTGAAGTTGTGACTTAGTAAAATAGAAGGCTAGGTCGGGAATACTCGAGGTTGAAGTCGGGACTCAATAAAATAGAAGGATAGGTCGGGAATATTTAAGGTCGAACTCGGAAGGATACACTTAAGGTAGAACCCGGAAGGGTATACTTAAGGTAGAACCCGGAAAGGTATACTTAAGGTTGAACTTGGAAAGGTATACTTAAGGATGAACTTGGAAGGGTATACTTAATGACTGAACTCGGAACTTAGTAGCAAGAGCTAGATTGGGTATGTTTGATATTGACCTCGGACTTATTAAATAGGAATTCACATCGGGTAGGTTTAAGGCTAAGCTCGGAACTTAGTGGAGAGAGAGCTAGATTGGGTATAACTGATGTTAAACTCGAGACTAGGTATATAGGAAACTAGTCGGGCACAGTTAATATCATAACTCGGAAATTAGGGAGAACGGAGTATGATTAATGTCGGACGGCGGGAAGTAGGAAAACATACATAAGTCTTGGAAGACCATATTAAAGTCGGAAATCGAAATCGAGATATTGACCTTATATGCATGATCCAGGAAGTCGGGAACCAAGGCAGGAACATTACATGCATGATCCCGGAAGTTGGGAACCAAGGCATGAACATTATAAGCGTAATTCCAGAAGTCGGGAACCAAGACCTAGGCTTATAACTTCGGAAGTTGAAACTGATATTACATCGGAACTCGGAATTCAGTTATGAACTCGAACTCGGAATTTGGTTATGAACTCAAACTCGGGAACCTTGATAGAAATTAAAAGCTTGCAAGATAGATTGCTACTTAAGATTCCAAATCTTGCACTTATTGATATTGTTAGATTCTTGGTATGAATATGAAGTTTTGTATTAAGTTTGCTGTTGATTAAAAATTCCCTGGTAGTCTGGCACTATTCATGGGGAAGCGGACTCGATCCGTTATGCTGCCAAAACCCCGGCAGAAATACGTGAATTATATGACTAATATGAACATTTATATGTCATGCTCATAAGATTCGTATATGCAAGAATGATATGATGTATATGAATGAAAGCATGTAGCATATGCATGTATAATCATGTTCAACGAAGAATAAGATTTATGAGAACTTGCAAGAAAGACGTATCAATCTACCACGTGAGGCATGGCATAGACCCAGCTAGCATAGGCCAAAGCAGTACTGTCTAAGACTTGGGCTAGCCCTCGACCAGATTTAAGGGGAATAGACCAGTGTGAGGGTCGGGGAAAGCAAACCTATCACTCATGTATAGGGATGAGCTCGGACCTGAAAAGCAAGCTATTACCCAGGGGTGAGAAAGGCCATTCACCTCTAGAGGACCAAGTATAGAAGAGTAAGATCAAGTTGCAAGTTAAAGAAAGATATGAATTAAGTCAAGTGCACTTGCATACAGTCAAGTATAAGCATCTATAAGTGCATCTTCAATTATCTCATTAAGTCATACTATTAATATGATTCTTGTTGAAGCATATTATACTATTCATATATCTATGTCTGTCATATGATATGGCAAGTGGTTGATAAAATATAACCCGCTTCGAGAAATGTATTTTCAACTTAAAATTGAACCACTAATTGTTTATATGTGCTCATATTTTCATAATAAACCGAAGCGGCTGGAATGTTTATGACGGCACTGTAAGATTGGCTTAAGATTACCTACTGAGAACCTTAGGTTCTCACTGCCTGCTTGTATGTTCTTCTTTTCCGTAAACATTCTAGCACCCAAGTTGGAAATCAAGTGCGATGCGGAGTACAGGGCCACTCATTGAGCAAGAATCGGGCGTAAGCCAGGCCAAAAGAGTATCGAAGCCAGCTAACGACTAGTCGAAGTAGTCGATGTGTATTACATCAGTCTCAATTTCTTTTAAAGTGTAATTATTATATTTTATTTTTTTATATATCAGAGACTATTAGTCAGTAATAAAGTGAGCAATTAAAGGGCCATAGTGTAAATTTTCCATATTCTAAAAATTTCTTAGCACAGTGACAACCTCTTAGTATAATTCCATGACTCGAGCATGGCTTATATAATAGAGAGTGTTACAACTTGTGTTAAGAAAGAACGACTTAAGTCCTTTACTCTAAGGCACCCATAACATAAGACTTAACACTAAATTCCATGATAAAGAAAGCACTTGTATATGATCCTTTGGTCACTTTGGTAAGCGAAGGTGATCAACAAAGTTAAGATAATCAGGTATGATCCTTTGGTCACTTTTCTAAGGGAAGGTGACCCACCAATGAACTTCCTCTGCCCACCAATTTAAGTCAGGTGTAATGAATGATGATGGTCATTATAGGAATGAGCTCATATCCTAAAAGAAAGTTAAGTTTTGAAGGTGGTATGAAAGTTAAAGCATATGCTAATGATAAATTAAAGTCAAAGTAAAGTATAGTCAAAGAAAGATTGAGTCAAAGTCAAATTCAAAGAAAAGTTAAAGTTAATTAATGGCATAAAATGTTCATGCATCTATGTTTCTTCTGTATCCATTGTTATGAATATGTACACTTATTTATGCCTTATGATTCCATTATTTAATATGGCATGCTTATGAAAGAATGAATAAAAGCAATCCACTTTGAGCATGAAGAATTTGAAACTTATTAAAATTGAACGTATACATGCTCACCTTTTTATAAGAAAACCCGAAGTGGCTGGGATGACAACGATAACACTTAACTATCTAGTTAGAGTCCCACTGAGAAATTTTATTTCTCGCGCCTACCTTTGTGTTGTCTTCAGAGGAGATAAATGGGGAGTCTGGTGATCTTCGTTGAGTTTTCTACTTGGCATTGGCATTTTGACCCGGTGCTTAATGCAATTATGGTAACGACACATGCTATGATGCTGGTCTATATCTTTCATGGCCGTTAATTTGGAGCTTTGGTAATGAGTCCTTTCTTCAGCCCCCATGACCTTTTTGATGACATCACTCTATCTATTGTGCCTTCCCTATTTCATCCCCCTATATATATATTTTGTAACACCCTACTAATTTAATGTGATGATTAAGTCATAGCATGAAATTTAATAGTTGCGTTATTGTGTTAATACTCCGTTTATTATTTATTTATTATATTATATGATCTTTTTTCTTGATGAAATATACCTTAGGGCGCAGAGAATATATATAAACAGAAGATGTGGCACTTAGTATATAATAAACGTGGTCAGTATCGCAGAATAGTAAAAATTAATAAAAAGTACAATAGAAAAGATAAAGATAAGTAGTATATCATCAACGATATATATATATATATATATATATCGGAAGCTAACGCTTCAGTTTATGTACAAGCTCAAAAGAGGATACATATATGGGGCCGGTATTCACCAAAAAGACATAAGGCCGGTGTCAGTGAAAAGCAATCCTACAAGGTCCTCAGAGGACATTTCAAACTAGCTGGTCTAAGAAACTACGTACACCTGGCTAAGTCTATGGCCCAATACTGCACATTGCCAAAAAAGGGCCATACTGTATAATGTAGCCTGCAAGCCGGAGCCTACTCGATCAGGTAGCCGTTGGCCATACTAGGCCCGGCTGAGGAGTAGCCAGCATTAGATCTAGAAGAGAAGGAGGATGAACTAGAAGCCTCAGACAGGTCACTCTCAGGACTGAGCAGGATGTCCGAGACTACCTGCGGAGGTGACGCTGGTGGAAGGGCTGTAGGAGCTGCGGGCGTTGAAGGAGGTATAGGGTGTGCCATGTGTAAGGGGATAGCAAAGTAGGGGAGAGGAGGGTCGAATGTAGGGTGAAACAGAGGAGCAGCAAAATTCCCATTACTAAAGAGATAAAGACGGAAGTGGCAGGAGCCAACTAAGTACAACGAGTCAAACATAGGGTCATAATGGAGCTGCATGTTTGGAATCTTAATGAATAGTTTGGCCGTCATATCCATCACTAGAGTCTAAGAATGACACAAAAACATAAAGCGAGATGAGAATTTGAAGAAATTCTTAGTAGGATTCGAGTACTGTATTAAACTGACATCGCATTCATTTTCAATTGCCTCGATTTTCATTTAATTATATAAAAAAATGGTATCAAGGTGAACTACCGACATTTATTAAGTTTAAGAAAATACCTGGTCCGAGATAAGGTTCAATTTTACTTAAGACAGAAAAAGAAATAAAATGAACTATTATATGACGATATACATAATAAAGAGCAGAATAAATAAACAGGTAGCAGTAAGTGAATATAATAACCAATTTATAAACCACTAACAACAACTATGTAATGCAATCATGTAGGTACTCCTGAGTTTTCTTACTCTTACTTATTCTCAAACTCAGTATCATAAAGTTTTCCGTTACTTGGTCCCTTGGGAGTTTTTGGCCATTCAACTCCTGGGTAATAGTCTACTTCTTAGGATCGAGCTCGTTCATATATAGGAATGTCGGGTTTACTTTCCCCGACCTTCCCACCGATCTATTCCCCTTAACTTTAATTCGGGGCTGGCCCAAGTATTATGAGACTCTTATCATAACCCTTGTAAATTACTTGCAAAATGCATATGTATCTAAATGTATTTCATAACTCATGTATAGGCTTTGCCAAAATTTCGGCAGCATGACGGAATGTGTCTGCTTCCCCATGAATAGTGTCAGTACTCAGACAACCAACATTACAGAAAAACCACAACATTTAATTCACAATTCAACATTAAGCTCATAGAAATATTAGTTGTATTTAAAGTATAGCTGCTATCATAGCACCTTCACTTAGTCCGATTTTTGTAAAATAAGTCATAATTTCTATTTAACTCATTTAAACCTAAATTTTGGATATGTTGGAGTGTTGTGTGTCTATTTTTTAACCTCTTTGGTCCCATCTCATTTTGATAAATGAAGCTCAATTTATTAGGGTTCTATCTCGGCTTGCCCTGTAGCTAGCCAAGATTACACACTTAAAAGTAAAAATCTACTAAAAATCGAAAACTAGTTCAAATTGTATGCAATTTGTATTATATTAAAGGTAACAGGACAAGATTTCATTTCCAAGAAGTCCCATTTCATTTTCTTCAGTAGATCTTGATTTAGAAGCTCTGAAATTTGATCCTTCTCGACTGCCCTATTTGGACTTAAGGCAAATTCCTTGAACTATTGGGATCAATTGGGATCGAATCTAATTTTGAAATTTTTATGGGATGTTCTTCTATGTGTAAGCTTTCTAAAAAAGTAAGTTTCACTCAATTCCAAGTTGTATAGGGCAAGTTTTGCCCTGAAAAACCTCATTTACCCAAAATTAAACTCAAAAACCTAGGTCAAACTTCCAAAATTCATATCTCCCTCAATACTAATCCAATGCCTTATAATTTATATGGTTAGAAAGCTCTAGAGGTGTAGTTTCATATAAAAATAATTTCATTAAATTTAAATGGCTATAGGTGGAGCCATATACTCCGCCGCATGGACTACTGTAAGGTTTTTGATTGCCCAGCTTCTCACTTCTTTCTATTCTCATCCCTTTTCACTTCCTCTTCAACTTAAACACAAAAGTAGCCATCAAATCAGCCAATAATCATCGTATATATCCAAATACTACATCAAGAAGTGAAAAAAATTAAAACCCCAAACAGCTTCCATAACCAAGGAAACAAGAAAAGAGGTTGAATCTCTACCTCATTTGAGTGTAATCTTGCTAGATTTGAGTTTAGATTGATGGAACCTTATCAAAGCTTGAAGATTTGTTGGAGTTGGTTGAAAGGAGAAGAGAAGAAGGAGGCTAGAACTAGAAGAGAGAGGGCAAAATCTGCTGAAGGCAAAAGGAAATAAATATGTTATAGAAGCCTTAATAAGGTAGTTGGAGATGTGAGTTTTGATTGGACAAAATTTTGTGGTTAAATTTTAGCTATATCTCCCCCATTTTGCGGCTTATCTTGTGCCACCAATGGATGAATAACTGGGTGAGTATTCAGCCATGGAATTATAGAATTTGGGTGTGTAATTCTATTAATTTGGTTCTAACAGCTTAAAATACCGAAATCTTACCGATTTCCTTTAAATCGGTAAAACGGTTTAGGAAAATTTCTATGAAATCTTCTATGCTTCTAATCTAATTCCCTCATATCTAATCTCTCTAAATGCTAATTAATTGACCTTAAATAAATATTTAGTCAAATTTTAATTATCCTCAATTATTCGATAAAAACCGAACAATTAGGCGAAAAATGATAAAATTTTGTGGATGTTACACATATTAGACACAGAGATAGATTCTGATACTCATTTCACACCGATGTACAAGTATGATCCCATAGAATCGTCCTATGTAACAACCTACCAGACAATATACTATGCTTAAGTCATAATATATTACCCAGCAAGATATTACGCGTAGGTGTCTAATTTATTTCGTATTAATTCAATGTTATTTACTCATAAGGAAATCAGCTGTTTATTTGTTTATTTAATTTAGACGTATAATAAATGGTAAGTTTCGCGTTATAAGAAAAGAAAATTCGCAGAATAGACTAAAATACAAAAACTATGCCATATATATATATACTTGAGTTTGTCAAAAATGGAGCATCACAAGCACAGGGTACAATAATGAGACCGCCAAAACAAAATGAATCAGCCTAACACTATGAACTAGAACCCTATCTGGTCCCTATGGGACATTTCATGTGCTAAATATCTATGAGTGTCACTCGCTAAGCTAAGCCTATGGCCCAAAAATGCCAAAAGAGGGCCACTCTGTACATTATCTACTGTTATGCTACTGAAGTCACCTAAATGGATTCCGATGAGAGGAACCCATTCGCCATGCCGGCATCGGCTAGGGCACAGCCACTGTCTAGTGTAGAAGATGATGAAGAGGATGAGCTGGTGGCCTCGGACGGGTCCTCCTCCTTAGAGAGAGAGATGGAAGGGACCTACTGAGGAGGCGACGCGAGTGCTGCTGCTGCTGTTAGTGGAGGTGGGAATGGATGAGCCATATACAAGGGGATGGCGATATATGGTGCAGCCGGGTTAAACGTAGGATGCGTAAGTGGGACGGCAAAGTCACGATGGAAAAAGAAATAAAGGCGGAAATGGCAAGTGCCTGATATGTGCACTGAGTCTAGGAATGGGTCCAAGCGGATGTGGAGCTCTGGAAACTCAATAAACAGAACGCCCATGGCCGCGTTCGCCATGATCTGAGAATAATGCGGAAAATAACAATTAGGTGAGAATTTATGGAAATTCTCAGTAGGAATTCATCTCTCCGCTAATCTGACGTCGTTATCATTCTCAGTTATTTCGGTTTTTGGTTGATTAAAAGAAAAAGTTACATCAACAGGATATTCTACTCAATTAGTTAGAGAAATCATAGCCCGAAACACAATTTAGTTTTACTTAAGGAGATAAGGAAAATTAAACAGAGAAATAAATAGTAAGACATATATTTTGACATAATTAAGTGGCAGCTATGAAGTAAACAAAAGCACACATCTAGCAGATAATAGTGCCATTAATCATATAGCAGATAATAGTGCAATCAACTCAAAGCATATTGTGGATATGCAAAAATGATGAATACACTTGACTTTAACTCATATTTTTCCATACTTGGTTCCTGGGGAGTCTATTGGCCATAAAACTCCTGGGTAATAGTCCGCTTTTCAGGATTGAGCTCATTCTTATATAGGGTTGCCGGGTTTACTTTCCCCGACTCTCCCACTAATCTATTCCCCTTAACTTATTCCGGGGCTGGACCACGTTACATGGAAACCTTTTTCATTCTTATAATTGGTAGCATTTACATATCAACTTTACTTTGAACAATGCATATATACATTATCCTTTCATATCAAATGCAACTTCTGCTGAAATTTTGGCATCATAACGGATCACGTCCGCCTCCCCATGAATAGTGCCAGGCAACCAGACCATTCAATCAGACAATAACTCTAACATAGAGTATAGCATTCATAACTAGAAAATTACAATATTATTTGCAATATAGAAAGAGGTTTCTGCACACTTCAATCAATTCTGCCCAGAATTGAAAAATTCACCAAAATTCCATTTTAATTCACTTAGGTCCACATTTTGGATATGTTATAGTGTTGGTTGTCTAGTTTCCAACCCTTTTAGTCGCATCTCATTTTGTTTTGTGTAACTCAAGATAATTAAATTCTACCTTGGCTTATTCTATCACTAGCCAGAAATGCACCCTTAAGAGTGAAAATTCACCTAAATTCGAAATCTACGTGAAATTGCACAAAACCTATACCAAATTAAAGATAACAGGACAAGCTTTCATTTTCCAAAGTGCATCTCACTTCCTAAGCAGAGCTTGAGATATAAGCTTCAAAAGATGATCATTCTGGAATGCCCTGTATAAGTCCAGTTTAGACTTAAGGCAATTTCATTGAATCTCTGGGAGCAATTAGGAGAAGATAAAATTATGAAATTTTTGTGGGATGGTCTTCTACATGTTAGCTTCCAAAAAAGACTAATTTCATTTAATTTGAAGGTGTGTGGAATGAGTTACATCCCCCTCAACATGCACTGCTCGGTAGGAAACTTAGATTTCTAGGTCAAACTTCAAAATTCATAACTCACTCAATACTAATCCAATGACCTTATAATTTATATGTATGGAAAGCCCTGAATGTCTAGTTTCATATAAAAATGGATTCATCAAATTTAAACAGCTGTAGGCAGAGCCGTATACTCCGTCGTACGGACCATCAAGGAGAAAACCCTAATAGCTTCTTGAATTCTTCTTGAATTCATGTTTTCCTTAAATCAATCCATCAAATCTTCAATTCAAACTCACATATACACCTTAAACCAACCTTAATTCATCATCCCCACCCTCACAATATCAGAATCATGGATGAACAAGGGACTCTAGGTAGCCCTAAATCAAAGAAAAGAAGGAGAAGGTTGAAATTCCTACCTTGGTAGTGTGAAATCTTGGTGGAACTTGATCTTGGAGTGAAGTTGATGGTTGGAGCTTGACCTTGGGGGTGAGAGCAAGTGGAAAAAGATGAAGGAATATGGGAAAATGAGGCTAGTCTGCATCTATTTGTGGGGAGGCCGAAAATATTCATGGGAGAAGGATGGAATTTATGTGTTTGTTGAAAAAGGAATGAAGATGATTGGATTGTGCTTGAGTGGTGAGGGTTGCTCCAAGTTTCTTCTCTCCCTCATCACACAAGTGGTGCCACATTTAGGGGAGAAAGTGGCTGAGCCTTGGCCACTTAATTCAGGGGTTTTCACAGTATAATTTCTATTGGTTCGGCTCCGATAGTTTAATTTACCGAAATCCTGCCGATTTCCTTTAAATCGGTAAAACGATTTTGCTAAAGTTTCAATGAAATCTCCTATGTTTCAAGTCAAATATTCTAAATTTTAATATTTCTAATTGGTATTCAATTGTCCTTAGAGAATTACTGAAGAAATTCCTAATTAATCTCACTCATTCGATAAAACCGAACAAATTGGTTTAAGGTTAACAAAAGTTTTCGGACGTTACATTACTAACCCCCTAAAAAGAAATTTTGTCCTCAAAATTTAGTACCTGAGAATAGCTCAGGATATTCCTTCCTCATATTTGATTCTAATTCCCACGTATAATCCACTGAGTCTTCGTCTCCCCAGCCTACTTTCACTAACTGTACAGCTTTGTTGCGAAGGTGTTTTGAGCTCCTATCTACTATCCGTGCTGGAGGTACATGAAAAGTTAAGCCATCCTTCAGTTGAATTAACTAAGGTTCCAAGAAATGTGTGGGGTTAGGTTGATACTTTCTGAGTTAGGACACGTGAAAGACATCATGGAGATTTGACAGGTGTGGAGGTAGGGCAACTCGATATGCAATCGGTTCGACTCATTTCAAAATTTGAAAAGGACCTATAAAGTGAGGGCTTAACTTCTTAACTTTAATGGCTCTACCTACTCCGATTGTGGGCGTGATCTTCAGGAATACATGGTCTCCTTCTTGAAACTCCAATGGCTTTCTTCTAACATCTGCATAGCTTTTCTGATGGCTCTGAGCTGTGAGTATCTTGCTACAGATCTTCTTAATCTGCTCCGTAGTTTATCTGACTAGTTTCGGCCCTAACAGATTTTGTTCTCTTGATTCATACCAACACAAGGGAGATTTGCATTTCCATCCATATAAAGCCTCGTATGGAGCCATGTCGATGCTAGCATGGTAACTGTTGTTCTATGCAAACTCGACTAGTGGTAGGTATCGATCCTAGCTTCCATGCTGCTCTAGGATGTATGCTGGCAACATATCTTCTAAGGTCTGAATCATTCATTCAGGTTGACCATCCGTCTGTGGATAATATGCAGTACTTAGACATAGTCTAGCACCGAACGCCTTTTGGAGCGCTCCCCAAAATCATGAGGTGAACCTCGGATCCCGATTTGAGATGATAGTTGAGGGAATGCCATGTAACCTCACCACCCCTTGAACATATAACTAAGCTAACTTCTCCAAAGGATAGTTTGCTCGAATGGGTAAAAAGTGAGCAGATGTTGTCAATCTATCCACTATGACCTATATAGCATCAGATCCAGAAGGTGTCCTTGGCGATCCCATTATGAAATCCATGGAGATGCTTTCCCACTTCCACTTCGGAATTTCCAAGGGTTTCAGTGTCCCTGCTGGCTTCTGATGTTCTATTTTCACTTTCTGACAGGTTAGGCATTTATTCATGAAACTTGCCACATCTATCTTAAGGCCTGGCCACCAAAACATCTTTTTGAGGTCTTGATACATCTTATTAATGCCAAGATGTATAGTGAACTCGCTTCTATGGGCTTCCTCCAAGATCTTCTTCCTAAGATTGTCCTCCTCAGACACGCATATTCTCCCTTGATATCGCTATACTCCTTCTGTATCCCAAATGAATCCCGTTAGCTTTCCAAATTGCACCAGTTGCACTGTATGCTGAAAGTCATCATTCCTTTGTTGTGCTTGTCGGATTTGGGTTTTGAAATCATTGGTTATCTTAAGTTGGTTTAAATGAACAACAGTGAAGGTCATAGAGATTCCTAAGTTAAGGTTTCGGAAACTCTCTATAAGTTCCGTCTCCTTGATCATTATCCATGCCACAGTTAAAGACTTCTTACTTAGGGCGTCTACTACCACGTTTGCCTTGCTAGGATGGTACTTTAGCTCAAACTTGTAATGTTTTAGAAACTCCATCCAACTTCGCTGCCTTATGTTTAGTTCTTTCTAGTCAAAAAGGTATTTCAAGCTTTTGAGATCAGAAAATACTTCAAACTTCACTCCATAGAGATGGTGTCTCCATATCTTCAAGGCAAACACTACTGCCGCTAATTCTAGATCATGTGTCCGGTAATTTCTTTCATGAATTTTCAACTGCCTGGAAGCATACGCGACCACATTCCTGTTCTGCATTAAGACGCATCCTAATCCTTTCTTAGAAGCATCACAGTAGACTTTGAACGGTCCATGAGGATTTGGCAGAGTAAGCACTGGGGCTGTCGTCAACTTTTCTTTTCATTCTTGGAAACTCTGGTTGCACTCGGGCATCCATTCGAATGGGGCATTCTTCCTAGTTAACTTTGTTAGCGGCAAAGCTATTTGAGAGAAGTTCTTGACAAATCTCCTGTAGTATCCTGCCAGACCCAGGAAAGTCCTAATTTCCGTAACTTTCATTGGCCGTTCCCAGTTTAATACTACTTCCACCTTTCTAGGATCTACGAAAATTCCTCCATGGAATACATGACCAAGGAATTTTACTTCTTTCATCCAAAATTCACATTTGGATAGCTTGGCATAGAGTTTCTTCTCTCTCAGGATCTGCAGGACCAACAGTAAATGCTTTGTATGCTCTTGCTCCGTCTTTGAGTAGACAAGTATATCATCAATGAACACCAGCACAAATTTGTCTAAATATGGCCGGAATATCTGGTTCATGTAGTCCATAAATATTGTTGGTGCATTCGTCAACCTAAAAGACATCACAGTATATTCATAATATCCGTAGCGGGTTCGAAAGGCCGTCTTAGGAATATCTTCTGCTCATACTTGAATCTGGTGATACCCAGACCGTAAATCAATCTTAGAAATTACGGCTGCTCCTTGTAGTTGATCCATGAGGTCATCAATCTGTGGCAACAAATTGATCGTCACTTTATTCAGCTGTCTGTAATCTACACATAGTCACATGCCCCCGTCTTTCTTCTTAACTAACAGAACTGGGGCCCCCTATGGTGATGTACTGGGCTTGATAAATTTCTTTTCCAAGATTTCTTCAATATGCTTTTAAGTTTGGTTAGTTCCAGGGGTGACATTCGGTACGGTGATATAGATATTGGTCCCGTTCCTCGTACTAATTAAATGGCGAACTCAATTTCCTTCTCGGGAGAAAATTCAGGGATATCCTCAGGGAATACATCGGGATATTCCCTAACAATGGGAATATTATCTAATTTTTGATCAACCTCCATTGCATTAGTTGATAAAAGAAGGTACCCTTGACTTCTATCCCTACTGTGGGGTACTACTAAGGACCTTAGATAAAGGTTCATAGGGATTACTGACTCAGAAGATGGAATAGAAGGAAACATAATAGTTCTATCAGAATAATTTAACAAAATTTCGTTGGCAGAAAGCCAATCCATACCTAGAATGACATCAAGTCCAGACAAAGGAAGACAAATTAAATTAACTGGTAAAGGTAATTGCAATGCTGACATGCAATCATGAGAAATGAAAGAGTGCGATGCACCTGAGTCATATAAAACAATTAGGACCTTACCTTTCACTTCACACGTATCCCAGATCAAATCTTCAGATTTGTCAACTTCTTGGGCGTCCAGGGTAAAAACTCTCCCCTGATGTTGTGGCTTTGGAGCCGGCTGAGGATTTTTGGTCTAGCATTCATAAATTTTGTGGCTTGGCAGCCACACCCAAAACAGACATTTTGACCTGCCAGGCACGGGTGGTTGCCGTGATTCTTTTCGCACTGGCAACAAGTCTGGTTTCCAAAAGGCCTAGGGTTGCTTGCCTTTGTCGCCTGCAGGTTGAAACTTTTTTTGCTGCTGGAAGTTGGGCTTGAACCTTGGGCCTTGCGGAGCCAATCCCTTCTTAAAGTTACTGCCAGTTGACCTAGCAGCAACCAACTTCTTGTTACAATCCTCCACCAATCCGCACTTGTTCATCAAAGTAGGGAAATCTCTGATCTCCATTGGCCCTATGGTGGTAAGAATGTCTTCTCGTAATCCATCTTCGAACTTCACGCATTTCCACACTTCGTCGGGGTTCCGTTGATATATGGTGGAAAATTTGCATAGCTCCTCAAATTTAGCAATGTATTCTGATATGCTACTGTTCCCCTAACGGAGGTGCATAAACTCCAGCTCTTTAGCATTCTGGACAGAGGCAAGAAAATACTTCTGGTAGAATGCATCTCTAAATATGTCCCAAGTGATTTTCATTTGGGA
This sequence comes from Pterocarpus macrocarpus, assembly GCA_031439585.1. Classification (NCBI taxonomy): domain Eukaryota; kingdom Viridiplantae; phylum Streptophyta; class Magnoliopsida; order Fabales; family Fabaceae; genus Pterocarpus; species Pterocarpus macrocarpus. Next base: position 10,762,073 of record CM062514.1, read on the forward strand.
TCCTTCCAGCAATCGTCGTACACCATTCCACTAGAACTCTGCATTCGGTTCTAGCATGTAGGTGGCAAAAGCAACCTTCTGACAGTTTGTGCAATCTAAGACGGAGAAAACCTTCTCCATAGCCTTGATCCACTCATCAGCCTTGTCAGAGTTAAAGGCTCCCCTGAAACTAGGTGGATTGGCCTTCCTGAACTCAGCAAATTTGAGGTACTCCAGATCTACCTCAAGGCCATTATGATTCCCCCCAAGACCTACCTCTGGCTGCTTTCCTAGTTGGCCCATCATTTGAGTTGCCACAGTTGCCTGCTCGCGCATAGCGTGTGCTATTTCTCGCATTGTATCCAGGAACTCAGTAGATTCCTCCTGGGTTGGCAAAGTTTGCGGCCTACCTCGCCTTCTAGAAGCCATCAAATTTTGAACACACATTTGAACACACAAAATAAGAGTTATTGAGGCAATCAGGCCCAATACTAAGTCTAGTGTGCTAGAAAATATGGCATACGGTCAAGCAATGTCCTTTACATGCATTCCTATATCTTATCGAGACAGACAAGATTACATGCATGATGACATCTAAGGGACACAAGCATACGTGAAGCATAGTCAGTCCAATCCTCAAGCCTCAGCTAGGACGAACTGCTCTGATACCAAAATGTAACAACCTACCAGACAATATATTATGCTTAAGTCATAATATATTACCCAGCAAGATATTACATGAAGGTGTCTAATTTATTTCGTATTAATTCAATGCTATTTACTCATAAGGAAATCAGCCGTTTATTTGTTCATTTAATTTAGACATATAATAAATGGTAAGTTTCGCGTTATAAGAAAAGAAAATTCGCAGAATAGACTGAAATACAGAAACTATGCCATATATATATATACATACATACACGAGTTTGTCAAAAATGGAGTCACAAGCACAGGGTACAATAAGGAGGCCGCCAAAACAAAATGAATCAGCCTAACACTATGAACTTGAACCCTATCTGGTCCCTATGGGACATTTTATGTGCGAAATATCTATGAGCGTCACCCGCTAAGCTAAGCCTATGGCCCAAAAATGCCAAAAGAGGGCCACTCTGTACATTATCTACTGCTATGCTACAGAAGTCACCTAACTGGATTCTGATGAGAGGAACCCATTCGCCATGCCCGCATTGGCCAGGGCATAGCCACTATCTGGTGCAGAAGATGACGAAGCGGATGAGCTGGTGGCCTCGTACGGGTCCTCCTCCTTAGAGAGAGAGATGGAGGGGACCTGCTGAGGAGGTGACACGGGTGGTGGTGCTGTTGTTGGTGGAGGTGGGAATGGATGAGCCATATACAAGGGGATGGTGATATATGGTGCAGCCAAGTCAAACGTAGGATGCATAAGTGGGATGGCAAAGTCACGATGGAAAAAGAAATAAAGGCGGAAATGGCAATTGCCTGATATGTGCACTAAGTCTAGGAATGGGTCTAGGCGGATTTGGAGCTCTGGAAACTCAATAAATAGAACGCCCATGGCTGCATGTGCCATGATCGGAGAATGACATGGAAAATAACAATAGGGTGAGAATTTATTGAAATTCTCAACAGGAATTCATCTCTCCGCTAATCTGACATCGCTATCATTCTCAGTTGTTTTGATTTTTGGTTGATTAAAAGAAAAAGTTACATCAACAGGATATTTTACTCAATTAGTTAGAGAAATCATAGCCCGAAACACAATTTAGTTTTACTTAAGGAGATAAGGAAAATTAAATAGAAAAATAAATAGCAAGACATATATTTTGACATAATTAAGTGGCAGCTGTAAAGTAAACAAAAGTACACATCTAGCAAATAATAGTGCAATTAATCATATAGCAGCTAATAGTGCAATCAACTCAAAGCATAGTTGCAAAACTGTGGATATGCAAAATGGATGAATGCACTTAACTTTAACTCATATTTTTCCATACTTGGTCCCTTAGGAGTCTATTGGTCATAAAACTCCTGGGCAATAGTCTGCTTTTCAGGATCGAACTCGTTCCTACACAGGGTTGCCGGGTTTGCTTTCCCCGACTCCTCCACTGATCTATTCCCCTTAACTTATTCCGGGGCCGATCCAAGTTACATGAAAACCTTTCTCATTCTTATAATTGGTAGCATTTACATATCAACTTTACTTTGAACAATGCATATATACATTATCCTTTCATATCAAATGCAACTTCTGCCGAAATTTCGGAGTCATAATAGATCACGTTCGCCTCCTTATGAATAGTACCAGGTAACCAGACTATTCAATCATACAACAACTCCAACATAGAGTATCGTATTCATAACCAGAAAATCACAATATTATTTGCAATATAGAAAGAGGTTTCTACACATTTCAATCAATTCTGCCCAGAATTGAAAAATTCACCAAAATTCCATTTTAATTCACTTACATCTACATTTTGGATATGTTATAATGTTGGTTGTCTAGTTTCGAATCCTTTTAGTCGCATCTCATTTTGATGTGTGTAGTTCAAGATAATTAAATTCTACCTTGGCCTATTCTATCACTAGCCAAAAATGCACCCTTAAGAGTAAAAATTCACCTAAATTCAAAAACTAAGTGAAATTGCACAAAACCTATACCAAATTAAAGATAACAGGACAAGCTTTCATTTTACAAAGTTTTATCTCATTTTCCTAAGCAGTGCTTAAGATATACGCTTCGAAAAATGATCATTCTGAACTGCCCTGTATAAGTCTGGTTTGGACTTAGGGCAATTTCATTGAATTACTGGGAGCAATTGGGAAAAGATAAAATTATGAAATTTTTGTGGGATGGTCTTCTACATGTTAGCTTCCAAAAAAGACTAATTTCATTTATTTGAAGGTGTGTGGGATGAGTTACATCCCCCTCAATGCACACTACTTAGCAGGAAATCTAGATTTCTAGGTCAAACATCAAAATTGATAACTCACTCAATACTAATCCAATGACCTTATAATTTATATGCATCGAAAGCTCTGAATGTATAGTTTCATATAAAAATGGATTCATCAAATTTAAATGGCTGTAGGTGGAGCCGTACACTCCGTTCTACGGACCATTGAGAGAAAAACCCTAATAGCTTCTTGAATTCTTCTTGAATTCATGTTTCCTTAAATCAATCCATCAAATCTTCAATTCAAACTCACATATACACCTTAAACCAACCTTAATTTATCATCCCCATCCCTCATAACATCAGAATCATGGATGAACAAGGGACCCTAGGTAGCCCCAAATCAAAGAAAAGAAGGAGAAGGTTGAAATTCCTACCTTGGTGGTGTGAAATCTTGGTGGAACTTGATCTTGGAGTGAAGTTGATGGTTGGAGCTTGAGCTTGGGGATGAGAGGAAGTGGAAGAAGATTAAGGAATGTGGGAAAATGAGGTTGGTCTGCATCTATTTGTGGGGAGGCATAAAATATTCATGGGAGAATGATGGAATTTATGTGTTTGTTGAAAAAGCAATAAAGATGATTGGATTGTGCTTGAGTGGTGAGGGTTGCTCTAAGTTTCTTCTCTCCCTCATCACACAAGTGGCGCCACATTTAGGGGAGAAAGTGGCTGAGCCTTGGCCACTTGATTCAGGGGTTTTCACAGTATAATTTCTGTTGGTTCGGCTCCGATAGTTTAATTTACCGAAATCCTGCCGATTTCCTTTAAATCGGTAAAATGATTTTGCTAAAGTTTCAATGAAATCTCATGTTTTAATTCCAAAATTCTAAATTTTAATATTTCTAATTGGTATTCAATTGTCCTTAGAGAATTACTAAAGAAATTCCTAATTAATCTCACTCATTCGATAAAACCGAACAAATCTTGCTTATTCAGTTAAACGGAACGAATTGGTTTAAGGTTAACGAAAGTTTTTGGACGTTACATCCTACCTGTCTATGATTTGGCTCAGTTCTGAGTTATCTTTTTTCCATGGAAAATAGAATGTTCAAACTTAGGCAAGGATGAGGCCTCATATGGGCTTGGGCAGTACTGCGTGGACATGGACGTGCTTGTGGTGAAGGACATGGAGATGCTGCTGGAAGAGTAAGGAATGGTTTCTTTTCCTCTTAGGTGCAGATAGGGAGGATGTACAGTAGCGCATGTTGAGCTTAGATTACTAGTTGTGGCCTCTTTTGTTATATGGTTTTAGGCTGCATACTTTAGGCGTGCATGTTATCTTTAGATCTTGGTTGTCAAATTATTGTATTTATCGTTTTAGCGTGGTTGGAAGCCATGTTTGATACTTTAACTTCTTCCGCTACTATGGTTGTTTTGCATGGCCAGATGCTTGGATACCTATCTTACTTCTACTTGCTCTATATATATAATGTTATATTAATGATGATGTATGCTAATGATGATATGACGCTTGCGAAAGTATACATATATTTATCTTCTACAATATGAATGTTTATGCATGAGATGCATCGAATACGTAATGATTATTATGTGTTTAACATTCATGATTTAGCAAAGATACTTTGGTAATAGATAAAAAGAAATGCCCCTATTTTCATGTAAAGTATTTTCTAAATGAGTTAACTTTTGAAAAGCTAAATGTACTAAACTAATGATGTGCCATAATATGACTTAAGCATATTGTAGGATTATTAGGGTGTTACACCAAAGTCCAAGTTCCACCACCATTACTAACACCAAAAACAAGCTAAAAATCTCCCTCCCTTAGTGATAATAGCTACTGCCATATAAAGGAAAGAAAGGTTGTTATTGTTTGCTTGGTTTAAAAGAGTTGGCGCTTCAAGGAGCCAAGTTTTGAGGTGTTTCTAGCTTTGGAATGAAGGTAGGTTTCCTAGAACTTATCTTATGTTGACTTAATTGACTTAGTTTTCATAGAGCTAAGGTTTTCAGCTTATTTTATTACTCATATTTAGGGCTAGATATGACGATATATGAACTTGTCTCAATGATTAATAACTAGTAAAAGTTGATTAGTGAAGAATATTAAGTTAGGGAATCAAAAGAACCCAAAGTAGAAAATCTGTCATGCTGAGTAAACTTGGCCAATAGTTAATCCGTGGTGAATAACTCAAGCTAGGAAATTCAAAATGAGATGAAACCAATTCTAAATGAAAAAGAAGAGTATGCCTATGAAATTTGAAGTTAATTGGATTTAAGATGAGTAAGTTATGAATTTTTGAATTAGGCTGTGAGTTAGAGGAACAAAACTGAGCAGTGAGTGTTCTAATGGGCATAACCCACCCTAGATAACTTCAATTTGAGTTGTAGATAATTTTTTTACAAAACTAAAAAGTAGAAGAATGAGGTTATAAATTTTCAAATCCAAAGTCCTAGCATAGTGTTCACAATAAACTCATGAAGTTGCCTTATGCTCTATGCTAGTTGAAACAAGGAAGCCATAGTGTGTAGCTTATAACTTAAGCTCTGCCTAATCAAATTGTGTAGGACTTATATTGTATGAAGGAGGGATCATATAGGTATAAGTTGGCAAGTATTCAGGGCAAAATGATGGAAAATGAATTTTTAATGATTTTTCCCATTTGGATGCTCAAAATTGAGTGGAACCAAGGAGGCTTGAAAATAGATTAGTAGAGCACAATCCTTGTAAAATTTGAATCAAAATGATTTAAATTGAAATTTTGGTGTATTTTAGAAGTTCTATACAAATTTGAAGTATTATAATATTAGAAGATTATAACTTAAGTTGGAGGTCTCCAAAAGACTTGGGACTACAACTAATGGCAAGATTGAGTATATGTATTGAGTTTGTGCATTCTTGGGATGTATAATATGAGATACTTATTTACTTGAACATTATGAAATTAGGGTAGCTTTATGTGTTTATATGGCCACATTTACTTTGGAATCTTGCTATATGTTATTATTGGCATTGTATCTCTAGATAGCTAGTTGTTATTTTTACTATTTCTAATTTCTGGAAACCTCTCGGGATAGCCATTGTGCTATTGAAGTTCCACCAAGTTTATTTTTGAAATATAGTTCTCATAAAGTTTAGTATGTGTTATGAACATAAGAACCTCATGAGTTAATTAAGTGATGTACAAGGCCTCCATCAAGCAGTGGGCTAAGATGACATGATCACGTATGATGGAATTTGCCTACTAAAGATAAGGATACATAATGCTCAAGTAAGCATAAAGTTAATATTCTTGGGATGGCGGAGCGTAACGCCTAGTCATGTGAAGAGTATTGCATCCTGAGGATGGCAACATATAATGCTTAGGCATGTGTAAGGCAGCTCATTGAGGAAGGGCGTATGTAACGCTCAAGTGCGAATACATGTAGACACCTTACGGATGGTGAGACATAATGCCTAGGTGTGTTGTTGTCAGGGAGAGTGAACCTGACCACTTACTATATCCTTTTTCTTAAGTCAGAGAAAGATGTTCGACCTAAGTTAAGGCAAAAAAGTTAATAGTAAATATTAAAGTCAAGAAAGTAAGGAAGATTACAAAAGAAAATATGGCATTTAAGTTAAGTACAATAAGAAAAGAATATTTGTTTTCATAATCGATAATGGTAGCTACAAGAGCATCATTGGCAGAAATGATGTGGAAACTTTGGGTCTAAAAGTGAAGAAGAATCCTAAACCATACATTGTTGGTTAGTCAAGGCTGCTTAGAAAATTTAAGTCATCCAGTATTGCTACCATTTTCCATTGGTAAATACAAAGAAGGTTTATTTTGATATTGTCGATATGGATGGTTGTCATTTGTTGTTAGGTGTAACACCTTACTAGACAAAATACTATACTTAAGTCATAATATATTACCCGATAAGTTATTACATGTGATTGTCTAATTAAAATTTTATATTAATCCAAGGATATTTACCCATAGAGGAATTAGCTATTTATTTATTTATTTTGTTTGTAGAATAAACAATGGATTTAATGCCATAACAGAGAAAGAAATTTGCGGAATAGATAAAACTACGAGAACTACATCATATATATGTAGATATTTATCTTTAGAGTTTACAAAAAGTAACCATAAACAGCACAAGGTATAAAAATGAGGCCGCTAAAACAAAATAAACTGGCCTATTTCTACAAATCAGAACCTTAGCTGGTCCCCACAGGACATTTCATGTACTAATCATTTACAGGCAACACCCACTAAGCTAAGCCTATGGTCCAGACTGCCAAAAGAGGGCTATTTTATACATCACCTCCTACTGTACTACATAAGTCTCCTAAATGGATTCCAAAGAAAGGAATTCATTCACCATGCTGCCGTCTGTCGGGGCATAGTCACCTCTTGGTGCAGAGGGTGAAGAAGATAAGCTCGCCACCTCCGATGGATTCTCCTACTCAGAAAGCAAAATAGAAGGGGCCTGCTGAGGTGATGCCACTGGAGATGCCCCTGGGGCTGCTGCTGGAGGTGGGAAGGGGTGAGCCATATATAGTGGAATGGCAACGTAGGGTGCGGATGGGTCAAATAGTGGATGAGTGAGTAGGATAACAAAGTCTTTGCCGAAGAAGAAATAAAAGTGGGATCTACAACTACCAATAATATATATAGAATCCAGAACGCGGTCAAGATGGAGATGCAGGTCATGAAACTCAATGAAAAGAACGTTCATCGCTACATGCTCCATGATCTGAGAATGACGCAATAATACACAGTAGGGCGAGAATTTAAAGAAATTCTCTATAGGAATTCAAATTCTACGCAAATCTAACATCACCATCATTCCCAGTTGTTTCGGTTTTTCTCAATTTAAAATGATATAACATAACTATAATATTCTACTTAATTCATGTTATGGAAAACATAACCCGAAACAAAACTTAATTTTAAATTAGTGAATTAAAAGTATAACCAGACATGCATGCTAACATAGTTAGAGCAATAACCATAAGGCAAACAGTAATATAGGCACAAAGAATATACAAATAAATATGCAATTTGTAACACCCTCCTCAGTACAGTACTATGCTTAAGTCATAGTACCATACCTTGGAGTTGTTACTGTTACCTAAGTGGACCTTGTCTGACAAAGAACTTTACTGCCTTCTAAACTTCTGAAACTATTTGGAGACAACACGAAAATAGGTGTGAGAATTATAAATTCCCAGTAGGATTCTCTAAGTATCATAAATAATATCATCGTTGTTATCTCCAGTTTGCTGCAGTTTATTAAGAAAAAGGTGAACATACCTTACAAACTGTTTAATTTTTATAGTTCGAAAATATAACGTCGAAAGCAAAGATTCAGTTTTACTCATAGACTTATCATTTGGGAAAAACCCATAAAAATCAATTCTTGAATGACATCATGGATAATAATTGCAACATATTAAACTACACGTAGCATTTGCACTTAACTTTATCTGTACTTAAATTTATGCATATACATAAAATTTGCTTTTCTTTCTTCATCTCTCTTTTTATCATAAAATCTTTACATGCCACATTCCAGAGTATGATCGCCATGTCATACCCCATCAGAGCGTGATCGCCATGTCACGTTCCTTAGGAATATGGGATCTTCCTTTGGTACTTACACTAGCTGGGTCATGCCGTGCCTCATGTAAGTTCTATCCCTGATACTCACATTAGTTGGGTCAATGCCATGCCTCATATGAGTGGGGTGCTTGCATATATTTTAAATCTTTAGTCTTTAGTCTTTAGTCTTTAGCTTTTACTTGGCACACCTAGGCGTTACGTATTGCCGTCCCTAGGGTGCTTTTACTGCCCTTGGGTAGCCTGGCCTTGGAGTGAGCTTGTCAGCTTCACCCGTGACTGTCGTCACACCAACTCACCCACAAGGGGATTCACGTGCCTCTAGTCTTGGAGGGATCTCATTCTGGCCACGTGCCTCTAATTGAAGGGATCTCTTCTGGTCACGTGCCTCAAAATTGAGGGATCTTATCTAACCACGTGCCTTCAATATAGAGGGATCTCATATGACTACATGCCTCCAAGGTAGAGGGTAGCTGCCTTCACAGGGAGGGATTCAAAATGCAACTGCCTCCAAGTGAAGGAATTTGTATCTTTATCTTATTTAGTTGCCTTCACAAGGAGGGATTCAAAGTGCAACTGCCTCCAGGTGAAGGGATTCACATTTTATCATTTAACTGCCTTCACAGGGAGGGACCTCATTTAACTGCCTCCGAGTGAAAGGATTTACATTCATTATACTCATGCTTTGTCATTTTCATATATGGTCATGCACAGGCATGCTGAATGTACTCATATATATGCCTCATCATTTACCTTCACATACGTTATAACTCGTATCACATTTAAATTTACCCTTGCATATAAATATTCCTAGTTCCATAAACTTCTGCCGTAAGTCCGGCAGTATAACGGATCAGTTCTGTCTCCCAATGAATAGTGCCAGTTCACAGATAATTCAGTCATAGCAGTATAATCCATCTAACATATATATATATCAATGTAAAACTGGCAATCCTCAACTCAAACCTTATATGTTTCACTAACACTTGTGAAATCATCACTTCCATCAATTCTATTCAATTATGCCTGAATCTTGTATAATCCACCTTTATTTCTATTCAACTCATTTAAAATTGAATTTTGGATATGTCATAGCTCTATGTGTCTACTTTCTAACCTCTTTAGTCCCATATTATTTTGATTTATATAACTCAAGATATTTAACTTTTGCCTCAGCCTGTTCGGTCACTAGCCTGAATTACACTCCTGAAAATATAAGTTCATTAAAAATCAAAACTAACCTCAAATCATACGAAATTGGTGCCACATCAAAGCTAACAGGACAACCTTTCATTTTCAACAAGTTTCACTTGTTTTTCTCAAGTATAGCTTGAGTTATAAGTCCTGAAAGTCAACCTTCCTGAACTACTCTGTTTTAGTCTGGATTAGACATAGGGCAATTTCCTCAAATCACTGGGAACAATTGGGACCATAACAAACTCAGAATTTCATATTGGGATGTTCCCCTATGTGTAAGTTTTCTAACAAAGTTGGTCTCACTCAATTTGGAGTTGTGTGAGTTACACCCTCCTCAAGTCACCCTGCCCGGATGAAAACCCTGATTCCTAGGTCAAATTTCAAAAATTCATATCTCTTTCAATACTAATCCAATAACCTTATATGATATATCTATAGAAAGCCCTGAATGTCTACTTTCATCTAAAAATAGTTCCATTGGACTTTACTGGTTGTAGGCAGAGCCGTACACTCCGCCGTACGGATTGCCGTGGAATTCCTCAACTAGACAGCATTCCAAACTTTCATTTCTCCTAGTTTTCTTCCTCTAACCTTAACTCCAACTCAAAATTCCATATTAATCCAATCATAATCCATCATAATACATTTCATAACTCATCAAATATATAAAGAAGAATACAAGTTCATACAGCCATAGGGCAAATAATTCAAGAATAGAAGTAGAATCCTACCTCTTTGGAGTGTGATCTTGCTAGGAGTTGAAGCTTGAGTTGATAGAACTTTGCTAAGCTTGAAGGGGTGATGGAGTTGATTGAGAGAAGGGAAGAAGGAGGCTGGAACAAGAGGAAGAGAAGGAGGCATAAATCAGCCTCAAATGAGAAGAGAAGTTTGACTTAAATACATAGAGGTAGTTGGGATTGTGATTGTTGATTGGTTGAAAGTTTGTGATTGAAGTTCGGCCATGTCTCTCACTTTTGTGGCTAAATTGCTCTCCACGTCGTCCCAAAAGTGAGATACGCTTCCAGTCTACCTGAAATCGGAACTCATCCCTATTAGCTTAAAGTCGGAACTCGTGACATGAGCTTGGGCTGAAGCCGGATGTCGGAACTCGTCCCTCTTGTTTGTGACTTGAGGAAATCTTGTCTGGTTTATTTCGAGACTTGGACGTAAGGTCGGAGGTCGAAAGTCTTCAAGCTTACAATCATATAATCTCGGAACTCCCCATTCAAACTCGGGAATGCCAGCATCGGATATCGAAACTCGTTTGTGACTTGGAAACCAGCTCAAGGATTCGAACTCATGTCCATTGAGTCCAACTCTAAAGCGGGAACTCGTTATATCAAAATCAGACATTGGCACTTGTATAATTGTTTTAAAGCATCAACTTGGGTCAAGCCCAAAGTCGGAATGAGGATGCTTAAGGTCGAAACTCGGGTGCCTCGGTTGACACTGGAGGCTACATCATGAGACCAGAAATCGGGCACATTTCTTTGAAACATGAAGTCGGATATCGGTAATCACGTCCGTGTTGTTTGTACTTGAAGGTTAAGTCGGAAGTCAGGAATTATGCTGAAAGTTGAACACGAATGCGGAAATCGGGAATAATCTCATTGAGACCTGGACATAAGTTTGGAGATCGGAAATCATGTCCCAGTATACTTTAACTCGAAGTCGGATATTGGAACTCGGAAGTCACCCATTTAACTCGAAACTAGAATATGAAGTCAGAAATCAGGAATGATCAAAATAAGATGAAGTCGGAAATCGGACACCAAAAGTCAAGACAAACTCGGGACTGGGAAATAATCCCATCTGTCTGGAATTTGAAGATGAAGTCGGAAATTGAAATTGATCAATCCTGAGGGCTAAGTCGGAACTCGGAAATCGGGATGTTACACAATTAACTTAGAATTTATCAAATAGAGTATGTATATGTAAGATGGAAATGCATTTAGCTTTAGGGAACTTTCACTCATGTGACTTGTATTTTTCCACATGTGGTTCCCTAGGAGTCTTTGGCCATATACTCCTGGGTAATAGTCTGCTTCTCAAGACCGAGCTCATTTCTATACAAGATTGCCAGGTTTACTTTCCTCGACTTTCCCACTGATCTATACCCCTTAACCTTATTCAGGGGCTGGCCCAAGTAATATAGAATTCTTTATAATCCTCATAAATTTACATGCAAAACTAATCTACCATGAATATCTCATACATATTTAAAAATTTTGTTTAGTATGTGAAATCTCTGCCGAAATTTTGGCAGCATAACGGATCAAGTCCGCTTCCCCATGAATAGTGCCAGGCTACTAGAAAAATCAATCAAGCAATACAACCAACATGGAGCAACAAGTTTATAACAATAATATCAATCATATAATATGCCAATATAAATTAGTTTTTTCTATTCATTCTACTCAATTCTGCCCGATTTGTAAATTCCACCAAAATTTCTTTTCAATTCATTTAGATCTCAATTTTGGATATGTTATAATGCTGTATGTCTAGTTTCCAACCCTTTTTGTCCCATATCATTTTGATTTATGTAGCTCAAGTTATTTGAATTTTACCTTAGTCTGTCTATAACTAGCCATAATTGCACCCTTAGAAGTAAAAATTCACTAAAAATAGGAAACTGGGTGAATACCAAATTAAAGCTAGCAGGACAAGTTTTTATTCCCAACAAGTTTCATCTCATTTGCATAAGCAGAACTTGAGTTATAAGCTTTGTAAGTTGACCCTTCTAGACTACCTTATTCTAGTCCGGTTTGGACTTAAGGCAACTTCATCGAATTATTGGGAATAATTGGGATCAAATCTAACTCTAAGATTATTATGAGATGTTTCCGTATATGTTGGCACCCAATTAGTTGCACTCAATTTAGAGTTTTGAAGGGTGAGTTACACCCCTCGCAACTCATACTGCTTAGAAGAGAACCCAGAATTTCAAATTAAACTTCAAAAATTCATAACTCACTCAATATTAATCCAATGGCCTTATATCTTATATGGATGGAAAGCCTAAAATGTCTAGTTTCACATAAAAATAGATTTATCAATTTTTGATGGATAGATTTTGGTCCATACAATACGAACGTACAGACGCTATAGGGTTTTTACCCAAACCACATCCTACTTCTTTCTATTCTCAAATCCCTCCACTCTAACTTCAATTCTAACCCAAACATTCATATTAAACCAACCCTAACTCATCATCTATACCCCATATAGCATCAGAAATATGAAAGAAAGAATAACCCCAAGCAGCTCCAATCCATAGAAAACAAGAACAAAAATTAGAATCCTACCTTTTCTAAGTGTTGAACTTGTTAAATTTGGGTCTTAGATTGAAAAAAGTCATTGGAACTTGTTGGAGCTTGAAAGATTGATGAAGGTGGAGTGAAGATGAGATGAGAAAGAAAGAAAATGGAGAGGTGGTCTGCTGTTTATTAGGTTGAAAATTGCAAGGGAGTGGGAAGGAATTTTTTGATGACTTTTGGAGGAAGTTTGAATATGATTGGTGGATTTCTTTCTTCCTTTCAATTTGGTGTAGCTGCCCATTTTAAGGGCTAATGTTGCGCCACTTAAAGGGGTGGGGTGGTTGAATCTTAGCCTTCCAACCTAGGGTTCTCATAGTATAATTTCTATTGATTCCGTTCTGACAGTTTAAAATACCGAAATCTTATCGATTTCCTTTAAATCTGTAAATCGGTTTTGGAAAAATTCTATGAGGTCTCCTATGTTTCTAATCTAATTCCCTCAAATCTAATCTTTCTAAATGATACTTATTTGGCCTTATATAAATAATTAATTGAATTCTAATTCAATTATTCGATAAAAACCGAACAACTTGGTTAAAACGATAAGACTTTTCGAATGTTACATTAGGTAGACCATGGTAGTTTGATACATGGTAGTTTGATATTGTAGCTCAACATGATGGCAGACAAAATACTTATTTGGAGAAAGATGACATGAAGTACCACTTGTTGTGAAAGGGAATTCCAGAACCAAAGCTTCCAAAATAGAAGGACATAATTTTCTGACACTTAGTAGTTCTGAGCACGAGATAGAGGTCACTATCAAGGGGTCTAGAGAAGTGCATGCCTTGATTCTAAAATAGGTGTCGGAGATTGATTCAAAATCTAAGCCGAGCGAGTTTCTCGAGGTTCATAAGTTGCTATTGGAAGAATTTAGTGATGTGATACTAAAAGAAGTACTAGGTGGCTTACTTCCGATGAGAGCAATACAACACCAGATTGATTTGATTTCTAGCGCCAACTTGCCAAATCTGTCTCATTATAGGATAAGTCCAAAGGAGGGAAAGGTTGTAAAGGCATAGGTGGAAGAGTTGTTATGCAATGGACATGTCAGAGAGGGTATGAGTCCATGTGTTTGTCCAGCAATATTAATGCCAAAGAAAGATAAGGGTTGGAGAATATGTGGCAATAGTCATGCCATTGACCAGATCACAGTTGCCTATCAATTTTCAGTCCTAACATTCAATGATGTTAGATATATAGTTTTGTTGATGAATATTGGAAGAATAATTTCAAATTTCTTGTTTCCATCTAAAAGGAATGCTATATTTAATAGTTTTCTTATTTATCCTAGTAAATGATTTCTTTATTTAAAATGTAAATCCATTTTGAAATATATCTGATTTGAGAATATTATCTGACCTATTTTTTCTTAGAAACATCACATTCAGGGGATGAAATTAAGGAAGCAATGATCAAATGAGAAATTTGGTGCATCATTATGAAAGCTGAGAAAAACAACAATTAGACCAGCAACTATGAGTTAAGATCCAGCAATTACTCTAAGCTACAGCAGTTACACGAAATTGCATCTTCTGATCAGAACTCAAGCCTTAATTCTCTTTAATGGCTAGTAAACTTCGATGTTCTAACATCTATAAAAAGCCTTCATGATTGAAGAAGAAGAGACACCTTCCATAAAGCAAAAACACATATTATAGTGCCCCTCATAACCTTGCTCTTACAATTGTGTATTCCACTCTTAGAAAGAGTTTGAAATCCATTGTAGCTCATATATAAGAGCATCCTTTCCTTGTGAGGTTACCTTACTTTGGTTGAGATAGGGGGAGGTTTAGTGGTATCTTTTTTAGAAAGAAACCACTAATATACTCTAAATAGAGGGAGGTTTTGTGGTATCTTTGTGAGAAACAAACTAGTACATACTCTACTAGGGAATTAGATAGAGGAAGGTTTAGCAAATCCTTATAAGCAAAAATTTGAGAGTGAAGAAAAATCCCAAGTAATTGGGGACTGGATGTAGGTCACACACATTGTGGCTGAACCAGTATAAAAATAGCTTGTGCAATCTTCTCCTACTCCCTCATCTATTTTATTTTCAATATTGTTTGCATTTAAATTATTTTCAATCCTACGTCCAGTTCCCAATTACTTGGGATTTTCTTCACTATGAGTTGAATTTTGTCTTACAATACTTTCAACCAACCTTCCTCCACCTATCTTCTAAGTAGAGTGATTCTAGAAAGAAAGGACTCCTAGAATGCTATTCACACTCTTCCCTCCTCTTTAGAAAATGAACAACTCAATTATGAAAGCAAAGTGTTGCTCTTGAATATGAGCTACAAGAAAAGACTTAGACTCTCTCTAAGAGTGGAGTGAGCAAATGTAAGAATAAAGTAAAGAATAGCACTCTTAATCTCTAATTTCTCTTGATGGCAGGTGTGAGTTCTTCTTCAATCATGAAGGCTTTTTATAGATGTTAGAACATTGAAGTTTATTAGCCATTAGAGAGAATTAAGGCTTGAGTTCTGACCAGAAGATGCAATTTCTAGTAACTGCTGTAATTGGGAGTAGTTACTGGATCCTGACTCGTAGTTGCTGGTTTAATTGCTGTTTCTCTCAACTTTTATAATGATGCACCAAATTTCTCATTTGAACATTACTTCCTTAATTTCATCTCATAAACATAATGTTTCTAAGTAAAAGCAGGTCAGATAATATTCTCAAATCAAGTATATTTCAAAATGGATTTACATTTTTAATAAGGAAATCATTTACTAGGATAAATAAGGAAACTATTAAATATAGCATTCCTTTTAGATGGAAACAAGAAATCAGAAATTATTCTTCCAATGTTCATCATCAAAACTATATATCTAACAGATGACATACTTGATAGATTGCATGATGCTAAGGTGTTTTCGAAGAATGACCTTTGTATCAATTAGGATCAAGTCAGGCGATGAGTGGAAGACGACCCTTAACATTAAAAAAGGCCTATATGAGTGTCTGGTAATTCCATTTAGGTTGACTAATGCCCTGAGCACCTTTATGAGGTTGATGAATGATCAATGTGAAATATACACTCATTTATTACTAGATTTGATGTAGATTTGTACTTGATTGGAAGAGATTTTAGCCAATTTTATGTGATGTTTGGACTTTTAGTAGACCTCTTGTGTTTAATATTGATTAAGTGAATATTTATTGATTTTGTAGATTTTATGGCTGATTTTGCTCAATTATTGCAAGGAAGGAATTAATGGCAATTTATTGGAGTATCTTGGGACCAAATCTAAGTTTTTTGGTAAAGTGCTAAAGTAGAAAAATTTGTATCTTTCTCTATAGAGGTTGGATTTATGATTCAAGATGTTCCAGAAATACTAAGAAAAGATCTCCAACTTTGTTGTTGACCACAATTTTGACTTCTCAAAGATTCCTAGTGAAAATTAAGTTGCAAGATTGAGAAGCAAATTTGTCCTAATTTTGTCCAACCTAACCTCTGCTTAGTATTTTGCCAATATCTCAAGCTATGAAAATCTAATTGATGCGATTTTACTAGCGTTGGAAAGCAAACTTGAAGATCTACAATTATTCTACTTTCAAAGGCTAATTACAATAGTAGATAGTGCTATAGAACCTACTAGTTTACAATCCAGATTGAGCCCTACACCAAAATATGAATTAGGCTTCCTTGGCCCAATTAAGATATAACCTTATAGCACCTTTCTAACTACAGTACTATGCTTACATCATAATGCCATAATTAGAAGTGTGTCATGTATGGAGGTCTTATTTCTTAGTCCAGTTTTAGTTTGACTCAAGTCTCGTTTGTGTTAGTTCTAATAAAGGCATACGTATAATAAAAATTTTTCGATGTGCGTGACATAGATAAACTAGTGTGCATAAAAGTAAACCGCAAATAAAGTGCCAAAGTGGGATATCATGCATGCACTGAAGGTAATTGTAGCAAAAAATTTACATATTCTTTATGACTCAAAAAAGGTCCATGTAGGTACACCTATCAAAACACATTAGAGCAAAAAAGACCTAGACCTATGCCTCTAGCCCAAGTAGCATATAGCTCCAAAAGAAGGCCACACTATACAAGGAGCACTAACAAAACCTCATGGTAACTAAACTACCCCTCAAAAGGCTCTGCGTACACCCTTAATCCAACTAGGGGTTATGGAAGCCATTTGCCAAGATGCCTGCAACTTCGGGACCGCTAGGTAGATGCCCGCTACCTCTAGAGGAAGTAGCTGAGGAAGTGGAGGAACTTGCCTCGGAAAGGTTAGACTCCATGGATGCTGGGGGTGAAGGCTGAGGCAGTGCAGTTGCTAGATGTAACATAAACAAAAGACCCCATGAAAAGGTGCCTTGGAATCAAAGAAGAGACTCAAAACTGAAGCTGCAAATGAATGCTGGGAGAATGTGAATAGTTGAAAACGTGAACAACCCATCAAGTATAGAGAGTCCAAGATAGGGCTGTAATGCCACGCCACTCAAGGATTTCAGCGAAGTTCACTATCGCTACCATCGTTGTCGTCTGAGAATGACATAGATACATACAATAGATATGAGAATTTCAAATTCTCAGTAGGGTCTCCTAGACTACCACAAGCACTGATGTTGTTATTATTCTCAGTTGCTACGGTTTATTTCAAAAACATTTGGAGTATATATAACAGTATGCAAATTCCAATTAACAAGTTCTAAAACTATTTATCAAAATAGGTTTATTTTATTCATACACTTGACAAATAGAAGAGCAATTCACAATAGCGACAATGGGTCAACAAGAGAATAGAAGTTATGCATAGGTAGATGCAAATGGCTAATGATGCAAGTGCACTTGATTTTCTTGTCTTTCTTTAACTTGTAGTGTAAAATTCATACTTAGTCCCTTGGGAGTATTTGACCATTTCTAATTCCTAGGTAATAGTCTACATCTCAAGACTAAGCTCGTTCTTATAAGTGATTGCCAAATTTACTTTCTCTGACTCTGACACTAATTTATTCCCCTTAATTCATTCCGGGGCTCACTCAAGTAATATGGAATTATGATCATTGTAACAACCTGTAGCACGGAGCATTTGATTCGCACCATTAACTTATTTGTTCCGTTGCATTAGAGAAATAAGAGCAATTAGGATTGAACTATAAGTGTTAAGGCTAAAATAAATTTGAAATTGTTATGTAGAAAATTTAAAAGAAACATTAGCAATATTTGCTAAATTGAGAAGAATTGACTAAACTTCTATGTTGTATATTGCAAGAACCGAGTCAGTAGGAATTTGTACTGATAAGACCCTAAATTGAGTGGCTAGAATTTAGCCACATAACCCCCTAAAGGTGGCACCCCAAATAGCCACAAATGGAGAAGTTTAATCAAAATTTACCCAAATACAAAATCCACCAATGATAGCCAAGTAAGTCATTCTCCTGTATTATGACTCAAATGCACAAAATCCCCACTTCCTCCCTCAAAAATTTTGGCCAACACAAAACTAACCCCCCCATCTTTTTTTTTTTGCTTCCTTTCATCTCATCCTTTTCCCTTCTTCATCCTTTACCAACTCCTTCACCCAAGACTTCTATTTGGCTAGCTCAAACATCAAGTTAAGGTAGGATTCATGAACTCTTCTTGTTGTTAGTCTGGTTATGGTTGATTGGGGTTTCTATTTCTCTCACTAAGATGATGATGTACTATGATTATATGATTTGTTATGGTCCATTGAACATGGAAACTTTTGGTTTGGATGGGAAAACTAGTGAAAAACTCAAAGAGGAGCCTAACCAGAATTTGCTAAAAATAAAACCTTAGATGTATCTATACGATGGACTGTAAAGCCTCATTTGCAATAATCAAAATTTGATGAAACCAATTTTATATGAAACTAGACATCTAGAGGTTTCCAATCATATAAATTACAAGTTAATTTGATTAGAATGAAGTAGATATGAAATTTTGAAATTAACCTTAGAATTCTGTTCACTGTTCTAACCAGTGTGGGTTGTGAAAGGCATAACATGACCAATATAAATTCAAATTGAGTGCAACTAATTCTGTTAGAAATCTAACACATAGATGTTTATCCCATTAAAATTTCATATTCATACCCTAAGTAATTTGCTTCTAGAAATTCTTCAAAATTGCCATATGTCTTATCTAGACTGAAATAAGGCAGGCCCTTTTAACCAAATTTGAGAGCTCACAACTTGAGCTCTACTCACCCAAATGAAATGAAACTTATGGGAAATGGAGGATGGTTCAATTACATTTAAAGATATTAAATTTTGGATAAAACTAATGAGTATTTTATTTTTGGTGAAATTTTACATTTAGGTGCTCAATTATGCCTAACAGCAGGGCAGCCTTAGGTCAAATATCAATAACTTAATTTATACTCATAAAAACTAAGCAGGACTAGAGAGAACTAAAAATAGATAAACAATGCTACAACATATCAAAATTTCAAATTTAGATGAGCTAAGATGAAATTACGGTACCATATATAAGGTGGGATAGATTCATAAGCATTAAGGCAAGTGTACAATTCTCATGAATACTTTTAAATCATGAATTGCTAATTATTGAGTTTATTTATGCAAACTCTCTATTAAATTGCTGATATGGTAATATATATTTATGTCATTTTTGGTGCTTGGACTAGCTGGTTGAAATTACACTATTGCAATTTTGGGGGAGTAGATCTTAAGTTGTTATGCTGCTAAAATTTCAGTAGATTATCTATATAATTGAGTAATACATTATTGCCTCAAATTTTGTTAATCAAAATTACACGATGTTATGAGACATATGAGAATTTCCATATCACTTGGGCCAGTCCCAAATTGAAATTAAGGGGAATAGGTCGGTGGGAAGGTCGGGGAAAATAAACTCGATAATCTTGTATAGGAACGAGCTCAGTCCTAATAAGCAAACTATTACTTAGGAGTTATATGGCCTAAAACTCCTAGGGGACCAAGTATGGAAAACTATGAGATATAAGTCAAGATAGGTTATGAATCAGATGCATAAACATTTACATTCTATTTTGCTAAGTCTTATATGTATTATGTAATTTATTGTGATTTAGTTTGATTTACAACTTAATATCTGTGATGTTTACTCTGTTTAGTATATGTGTTCTTTTCTATTTATCCATTCTTAAGTAAAAATGAAATTTTGTTTCCAGCCAATTTATCTTAATACTTATAAATAGATACATTTACCTTGCTAGTCACATGTTTCATAATTAACCTAAACTGAAGCAAACTGAGAATGGTCGTAATGTCAGTATATACTAGATAGAGTATCCTACTGAGAATTTTCTAATTCTCATTCTATTGTATGTCTGTGTCATTCTCAGATACTAGAGATGGCAGCGATGGCACTCCTCGTTGAGATACCTAAGTGGCAGTGGTACTACGACTTTACCGTGGACCCTTTACTTTTGACAACGAGTCCTCGTATACGTCTGTACATATTTCTTTGGCATGTTTTTACTATTTCTATCTCGAGCTCGATGTTGACCTTTAGGCTCCGCTTGGCGGGACCCTACTATACGAGACTCTTCTTCTTGCTACATCGTCTCTGTCCCCTTGTCCAGCTTTTTTGGAGTTTGTTGCCTCAAAGACGGACACTTTAGCCTCATCCTTTTTTCATGTTCCTGGACGCGATGATGATCCACTTGGTGTTTCCGAGTCTACAGACCTTATGGAAGGCGGGTTCCTTTCTGCGGTGACTGCTGAGAGGCATTTGACTGACCTTTTGAGAGTAGTGTTAGTTGTATAGAGTAGCCCTCTTTTGACACCTTTTATAACTTTGGGCCACAGATGTAGTTTCTATTTCTTTTCAAATCCTTATGTATGCATATTGACTCTCTGAAGCTGTTGCTAAATGAACATGTATTGTGACGTATATGTAAATATGTGTTGAACGTTCTACATATATATATATATATATATATATATATATATATATATATATATATATATATATATATATATATATATATATATATATATATATATATATTCCGCACTTTTATTTTTTTACTTCCAGCATACCATGTTTTATCTTACGAATTTAACAGCGTGAATTTATATCGCTGATAGATTTTACTTTTATTAATTAAACTCACGCTATGATTAACTATCGAGGTTATAATAGAAGTAAGTTAGCATTGGTAATAAACTCCTGAGTATAATATTATGACTTAAGTATAGTATGATATTTGGGAGGGTGTAAATTTATATGTTCATGCTTGAAGATGCTTGATATACTTATGATTATGTTACATAGCTCATTCTCAACATATTTCTGCCGGTATTTTGGCAGCATAACAATTGTAATATAAAGATTTCTGAAATTGACAATAGAAATACCGACTAACCAATCACAGAAATAATAATCTCAGCAGATGATTTCATAATCTACCATGCCAATTAGGTCCCACATAATTTGGAGACCTTTGAACCACTTAACTCAGAAGTTTGGTCCCATGTCTTTATATCTATCTAGAAAATTACAAATTGTACCAAAATTTCATTCTAATTAATTTTAATCCCAAATTTTACTGGAATATAGCTCTATTAGTATGCTTTTAAACCTCTTTAGTCTCACTCAATTTTGATGTGTATACCTTAAGTTATTAAAGTTTTACTCACTACTACCCTATATTAGGATAGACTTGTACACCTAAAATTAGAAAATCACTAAAAGTCAATTTTATATTATTTTGTTTTGAAATTCTACTAGGATATACCTATATGAACCCTATTTTAAATCCAATAAGTTTCACTTAATTTGAATAAGTAGAACTCGAGTTATGAACTGTACATTAGAGCTGCCTTATTTCAACTCGTACAGAGCATAGGGCAAATTCACTAATTTACTGGAAGCAATCCACTAAGAATTTGAGTTTGAAATTTGATAAGCATGATTCTTTATGTATCAACTTTCTAAAAAAGGTGGTTTCACTCAAATTGAAGTTGTATAGGGTGAATTATGCCCATCACAACATGTACTACTCAAGTCTATGGTTTCTAGTTTTCAGCCAAATTGAAAATTCATAGCTTCCTTATCCTAAATCCAATGGGCCTATGTTTTATATGGTTGGATTTCTCTTCGAGGTTTCATTAAAACTAGTTTCATCTCAAATTTAATTTTATAACTTGAGATATACCTTTCATAGTACATATTATCCTCGGGTTCCCCTTCAGCAATTTTTTGGTTTTAGAGCTATCTTGATTCTCTAGCTTATTTCTCAGCACCAATGAAGTTTCCCTAGCCTTAGATCACTAGAACAAGTCAGTTAACAGCATACCATCCTCAAAATAAATAGATCAAAGTGAATCAAGAAAAACCCTAGCTTACAAGAAATCCTAGAATATAGACAAGTTTTAGGAGCTTACCTTGGTTCCAAAGCTCCAAACTTTTCTAGTCTTGCTTCTTTGAGCTCTAAACTCCCCTCAAACACTAAGTTGACAACTAGCCTCACTTCTTCCTTTTATCAGGGCTGTATACTCTGTGGTCCAACACACTGTGCTACCCCGAAGTGGTAACACAGATGTTATGATTGAGGTGGACCAGAGGGTAATGTTCTACCTCACGACCAAGAGAAGGATCAATTTGGTGAGGTTGATTCTTGACTTTATATTTGCTGCCATTAATGTTGAAAGAAGAAGGCATGCCACTCTCCTGTATGGCATGTTCTTTACAAGAGTTTTCATTAGAGCCTACTTAGCAATATATGGGCACAAGGCAAGCAACAAAAGACCAACAACAATAATAAAGACTTTCTTAGCCCTTGGTCTAAAGCCTCAACCTCTAGAAAAAGAGAAAGTGAAGAAGAAGAAGGACAAGAAGAAGAAAGATTCTTCTGTCTAAGAAACTAGTATCAAGAAGGTGAAATCGATACATTCTGATGAAGAAAAGAAGAAAAAGAAAAAGAAGAGAAGAGAAAGAAGCTTTTTACCAATCTCAAAGGAGAGAAGGACAAGCAAGAGAAAATTGTTAAAGCTTGCTAAAGAGTCCTGTTCCTCATCAAAGGCTGAAGATGAAGTTTCTGCCATTGGAGCAGCACCTATCAATCTAGCAGAACTTGTTGACTAACAACCTCCAAACCAGCTCAGAGAGGGATAGTCACAAGGTAACCTATGCCCCAAGAACAATCAAGACAAGAAGAGGTTCCAAATGGCAAGAGTAAGAAGAAATTGAAAAAAGCCCCTATTGAACCTTCTAGAGATTCCACTCCCTTTCCTCTAAGAAGAGCCAAAAAAGAACCTGCTAAAAATAAACTAAGAGAAGAAGCATGCTTACAGTGACAAAGGAACTTGGCTACTAGTGTTGGAGCTTCAGAACCTAGAAAGTCATCTATATCTTAGGAGCTGAAACAACAATTTGTGGTAATTGAAGTAACAAATCCACCATCTAAGATGAAAAAAGTAGTTGTGCCCTTAGTTCAACAATCTGTACAAGTAAAACAAGTTGCTGATCAACCTCTAAATCTACCATTGGTTCTTAGTGCTCAAGAAAAGTCAATGGTTGAGAGGATTGAGACTGCAATAGTAGCTGCTGCACCAGAAAGGATTGAACCTAAAAAGGATTTAGCTTTGGTAACAAAAAGTGTTGTTCCTGATCCTGAGGCTGCACCTCCAACTACTCCAATGCCTATTCCAACATCTATCACTTATAACATCCTCCTTGGTATAGTACTATGCCTAAGTCATAGTACCACACTCTAGAGTTATTACTGTTACCTGAGCGGACCTTGTCTGACAGCGACTTTAGCCATCTGTGAAACTTCTCGAACTATCTGGAGATAACACGGAAGCAGGAGTAAGAATTTTAAATTCTCAGTATGATCCACTAAGAAATTTTCATACCGTGTCATTGTTATTATCTCCAGTTGCTTCGGTTTATTATAAAAAAATGAACATATGATACGAACAGTTCCATTTTATAATTTGAAAACATATGGTCTGAAGAAGAGTTCATTTTATTCCATGCACTTGAGTCATATTGGCAATATTTCATAATGAGAATAATAACCACTGCATAAGTAGACGGAATAGTCTCAGCATCAATAAAATTTGGGCTATAATTATGCAAATACTCATTTGAATTCACTCAAATGCACTAGTGCTTTCCTTTAATGTAACACCCTACTAATTTAATGTTATGCTTAAGTCATAGCATGAAATTAGGTAGACTGTGTTACCGTGTTAACATTCTACTTAAATTTTGTGATTAGTATCACAAAATAGTCGAAACGGCGCGCTGTCATATAATAGATGTGACTAGCTTTATAAAACGTAATAAAGTTTAATATAACATAACAGAAGAGATACGAATAAGTGATATATTATCAACTGTATACATACATATGCAGGTCAGAAGCCAACGCTTCAGTCTATGCATATATATATATATATTAATAGCAGATGAAATAAAGGAACAGCTAAAAAGCAAAGGCAAAGCCAGCAGGAGCAGGCTGTGTGCAACGAGTCCAACTCGAAGTCATGGTGAAGCTGCAAATCTGGGATCTCAATGAAGAGGGTGGTCGTGGAGTCCATCGCCAACGTCTGAGAATGATGCGGAAAATACAGAGCGAAATGAGAATTTAAAGAAATTCTCAGTAGGGTTCGTGTATAGTGGTTTTCTGACGTCACATACATTCTCAGTTGCCTCGGTTTTTATTTAATTATAAGAACATGTGTTCAAACTGAAATATCCATTTTAAAGAGTTCAAGAAAATGTCTAGTCCGAGGCAAGGTTCAGTTTTACTTTAGACGGCACAAGAAACAAAATAGATTACTAATAATGATACATAGAATGATAAACAGAATAAATAAATAAACAGCAGTAAACAAATATAATAGACAACTATAAAGATCTTAACATAACTATTCCATGTATTCATGCATTCATGTAATCATGCAGACTCATTCTTGAACCTTCCTTCATAAACTTTCTCATTACTTTTCATCATTTTTCCATCTCTTGGTCCCCTGGGAGTTCTTGGCCATTTAGACTCCTGGGTAATAGTCTGCTTTTCAGGATCGAGCTCGTTCCTATACAGGAATGCCGGGTTTACTTTCCCCGACCTTCCCACTGATCTATTCCCCTTAACTTCTTATCCGGGGCTGGCCCAAGTAGCATGGAACTTTCATAGTAACATAATTCTTATCATAACTTTCATGGCTTTTCTTGAAATTGCACATGCATTAACATGTAATTCATAACTTATACATGGATTCTACCGAAATTTCGGCAGCATAACGGATCGTGTCCACTTTCTCATGAATAGTGCTAGTACATTAGAACATCAATTTATCAATAAGGTCACAACATTACACACATATTTCAATATTGAACTCATAATAACATTAAACTCATCAAGGCAGAGTTTCTGCCTCAGCATAGTCAACCAACCCGATTTTTATAATTCAAGCCATAATTTTTATTTAACTCATTTGGACCTCAATTTTGTGTATGTTAAAGTGTTATGTGTCTATTTCCTAACCTCTTTGGTCCCATCTAATTTTGATATCTATAGCTCAAGATATTTAGGCTTTATCATGGCCTGCCCAGTGGCTAGCCAGAATCAGGCACCTAAAAGTAAAAATCCACTAAAAATCGAAAACTGATTCAAATCATATGAAATTAGTCTCATATTAAAGCTAACAGGGCAAAGTTTCATTTACAAAATGTTCCATTCCATTTGACTTAGTAGAACTCAAGTTATAAGCCCCGAATTCTGACCTTCCTAAATTGCCCTATTCTAGCTTGCTTTGGACATAGGGCAACTTTCTTGGATCGGAACCTTATCTAATTCTGAAATTTTTATGGAACATTTTCCTATGTGTAAGATTTCTAAAAAAGTTGGTTTCACTCATTTTCAAGTTGTATAGGGCGAGTTCTACCCTGAACAACCCAGTCTGCCCAGAACCAGAGTCAAAACCCTAGGTCAAAATTCAAAAAATCATATCTCTCTCAATACTAATCCAAAAGCCTTGTATGATATATGTATGGAAAGCCCTAGATGTTTAGTTTCATATAAAAATGGTTTCATCAAGTTTAATCAGCTGTAGGCAGAGCTGTACACTCCGCCGTACAGACTGCCGAGGGTTTTTGGTCCTCCAGCCCATCAGCTCTTTCTATTTTCATTCTTTCTTACTTCCAATTCAATTTTAACCAAACAAACAACCAATAACCAGCCACATATCATCATAATCATTCAATTTATATATCAAAGATTATGGAAATAATCCATGCTCAGCCAGCCAAGATCACAGAATTGATGCAAGAATTAAACCTCTACCTTTGTTATAAGTGATTTTGCTTGATTTTTGAGGGCTTGGATGAGCAAAGCTTGATTAGGCTTGATGGTTGGCTGGAGTTATGTGAGGGAAGAAGAGAAGAAGAGGGCTGGGTAGAGAAGAGAAAGTGGCGCAGTCTGAATGAGAGGAAAAGGTGAGGAAAATTTTGATTGAGGGAGTATAAATAGGTGGCTTCCTTGGCTTATGATTGGTTGAGCTTGTATGGCTGAAATTCAGCCAAGCTTCTTCATGAGTTATGGCCAAAGTGGCGCCACATTTGGGTGTTAAGTGGCTGAGTTCTCAGCCACTTAAAGTAGGGTTTAAAGCTTGTAATCCCATTGGTTCGGTTTCGACAATTTAAAATACCGTAATCCTACCGATTTCCTTTAAATCGGTAAATTGGTTTTGTGAAAATTCTTATGAAATCTTCTATACTTCTAACTTAATTAACTTATATGTAATTCAATTAGTTGCTAATTAATTGATCCTAATTAATTATTTAACCGAATTTTAATTAATCTCAATTATTCGATAAAAACAGAATAATTGGACGAAAAACGATAAAAGAATTTCGGTGGATGTTACATTTAACTTCCTTTGCTTTCTTTTCTTGGCACACCTACGCGTTACATATCGCAGTCCCTAGGGTGCTTGCATATGTTTTAATCTTTAGTCTTTATTGCCCTTGGGTATTCTGATCTAGGAATGAGATCAACTCGTGACCGTCGTCCTACAGTACTGACCCTTAAGGGGACCCACCTGCCTCTTGTAACATCCCCATATAACGTAATAAAAAATAATGAATACGTCTGTGGGCAAATTTCCATTATTTGCGACTTTGCCCAAAACTTTTGGTAATTACATATTTACCCTAAAGACTTTTCCATAATTATCCCTGAACTTTTTAGAAAATGATATTTAGGTCCCTATATCAATAGAATCAGCAAAATAAGGTTTTAAATGAAGCAGAATCACGTAGCGAAAACGCAGAAACCTAAACCTCGGTTGATTGAACCACGGAGGTATCCATATGTAAAATGACATGGGATGCCTCTAGACTTGCTCAAAATTATGAAAATGCCCTTAGCTATGGAAAATAGAAAACAGAAGGCCCTAAATTTGCAAAACATTTAAGTTACACCGTTAATCGATTTATTCGTTTTTATTGAGTTTGAAAAGTTAATTAAAGGTTAACTAGGAGTTGATTTGAAGTTAATTAGAGAGATTAGGATTAAGAATAATTAAAATGGACATATAGAAAACCTCGCAAAATTATTCCAAATTGTTTTGCCGATTTGCAGGAAATCGGCAGAGATTCAGTATTTTAAACCACCAGAACTGAACCAGTAGAATTCTACATTAGAAACCTTAGAAAGAGTGGCTAAAATTCAGCCACCATCCCCCACCTAAGTGGCACCAAGTGGCTACCCAAAGGGTTGAGAAACTTGGCTCAATGCATACCATCTAAGCCTCCACCAATCACCACTCACTTGTCATGCTTTAAGACTCTAAAATCCCCTCCAACTCCCCTCATTTTCGTGCTTCTCCTTCATGCCAACTTCTCTCCCTTCATTCTTCTTCTTCCTCACTTCCTCTTCCTCAAATCTCTAAGCTCCTCCCACTTCCTACACTAAGAGCTCAAATCTAGCTAGTTTCTACATCAATTTGAGGTAGGAATCTAAACTTTCTCTTTCTTTTCTTTGAATTGGGGTTGTCTAGGGTCCTTGTTCATCCATGATTCTAATGTTGTGATGGGTGAAGATGATGAATTAAGGTTGGTTCAAGGTGTATATGTGAGTTTGAATTGAAGATTGGATGGATTGACTTAAGGAAAACATGAATCTAAGAAGAATTCAAGAAGCTGTTAGGGTTTTTCCCTCGATGGTCTGTACAATAGAGTGTACGGCTCTGCCTATAGCCATTTAAATTTGATGAATCCATTTTTATATGAAACTAGACATTCAGGGCTTTCCATACATATTAAATATAAGGTCATTGGATTAGTATAGAGTTAGTTATGAATTTTTGAAGTTTGACCTAGAAATTTGGATTCTCATCTGGGTAGTATGAGTTAAGAAGGGTGTAACTCAACCTATACAACTCTAAATTGAATGAAACTAACGTCGTTTGAAAGCTAACATATAAAGGAACATCCCATAGAAATTTTAGAGTTGAATAAGGTCCTATTTGCTCCCAGTGGCTCGAGAAAGTTGCCCTATGTCCAAATTAGGCCAAAATATGGCAGTTCAAGAAGGTCAAACTTCGGGGCTTATAACTCAAGCTCTACTAAAGAAAATAAAATGGAACCTATTGAAAATCAAAGCTTATTCTTTTAGCTTTAATATTCCGTATGATTTGAATTAGTTTTTGATTTTTAGTGGATTTTTACTTTTAAGTGTGTAATTCTGGTCAGCTTCAGGACATGCCAGGATAAAACTTAAATAACTTAAGCTATACTTATCAAAATTAGATGGGACTAAAGAGGTTAGAAAATAGACACATAACATTCTAACATATCCAAAATTTAGATCCAACTGAATTGAATAGAAATTTTGGTGAACTTTACAAAAATCGGGCATAATTGATATAACGGGCAGAATTGAACATAAGGGTCCAATCCTTACATAATTGACATTATTGTGATATGTTTACTACTCTATGTTGAACTTTTGCTTGAATGGTTTTACTGGTAGCCTGGCACTATTCATAGGGAAGCAGACTCGATCCGTTATACTGCCGAATTTCTAGCAGAAATTAGTGATAGTTCTAAATGTTGGTGTGTTAATATTGTTATGCAACATGTATGAATACTAAGCAAGTATTATTATTTGAGAATAAGGTACGAAGCCTATGTATTTATGATTCTATGATAAAAGATATGATGATAAGTCCATATTCCAAAGAAATGTGACATGGCGATCATGCTCTGATGGGGTATGACATGGTGATCATACTCCGGAATATGGCATAATGATCCCACCCCCTAAGGAATGTGACATGGTGATCACACCCCGAGGGAGTATGACATGGCGATCATACTCTGGGATGTGGCAGGATGAATCATTTTAAGGAGTGTGACATGGTGATCACAACCCGATAGGGCATGACATGGCAATCGTACTCTGGAATATGGCATGATGACCACATCCTAAGGAATATGACATGGCAATCACACTCCGATGGAGTATGACATGGCGATCATATTCTAGAATGTGCATAACAAGTAAAGGAAGAAAAGAAAGTATAAGTGCATTCACATAAATTCATGATGAGCCATTGTATATGCACAATATGCTATGCTTATGCTTTAATTCTTACTTTATTTATCAAGTGTATGATTAAAATAGACTCTGCTTCGAACAATATGTTTTCGAACTATAAAATTTAACAGTTTATATAACATTTCCACCTTTTTCATAATAAACCGAAGCAGTTGGAGATAATAACGATGATCCAGCATATGGTAGTTTAATGAATCCTACTGAGAATTAATAATTCTCACTCCTATGTTTATTTCTGTGTTATCTCCAGATAGTCCAGAAGTTCTGAAGAAGGTTATCCGAGGTAGAGTTGACTAGTAAGATTGAAGGTGGTCGAAGGTTGCTGCCAGACAAGGTCCGATTAAATGACAATAACAACTCCTAGGTGAAGTATTATGACTTAAGCATAGTACCATACTTGGGAGGGTGTTACATCTCTAGGTTGGAGGGACTCAGTTGGCCATCTGTCTTCAACATAGAGGGATCCAAAAGTTTTAACTGCCTTCATAGGGAGAAACCCAATGTGCAACTGCCTCTGAGTGAATGGACCCACATCTTTATCCTTTAACTACTTTCACCTGGAGGGACCCAGATAACTGTCTCCAAGTGAAGGGATCTCATATATTCTTCCTTTATTCATATGCAAATATGCATGCTCTCATAAGAATAATTCATGATCATATCATCATAACTTATTCATACCAAGAATATAACAATATCAATAGGTGATATAGAAAAGGGCTTTCTGCCTACTTTACTCAATTATGCCACATTCCAGAGTATGATCGCCATGTCATACCCCATTAGAGCGTGAACATCATGTCATACTCCTTAGGATGTGCTCATCATGCCATATTCTAGAGTATGATCACCATGTGATACACCATCAGAGCGTGATCGTCATGTCACACTCCTTAGGAATATGGGACCTTTATCATCCTTTATCATATCCATTATCATAGAATTATAAATACACAGGCTTCATACCTTATTCTTAATTGATGATACTTGCAAGTCTTTAACTTTTATTGATGTTCCCGAGTTGGAGCTTAGGACCGACTTCCGAGATTGAATTGTGTTTGAGTTTCGAGATTATATTTGATTCCCGACTTCCGGGATTATGTTTTATCTCCGAGATCCAGGTATAAGTATTTTAGGTTTTATCTTCTTATCCTTGACTTTCGACTTCAAAATGTTTTATGCTTGTGATTTCGATCTCCGACATTAATCCACAATTGGTCTTTCAAGGCTTTTATGAATGTGTTTCCTAATTTCCTAGTTCCGACATTAACTATACCCGACTAGTTTTCTATTCACTAAGTTCCGAGGTTCGACATTAACTAAACCTAACTAGTTTTCTATTCACTATTTTCCAAGTTCTGACATTATGCTTAGTTCCAAGTTTCTGCATTAAGTATACCCTATCTAGCTCTCTGTTTGCTAAGTTTCGAGTTCCGATATTAACTCGAGTTATTTGTGTTTTATCCCAGATTGCCCTATTTCTAGCCAGAATTGCACTCTTATAAGATAAAATTCACCAAAAATAGAAATCTGGCTGGAATCATGTGAAATTTATATCAATATAAAGCTAACAAAGCAGGCTTTCAAATGAAAAAGTTGCATCTTATTTGAATGAGTATAACTCGAGATATCAGCCCTGAAACTTGACCCTACTGGACAACTCTGTTCCAGCCTAGGTTGAACTTAAGGTAAATTCATTGATATACTAGGGATAGTTGGCAATGAATTTGATTCTGAAATTTTTATGGGATGTTTTCCCATATGTTAACTTTCAAACAACATTGGATTCACTCAATTTGAAGTTGTATAGGGTGAGTTATACCCTTCTCAACTCATACTACCTAGATGAGAGTCCTGATTTCTAGGTCAAACTTCAAAAATTCATAACTAACTCTATACTGATCCAATGGCCTTATATTATATATGTATGGAAAGTTTTGAATGTCTAGTTTCATATAAAAATAGATTCATGAAATTTAAATAGCTATAGGCAGAGCCGTACACTCCAACGTATGGATCACCAAGGAAAAACCCTAACAACTTTCTTGAGTTTTCTCTTTTCTTCAAGTTCTTCATACCAATTCCAATTCTAATCATAACACACATGCAAATTTAATCATAAACCATCATCATCACTCCAAATCACATCAATATCATAAGGAAGACAAAATTTCTACATAGCCCCAAATTAAGAAAAATAAGAGGAGAAGTTGGATTCCTACCTTATTTAGTTGAATTCTTGTTGATTAGGTGTCTTAGATGGAAGCAACTCTTGATGAGACTTGAAGAGGGGATGAAGATGGAGTGAAGATGAGAGTGAATAGAAGAGAAATGATGGGAGCTTCAGCAGCTAAGTTGGCCGAAAACTCAAGGAGAGGAGGAAAGAAAAAGGTGAAGACTTTTGGAGCAAGTTTTATTTGATTAATGGATTTCATCTTGCCTTCAAATTTGGTTTGGCTTTCCACTCTTCATGGTTAATCAAGGCGCCACTTGTGAGGAGTGTTGGCTGAATCTTGGCCATCCATCCTAGGTTTCTCTCAATATAATTTCTATTGATCAGGTTTCGACAGTTTAAATTACCGAAATCTTACCGATTTCTCTTAAATCGGTAAACTGGTTTTTAGAAAAATTCCTAGGTGGTTTCTTATGATTCTAATCTAATTCCATCAAGCCTAATCTTTCTATCACACTTAATTGGCTTTAAGTGAATGCTTAATCGAATTCCGATTAAACCTACTTATTCGCTGGAAATTGAAAAATTCGGTTATTAACGATAAAATTCTTCGAACGTTACACCACTGCCTCCCAAGAAATTCCAGCTTCCCCAACCATTGCAAAAACTCTAGTGCTGTTGACTTTTGGTCCAAAATTTGCCAAAACAACAACACAAGCTAGATCTAAATCTACAAAGTCATTAGCTGGACACACTGATAAGGTGACTTCTAGAGATCCACCCATTGCAAATGCCATTCTAGATGTTGCTAAAGTTCAACTAGATCTAATCTTGGCCAATCAACTCCAAATCATGGCAAATCAACATGAACTATAGGCCAATCAGCATGCACTTGAAAGAAGAACAGACAAGATGGAAAATTTGTTGGTTCTAATGCTCAAGGCTCTCTAGAAAGGACAGTCCAAAGGTAATTAGTGATAGTCTTCTATGAACCATATTCATCTTTTGATGATGTCAAAGGGGGAAAAGAAGGAGAAAAGCTTGGTTGAAGGGGAGTTTAACTGAAACTACTGCTGCTATATACCACATTCATCTCATTCATACATTCATTTTTTTCCAGGGTTCCTATCTAAGAATAGTTTTATATTTCTTTGGTTTACATTTATAGTTTACTTAATCTGGTATTTCAGTTATTTTAGCTAGTTTTATATAATTATCTGCTTTGATATTATTTCTCGATGTTCATATTTACGCTCTGATATTTATTTTTGCCTTGATATTATAACGTCCTCCTTCGTATAGTACTATGCTTAAGTCATAATACCACACTCAAGAGCTGTTATGGTTACCTAATCGGACCTTAACTAACAGCAACTTCAGCCGTCGTTGCCACTTCTCGAACTATCTGGAGATAACACAGAAATAGGGGTGAGAATTTTGAATTCTCAGTAGGATTCCTTAACCATCATACGTACTATCCTCGTTGCTATCTCCAGTTTGCTTCGGTTTATTATGAAAAAGGTGAACATATTATGTAAACTGTTAAATTTTATAGTTCAAAAATATATTATCCGAAGCAAAGTTCATTTTACTCATACACTTGGCATTTGGGAGAGCCTATACAAATTCAATTCATGAATCATACTATGAATAACAACTGCAATATATTAAAATACGATAGCATCAATAATCTGGAGATATAACATCTGTACATGCCTTTGAATTTATGCAAATATATAAGATTTACTTTTCTTTCTTTGTTTCTTTGTCTTCCCATAATATTTATCTTTATTTCCTTCCTTCGACACACCTAGGCATTACGTATTGCCGTCTCTAGGGTGTCTACATCTGCTTACACTTGAGCGTTACGTATCGCCGTCCTCAAGTGCAGCATTACTCATCTTGAATTCATATGGCACACCTAGGCGTTACGTATCACCGTCCCTAAGGTGCTTGCATATGTTAAATCTTTAATATTTACTGCCCTTGGGTAGTCTGATCTGGGAGTGAGCTCGTCAGCTCAACTCATGACCGTCGTCACACAGACTAACCCATAAGGGGACCCACGTGCCTTTAGTCTTGGAGGGATCTCTTCTGGTCACGTGTCTCAAGAATTGAGGGATCTCATTTGACCACGTGCCTCCAAGGTAGAGGGATCTCATAGTTTTAACTACCTTCACAAGGAGGGATCTCATAACTGCCTCCAAGTGAAGGGATTCACATTTAATATGTTCATATTATTTCATTCATATACATATACTTCATCATTCATCTTAATATACCTCATATCATATTTAAATCAGACAACAAACCCAGGATAGGACATTGTAATTATGCTAAGAAGATAACAATATCAATAGGTGCAAGTTCTATAGTCTTAATCCTTAAGCTATCTCACAAGCTTTTTAACTCCTACTGATGTTCCCGAGTTTGAGTTCATAACCGACTTCCAAGTTCCGATGTCATATCTTCTTCAAATTTCAGAGTCGTAAGTCCATGTCTTGGTTCCCGACTTCCAGGATCATGTATTCAATGTTTTAATTCCTGACTTTCGACTTTAATCCATAATTGGTCCTCCAAGACTCTTATGGATGTTCTCCTAATTCCCAAATTCTGACATTAACCATACCCCATCTTTCCTAATTTCCAACTTACGACTTTAACTATGTCCAACTAGTTTCCTATTTGCTCAGTCCCGAGTTCCGACATTAACTATACCTGATCGGGTTTGCTATTCACTAAGTCCAGAGTTCAACGTTAAGTCACCCTTCCAAGTTCATCCTTAAGAGTTCAACCTTAAATATTCCCGACTTAGTCCTCTGTCTGCTAAGTTCCGAGATCAACCTAAAGTATACCGGACCTAGCTCTCTATTTGATAGATTTCCGAGTTCAACATCTCCGAGTTCAACTTAAGTTCACTATTTCCCAAGTTTCGACACGGATTAAACATGATCTAGTTTTCACATATGCCTCTAGCCCAAATTACACTCTTATAAGAGAAAATTTACCAAAAATAGAAATCTAGGTGGAATCATGTGAAATTCATATCTCTATAAAGCTAACAGGGTAAGCTTTCAAATGAAGTAAGTTGCACATCATTTGAATGAGTATATTGTGAGATATAAGCCCTAAAACTCGACCTTCCTGAACTACCCTGTCTTGGCCTAGTTTGGATATAGGGCAAATTTCTCGACTCACTGGGAAACAATGGGATTGTAACAAACTCGTAATTTCTTTATAGGATGTTCTTCTATGTGTAAGATTTCTAACAAAGTTAGTTTCACTCAATTTGGAGTTGTATAGGGTGAGTTACACCTTTCTCAATTCACACTACCCGAATGAAAGTCCTGATTCCTAGGTCAAACTTCAAAAATTCATATCTCTCTCAATACTAATCCAATGATCTTGTATCGAAAGCCCTAGATGTCTAGTTTTACATAAAATTAGATTCATAGAGTTTGAACAGCTGTAGGTAGAACCGTACACTCCGCCGTACAAACCGCCGAGGAAAAACTCTAACAGCTTCTTAAATTGTTCACTATTCTTCAAGCTATTTGCTATCAACTCCAATTTTAATCACAACATTCATACAAAATTAGTTATAAACCATCATCATCACTCTATATAACATCAATATCATAGCTTATACATGACCCCCATGCAGCCCCAAATCAAAGAAAATAAGAAGAGAAATAGGATTTCCTACCTTGTCTAGTTGAATTTGAGTTGATTTAGTGGCTTTGATGGAAGCAACTTATAATGAAACTTGAAGAAGGGATGAAGATGGAGTGAAATGAGAGTGAGGAAAAGAGAGAAGAGATGAGCTTCAGCAACTTTGGGTGGTCGAGAATGACAAGAAGGGAAAGAAAGAAAAGGTGAAGATTTTTGGAAGCAAGGCTCATGTGATTAGTGGATTTCACTTCATCATTCAATTTTGCTTAGCTTCCCTCCCTCAATGGCTGATCAAGGCGCCACATGAGGGGGTAGTTTGGCTAAATCCTAGCCATTCATCCTAGGGCACTCATAGAAAAATTTCTATTAGTCTGGTTCCGACAGTTTTAAATACCGAAATCTTACCGATTTCTCATAAATCGGTAAACCGGTTTTGGAAGAATCCTATGAAGTTTTCTATGGTTCTAGTCTAATTTCATTATAACTAATCATCTTAAATCACACTTAATTAGTTTTAAGTGAGTGCTAAATCGAATCCTATTTAATCACAATTATTTACTAAAAATCGAACACTTTGATTGAAAATGATTAAAATTTTTTGGGCGTTACAGATATCGTATGCAATCTTATGATTTTTTTATACTATGTTACTTAGAATAATATGTTAATTAGAACACTCTTACTATGATCTTTTTTGTTGTCATAATATGATGATAAAATCTCTTAGTACATCACTTCTTTGCTCAAATTTGTTAAATCACTTTTGAACCTTACCGAGAAATGTCGACTTTGATCAACTTGCTCTAAATTGTTTGCTCTGATTACCTATATTTTCTTCAAGTTTCTGGATGCCAAATTGTTTATTGTTAAACAACTTTAGAAAGTATAAATTCGCAACAAAACGCTTGCTCTGATTACCTATATTTTCTTGAAGTTTCTCGATAACAAATTGTTTAGTGTTAAACAACTTCAGAAAGTATGATTTCGTATCAGAAAGTTTAAATTAAAACAAACCAAATGTTTATGTACTTTCAATTTTTTATATATAAAACAAAATCTTTTGTTAAGTATCGATTTGTCATCATCAAAGAGGGGGAGATTGTAAGCACCAATGCCCTTCAAAAGCCATTTAGTGGTTTAGCTTTATCGAGCTTAAAGTTTTGATGAACAACAAATCAATTCTTAACAAAATCTTTTGTATATACTAATGGTTTGTTTGAGTGCTTGTCTACAAGTACACTAAATCATGAAAATACACACGAGGATGAGAATTAGATCATCCAAGATTAAAAATTCTTATCAATCTCGCATATATTTCCATGGAAAGAACTGTTTAAGCAAATATCTATGATCTCTCTCATCTCAAGAAGCATATCAAGTAGTCCAGAAGGATAGATTTATGTCTTCAGAAGGAAATCAAGCCATCAAAAAGGTCACAAGCACTTTAAAAGGGTGACCAGTCCAGAAAACTACATCCAGAAGGGTAACTTCTTGAAAGATGATTCACATGAAATACCTCATTCTCAAAGTTTCTTCTGCACAATTCATGGATTATTCCCAAAAGTCAAACTTGACAAGACAAGATCCAAAAGAAGCGCTGACAAGTCTAAAAAGCTATGAACCATCAAACGACTATTTTTCTTCTTCTGTGACATTTCTGCTTGCTGAGAAAGAAAGCAACCTTTTCTCTATCTAGTCTAAGACTAGTGGATTAAAAGGCTCTAGGCTCAAGGTTTGAAAGTCTCAATAGCTAGATTTTTGAAGCCTATATAAACTTGGAAGACGATGAAGTTTAGGCAAAAAAGCAATCTACGCATTTAAATATCTACAAAGACTTCATCTTTCTCAACCTTCTGAACATCCAAAAAGCAACTTGTTGTAACTTCTAAATAGAAAAATCTTTTCATCTACTTTGTATTAGCCAATATCCGCTATTGAGAGTATTGAGAAGTCACTGCTCACTGTACTTAAGTGATCATACACCTTAGAGTGATTTAGTGCGAGTGTCATTCAAACACAAACCATTCAATCCTTATATTGTAACTCGACCCAGTAGTGGTCTTTGTGAGCTTAGAGAGGTTAGGATAAAATACTACTCTTTGTAGCTGGGAGAGGCTTGGTAAACACTAATCATCCGTTTAGCTTGGAGAGGCTAGGAAGAATAACTCAATTGTAAGAGCTTGGAGAAGCTTGGACAAAGAATACTTGATCTATAAAAAATCTAAATTATTCTTTTGGGGACTAGACATAGGCATGTGGTTTGGTTGAACCAGTATAAATTTTCTTGTGTGATTTTTCTATCCTTATCTACTTTACAGCTTTCCTTAGCCAATTTATTTTTCTATGATTGATCATCTATATGCTGCTTCACTAAAGAACTGTGAAAACAATTCTTTTTTATTATGTAACTCAATGCTTCCATATTCCAGGTCTAAAGACTTGAGAAAAGTGTGTTTAAAGTTTTTAGGAACTAGAAAGGTTTTAGAAGCACAATTCAACCCCCTTCTCATGCTACTTCTTCCTACAATTATCAGTTGCTCTGGTTTATTTCAAAAACATTTGGAGTATATATAACAGTATAAAGATTCTAGTTAACAAGTTCTAAAACCCTTTTATCTGAAGTAGGTTCATTTTGTTCATGCATTTAACAAATAAAAGAGCAATTTCATAATAATGGCAATGGTTATGCATAAGTAACGACTAATGATGCAAGTGCACTTGACTTTCTTGTCTTTCTTTAACTTGTATCATAAACATCCATACTTCGTCCCCTAGGAGTATTTGGCCATTTCTAATTCCTAGGTAATAGTTCACTTTTCAAGACCGAGCTCATTCCTATACATGATTGTCGGATTTACTTTCTTCGACTCTCACACCGATCTATTCCCCTTAATTCATTTCAAGACTGGCCCAAGTAATATGAAATTATAATCATCTTATAAATTCATATGTTCATGTATGAAGACGCTTGACGTACTTATGATTATGTTACATAACTCATTCTCAACAAACTTCTATCGGTATTTTAGCAACATGATAGCTATAATATAAAGATTTCTAAAATTGGCAATAGAAATACCAGCTAGCCAGTCATCGAAATAACAATCTCAACACATAATTCCATAATCTACCATGCCAATTAGGTCCCATATAATTTGGAGACCCTTGAACCACTTAACTTACAAGTTTGGTCCCATGGCTTTAAATCTATCTAGAAAATTACAAATTCCACAAAAATTTCATTCTAATTCATTTTAATCTTAAAGTTTACTGGAATGTAGCTTTATTAGCCTACTTTTAAAACTCCTTGGTTTCACTTAGTTTTGATATGTATAACTTAAGTTATTAAAGTTTTATTCAAGACAAACTTACACACCTAAAATTAGAAAATCACTAAAAATTCATCTTATATTCTTGTGCTCCGAAATTTTACCAGGATATATCTATATGAACCCTCTTCAAACCAAACAAGTTTAACTCAATTTGAACAAGTAGAACTCGAGTTATGAGCTCCATATTAGAGCTATCTTGTTTTAACCCATATAGAGCATTAGGCAAATTCACAAATTTACTGAGAGCAATCCACCAATGAATCTAAAATTTTATATGCATGATTCCCTATGTGTTAACTTTCTAAGAAAAGGTGGTTTCAGTGTCAGCTTGCAAAAAAAGGTGGTTTCACACAAGTTCAAGTTGTACAAGGCGAGTAATGCTCATCACAACATGTAATGCTTAGTTCTGTAGTTTTTAGTTTGTTGCCAAATTGAAAAATTCATAACTTCCTCATCCTAAGTCCAATGAGCCTAATTTTATATGGTTTGATTCCTCTTCGAGTCAGGGTTCATATAAAATTTGTTTCATCTAAAATGGAATTTTATAGCTTGAGATATACCTTTCGTAGTACATATTGTCCCTAGCCTTAGATCACTTGAACAAGTCCTGTTAACACCTTACCATCCTCAAAATAAATGGAGCAAAGTGAATCAAGAAAAATCCTAACTCACAAAAAACCTTAGAATGCAAACTAGTTCTAGGAGCCTACCTTGGTTTCAAAGCTCCAAGCTCTTGTAGTCTTGCTTCTTTAAGCTCCAAACTCCCCTCAAACACTAAGTTGACAACCAGCCTCACTTCCTCCTTGTAATGGCTAAAGATATATAGTCCAAAGGGAGGGAGTTTTGTTTCTTGTTTTGCTTGAATTAAGAGAAAATAAGTTTAGGTTACAAGTGGAAAACTAAGAGTCTCAAGAAAGGCAAAGCTTTTTGAGGATAAAAAGGAAGAAGAAAATGAAGGTGGTGGTATGGGGGTGTGATGGCCGATTTCTTCAAGGGAGAGGAAGGAGAGTATGATGAGCACTTTATGCTCATCTTCTCTAATTTTAGGTTTTTAATAAAAGTTGGATTTGAAAAGAAAATTAATTTTCCTTAATTTTTATTATGTGGTCATCTTTTTTCTAAGAGGATGACTAGTGTGGCTAATTCTTAGCCATATATTCTAGGGTTTTAAGGAGGATATTTAGGTCCTCTTGTATTATAGATCCCTATTGAGTCAATTTCTTGTGTTACAAGAAATAGCTAGCAAGAGATTTTCTTCGATCGGGTAAAATATTATTATTTTATTACAGAGAAAATTTATAACCATAACACCCTATAGTTAATATTACCTTATGATCCTCTTGCATATGTATAATTTATCTAATAATTAATTATCTAACAATGTTGATTATGGACATTGTTACTCGAGGCATTATAAACCTAATGGGCAATTTTTGTTTCTTTTATCCCAAAATACTAGCAAGTGCACTGAGTCAAGCAAGTAATAGAGTAATGAGTAAAGTGTTGATCACACGAGGATTAGCTAAGCTAACCTACCAATTTACTAATAGAGATATTACTTAGGCTCACAAAGAGGTTGTCAAGAGTTCAATTTGAGAGTGTGCAAGACTATAACAATTAAATATGTGAATTATTTGAATGATGAAATTAGCTTTAAGAGGAAAAAGACGCTAGGGATTAGAGTCATATAGGACTTTGATGAGCATTGACCTTTTATGTTTAACTACTTCTAATTATCTAATTGATAGGCAGGGATCCTAGATAAATTAGTAGCAGATTCCTCTCATATACTAGTTCTATTCTAAACCTTAAAAGACAATCGAACTTCCAAGATATTAAATTCTAGGGCAAGAGAAATTAATGATCTATGATCCCCTTTGACCAATGTCCCATGACTACCCCACACTATTTATAGACAAAAAGGTGGATAACGGTTCTTTTACCATGTTCCAATTGAGTACCTAGATTCCTCATAGTCTACACAACTCTAGAATCAATCCTTAGGTCATGAGCCATAAATAGTATTAAGCATAGTTATAAAAATGTCAATTAAAGAAAAAGACATTCATTGAACTTAATAGAAGGTTCAATACAACATCATCATCCTAGACTACATCTTCACCCTAGCAAACAAGAATTTAGCCACTCATGATAAAAATATCCAAATATATATAAAGTATTCTAAATAGGAGATAAGAAGAAAGAAAGAATAATATATATCCTTTGTAGCATTCTTTTTCATTCTAAGAACACGTGAATTCCTTGCCAAGAACTCTAGGTGTTCGACGCCTCCTTGCACCTTCTCCAAAACTAGGATTCCTCTTGAGTATGAT
Organism: Pterocarpus macrocarpus; assembly: GCA_031439585.1. Classification (NCBI taxonomy): domain Eukaryota; kingdom Viridiplantae; phylum Streptophyta; class Magnoliopsida; order Fabales; family Fabaceae; genus Pterocarpus; species Pterocarpus macrocarpus. Next base: position 10,803,153 of record CM062514.1, read on the forward strand.
GGTGTGTATATGTATGTAAGTGTGTGTAACCCCCCTTAATCTCTAATCTCCTCTATTTAAGTCAACTATTATCAAAGGAAGAGCCCAACAATCATCAATAGGCCCAAAATGAGAAACCTGCAGTAGCCCAATTATGTAGTTCACTATGGCCTTCAGAAAATAGCAAAATGCAAAGAAAAAATCATCAAGATTCTCCTAGCTATTCCCTTCTAGAAATTGGTTGAGCAATATTTAGTTTGTTATGATTTGTGTGTTCCATTTTGCATATCTTACTGTTTGATAAATTTGGTAGATTTTGCTTTATTTGATCTTATCCTGGTGAGTTGTAGAATATAGCAATAGTCTTGAACTCTTTATATACATCGTACATTCTTCCTTGTAATTCATGAAGTAAATTCATCAGTACAATACATCTATCCCTTTTGATCCCTTTTACTCCTTTATATCCAAATCATATAATGGTATTAAAGCCTCACCTAGGGCTCTATTGATACCTACACTTGTCCTACAATCATGCCTAAAAACACCTCTTATTCTTCATCTAGTACCTCTACCCCTACATCCAATCATGGACAACCTACAACCAACCAAGACCTATCCCAAAATCCTTCTAGTCCTTTCTACATTCATCTTAGTGAGAGTCCCTTACCTGTCATTGTCACTTTAGCATTAACTAGAAACAATTGTCATTCCTGGTCCAGATCTTTCCAAATGGCTCTTATTTCCAAAAACAAAATGGGATTTCTCATTGGCTTTGTCCCTATTCTAGAATTCATAGATCCATTATATTCTTCTTAGGAACATTGCAACACTTTAATTATTTCCTGGTTATTGAACTCCTTATCACAGTCTATTGCTCAAAGTGTTATCTACCTGGATCATGCAATTGACATCTGGTCTAATATGAAATAATGTTTCTCTCAAAAGGATTTATTGCAAATTGCTAAGCTTCAAGAGGAAATTTATGCTTTAAAGCAAGGCTCCCAAATTGTGATTAATTACTTCACAAGTCTCAAATCAGTTTAGGGAGAACTTAACAACCATCATCCCATCATTCCTTGCACTTGTTTTGTAAAAACTTATCACTAACAAGACTTCATCATCCAATTTCTCAAAGGACTTGATGAACGCTTCTCTGTTATGCATTCTTAGGTTCTTCTTATGGATCCCCTACTGTCCATAAATAAGGTTTTTTCCATGGTCATTCAATAAGAAAGACAACAACCAAGTACCATTATCACTATGGAGGAACACAATGCCATCATTAGTGTTGCTGAGCATCAATGTCACTCATCTTCTAGTCACGGACATTGAGCTTCTTAGAGTGGTGGTGGCAGAGGTTTGCCCAACAAAATGTGCACTTATTGTGGTCATACAGGCCACATCATTAATGTTTGCTACGGCAAACATGGTTACCTATCAGGGCATCCTCACTATCCAAGAAGGTCGTGGTACCACAATCGTGCTTTTGGTTCATTCTTTATAAATGCCACTACTACATATGGAGGCCATGAGCTTGAAGAGGAAGACAAGAAAGAGGAACAACCAAATGGGCCAATTTGCATATCACTCCATGCTAATATCAGAGTTTAATAGCTCTTTTTCAACCACCTACTAGTTTTGCTGGTCTAGGTTCAGTAGACAACTCCAAGCTCGGTCATGTTAATGTTTCTAAAGTATATCAAAATGGACCAATTAGTGTTCCTGGTCCAAGTCTCGATAACCCCTTTATTTTGCACACTATTAATCATGTTTTCAGCAACACACACACACACACCATCTCCACATTTTTCACACATTGATCCCTAGATAATCAATTCTAGGGCCACTGACCACATCACTTCATCTCTCTATTGGCCTGAAGCTTATTCCAGAATTAAACCTATCAATATTAATTTGCCTAATGGGTTCTTTAGTTATTACTCATTATTCAAGGATTGTCCAATTTTCACCAAATTTTATCGGTCATTCATAATGTTATCTATGTGCCTAATTTTAATTTCAGTTTTATCTCCATTTCCAAGTTCATTTCTGTAACACCCTCTCAAGTACAGTACTATTCTTAAGTCTTAGCACCACACTCAGAAGTTGTTACTGTTACTTGAACGGACCTTGCTTGACAGCAACTTCAGCCGTCTTAGAATCTTCTCAAACTATCTGGAGATAACACGGAAACAAGAGTGAGAATTTTAAATTCTCAGTAGGGCTCGCTAAGAAATTTTGTACTGTATCATTATTATTATCTCCAGCTGTTTCGGTTTATTATGAAAAATATGAACATGTTAACTAGACTGTTCAGTTTTATAGTTCGAAAAATACCTTGTCCAAAGCAGAATTCGTTTTATTCATGCACTTGTCATTTGGGAGAGCCAATACACAAAAAATTCATGAAGCATATTATGAATAATAACTATAACATATTAAAAGATAATAACACTAACATATGGGAAACTTGAAATTCCTTCACTTGCACTTGAATTTCTGCAAATATACAAAATTTTCTTTTCTTTCTTGGTCTTGCTTTACTTGTTATGCACATTCCAGAGTATGATCGCTGTGTGATCACCATGTCACATTCCTTAGGATGTAATCATCATGCCATGTTCCAGAGTATGATTGCCATGTCATACTCCATTAGAATGTGATCGCCATGTCACATTCCTTAGGAATATATTCTTCCTGCCACGTCCTAGAGAATGATCGCCATGTCATACTCCATTAGAATATGATCGCCATGTCACATTCCTTAGGGTGTGGGACCTTCATTCGACACTTATACTAGCTGGGTCATGCCATACCTCATGTAAGTTTTGCCCCCAATACTCACACTAGCTGGGTCGATGCCATGCCTCATGTGAGTGGGATGCTTGCACATGCTTTATTCTTTATTCTTTACTGTCCTTGGGTAGTCTGGTTCATCACACAGTACTGACCCACAAGGGGATTCACGTGCCTCCAGTCTCGGAGGGATCTCATTCTGTATATTTATATCCTTTCATTCACATACATAATTATGCATAGACATATTGAATGCACTCATGCATATGCTTCATCACTTACATTCATATATCCTTACATACATGTCTTCTACATACCTATTCATAACGTACAAGTGTTTATAACCTTCTTACAATTCTACCGAAAATTCGGCAGCGTAAAGGAATGAGTCCGCTTCCTCATGAATAGTGCCAGCATACCAGAACATCAATTTATCACAAAGAACACAACATCACATACATATTCCAATATTGAACTCATATCAACATCAAATTCATTTAGGCAGAGTTCCTGCTCCAGCATAGTCAACCAACCCAATTTTTATAATTCAAACCATAATTTCTATTTAACTCATTTGGATCTCAAATTTGAGTATGTTAAAGTGCTATGTTTCTATTTTCTAACCTCTTTGGTCCCATCTAATTTCGATATCTATAGCTTGAGATATTTAGATTTTTCCTCGGCCTGCCCAGTGGCTAGCCAGAATCAGACACCTAAAAGTAAAAATCCACTAAAAATCGAAAACTGACTCAAATGATATGAAATTGGACTCATATTAAATTTAACAGTGTAAAGTTTCATTTACAAAAAGTCCCATTCCATTTGGCTTGGTAGGGCTCGAGTTATAAGCCCCAAATTCTGACCTTCCTAAACTGCCCTGTTCTGACCCGATTGGGACATAGGGTAACTTTCTTATATCACTGGGAGCAACTGGGACCTTATATAATCTGAAATTTTTATGGGACATTATCCTATGTGTAAGCTTTCTAAAAAAGTTGGTTTCACTCATTTTCAAGTAGTATAGGACGAGTTCTATCCTAAACAACTCAGTCTGCCCAAAATCAGAGCCAAAACCCTAGGTCAAAATTCAAAAAATCATATCTCTTTCAATACTAATCCAAAAGCCTTATATGATATATCTATGGAAAGCCCTGGATGTCTAATTTCATTTAAAATTGGTTTTACCAAATTTAATCAGCTATAGGCGGAGCCGTACACTCCGTCGTACGGACTGCCGAGGGGTTTTGGGTTCTCCAGCTCTCCATCTCTTCCTATTTTCATTCTTTCTTGCTTCAAGTTCGATTTTAACCAAACAAACAGCCCAAAACCAATCATATATCATCATAATCATTCATTTAACACATCAAAGATCATGAAAATAATCCAAGCTCAGCCAGCCAAGACCACAGAATTGATGCAAGAATAGAACTCCTACCTTTGTTCCAAGTGATTTTGCTGGAATTTGAAGGCTTGGATGAGCAAGGCTTGAATTGGCTTGATGTTGGCTGGAGTTTTTTGTGTGTGAAGAAGAGAGAAAGAGAGCTGAAAGGAGAAGAGGAAAGTGGCGCAAAAGGGGTCTGAATGGGTGCTAAAAAGGGTGGAAAAATTCTGATTATATGAGTGGTTGTTATTGATTTGTTTTGGCCTTTGATTGGTTGGATACAAAAGGCTGAAATTCAGCCAGCTTTCCTTCTCTTTTGTGGCCCAAAGTGGCGCCACTTTTGGTGCTAAGTGGCTGAGTTATCAGCCTTAGATTCTAGGGTTTTAAGCTTGCAATTCTATTGGTCCGGTTCCAACAGTTTAAAATACCGTAGTGTTACCGATTTCCTTTAAATCGATAAATCGGTTTCGTGAAAATTCTTATGAAATCTTCTATATTTCTAACCTAATTAACTTGTACCTAATCTCAATTAATTGCTAATCAATTGATCCTAAATAATTATTTAACCGAATGTTAATTAATCTCAATTATTCGATAAAAACCGAACAATTGAACGAAAAATGATAAAAGGATTTTGTGAGGTTTTTATAAGTTTCTATAATCGTAATTTCTTTAATTTAACTTCTAATCAACTCCTAGTTAACCTCTAATTAACTTTTTAATTAACCCTACAAACTCAATAAAATCGAGTAAATCGATTAACAGTGTACATTAAACGTTTTGCACATTTTTGGGGCCTTCTGTTTCTATTTTTCAAGGCCAATGGCATTTTTGTAATTATGGGTAAGTCTAGGGGCATCCCATGTCATTTCACATATGGGTACCTCCGTGGCTCAATCGGCTGGGGTTTAGGTTTGTATGTTTTCGCTACGTGATTCTGCTTTGTTTAAAACCTTATTCTGCTAATTCTATTGACATAGGGATCTAAATGTCATTTTCTAAAAAGTTTAGGGGCAAGGTGGTCAACAATAAAAGTTTGTTGTTATTATTTCCTATTACGTTATATGGGGATGTTACAATTTCTATTAGTCATTGTAACTTCCTCAATTTTTCTTCATGCTAAACTACCTTAATAACTCTGAGTAATTAGGCATTCAATGAGAAATTAAAGGATTAAGGCTTAATCAAAGGATTAATGAAGTAATCATGAAGAGAAAAGCTAAGAGAATGCTTAATTAAAATTAGAAAATCTATAAACAAACTTTTAATGGCTTAATTAAACACTAATCACCAATAATTAGCTTAATTGAGTTTAATTAAAAGTAATTAAGATTAACTAAGAATTTAATTTCACTAATCATGATAATAAAGTTAATCACTAATCCTTGCTTAATTAAGTTAATTAAGTTGCATAAGCACTTAATCATATCATTAAAATTCAAATTAAATCAACTAAACAATAAAGCATTGATGATGTCACCAAAGCATAAAGCAAAAAATAAGATCACTTTTTGTAAGAGTAAGTACTAACTTTGTCTCCCTTATCATCTAACTTGCTGCCCTAAACCTTAATTAACACAAATTGAGGCAAAATATATCCCCTTAAACCACTACAAGGCCACAGCCATCCACACACACACACACGCACACATACACATCCATTTTCATTTTTTCAACTTCTCATTCTCTTTCTAAGCCTCTCATTCTCCAACTTCTCTCTACTCTTTCTTCTTTATCTTCTTCATCTTTATTCTTTAAGACACCATAACCTAACTTTCATCACTAAGCCCTTCCAAGATCACCCTTTTTGATCTTTGGAGAGAAGATTTAAACACTACAACCTCTATTTCCTCAAGAACATAAGGGCCCTTATGCTCCCCTTGTGAAAATGCCACCACCACCATAAAGAAGGAGTCTTCTTCATCTTCTTTTCTTCTTCCAAATAGGCCCTACATACACCTTAGGTAATGATCTTCTACCTTTTCTTTTTATTGTTCAAGAAAGCTTGAAGCTTTGGCTTCTGCCATGGCCAAGAGCTTCAAGCGACAACTTGAGAAAACTCCATGCTTTTCTTAAGAAAAGTTGCTATTTTTTTTTTTCTAGCAAAGTTTGTTTCTTGAGCTTATTTATGAGATCTTTTGTGTTTATTAAAAGTTTCTCTTCTTAGATGCTTCAAAAGCCTTCATTTTCCCTTATGATGCATGTATTCTTGGTGTTTTTGTGAGTTGTTGAAAAGAAAAATGCTTTCTTGGTGGTATCTTGCTTAAAGTTGGTTCCTTTCTTTATGAAGAGTTCATGATTTAAAAGATTCTCTTTTTACATCCCCAACATGATTTTATATGACTAAAGAACATTCTATAGCATAAAAATTCAAAAAGTTTGCTTCTTGAGGTCTTAAAAGTGGTGCCTAAATGATATGCTCTTTAACGATTCATTTTGTTTTTCTTAAAGACAAGATAATGTGTAAAACTCTAAACTTTTATAAAATATGAAGGTTTTTAGTTATAAAGTTAAAAACTTGCAACTTTATGTGTAAAGGTCTAACCTTGAAGACAAGATATTAAGTAAAGTTCCAAACTTTCTTCAAAAATGAAACTTGTAGCTATAAAAGTAAGATCTTGCAACTTTAAGTCAAAAAGTTGAAATCTTGAAGATAAGATAAGGAGTAAAGGTCTAAACTTTCATCAAGAATAAAACTCTTGATCATAAAGTGGAGTCTTGCAATTTCATCTAATAAAGATTGAATCTTGAAGACTAAATAATGCGTGAAGATTTAAACTCCCTTAAAGATTAAAGCCTTTTAGTAATAAATTTGAATCTTGCAACTTTATTCAGAATAAAAATCACTTCTTGATAATGGTGAGCACATGGTGCTGTTAGGTTCATGAGTGTAGTTATGCGTTGTCATGACCCAAGAGACTAGAGGGATCTCAAAATCCTTTGGGAACCAAAATATGATTAAGGCCTCTAATCATACGATGAACCTAGGAATCACTTGTGCACCATCTCAAGGAAAACTAAAAGTCTTGAATGCAAAATGTTGGCAAAAAATCTCTATAATAAGCTTCTGCCATGATAAGGAAATAATAAGTGAAAATAAGTATTAAACTTTTTAACTTGAATAATATGTTCCTTAAGATGTGAACATGAGAAATCTATTGGATTATTTGGTGAAAATGAATCCTTAAATTAAAGTATGACCACACTTGAAATGTAAATAACTAAAAGCTTATAACACATATTCACTTTAAGTCATATGGTTCTCTCATGAGCAAACATGAGGAATCTTATCATAATTCATAAGATGTTGCACAAAGTGCAAGGAAACCCTAGACACCACTTAGGATATGAATGTTTATCACTCTCATAGATGTTATTTGGAATGATTGATGATTGGTACTTGGTATACTATCCTGTAATGATTATGATGAAATGTTGGTTGAAATTTTCATGCTTAGCAATTTTGGAGAAGCTCCGGACTGGCTATTATATTGCAGGATTTTCGTCAAAATTGTGGATTTAAAAGTATCTACTACATGCTTATATGTATCTTGTCCTTGTCCTTGAATGTAATGCATTGAGAATGAATGATGAAATATCAAGTATCATGTTAATGAAAGAAAAGAAATGCTTGGACATGATCCTTCAAAAGGGAAAATGATCCACTAAGACTTGAGATCACTCTACTTTGGATGCATGTGCACGTAGATCCCCTTTTCAGCTAAGTCTGATTTAGGCTAGTACTATATGATGACAGTCACGAAATGAGCTCATGTCCTATGACAGTCTATCCAAGGGCACATAAAGAGAAAAAGAATGTTAAGCACATGTTAAGTATGAAAGTAAAGTTAAAAGAAAGACTTTGGTCAAGTCCATGAAGTTACATGAATGTGCATGCATCTTTACTTTCTTTATGCATGGTCATGGATGTTTATACTGTGCTTTAGTATGTATGTTTCTATTCTATGGCCTTATGCTGCTTTATGTTATGCTTATGAGATTAAGAAAAAAAAAAAAATCCCCTTTGGGAACTTATGTTTTCAAAACCCTTAAAATTGAATCTAAGCATGTTCACCATTTCATAATTAAACCCGAAGTGGCTGGACAATGACACATTAACTGTCTTGTCAAGATTCTACTGAGAAATCATGTATTTCTCACTCTTATGTTTCCATGTTATTTTCAGAGGATGTCGTCGGGCATAATGGCCATCTTCATTGAGCTCCTAGTTATGCATTGACGTGCTGAATGCATCCATGCTGATTGCTCAATTAGTTATGACGGTCTACATATTTCACAGCTGTCAATTTCATACACCAATAATGAGCCTGTTTTTCTACACCCATGAGCCGTATGATGATGCCACTTTGGATGACGCGCGTCTGCCTTTCCACCCACCAATGTATCCTACTGATGAAGAGTTCGAGTTCAACTTTGACACTCGCCTAACATCGACTTATTTTGTGGAGATTCTTCTTCTTCTTCTGCTAGCCTAGCGTCACCCCGATTCATGGGCGAGAGTTCATTCATACCCTAGCCATGCCCCGTAAGCGTGGGCATGCTCGAGGAGGAGGACGTGGAGATGATGCACCTGATGCCTTCAAGAATGGATATATTCCATTTTGAGGATAAGGATGGCTTGGATAGCACATGCTGAGCTGGACGCGATGATAGCCCTTTTTGTTGGTAGTTTTAGGGTTATCATTCTTATGGCATGTATATGTGGTTGAGGTTTTTTATGTATTTCTTTCCATGATGTATTTCTTTTCGTTGTATCTTGTTAGGATTATTTCATAAGGCTAACAGTAGATATTGGACCCATGGTTATTTAAGTAGGACGAATTATGCTACTTATGACTATATCTAACTATGATGGTTGTGGAATGAATATAATGACTATTATGTTTATATAAGATGATTGTTCTTTATAATCCTATCATTTACTTTCTCGCACCACAAGTATGTAAGTAATGACGTTTGTTATTATTCGCTCACAATGCGCTCATGGTTTTTGTTTTCTAAAAGGGTTTATTTCATTGTTAAAAAAAAATTTACCCCTATTTTCAACCATAAAGTAATATCAAATAGCAAGTTACTTTCCGTAAGCAAAAGTAACAATTAGTAATTCCATAATACAACTTAAGTGTAGTATAGGGTTATTAGGGTGTTACAGTCATTATACACGCACATTTTCTATTTATTCTTGCATAATTTAGGAAGTGAACTATTTGAAGATGATTAGTTTGGCTAAATTGACAAAGGGACTCTACCACTTAGTACTCAACAAGAAGGAATGGCACTCACCTTCTAGAAATTCTCTTGTGAACACTTCCATCACCACTCCAATCATAACCTTCAACCTTTGGCAGTTAAGATTAGGACATCTCTTTTGAAATCATTTGACTACTCTTTGACAACATTTTCCTTTTATTCCCAAGCACACTAATGAGCCATGTGATGTTTTCCATTTTGCCAAGCAAAGAAAATTATCATGTTCGCCAAATTTGAGTAAAGCATCTAAGATTCCGGAAGTAATTCATTTAGACATTTGAGGCCTTTTTCCAAAACATCTATGCATGTTCACAAATATTTTTTAACTATTCTTGATGATTTTAATCAATATACTTGGGTAATCTTAATTATTAAAGTCTAAATTAGAAGTTCAAATGAATGTGCAAAATTTCATTAATTTCATTGACAATCAATTTGACACCAAAGTGAAATGCATTTGATCTAATAATGCTCCTGAATTCTTCTTAAAAGATTTTTTCTCTTCCATAGGAATTTTACATCAAACTAGTTATGTTGAAACTCCTCAACAAATGGGAGAGTTGAAAGGAAATATCAACATGTTTTTAATATGGCAAGGGTTTTAATGTTTCAATCCCACATGCCTTGTCAGTTTTGGTGCTACGCTATTAAACAAGTTGTTTACCTTATTAATCATGTTCCCTCTCCTATTAATGACAGTAAAACTCTTTTTGAACTCTTATTTAAACAACCACTGGATTTTACAATGCTTAAAGTTTTTGGGTGTTTTTGTTATACATCATCACATTTGCTCATTGCTACAAATTTGCTCCACGATCCAGATGTGGTGCCTTTTTGGGATTTCAAAGTGGAATAAAAGGATGTGTGACTCGAGTGTCAAGCTCGGTCAAATTATAAAATTGAATTACAATAACTTGTAGTTAGGATGCAACTCGGGTTGTCTCCCAAACTATGCTAATTCTATATGATTAGAAAATTTGGGGGGGATTTATTTTGTAAATTAAGATTAAAAGTGACAAAACTGAATAGAAACGTAGGAAAATTAAAATAAGACCAAACATAATTTGAAATTGCAATCCAAGAACCAAGGAGAACAATGGCTACTCTATCATCAGATTCTAAAAGTATATTAACAAACCAATTTAGTGATTGACAATAAATCCGAATGAAACCTCAATTCGAACCTAGCATTCACACGAAAACCTTCATGCATTTGATTAACACAAAATCAGTTACTATCTAGAGACCTCTAGAACCTAATTGAGTTATGTTAATTTTGGGTATCAATGCAGTTAACCCTAAACCCTAAACCTGAAATTCTAATTCACACTGTTTCAAAAATTGAAATGCATACATCAACTGATTAATATGCAATCAATCATATTTCTAATCAACAATTTAGAATAAACAACTTCAATTCAAAACGATGTTAGAAAGAGGAGAAAGATAAGGTGAAACTGAATTGGAAATTGTTGAAATCCGGAAGACCCAATCCTCAAGAATACCATTGTTTCTTTAAGTCCTTGGATTAGATGTTAAACTACTCCATGGATGGAGGAAAATAAAGTTTTAGAAGTGTAGGGAAGAGGGAGGTCATGAGAGAAAGGAAAGAATGAAAATTGAAAAAAAAAAAAACTCTATTCTGAATTCTGTCTAAAATAATTAAATTGTCATTAACTACATTAATCCTTCATCTCTCCTTTGAATCTGGACACCTTATTTGCTTAATTTTGAATTTTGGAGAGAAAGTTACACTAAAAATAATAAATTCAGTTCCTCAAAATAATTAGTAATGTTTCTCCACACTTTTGGCCAAGAAAATGCATCCGTTAGGATTTGTGGTTTGAAGGTGAGTTGAAGGCCTAGATGTCAACTTCAAAACGCCACTAAAATAGGGTTAATTGGGCTTTTGTGGACTGAGATATGGCCTCAACAGTCTACCATGCTCAGGAACCATGCTGCATCCTCTTAGCTCACTTCTAGGCCCAATTGCAGCTTCTTAACATTAGAATTTGCCTTTGATGTCTTCATAAGAGTTATAGAACTATCTCTCAAATTTCCTACAAACTAAAGATCATGATCAAATGAGCTCTATAACTCAAGATATGGCCCAAAAACCAAAGTAATATCAGAATTAGCCTAATGCTGGAAAACATAGATCAAGCCTAACCAAAATCCAATCAACACAAAATAGTCCAAATCAATCCAATTAAGCACAAAAGAGGATTAATAAACTAAATATGAGGGAAAATAAATATATAAAAATCCAATTAATCAATATGTCATTTTCGATTTAGACATAAAAGAAACTTTTGTTTCTAGAGATGTTTTATTCCATAAAATGCTTTTCCCCTTTCTACATGAAACCCAATGAGGACAACACTTTTTCTTAGCCTAATACTACACATATTGAACCTTTCTCTATTTTTCCTACATCAGATCACATCCCTACACCTTTAAACTCAAGCCCATAACTCATCAACTCATGATGGCCGACTCGAGCCCACTCTGGTTCCTTCATCACCCTTGTCTTCTTCCAGCCTAACACTGCTCAGTGACCCACCCCTAAGATGCCATTCAACTCTCCAAACCAAGCCTCTATCCTATCTTGCTGACTACTAATGTAACCTCTCCATTGATAAGTCTTCCAATATATTCAAGGTGTTCATATCCACTAAATTCTATTCTCAGTTATAGTCATCTTTCTTCACCGATCATTAATACCTCATGTCTTTGTCTACTGAGCATGAACCAGCTAGTTACCAGGAGGTGAATCAACATCAATATTGGCGAGATGCCATGAAAATCGAGATAGAGGCACTAGAGTTGAATAAAACTTGGCACATAATGGATATTCCTCTAAGTGTCAAACCCATAGGTTGCAAGTGAGTTTACAAAATTAGGTGTCCTTCGGATGAAAGTGTGGAACAATACAAAGTGAGGCTTGTTGCGAACGATTTTGCTTAGATTGAAGGAGTTGATTATTTTGAGACCTTTTCCCCCATGGTGAAGATGGCCACCATCCGAGTTATCCTTGCTCAAGCTTCCATAAATCGCTGGCATGTTCAACAACTTGATGTTGATAATGCTTTCTTACATGGGGACCTCCTAGAAGATATGTACATGGCAGTGCCCCCTAGTGTAAGTGTGTCTCATTCATCTCAGTGTTGCAAATTATTGAAATCCTGTATGGACTAAAGCAAGCTAGGCACAAGTGGTATGAAAAATTGGCACTTTTACTCTTGTCATGTGGGTATCAGCAGGTTGAGGCTGATCATAGCTTATTTATTAAGGCTAATAATACTGATTTCACTACTTTAATCATATATGTTGATGATATTGTTCTAACTAGAAATTCTGTTGAAGAAATGAACAAAATTAAAGCCATTCTTCATTCTTATTTTCGAATTAAAGATCTTGGGGTGCTAAAATATTTTCTGGGACTTGAAGATGCTCATTCCAAGACAAGGATTTATTTATGCCAATGTAAGTATTATTTAGAACTTCTTAATAATTCTAGTTTTTTGGTCAAAGCCATCCTCACACACCTATGGGTAGTGCTCTTTGTCTTCATCGAGATTCTACTAAATTACTTACCAATGTTCTTTCCTACCAATGGTTGGTTGGTCACTTGTTATATCTGACAACAACTCATCCAGATATTGCTTTTGCTACGTAACAATTGAGCTAGTTTATGGCTAACCTAACTAAGTCATATTTCAATGTTGCCATGAGAGTTTTGAAATATCTCAAAGGCTACCCAGGCAGAGGATAATTGTTTCGAAGAGATTCTCCTATTCAACTACTTACTTTTAATGATGCTAATTATGGGAGCTGTATTGATTCACAAAGATCTGTCATTGGTTACTTTTTTTTTTCTTGGAAGCTCTCTTATTTCTTGGAAAACAAAGAAACAAAATACAATTCTCAATCTTCCTAAGAAGCTAAATATAGGGCCCTTGCTTTCACCACTTGTGAGTTGTAATGGCTCACTTACTTACTTCATGACTTGAGAGCTTTTTGTTCTCGCCCACCTATTTTGTATTGCGATAACCAAAGTGCTTTGCACATTACTGCAAATCCTATTTTACATGAATGTACAAAGCACTTGGATATTGATTGTCATTTGGTTTGAGAAAAAGGCTCAAGCAGGTTTAATGTGCCTACTACCTATTTCTTCTCAAAATTAGTTTGTTGATGTTTTTACTAAAGCTCTTCACCAAGACTATTTGGCACCATGTTATCCAAGCTAGGGCTAGTACACATTTTCCTACTTCTAGCTTGTGGGGGGTATCAAAGGAAGAGCCCAATAACCATCAACAGGCCCAAAATGAGAAACCTACAACAACCCAATTATGCAGCTTACCATGACCTTCAGAAAATAGCAAAATGCAGAGCAAGAATCATCAAGATTCTCCTAACTATTTACTTTTAGAAATTGGTTGAGCTATATGTAGTTTATTATGATTTACATATTCTATTTTTTATATTTTACTATTTGATAAATTTGGTTGATTTTGTTAGATTTGATCTTATCCTCATGAGCTATAGAATATAACAATAGTCTTGAACTCTTTATATACACTGTACATTCTTCCTTATAATTCATGAAGTAAATTCATCAGTACATTACATCTTTCCCTTTTACTCCCTTATCTCTAAACCATGTGAAATATTAGGGTTAAGATAGTGATTCTAATGTGGGGTGTAGCTGATATTGAGTGGAAAAAGTTAAATTATCTCTTAGTTATGTTATAATTTAGTAAGGGAACCCTAATTTGCATTTTGGTGCACGTTCAAATCTAAACTATTAACTTTCAAGCACTATAGCGATCTCTACTATCAGAATTAGCCAATCTTTATGAAGCACAAAGTTATAGAGAATTTCATTAGCTTTTAAACTCTTCAAGAACCGTGTTGACCCAAGTTCTGGAGCTTAAGATATTAGCAAAATACTAGGCAGAGGCTAAGCTAGACAACATCTAGACAAATTTGCTCTTTAAACTTGCAACTGATTTTTCTTCTAGATCATTTTTTAATCTAACTTATGTGTCAACAACAAAGTTGAAGATCTCCTCATTTTCTTTCTAGATGATCCTGAATCATCCAAATCCAATCTCTACAAAAAAATATATATGAATTTTCCTTCCCTAGCACTTTCTAGAAATCTTCTAGATTTGGTCCCAAGATACTCCAATTAATGATATATCTTCCTTTCCTTGCAAGTTAAGATAAAATCAATCATAATACCTATAAAATAACCAAATATTCACCAAATAAATATTAATAGGATGTTTTATGGGCTAAGAAGAAAATTGGAGTTTCTACATGTGAAAATCCATCGTGAAATCTCTTCATAGTTTGAGGGATCCCATTGATGGAAATCCATTGATGGCTATCACTATAGGGTAAGGAGTGGCAATATTTCCATGCGATATGATATTCGGTTCGATGAGGGTAGGCTTTATGAGTTGTTGCCTTGCATTCATAAAGAAAATACAGTTCTTAGGATATTGGATGTATACCAAGATGGGCATTGTCATTTTGAGAGGTTGGCAAGTCAATCAAATTCCTTTAGATATCAAATCTCTTATAAAATCCACTCTAGTGCCAAATGATATGGAAGTTGAGTATATTGTAGTATAGGTTGAAGAATTATCTGGTATTTACTCAGCCAAGGCTGACTATGATTGGCTACTCTAACGTTTGAGTCCGTGTCAAAAGGAGGAGAATTGGAGTTTGGTGTAGAAAATCAAGGCACCTAAGAAATGGTATTTTCTAGTTTGGCTAGGATTACATGAAGCCTTTCCCGCGAGCACCATGAGAGCTAGATGCCACCTCACCAGCGATCCCTCTTGCCCTCGATGTGATTGTCCTGTAGAATATGTGTTTCACTTCCTTGGAGATTGTGACTGAATCAAAGATATTTGGGAGACTTTGGTTTCCTTCATGAGCCTGAATTCATGTCTGCAAAACTTAAAAAGGTGGTTCTATCACTTTGGAAAAGGGCCCATCAGTCTTCTTTGTCCACGATTTGGTGGACCTGGCGACACAAGAATAATTGCATTTTTAAAGGAGATATTTGGCAAGAGCATGGATTGATGTTGAGGATAGATTACTCAGTTCAGGATATCAATAATGTTTTTGGAAGGGAGACAATAGCGAGCACAATGACTACTCTGTTATT
Organism: Pterocarpus macrocarpus; assembly: GCA_031439585.1. NCBI lineage: Eukaryota > Viridiplantae > Streptophyta > Magnoliopsida > Fabales > Fabaceae > Pterocarpus > Pterocarpus macrocarpus. The sequence continues at coordinate 10,818,770 of CM062514.1, forward strand.
GGAAACTTCCTCCCTCTGGGGCATACAAGCTAAATGTAGATGATAATGCCTTACAAATCCTGGAAGAGCTGGAATAGGGGGCTTATTAGAGATGACATTGGTAGGTGGTTGATTGGATTTGCTAGTTCCATTGGGTATTCTTCCAATGTGCACGCTGAACTTTTAGCTCTCAAAAGAGGTCTATTACTTGCTTGGGATCGAGGAATTTGCCATTTGGAATGTTCCTTAGACTCTAGGGTAGCTATTGAGTTGATTTATCATGACTTTCAAGTGCATCGCCGCTACATCTGCATTCTTCATGACATTAAGTCTATTCTCCAATGACAATGGACGGTATCTTTAACTCACACATATAGAGAAGGGAACTAATGTGCAGATTGGCTTGCTAAGCATAGAGCTCAAAGTGAAGATGATTTTTTTCTATTTATGTGTCGCCTCCTATTGCTATCCAAAGCTTGCTAGTGGCGGATGCAGCTAGGGTGTATTTTGAGCGCTAGTTTTTCTTGTTTGTCCCCTTTTTGTTTCATTTCCCATTGACGCAAAAAATTGAACTATCAACATAGCTTTTGCCATCCTTTTTTGTTCTTATTATGATGTATTTAAATAATATCGAAAAGATTATATTAAATAAATAATGTTATAAATTTGTTATTTTAAATAACCATAGAAATATGTGTGGATAAAATTTTTATTTTTGGTCTATGATTATGTACTAGTTCAACAAGAGATATGCAGTTTCTATACAAATTATATTAAAATATTTCTTAACTATTTGTTATATATTAAATTTCATTTTAAAAAGTAAAAAAAAATATTAAATAGTCATTTGAAAATTTAAAGATAAACATAATAATAACTTTTACTAATAATTTAATTAAAAGTTAACATAAATATAATAATCTAAATATTTTTATTATCTAATATAGTTATCATCAAATACTTTTGACATTTTGGTCTAAATCACAATATTAACTCCAATTAATCTAATTCAAGATGGGTCAGCTCACTATTAAGGTAGAATTTTGCGAGTATTAGTTTTTCCTATTCACAACTTGAACACAAAACTTTACTTAAGAAGAATAAATACTGAACCACTTGAACTAACCAAGCATTAGTGAAACTAGGTTTAAAACTGCATAACTTGTATGTGACATTTTGTGTAGGCCACCCTTATATTCAAATAAATATATAAATATGAATATTATTTATAATTTTGTCATATAATAGTAAAATAAAACAAGTAAAATTAATGAAATTTAATAAGGTATATTTGGTTTTTTATATTGATAAAATATATTATCATGTTGAGAAATTTTAATATTTGCTCTTTAAATATTGTATGTCATCATGTTTTTCAAAAGCTCAATCTTGGGCCACGTGCTGTGGTGCACCTCATCAAATATGGTGCACCATAAATGACGAAGATTAATGATGCATGTATACAACCAATAACCACTAATCCGCCATAAAACACATAGCCCCCCTCGAGCAGTGGGGCGCAGCCACCTCACTTCCTCCATGGCCACTGCCACCTTGCCCTCCGCGAAATCTAAGAATGCATCTCATTCATCCCTGAAACCACCATTTTCATATCTCATTGCTTCACTTCACATTCCAAAAGATCCATTTCCTTATGCAAGATTGTCCACGAAGGTGCACGCCTCTTACTATTGGCCAAGTCCCAACATGTCATTTCCTAATTCCAATCCCCTATTCGCACCGTTGCCACATCCCTTGATGTTTTGCCACTTCACAACATCGACGTCTTCAGCGAAGTGAGGGTGCGAATGGAGTTGTTAGCCAAATGAGCAAGGAAATACAAGTTGAAGCATACCCTAGATGAGCAGCGCCTGAGTAAGAAAGTCCATTCAATTTTGAAACAATTTGAGATAGGAATCAAACCGGATGCAAATGTCGTGCGGGAAATCTTCCACCACCTCGAAATCAAGATATGGTGCTGTGGGTTCCATGTAGTGGAGGGAACCAGGGGAGGTGGGGCATTGGCTATGAACAGGGCGATGCAATAATGGCCGAGAGTAGGGTAGTGCAATGGCAGCCATGAAGCATGTGCCGGTGCAGAGGTAGAAAGACGCAGGGTATATATAGTATGGGGGAGAGAGTATGCGTGAGAAATTTATGGTACATTGCAGGTACTTAGTTGTATACATGCATCATCAATTTTTACCATTAGATTTGCATGGTGCGTGGTGCACCATATTAGCAAGTTGCACCATAGTATGTGCCTTCTTGTAGTGTTGGTGCCATGATGAAAAATTAGAGTAATGGTAAAAGGATGCATAAAGCTATGACACATACGCGACACATACGGAGAAAGTGAGAAAAATAAGAAAAATATTTTATCTTATACGGTGACTTGAGTAAAGGTAGTAAAAGTAAAAATATTTGGAAAAGAAATAGAAAATCAAAACCCCACATCTCCCACCTCTCCCAAAACCAACCTTCTTATCGCCTAGAGTTTTGCATTGATCATTGTTCTTTTTGTCCAGGTTCTCCATCTCCTTCACCAAATTATCTAAGCATTTGTCAATGTCTTATGCTCTTAGATGAGCCAAAGGCACAGCAAGCATACTAGGAAAGCTTTGATGCTATGAACACCATTGGTCATGTACTCTATTAGCATTTCAAATTGCCTTTGATTTGGTAGAGAATAAGCACCAAGCTTTTGTTGTAAATGTCGAAGATCGCCTTGCTTCACCTACGTCTTAGCCTTAAGGATTTGCTTCTAGCTTCTAATGTCCATAATTTTTAGTTATAATGCTTAAGAGATTATTGACTTGTGTTTCATACATGCTTTTGATTCTTTATGTTTAAGCTTTGTGGTGTATTCCATTTCCTCCAAAGATTGGTACTTTTGAAATCTTATAAATCAAATTTTATGAAGCCTAAGATATAAGGAAATGTTAAATTTATTCATTTAAGTGCCCTTCATCAATACTTGCTAGCAAAATTAGAGAAGAAAAAAAATTATACAAATATCAAGCTTTTTATAAAGTTATCAACATATTGTATAGAGTTACCAGTGTTTTCAGTAAATTTATCAACGTATTGTATAGAGTTACTAGTATTTTCAGAAAAGGTACCAATAGTTGATGAAATCTTATAAATCAAATTTAGCCTAAGATATAGGGAAATGTTAAATTTATTTATTTAGGTGCCCTTGGTCAATACTTGTTAGCAAAATTAGAAAAGAAAAAAAAAAATCAAGCTTTCTAGAAAGTTATCAGCACATTGCATAGAGTTACCAGCATTTTTAGCAAAGGTAACAATGGTTGATGAAATTTTATAAATCAAAATTTACGAAGCATGAGATATAGGGATATGTTAAATTTATTTATTTTGGTGTCCTTGGTCAATACTTGTTAGCAAAATTAGAGAAGAAAAAAAAACACAAATATCAAGCTTTCCAAAAAGTTACCAACATATTATATAGAGTTACCAGCATTTTTAGCAAAGTTACCAGTATATTGTATAAAGTTACTAGTGTTTTCAGCAAAGTTACCAGCATTTCCTAAAAATTTAATAGTGGTTTATGAGTTCTTTAAAATCAAATTTTAAGAAGTATAAAAAATAGGAAAATATTAAATTTATTCATTTTGATGCCCTTGGTCAATATTTGTTTGCAAAATTAAAGAAGAAAAAAGAATACGAATAGCAAGCTTTCCAGAAAGTTACTAACTATTGTAAAGAGTTACTAGTATTTTTTAACAAAACACTGATAACTCTATACAATACATTAATAACTTTGTTAAAAATGCTGGTAACTCTATATAATACGCTAGTTACGCTAGTAACCTTGTTGAAACTACAGTTAACTCTATACAATTTATACGTTGGTAACTTTGCCCAAATGTTAGTAACTTTGCAACAATACACAAGAAATTTTCTGGAAAGCTTGCTATTTGTATAATTTTTTTTCTTCTCTAATTTTGCTATCAAGTATTGACCAAGGGCACATCAATGAATAAATTTGACATTTCCCTATATCTTAGGCTTCATAAAATTTGATTTATAAGATTTTGGGTGTGTTTGTTTCAAATTTTAAAAAAAAGTGATTTTGACACTAAAATTTTATATATAACTAAAAAAGCTGAAAACTGATTTTTTTTCAAAAACTACTTGTAACACTCTAATAAACTCATACTACGCTTAAGTTGTATTACGGCGTTTTATTAGTTGTTACTCATGCTTGCGGAAAACTAAACTTCTTTAATAAATTAAGTTATGTGGAAAATATGATAAAAAATTTTTTGAAATATGTAATTGCTTTGCAATGTTTTGAAAAATAAAGCCTTGAATAAGAATATAGATATAGAGCATGCCGCATATAATCCGAAACATAAGTGGAATAAAACAATACAAGATACATTATTACATAGAAGTTTCTCACATTCATAATATCCAACATTACATAAAGATACTCATAGTTAAGTCATCATTACATACTGAATGCAATTTAACACAGTAAGCTTTAAAACAAAAGAGATACATGAGGAAGCAGGAATTACAAAAATCTATGTGCCATAGCCCTACACCAAATCCTAAAATTAGTCTCTTACAATGCACCCTCGGTGCTATTGATGTCGCGGTCCAGAGACACGGCTCATCCTAGCTCCTCGCCCTTGGGGGACATGAGGCGTACGGATGATAAGGGGGCGCCTACTGATCACCTCTATGTGATGAATGCGACGACTCATGTCGGCTTGATTTGGGTCACAGCTGGCTATTGAGGACCGCTCCTCGGAAGGATCTTCCTCTATAACAACCAGATAATACTCAGGATATGGCGATGAGATGGCTACGGCCCTAGAGATGGCTGTGGAGCTCAGCTCAATCACAGGAAGCATCGGCTGAGGCAAGGGCTCAGCTGCAGGTAGCTCCGGAGACATTGGTTCCATCTTAATGTCCGGCAATGGCTCCGGTGGGAAGTCCCAAGGACGCAACGCCTGTCCAAGGTAAGTGGCAGGAATGTTAGCTGGGGCAGGCGAAACACGGGTCCCATATCCTCATGTATACGACCAAGGTAAAAGTAGGTGTGCACCACCATGGTGGTCGTCGCCACGATGGCCTGAGCGTCCTCGTCGAATGTCCACTCATGATGGGGCGGATCCATGCTCCACTCCACAGGGTACGCCATCGAGATCTAATGACGATACGGAAAAATAACTAAGGTGAGAAATAAGATTTCTCAGTAAGACTCAGACCCAACACGAATGTGTCATCGTCATCGTTCCAGCCACTTTGATTTTATAAATGAAAATAGTGAGCATTCATAAGATCCAATTCTTACGTTTTTGAAAACATAAGCATCCAAAGTGGATTCAATTGTTAACATACTCTCTAATTCATGGGAATTATCTCATAATATACATGGGAACAAGTATAATTACATATGACATACATGGATGTGTATTAGGCTTCTCCTAATACCTTCCTTTCAAAGGTTTGGACTGAAGTCCCTTTACTTTCCTTAACTTGACTTTATCTTAAGTCTTTTCCACCCACTAAATATAAGTGGTAATGAGCTCATATCGTGGCCATCGCCACCATAACTTTTCGGTACTTACACTAGCTGGGTTAAGCCATGCCTCATGTAAGCCCTCTCCCCTATACTCACACTAGATAGATCTATGTCATGCCTCATGTGAGTCATGGGTGGAAGGGGAGTTAATTCGGGTCACCTTCCCTTTTGAAGGATCACACCCTAGTTCAATCTCTTTTTATTAAAACTTATGATACAAAAATTATTCTAAGTCCATAAATAATTTCGGTAGCATAACTGTTAAACCGAAGCTTCCCAAAAATTTTGCCAAACAAAGAATCTAATACCACATATCATTAAGCATCATATCATCATCATATCATTATCATATCATCATCATCATTCTTATGTTGGCACATAGAGGCATACATAACACACATAGTCTTATAAGCTTTAACTTAATAAATTTGGTGCAAGCTTTTAATTGAATTTACTTCTTGTGTCAATTCTTTTATTTTGCATAGAGTCAATTTTGTCTATTATCTATTTTAAAACTTTTAAGTTGAATTATGAAGTTTTCCAATATCTTAATTTTGAGAGTCTTAATGTCTCTAAGCTTGTTTCTTATTAACATTTAAACTTAATGTAACGTCCGAAAAATTCTATCATTAACAACTGAGTTATTCGATTTTTATCGAATAAGAGGGTTTAATCAAAATTTGATTAAACACTTACTTAAAGCTAATTAAGGGTGATTTGAGAAGATTAGGCTTGATGGAATCAGATTAGGAGCGTAGGAAACCTCATAGAAAAATTTCAACCGATTTACCGATTTAAGAGCAATTGGTAAGATTTTGGAGTTTTAAACTGTCGGAACCAGATCAGTAGAAATTATGCCATGAGTGCCCTAGGGTCAATGGCTAAGATTTAGCCAAATAACCCACCCAAGTGGCACCTTGGGCAACCCTTGATAGTGGAAGCCAAACCAAAATTGATAGCATGGAGAAGTCCACCAATCACATGCATCTAGCTTCCAAATATCTCTACCTTTTCTTTCCTTCTCCTTTTGTGAATTTCAGTCACTTCCTTTTGCTGAAGCTCTCTTCATTCCTCTTCTCCTTATCCTCATTTCTACTCCATTCTCATCCATTTTCAAATCTCATCACAAGTTGCTCTCATCAAAGACACAAAATCAACACAAATTCAACTAGACAAGGTAGGGGATCCTACTTCTCTTCTTATTTTTCCTTGATTTGGAACTGCATGGTGATCATGCATAATTGAGATATTGATGTTATGTAGAGTGGTGATGTTGGTTTATGACTAGTTTCACATGTATATTGTGATTAAAATTGGATATTGGTAACAAATAGCTTAGGGAATAGAGAACAAATTAAGAAGCTGTTAGGGTTTTCCTCGGCAGTCCGTACAGCAGAGTGTACGGTTCTGCCTACAGCCAATCAAATTTGATGATTCTATTTTTATATGAAACTAGACATTCAGGGCTTTCCATACATATATAATATAAGACCATTGGATTAGTAAAGAGGAAGTTATGAATTTTTGAAATTTAATCCAGAAATCAAGACTTCCACCGGAACAGCATGAGTTGAGAAGGGTGTAACTTACTCTATACAACTCCAAATTGAGTGAAACTAACTTTGTTAGAAAGCTAACACATAGGAGAATGTCCCATAAAAATTTTTGAATTTGATAAGGTCCCATTTGTTCCCAGTGAGTTGAGAAATTTGCCCTATGTCCAATTCGAGTTAGAACAGGGTAAATCAATAGGGTCAAGTTCCAAAGCCTATAACTCAAATTATACTCATCCAAATGATATGAAACTTAATTCATTTGAAAGCTTGCTCTGTTAGCTTTACATGATATAAATTTTACATGATTTCACCCATATTTCTATTTTTAGTGAATTTTCCCCCGTAAGAGTGCAATTCAGGTTAGAAGCAAGACAAGTCTCAAAGAAATTTGAGTTAATGTCGGAAGTCGGGATTTAGTGAATAGGAAGCCAGGTCAGTACGCTTAGAATCGAAATCTAAACTTAGTAAATAAGGGACTAAGTCGAGAATGTTTGAAGTCAAAGTCGGGACTCAGTAAAACAAAAAGCTAGGTCGGGAGTGTGTAAGGATGAACCTGGAAGTATATACTTAAGGTTGGACTTAGAGGGGTTTACTTAATGATTGAACTTGGACGTAGTGAATAGGAATCCATATCGGGTATATTGATGTTGAACACGGGATTTAGAAATTAGGAAGCTCGGGATTTAAGAAACATATCTATCAAAGTCTCAGAAGACCAATGGTGGGATAAGGTCGGAAGTCGCACAACCCGGAAATCGGAAATGACGTAACCTCGGGAGACCGAACATAGTATAAGGAAGTTGGAACCTAGATAATATCGGAACTCGGAACATGTTGGATATTGAAAGTCGAACTCGGGAACCTTAATAAAAAATTAAAAACTTGCAAGTTGGATTGATACTTGAGACTTTAAATCTTGTACTTATCAATATTGTTATATTCTTTATATGAATATGATGTCTTATATGGAGTTTACTATTTGACTTAAATGTACTAGTTGTCTGGCACTATTCATAGGAAAGTGGACTCGATCCGTTATTCTGCCAAAATTTTGATAAGAGATTCATACGTTGTGTAATTTAAAATAGCATGAATATATGATACTTGAAGAATCAAGCTATACATGCATTCAATTCATGATATTGTAAAGGATTCCATTTTACTTGGGCTAGCCCCGGAACAAATTAAGGGGAATAGATCAGTGGGAAGATCGGGGAAAGTAAACTCGACAATCCTGTATAGAAATGAGCCCAGTCCTGAAAAGCGGACTATTACCCAGGAGTATATGGCCAATGACTCCCAGAGGACCAAGGATGGAAGTAAGTTCTAATAGGTGAAAGCCTTCAAGAATAAGATGCATTTTCTAATTGCATATTCATATGTACAGTGTAATGCTTATCAATTGACTGTGCTAGATACCTGTTTATTATTCGTAATATGCTATTGCTCCTTTACAATTACTGTTTAATTGCATAAGTATATCTGTTAATTAAAAAATTGAGCTTGTTTCGGTGTACATTTTTCAAGTAAGTATTTAAGTTAAATATCATTATTGTATTGTACCACTGGAAACTATTGAAAGGCCAAAACAATTGAGAATGACAACGATGACAGATATGTAGAAACTAGGAATTCCTACTAAGAAATTTTATTTCTCACCCTACTGTATATTTCCGCGTCATTCTCAGACTATGGAGAATGCAGCAACAGGAGTCCTATTCATTGAGTTCCCTGAGCTCCACATCCACATCGAACCGTTCCTGGATTCTGTATATATATCTGGTAGGTGCCAGTTCCGTTTGTATTTCTTTTTCCAGAGAGACTTCGCCGTACCACTTATGCACCCACTTTTTGACCTCGCTATCCCATATATTGCCATTCCCCTTCATATGGCCCATCCATTCCCACCTCCACTAGCAGCAGCAGCAGCACCAGCGGTAGTAGCAGCACCAGCTCCTATGGCCTCTCCTATTTCACCACCGCAGCAGATGCTTTCCACCTCAATGTCAGAGGAGGATCCGTCTGAGGCGGCGAGTTCCTTTTCCTTGGCCTATGCCCCTAGCGCGGGCCACCTTCTTGCAAACGCCATCATAGCGAACGGATTCCTTTCTTCGGATTTCGTTTAGACAGTGGACAGGCTGTAGATGTACAGAATGGCCCTGTTTTGGCAGTCTGGGCCATGGACAGATGGGTATAGATTAGGAGGAGTATATGAAATATCCCATGGGGACCATCTAGGGTAGTGTTCTTAGGGACCGGCCATTTTATTTTGTGTCAGTGGCCTCATATTTTTTTGTTACCCTGTATTATTTTGACAAACTTTGCAAGCAAATATCTATGTATATATTTGAGATGTATTTTACAGTAGTTCCGTCTTTATTTCAATTTTATTTATGTCATGTTACTTACAGTATACTAACTAACTAGTATTTATTCCACCGTTATGTAGATCATGTTATTACACGGATAGTCATCCCTTGTGAGTAATTAATAACAATTCAGAAAACAACATTTTGAATTTAGCTCACTACACGTAATCACTTATCAGATAATTTATTATGACTTAAGCATAGTACTTGTCTAGTAAGGCATTACACTTAACCATAACCAGATTGTACTTTTATAGTGGGGAAGTAATTTTAAAAATTCGCCATAATTTTACCTTTTACTCTTTTGATTTGAATTTTTGTATGATTGTATTTTTCTGAGACTATTTTTAAAAAAAGCAAATCCCACTCAAAATTTCATTTTGTATATGCACATTTTAATCTAACAGCTCAGTCTTATAGTTTTATTTCGAAATAGTGACTTGTAAACTTTACTGGGATTTCCTCACAAGAAATCTGATAAAACTGTTTTAAGGCGATGTTCTTCTATATCTTAGCTCTCTAACAAACTTGGTCCCACTCAAAAATGTGTTGAATAACTTGAGTTATTAAGATTTTATTTCATACTGCCCGAATAGAAACACATCTAGGGATAACACACTTTGAAAATTCATATTTCTCTCATTTTAAAGCCAAATTTCATGTATTTTATATGTATAAAAATACCTACGAGTCTATTTTCATTTAAAATTAGTTTCATTGCATTTGGAGTTGTATTTGGTGAGTTATGAGTCGTGCTATATAGACTGCCAGAATTTTTCAACTTCAATAGTTTTGTTTCAATGAGTTTTCTTGTAAAAACACTAAGTCTTTTCCTCAAGTGACCACTTTTCTCTTCTAAACCACTTTTGTAATTTGAGATCGTGATGAAAAATCAATATTTTGAGTTCTAAAAAGTTGAGTTCAACACAAAACAAAATGCATAACCAAAGTCATTTTCCAAGAGAAGAGTAACAATCACAAGCAACTTCTTGAAATAAGAGTATGACAATGAGGCCTTTAGAGCAAGTTCTAAAATCACCTAGCTATGGAGAGCTTAGGAGTTCTAGAGCTTGAAAACATAGAAGAAAGAGAGGTTAAAGTCACTATCACAAAGATTCACTTGAAAGCTTGAAGGGGAAGAAAGGTGTTGGAGATGACCTCCTTCCTTGGAGCTTGAAAGAATGTGGCTAATATGTGTTTACTTTGCTTTTCCAAAGACCAAAGAAGGTGGTCCTTGAAGGGCTTGTGAGGGTGCTGAAAGGAAAGAGGGTTGGATGGGGTGTGAAAGTGGGAAGAAGAACAAGAGGAAATGGAAGAGCAAGAGTGTTGGAATGAGACTTAGAGAGAAGTGAGAGCTTTTACTTTGAAGTGAGAGGATGAAAATCACAAATGAAAGAGTGAGAGAGGGGCTAGTTGGTGCAAAATGGGGGTAAGGGGGCTGATTAGTTTTGCTTCTCTAACAAGCAAGAGGAAGTAGGTGAGTTTAGCTTCTTTTTCAAGCAAGAAGGCTAGGAGCTCTGGGTTAAAAGGGTGGGTTTGTGTTTTCTTTGAGTCTTGGTGCATACTATGGACTATTTTGTGTTTTCTCAAGTGGATAAAAGCAAGGCCTACCCACTCTTATGACAAGACTCAAGTGAAGAGTAACTCTTCCTTAAGTTAGTCTTAGTTAGAGAATAATGCCAAAATAGCTTGATCTAAGGATGCAAGATTAAGAAGCAATGGATGGTTGGATCTTGCTCTTGTCTTTGGCTGAAATTTCTATGCAACCATTACGAGGAATTTTTGAATTTGCAAAGCTATTAGAATTACCTAAGTTGTTAATTAATTTGATTAGTTTAATTTCTCTTTAGCCGATTTCGGTTAATTACACTTTTAAGATGTTTTTCCTCTAAAAGAATTGCTCTTATGAATTATGTAATTAGGGTGTAAAAATTAATCTATCTCAATTAATTAAGGTAAAACAATTATCAAGTACTTAATTATATTAGCTTAATTATATTTCTAATTATGGATTAATGAGATTCGAATAATTAGGCTTTAATTAAAATGTTTAGTGTGTTATAATTCAATTATTGACTTGACTCAATTTACTAAGCTCTTATTGATAGAGATTAGTCGATTAGTCCTCAATTAATCATTAACCTCTCTAATTAGCCAAGATCACTAAGCTAATTAGCTTAGACAAAATCGGGGATGTTACACTATTCTTTTCAGCTTCTACAAAAAGGCTGAAAATGAATTTTTTTAAGATTTTGATTATTTTTAATAATTTATCCAAATATGTCAAAAGTGATTTTTTAGTAAAAAAGTGATTTTTTGGGCAAAAAAATCTTATCCAAATGCACCCTTTATCAACCGCTAGTACCTTTGATTAAAATGCTGGTAATTTTGCTTAAGACGCTGATAACGCTAGTAACTCTATACAATACACTGGTAACTTTATCTAAAATGCTGGTAACTTTGCTAAAAATGCTAGTAATTTTATACAATATATTAGTAGCTTTCTGGAAAGCTTGATATTTATACAATTTTTTTTCTTTTCTAATTTTGCTAACAAATATTGACCAAGGGCACTTAAATGAATAAATTTAACATTTCCGTATATGTTAGGATTCATAAAATTTGATTTATAAAATTTCAAGAGTACCAATCTTTGGACGAAATGAAATATACCATAAAACTTAAACATAAAGAAACAAAAGCATGTATGAAAAACAAGTCAATAATCTCTCAAGCATTATAACTGAAAGTCATGGACATTAGGAGCTAGAAGTAGATCCTCAAGGCTGAAACTTTGGCGAAGCAAGGCGATGTCCAATATTTAGAGCAAAAGCTTGGTGCTCATTCCCCACCAAATCAAAGGCAGTTTGAAATGCCAATAGAGAGCATGACTAGTGGTTTTCAGAGCGTCAAAGCTTTCATAATATGCTTGCAGTACCCTTTAGCTCATCCAAGAGCATAAGACATTGACAAATGCTTAGATAATTGGTGAAGGAGACAGAGAACCTAGACAAAAAGAATAATGATCAATGCAAACCTTTGAGTGTTGAGAGGGTTAGTTTTGGGGGAGGTGAGAGACATGGGGTTTTCGTTTTCTATTTTTTTTTCAATTTTTTTTTTACTTTTACTACCATTACTCGAGTCACCAAATAAGACACAACATTTTTGTTATTTTCCTCACTTTTTTCATATGTGTCACAATTTTATGCGTCCCTCTCTCATTACTCAAAAAATTGTCTAGGTCAATTTTGAATGGTTAAAAGAAGAGCATGCATGGTCAGCTATTAGATAAAGTCCATTTAAAAGGTGGTGTAGCACCCTTTAAGATTTAGGGTTCAAGATTTACTGCTATAAGTTGGAATAATTTTTTCCTTTCTAATCAATCCACTGTTAGAGACATTTACCTGATTGTAACTTGGTTTAATTGTTTTCAATTTAGCTACATTTGCAAAATAGTCTAGCACATTTTGCTAAGTCTTTTGAGCCAAGTATTTGAAAAAACTCTTAGAGAAATCAGGGAGCCTAAAACATTAGAGAAAGATCTATATAATAACGAACTCGAAGAGGAATTAATAATTACAGTGGACCCACGCCACAACTCAGCCTAAAACCTTACGGCAGTAGTCCTTCAACTGGAATATCCAATGCATCAACCATTTCTATCAAAGTTAAATTAAAATCCTCCATGACGTTGCAACCATAAGAACACCAACAATTGTCTCTTTGTAAGCACTCCATATATAGTTGATTCATTGACTCTAGTACCCCTTATTATTTGAAATAAGAGGGTTCAACACTAGGGAGATATACAATAATAACTCAATCCATTTCGAAATAACTTTTGCCATTATTAGATTGAAAAATTTTCATGAAATTTTGTTTGTAGTAATTTATAATTTGTCATTTATATTTTAAAGAAAAAAATGTAAAATGATGAACAAAAAATTAAAGGAAGAATAAAAGGGTGAAGAATTGTTGTTCATAAAAAAATGTGATATTTTATTCATAATAAAAATAAATAAATTAATAGTTACATAGTTAATTAAGTGTTGATCTGAATGAAGTTTTAGATAAGGGTGCAATTACGTTATTAGTGCCTGTTGTGGATAGATAATTAGGATTATCAATAGCCAGACTCTAAATTCAAAGATACATAATAATAAAAGAACCTCTTGTTACTTGAGCACTTAAACATTTCCAGAGTAATATTTTTTTCTCAAAAAATGTCACATTTAAATTTTATTTAAAGAGAAATAAATGTCACATTATTTAAATTAATTAAATATTGATATATTACAATATAATTTGACGTTCAATGATTTGTAAGAGTTAACTTTAATATTATATAATATAAGTAATAAGTATAAATATAAATTTATATAAATAAATGGGTTTTTTTTCCCTCTTTTTAATTGTGTGTTACTATTTTATCTGTGATCACTGTTTGGAGTGGTCCCGCTGCACGAAACCCACGTCACCGCCTCTGTTTAAGGAAGGCGATTGCCCTTTCCGTCCTACCAACAAGTGTCATGTTGCACGTTACCTTATACTTTTCGGTTTAGATGAGAAATGATTTATAAATATGACTTAGGTGAGTTCAACACGAAAATTAACCATACAATTAATTAATAGTTGATCCAATTGGTTGAATAACATCAGTTAAAAGTCTCTTTAGTTCGATTTTTATTGTGACCTTAAACAAGAGATCTATTTTTTTTCCCTAAATTTTTACTTTAAAAAATAATAAAATATATTTGTTATTTACTAAACAAATTTTTATCCTTCCGATACAATAATGGAAAATGTATACATACATTAATTGCAACTCAGATGAGAACTAAAAGAGATTTTGATTATTTTATTTTCGTTTTTTCTTGTTTTCTCATTTGCAATTCGAGGGCTTAATTCTGTAGTGGACTTTAGGGGCAGGCCATATGAGAGATCCCATGAGAAGAGGTGAGAAAAGAGATGAAGTGCATTATAAAGGTTTAAATTATTAATTGAGTTGTCTCAAAGAAATATTTTTCCATCTAATTAAGTCTTCGCAAGACTATTTACCAAGAAAAAATCTTCATGAAACAAAATAATAAACAAAAGGGCACTGGGTTGCTCAATTAAGAATCTATTGGCTATATAGATCCACTGAAATCTCCCATGAATCAATCATTCTTCATCTTCTCTGTACCATACACACACTTTTTTTTTATATAAAAAAGGAAATTTTAGGAGAGGAAAGTTTCCTCAGATTAAGACATGCGACAAGTCTCAGCAAAAAATCTCTGTTTATTTATTATATTTCATGTGGGTCTGCAAGATCCTCTCCATTTTGTTAAATGACTGCAGCACAACTTGCTCTTATCAGGCATTAGTATGTAAAGCACCAGAGCTTGCTGTTCCTTGTTTTTCGTTCCGCTGCCGTATATTATTTAGTTGGGAAGGTTATTCGGATGCTAAAGTTGTAGGTATCTTAATATTATTTATTGGAAAATGTTATTATTTGCACATAGGTTTTAAGCATTTTTTCTTAGACATGTGAAGATCAATGTATAAATAATTGAGAATTTTAGTTATATTTTTAGTTAATATGATAAATGGGTTAAGATAATTAACAATGTATTAAAAACTATTTTTGCCATATTCACTACTTAATTAGATAAGTAAAATTTACAACTATTAACATATAGTTTTTGATATTTTCTCATAAACAAATTTATCACTTATATAATTAAAATCTTCACTTATTTATATATGATTTTAAAATGTCAAAAAGGCATCCACTACAAATATATACAAATAATAACGCTCATAATTTTTTATTAGTAATTTTATATCTAAAATCTTCAACACTTATCTGGCAAGCTATATACAGTGATAACCTTGTCGACTGGACAAAGATATCAAATCCTTAAGATGCTATAGAAACCACCTTTACTTTACGCCTAACCGTAGATGAATTGACTTGCCTTTATCCCTTTCTTTAGTTACAAATAAAAAAGTTACAACTCTATTTCAAAAAAATTGGCTTAAGGATCAGTTTTGATGTTATAACATGTAGTAATAGAAACAGCGTACGGACTTGATGGATTGAGCATGTGAGTTCCTTGTTGTCAAACAATTATATGAAAGAGAAGACCTTTAATATAAAAATTGAGGATCTAGCCACTAAATTTACTATTAAATTCGTTTCATTTTTTAACAAGAGAGCTGATAGGAGATACACAAATACTAGATGTACATGTGATGCATATTAAAAAATGAGAAAAACAATAAAAATATTTGGACGGTGGATCTCATAAAATTATTGCTACTTTTGTTCAATTTTTTTTTTCAAAATTTACTAGCGTGTGCATTATTTATACTGGTAAGTTTTGTAAAAACAAAAAAAAAAACTTACCGGCGTGAATAATGTACACGCTCGTAAGTTTTGTATGTCGGGAGAAAAGGGGGAAATAGATTGATGCTAGTGGATTACTGACACCATAAGTACTTTTCATCGCTATGCTTAATTCGCACAAAAATATACATGGTTTTTAACCAATGATCCAGTTCACAAATATTAACAAACAATAATGCAAGATGATGGAGGGTATGAATGCAATTTTGCCAGGTACGAGCCAGAAAGAAAAAACTACATGGAGCAAATTACGATTTTCAGACCATGTTTTCCGTTTTATCTATTGATTCAAATTGGCACACGGAGATTACTACAAGATACTCGCAAAAATACTTACCAAGTTGCCCATGTATGCAAAAGAAGGCCACGAACTCCCACTCCAAAAAGGCGCCGCCGTAAAAATTAAAAAAAGAAAAAAGAAATAAAAAGCTAAAAGATGGGAGAGAAAGAGGGAGGGGGAGAGGTAAATAAACATATTTTGACAAGGCATCAAACGGCATGATCACTACTTGATAGGATAGGAATTGCAATATTGATGGAACCATCCTTGGCTTGTAGCTTATTACAATTAAGAGGCAGCCACAGTTTCACCTTTGGCGGTGGCTTGAGACCCAGATGGTGGAGCAACAACTTGTTTCTTTGATGCCACAAAAAACTTGTCTTTTCTCTCATCTTGGTTCATCTGCTGTTGGCGGCACTCCAGGCTGCAGAAAGCACTATCACCTCTGCAAAATTCAATTGTAATTTCAATTAAAACATATCCTTCAGATCGAGGAAAAACAAAGGAGAAAAAAAAAAAGAAAAAAAGGTGCACAGCATAACAGCTTGTTTTCAATATATATATAAACGAACAAAATCATAGGTTACAATTGTTCATTAACCGTATATCACTATATTGAACTAAAAGAAGAACGCATTGACCGTACGTAGCTTAACAGGCTAAAAAACTTCTATTTTGAATCAAGATATAAAGATATACTGTTAATTAGATTCGTTATGGTGAGTTCTTATAAAAATCTTAACATAGTGAGCTTACTGATTTTGACCTCATAACTAACAATTAAATCCCTGCCAACTATATTACACTTTATATTATTATTAAGGCAAAGACCAATACTATATCTTGTAAC
The DNA here is from genome assembly GCA_031439585.1 of Pterocarpus macrocarpus. Taxonomy (NCBI): domain Eukaryota; kingdom Viridiplantae; phylum Streptophyta; class Magnoliopsida; order Fabales; family Fabaceae; genus Pterocarpus; species Pterocarpus macrocarpus. The sequence continues at coordinate 10,835,758 of CM062514.1, forward strand.
CCCTCCCCTTCTTTTCGCTTTGTTTTTACTATATCCAAAGGTGAAATCGTAACACCAGGTCAAGCTGTCCGATTTCCCAGAAAGAAAGGGGAAAAACAAATTCTTCAAAAAAAAGAAAAAGGATTTAGGAGGAAGACAAAGAGAGAACCGTATTTGAGGATAAGATAACACACAAGAGGTTAATTACACGTGAGATATATAGAATTCACGACAAGGGTCATTTTTATATGAAACACAACCATATATATATAGATATATGATCGATTAATAACTGAATGAGTACTGGAGTACCTGTACATGTAGATGTCACGACCTGGTACGAGACGGCGTTTGCAGAGAAAGCAAGCACGCAAGAAGTCAGGGGTCTCTACAAAATCACCAGAATGCCTTCTTTGGATTCTTGGTGAAACCGTGGCCAACACACCCCTGCTCTGAATCTGATCATGATCCACCGCGTTATTATTCAACCCTCCAACTACAGGTCTCTCGCGGTTGAAGGGGTGGTGGTTACTATTACTTGGATCCACAACATCGGTGGATGTGTTCAGATCCAAGGTTATCTCTGACATGCTTGTGGTTCTCTTCATTGGACCACGAGGCCTCTTCCCTAGCAACATCTTCTTAATTAATTATTCCTTACTTCCTTCGACAACTACTTCTCCTAGTTTTGCTGGTTAATTTGTTGGTGTGAGCTATGAAGGAAGGTGTGAGAAGGGAGAGAGAGAGGTAGAGTGTGTGTGAGGAGAAAGAGGGAGGGAGGGAGGGGTGAAGGTAGATGAAGGTGAAAACTGTGGCGCCTGCCTGGGGGAGATAAAACAAGAGCCTGAAACCCAGGAGTGAAGCTGGGCCGTTGATTTTTTATTTTATATGATAAAAAAAAATAAGTGTGTGTGAGAGTGATGTTCGTCAATCATCATCAACGGGAAAGGAAATCTCACGTCAACCCTCTTTTTACAATTAATTAATTTAATTATTATTTGAATGGTATTACTGTTACACCTTTTTCTAATCAATGTTCTATGATTATTTATTAAGAATTTTTTTTTAAAAGTAATATAGAGTAGATATTTAAATTAATTTTCAAAAAATTACGTCGTAAATAAATTTGACATGAATTAAGTTTTTCATAATATAAAGTAACTATTAATTTAAGAATTAAATTGATATCCAAATGTATATTAAGAAATTAAATTACGCCCCTTTTAGGCATTAAATAATTATATAAACATCTAAAATTTTTAAAGTATTATTTAATATCTCATATATCTTTAAAAAGGCTAGTTTAATTATTTATTAAAATATATCAGTACAATTTCCTATTATGGTAGTATAAAATAAAGAAAGTAAATTAATTTATTTAAATTTTCTTAACTATTCATTGTATCTTAAATTTATTTCTTCAAGATTACAATCTATTTTAATTCATTCAATGGATTTAAATTATATACGAAATTAGTTTTACCAAAGTCGTTTATTCACAATAGCATTACTTTTTTATTTATATTACACACATTCATATTATTTTCATATTAATTAATTATTATATAATATATGTTAATTATCATTTAAGATTTTGATCATCATATAATAAAATTGATTATTATATTAAAAATTATTATATAATATAATCTTATTACTGATTATTTATATACTCGTTACTTTTTAATTTGCACTTTTCCGTTTTAGTGCCAAACAGGGGGCTTAGGATACTTTCGAGTCTCCTAGACAGAAGTCACTTAGCATGACTATTATAGGCCATCCATGTTCACATCAGTGTACAGACTATTGAAAGAGAAATAATGGATCTTTGCATAAATGAATTATTTTTCATCTTAATGATCCACACGATTTTAGGTGAGCAATAATAGTTAAGTAAAGTTTTCTTTGAATTAATATTCTTGCAATTCAAACCTTTAACATTTTTTTTTTTTGGTTTTTCCAAGAATATCTCTTCCCTATTATTAAGAAAGAAGACTAATTCTATTCAAGTATAACTAAGTTTGTCCTTTCAATAGGTTTTTTCTTCATAAATCGAATTGTGGTTTTTCTTGAGATTGTAGTGTGCTTCTACTATTACGTCAACTCTCTTATTTGATATTATAATCCACTTTTGCTATAATCGATAATTATTCAAGTTTAATAATTTTTCTTATTATTTAAGTAATAAAAATGGGAATGGCAAATATATATTTATAATTTTTCTTCTTATTTTTCTCAAGCTGTTATTAGAAAGCCTTTATTTCTTTTTTTTTTTTTTTTGAATCATTTATGAACTAACAGCAAATGTATTTAAAAAAGAGTAATATTCGAGCATAAGAGTTTTAAGTTGCGTTTCATATATTGCCTAACAAGATTACTAGTAATATAGATTATCTCTTAAAAATATTGTCACTTTTTAAATTATTAGTAATACTACAATATAGTGTTTGATATGCATAGATAATGTAAATAATAGTGTATATTATCTTGTTTGATATAAAAAAATTTCCATGTAATATATATCTGCTACAATAATAATAATATTATCAATTTATAATAAAAAATATTAATCATTATTAATTATTATAGTAATAATATTAATGAGAGAATTGCTATATGGATGATAATTCACATATGTACACCCCATATGGAAACAATCTACATTGTTGCTATGAAGGCAGTGTAAATTGTCTATTATCTTGAAAATTAGGATTGTCAGTAATGAAATTCCACCAAATAAGATAATATTGTGGGTTCAAGTAATTTAAAATTATATTATTAGTAATTCAGGTAGATTATCGTATACTAAAATCTTCTTATAACTTCCCTAGTGTGGCATCGCCCAATGAGAAAAACACTAACAAAGATTCTTTTTCTGCAAAAAAAATTCAAACCAAAGATAATTGGTTGAATGAAATAAACGAATATTTGACAAATATCTTAAAAAATATTTAAAAGATTATTCAAAATTGTTTTTTACTGAAAAAACTTAGTCTTATATATATAGCATCAACTAAAACTTCTTAAAATAAATAATAAATGGTGCACTTATTAACTGACAACAAAGAGTAAAATATCGTTATCTTAAATTTGTTTAGATATTGGTAGTTAATCACGATTCTCATTTTACCCTAATTTATTCTGTCTTTTAATTTATTTTTGACTAAAATATATTTTTATAAAAAAATAATACTTTTTATTTTTTATTTCTAAAAAATATTTTACTTCATCTCAATTCCTAGTTTTTAGAAATGAGAGCAATTAAGCTATTAGAAATAGTCTAATAACAAGAAATTTGAGTAGTTTATAGAGAATCTAAATTTAAACTTTATTGCTGCCAATATATTAAAAAAAAATAGAAGTGAGCACAATTAAATAATTCTATTCATAGCATTCTCTAATTCTTTAATAAGGGTTATTTTACACTCGCTTTCAATAAATGATGGCTTAAAACGATGTGAAATTTATTTTGCCGGACTGCAAAAATATTGTATTTTTAACGGCAAAAAATATATTTAGAGTACAAAGAAATTAAATTATTGTCCATATTGTGTTAGTTTTATTAGAGTATAAAGAAATTATCAACGGAATTATGTCTAATAGAAGAGACTAGTTCCACGTGTGGCGAACTATGTTTGAAATCCCCGCCAGGAGAGGTTTGTGCCAGGTAAGTGCCTCATGTAGCGTCACTTCAGGTAAAAAGTACTTGTGGGAAACTAAAAAGAAGAAAAAAAAAAAATTACAGGTTGACATTGTGTGATACTTTATACAGAAAACTTTTGTGATAATAATTTATTTCAAGTTATCTTTAATTTGAATTATAAATTTTCTAATTAAATTTATACCACCGGAAGTGTCAATTTGGACTTCAAATGATTTGATTTTTATTTTTTATAGCTATTTGAAATTAATTTTTAGTAAATAGTTTAGGACATTCTTAAGTATAATTAGTCGACTATTAAAAAGAACAAACGTATTATATATGGACGATTAATTTACACAGTGAACTGATTTGACTCAAATCAGATTAACTGAGATCAATCAACTCTAGATATTAGTATGGACGGTGAATTGAATCGAAACATGTACTGAATTTTATATGGACGTGGCTCAATTTTCACCATGGTTTGTGCTCCATTTGGCAATTAATTAAAAGGTGGAGGGCTAACAATTGGGACAAAAGGAGAGGCATGAAAGAGTGGTCTCTTCTAGAAACAAATTTGATTTCTCCCTCAACTCCAAGCACTCAACATCTTTAAGCGTATTATTATAACATAATGGGACAGTTAATACATCTTACATGGTAAAGATTATGATGTAACACACACACTCTAATTATAGTAAAATGAAGGAGGAAAATTCATAAAGAAAGAAAGATAAAGATAAATATGGGAAAGTTACGCAATACAATGAGGCATAAGCCAAATTTAGTGTATGAGTTACTTGGTTGAGGTTAACGTAAGCTTATTTTGTCATCAGAAACAAACAAAATAGAGTGAATGTGGCGTTTGGAAGACAGCCAGCAGGTCTAGGGTTGCCCCACAGTGCTGGCCTCGTGTGATTGCCTTGCTCGATTTCCATAGTACCGGTGGCACCAATAATTTTGGCTGGTCCACGCACCAACATTTTCACTTTAAGCTTTTCGAGGGTGCTGTATAGTATACCACATTCTTTCATGACACGATGACCCAAAAGTATTCCCTCACCACTTTTTCATTGCAGCCTCCATTTAAGTTCAAACTTTACATCATTAAATGGTTAAGATATAAATGCCCTCTAATTATTTTATCATGGAAAAATTAATATACAAAGCTCTTGATCATGTTTAGTGAAAATTTGAGATAAGAGGATTCAAGATTCGGTTTCTTCATCCACATCTAAATGTGGATTGTATTCGGTTAGTTTTCTTATTTTTTTTCTCTTAAATCATCAATAATTGAAATTAACAAATTCGATTCGAATTTTGTTGATCTATTATAAAGGTAAAGTTTTCCTAACGATAGTTTCTTTCATTTACAGGACTCAACTTTAAGACTTTACTTAAGAAAAATAAGTATCAAATCACTTAAAACAATCAAATATTAACGTATTTGCTTAGCTTGAGATATGGAAAAGCTAATTTAGACATTATTTTTAATGTTTTTTTTAATCTTAAATCAAATAGAAATGTCATGCATTAATAAATAAATATTTGAATCAATCAAGCATTAGTATATTCACTTAGTTTGAGATTCACATAATTTAGACACTAATTTATGTTTGCTCAATGTTATTATTGTTTCACTCTAAAATCAGCTAGAAATGTCATGCGTTAATAATTTAGCTAATGAAAATGCGCTGGATAACATTGTTTTGGTAGAATTTGATGTAGAATGAGTTGATAGTTTCATGTTGTTATTGTTGAATCTTTCATAAACAACTAGCATTTGGGTGTGTTTAAATAAGTATGTGGGGGAATAATGTTTTTCCGACATAAACAAAACTAGAAGCAACTTTCCATTTGTTTCATAGTTAAAATTAACCAACCCACGAACAGTTTTGAAAAAATGAAGTGACTTTGAGTTCCCATTGCAGTTGGGGATACGTAGAAGCAAACGTCTCCCGTCAAGTCAAAATTACATTTTTTTCAATTTATTTGTTTCACATGTGAATATTTTATATTTTTAGGTAATTAATTAATTTGCACAACTTATTTAAGGTAACTATCTATGACCCACATTGCTTGGAGCAAAGATTTTGGAAGTGTTTACAAATCAAAGTTGGTTTTGAGAATTAAAAATGCCTTTAGAGAGTTTGGGCTCTGATGAGGACACCAAGGCCCAAGCCCAAGCCCAGACTCAAGTCCAAAAGAAGCCCAATATTCAATACAAGGCTTAGGAGGACCCATGACAAGAGCTAGAGCAAGGAAGGCTCAACAAGCTATCAAACACGTGATTATCTCTTTGTTTGAAGCCCAACCACAATTTGAAGCCCAATATTCAAATGAAACCCAACACATGAATCTTAGGGTTTACACATGTATAGCCCACTTGGAATGAGAGGAAAAGAGCCTAACGAGTCAATTTGAATTTGCAAGACTTTAGTTGTTTTTTTTTTTTAAGACTATTTTTATTTTATTTTTCTATTGTTATTTTTTTGTGATAAAAAAAGATATAATTATCTATAGCAGGATTAGAACTCAAGCACTTGAGGCTGAATATGTCTCCTTAACTATTGGAACATATCAGTAATACTTATGCTACGGGGTTTTGCTTTTTAGTTTATTAAGCCTCAGGGACAAATTCTTAAACTGATTTGTATTAAAACATTTGGAGATCAATACAGAGAGCAGAATACGTATGTTGTACAAATTGTGAGTTTTACTCTGCTAGGGTTCTTCCTTGCATCTTTTGATCTTATCAAGAATCCTTCAATTCTTGTGGCGATCCTTCTTGGCTTATCAAACTAGGTTTGTGGTGCCATTCTTATCTTGTTTCTTTTTCATCAATTTCATATCAATTTCCCAAAATTCATCTCAATTAACTCTTGCTCATATCTCGAGTTATAAGTATTATTTTTTGGTGATTTTTGAGTCTAAATTGAGTTTCAAAAAGTGTACTTTCACCTGGTCTTGGAATCACTCAATTCCAAGGTCTGTAGCATGAGATACGAATCCTTTCTAACAAGACATTTGGAGCCCTATTTCTGCATAAATTTGTTTTTGATTTGATCAAATTTCTTGTGTCCAAGTTCTAGATAGATCCTAATTCAAGAGGCTTAACGGAAAACTCATCATTTGGTATTAGAGCTAGTCACTAGGGAAATTATAGATATGAATTTAGAGGTAAAAGGGGTTGTTTGGGTGCTGTTTCTGCAAAAGAAAATAGCAAAAATTTGATTGCTTGAAGGCTGCAAGGAGGCGTTGCATTGGCTGCCAAGTAGGTATTCGTAAAACCCTAATTTTAACTGCTTGTTTGAAGCCTAATTTGAAGGAATTAAAATTCTGAATTGGAACTGTTTAGAGGTTAATTTGGCGCTGAAATTTACATCAAGTGTGGCTGGAATTTGTTGAACAATTGTGAGTGATGTGAAAGATAAAATTCTGCATTTACATTAAAAAAAAAAAAGGAAAAGAAGGAAAATAGAATTGAAGTTGAAAAAAAAAAGGAGTAAAGTGGAAGTGACTGAAGTTGACATGGGAAACTTGAGTTGGTGAAAAAACTAAAAAAAATTGAGTTCTTGAGCTATCTTGAAATTCTGGATTTAGAGGGCTTGAAATTTCTTTTAACTAAGTTTCTTTAGTCTATTTCTTGTTTCTAAATTGATATCCTTGTTTCTTTGGTTGTTAATCTTTTGTTTGTAGTAATTTGTGCTACTTTGTTCTTCTTAGTTGAAGTTTGTACCTTTGCTGTCCAAAACTTGTGAGTTTTGTTTTCTTATCGTTTTCTTAAGTTGTGCCTTGTGTCTTGTCTCATCTTTGTTTTCCATAGAATTTGTGTTTGTCTTTCTTGTCTTGTGTTTGCTGCCCTTAAGTGATTCTTGATAATTGATTGTTTGATTCTAGTAAGAACCTTAAGCTAGAGGAAGAGTGGAAAAAGGCAAGAGAGTTATATTACACAAAGCCTAATTGAGTGAAACACTTGAGAGAAACACTTGGTGAGGTTTAGATTAAATTATAGCTGAAAGAGAAGGACCACCATCCCCCATTAGAGATCATAGGTTGTTGTTAGATGCCTTAACTCAAAGAATGAACCAAGTGTTGAGGGAGCATTCCGAGGAAATCTATGAGATGCTTGAGAACTTAGAAAATCAAAACAATAATAGGGAGCAAAATTAGAATGAAAGACATGGAAGGAAAAAAAGGAGAGAAAATGAGGAAGAACCAAGAGGAAATTGAGATGAGGGAGTCAGAGTTACCATTCCACCGTTTAGGGGTAAAAATGATCTTGAAGCTTATGTAGAGTGGGAGATGAAGGTAGAACAAATTTTTTCTTGTCATAACCTAACTAAAGGGAGAAAAGTTAAATTGGCTACCTTAGAGTTCACAGATGATGCCTTGGCCTGGTGGGATCAATTTCAAAAGGAGAAAAGGAGGTATGGAGAGCCTACGTTGGAAACTTAGGAGGAGTTAAAAGGAGTCTTGAAAAGGAGATATGTGCCATCCCATTACCACGGGAATTACATAATAGGCTGCAAAGACTTACCCAAGATAGTAGAAGTGTGGATGAGTATTATAAGGAGCTAGAAATAGCTATGATCCTAGCCAATGTTCAGGAGGAAAGGGAGGTTACTATGGTAAGGTTTTTTAATGGGTTGAATGGAGAAATAAGGGATGTAATGGAGCTTCAAAATTATGTAGAGATTGAGGACCTAGTCCATCAGGCCATGAAAGTAGAGCAACAATTAAAAAGAAAAAGTGCGAGGAAGAGTGCTTCAAACTATGATAACTTTAGATCGAAGGAGATGTTTAAGAAGGAGGGAACTTCATCTAATAGGACGGCAAGGGCAGCACCACAACCAACCCAAAACAAGGGCAAAGAAGTGGCCAAGTCTCGGTCTAGAGACATAAAGTATTTTAAGTGTTTGGGTAGATGACACATAACTTCTAAGTGTCCTACTAAGAAAGTTATGGTGTTAAAAGATGATAGGGAAATCACAAGTGAGAGTTCTCAATCTGAACCATCTAGTGAGGAAGAGAGTGAGGAAGAGGAGGAGGTTCTTGAGGGAGATTTATTCATTGTGAGTAAGATACTAGGAGGGATAGCTAAAGAAGATGAGGGAAGCCAAAGAGAGAACATTCTCCATACTAGATGCCTTATCCAAGGGAAGTTGCGTTCTTTGATTATAGATGGAGGGAGTTGCACAAATATGGCTAGTGCTAGGATGGTGACAAATGTAATATCCACCGGATTTTTTTTATCGTTTTTTGCCTAATTGTTCGATTTTTATCAAATAATTAGGATTAGTTAAAATTCAACTAAATATTTATTTAGGATCAATTGATTAGCAATTAATTGAGTTTAGATATAAGCGAATTAGGTTACAAGTATAGAAGATTTCATAAAAATTTTCTTAAACTAATTTACCGATTTAAAGGAAATCGGTAAGATTACAATATTTTAAACTGTCAGAATCGAATCAATAGGATTTTACACCCAATAACCCTACCTTAAGTGGCTGAGAACCACATGAAAGTGGCGCAAGGAAAGGCCACAAAAAATGGGAAAAGTTGGCTGAAATTCAGCTTTGTGTTTTAGATCAATCAAATTGCAAGATTGTACCTACCACCTCAAAGCTTTTATGACTCATTTCCTTCTTTCTCCCTTCAACTTGACTTGCGCTGCCTTCTCCTTTGTTCCAACTCTCTCTTTCTCTTCTCCACTCACCTAACTCCATCCAACCTTCAAGCTCAACCAAGTTTTATTGATTCCAACTCCAAAATTAAGCCAAATCACATAGAAAGAGGTAGAGGTTCAATTCTTGTCTTGTTATTCTGATTATGGGTGGCCGGTGGTGGCTTCATTTTCTCAATTTTTGATGTGATGATTAAATGATTATGATGATATTTGACTGATTTGTTGGCTATTTGTGATGTTAAAATCAATTAGGAAGCAAGAAAGGATGAAAATAGGAAGAGCTGAGGGGCTGGAGAACCAAAAACTCTCGGCAATCCATACGACAGAGTGTACGGCTCTGCCTACCACCGTTTAAATTTGATGAAACCATTTTTATATGAAATTAGACATCCAAGACTTTCCATACATATATCATATGAGGCCATACATATACATATATCATTATTATTGCTATTTCACACTGCTTGAAGCCGAAGCCGGATGTCGAAACTCGTACCATGTTGTTGGTGACTTGAGGAAATCTGGTTTACTTTGAGTCTTGGAATCAAGGTTGAAGGTCGGAAGTCTTGCAGCTAACAATCATAAAATCTCGGAACTCCCTATTTGAACTCGGGAATGTCAATGACGGATGTATACTCGGATATCGGAACTCGTTATCAAACTCGGAGTTCGGTACTTGTACCATGGTGTTAAACTATTACTCCTGAGGTCGGAAACCACGTACACCATTTTGAAGCACGAGGTAAGATATCGGAAATCAGGAACCTCATCCGAAACTTGAAGCTACATTATGAGACTGGAAATCGGACACATCAAGTCGGATATTGGGACTCTGAAGCCTCTTATTACGAAGTCGAAAATTAGGAACAATCAAACTTAGACGAAACCAGAAGTCGATACTTTACATACAGTGTGTTTGATGAGATCGGAACCGGGTATATTTTCCTTGAAACATAAGTCGGATATCGGAAATCACGTCAGCTCAAAGTTAAGTTGGAAATCGGGATGTTAATGCCAGATGAAGTCGGAAATTTTGCAGACCAACTCGGAAATCGTAAAATCAAGCCAGTCCATCATTAAGTCGGAAATCGGGAATTCCAATAAGGTATGAGGTTGGAAATCGGGTCTATTGACTTGAGACGTGAAGTCGGGAATAGGATGAAATCGGAAATCGGTAGGACATGAATGAACTCGGAACTAGGAAATAATCCCTTCTATCTGAGTTTCGAAGACTAAATCAAAAATCAGAATTGATCATCCGGGGGCTAAGTCGGAGCTCGGAAATCGGATGTTACATAGAAACTAGTTAGAATTGAGCTCTTGATGGAGGAAGTGGATGAGGCTTGGAGTTTTGAGGAAGATGAAGTGAAGATTGGAGAAGGGAGAGTGAGAAATGACCAGCTGAGGAAGGAGCACGAGAATGAGGAAGTTAGAGGGAATAAATAAGGTTTTGTGAAGCATTGGTAGTTGGCTTTGTGGGTTTTGATTGGTTGAAATTTTGTGATTGAAGTTCAGCCATGTCTCCCGCTTTTGTGGCTAAATTACTCTCCACGTCACCCCAAAAATGGAACTCACTTCCATTCTATCTGAAATCAGAACTCGTCTCAATTCTGCTTAAAGTCGGAACTCGTGCCATTTATTTGACAATTGAAGATGAAATCGGATATCGGAAACCTTGTCTAGTTTATTCGAAGCTTGGAAGCAAAGTCGGATGTCGTAAACCATGCAAAACTTATTCGAAACATAAGGTTGGAGGTCGGAAATCACACAACACACAATCACCTTAAAATCGAAAGTCAAGGACAAGAATGTGAAACCTAAAATACTTAAACCCGGAAGTCGAGGAAGTTACGTAAACTTGGAAGTCAAGAACTAGGACGCTTTAAAACTCTTATTACACGAAATTCTAAAACTCGGTCCAAGATCAATCTCAGAGATCGATTCTAAACATAACACTAGAAATCGGAAATCAAACCTTAACTTATATAATCTCGGAACTCCCAATTCAATCTCGGAAGTTGGTCATAGGCAAACTCGGGAACACCAATAGAAATGAACAGCTCCTGGGAATAAACTCGGGGATCGGAGCTCGTGTAAAATTTTGATCAAACTTGGAGATCAACTCAAAGATCTGATCTCGCGTCCATTTCTGGTTGAGATAAACTCGGAGATTGAAATTCGTGAACATTCTAAATCAAACCTAAGGTCGGAACTCGTGTCTTATTCTAGTTGAACAATCAACCATGAGGTCGAAACTCATATCCTATTTATTTCAAACATAAGATCGGAAAACGGAAGTCATAGCCATTTCATTTGAAACTTGGATATGAAGTCGGAGGTCGAACATCATGTAACATGAAGTCGGAAGTCCGAAATTATGTAATATATTTGGAACTCGAAGTCTTAGGTTGGAACTCGGAAACCACTCCATTTAATTTGAAACTTGAAGATGAAGTTGGAAATCGGGACTCGTGGTGGATGTTACAGTTATTGGAAAGCAGTAATGGAAAATCTTGCCTATAATTAGAGCAAGAGATAACTAGTCAAGGGATCCCGAAATCACTAACCCAATTGTCAATTTATCTTATTTTTTCTTGTATTCTTTACTTGTCCAACACTTTTATCTTTAGCCTTTTTGCTGGCCCCTCAACCTTAACACTTGTATCAAATCTTCTCCTTAAACTTTCCACACAGATAGGCCATGAGGGTTTAAGAAGGATCTAGCCTTTTTCCTTGCAATCATTCCCTCTTTCAAGTTCTTCCACACGGATTGGCCATGGAAACTTGAAAAGGATACTTGTTGTAACTAGTTATCGATTTAATACAAATCTAGCCGATTACAATTTCATCTATTCTTTACTTATGTTTTTGGTTACTATACGCTCGATCTCAGCCGAGTGCTTTCTTTGAGTAATTCGAGAACCCATATCCAAGGAGCATATTTCCCTCCTTGGAGCAATCGTTTGACACTTGGAATCATAAGGACTTTTGCTAGCCAATTTCAAGGTCTGGCATTCCTAGCACAATCAAGAGCTAGCCAAAAAATAGCCCAAACATATTTTTTGGCATGCTCGGTGGGACTCCCTGATAGATTAAGTTCCCAAAATGAGGTTTAGATTATACATGGTGTATGATCTTAAGATCAGAAAAATCAGTCATGCTAAGTCCACAACCACAGAGACAAAATAACCATAAGGCTACAAATCCACAGGTGACCACTTCGGCCACACTTTGTAATCCTATGAGGGGCGTAGGTTCACAGTTGATGCAAATGATGTAGTTTAGCCTGCGGTTAGCACAGCCGCTTCTTATTTAGGCAACACCCCAATGCCCGAGGGAAGAATAGGGCAGCTGACTATCATGACCACGTCTTTCATATGTGAACAAATTGACATGGGGTTAAATGACATAATGCTTGAGTTGTCTAAGCAATTAGCAGATATTGTTAAGCCCGTGATTCATAATGAAATTCAAGTGGCCCAACAATAGGCTATTATTAAGGACAACTCTACGGTAGCTGCACCTTGGGAGAATATTGCTAGTGGCAACACCTCGGCTAATTAGCAAGGGGGGAAAATAACTCAATAGGCGAACTGGCAACATGGTTAAGTGAGTATAATGTGCAGGCCATCTAATGCCCCAGGAAACATCAGATTGCCAGCGATGTTCAGTAGCCCAAATGGGAATACATGGAACATGACCCACGATCAACCCGTAATAGGTAGTTATGGAGTAAGTGGGGATGCAACTATTTATAACGGTTATTCAACAGGTCCACCATGTTTGGGGGCAGTTAACAATATGTACGTGCCATATCCACTACAACTGCTAATAATTGGGATAAGAGGACCAACCTACACAAATGGGAGTCAAAATATGAGTCTACCAATCCAGAACCCATATTTGTCAACATAATTCGCTTATCAACAACCAAACACCTAACCCTTAAATTGCAATATACAAGTTCTGAACAATCAATCAGCTTGTAGGCAAGAAGCTCCGTCAATAGTTCCATCACCAGTACAGGTAGACCCTCGTGCAAATAGCCAGCATTTGATGGACTCCAATATGATTATTGAGGCTATCAGGCATCATTTTGGTGTCCAACTTAGGCCCTTAGATAGGCCAATCTATACGAAGTCATACCCTGATTGGGTCGACCGAATTCCTTTGTCGAGGGGCTACAAAACCCCAGATTTTTTTACATTCTTTGGCAAAGATGGGAAATCTACTATGGAAAATGTTAGCCATTTTATCGCCCAATGTGGTGAAGCCAACCAGAATGAGTACTACAAATTGCAATCATTCCCTTTATCATTAATAGGAACTGCTTTCTCCTGGTATTCTGCATTGGCTCCAAATTCTATTTAAGGTTAGGCCGACATGGAAAGGTTGTTCCATGATCATTTCTACAAGTGCCAACTTGAGGTATCGATTGCCAAGTTGATGAGCCTCAGGCAATTACCTAATGAACATGTAGCTGATTTCTTGGAACGATTTAGAAGAATAAGTAGCCGATGTAGTATACAATTGCCTTAGTTTGAATGTGCTACTGCAACCATCAACAATATGCACCCCCAACTAAGTGAAAGATTCGTAGCTATAGAATATTCAGATGTAGCACAATTATCGTCTAGAGCCACTCGTGTATAACAGTGCGTAGTTGAGAAGGAACAAAGAAGATCTCACCGAGCAGGGCCTAGAGGACCATATATGGTCTCTATCATAGACTGTGATTTGGTTAAAGAAAATTAGGAGGAGCCTGAAGTCCAGGCAGATATCATGATAGTTGAGTTTGTCCAAGGCAAGCAATATACATGCCTGGCCTTAACACCTTCCAAAGGCAAAGAAGTAGCCAAACTTGACAAGGAAGCTTATTTGTTTGACATTTCTAAGGCAAATTAGGCATTTGATAGCCTAGTGAAGGGCAAGCAAATAAAGCTCCCAGAAGCACAAGATTCCCCCTATTGATGACATAAAGGGTAAGAAATATTGCAAGTGGCATCACTCCTAGGCCTATGCCACCAATAACTACACCGTTTTCAGAAATTCTATCTAGAGGGCTTTGAAAGAAGGAAGATTGACATTAGCCGAGAAAGGAGACATGACTATAGACACCAATCCCTTTGGGATGTCTATGAATATGCTATCAGTATCTATTTCTTGAAAGGAAAAGAAAGGAGGCAATGTCCCTGGATGGGAAAGGAAACTAAAGGAGAAAGATGAAACTGGCCTTCTCAAAAGATGGCATGGAGACCAAAAGTAACAAAGTCTCAAGAAATTAGAGGGCAGAGTCAGAAGCTAAGTGTCTTCCAAAGGCTACAGTGCCTAGGTTCATTTGAAGGATGAATAGGCTATCATAGCCAGGCCGAAACAAAGCCCATACAACCCAAGAAAACTTCCAATAATCACAAGAAGAAGGCTGAGAAATTTAGACAAGTTGTAGTGCCTAAAGTAATAGATCACCCTTTGTTAAGAGAGTCCAAGAGGGCCGTAGAATTTGATTTTGAGAAAGAATCCCGTTCTCTCAAGATTACAATACTAGATAGAGGATAATCTCAGGCAAAGAAGATGATCAAGGCAAGACAAGAGGTTAAGGTAAACAAATGGATAGTGAACTATCCACTAGAAAGGCGAGAAGAGCATAAAGCAATATTAACTAGAACTCAAAAAAGGTGGCTACAATGAAGGAGAACTAAAGAGAGAATGAAGGTTGTGATGGCCATACTTGAACAATCAAAAGGGATTGAGAGAGAGCCGGTAAAATCACCAATCAATGTTCCAAAACCGGCACAAGCCACCGAGTTATCCAGAGAATTAAATAAAATGGTGGCTGAGCTGACAAAGGTGTTAGATGCTAAAGCTCTATTAGCCGAACCCACAGAGTTCATTCATAAAGTTGAGTATTCAAAAAATCAGCTAGATGATTTGCTAAATAATGATTATGTGTTGGATGATCTTCAAGATTATTCAACTGCTGTTACTACTATCAGAATTACCCCATTTGAATTTGCCAATCAGGATGGCAATTTTTGGTATCTAGAAGGAGATATGATGGTAGCGGAAGCTGAATATGCTTCTCTAGTCTTGATCGAGCCGGAAGAAATAAGATTTAAAAAATGGACGAGAGTTTGACATCTCTGACCACTCTACATCAAAGTTCACATCAATGGCAAACCGATTAGTTGAGTGCTCATTGATGGAGGAGTAGTGTTGAATATGATGCCCTATAGCATTGTCAGAAAGCTTGGAAGGAGTTATAAAGACCTGAAAGAAACCAACATGACCATATCCAATTTTACTGGGGGAAGTACTCAGGTGTTGGGATTTCTCATTGCCAAGCTCATGGTAGGATCAAGGACAACTAACATGGTTTTCTTTGTGGTCGATGCCAAACCAGGGTATGTCATCTTGTTAGGCAGAGAATGGATACACGCTAATCAATGTGTACCTTCCATACTCCACCAGTAGCTTTAGTTCTGAAATAGAGATCAATTTGAAATAGTTGAGGCTGACCCCTTCCTATTCATAGCTGATGTAAGAATGCAAGATGCTATACTGTACTCTTCAAAGATTAAACCAATCTCCTGGACGGAGGGGATTACCTTATATTTCATCAAATCATTTGATCTGTCATTAGATGGATTCGAGGTCACAATTAAGGCCAATACATGGCCTAACCAAAGTGATAATTATGGTGTTTGAAGAACAAATTCTACAAGAAGCCTTGTAACGGCTAACGTGCTACCTTGTTGAGTCTAGGATTTAGGAGAAATTGCTGAATCAATTAGCCAAGAAAGATTTAGCAGAATCAAAAGAGGTTGAAGATATGATAAATATAGAAGTGTGGTATATTAGAGAAAATGTGTACTAGAAGGTCAATAATAGTAAAAGTGGAATAGTGAATGCTAATCGACTGATTTTATACTCTTTAAGAGATTTTTTTAACTAGCCGTTATTATAGCAGGCAAATAGCTAACGATTATTTAAATTAATGGAGAGAAGAAATCTAGCCGTTGCATTAAACTAGCCCAAGAGGAAAAGTCAACTAGTTTAATACAGAAGGCAATATGTTAACACCAAAATATTCAAGTGTCGTTGGCTAAGGGCCAAATTTGGTTGAATGAGGTTATAATGTGTTCCTTAGTATTAGCCGAACCTTTAATTTAGCATGGCTAGAAGAGCAATGGCCGAAGATAATAATCAAAGCATTACTCGGCCAAGCTCAAAGTAAAAGGGCTAATCGGTTTAGACGGAGAAACCAACTCACAATGCAAAGTGAAGGATTCAAAAGAGCTGAGACATAAATAAAAACCTCTAAATCTAGGTTAGCAAGCAGACACATGGCAACCCTTCCAGGCTTCGACTAAGAGAAACCAAATCAACTAGCTGAGGAGCACATGGCCAAAGCAGTTATTGGAAAGAGGTTATGGAAAATCTTGCCTATAAATAGAGCAAGAGATAACCAGTCAAGGGATCTCGGAATCATCAACTCAAATTGCCAATTTATCTTATTTTTACTTGTATTCTTTATATTTCCAGCATTTTTATCTTTAGCCTTTTTGCTAGCCCCTCGGCCTCGTATCAAATCCTCTCCTTAAACTTTCCACACAAATAGGCCATGGGGGTTTAGGAACCTTTTTTCCTTGCAATTATTCCCTCTTTCAAGTTCTTCCACACGAATTGGCCATGGAAACTTGAAAAGGATACCTGTTGTAACTGGTTATGGATTTAATACAAATATAGCCGATTACAATTTCATCTATTCTTTACTTCTGTTTTTTATTACTATACACTTGATCTCAGCTGAGTGCTTTCTTTGAGTAACTCGAGAACCCATATCCAAGGAGCAAATTTTCCTTCTTGGAGCAATCATTCACACTTGGAATCATAAGGGTTTTTGCTAGCCGATTTCAAGGTCTGGCATGTCTAACACAATCAAAAGTCGAGAAATAGCCCAAACAAATCCTTCCCAAAGTAAAATCTTATCTTATTTTCAAATCTTTTCTTATTTAGAGGTTTTATTTGTGTGTGTGTGTGTATGTGTGTGTGTATTGGTTTCCTACAATATCCCTTCACCCATCAGGTGAGAGATTGATCTTCCAAGGTACGGTCAGGCAGCCAAGTGAGAACCTTTGCAACAGTGTTTTTTATATGCATATGAAACCTGAAATTGAATTCAAAACCATATGCTTCTAGGACTCGAGCCCCTTCTACTCGGATTAATGCCTTGTTGGTGCATAATTGTGTTATTTAAGTATATTTTATTTTATTTTTATAAATTTTTACATTTCAGGATCTTATTTTAATGAGTTATTTTGATCACAATTTGAATAGATTTTCACCATTTTGGTGTTATAAATATGCATCATTTGTTATGCTTTTGTATGATACTTAAAACTTCTCTCGAATTGCAATTAGACAATCCATTTAATGAAACATAGTCATAGGGGTTGTAAAAAAGTGTACAAACCCCTTTAAACCTTTTACAAATTACCACTATAAATTTTTAAATCTTTAATTAGTCTTTAACTTATGTCCAAATAGATCCTCCTACAAATGATTTGCTAGATTACTAATAATAATAGCAAATGGTAAAATCTTGTCCATTCATTAATATAGATTACTGATTAATTTATAATATTATTCATCAAATTATATAGAATTGGTCATTTTTATTATAATATAACATTTATTTGGCTTTTCAATTTTGTAAAGTTTTATTTACTAATTTAGCTATTTGAAACTATTTAAGATTTGAACAATAAATAAATTAACAATGATCTAATTTTAATTTAAAACAAATTGTTAAGATGTTTTCATGTAATATTGCCATTATGGTATCAAAAAATTTAAAATTGAAGGCTGTATTGAAATATTAGTCAAATTTAAGGACCAATTGAGAAAATTTTGAAGTTCATAGTAGTGATTTGTAAAAGAGTAAAAGTTTAAGGTGGGTTTGTACTCTTTTTTTTGGGGGGTTGGTGGTAGTATGATTGTGTTCTATTTATGGAATTCTTTAATTATAATTAGAAACTTGAATTCTACGATCTTTTACATGTTTTGCCTATGAAAGAAAATTTCTCAAGGCATTAATTAGGTCAAGAGGGAGGGAGGTTGGTCATGAATTATTTGTCCTTTTCTTTTTTTCCACGAGAAAGAAAGAAAACTTTATTCATAAAGAAATCTAAAGATATTTATAAATTGGAAAAGATATATCGGATCCAAAGTTAAAAAGAAACAAGTACATTATATACTCTGAACTAATCAATTATCTGTGGCTCTGCTCTTTACCTGAAAATTATCAATTTCTAAATATTTTTCATATCAAAGACCAATACGAAAAGTGTTGCAATTTGAAGAATGTATTGCATCTCCCTTTAAAATAGATTTAAGGTTTAATTACTCTGTAAGTCCTTGTAGTTTGGCCTAATTTTTAATTAAATCTCTATAGTTTAAAAATTTTCAGTCAGATCCCTATATTAAATAATTTTTTGTAATCAAGTCCCTGGAGCAATCTATCATTGCAAAATTGATGATTAAATTGAATAAATTTTTACGTTTGAACTTACAAAATTGGGTTAGGACCTATTAAATTATATAAAATTTTAAAAAGATTCGTAATTTGATGTTGCTCTAAGGACCTGATTACAACAATTTATCTAATGTAGGGACCTAATTAAAAATTTTTAAACTATAGGGACTAAACTGAAAATTAAGTAAAACTATAGGGACCTTAAAAATAATTAAACCTAGATTTAACATCTCTATTTGACTTATTTGTCTTATTTATTATGTACCAAAAGTCTAGTATTTATTAGTTGTTTATATTAAACTTATTAACGTTTGGTGGAAGTGATAACTTACTTTTACCTTTTAGACGAGAATGTAAGTTTAAATTTTAAGAAAACAATTCTTAAAACAAAATTGAGTAATCCTTATATATTTGCATTCGAACAAGAATGCCTTGATTGCAACCAATTCAAAAATAAGGATAAAGTCTCGTTTATGTCCTTCACATTTTATAATGATTTTAATTTAGTTCCAAAAGATTTTTTTTTTTTGGTTCTATTTACGTCCTTAATATTTTCAAAATATTTTAATCTTACTGTTTCGGTATTCAAATTATAAATAGAAAAAAATTAATATGAATGTTAGGTTATAATATTAGTGATGATGTATTTATTACTTATCTAAATGAAATGATATTATTTACCATCATTTTTCCTCCATAATTTTGTAGGATATGAAAGTTTTGTTTTTTAATTTAAATCCTCTCAACACTTAATTAATTTTTTTCCTACTAAAACTCATATTCAAAACTTTTTCTTGGAGAATTAAAGGCAAACAATATCTATTGGTAGTGTTTAGATATCATTAACATTATAATTTGACTATAATATCAGCTTTTTTCATTTATAATTTGGATGTCGTCTATCAAAAAGATAAGATTGAAATATTTTAAAAATGTTAAGGATGTAAATAGAATAAAAAACTTTTTAGGACCAAGATGAAATTATTGTCAAACTTGAGGGATGTAAACAAAGCTTTAGTCTAAAAATCACTCGTGTTCTTTGTTGATATCAATGACCTAATACCTGTATATATACACTCTGTTTTATTACGGATATAGATACAAATATGTAATATCTCTTTGCAAGATCAATCATGCAAGGTTAACTGTAATTCACGCTGAAATTAATAAACTCTAACCTATGTATAGTGATGATAAATTAATCTGAGCAATTCCGGTCACAATGATTGGAAAGTGCAGCAAACGGCAACTACTTGAGAGAATTAGGGACCCCATACCTTTCATCCTTTGTCTCTCTCTCCTTTTAATTGGTGGTCCAGTTGTTTGAAAGCTTTAGAACCCACACATAGACCAGCTCATCTGAGAGCGAGAGGGCAATACTCCATAGCCCACCAAACAAGTCATTTTCTACACAATAATGAGCAAAGTCAAGTGCTATTATATATTACTTGAGAAGCACGGTGTGTGTGAGAGAGAGAGAGGAAAAAAAAGATGTACATAATTAAGTTACGTACATTCACTAATTATTATTGCGAAGTAAAAGGTAAGGCATCCAAACATTATAAGAAATTATTTTTCACTTTGATCTAGCTAATAGATCCACAGACCAACATGAACATCCATTATATTATAAGAATAATTTTTATCTCCATGAAACCATCAATATTTAGGCTTTATTTTACTAAAAATTCAATTAATTTGACTAGATTCGACGGAGGTCCCTACAGAGAGTAAGAGTCTTTTAGTAAGAATTTTTTTCATTTTCAAAACTTAGACATGAGATCTCTCGTTTAGGGGTCAAAGTATTTACTACCTTGACCAACCCTACGTTGCTATTTGGACTTTTATAATGTCATGTTAAAATCATGTCAATTTTTTACTTCTCGTTTTCTGCATTCATGTACTCTATGGCGTGGAGTTTGTCAATTTTGGTGAAAACGAGAGTGGAAAACCGGCCAAAGCACTGCTAAAAGCTTGCGTTCATTTATTATCACCAACAATAGGGTGGAAAAATTGGAAATTATATCATTGTGATTGAAGTGGGGACCAGGTGTTAAGAGGGCCTAGAAGGAGTGAGAATCTGATAATAATGATGTTTCCCACCAGCATGGTCATGGACAAAACTTGTGTCTCCATAAAGGATCTAGGGTCACTTCCCTGTAGCCATCCATGGATTCCACACCATGTTCTCTTCCTGCATCAAAGTTGTGATGGCAAATTTGTGCACACAATAAACGCATATTGTTATCGGTTGGTGCCAGTCAGTAAAGACATGCAAAAGCCTTTTCCACCATTGTTGTCATTGGTTCTTCAGTATCAACAACTTCATCGCTTTGCTCTCTCTTCAAGAATGCGCGTTATTATCCTTGGCAACATAAGAATATTAGCATCTTTAACTGGGGTTAGCAGTTAGATATTTAGCCCCTTTGTCCTATCAAAACCAACGCATTTGTCCACTACGGGCCAACAGTTGTACACATTTGGCAGTTGGTCCTCGTAATCATTATCAGCCAACACTAATTCAAGCCATGACGGGACAGATATTTCCCTTGCATCTTTGAAGTAAGGCTAGTGTCATGATTAACGTGATTATTAAAACAAATATATCATTTAATTGAATAAATTAACTAGATAATCCTTGTTAAAAATGACAAAACTTTCATCACATGAAATGGCCACTTTATTGAGTAAAGTATATCAAGTTGTTTCCTTGTAGTTATAAAAAAATTTAAAAAAAAAAAAAGAAGTTTAAAGTAAATTTTAGTCTTTATAATGTTTACTTATTTAAGTCTTGGTCACTACATTATAGTTCTTTAAGTTTTAATTTTCCAAGACTAATTTCTTAACTACAAAGACCTATTTTGAGATATAATTAGCGTCACAGAGTGTTGTAGTGGTGAGAAAGCTTCTAATTTTCGTAACATTAATCCCAAACTTGTTTCAAAGCTTAGGAAGCATAGGCGTGATTTAGCTATTTTTTCTGTTTTTACCTTTTCATGAATAGAGTAACCTCCATCCACCTCCAAAAGACAGACAGAGATCATACTGTAGTTTTTATCCACTTAATGATTTTAATCTTGTTTTATCTATTGGTTGTTGCTGTGCTTGATGAATGCACGTTGGATCATGCTAAAGTTGTTCTGAACATTGCGTATAATATTAGTTTGGTTTTTGAAAGTTTCTTCCTGCTGTTGAAGGCAATTTATATGCCTTAAAACGCGCATATATGTATTAGATTTTATTTTAGCAACAGACATTTCTTTTTCCGATTGATGCAAGCTAATTTATAGCACTGTATATAGACTAGTGCAACACACGAGGAATGCACGGAATAATAAATTTTATAACAAATATAATCGTGATTATAAAAATTAATTTGAGTAATTAATTAGATTATAAAATTCATATAATTTAATATAAAATTAATAAAATAATTAATAAATATAAAATTTAGTATATAATTTTATTATGACTTATCCTATAAATTAAATAATTATACTATAAAAGATAACAAAAATAATAAAATAAATTCTTTATGTTTGACTTTTTAATTCAAAATTTGAACTTCTTATAACATCATACGTGAAGAATTTATTATATTAATTTTTCATCTCTTATTACCTTTGATATTATAATTTATTTATGGGATATTAAAGTCGTAATGAAATTATATACAAAATTTTATATTTATTAGTTATTTTGTTAGTTTTATATCTAATTGCATGATTTTTATAATCTACTTATTCAATTAAATTAATTTTTATAATTCCTATTATTAAAAAAAATTATCATGCCTATTACTCGTGCATTGTACAAATCTAAAACACTAATTATAAATAATAGTATGATCATTATTATTTAAACTCTTATTAACTATTAAATAATACTATTAAATAATAGTACAGTTCAAATAATTATTTTTAAATTCTTTATAAATAATTTATTCAATATAAAGCAAATAATTTAAAAAATTAAAAATTAAATATCCAAATGAATTTTTTATAATAATGATAAATAGTGTGCAGTAAATATCAAAGTTGCTTATCTTGCAATAAATTGCAATCATTCATTTAACTACATTATAAATATATTTACTGAAACATTATAATTATCATTTTTGGTACCCCACTAATTTGGATGGATGATCGTATGAATTTTGAACTTTCGGAGATAAGATTTGGTGAAGCAAAAATTTCGGAGATAAGATTTTTCAAATAAATGAATGCATTTGTTCTTTTGTCTCTTTTTTCAACGTATTTTTCTTTGGTTTTTATTGTCCGTATGAATGCATTAAATATATAATCAATCTGGTTGTGACATGTGTAAAAATTTTCATATTATTTCTTCTGTTTTACTAGTAGTATAGATTCAGAAGCTGATGACACTACCAATTATCTTTAGTCATCCATTTGTGATTATCACCATTTGCTCAGCTTTAATAGAATTTTAAATATTTTGGGTCCATTCTTTTCGTTTCTTTTTCTTTTTTTTTGACTGAGTTTGAACTCCCTATGCAATATATCTTCTTCTTCTTTTTTTATGTCAAATATGAATTTACTCAAGCACAAACATAAAAGGAGAGTACACAATACATGTAGGGGCCTCGCTGCTCCACACTTGAGACTTCCTATTCCTAGATAACTCAACTAATTTATTAGCAATTGAGTTACAAATCCTAATGGCAAAATGAGATTTAAAAGAACGAAACCAAGAAGCAATTCTATAAGCTTTAGCGCTTCTGCAATATATCTTCAAGATGTAAATTTGTATTGTAAGCTACAAATGATTTCTTATTAAAGATAACAATAATTTTATTTGCGTAAAAAAAAAAAAAAGAGATTAAGTCCGAAAGCACATTAGTGAGGAGTTCCCCAAAGATGCCTCAAGCTTCAACATCCCGCAGGAATAAAAATACATCAAATAAAGTATAAAAAAAAGGGTTTAAAAGGGTCTTTAAAAAGATGTTTAGTATTTTTCTTCCCAAGGTTGAAGGTGATGGTACTTAAGTAAACATCTTCCAGTTATTGAAGAGAGGATGGAGGATGTGTGCCATGCAATCAAGCTTCGACTTGCAACTGCCCACGTTTACCTTTGTAGTAAAAGAGTTGATAGGAGGAGATATAGCCACATTGTGATCATTACTTAAGGGTAGCATTACCAAGTGGTTTGTCCATTGTACACTGTCCAACTCTAGGTAGCTGTGTTGCAACTTGGGCTTTGGGCTGTACCCCTCACTCCTATGATTGAAAGAATTGCTAAATAGAAATGGTACACCATGTTAGCCATTATTTCATGGCAAAAACACTATGGTTTCCCACAAATCCCAAAAAGAATATTTGTAAGTGTAATATGGATTAGAGGGTTTTTCAATGGACAGCTTACTAATGCGAGATCTCTTCTCCATATTGAAATAATATGCTATAGATCTATTTCCTCTAGTGAAACTTTCTTATTGATATTGGGATCATCCAAATAGTCTGCTCTAGTCCCCATTTATCATATCTCCCAGTCCCCATCGATCATGGGGGCCAAAAGCAATGGAGATTGAGAGCAATGGGGCATTGGCAAGACATGCCATTGGAGTGATGTGGGTAATAGCATGGAGACTAAGTTTGGTTGCAAAGAACCAGAGTGATGTCTCAATTGAAGAGAGATGTTGATGCTTGTTGTTGAGGGAGTCGTCATTGGTTGCAAAGATTAGGTTATGATAGAAAACCCTAATAAAACCCAGTTCTACGAATTTTCATTTTTTTTCTAATTAAGTTATATATAATTGCTTACATTCCTCTTAAAATTTCAATTGTTAAATTAATGCTATTAAATTAACAAAAAACAATTATAATATGCATACTGGTAATTTTCTTTTTTGGACTGAAATGTAATATTCTATCTTTATTATTGAGTCAATAACTTCCTGCTAATAATTATCCAAACCTCTTGCAATAATCGCTTCTAATGAATTTATTAACTTTTTCAATTTCAATGTTTGATGCTTTAGCTTGCGCTTGTCTCTTGGTCATGTATGCCTTTACTTCTTTTTTTTTAACCAAAGATAGAAATTGCATTTCACCAAAATGAATGACTTACAGGTGGTCACATGGACTTGGAGCAATATAGCAAATGGGGGGATACCTAACATCACTACTTACCAAAGTAGGAAAGAAAACCAATAACAGAAAACCAAAAAGACAAAAAGAAGTTAAGACGATATATTACAAGTTTGCAATTCTTCCATTAGCTTCAAGGGCGACTGCATAGTTTCCTGCGGGCCAATTTCTTTCCCTTCAAAGATCTTATTGTTCCTAGCCTTCCATACTTGCCAAAAGAATAGTAGCTTTATTCAGAATCTCCTTTGATCTTGGATTTGTCTTCACAGTCTCAATAAAATTGATCCACCACTCTACAAAATGATCATAATTTTGATTGCTATCTAGCAATTGAGGAAAAATTAAGTTCCATGCAACTGTTGAGACATGAGAATCTAATAGACAGTGAATGACCGATTCTAGGTGAGAGCCACATCTTGGACAATGACTATTAATTTGAGGTATTCTATTGAAAGATTCAACCATACTGGAATTCCTTCATGAGCCAACTTCCAAGTGAACAATTTTACTTTGTGAGGCACTTTGAGAAACCAGATGGAATTCCAGAGAGACTCGTTCTTCATGAAAACCAGAAAAGCTTCAAGTAAAGGGTCATAGAAAATAAAGGCTACTTTATAACTTGAAGCTACCAAATATTTTCCGCTACGGTTTAAAGACCAAATAATCTCATCAGTAGAACCTGAAGGGATATCAAGAGTATCATTGCTACCACATTAGGAGGAAAATTCTCATGGACCAATTCTAAATTCCAATCACCATTCTCAGCCATTAGATTTTGAACCAGAAAAATAGTAGGGGCTTGGGGAATATTTGTAGGAACTCTAAATGGGTAGCCTTTTGGTAACTAAGTGCCTTTGTACACCTTAATGCAATTACCATTACCCACTTTCCATTTGAGGCCTTTTTCTATCACCTTCCTTCCTTCTAAAATGATGCACCAAGCCCAAGAGGGGTTTGATCCTACTTTGGTTGATAATATATCATCAACACTGAATTATTTTCCTTTAAAAACCTTATAAAACAAATAATTTGATTCGGATGCCAGTCTCCAACACTGTTTGGCAAGGAGAGGAGGATCCATTGCTCTTAGATCCTTGAAGCCGAGCCCACCTTCACCTTTACTCCTACACAATTTGCTTTAACTTATTTAGGCAATTTTCCTTTTGGATCCCTGCTTGCCCCACCAAAAACTTGCCATCATGTTATGTAGGTCTTCAAGGAGTGGTTCTAGAAGCTTAAAGCAGGCCAGGGAGTAAGTAAATTTGAATGGCTTCCCCAACTACTTTGATCAGGACATTTCTACCACCAGCTGATAGTATGCTTCTCTTCCCACTCTGCAACTTCTTACTAACCTTCTCCTTTATGTAAGCAAAAGTGGCTCTTTTCGATCTTTGCACCCTTGAGGGCAAGCCAAGATGTTTATCTTGCACCCCAATATGGTTTATGCTCATTTGCTAGGCAAGTTGGTTCCTCAATCTATGGGGAGTGTTACAACTAAAGAAGATTGCAGATTTATGAAGATTAATTTGACGTCTACTATAGATTTCATAGTCATGAAGCACCTCAAGCACATTAGCACACTGGGATGGGAAGGTTTTGCCAAACAACAAAGAGCCATTGGCAAACATTAAGTGATTTATAGAAGAACATCTACTACTGATTTTAAGCCCCTAAATTTTCTTGCATTGTTTTGCTTTATGGAGTAAGAAGGATAATCCTTCTACACATATTAAGAAAAGGTATAGAGAAAGAGGATCTCCTTGCATTTATTAATCCTTCTGCACCTCTATTTGGCTTCTTGGTATTCCACCACTGCGGAATAAGAAACTATAGTCTGTGCTCCTTCACCCAATTAATCCACCAGTTGTCAAAACCAAGCTTACTCATAATGAACCACAAAAAGATCTATTCAACTTTGTCATAAGCTTTACTCATATCTAGCTTCAATGCCATTTCAAACATGCTGCCCACTCTTTAGTGCATGCATTCATAAGCCACTAGTATGTTGTCAGAAATTAGTCTCCCTTTTCACAAACGCACTTTGGTTAGTACTTATAATTTTGTTCATGAATTTTTGAAGCCAATGTACCATTATTTAGAAATCACCTTGTAAGACACAAAGCACAAGCTTATAGGCTTAACTTGAGTCATATCTCTAGTGTCATTAATTTTTGGAATGAGATAAATGTGATTGTGTTTGAAGCTCTTGAGCAACTTACCATTAGAGAAAAAACTTCGAGCAACATAGACATCATTCTCCACTATTTCCCAATAAGCTTGAAAAACTTTTGCAATAAAACCATTGTCTCCCGAAGCACTATCTGCATTAATTGAGAAAACTACTCTCTTGATCTCTAAGTTTGAAATAGGCTAGATCAACCATCTATTCATATTATTTGATACTTTTGGTCTCAGTTCAACAAAGCAGATCATTGGGCCTTAAGGAGTACCTCAGCTATGTTCTTTGGCTTGGAAACACATTGCCTATTCACCTTATTCAGAGCCCAAATATTGTTCCTTCGAGCCCAAGACTGAAATTTTGAATGAAAGCGCCTTGTATTCTAGTCACCCTGGGCCCTGCTTCCAAGTCTGTCTTCTTTCATAAGCTTTGATCGGAACTTCAATCTCTTAGTCATCCTAGCATAGAGATTGATTCTCTCTTCTTTACTTGACCTCTTTCCTTGTGACTTGGCGACTTTAAACTCACTTATTTACTTACAACATTAATTTAGAATAGAAGTTGAGTGCTTAGTTGCAGTGTCTTTGCAAAGTGAGCGGCAATCGTTGGGAAACGAGCTGGCATGGTTTATAACGACCCATAGGCTTACCCCACTTTAACCCCTACACTCTAGATTTTTTCTTCCAATAACGTTCCTCCAATTGATATGCTTCTAGCAGCTCCTTTTCAAGAGCAGTTAATTTGTCTTTATCACATTCTTCTCCTTGGGCTGTAGTTGATGCTAGTTCTTGTTTTAGACTATCATTTCTTTGTCTTGAATTACCATTTCCCCTTTGTTGCCAATTTACTAAAGAGTGATGGCAGTGCTTCAGCTTATGAAATAATATGAACATGGGGGATTCAAGGACATCTACGTTCCAAGCTTTTTGTATTATGCTTCAGACCTCTTCATTGGAACACCACCTCTCTTGAAAAATTTAACCTTCATTTGCTCTTGTTTCTCAATGGCTCAAAATCAAGGAGCAAAGGGGTATGATCCGAACCAATATCTTCAACATGGCTAAGTATTGGCTCAGGAAAAATAGGCCTCCAATTCCATTATGTTAAGGATCTGTCAAGCCTTTCTCTAATTAATGCACCACCATATCTTCTATTTGACCAAGTGTGGTATCTTCTAGCAAACCCCCAATCCACCACTCTCCCATTGTTAATGAAAACAACAAAATTGTCAATCGAGGATTGTAACTTGTCACTCCTACCCTCTTTCTCTCTAAAGCTAGTTATTGCGTTAAAATCCCCCATGACAATGATATTCTCATTTACCAGTCTAACCTGAGCCAACACATCCTCAAACTGCTCATTTCGAATCTAGTCATTAGAATGAAGATGAACTCCTATGAACAATCAACTTCTTTACTTCTAAGGATCAAAGACTATTGCATTAATGAAATAGGACCCATAGGAGATTATTTGAACCTGGATGCTATCCTTCTAGCCCAATGCAACTCCTCCTTATCTACCCTCTAGATTTACACAAAACATATTTAAAAATCCACAACAGCGAAGCTTCAACTCTACCAACAAAGATTGGTTTTTCATTTCATATAGAAAACCAACCTCGGGGGAGTGAAATTTACATAACCCTTTCAAATTATGGACAGTAAAGGGCTCCCCAAACCCTGTTAGTTCCAAGAAGGTAGTTTCATGGGTCATTGAGTGCCAAACAAAGGCTGGCACCCTCTCCCCTATATTCATTAGTTCTCTATCGTTGTTTTGTTGACGTGTCACATTAAGTGACACACGACATGCCACGTGTGCTGTTAGTGCTACATGGCATCTAACTCGGTGCCGCTTTTATATAGTTTCAAATTAGTTCTTGAAATTTATAAAATGTGTCAAAAAAGTTCCAAATCCCCAAATCT
The DNA here is from genome assembly GCA_031439585.1 of Pterocarpus macrocarpus. Taxonomy (NCBI): domain Eukaryota; kingdom Viridiplantae; phylum Streptophyta; class Magnoliopsida; order Fabales; family Fabaceae; genus Pterocarpus; species Pterocarpus macrocarpus. Next base: position 10,864,815 of record CM062514.1, read on the forward strand.
CTTCTCTTCACCTTCATAAACTCTGAATCTTCAACCTTCCTTAAATCCACTCATTTCTCTCCCATTTTCACACTTACCTAGACTAGATCCTCCCTACATAGAATAATAGAAACAAAATATATAAAAATGAGATAATGAGATGCAATAAACAATTTTAATGTAGTTAAAAAGAGAATACATGAGTTAGCTTTCAATTAAAGGAGCTGCTAACTAGTCTATTGTAAGAGTTTTAAAATGATTCTAAGAAAATCCGGATGAAAAATCATAAATATCAAACATTAAAAGAAGTGAAAAATAGGAGGAAAAATGAGAGAATTGAAGAAGTGATCTTAGAGTAGACAATATTAACTAATCAGGATAGAAGATCTCTATCCTAAAATTGTTTATTTTGGTATGACCCTTATTTAGATGAGAATATGTTAATAATTAACTAGTTCAAGAGTGTTCTTAAAGACAATATTTGTAAGTAAATAGTAATTGAAATTTACCAATATGAAACATCCTTTTAAGAGTATTATTATTATTCTCGCATTACTGTTGAGATATTAGAGTTATATTATTTCGATTCTTGCATGGGAATATTATCTTATTCATTTATATGAAAAATCAAACATGTGTGAGCCACTAGCAATACTAGAAAGGCATTAATTACCGACATATTTGCCAACAAAAAATAAAGAAGAATCTATTGGTATTAATTTTATTGTTCGATTAACCGACATAAAAAATCATCGGTAATAAAAAAAATATTACTGACAAAAGAATTATCTGTCGGTAAATTTATAATCTTTCAAACGAATAAAATTCATCAATAAAAACATAAATATGTCGGTAATAATAGCGTAAAAAAATCATTGACATAATAATACCAACTGATAATCTGTTGGTAAGTATAAAAGTAAAATATTAATTGTAAATTTATCGACATAAAATTTGTCGTTAAAATAAAATTATTTATTTTTTTAAAAAAACTTATTAATCTTTTAATTGTTAATAAATATAATTATAAATAATTTAATTTTTTTGTTATTTAAATAAAAAATTTTAATTTTTTGTTTTAAATATAGAAGAAATTAAAAAACTATTAATTCAATGAAAATATATACAATATCATTAAAAAATATTTACAATACAATTCTAAAAAAAAAAAAACCTAAAATATACGAATACTGCTCATCATCAGTATCCGAGATGCCATTGTCGTTTTCGTTGTCTCCAACTCTGGATAGGTGGCGGTGTGGAGAAGGCTGCAATGGTGGAGGAGGTGGTGCAGCGGATGAAGAACCGCCGCTCCATATCTGCTTATAGAAGCTATACAGAGTAGTCATCCTCTGCTCCATAGACTGTATCTATTGTGACCACTGCTGCTTATCTCTCACATGGCGCTCATACAGCTCCATGTACCTTCGGTCGGCCTCCTCAAGCTACCTCTGCACTGACTCATTCAGTGCATAAACCTTATCACGGATGGACTCCGAATTGGTCCCAACAGGCCCAACTCCCCTTAAAGTGGCCACTGACTGCCCATACCTTATCATCGCTAACAGGTAGGGCGGCAGGAATGCTCCCATTCCCTACTGTAACTATTACAAATGGTTCTTAGCCAGCCGCTGGGTAAACTCATGCTGCAATTTGAAAAAATTAAAAAAAAATAGATTTAAATAATAATAATAAATATAATAAATTAAAAATATTGAAATCTAAAATTATAAGTACTTACATATGTGGTTTCTGACTGCGTATCAATCCACTAGGACTTGTCCTGCTTCCGGGTGTATGTCTCCTAGAATAGCTCCCCTAGAGTCGGCGACCTACTCATCGCCTTCTCCTACATTTCAAAGAATTTTCACGTAATTATATATATAATATTTAATACGAAAATGGAAAAATTAAATGAGAAGAAAATAATATTTACCATTATCAGCCATGTGGCCTTAATGGTGATGGAGCCTCCAATGTGTAGAGAGTCACCGCGACCTGATCCTTTGCTCGTCCAGGCCTTCACCTGCTTCGCCTTAAATGCAAGTAAGTCATAGTGGGCCTCAAGGCTTGGAGGATCTCCTCTATGAGCCAATGGGTGCTCGTACTATTCTCGTAAATGACATGAAACATATCACGAAGGCGTTTGTCGGCCTTGGTCCTCCACACGCTGTAAATGGCAGCCTCCTCGCGTGGATCAATAATAAACATACGCTGCATACGTGTAACATAATAGTTAGCAAGTGAAGTAAAAATCAAAACTAATAATAATAAAAATTATTATTTTACCTTCCACTTTTTCCACCATAACTCCTATGTGACATCAGGGGCCTGCACAAAATTGGGATGCGGGGCGTAGAAATTCTTCTCAAATATCGTAGTAATCCTGCATAGCCCTAGCCATTGTGGAATCCAGCTATGTCATAAAACAATTGTTTATGTCAGATATTTGTTAGATCAAATTTCTATCACAATTAAAAATTTATAATAAATTTAAATTTTAAATTACTTACCAGGATTTACCATCGCATCTATGCTCCACTCGCTAGTTCGTGGAGGCTTGTGAGGGAGTGGATGAAGAGACTTGGGCACTTTACGAACCAGGTTGATTGGGGGTAGGGGAAGGCGCAGAAGCAAACTAATTGCGGGCCTCACCTCCTAGAGGTGCGGGTGGAGGTGGAGAAGCCTGCTGGAGGAATGAAGGTTGAGGGCTTCAGTTATGATACCCAATGTTGGGTATCATAACAAACTCTTACGTATGTGGACCAAGAGGGACGGAGAAGTCATCACTTGCGGGAGTGGCAGACGCAAGTGTAGTGGAGGTGGTGGGTGGGGCATGGATGCGAAGAGGTAGACTATACTTTCTCGGTCTATCCTTATCTCATCCAGAACCTAGTGTCCATCCTACCATAATTGATCTGTATAACATATATAAAATTGAAAATATAAAAGTATATTAACTAAATAAATGCATAACATATTTATCATATCAATAATTATTTAATTCTAATAATATTTTAATGACAAAAAAATTTGGGCAGAGTCTTCCCTTAAATATGGAGCCTCCACAAAAATTAAGTTAGCATTTTAATTCAAAATATAATTCAGTATTTCAACACCATAGCACAACCAAAATAAATTGCATAATCATAGCATTCTAAAATTAATCCTAATAACTGTTCTAGAGTGTATAACATCACAGCACACAATTCAAATAATGGGAAGGAACTCAAAGCCTTCCCCTGTAACACCCTCCCAAGTACAGTATTATGCTTAAGTCATAATACCACACCTGAGTTATTCTTCAAGTTACTGAAAGCGGACCTTGCTTGACAAAGAACTTTAGCCGCCTTCAAAACTTCAAACTATCCTGAGACAACACTAAATAGAAGTGAGAATTATAAATTTTCAGAGGATTCTCTAATTATCATATATAATGTCATCGCCAGAATCTCCGCTTGCGGTTTATTATGAAAAAGGTGAACATATATTGTTTAATTTTATAGTTCGAAGATATGTTATCCGAAGCAAAGTTTATTTTAATCATACACTTGGCATCTAAGAGAACCCATAAAAATCAAGTCATGAATTATATTAGGACTAATAACTGAAATACAATAAAGTATGATAGCATCAATGTACTAGAGGCATAACTTCTACATATACTTTACTAGATCTACAGCATATTAAGACACCCACATAACATCAATATGCTGAGAATATAACATCTGCACATAACTTGTATTTAAATTCATACATAGACATAAAACTTGCGTTTCTTTCTTCATCTTTCTTTTTCATCATAAAATCTTTATGTGCCACATTCCATAATATGATCGCCATGTCATACCCCATCAGAGCGTGCTCGCCATGTCACGTTCCTTAGGAATATGGGATCTTCCTTTGCTACTTACACTAGCTGGGTCATGCCATGCCTTATGTAAGTACTGGCCCCTATGCTCACACTAGCTGGGTCGATGCCATGCCCCATGTGAGTGGGGTGTCTGCATATACTTTAATCTTTAGTCTTTAGTCTTTAGCTTTTGCTTGTTACACCTAGGCGTTACGTATCGCCGTCCCTAAGGTGCTTTTACTACCCTTGGGTAGCCTGGCCTTGGAGTGAGCTCGTCAGCTTCACCCGTGACTGTCATCACACCGACTCACCCGCAAGGGAACCCATGTGCCTCTAGTCTTGGAGGGATCTCATTCTGGTCATGTGCCTCTAATTGAAGGGATCTCATCTGACCATGTGCCTTCAATATAGAGGGATCTCATCTAACCATGTGCCTCCAAGGTAGAGGGTAGCTGCCTTCACAAGGAGAGATTCATAATGCAACTGCCTCCAAGTGAAGGAATTCATATCTTTATCTTTAAATATCTTCACCGGGAGGGATTCAATGTGCAATTGCCTCCAGGTAAAGGGATTCACATTTTGTCATTTAACTGCCTTCACAAGGAGGGATCTCCATTAACTGCCTCTAAGTGAAGGGACCCACATTCAATATATTTACATTCTTCCATTCTTGCATATATGCTTCATAATTTATTCTCATATATCTCATATCATACTTATGTCATTCTCGCATATAGAATTTCCATATACACAATCATAATTGTATGGCTATTCATATCATAAATTCCTTGTAATCTAGACACTCATAGTCTCCTAGACTCCTGCCATAAATTCGGTAGCATAACGGATCAGTTTCGTCTCCCCATGAATAGTGTCACCCTCACAGCATAGCTTCAGTCATAACAATATAATCAATCTATTCATATATATAGATCAATGTAAAACTGGCAATCCTCACTCAAACCTTATATGTGCACTAATACTTGTAAAATTATCAATTTGGCCATTCTGCCAATCTTACTCAGTTCTGCCCGGATTTTGTATAATCCACCTTTATTTCTATTCAACTCATTTAAATCTGAAATTTGGATATGTCATAGCTCTATGTGTCTACTTTCTAACCTCTTTCGTCCTATACCATTTGATTTACATAACTCAAGATATTTAACTTTTGCCTCAGCTTGTTTAGTCAGTAGCCCGAATTACACTCCTGGAAGTATAAATTCACTAAAAATCGAAACTAAGTTCAAATCATACGAAAATGGTGCCATATCAAAGCTAACAGGACAACCTTTCATTTACAACAAGTTTCACTTCATTTGCTTTAGTGTACCTCGAGTTATAAGTCCTGAAAGTTCACCTTCTTGAACTACCCTATTTTGACCTGGATTGAACATAGGGCAACTTCCTTGAATCACTGGGAACAATCGGGACCATAACAAACTCAGAGTTTCATATTGGGATGTTACCCTATGTTTAAGCTTTCTAACAAAATTGGTTTCACTCAATTTGGAGTTGTATAGGGCGAGATATACCCTTCTCAAGTCACCCTACCTGGATGAAAACCCTGATTCCTAGGTCAAAGTTCAAAAATTCATATCTCTCTCAATACTAATCCAATAGCCTTATATGATATATGTATGGAAAGCCTTGGATGTATACTTTCATCTAAAAATAGTTTCATCGGGTTTAATCAGTTTTAGGCGGAGCCGTACACTCTGCCGTACGGACTGCCGTGGAGTTTTTCACCCAGATAGCATCCTAATCCTCAATTCCTTCTAATTTTCTCCTTCTAACCATAGTTCCAACTCAAGATCGCCTATTAATCTAATCATAATCCATCATAATTCATCATATATATTCAGTATATCATCAAACACATGAAGAAAAGTAAAATTTCATACAATCATATTGCAAAGAATTCAAGAACAGAATAGAATCCTACCTCTTTGGAGTATGATCTTGCTGAATTTGATTTTTGGATTGATGGAACCTTGACCAAGCTTGGAGATTTGATGGAGTTGGTTGAGAGAGGAAAGGAAGAAGAAGGCTGGCGCAAGAGGAAGAGAAGGAGGCGTAAATCAGCTGGGAATGAGGAGGGAAGTCTGACTTAAATACATAAGAGTTGTGGTGTTGATTGGTAGTTAGTTTTGTGGTTGAAGTTCGGCTATGTCTCTCACTTTTGTGGCCAAATTGCTCTCCACATCGTCCCTCAAACTGAGACTCGCTTCCACTCTATCTGAGCTCGGAACTCATCTCTAACACGCTTGAGATCAGAACTCGTGCCATTTTACTTAAGCTTGGAGCTGAAGCCGGATGTCGGAACTCGTCCCATCTTGTTTGTGACTTGAGGGAATCTTGTCTGGTTTATTCGAAACTTGGAAGCAAGGTCAGATGTCGGAAGTCATACAGCTCGCAATCATATAATCTCAGAACTCCCTATTTGAACTCGAGAATGTCAATGCTGGATATAAACTCGGAGATCGGAATTGGGAATTAACTCAAAGATTTGAACTCATGTCCATTGAGTTCAACTCTAAGGCCGGAACTCGTTACATTAAACTCGGAGGTCGGTACTTGCATCATTGTGTTAACCTATAACTTCTGAAGTTGGAAACCACGTAGTCTGAGGTCAGAACTCAGGAACCTCTATCTAAAACTTGAAGCTACAGTATGAGACCGAAAATCGGGTGCACCTTCTTTGAAACATGAAGTCGGATATCGGTAATCATGTCCGTGTCGTTTATACTTGAAAGTTAAGATCGAAAGTCGGAAATTATGCTGAAAGGTGAAGACAAACGCGGAAATCGGGAATGGTCCATTGGGACCTGGACATTAGTTTGGAGATCGGGAATCATGCCCGTTGTATTTGAACCTTGGAAGTAAAGTATAAGGTCGGGACCCATATAAATTTTGGTCGAACTTGGAGACCAACTCAGAGATCCAATCTCGCGTCCATTAAGTCGTAGGTTGGGAATCGTGTGTCATTCCGGTTTGAACAATCGACCATGAAGTCGGAAATCGTATCCCTTTGTGTTTGAAGCATAAGATCGGAAATCATAAGTTATGCCATTTCGTTTGGGATTTGGAGATGAAGTCGGAGGCTGGAACTTTGACCATTTCGCTGAGATGAGGTCAGAAGTCGGTAAAATTAAGCCATTCAATTAACAAAATCGGAAATCGGAAAATGTGTGTAAGGAGGTCGGAAATCGGGACATTACATCCCCTATTCATGCGATCCAATCCTATAATTCTATCCTAGAAATTTTCAATCTTTAACAAAGAAAATAACACAGTTAACTAACTAAGAAATATAAAACTGCAAGTAAAGAAATGAAACTGAAAAAAAAGGCTAAACTAAAAAACTAAACCGAGTAAAATGTTAAAAAAATACCAGGAACATAATAGCGGTCTCGAATTGTGAAATGGGGCCCCGACAATGGTGAAATGGTAGAGAGAGCGAGAGAGAACGGATAGAGAAAAACAAACGTGAAGTGAGGAAGAAAAAGAAGCGGGCTTGTGTTTTAAGGATTTTTTTTATTGATGGATTATCCGTTGGTAAAAAATTAATGACAGGATTCATTTCATTAATTTCATTTTACCAACGGACAATCTATCGGTAATAATAAAACGAAACGAATCATTTCATTAATCGAATATTACCGACGAATAATCCATCGTTGATATGGAACATGAATAGACAATAACGGTGAAACCCAATTTTCAAATATCGACGAATTATCCATTGGTAATATAAAAATACAAATTTCTAATGACAAAAAAAAATATTTTATTTCAATTTTACCTACGGATAATTCGTCGATAAGTAATAACAATATTTTTAATTCATTTAAAAAAATGAATGTTATTTACCAACTATTTTTCCGTCGGTAATTATTTGGCACAAAATGGCGAGAAAGTTTATTGACATTTTATTGATGGATATTTTTTTTGTCGGTAAATTCACGTATCAATGATTTATTTAATTTTATCGATGGATAGTTGTCGTCGATAATATCAATCGATTTTTCATGAATTTCTAGTAGTGTAGAAACTAAAAATATGAAATTTTTATTGTGTATATTAAAAAAAAATATGAAAGAATCATTTCCTTTTAAAGACAAACGAAAATGGTCATCGATTTTAATTTGTAATTGTAATATATAATCATATATAAGTCCCTACTTGGAAAATAAAACTAGGGTTGAAAGCATATATAGATTAAGCTGAAAATTATATCCCATTGTTTAGTTGCAAGTATGCATATTATTTCATTAATACAATATTAGGAAGCGAATATGATGGACTAGATATAAGGATACTTGCATTAATTATTATATCTCATTATCTCATTTCTATGCATTCTGTTGCTATTATTCTATGTAGGGAGGATTCGGTTTAGGTAGGTATAAAAATGGGAGAGAATTGAGTAGGTTTAAGGCATGTTGAGAATTTAGAGTTTATGAAGGTAAAGAGGAGAAATTTGGGAATTTGGGGCTTTTTTAACATATTTTACAAATTTTAGGGCATTTTTAATGCATAGAAAATTCAAGGGACTTTTTTTTTAACACATCTTAAAAATTTTAGAGACTAATTTCGACCTATATAAAAGTGGCACCACATCAGATGCCATGTGGCACGTCAGCAAAATGGTGATGAAAGACTAATAGATATGGGAGAAGAGATTAACATGACTCATATTTTATAAAGTAGAGAAATAATTTAATAATTTTATAAAGTTAAAAATTAAAGTGACTCATGCATGAAAAGTTAGAGACTAAAGTGAGCATTAAGTTATAGTTTACTGCATGTTACAAGGTCATGAATGTGTTTCGACAAAGTTCAGCAATTATAGTATTCAAAAAAGTTAAAGTAACACAGGGTACGAGAGTCAGCTCAAAAAGAAAAACTCACACATAGGTTACGATACTTTCATTATTTATATGCTTCGCTTATAAAAGGATCTACAACTTTTTTCTTTCTTTCTTGGGGTGAAGAACTTAAAAGACATAAATCTTGACATAAGTATGATTGTCATTAATTGTTATGGAGGGACCTCAGGGGCTGAATATGGCATGGAAGTGGAAGTGTAAGACCCAAGAGAAAACTGTCTAAAGCGTTTTTTGTTTGGTCACAAACTCTCTAAAGCTTTTCATTTTTTGTTTAAACTACCTAAAGCTTGATGTAACCATTCTTGATCATCCACTCCAAACTCCAATGGTTGTTGACGTTCTTCAAAGTCCAGTAAGACCATCCAAACGTTGCTCGCCCATAAACATCTATTTGGGCCTTGGCGAATCTTTGGTAGTCCTCTTTTGTAGCCCCTTTTACTTGCCACTCGGCAACCCATTCACCTTGGATTCGAATTTGATATTTAGCCAGTTTGAAACTTAAATCAAATAATGTGAAATCTAAAGTATAATAAGAGTTATCATTTGATTCATCATTTGAGTTGTAATTAATAAGAGTTATAATAAGGCCTTTCAAAAAAAAAAAATAAGAGTTATAATAAGAGTTCATAAAAAAAAAATAAGAGTTATCATTTATTTCATTGGCGCCCGGTGAAAAAAGATAAGCAATCACATAGGGACTAAGATTTTATAATTTATATTTGATTTGCTGAATGAATTAAATACATCATCAATATTTTCAAACAAAATTTTTAGAGAATTGCTACTGTGAGTGAGTGAGAAGAAATCTTTATGAATAAATGCAATTACACCTTTTTAAACGGATTTCATGTTAAGAAATTCTTCGTGTAAAATTTCTTTACTTTGTTATGTAATTATTCATTGCTATGTTATCAAATATATTTAAATTTTACAATAATTGTCCCAAATGTCATAGATATGGTAATTTTGATACTATATATATATATAAACCAAGTTACATAATCAATGGTCATGAATACCGACAAATTGGGCATTTGACTACCTTTTTTTATCAAGGAAATCATAAAAATATGTTACTTACTATTGATTAGATTTAGACTGTCATTAAAATAGACTTCTTTGAAAAATGTTCCTGTAAAATGGTGACTGAAACCATTCAATATTCATAGGGTGAATGAAGTCATTTGAAGACTTACCGACAAAAGTAAGAGGGCCATTTGAGGCTGTAACATAGGTCAACTGTGCTGAGCGGTTGGTTTGGATGAAATCAATGTTCTGTTGGACATTCATGTTGTCAAATTTGGATTCAAAGAGGTTGTAGTAGTGGTAATCAATCACGGATCGCATGAGGCCATTGGCAACAGGGAAGAGCTCCCTGGGATCTGAGGGTCCTATCCTATTTGACATCACCACATAAGCTGTGCTGGAGTGCTTGCGCACAGCTTCATAACCAGCCTTGTAGTACTTGGTCAAACTCTCTAGTGTAGCACCAGGTGAAAGAGGCTCGTTTAAGAGCTCAACTGCATAAAGGCTTGGGCTTTTTGCATACCTGCGATAGCAATATAGGACTTATTATATACCTTGGAACGCAATTAGTATGCTCAAATTTTAAAAACTTGTAAAATAAGAGTTTTGTTATTTGTATACACTTATTTAGTGTGTTAATTGATACTGGGATTACATGTGTAAATAGTAGAAATTTACTATTGATGAATGGAGAATTGAGAAAGCTGCAGTTGATAATATTATCATTTACAGCATCAATTTCATCAACGTAAAATCTCCAAATCTTACACACACAATTCCTAGTATCGGTTGATATACTAAATATGTGTGTACAAATAACTTTATTCATAAATAATGTATAGAACAGTGTCCCAAATATATATATATATATATACACAACCTTGCAGTTAGGAAGTCTATAACATTAACTGTTTGTTGGATGTTCTCATCCGTTTTTCCCCAGTCTTGAGAAGTATCTCTTGAAGAGCTGTGCTCAAAGCCATTTTGAGAACCAGGTGCAGCATGAAGATCAATGATGATTTTAATCCCATATTTCCTACAGGTAGATCGTTAGTCTCAATATTGTTAATTTGTTATGTTTACATCAAGTTATCAATAAGTTATTATCTTTTAAGAATTCCAAGTCTCACATTGGATGAGCATATAACAAAAGTAGCCTTCTTAATAATGACTTGGACAATTTTTCTCCCTTAGGTAGCTTTTAAGGTTGAATTAAATCCAAGTTTAATCTCAATCCTATTATAATGTTAGTATCTATCTTTTTTCTTGATGTTAGACCACAAATAAATGTTCGGTTTGCAAACTTTGCACTCCAAATACCTAATCCTAGATATGAACAGAGTATATTAAGTCTCCGATTTGGTGTGTGTACGATCAAGACACTTATGAATTGGATAATTTTTTTTTTAATGAACCAATTTTTAATATATATTGAGCTACCCCCAGTTTATTCTCAATTACAATAAATGCTACCTAAAGCCATAAAAGGAGTTGATTTAGCTCTAATTAAAGCCGTAAAAGGAGTTGATTTAGTTTATGAACTTACTGTGCCCACAAGAAGGCATTGTCTAATGTGTGCAAGGAACCCCCAACATAAGGCGCAGGTGGAGTTGGATCACTTGCTATCCACCAGCCAACGGGAATTCTAACAGCATTTAATCCATTACTGGCTATGAACTTGAAATCATCTTCAACAATGAAAGTGCTCCAGTGTTCCTAAGGAAACGGAAACCGTCAATCATTCAAATAACAACTGGCTAGATATTTGAAGACATGACCACGATATTCGGGGAAAAAAATTTGCGAATCGACATAAAAAAAGTCAAGCTTCTAAGCTAATTTATGCCATTCTTTGGACCATCCCCCGTGAACGGGAAGTCTGGCATGCAACAAAAAAACAAAAAAAGAAATATAGTACATGACAGTTGTCTATAGAATTTTCAAAACCGCACACCAATCGAAACCCGGGTTCTTGTTAACGAATAAAAAAATAAAAATAAAAAATTTCATTAATATGACCCGCAGCCTACCCTTGGTCACTGTTGGTCAATTTGTGACTGCTTTTCCCGTTAGATTTAATTTAAATACATGATTAATGTAAAAAATTTTTATACAGATATTTAATTATATATTATTATATTAATAAAAAATTTTGATATAATTACCTATTATTTGAATAATCATAAAAATAGAATATTTTATTTAAATGATAGTATAAAAAAATTTTACACTATCAATATATTTCAATTAAATTCTTTTCCTTTAATAAAAGAGTAGCAACTACAATCTCGCTACAGTGAATTTGTATTAGAGTGTGTGTGTTTGGTATATATTTGGTAAGATCAAACTTGATAGTATAAAACTTAATATAAGGTTTTATAATATGTAAGATCTAATAAAATTTTAATATTACTTACAATAATACCTGCATTATGTGGGGAGCACTGGTTGGCCCATAACCATTTGTGACTTGGAATTCGCCTTGCATCCTTGCAGCGATTGTCAATTCAAAAACGGTTGGGTCATCATCTCCCCAGCCGCCGACCTCTGAAACATCAGCAGTCACCAGCACCTCTGTCTTTGCCTGCAAGTCCACACCTTGAAATATGAATGCATATTTTAATCGTCATACTACACCGCGCACAAGTGCACGAACAAGGTATCCACAATTGCAAAACATTGGCCATTTGCTTAAAAGTCAACCTCATTAAATTTTTTGATAGTTAAACTCTCCTGCACTGTGGACGAATGGAATTGAGGTAATTTTTTCACAGTACAAAATGGACCTCAAAATAACAAAACTTTGCAATTTCCCTTATCACTTTATCTGTCAGCACGTTAACTGCATGCACTCCTATGTGCAGCAGATGAACCATTTCGGCTATTGTTAAATTTTAAAAATAGTCTTTACTCTCTGTTTTAAATTTTAATTATAAAACTCTTTTACCTTGTTAAAATCTTTATGTTTTGTTTTAAAATTTTATAAAAAGAAGTAGTGAAAATATCTTTTTATATTATTTTTTGACTTGTCATGTTTCAGTGAAAGAAAAGATGAAAAGCAGGGGAATCACCTACCTGCAAGTAGTATCCATTGGATGCTTTGATTCGAACACGGCTCGAATTGTCACTCTCCTTGACAACATTAAACGTCTCAGAATCAGTGGAAATATTGGTAACAGCAACAACGTTGATCCCATCTAAACCCACAAACTGCTTGTTGAACACCCTGAATCTGAAAGTGTTCTCGTTTATCCTCCACAGCTACACAAACATTATAGGGAAAATCCCATCTTAATGCATAAACATCCAACATATTACCTTATTTTTATTATTTGAAATGCAATTCAGCTCTAATTAATGAGTCAATATTGGCATATTATACATAGCTAACTCACTCTAAATGTTTCCCAACCCGAAGCAGCTGTACGGTTTGCAACTAGGATTGTTCCTCCTCCAGACTCCGCACACAGATACTTCCTTGTTGTCACAGACTTGAATTGAAGGCCAGTTCCATCCTAACAAAAATAAAGAGCAAGAATTTTCATGACCATGTATTGAGAACGAAGAGGGGTATGACCTTTTATTTATTGACATACAGAAGTTTAGGTGGGTTTGATGTCTCTTATCCCATAACAGTCGGGATAAAGTCTCAGAATAAAAGAGCACTTATAAAAATTTACAAGATGGCCTACTAAAAAAGTAACAGGAATTGAACTTGTATTATTGCGAGATACGGGACCCCACTATAGGATTACAGTAATACCTTACGAATATTATGATTATTGTAATGCAATAAGTTATAAATTTACTAACCAGGAAGTCCTTATTTGGAATGCCATCGAAGAGAGAAGGTTTGATCCAACCTTCAGTAACCAGCCAACCTCCCAGATTAACAGCTCTTACAGGAGACCCGAGACTTGCTGGTCTTCCCCCAAGGGACAAAGAAAGTATTGTAGAGAAGGTAACCAAGTTAAGAACCCATGTTTTGTGGTGGATAGTACAGCTCGTCATCGTTAGATGTCTTTGATCTTTGTCTCAACCTCTTCCCTTGTCTGCTTTGAAATGAGTACAAGCAATTATATATAGGAAATGGGTAATATGTAAGTGCAAAATTAGCGTCATTAAGTAGATAAAGCATCATATGTAAGAATACTATTTTTTGCTGTGTACTGTCATTAATTATTAATATTTTGATTTAATATATGAAAGAGGGATGATATTTAAACACTTTTTTTATAGACATATTATGGGATATCTTTATTTTTATTGGTAAAAGACACCTTAATTTCATTTTTAAATTTTTTTTCTTCTATTTTTTTTACCTTCCACTCAAATAATGTCGTAAGATGTTAACTATAGATCTATAACTAATATTTTTCTTTACTCTTTTTTTTTTACGTAAAATTTTCACCAATACTTTACTCCTGATGACTTTACATTTTTATACCTATAACAAGTTGATACTATTTATTATTATTATTATGATTATTATTTGTCTTGCAAGTGATTCGTAGAGAGAAGGAATAAACTAATACGGATCCATTATCTTAGACTTATTAGGTCTTGCTAGATTAATATGTTAGGCGACATAAATTAGGCCTACACCTCTGTTATTTATTACGTTAATAACTTTTTATAGAATATAATTATTATTAATCTAAAAGTTAATTAACTATATATCATATTGATTATGTCTCTCTAAAAAAAAGACATAAGTCAAAATGTAATCCAATAATTTTTTAATTTTATATGTTTATGAAGTATTTGTTACATTAATTTTGATATATATATATATATATATAAAATTTTTTATTAATATAAAATTACATAAACGTGATTTACGATATATAAATTTTTTAATCCAACAATATTTTATAAACAATTTTTCCTTATAAAAAATTATTCAAAAGTATATTTTTGGTAAGTTACTAAAGAGTTGTCTTAACTTACATTAACTTAAATTGATGTAAGTTTATTCCCTTTTATAAATATATGGATGGGGATCAACTTATTCTTAGAGTAAGTGTTGATATAATTACTCTATTGAACAATTTTTGTAAATATTAAATCTCATTAGTATAATCATTGGATTGAAAGTTTCTAATAAAAATATTAAGTGCATAAAGTTTTATATAATTTAAAAGCAATTTATTATTAATAACTATCTTAAAGATAATTGTTAATTTCTTAAAATAAAAGTATATAAGTAGTTCAATATTTTTACAAATATTTAGTACATTAAAAATTAAAAATTTTATTTTCATATGATTTGGTAAGTGCTCGTGTGGTTTGTATTTTGCAAACTCTAAAAGTAAGTTAAGAAAAATGAAAATGAGATTATATAGTGTTTAATATGTTTGGTTTATTTTTTTCTGTAACTAAAAGTACTTTTAGGAAGTATTTTTAAGAGAAATATTCTTAGAGTTACTTTTTATTATGAAAAAAGTATTTTTGAGATGAAATTTTACTACGGATGCGTTTGATTGTGTTTCTAGTACATCAAAAGTATTTCTTTTTTAAAAAAAATAGTATTTCTAAAAGTTTTAGTGTTGTTTGTTTGTGAATTTCTCAAAAAATGTAAAAATAGAAAATAATCAGTTCTTC
This sequence comes from Pterocarpus macrocarpus, assembly GCA_031439585.1. Lineage (NCBI taxonomy): Eukaryota > Viridiplantae > Streptophyta > Magnoliopsida > Fabales > Fabaceae > Pterocarpus > Pterocarpus macrocarpus. The sequence continues at coordinate 10,880,169 of CM062514.1, forward strand.
TATTTTTTTGAGAAGCAAATAAGGAGTTGTTTCTCTAAAAGTAGAAATAGCAAAAGAGAGAAAATTATTCTTCACGAATCTCAAGACCACTATCTTTTGCTTCTTTTATGATTTTACCCTCCTACACTTATTCTTGTTCTTATTCTCTCACTCCTTAATTATAATTTTATAAGTAAAAGTATTTTTATATTTATCACATCCAAATAATTTAACAAATTCTTATTCTAATAAAAAGTACTGCTATAATTATATTCAAACGTAAAATAATTTTCTATTTCTACTTTTGCTTCTACTTTGGATTCTATTTTTGACGAATTAATTTTTTCAAAATCTTAACCAAACGAGTCCTATTACTCATACGTTAATAATTAAAAGTAATTTTACCTCATTATATCCAAACAAAAATTACTTTTTTAAATTTACTTTTGACATACTTAAACTAAGCAGTAAACACAAATCAATTTTTTAAAAGTAATCTCTCTAAAAATAATTTTGTTAACTTAATTCTCTAAAATGTAATTCTTCCAAAACTTAAACCAATCATGCTCCAATATGATTAATAACAGCTTTTGAATTTATTAACAAACCCTTATATGAAAAATATATTTTAAAAAAATTTTGAAGATATTAAATGGTCTAAAAATTCTACTTTTTGTAGAATTTTTTAATCCTCATAAAGTGAAATAGGGGTTAGAATCTAGAAACTCTATGAATCATGTACTATTTTGTCGATATTTTATACGGCCACCCATTTTGAGACGCTGCGATCTGCAAGGCAAGAAAGGCAAGAATTGGGAATGAATCCTGTTAGTTGAAATTTTTATACAATATTGTTATGTGTTAATTTTTACTATTAATTAAAAAGGTGACATCAAGTATGGGATCTATAAAAGTATCTAATCAATAGTAAAAATTAATACATAATAAGTTATAGAAGATTTTCAATTGAGATGATATATTCTCGATAAGAGTTAGGATATAGAAAAGTTTTGCAATTAAATAAAAAAATAACATTTTGATTAAAAATGTTTAATTTAAAACTAGTTTTTATCTCTATATTTGTCTCAAAATTTGGGTTTAGTCCTTATAATAAAAGAATTTTAGTTTAGGTCTATGCACTAGTACTTCGTTATAGAATTAGTCCTTGTAATTAAAAAATTATTAAATAGTGTTAATTTTTGTTGACATAATTAACAGAATCTAACATAAAATATGGCATATTATTAATATAATCCTAAAATAACATTTTTTAAGTCTTTTTTGCACTTGAAATGACCTTTCTTTAACCTTTTTTGCGCTTGAAATGACCTTTTTATTAGAAATAAAAAAGTGATCGAAATAATACAAAAATAGAAAAATGGTCAAAATAATATTAAAATATCCTTTTTTTTTTTTGGGCCCAAACGACTTCAATTGAATTTCACTATATCCCATGTCTACTTCCATTAGCAACGTCACCAAAAACTAATACTGTCTTATAATTTTTTAATTGTAGGATCTAACTTAGTAACACTATATGGATTTAAACCAAAATTTTTTTCAATGCATAGAGATTTAAACCAAAAGTTTTTAAGATAAGGAATTAAAACTAAAATGCAAAACACACATAGAGACCAAAATCTTGTTTTAACCCTTTTGTTACAATACAGTTTAAAAAACATGTGGTAAAGTCAACCAGAAAAAAAAAATATCATAGAATAAAAATCTTAAAATAGAGATTAATTTGTTTACACTCATAATATAAAATAATTTTACATATTTAATTAATAAAATTATAAAAAAGTATCAAATCATAATGAGTAATTATTATAATAGATAATTATTTAATATAATTTGATTTTTTTTAATTTTATTTGCCAATAAATAAAAATTAAACTCTTTAAAATAATATGCGGTGAAATTCAATCACATGATGAGATCGTAATTTTCAATACTATAGCTATAATATTTTTTTAATTTGGTATAGTTATAATATTTTTATTAACTATTTTATCAAAAAATGTAATTTTTAAAACAGAAAACGTTGTAACGTATTATATATGTTAGATAAAATACGGAAATAGGCCACTTGAATACCGCAAAATTGGAATTTTGCTTTGCTCGCTATTTTTGTTTGGCCAAAAAGCTACTTTTCTTTGGAATTCAGCTCCTTTGGTGGCTCCAGTGGATCGTTTCTACATTTCTCATGAGCTGAAACGCGTTTTGGTATTACGATCGCCGATCCTAATTTGCAATTTGCCAAAATAAAGTCCACCCAGAACCAACGCATCAATTCCACAACCGTCTTTCTCGTCAACTATAGTGCTCGCGCAGTCACGCCTAGAGTAGACTCAATGCTGTTTAGGATGAGAATTCATGAACCTGGCGCGAGGGATATAGTTGACGGAAAAGACGGTGATGAAATAGCTGCATTGATTTAGGCTGGATTGTATTTTTATAAGTTGTAAATTAAATTTAGGTTAAAATAAATTTTTAGTCCTTATATATGTTTCAAATTTTAGTTTTAGTCCCTATATTAAAAAAATTTTGGTTTCAGTCCCTAAACTGGTACTTTATTAAGGGTTAGTACTTACCGTTAGAAAATCACTAGATGATATTAGTTTTTGCCAACGTACCTAACAGAATATAATATAGATATGTTATATTGTTAATATAGTCTTGAAAGGTCCTCTTTTAGGCATGAAACAGCCTTTTTCAAAAAATGGAAAATAAACTAAAATAGTATCAAAATAACATTTTTTAAAGTTGAAACGAACTCAATCGAGTTTCACTATATTTCATGTCAGGTCCGTTAGCCATGTTAGAAAAACTAATACTATTTAATAATTTTCTAACAATAAGGGCTAATTTAATACTATTATAGGGACTTAAACCAAATTTTTTTTTAATATATAGTGACCTAAACAAAAAAAAAATAGTATAGGGACTAAAACCAAAATGTCGGACACATATAGGGATCAAAACCTAGTTTTAGCCTTAAACTTAAAATTCTATTTTATAATTTTAATTTTGATATTTAAATGAACTATATATAAAATTTTAGATTCAATTTTTATGAATGATTTGAGAGTTTTATCCTTATATAAATCAACCTACTTAGAATAAGATCATATGATCTACTAAATTTTAAATAGTAGTAATTTGTTTTAAAAGAAAAAAACTTTGCTTAGCCTAAATAGGCACATGCTTATTTATCTTAAGCCATTTTTAAATCCAAAATGACTTCTTTTAAAATAAAAAATATAAAAATCTAACTTCACTTGAAAATTTATTAAATAGATTAATTTTGATACATGTCAATGTAAAAGAGATTAATACATATGATTTTTGAGATAGTGAGTATGAGAGTCAAATACTTTTATTGATTTCATAATACAAGATTGAATACTTGTGTTAAAACTCTTTGGTACTAACAGTATATCAAAATTAATCTTTGAATTAAATGTCTTTAGATAGGTAAAAAAGTTCTACTTTGCTTGTGAGAATGTAGTTGATTCCTAAAATGAAAGGCCAGAGAGATAAAGTGGATGAAGAGGGATCGACAAGGTGACGACGAGAGAAGGAAGCCATGAATGTGGTATCACTCTACATAGACAACCTACCAAGATCGATGTGTAAGGGATGGCTTTGGCTACTATTTCAACATGAAGGGAGGGTGATAGATGCCTATTTGTCATACAAGAAGAAAATGAGCACAACCAACTTGTTTGGTTTTGTTCAGTTCCAAGGGATGGAGGACGCAAAGAGGGCTATCAAAAGCCTTAATGGATTAGAGATACAAGGATGTAAAATGTCGGTGCAAGTGGTAGCTTATGAGAAAAACCAAAGACCTATTGAAGGAAGGCAAGGGGATGTTGGAGAAAGGGTGAGGTTCAATGGCAATCAAGCAAGAAGGGTTGAGAGAACTTTCAAGGAGCTACTTATAGGAATAAAAAACCTAGTGCGAATGAACATCAGGGGATAATTACAGCACAAGCTAAAATGAAGAAGGTAAAGAAGGGTTATGAACATGAGAAACCAAATAATTTTGTCTTTGTAACTAGGGAAGTATGTGAGGATAATAAGGAGTGGTTGAATAGAAAAGTTGTGTAGCTGTAGTGAGAAGCCCTATAAAAGTGGAAATAGTAGCAACCAAAGTAGCATATCCTGATCTCTGAATGTTGAGAAATATGGTAGAGCAGAGAAAAGAGAGAATTGAAAGTGAAATCTAACTACCATAACCTCCTAATTAATTCTAATTAACAATTTGTAACAACCTAAGAAATTCTATATACTCTAACACCCCCCCGCAAGCTGGAGGATGTGTACATTAGCATCTCCAGCTTGGGATGAAAGTGCATTACAACAAACCAGAAAAAAAAATACAATGATAATATCGGTAAAGGCAACAAGATGCTGAAAATAACAAATGTTAGGGAAGGTTGAGGTCCATAGCATTTCTTTTGGCGTCTCCACAACTCTCGTCCCAACTAGAAGCAATCATCAATACCAATGAAGAGAAATGCTTAACCACTCAAGCAGAAGTTACCCAACCTTAGAGCCTAACCACTTGGCAGAAGCAAACATCAAAGCCATAGGGCTATCAAAAAATCCCAATTTAGGGAACACCATTCAACAAACTCAACAAATAACTTAACCACTGAGAGCAGAAGCAAAATCATTCATGCCTAACCACCCAGAACAGAAGCTAAATCCATGCTTAACTATCCAGACAAAAGCCATATCTAAAGCTTAACCATCAAGACAAAAGCAAAAACAAAGCTACATCAGGCTAAACAAATCAGAACCAATTCTGGACAATTGTCATGCACTATAATCCGAGCCAAAGATGGAAAATATCAAGAAGAACCGAAATAATCCAAATTTGAGAAATAATCCTCAATGTACCGAAACTGCAAACATCTGATATTCATCATGAATAAGAGGTTCACTGAGCAACAACCAACATACATATCTAACTATGCAAAACTGAGCAAAGCTTGAAGAACAATCACAAATACAGGAGATCGAACACTTGGTGTGCACAAAGCAAATCAGCAGATCTTGACCAACTCTTGAACCAGAAAATTCAACAGCAAAAAATCGAACAAAACCAACACCAAAGCGCACCAAATCTTCAACCACAATCACCAAACACAAATCTTGAACTAAAAAAAACCTACCGATCGAACAAAACGAAATATGTTGAGAAATGAAATGAAAAATGGAGGAATCACCAATTAACAAGCTTCGATCAACAAAGCCTTGAGCACATAGAACCTGACTCACGCAGGGATCTGACTAGGTACCACAGCAAGACTGAAACAGAACCAGCAAAGAGCATGAACGAGATCTGACGGAGCACCACCGCAAGCTTAGAGCAACGACGCCGGAAACACGAACGGAGCCGAAGACAGACTAGATCGAAACCAAGGAAGACACCGAAAATGTGAAGATTTGACGGTGAAGCAGAGCCAAAGAGCTAGCATCCTCCATCGCAAATCTGCCAGAGAACAAGAACAAACTCCAGATCTGAAATGAGGGAGACGAGCCAAAACCGGTGGCTAACTGTCTATTGAAACTGGGACTATTCATGAAAAAACGGATATGATCCGTTATGCTGCTAAATTTTCGGTAAAAATATGTGAGAGTTAAGGATGTTCATATGATGAGTACATGGCTATCATGCAAGTATGAGATGTTTAAAAATAAGGTATGAAGCATATGCATCCATGAACCCTATGATTAAGGATATGATGATGATTGCACATCCTAAGGAGTGTAACATGGCGATCATACTCTAGCATGTGACATGACAATGAGATCCCTTTACTTGGAGGCACATGGCCAAATGAGATCCCTCTCCCTCGGAGGCACGTAGCCAGATGAGATCCCTCTCCCTCGGAGGCACGTAGCCAGATGAGATCCCTCCGAATTAGAGGCACGTCGTCAAAATGAGATCCCTCCAATTAGAGGCACGTCTAAGCTCACATCCTAGGGACGACGATACGTAATGCCTAGATGTGCCAAGAAAAAAAAGTAAAGAAAACTAAAGATAGATGAATGCGCTTACATCAAGAAGTTTTTTGCATCCATCTCTGCATGTTATTCAATTGTGTTGTATCTTATTATGAATCGTTACATTATGATTACTTGTTCTTCATATTGATAAGTTAATTGTTTGAAGTTCTCTGTTTATCAAGTGGATGACTAAAATGAACTCTGCTTCGGATAATACGTTTTCAAACTATAAAACTGAAAAGTCTATTAACATGTTTACCTTTTTCATAATAAACCGAAATAACTGGAGATAATAATGATGACACAGTATGTGATAGTTAATTGAATCCTACTGAGAATTTATAATTCTCAATATATTTCCGTATTATCTCTAGATAGTTCAAAGAATATTGGGGATGGCTAGAGGTTGTTATCAAACAAGGTCCATTTAGGTAATAGTAACAACTCTTAAGTAAGGTGCTGTAACACCTTACCAGACAAAGTACTATACTTAAGTCATAATATATTATCTGATAAGTGATTACGTGTGGTGAACTGATTAAATTCCATTTTCTGTTTCATTATCAATTACCCATGTAGAGTTGACTATTCACTTAACAAATTTTCTGTTTGACGGTGGAATAAATACTAGAAAATCGTTGTATCGGAAGTATCATAACATAAATAAAAATGCAAAATAGATAGAGCTACTACAAATTGCATTATTTATATATATATATAGACGTCTATTTTCAAAGTTGACAAACGATACATAAAATGGTACAAGGTAATAAAATGAGGCTGCTAACACAAAATAAATCGGCCTGTCCCTATGAGCAGTACCCTAACTGGTCCCCACGGGACATTTCATGTACAACTCCTAACTCCTACCCATCTGCCCATAACCCAGATTGCCAAAAGAGGGGGCCACCCTGTACATCTGCTACTGCTACAGCATGCACACTATCTAAATGGATTTCGAGGAAAGGAATCCGTTTGCCATGCTGGCGTCCGCAGGAGTGTAGTCCACGCTTAGAGCAAAGGATGAGGAAGATGAACTCACTGCCTCAGACGGATCCTCCTCAGACATCGAGACCGAGGACATCTGCTGTGGTGGTGATGTGGGCGGAGCCGTAGGAGTTGCTGCTGCTAGTGGAGGTGGAAAGGGATGGACCATGTAGAGGGGGATGGCAATATAAGGGACGGCAGGGTCGAAAAGTGGATGCACGAGTGATACAGCAAAATCTCTCTGGAAGAAAAAATAAAGGCGAAACTGACATCTACTGGATATATATACAAAGTCCAAAAACGGGTCGAGGCAGATATAGAGCTTAGGAAACTCGATGAACAGAACTCCGATTGCCACGTTCTCCATGGTGTGAGAATGATGCGGAAACATATAGTAGGGTGAGAAACAAAGATTTCTCAGTAGGAATTCCTAAATCTATACATATCTGTCATCGCTGTCATTCTCAGTTATTTCGATTTTTTTTTTGTTAATTAAGAGAAAATGTTACATCAACAGGATGTTGCACTCAATTAGTTATAGAAATCATAGTCCGAAACACAGCTTAGTTTTACTTAAGGACATAAGGAAAATTAAACAGAGAAATAAGCATCAAGACCTGTTTTTTGACATAGTTAAGTGACAGTTATAAGGTGTGTATATATATATATATATATATATATATATATATATATATATATATATATAAAACTGCCAATAGTGCCATTAGCTCAACGTATGATAATAGAGATTGTGGATATGCAGAAATAATAATGCACTTGACCCTTAACTCATACTTTTCCATACTTGGTCCCCTAGGAGTCTATTGGCCATAAACTCCTACGTAATAGTCCACTTTTCAGGATCGAGCTCATTCCTATACAGGGTCACCGAGTTTACTTTCCCCGACTTCCCCACTGATCTATCCCTCTTAACTTTGTTCAGGAACTGGCTCAAGTCACATGGAAATCCTTTCTCATTCTTATAAATGGTAGCATTGCTTATCTAATTTACTTTGATCACTGCATGCATAATTTGTAACTTCATATTAATTGCGCTCTCTGCCAAAATTTCGGCAGCATAACGGATCGTGTCTGCTTCTCCATGAATAGTGCCAGATAACTAGAATGTTCAATCAGACAGAAAATCCAATATAGAACATCATATTCATACCAAGAATATAACAATATTAATAGGCAACATAGAAAAGGGCTTTCTGCCCACTTCAATCAATTCTGCCTGAAATTTATAAAATCCACCAAATGTTCATTTTAATTCATTTAGGTTTGCATTTTGGACATGTTATAACTCTATGTGTCTAGTTTCCAACTCTTTGGTCCCATCTCCTTTTGATTTGTATAACTCAAGTTATTTGTATTTTATTTCAGACTGCCCTATTCTTAGCCAAAATTTCACTCTTATAAAAGAAAATTCACTAAAAATAGAAACTTGAGTGAAATCATAAGAAATTAATCAATTTAAAGCTAACAGAACAAGCTTTCAAATGAAATAAGTTGCATATCATTTTCATGAGTATATTTTGAGATATAAGTCCCGAAACTCGACCCTACTAGGCTACCCTGTTCCAGACCGGTTTGAACTTAAGTCAACTTCATTGATATGCTAGGAACAAATGGCAATGAATCTAACTCTGAAATTTTTATGGGATGTTCCCTTATATGTTAACTTTCAAACAACTTTGGGTTCACTTAATTTGGAGTTGTGTAGAGTGAGTTACACCGTTCTCAACTCATACTGTCCAATGGCCTTATATTTTATATGTATGGAAAGCCCTGAATGTCTAGTTTCATGTAAAAATGGATTCATCAAATTTAAACGGCTGTAGGCGGAGCCGTACACTCCGCCGTACGGACTGCTGAGGAAAACCCTAACAGCTTCTTGAATTGTTCTCTATCCTTCAAGCTCTTTCCTACCGATTCCAATTCTAATCACAACATCCATGCAAAATCAACCATAAACCATCATCATCACTCCACATAACATCAGTATCATAGGGTACACAAGACCCCCATACAGCCCCAAACCAAAGAAAGTAAGAAGAGAAGTAGGATTTCCTACCCTGTCTAGTTGAAATTTAGTTGATTTGGTGTCTTAGATGGAAGCAACTCTTGATGAGACTTGAAGAGGGGATGAAGATGGAGTGAAGAGGAAAGTGAATAAAAGAGAAATGAGGGGAGTCTCAGCAGCTAGGTTAGCTGAAAGTTTCAAGGAGAGAAGAAAAGAAAAAGGTGAAGATTTTTGAAGCAAGCTTCACTTTGATTGGTGGATTCCACCTTGCCTTCCAATTTGGCTTGGCTTCCCACTCTTCATGGCTGAAAGTAGTGCCACATGTGGGGGGTATCTTGGCTAAATCCTAGCCATTCATCCTAGGACACTCATAGTATAAGTTCTATTGATCCGGTTCCAACAGTTTAAAATACCGAAATCTTGCCGATTTCTCTTAAATCGGTAAACTGGTTTTAGAAAAATTCTGTGAGGTTTCCTATGTTCCTAATCTAATTCCATCAAGCCTAATCCTTCTAAATCACACTTAATTGGCTTTAAGTGGATGTTTAATTGAATTCTAATTAAACCCACTTATTCGATAAAAATCGAACAACTCAGTTATTAACGATAAAATTTTTCGGAAGTTCCAGGTGCTATAACTTAAGCATCGTACTATACTTGGGAGGGTTTTACATCTGCCACTCCAACAAACAATGCATTGGTTTTATGCCATTTTTATATAATCTTTATATTGCTTAAATTATATTAAACCTTATAAAATTTTAAAATAGTACTACTAAATGTCAATGAGTTCATAATAATTGTTTTTTACTAATTCTTAATGTTGAGTTGTTAGAATAAAATTAATTAGTTATATAATATTTATAACATTAGATACATCATTTTTTTTAATGAAAGATTGTAATTCGTTCAATAGAAAGATCCTAAGTTACAAGATCCCTAATAAAATTTGGGACTTCCCTATCCAGACCTTTGTTCCGATAGATTTTGCATGATGGGCCAAAGAATCTACAACTTTATTACATAACTTAGGGACAAACTAAGCTTTAAATCTCCTAAGACCCAAACCACTTATCTCATGGGCCAAGCTCCCATTGTAGGATAAATCCTCTAAGCTATTCTCGAATTGCTCAAAAACAGTCGTAGAGCCCCCCTCTAATATAATAGCTTGAAGCCCCATTTGTATAGTGAGCTTAACACCTTCTACCATAGCCAATAGCTCTACTTTGCACACTTCTACCCAACCTTCTTGCCTTTATGTTCTTGCAACTATAACTTTGCCTTTGCCATTCCTGGTTATCACGCTTAGTCCAATCACTTCTTCTTCCTCAAAAATTGCGGCGTCTGTGTTCTATTTGAACATCCTAGCTTATGGTCTTCTCCATTTGCATGGGTTGGCTCCATGGGTGAGTTAACTTCATCCTTCTTCTTGGCTTGTTAGTAGCTCCATAGGTTTAACATTGCCTATTCCACTAAGTGTTCTGGGGCTTTCATTTCTTTTCCTTGCGAGATGTATGTTCTGAGCTTCCAAATGGATTCCCAAATAGCTACTACTTTCTTCACATTATCCTTGCTAAGTTGCTGGGAGTCCCCTGCAAAAACAACCAAGAGCTTTTGTTAGTAATTGGAGATGAGTCCATGGCTACACCACTTACCTATTTAGTCAATTTTGAGTAAGGGTGGGCTTTGAACAAGTGCCGCACTAATTTTGATGGGTGCTGACAAAGGTAACAGTTATGTTGTATGTCCATCCCTTTCTTATTTAACCTGTGACATGTAAGGAGGATATTTCTCAAAGTCCTTTATAAGGAAACTTTTGTTTTTGGTTGAATATTAAGCTTCCACAATTGTTTCCATCTATTTTTAAATTGCTTCAGATGTTGACAGCTTGATGCCCTTTGTATCCTGACTGAACTAGTACATGCATTTTGCTTGCCATTCTTGTCTAGATCCACTTCTTACTATATATATGCCTTTTGATTCATGAGTCCAATAGACTAAATCTTCCAAATTTGATGAGAGAGGAAATTTTTTCAATTTCCTCTTTATCCTGTCCAGAGAATATGTTTGACAAGAGCTACATGTTCCATCTTGGAGAGTTATCTAGAATGAGTTAGTGGACCTTAGTGACTAGTGGGTTATCTGCTTTTGGGGTAGATACTTCAAGTTCACATTATTGGGTAGCCAAGGGTCTTTCCATATATTAATGTTGAACCCATTCCTAACTCTCCAAACTTTCCTTTTCTTGAGTAATTCTCTTCCCTTAAGTATGCTTCTCAATGTGAATAATGGATTTGCTCCAATATGAGCATTCATGAAGGATCCATTGGAGAAATATCTAGCTTTTAGAATCCTTGAAACTAGTAATTATGGGTAATGCATAATTCTCCAACCTTGTTTGGCCAACATTGCCAAGTTAAACATGTGGAGATCCATGAATCCCATTTCTCCTTCCTTTTTAGCCTAACAAAGTTTCTCTTATCTAATCCAATGGATCTTTCTTGAATCGATTTGGTTTCCCCATCAGAACTTTGCCATCATAGTTTCTAACTCCTTGCAAAGTGATATGGGAATTTTAAAGCACGCCATCGAGTAGGTGGGGATAGCTTAAGCAACCGCTTTTATGAGAATCTCTTTGCCACAGTTAGATAGCACCTTTTTTTTTTTTTTCTAGCCTTGAACTCTTTTACATATCCTATCCTTTAGTGATCGGAAGGCATGAATTTTTGACCTTCCAACCATTGATGGTAATTCGAAATACTTTTCTAATTAGGCATTTGTTATGTTCCTTGTTTGACAAATTTGCTATCTAGCTTCCCTTGGAGTGTTAGGGTTGAATAGGATTGATGATTTATCATAGTTTGTGTTGCCATAATCCTCTCCCAAATTGATATAAAATATCTAGGATTTTTCCATAGTCCTCTTCTAAACCTTTTGAGAATATTATGCTATCATCTGTAAAGAAGAGGTGTGAAACTTTAGGAGCCATTCTAGTCACCCTAATTCCTAATAAATAATTTTGCTTCTCTGGTTGATTAAGTAAGGCCAAAAAATCTTCTACACATTGCACAAAATAAGTATGGAGAGAACGGGTTTCCCCGCCTCAACCCTCTTTAAGGTTGGAAAGATTTCGCTAGAAATCCATTAACTAGAATTTCATATGATACTAATGATATGCATCTCATGACTAGATCTATCTAGCATTTTATAGACCCCACTTCCTCATTACAACCTTCAAGTATGTCCATTCTACACTGTCATATGCTTTGGTCAGATCGAGCTTAATAGCCATATATCCATCCTTTTTGCCTCTTGTTCTTAATAGCATGGATAATCTCATATGCTATTAGGACATCATTAGAAATTTGCCTATTCTTGATAAAAGAACTTTGAGATTAAGATATTATGTGGGACAGAATTATCTTTAATATGTTGGCCATACCTTGACTTGCTATCTTGTAGATTACATTGAACAAGGATATAGGTTTGAACTGCATCATATTCTCCAGGTTTTTTTTTATCTTTGGTATAGGAACTATAAAGGTTTTATTAACCATTTTAATAGAGGCCCTATTGTTTAGAAAATGAAGGCATGCCCTCGTGATATCTTCTTCCACTAATCCCAATTGTTTCTAAAAAACGATAATAGGATTTTGTCTAGTCCTGGAGCCTTATTTGGGATCATTTGAAAAAAAGCTTCCTTGATCACTAAAGGTGTGCAAGGTAATGTTAAAAACACATTCATTTCCTATGAGATTCTGATTTCCATACCTTTCAATGGTTTCTCTATATCATTTAGTTAAGAGGTTGTAAAAAGTGACTAGAAGTATTTTCTAGCTGCCGCTTCTATTCTTTCATCCCCCTAAGCCCACTCTCTATTTTCATTTTTGATTCTTGCTATGTGATTCTTCTTTTTCCTAGCTATGGCTCTGCCATGAAAGAAAGATATATTGATATCACCTTCCTTTAGCCACTCAACTCTAGACCTCTGCCTCCACATAATCTCTTACCTTTGCAATAGCTCATCAATGTGTCTTTTGTAATGTTTCAAGGCTGCTATAATGTTGTCCAAGGGTGTAATTTCATCATAGTCTCTATTCCTTTGTGGCTACTTTTATCTGATGATTGACATTCTCAAAAGTTGTTTTGTCCTATATTTTCAATTTTGCAGCTAACACCAACGGAGAGTTTGCCACATCTCCTAAAGAGTTGATTTGACCCAAGTAGTTCCAACTTTTTCTAATAATTTGAGTGCACTCCTCCTCTATTTCCCATATTTTCCCATAACTATATGGCTTTCTTCTTCTTTTATCCATGGCAGCAAGTGTCGCAGCCTGCTCCCAATTACAATTTTAAAATACTTAATTACACTAAATTTGAAGTATAGTGCAACCAAGGTCGTCTCACAAGGATGTTGTTGCTATCTAGTTAAGTAACAAGGGGGTATGTGCAAGCATGCAGTCAATAAACTATAAAAGAAAATTAGATGAAAATAAAAACACTAGTTCAAAGAGTTCCTTAGGTATAAGGTGAATCAATCATTAACGCACAATATATCAAACACATGGAGTGCAGCTAATTTGAGCTATTAGAGAGACCTCTACTAATAACCCCACAATTCTACCAAGAGAACTCTAGGAATTCAACCAACACATAATTGATTAGATAATTAAAACCTCAACTCTAATTAACCTATGTTGATTTCTAGCCCCAATTGTATTAGCTTAGGTTTGAACCCAAACCCAATTCCTAATTCTTTAACTAATCAAGTTCATACCAATTGACCAATTAGCAATCACCCAACTAATTCCTCATTCATAAACTCACATATCAATACCATTCAATGCAAATTTACAAATAAAAGAGGGTAAAGAATCAAGAAAACAAACATGATTGAAATTCAAGTATAGGGTTTCAAGATTACAACCATAATGCCCTTGGAGTCTCCTTGAACTAGCTTGAAATCCTACTCCTCCATAGCAATGAAGGTTACAAAATAGAACCCAAAACAAGTATCTTACAAAATGAAAGGAAAAGAAAAAGGAAACAAGAGGAGAGGAGAAGAGAAGAAAGAAAAAAAATGAAAAATGTTGGAGATAGATGAGTCCTCTTCGCGTCTCAGTTTTCTCTCCTCTTATCAGACCTCAAATGTCAAAATTCAAAAATACCCTTGAGCCCAAGTTAATCCTCTGCCTCTTAGCTTTAAGTGGACACCCAATTTGCTTAATTTGGACTTGAAATGAAAGAGTTATGGCCCAATCTTTATAGCATGTTCAGATTATACGTGTATTCACATCAGTCCATTTTAACAGCCAATAAGTCCATGAAGATGTCATTATTTTGGAGAATGATCTTCATATGAATTGAAGCTTTATGTCTTAGCTTTCAAATGGCACCGGTTTCACCTCAATTCAATGTCTACAACTCACGTTATGGCCCAATTAGTGCACACTGTTCTCGTTCCAGTGTAACAGCCTTGTTCTGACTTCGTGGCCCAATTCGACCCACTAGACATCTGAATTAGTTTTTGACTTCTTCATCAAAGTTGTAGATCTTTCTCTCAGCTTTCCTACAATATAAAATTTGTAATTTTTAGATATCTGCAACTCACGATACAGCCGTAATACAAAAACAGTATAAATTTGTAATAGTGCTGGAAAATACAATTAAGCCCAATTAGAGTCCAAACTTATAAAATGTGTCCAATATTATTCAATTAAGCACAAAAGAGGTTCAATAAACTAAATATGAGGGTTAATCAATGTATCAAAATATTGCTTATCAATCCACTGCTATGTGTTCCTGTGTCATCTTCAGATAGCACAGGAATCTAACCGACACTGGCTCTTCTAGTGAGGATTGATGTTAGCCATATGTATCTTAGTACTAGATGATTGATAAATAGTTGAAACTCTTAGTAGAGCTCTCTTATGCATTTTGTAACTACTACAAGCAAGGCTAGATTCCTTATCATATAATGTAACTATGATGTGGGCTCTATATATTCAAATGAAGTTTCCACTTTCTTTATTCGCTTGTTTATGTTTTATTCAGTATGACGAAATAATTATTATACAATTTCCCCTGAACTAGAGTCAATGATAAAACAAGGTCCGCTAATTTATTCATAGTATAACACCTTCCTAAGTACAACATCATGCTTAAGTCATAGCATCATACATAGGAGTTACTACCAATAAATTAGCGAACTTTGCTTGATTAGTTATTGTATGGTCGAGTGAATAACATAATATCTATTGTTGTAGTTCTGAGTAAATATATAAACAAACAAATAGGGTAAATAGAAATTCCTTTACATACATAATTATTTACATTATAGTTGCAATTATCAGGTTACATAACTAGACTTCTAGTCTTGCATAACAACCTTTCAATTTACAATGAAGAGCTCTACTAAGAGCTTCAACTACCATAATAGACAACTAGTGCTAACATATGTATATATTTGACAGCAACCTTTAGCAGCCAATCCTATCTCGGTTAGGTTCTTCAAGGAAGGTCATCATCAAGAGTCCCTGAGCTGTCTGGAGATGACATGGGAGCGCATAGGAGTAAGAATTTTATATTCTCAATAGGCATCCTAAGCTATCAAACAATCAACGTCGTCATAATCATCCTAGCTGTTGTGTTTGTTAAGAAAATTGTGATTTCATACATATGGATAACGATTCATTTATTAAGTTTAGGAAACATATTCTTCTAAAGTAAGTTAATTTTAACTCACGCACTTAGTTCAAGCATGGCAACAATCACACAACTGATAATAATACTTGGTCCTGATAGATTATACTATTAAACAAAAGCAAACAAGCTACATGCTCATGGATACATGACTTGATACATTTTCTTATTTACTTTCTTACTTAGCATGTGCTCTTAGTCTTTACTGCCATTGGATAAACTGTTCTAGGATATGAGTTCATTCCGTGACTGTCATTACATAGTACTAATCTCAAATCAAACTAAGTTGATAAGGGGATTCACGTGCCTCTAATTGAAGGGATCTCATCTTTTAGTTAACTGCCTCTTATTAAAGGGATCACATAGTCTTAATATAACTACCTCCAAGTGGAGAAATCTCATGTTTTTAGCATGCATAATTTGTTCTTCCTTGTACACAAGGATGCTTGATGCACTTATGCTCATACTACATAACTTGCATTTAAAATATTTCTACCTAAAATTCAGTGGTATGACAACTGTAATGTGAGGATTCCCAAAATTTACAATGGTAATTTAACTAGCCAATCAATAAAGAAAACTATTCTAGCACATATAATAAGATTCAATCACACTCGTAATTATATAAGGCACAGATTGCCCCATTTTCGTATATCCTAAATGAATAGCTAAATTATGGCATATATATATATATATATGGTACTAGAATCAACATTTAATCCTCAACCCTTCAATTAGATAGGTCCCATATAGTTTGGAGACCTTTAAGTTGAGTTATATGCAATTTAACTACAAATTAGATTTAAAATTCTGTAATTCTGTCCAAACTTGTAAATTACACCAAAAATCCAGTTTAAACCCTTTTGATCTCAAAGTCTCCAAGACTATTGCTCTATTAGTCTATTTTCAAACCTCTTTAGTGCCACTTAATTTTGATAAGTATAACTCAAGTTATTTAACTTTAACCTACTACTGCCCTATTGTGAGATAGTTTCAAACACCTAAAGTGAAAAATCAATAAAATTCCATTATTTACCTTTTTCTCTGGAATATACTCAAATGAGCTCACTTTCAAACAAACTAAGTTCCAATCAATTTTGCCAAGGAGAGCTTAAGTTATAAGCTCTAGATTGAAGTTGCCTTGTTTCGACACATATAGATCATAGGGTAAATTTGTGGAATTAATGAGAACAACTCACTGGGAGTTTGAATATGAAAATTTATAGACTTATTCTTCTATGTGTTATCTTTCTAACAAAATTAGTTGCACTCAATTTGAGGGTCTATAAGGCAAGTTATGCCCTTTAGAACGCTACTGCTCAAGTTCATCTTACTCCGCTTATAGTCTATTTCAAAAATTCATAACTTATTCATCTTAAATCCAATGGACCTCAAATTTCATGGGTATATTTTCTATAAGTTAGTTTTCAATTAAAAGTGGTTTCACTCCAATTGAAGGTTCTTAGCTTAAGATATGATGTACGAATTCACTATTGCCCAAAACTATCTAGAGTAGCTTATTACTATTCGAGTATTTTTTAGTTCCAACCTTGTTTCTCTTACTAACCCAAGTGTCACTAGTTCTAACTCATTGATATAAGCCTAAAGAACACTATCCTTAGGAAAAATATATGAGGAACAAAAAGAATGAAAACCCTAACTCATCTAGCAATATATACACATATAAGGTAATTTCGGAGTCTACCTCACTTCCAAGCTTAAGAATACTTCAAATCTTGCTTTCTCCAACACTAAAACTCCCTTGAAATCACAAGCCAACACCTAAGCTCTTCCTTTCTCCTTCTGGGCTGAAGGTAGATGTGATCCAAAGAGGAGAGATTTTGGCTTCTATGTGGTTTAGAAGGTAGCAAACAAGCTCAAAACCTAGATAGATGTTGAAGAAACAACAAGAACTAAGGGGTTTTGAGTTTTGTAAGAACAATAATGGAGGGGAAGGATTAAGTGAAGGATCAGCTGGGGGGTTTTGAGGGAGAGAAAAAGATGATGAGATTTTAGGGTTTTTAGAAGATGTTTAGGTAGATTTTTAAAAAAAGTAAAGGCGACTCACTATAATGACTCACCATAAATGTGTGGCCCACATTGCTTCGTGAAATTTTGGCCATGTGGCCCACTTGGGCCAAATATAATAGGTGTGATCTTATAATGATTAAACTCTTTTGTATTTCAAACCTCCACTGGACCAATTTCTTGTGTTATGAGAAATTGTTAAAATTTTTACGGTGCAGTTAAAATTCTATTATCGACATAATTTTAACTATATTATATTATCACTTTTATTATTCTATGTTCTCACCTCTATTTATAATCTAACAATGTTAATTATTGACACAGCTAAATCAGGGTGTTACAAGTAGCAATTCCTAAGTGTGGTGTTATGACTTACTCATGATGTTATACTAAGCAAGGTGTTACCCTCCCCTAATGTACTTACACCCTTCTCCTTTCCTTTAGTTATCTTATTTTCCAACTTTCTTCCTATTGCAAGACCCAAATCTACAATAAATTCATTCAAATTTCTGCTTCTTGATCCTTTAACCATATGTCCATCCACTTATTGTTCCTTCCAACTAGATTAGACCAAATCTGCCCTAAAAGACCCTTTGCCCTTATCTAATCTCCATATGGTAAGTTATCTTTATCTACTTCATCTTCTAATCTTTCATAATCATCCACCACATGTCCGATTAAGCCACAAAGATGACAGAAATTTTGCATTCTTTCATATTGTATGGGAAACCATTGTAGATATTGATCTTCCTTAAGCCTTATTTTGATGCCCCTCCTCAATGGTTTCCTAATGTCCAGCATGATCAAGATTCTTAAGAAAGTGCCTTTCACATAGTCGTCATTGTCAACATCTACTTGAAGGCACCCTCCTAGCATATCTCCTATCTCGTTTCCTATTTCTTCTGTCAACATGCTCATAGGAAGATCTAGCACTCGTAACTAAAATGGAGATTTGTTGAAGCAGATATCAGATGGTCTTTAAGTTTCATAAAATTCTTGGATAACCAAAATATTCCTATCAAAAGTCCAAAAGCGACTAGCCAAGACTTTATCATAATCTCTTTTAAGGAAGAACTCAAAAAGTATACTATTCTCCCTGATTTTCTTGAATTGCAACCCTTTTTGAGACCTCTCCACCTTTTCCATTGTTCTTCCTAGAGCCCCATGGTTGAAAGGTCTAATTATCACCAGTTAACCTACTAATCTGAATTTGTTATGTGCAATCGAGCTTTCTGTATTCTTGTCTTGCCTTATTGGTAATACCATGTCTTCTTCTTCTTAGAGCAAGAAGCTTTTTTAGTGCTTTACTAATTCCTCTACTATTTCTCCTTATTTGCCTTATGAAAACTAACCTTTTCCACACTCACAAGTAAGATGAACACCTTATAAGAAGGTTGCAATGCTCACTTCCCAAAGACAGCAAATCCAGAAATGTTGGAGCTCACCTTGAGAGAAAGACTAATTTTGTTATTGTTGATGGTTTAGATCTTTATGCAAATTTATAAGTTAAAAAGGTTAGATTTTTCTCTACCACTTTCTTTCCTTTATGCTATCTATCAATATATAGTGTTTGATTTTAACCCCACATTTGATGGGCTTCCCACTTGGATTCAACTCAGTTTGCATCCAAGTTGTTGATGGCCATAATTATCCTAGCCAAAGAAGTAGTGTTGTCCTCAAGACCTAGTTGGGTATCAACAGCAAGGGGGCTTACACAGGCAAGTTTGATGGATCTTTCCCTTGTGAGAGGAATTTCGAGAATTAGTTCTTAGACAAAGAGGAAGTAGCCACAACATTAGCAGTAAAAAAGAAAGCAAAAAAGGTAAAAAGAGTGACAGTAAAAGGAGGAAGAATCTCAATAAATTCAAAACTACTTTGAGTAAACGAAAGACGAGATCTGTCATGTAGGAGGATCTTGATGTTCAAAATGAGCAGTGTGTCATCTCAAATTTGGGCAAAAGTCTTAGCCTAATTGCTGAGAACAATGATTCGATTGTTGAGGCTTTGGCACAAGGTTTGAATTTATCTAAGAATAAGGGTTTGATCCAGAATAAATCTCCGAGAAGAAGAGGTAAAAGAAAGTCCAACAAAAAAAGGTCAGAATAGAACGGCAAGACTTTAATTAGTTTAGGCGTGTTTCTTTTTTCAGCCTCTCTTCTATGTCTTTTGGTGTCTCTATTAGTGTATCTCAATATTGGTGTGTGATTTATTTTGCAGGGCCATGTTTTGGCCTTTGTATCTTGCTTTTTTGGGCATTCTTGTTTACTCCTCTCCCCTTGAGAGTTTTGAGCTTTCTCCTAATTATCGGGAAAAAAAAAGGGGTAAACCAAAAAGTCACTATATGCTAAAATTATAAAATGTTTTATGAGAGAAAAAAAGTAAAACATTAAAAGTATTTAACAATGAGGAAAGATGGCATATAGAAGAGTTTTGAGATACTTAGGAATATACAAATACTAAAAGATAATTTTGAAATCTAAAAATTAGTGATAGAGTTTAAATAAAATTAAAAGTGTCAATAGACCATTAATTGGTTGTCAATCAAAATTAAATTTTGAAAATTATTATAAAAAATAAGTAAAAGTTATTTGAATAAAATGACAATAAACACAAAAGGATAGCAACACTCAATGACAACATGAGTCAAATATCCAAGAATCCAATAGAAAAAGTGCAAAATTAATAATGTCTAAGTACCAAATTGCAATATACCTCCATGATTTTACATTGAGCTAGCACCTAAACCCATCAATTGGCCTAAATATATTAACAATTACAAGCTGATAGAAAAAGCTCATTAAATCAGTGATTAATTCTAGAACTAGAGGATTTGAGAAAAGGGACTTTTTTTTCCCAAGGGTGTCACTTTTCGTATTATTGGCGAAGGAAACTAATCCTTTTTAGGCATAGTTATGCTTACCTTTTCAACTGGAGTTTTCTAAAGGAATCGAACCGAGGTCCACCTTGAGGCCATAATATGTCTTTACCGCTATGCGAACTCCCTTGTTGGTATTGAGAAAAATGAGTTGAATCAAGTCTCTAGATTATCAATATTTTCTGTAAAATAAAACTCAAATAAAAAATGCTTATTTGAAACAAAATGGATCACAAGTGATAAGATATTTATTGCCACAATATGAGACAAGTAGACAATAAGCTTCTCAGTTGTTTAAAAAAAAAAAAAAGAAATCTAGATCAGTGCTTTGAGTCAAATATCTAATAACTCATATAACAACTCACTCAATGACAAAATGAGTCAAATATCCAAGAACACATAAGCAAAAGTGCAAAACTAACAATGTCTAAGTAGCAAATTGCAATATGCCTCTATGACAGCACAATGACCTAGCACCTAAACCCATCAATTGGCTTAATATATTAACAATTACAAGCTGATAGAAAAAGCTCATTAAATAAGTTGTTAATGATAGAACTAGAGGATTTGAGAAAAGGAATTTTTTTTCCCCAAGGGTATCCATGTTTCTATTATTGGGGAAGGAGATTGATTCTTTTTTGGTATAGTTAAGCTTATCCTCTCAACTGGAGTTCTATCTAGGAATCAAACCAAGGTCCTTTTTGAGGCCATAATGTGCCTCTATCATTATGCCAACTCCCTTGTTGGTATTGAGAAAAAGGAGTTAGATTAAGTCTCTAGATTGTTAATATTTTCTGTAAACAAAACTCAAATAAAAAAATGCTTGGTTCAAACAAAATCAGATCACAAGTGATAAGATATTTATTTCTACAATACGAGATGAGTAGACAACAAGCTTATTAGTTGTTAAAAAAAGAAATCCAGAAACAGTGCTTTGATATATGGTTTTTATCATAAACTAAGCTCAATGGTTAATTAGAGAAAATAACTTAGCATATAAAGAGATGAACTTAAAAGAGTGAGAGAGAGAGAGAGAGAGAGGAAAGGTGCACCCAAAAATTTATATTGATTTAATTTCTAATATGTTGTTTATATCGAGTCCTCACTAAAGGTGAGATTTTCCACTAAGATCAAGCAGTCTTTACTCACTTAGTTTCTCCAAGCTTAAGCTCACTACAAGAGCACCCAAACTTGCCACCTGAAACCTCCTCTGTTATTGGCTTTTGCACTACCACACAACCTTTTTTCTCTAGTCTCACATAGTAGGCTTTAAACTTTTCACTCAAGTATTACAATGATTAAAGGGAGGAAATCACTCAGAGAAAAGGAAAACTAAAGCTAAAAAGTGATTCTTCACTGAGGCTCTCAAAATACAAGACAATGAAGGAAGATATTGACGGATTTGGCTCAGGGAATCTCTCCTTAAAATTCATGTTCCTTTATATTCCGATGAATGCTTCTTTTAAAGATAAAAGCTGAACGTTGCAGGGCTGGCCGAGGATATTCTTTAGCTATCCTTTCTGCTCAGTTTGAATATACCTTTGTACTTTGTATCTTTTTCTCTTTTATGGTACAATTCATTTGCCCTTTTGTACAAATTCGAACGTTGCGAGCGAGATTGTCCTTGCTCAAGCTGTCTTAGTACAAATTCCACGAGTTGAGTCGATTTCATCTTTCTAGAAAGATCTTCAACAATTTTGTAGTCTTTCACTTGGTTCTAGAGCTTGCTTGGTCACCTCTAAGTTATCCACTAGCTTGTCTCGTTGTTTTCTTTTAGGCACCTTCTTCATCTCTGAATTATATATAATAGCATTATTCCTTATGCTTCCTCATGTCTGATTGATTTTGATTTCTTCTCCCTTTGTTCTTCTTTTAGCACATCAATAATCTTGTAGAACATGTTTATTTTGGCAAGATCAAGTGATTAAATGTTCAATATATTTATAATCATCATCATCACCACCTAAAACACTTAATATCAAACAAATGTGGTGCAAATTCTTTCATCACGAACACTGCAGTATAATTTAAATTTAGTAGCATTTGAAAAATGATATTAAATTACAAAAAAGTGTTGTTAAAACTCATCAATTGCGACATGACCTAAATACAACACTAGTAAAAATGTTATTAAAATGTTTTAACAATATTTTTTAAGTGTTATAATTTAAATAAATGTTGCTAAAATGTAAATGTATAGTAATAGTAATTGTAAGTGACCGGTTATTTAGTAGGATTAATTGAACGTACCGATTGTTCTTCTATCAAATGATATCAAACTAGGCAGATTGGCTCTAGTTGAAATCTCACAAAAAGCGAATAAGATTGAGTTTTCTGTTTTACTTTTTAATTGATTTATCCTAACCTATCTGGTGCTTAAATTCGTTATTAATCACCGAGGGGAATCCATCAGAGCACTAATACAATAGCATGTTATACAAAACAAGAAATAAATTTAAAAAAAAAAAAGGAATTTCGCCTTTTGAACATTTTTAACTCCTTTTTGCCAATCTCTTGATTTGTTGTTTAAATGAAAAGGTAAACATGAATAAGGCCAAAGATAGTAGCGACCAAGTGGGACAGTGGGGGACAGCCTATCCCAAGAATCCACCACTTGAGAAATAGATTTTCGATAGTGGAAATATTATTATCTTTGGCAGGTATGGGTGGAATGAGGAATCATATTATGTTAAGCTGATAAGGACAATTGATATTCTTATTCGGGCAGTGCTTCACATAAACGGATTATATTTATATTTTTATACTATTAATTAGATTTTTTTAAGATTTAAATTAAGGCCCACTTTTTTAATTAATGACAAAAATTTATGTATAATTAATTAAGTTATTTAAAATTTTTATAAATTTAATTTAAATACACTGACTATTAGTCAATAGAAATAATAAAAAGTGACAAGTCATATAAATAACTACCCATTATGATTAGGGGTCCATCATGATTTCTCATTTTTTACTATTTCTATTAATTGATAGTGTAAATCTATTTTACATTATCAGTGCATATCAATTAAACTCAACTTTTATATCAAAAATTCATTCCTTTGATGAAAAGTCTTTAATAAATATTATTTATCTGGACGGATAGAGAGGATATTATATTAGGCATATTAAGATAATAAGTTAATATGGTACAATATAACTTTATGAGTTATTTGGTGACAGTAATTTAATATATTAAAATGGTAGATAACTTAATCAAATTTAGGGAGATAAAATTATAAGGCCTAATTAATTTTTAATATATAATATAATGTATCGTTCACTCTTCACTTGTTTACCATTTTATTAAAGTAAAATAATAATGATAATAACAATAAATATTTATTTAAACTAGAAATTATTTCACAATAAAATAATTTTTTATGATTAATAGTATTTAATATTAAATAAATACTTAGAATAATATAGAAGTATATAAAAAGTAAATAATATTATTAATAAATAATATCTAATATAAAATATAATTAAATATAAATAATAAATAAAAGTTAATATAAGTTATAATTTTATATAACAAAAAGTAATAAATACTTATAAAAACTTTAGTTTAAAATAATAAATATTTAAATAATAATATTCACTTTTAAGTTTATAATTAAATAATTAATAAAAATAAATATTTTATTACAATCTTATATGTTATTAAATTTTTACTTATGATTAGAAAAATTTGTGTATCAAGAGGATAATATTATATTATTAATATATTATTTTATAAAATGTCATGCCAAACATTATTTGGTGTTAAAATCTTGACATATCTTATATAATTAGGGTTTATGCTATTAGGTTTTATACTATCAATCTTTATCTTATATACCAAACAAGCCGTAAGGGATGTTGAATGAAGTAGTGGTTTAGTTAACTAGAGGCGAGAGGGATGTTTGACAAGACTGGGAAGATTCTAGTAAGTTTGATATGATCGATTAAAGAATTACTTAATCATGTATATGGATTGTACATAGGGTTATCAAAATGGGTCAAGCTAGTATGGCTAATCCATTTACTTACTAAAATTAGGTGGGTTAGGCTTCAAAAATATTGACTCATTTAAACTAATTCATTTTTAGCCTAGTTCATCTAACTCATAGGTTAAACGAACCAACTCAATGAATAAATAGGTAGTTTGTTAACCCGTTTATTTTTTCATTTTTTAAAATAAATCTTAACCCTTTGAAAAGAAACCATTCCTCTCCTAACACCTTCGTCCAAGTCAGTAAGAAAACCTTAATGACCCCCTATCATATCCTCTCTCACTCTCCTTATTTGCCTCCCTCTCCCTCCCCTCTATCTCTTCCCTCTTTCAGGCATAGGCAATCTTACTTCTCATCTTGGCTTCTTGGCTCTGCCCCCCCCCCATCCCTAGGGATAGAATTTGGTCAAGGTAAGCCAAGTTTTATCTTACACAAGCGTAGCTTATTTTTAAATATTAAGCCTGAATTTAACCAACTACTTGACATAGACTTTTCTAAAATGTATAGTTTGACATTTTTAAAAGTTTGACCTAACCTGAAAAAATTATTTAAAGGCCTCTTTATAATAAGACTTTTAAATTTTTTTTTTTTGGCCCAGGAGAGGGAGGAGGGGATTGAGAATTGATCCCAGGTTTTGGCATTTTCAGAGGCAGTGTTTAATCCACTGTGCTACTTCACTATAGCCTTATCTACTTAAATAAACTTCTTAATCTATTCCTAAATAGGCTAAACTAATTATTCTTGAACAAAATTGGCCCAACAAGAAAAAAAGCATCCATAAAAACAAAAAGGGAGCGCATCCCAATTTCCTAATTTTCAACGTGTTGAAAGAAAAATGGCAAC
Source organism: Pterocarpus macrocarpus (assembly GCA_031439585.1). NCBI lineage: Eukaryota > Viridiplantae > Streptophyta > Magnoliopsida > Fabales > Fabaceae > Pterocarpus > Pterocarpus macrocarpus. The sequence continues at coordinate 10,905,625 of CM062514.1, forward strand.
CCAAGCCCAAACTCATGCCAACACCAATAAGACCAAAATAAAAAAGGAAAGAAAACAAATGGCCATGAACGTAATGACATAGCAGGGAGAAGCTGGAACTTCTAGTTTTGCAAGCATGGGAGTAGCATCAAAGGTCCAACGCTGACGATGGAAGAGGCAATGCTAGTGCTAGGTGACAGTGCAATGGTGGTGAAGGGTCAAGGTGACACTAAAAATTGAATTAAAATAAAATATAAAAATGGTTTATGAAAATAAAATATCAAAGCTGTACAAAAACCAATTCGTAAAAGAAACTTGCTTAATGGTACAAAACAGTATTCATGAGATCTGCAAGAATGTTTAAAGCAATTGAGAAAGGTAAATTTGTGGAAGGAGTTGATTTTTTCTCTCTCCACATTTGAAACCAAAATCCATCCTGATTGGTTATCCATTCTCTTCACAGCATATTTGCACAGCACTACTTCGTGTCAAATAGCAATCTTATTTGTAAAATTTGTACCAGTGGTTCATCAAAAAAAAAAATTGTACGAGGAGACTTAACCTTCTATCTTGACTCCTATAATTTCTCTCTCTTTTGATTTATTCTCGTCAATCTTTCTTTCACTTCCAATTACATTTAGCCATATTATTCGTATGCATTTGTAAAACGTTTCTTCGAGCCGTTTAACAATGCTTATTTATTAAATAATCTAATTTGCAAAAATAAATCTTTCCCTAAAAATATTTTAAGAATTTTTGGTCCATTCAAGTGCCCACTCCCTTATGATGCGGCAGCTTTTAATCGCGTTTGTTGTTCCATGCGCTCAACAACTACAAATGCAAGAAGTGTTGGAAACATACACATATCACACGCTTACCTCTATGCATATTTCTCATCCCAACTCTCTCACGTTCGTACTAACATACACTTCTTTCTTTTTGTTCCTTCATCAATTTCCTCTCGACACAATAACGTACAAACCTAGTGTAACTATTTCTCACTCCAAAGATGGCCCTCAGAATACCGTTTCTTTTGTTTGTGTGTGTTCTTCCGACGATGGTAGCAGCCATACGCACACACAAGAGCCCTTTCTCCGTGAAGGGTCGAGTCTATTGTGACCCTTGTCGTTTTGGTTTTGAGAGCCCTGCTACTACATATATAGCCGGTAACGCATTTATATTAACAATAATTTGTCTTCTAAAATTTATCTTCTCCTTTCTAGTAGTATAATCCTTCCTAGATATTTGCTTACAATCTTATAATTGTTTGGTAAATTAGTCTTAGTTTTATGTTTAGTAAGCACATGAAGGGTGCAGTCAACACCAATTAAGTTGTTGGTTGCACACAATAAAAATACTTCACACTCAAACAGGGTTGCTAATTTGCTATATGAAGCTATATATTGTCTGATCCATTATGCAGTTTGCAGAATCTAATGATGAAACCCTTATATTTTCTTTTTCGAGGAAAAGGTCTTGTTAGTGTTTTTTTCTTGTTATTTAACCAGGGTATCTTATGCGAAGGTATTGCCGTGACATGCGAGAGACTATTAAATGTTTGCATTATAGCACCCATCTCAATAAGTTACTATTATGATTACTTTGTGTACGTCTTGAAAAATTCAAAATGAAATTTTCATAAAAAAATCATTATTATTATTATTATTATTATTATTATTACAAAGATGCCATTTGATATGAAGTAATTCGTGAAATATGGTACGAATGATGTTCTTGACCAATCAAGTTTGAAGGTACAAATAAAAGAAAGAGAGAAAAAATCAAGAGTAATACTTTTTTATAGACTATATAGCCAATCAAAGGATTTGTGAATATGGCTCAAAAATCAATTTTGTACTAAAAATGATTTTTCTAAAATGATTTTTCTTATTATTAGTATTTTGGATTCCATTTTAGAGTGCTGCGTTTAGTATGAAAACAAGCTACGAATTCTATATGAAAATTATGCGTCACTATCAAAATGGAAGAAAGACGGAAAATATAGGTAAGAAAATAACTTTAAAAGAAGCAAAGTTGGAGGAAAATTGTTTCTACTCCAACAATTGGTAAAAAATCACGAACTATGATAACTACAATGTAACATTATTGTTCAATATTTTAATGCATGATTTTAAATGCATACCATACTGAATCTTGTGGTGTTAGCTTGGTTATCCCTTTTGAAAAAATGGAATTGAAAACATTACATATGTAAAGTTTTGTGAAAGCTCATCTTTGAATTCTTCATCCTTAATTCTAGGGAATAATAAACTAACTCGTAGGTTCTTCTTAACATAAGTTGTCAAATGATTCTCCCCAGGTGCTGAGGTTATTCTACAATGCAAGAACAGGACCACAAATGACATTGTGCTCGGCAAGCAGGGCAAGACTGACTCATCAGGATCATATATGATCTACGTTGATGAGGATCTCGAGAACCAGATTTGTGATGTAAGGCTTTTAAGCAGTCCTCAGCATGATTGCAAAGAAGCCACCCCAGGCCGTGACCAATCCCGTGTTATACTCAACCACTTCAATGGCATTGCCACCGATGATAGGTTTGTCAATAACATGGGTTTCATGAAGAAGGAAGTTGCATCAGGTTGTGCTGATATTCTTAGGCAGTACCAGCAATTCAACTCCCAGAATTAATTTTAGTGAATCTACTACCTGTGTTTTTTTTTTTTTTTTAATATTCTTGCATTTGGGTATTCCTGTTGTCTATTTTCTCGTTGAAGTGTTAGTGTCATAGTGTGTCACCTTTACATTTGAAATTTATGTTCGTGTCTTAGTGGACTTTGTTTTACATTGAAGCTCCATCTTGGTCTAGAGGATGTAGTTGCTAGTTAATAGTCAATCTTGTGCTCTTTTCTATGTGCATTCAGTAACAATTTTGTTTAAAATGAGAATGTTAGAATTAAAATTCTCAGAAGTTAAGCTTAGAGTGTGTTTGGATTAGCGTTGGACAGAAAGGAGGAATGGAGTTCAACAATTTCTCCCACATATGGACAAAATAGTCTTGGCTAAATAAGCATGAAAGGCTCTGCATGATGATCCCTCTGCTCAATGGGTCTAGATACTAAAAGCTATATATTTCCCGGACAACTCTTTTATTGGGGCTAAGACAAAATGAAATGCATCCTAGGTTTGAAATAGTTGGCTTCAAGAGAGGGACTTCCTAAAAAAGAATGTGCAATGGTCCATTGGCGGCTGGAGCGAGATATCCAATCACTTAAAAACAAGCACATTTTAAAAAGTTGTCCAATTATTTAAAAATTTATGATAGATATCTAATTATTATTAATAGTATAGATAATGCAGAGCAAGTGATGTACTGATGTAAAATAACTTTTAAATAATTGTTGTCGAGTGTGCATTATGATAATAATTAGATACCTAAGCATTAGTTAGCAATTTAATAATAGTTATGAATTTATTGTAATAGGCCCATTTTTATTAATACCTATTAGTAGTATAGATAATGCAGAGCAAGCTTCTTAGAGGTTGACGGAAACAATGGTGTGTTCTACATCTCAAATAACGAACAATGGTGTATAGTTTATAGTTGAAGGAAAGTAATTTTTTTTACTCATGTTCAAATCATGGTTTGAGGCTAAAAATTATACTAGACGTAATACAACATGATTTTGCCAAATATATTAAAATGAGTTAAAACTCAATTTACATTTTTCAAATCATGGTTTGGACTCACCCAACTCCAAAACAATTTATGAGCGTTCTATAGTTTCCTTGCAATGTCCATTCTTATATGGGGTTAGACTTCATTCACGTTTACATTTTACTCACTTAATCCCAATACATCTAATAATTATCTTTGAATTATGTTAGAGTTCTATATATATATATATATATATATATATATATATATATATATATATATATATATATATATATATATATATATGTGTTGGAGGACTCTAGCTAAATGATCTCTAGTGACACTCTGAGCTTCATAGAGTTGTATTTATGCATGCTGGCATAACAAATGTAATATTTGAATATTTTGCATAACAATAATAAGCCACAAAATACTAATATTTGGTCGAATAAAGTGATTCAACACTTATTCCCCTTAGATAAAGGTTTGGGTTCGAGTTTTGTAGATGAAAAGAACTCTAGTTTAGGGTGTTTTATCCCCATAATAGGTCAATCCAACTTAAGTCAAATTAATTAAAGATCAATAGATTTCGAATATTTGTGGTTTATACCAAAAGAAAAATAGTAAATTACACCTCTACTGAAGTTAGGCGATATTACATACAACGCCCATCAATTTGCATAAATATACACTAATATCCTTTGAAATTTAATTACACCAAATATCCTTATATTTTCTGGAATATGATACTGCCCACCCCAAAAAATATGACATTGAGTACTCTTAAGGAGCTGTCAATGTAAGTATGACAAGTAGAAGAGTATCATGTATAATATCACTTAACTTTAAGGGAGGTCAATATAATTTACTCAAAAAAAAAGTCCATAGTATGTGTAATTTCTTTGAATTATATATTCAGCACCAAAAATAGTCATAAGATTTGATAACCGCATTTCCTTTTGTTGCGTTTTTTTTTCCTCAATTACCAAAATTATTTTACAAAAGTGAATTGTTTGGCTTGATGGACCCACTTGAAGAATGGAAGACTAGAAAATTGACAGGCAATATATATATATATAAGAAAATGAAGTTTGAACTTATAACTTAATAGAAACTACCCAATCCCTCGCCATTAGCTCACTTCATATATAGAGAATAGTTTGGTGAAGGGTTAGAATCCTTTCATATTATTCATCAACATAACAATGTCATGTTATAAGAGATAACGACACAAATTTTGTTTTAATGGGAGTCATCATTTATTATTTATAGTGATTTATTAATTTTGCTTTTATATCTTTTTCTTTCATTAATGACACTATTGTATTAATGAATAATATTAGAGGACTCTAATGTTGGCGAAGTGGAACTCTAAAGATAAAATACATAATTATAAAAAGTAAATTAACGGACATATAATTTATCAAACTATAATGAAATTGCGAGCATTTTATAATCTGGTAGGCTACGGTTTTCATTCTAAGAAATTATATTTTATACCCATAATTCTAGACATCATTTGAACATTGGACAATTAATGTATAAATAATTGGATATTTCAATTATTATTTTTTACATAAATACAATAGATGTGGTAAGATAACTAATAATATATGGAATCTTTTTATTAGATTCACCAGTAATACAACTGAATCCACAACTATTAATACATAAATATCTATATTTTTTATGGATAAATTTACCAAAATATAATTAAAATCATCAATTATTTGCACATAATTCCCCACATATTTAAATAATGTCCACAAAAATAATGTTAAAATAATAGTGCTATATGGTTTTTCACTTCTTCATCCTTCAAGGATCCAGCACAATCTGAGAGGATATTCTTTATGGAGCCAAAGCAAGAACTGCTATAGTTGCATTTCGGCCGTGTGATTATTGGTCAGCTGTGCCCTTTTTTTAGGGTTTAATTGTGGTGTCCTACACCAAGCAAAACAAAAAGGGAGTTTGGTCATTGGTGGGAGATTTCTCTTGATACTCTAAGAAAAAATTCTGGCATAGACACAAATATAATAACTTATATTTCAGCATGAGCCAGTGAGATTTACAAACAGGTGAGTGTGTCATGAGAAAAATTGGTGAGATCTATTTCTATTTTAAATGTGCCTAGTGCCTATACAACAATCTCTCTGCTCTAAGAACTTGGAATGATACAAGCACGTGAAATTTGTGTGTCAACTATCATGCTCACCGTAGTAGATGGAAGCTAAATGGTGAACATGTTTGATTGTTTGGTGATACTAAATTTACAGTATGAAGGTTGTCAATGGTATCATAACAAAATTCTGACTATTTAATACTTTTAAATATTTAGGGATACAAAATATATCAAAAGAGAAAGAGAGTACATAGAGAAGAGGCGCCATTGTTTGCATCAGTTGTTGTTTGGCATCTTTTATTTTGTCCCTAGAACTTCATAGGGTTGGTCTAAATTAGTATTTGTTTTGAGAAAGTGAGCATTATAACAAAATGAAATAACATCACCATTGCTTGTTGATTAGGTTCAAATGCTAAGATTGCAAGAAAGTTAAACATATGGGTTTTTCTTGAGGTTTATATTGTGGTTGAAAACTTATTGTGCAAAATAGTTCTAAGACAATTCATTGTTGAAATATCTATAATGAAAAATTAGAGTCTTGTCCAATTTTCTAATAAATTCTTTTTCACTGGAAAAATTTACGCCCTCATGAATTTTCCAATAAAAAAATTAATAGCATGTGACTAGAAAAATACAGACAAGTTCGTACTATAGTTAAAAGTGTTAAACAGCTTAACATTATTGTGTTTTCGAACTATGGCAGCACTCTTAGTTTTTATCGAAGTACATAAATTGTCATAACGTGTCTAAAATGTGACTTTAAGGCACAAATCAAATCAAACAGCTACTTATTCTACATCATTAAATTGATTCTTTTGCGATTCGAGTTTAAGTTGTGACAAATACTAATAACAATTCCTTTTCCCTCTCAACAATCGACACCTTTTCCTTTCATTCATTAGTTGATTGGATTTGGAGTGAATACACACAGCTTCCTCTATAACTTTGTCATCTTCCTTAGATTCTCTTGTTATAACATAAACTCTCCATTGTCTCTACGCCCACCTTATCGTTTTCATTGCCCACGTCTAGAACATAAAGCACTAGCAGGTATTCATGGCTATTCTCTCTACCTATATATTGACTATATAGTATACTCTTGCCACTTGAACATTTGCATTTTGGGTTTGTGTCTAGTTGTTTTCTTCAGTTGATTGTTGCAGGGTACTTTGAACCCCTTTGTATTCATAATTTGACTCATTGCATTTGCATGTTGAAAAATAAAAGTGTTTCAAAACCTTTTTTTTTTTTTTTTGAAATATAGATGTCCTATCTAGGTTCTTCTTGATTTTTCATTCTTCCTCATAGATCTGAATTTTTATAATTGTTGGCAAGTTGTTTAGTTTCCAAAGTTTTAATTTTTTGTTCCCTTACTTTGGCATTGTTGAAGCCTGTGACACTTTTGCTGTCATATCTTATATCAGTGTTTTTTTGTACTTAATATTACTAGTCTGTGTTAAGTCTTATCTTAGTAGAGATATTTGGAAGCTTGTAATGATTAAACTTGTAGTAGACAAGACTAAAAACTTAAAGGAGAAGTTTGTGTAGTCAAAATACTTGCTGCCAGATATATATCAAAGAAACTTATACAGTAACCAATTTAGATCTTTTCAACAAAACGACTTTCCTCTCCATTCTTCTTGGGGCCTCAAAACCAACATTTGGTACCAGAGCCTTCTGGGTCTTTGAGGGGCTGTGGGTGAGTCCTGAGAGAAAACAAGAAAGGTTCCCTTCACTCAAGAAACCGTAAAACCTTCATCAATGGCCTCATCAAGTTTTTCAGCACCTCCACCTCCTATTTTCTCGAGAAAATTACCCAATATGGTCGCCAAAATGAGAACCTATTTGAGTTCTTATGATCTTTGAGAAGTCAGGAAACGAGAGCAATCCACCTCCATTGCCGCCAATCCCTGTAGCCCAGATGAAGCAACATAGTGAGGGAGTGTGCTAAGAGATTCAAAGCATCGGCCCGCATCCAAAATGCTATATCGATGAAATATTCACAAGGATTATGGCTTGTGAAACGCAAAAGCAAGCTTGGGACGCTCTCAAGCAAGAGTTTTAAAGGCGATGAGAAGACAAAACAAATGCTGGTCTTGAATCTCAAGGAGTTTGAACTTTTGAGGATGAAGGAGACAGAGACTGTCAAAGAATATTCTGACAGGATTATGAAAGTGGTGAACCAGATTAGGCTTCTTGGAGAGGAACTCATAGAAAAGAAGATTGTAGAGAAGGTACTTGTCAGCTTGCCTGAGAAATATGAGTCAAAAATTTCCTCTTTGGAAGACTCTAAAGACTTAGGCAGCCTAACCCTGTCAGAGCTAGTAAGTGCTTTGCAAGCACAAGAGCAGAGGAGATCACTTAGACAAGAAGCTGTTGAAGGGGCTTTTCTAGTAACCAATAGAGAAAAAACTCCATCAACCAGCAGTGGGAAGAAATATTCTGGAGAAAAAAAATATAAAGAGAAGAAAGAATGTCAAGAGAATAAAGGTGGCAACAAGAAAAACAAGGTTCAGTTTTGCCCACATTGCAAGAAAAAGGGTCATCCAGCTCACTATTGCTGGTATAGACCTGGAGTTCAATGCAGGTCATGCAAACAATTTGGCCATGTGGAGAAAGTATGCAAAAACAAGCTTGAGCAGCAAACACAGCAGGCTCAAGTGGCAAAAAATGAAGTGGAGCAAGAAGAGAATTTGTTTGTTGCAACATGTTATGCAGCAAATTATAGTTCAGATGCTTGGTTGGTGGATAGTGGTTGCACTCACCGTATGACTCATGATGCTGGCTTGTTTATAGAGCTAGACAAAAGCTATGCTTCAAAGGTGAAAGTGGGAAATGGGAAGCATGTGCAAGTCAAAGGCAAAGGTGTCATTGCAGTAGAGACCACCTCAGGTACAAGATTCATTTCTGATGTACTTTTTGTGCCTGAGATAAGCCAAAGCTTGCTTAGTGTTGGTCAACTACTTGAAAAAAATTATGCAATACATTTTGAGAATAACTCATGTAGTGTGCTTGATCCTACTCAAGCTAAAATTCTTTTGGGTTAAATGATTGATAGAAGCTTTCCAATTAATTGGAAGCAAACTAACATACATGCTTTTATTAGCTCAGTTGATGAATCCTTATTATGGCATAAAAGATTTGGCCATTTTAACTATTTTTCTTTAAAGTAAATGTCTTGCAAAGGCCTAACTCAAAATATGCCTATTGTTGATGCATGTAAATCTATTTGTGAGGTATGTTCACTTGGAAAGTCAGATAGGTCGCCTTTTCCTAAAAATGGTGCTTGAGAGCTTCAAAGAAGTCATGAAGTTAATTCACTCGATGTGTGCGGACCTATGAGAACACCATCACTTAATGGAAGCAAATATTTCATCTTATTTATAGATGACTTCACCGCATGTGTTGGGTCTATTTTTTTGAAGCAAAAGTCGGTTGCTTATGTGTTTAGGAGGTTCATGATCCTTGTTGAGAACCAAGTTGATTGCACTAGGTGCTCGGATCTCGATAATGGTACTGAGCACACATCGTGCAAAGTTTGGGAGCTCTTGTGAGGAAGTTGGTATTCAACACCACACACCTTACACTCCTCAACAAAATGGAGTGGGAGTGAAAGAAAAACCAGACTGGCCATGGAGATGGCAAGATGCTTGTTGATTGAGAAGAAGCTTCCAAAGAATTTCTGGGCAGAGGCAGTTAATACTGCTGTCTACCTAGTTAATAGGCTGCCAACAAAGGCTCTCAAGGATAAAACTCCATTTGAAGCATGGTTTGAGGTCAAGCCAGCTGTGGATCATCTTAGAGTCTTTGGATGCATATGTTACGTCTATACTCCAGAGGCCAGAAGAGAAAAGCTTGATCAGTCGATGTAGGAATTTTCTAAGTTACATTGCAATGCTAAAGGTTATAGGGTGTTTAACTTGAAAACCAAAAAAATTATGGTCACTAGAGACATTAAATTTGATGAAGCTGCTATTTGGAATTGGGATAGGAAGGAGATTGAGCAAGTTAGTGAAGGCTCAGTCAAAAGAAGCATATCCAAAAAAGAAGTAGATGAAGGTTCTAAATTTGGAAGTGATATTGAAGCTACTGTAAGAGGAACCAGATTGCTATCTGACATTTATGAAAGATGCAATGCTGCAATATTAGAACCGGCCAGCTTTATTGAAGCTGCAAGTTCAGATGGTTGGCTGGCTGCAATGAAGGAGGAGCTAAGCATGATTGAAAAGAATGAAACTTGGCAGCTAGTAGATAGACCCAAGAACAAGAAAGTGATAGGTGTCAAGTGGGTATACAGAACCAAGTTAAATTCAGATGGTTCTGTCAACAAACTCAAAGCAAGATTGGTAGTTAAGGGTTATTCCCAACAATATGGAGTTGATTTTACTGACACATTTGCTCCTGTAGCAAGATATGACACTATAAGGATGCTAATAGCCTTGGCAGCTCAACAAGGTTGGAAAATTTTCCAACTAGATGTTAAATCGGCCTTTCTCAATGGTTACTTGGAGGAAGAGATTTTTGTTGAACAACCAGAAGGTTTTGTAGTTGCTGGTGATGAAGACAAAGTTTATTTACTCAAAAAGGCTTTATATGTGCTGAAACAGGCTCCAAGAGCTTGGTACAGCAGAATTGATAATTATTTGTTGCAATTTGGATTTGACAAAAGCATTAGTGAGCCTACACTGTATGTCAAGCAAGCTGGTTGTGATTTGATTATCATATCCTTATATGTTGATGACTTGTTGGTGACTGGAAGCAACTATACTCTTGTAGAGAAATTTAAATATGAAATGAACAATGTATTTGAGATGACAGATTTGGGAGAGATGACTTATTTTCTTGGAATGGAGATTCATCAAACTCAACAAGGAATCTTCATAAGCCAAAGAAAATATGCCATGGAAGTTTTGAAGAAGTTTGGCATGGCAAATTGCAAACCAACAAGACCCCATTGATGCAAAATGAGAAATTAAGCAAGGAAGATGGAGCTGGAAAGGTAGATGCTAGTGTATATAGAAGCATAGTTGGCTGTTTATTGTATTTAACAGCTACAAGACCAGATGTCATGTTTTCTGCAAGCTTGCTCTCTAGGTTCATACAAAATCCTAGTGAGAAGCATTACCAAGTTGCTAAAAGGGTGCTGAGGTATATCAAGGGAACAATGGAGCTGGGAATTTGGTTTAGAAAATCTACTAATATGAAGTTGATTGGGTACACTGATAGTGACTGGGCTGGTTCTCATGATGATATGAAAAGCACATCAGCATATGTGTTTTCAATTGGTTCAGGTGCTTTCAGCTGGAATTCTAAGAAGCAAGAAACTATTGCTCAGTCATCAGCTGAAGCAGAATATATATCTGCTGCAGCTGCTGTAAACCAAGCAATTTGGCTGAGAAAAGTGCTGGAAGATTTGAATCAAAAGCAAAAGGAAGCAACTGAAATTTTCTGTGATAACAAATTAGCAGTGGCAATGGTGAAGAACCCTGTATTCCATGGAAGAACCAAGCATATCAAGATCAAATACCATTTTGTTAGAGAAGCAGAAAAGGAGAAGGAAGTGAAGCTGGTTCATTGCAATTCTGAGGATCAAGTTGCTGACATCTTGACCAAGGCCTTGCCTAAAGCAAGGTTTGAAACATTAAGGACTATTCTTGGTGTTTCCAGCAAAAGTGCCAAGGAGGAGTGTTGAAGCCTGTGACACTTTTGCTGTCATATCTTATATCAGTATTTTTTTGTACTTAATATTACTAGTCTGTGTTAAGTCTTGTCTTAGCAGAAATATTTGGAAGCTTGTAATGATTAAACTTGTAGTAGACAAGACAAAAAACTTAAAGGAGAAGTTTGTGTAGTCAGAATACTTGCTGTATGTATATATATCAGCAAACTAATACAGAACCAGTTTCAGATCTTTTTCAACAAAACTGACTTTCCTCTCCATTCTTCTTAGTTCAAAACCAACAGGCATTGATTACAATGTCTTCTAACCACATATGCGCTCACTCCATTTATTATTTTCTTGATTCAATTGTTGAAGGTATATCTTGAAACTTTAATGGACAAATAAATATCTACATGCATCCCTTGCTTGATTATAAATTCGTTAGCACTAAGTGGCATTGCCTTACTCAGTTGTTTACTTGCAACCTTTAGAGAATGGCTGCCTAAGTATATCACTAGGCTATTGGGACTTTTCAGTCCTATTCTTATTTTAAGAATTCCAATCATCAACAAAAGCTTGGGAACAATTTAGTAAGATTGGTGAAAAAGGATTTGACCAGCGGTAATGTACTGTCTAGGACAGGAAGTAATCACTCTGGCCATAGGAACTGTGGTGTGATTCGGTCTTCAACTTCTCAAACATCAGTGGCTAATACCGTGTCATCCTTTTCAAGAAGCGAGACTAATGACACTCACAAGAAACCAAGTGAGACAAGAAGCAATTCTAATTGAGATATAATGATATATCGTTGGACACGTTCTTTCTTAAGGTATGTTCATATGGAATATGGATTGCACTTGAAGTTAGATTCTTCTATCTTAAAGCTTGTTCATATGGATTGTATCTTGAAGTTGGATTCACCAAGTTTTAGGTGATTCACACGTTCAAGAAGTTGAGTTTATTACAGGATTGGATGTTAACTAACTGCTGTTCAACATGTTCTAACTCAAATAAAGTGGCTTTGATCCTTATTCAACCTGTTGAGTCTCTATGGAATGAGAAGAACTTATTCACAGGTTGTGTTGATGTTCCACTAAGCAAAAAAGGGCATTGACAAGGCAATTGAAGCTAGCAAAAGAATTAGCAGCATTCTTATTAATGTCATATTTACTTTTGCTTTGATTCGTATACAAATGACAGCCATGCTCACAATGACACAGCACCGTCATAAGAAGGTAACTTGAATGGATCACTATCTTTAGGTTTCAAAAGTGACATAATTTTTCTAACCAATTTTTAATTGGGAAGCTGGCATGCTCTCAGTCACTACTGCTTAACTATAAAGCCACGGGAATTTAAATCTCCTTATACCACTACCATAACCCAGAAAATTAGAGAGCAGTTGTATTCAATGCTGATGTATATAGTATTGAATTAGTATCTAGTTTACACTATTTGAAGAAATATATTGATTTGCTGCAATACGCTCTAGTCTTAAAAAATTGCATTTTATAAACTTGCAAGGATCAACCTTCCCACAAGTGCCTATCATTATACACAATGAGAGTGAACAAGCAAGGGAATGGAGTCAAGTTTTTAGTGAAGATACAAAAAAGCAATCCATTCCAGTCATAGTAGCTTGGCAACTAAATGAAAGAATGTAGTATACTCGCTGTTATTTTCAATTTTGTAATTCTTGCTGACAACCTTGTGAATAACGTATGATCTGTATTTCATGATTGTTACAATTTCAGGTATAGGGAGCCACAAGATCTTAATAAGCCAGAAACAACACAGAAATATGGGAAAGAACAAGTCCATTAGTTGCACCAACGTTATGACATACCTCATCTAGTGAAAGTTTGGAAATGTGTGCCCAAAGAGCAATTGCCCATTGTAGGGACCAATTATGTGGATATTTAGTTTTGTTTTACGATTTCTTTTCATTAAAAAATTGCTATTAGTAAAATGACGAGCAAATGGATCAAACCCTTATCATTAAGGTAAAAGCTATAACTAATAATAAAGGTATAACTTTATTTCTTTAAATCACATAACATTATCAAATATTAAAGGGATGCACCAATTATTGGTGCAATGAGCCAAATTTAAGTCCTTGACTTTTAAGAGAGACACTAATCAAATAAAGCCAACCTAGTACCTTTTGCATTTTCAATTTTTTTTTTAATGCTATAATATTCTATGTGTTCCATCGATATAATATATTGGTGTTATATTATTGTATGTGTTAAAATCGATATTAAGGATTTTAGACCGGTGTTGTGATTCTTTATACTAGTTGGTTCTCTTCGGTTCATAGCTCTATTGCATAAGTTCAGTGATTTTCATATATTTGATGTTGTATGGGTCATACAGCTTCAAGTCCTATGGGTACTGCAGGGGAAGTATGCATGTAGTTCAATTGGTTTGTGGCCAAATTTCTGATATGTTTGGTAGTAGCAATATAAAATTCCAGTCTTGAAGTCAGCAGTGACCATATAACATCTATATTGAACTGATAAAATTGATATTGTGCTGCAGATTGAACCTCAACTTTTATCTAGAAAGAATGTTATGATAGCTGCCCATGGGAATTCACTGAGATCCATCATCATGTATCTTGACAAATTAACTTCCCAATAGGTGATTGATGTATTCAGATCAGAACTATCATTACTCTTATGTTCACTTGACATTGAATAATTATGATCTTTTTTTCTTTCACCTTTTGTCAGGTTATTAGTTTAGAATTATCAATCGAAATTCCAATGCTCTACATTTTCAAAAAGGGAAGATTCATTAGGAGGGGGAGTCCCATATGACCAACTGAAGCTAGAGTTTATGCCTACACAAGGGTATGCAGCTTATATCCCTCTTTCATGCTTCATCTCTTCATGCTAAGATGATGATTCTTTTGGGATTATTGAGGTTTATTGATTTCTGTTGCTTGGGAAGCTGAAATGGCACTTTATTCCACTAGAAAGAGATAGAAAGAGCATAACATAGTTTCAAAAATAACTTCAGAATAGTTCCATTATTTTTGGCTATATATAGTTTAAATTTACTAGCTTAGCTCTGGTAAAGTGATTACTTATATAATTGTAATATCGGTAATATTATATGCTTTCATGTTAAGCACTTTTTGCTTTCTCCCCAAAATCTGCCATGTTTCTTCAAAATTTCAAAAGATGAAATATAATGTAGATAAAAAGTCATTACAGATTGCCCTGTTGATATCTTTGATTAAAAAATATTTCCTCTGGCTTCAACTAGTGTGATTGATTGGCACAGGTAGATCCTGATCCTATAACTATAATAATTGGAATAAGTGGTGAAGCCATTTTGATTGAAAAACTAGTTATATTTTCAGACTTCTCATGCCAGAAAAAGATGCTATTTGTTTCTCAAACTTCTGAACTATTAGGGAGGAACAAAACTTGTTTGGGTATATAAATGGTCCACACTTTCTGGTATCTCTGATCTATCATTATTTATCAGTCATCAATTACCTACTAATTGGATTTGTGCTCTATTATAATGTTGAAATTAAGTTCCATTCTTCATTCTTCAAATCTTCTTGCCTAATTAAGTCTGTAATGCACTGACGACATTTTTTATTTGGTCACAAGGTTTAGCTTTATACAAGCAGAGGTTGGATGATATGTTGTACTAATATTTATTTTGGGTCAGGTGTACACTAATTGCTTCATTTCTTGTGTTAATGCTTCTTTCTTAATATACTTTTTTTTTTCACATTTTATTTTATTTTTTACTGTTTCAAGGAATACATCTTTCATTAATCACAAGCAATAGTAGAATTACATAAAGAAGGGAAAAACATGTTATCAGTATTACTGTCATATACCAATACCATTAAAATTTGCACTTGTCCCTTAGCTAGCGATCGTTCTCATATGATGAGGAGTACTTGTTTACAAGTGCCTGTTGTAGAATCTTATAGATGTGAAAATTTATAATGCTTTCACGTTCATTAGTTTAATTAGAAATTAGGTCTACTGTGAAATTGATGGATATTCTAAATGTTTCATTGTATAAAGTTATCCCAGAGTTCTCCTCTTACACATTTTACCATTTTTCTTCTATTTACAATGAGAATTTACATGAATTTTTATCTTTTAGATCTAAATGCTACAGTAATAATCCATTGAAATAAAGAAAAATCCAATTGAAAAATGCTAGTCAGAAATTTTGCTAGAATTTGGCTATCAGAATTATGTGTTATACTTATTGACTCATAAATAAATAATTTAGTCAAACCATTTTATTTTATCCAACAATTAACATATTTTTTTGTCAAAAATTTGAGCAAAATTTTTCTGATTGTGTAGCATTACTTTTTTCAATGTTATGTACATTGAGTCAATAATAACATGTTACCCGTTCTCACACTTATACATGGTTTAATTGAACTACAAGAAAACATGTCCAATCAAATACATACAAATGTTATTTTTTTAGTAATATTTTTTTACTCATTTTATAGACTTATTGTAGACACATAAAAAGAGAGAATAATATAAAAATGATAGATCCACCACTTTTTTTTTAACACTTACCACCTTATATCTTTCTCTCTCATTGTGTGTTTACAATGAATTCATAAAATAAGTACAAATAATTAGGGGTGTTCAAAATTGAACCAACCCGATCAAAGAACTGAAAACTAACCAAAAATTGAAAAAAAAAATCGATGAAATTGTTTTATATTGGTTTTAATATTTTGAAAACCAACCAATTCGGTTCGATTTTCGGTTTTTATATTGAAAACTGAACAAAACTAAACCGAACCAATAGATATATGTATTTCAATTATATCTTTATTTTTTTAACATGCGATGGACCAAAGAGCCCCTCTTAATATACCTTAACCCTAAGCCCATGTCACTCCACCCATATTCCTCACACTCTTGTCGCCACAACTGGTCATCTCTCATCCTTAATCCCAATTCTCTCCCTCACTGTCTATCGCAAAACATTTGGGTAACTCTGCATCTCTGCTCTAGCCGCCATTCCTGAGTCCCTTGTGTTGTTCTTTCATCTCGACTACTCTGCCCCTCCTTCCCTTTGCAAGGAGGCTTCGAGATGCTCGACCTACTATGATGAGTATTTGGTTCATAGATCTTGAGAGATAGATTAGCTTGCCATTTCCCTCCATTGGCAGTACTTAGCATCTATGCCTTTTTTGCTCCATCTTCTACAATTGATACGATTTTGTCCTTTATTTGGAACTTCATTCTTGCTGTTGGTGTATCAAAATATGTTACATTTAGATTTTATTGGCTTGATGTTTTGTATAAACCAATTGATTTTGCTCGATTAGGATTTTTTCCAAAATTGAACCAAACTGGATGGTGAACACCCTTGCAAATAATATTTCTCTTTTTGGGTGAAAAACAAATACCTCAACAAACTAGAGTTTGAGGTTTTTTTTTTCCTTTTAAGTAAGAAAAACAAACATTAATTTACCGTTAAAAAAGGGGATGGAGAATAAAGGATTGTGTGTATCATATGGTTGCCAAGGTTAACCTAAAGCGATGGCTAAGATGCATAGCCAATACTCTACCTTAACAAGACCTACATGGGTCGAAGTCAAAGGACCGTAACACTTGGTAATATGCTAATAATAAGAATTACACCCTAGCTAGTAGTTATAGTTTTTGGTCTAATGGTAAGTGCTTGTGCCTATAATTGATATCAGATCCAAACTCACACTTTCAATATTCTCCATTGGCAGGGGTAGGTGAGTCAAGGTTAAATTGGGTTGGAGACCTGATCCTATAACTATAGATGGCAAGTTCTAGAGGAATTGTTAATTATGGACCAACATCCTGTCTTGACAAAGTCTAAATACAGTCAGAGTCAAATTCAATCATGGTATTTGATAATAGACTAAGTAATAAGAGTTATCCTTTAACTAATAGTCATAACTTTTAGCTTAGTGGTAAGTATTCGATCCTGGGTACTTAATGCAAAGAGTAGTACAAGTTGGATTTGAAGTTACAATTTCGATGCAATATCTAATCACACTCACATTAGACACCATTTTAGCATGTCCAATTATCTATTATGTAAGAAGTTTTATCACACCAACATGATTTCCACCCGAGAAAAAAAAATCATAAAAATAAGTCTAGCATGGTCCATGGTCTATAAAGCATGTTCTATATGGAGAAGTATACAAAATAATCCACTATGAGACATTTAACATACTCTAATATGCAAATATTTTTCACAATTTTTTACTATTTTATCCTTATCATTAGGGTGTCTATTGGCCTAGGCCAACCCACAAATCCACAGATTTTGCCCTAACCCAACCTACAGATAATGGGTTAGGTTGGGTCTATGTGTTGAGTTGAGTTGTGGATTTAAAAATTTTCAATCCACTTAATCCAATCAATTCATCCTCTCTTTTTTTTAAAGATTTCTTGAACTTATGTGAAGATTGGTTTTTTTTAACCCATTATGTTTAGCTTCTAACAAGACTTACCTTATCTATGTTTAAATTTTTGTTTTGTATGCTTCCTTGAAAGTTTTTAGGATTTATAGATATTTTCTTAAACTTATATATGCTCTTAAATTTATGTGTTGAAACTTATAATATTATTATCGTGTTTATTAAGAAACTTATATTCAATTATATATTTTGACATATTGAACAAGAAAATCTTTCCTTTTAATATATATTAGATCCACAAGTATAACCCGACTAGACACACTAATTGAATGTGTGGGTCAAGCTAAAACAAGCTCTCCAAACCCACTCAACCCAACTTATGAACATCCTTACTTTTATACCTCCCTCCTCAAGTCCAAGATAGAGACATCCCCACCCTGGCTGTGTGTTATCCGGGGTTTAGTCAACCCAGAAGACTAAGGTCCATATAAACTGAAACTATCATGCCTGGAGCATTTCCATGGCCACGAGTGTGGTTAACCCAAAGGACCTAAGTCTACGAAACCAAAGACCTTCACGCCTAAACTATGTGCATCTATGAGCCTAAAAGATCAAAGTCCATATAATCCTAAACCAAGACCATCATGCCCAAAGCATGTCCATGGCCACGACCATGGTTAACTCAAGAGACCGAAGTGCACAAAAATTGAGACCTCTAAACCTAGACCATGTGCATGGCCACGAGCATGGACAATCCAAAAGGCCACAAAATAATGACCAATATCCATTTTGACCCAAAAAAAAAAAACTAAAAGGAAAAGAGAGCAATGTCCGCAAAAACTGAGACCTCCGTACCTAGACCATATGCATGGCCACAGGCGAGATTCCCCCAAAAGGCCAAGAATTGTTTTGCAGTAGTAAAAATTTTAAGGCACACTAAATAAATGTGTAAGTGCTACAATGCACCTTACAAAGCAAAATGCTTGATGCACCTTGTATTACCATGTGCTTATGGTGCACCACAATAGGTAAATAGAAGTCAGTCTTCTAAGAGCCATGATTTAGTTTTAATTTTTTTTTTTCGTGTAACCATTTCACGATGTAACACAGTGTCTTTGTCTTCCTCCAATTAGTCCCTTTGTTCACGACAACTAAACCCAAGCACCCGCCATCAACCTCCACACACCTGCCATCAACAATTCAACACCATCATCACCACTAATGAACCACCCAGTTGCAACCATGACAGCTCTCACCCATAGCTTGAATATAAACTGCAACAACCACTATCAAGCCACCCGTCACGCACTGCTCTGCCATGCGACCTGCCACCGCAAACTGCAACTGACGCTGATGGTCGGTCATGGTGGACATCATCGACTTCAACTTCGATTTCGCTTAACAGTGCGCAGTAGACTTGCACTAAGGAGTAACCTCCCCCTTCAATTTCCTCTAAAACTATGGTGCTAAATCCATATGATTTACATTTCCAATAAGAATGCATAAGGATCTCACGGCCATTGCCCTCAAAATTGGGTTTAGGTTTAGAGTTTTTATTGCAAATTAGAATTAGTGTTTCTATTTTAAATTATTTTAATGAATTTCATTTTATTTTTTAACAATATTTTACTATTTTTAATTTTTTTCAAAATATCTTATTTGAAAAAATCAGAGCCTCAAGACTGGCTTCATAGGTTGCCAACAACTTTCCCCATCGTTCAATGTTACGTAACTTTTAAACGACGCCTGACGTTAAATGAATGCCCATGGTATGTCCTCGATGCACCACACACCGTACTTAGGACAGTGCATTTAAGACAACGCCCTAAATAACAATAATAAACCTGTTGAACAAACGTCGTGGGCGAAGTCTGCGATGATCTAGATTAAGTTTGTGACAATTTTATTCCTTGGGGAATTATGGGAGACTTGAAGAAATGCGGTCCTTTTATAATTTTAAAAGTTTTAAAAAAGAGTATGATTAACAGTAACCTGTTTGGCTAGCTGGACGTCATTATCAAAGGAACATTTCACCAATTAACTACC
Source organism: Pterocarpus macrocarpus (assembly GCA_031439585.1). Lineage (NCBI taxonomy): Eukaryota > Viridiplantae > Streptophyta > Magnoliopsida > Fabales > Fabaceae > Pterocarpus > Pterocarpus macrocarpus. Next base: position 10,925,471 of record CM062514.1, read on the forward strand.
CATCATGAAACTCTTTTCCTCTGCAACCAAAACTGAGGGCTCGAGTCCCTGAGAAGCTACCGGAGAAACTACCCGAGTAGTTATCGGAGATACTGGTACTTGCTAGAGTTTCAGACCAACGTTCACGCAGCGGAGGATGAGGTGGTGACGAGGATACTAGTGGAACCCGAGGAAAAGCATCACCGGACGTGTTGCCAAAAGCTTTCTAGTGCGGTTTGTTGTCAGCTTTCTGGTGTAGTTCATCCTTCCTCATCAAGCTTGCCGCAATATCGTGGTTCTAGGCGTCGCCCTCCTCCTCAACCATCTCAACCTCGCCCTCCTACCGGACAACCTCACCATCGCCTTCCTACTCAGCCTTCTCATCCTTATGGTCTGACAGGAAAAACAAAAATTCCCAAGTACTGGACATCCTAATCGATATAGAAATTAGATTATAATGAAATTGGTGTTTAGATGATTAATCAATCATGTTTAGAATTAAATATGGGTCTCAATGCAATTCTGCAATTTTAATTTTAAACTTTCATCGGTGATCGGTGGCATTCTAAAAGTCCTAAACAATTTGTCATCCTAGCTGCACAATAGACTTTTAACGGCTTAGATTCGCGGACAAATTGGTCCCAAACACAACATCGACCATCACAAACTCCGCCATACAACATTTTTTCTGTGGCCAATCTAACCGATCGATTCTCGGAGTACTGCATATTCCAGCCAAATGTTGGAGTACTGTTGACAAAACAGATCCTCTATTGTAAATTAGCCTCGAAAGAAGTAAAGTTATACCCACTCGTGATTCAATAAAACACATCATATTATTAACCCATTAAATAATCTAAATGTAAATACATTCTTACTTGCTTACTTGATAAAGGAAAAAAGTCACCTTACGATCTTTCCGAAAAATCAAACATCATAACTTAAATGTTCCTCTCCTGTCGTAAAAGATGCAAGCTACTGGAGATTGCATACATTATTTTACGGTAAATGGAAATTGTATACATTATGTACTACAGTACTTTTTTTTTAATTGAAAAATAGAAGCTCAATACCTAGTGGCTAGTGCAAGTATAACAGCTTGGATGCGATAACCCAGAAAATTATGCAGCGGGGTGAAGGGGATTAGGGGTGGATTCCTATAAGGGAGGAAAACAGGCAAGTAGTCAAGCACGAGAAGAAAAAGACTGCTAGGCGCACAATCAAGCATCCCATGCCTGTTTTAAAGGTCAGAAGCTTCAACCCATAAAGTAAATTCATTTGTCATCATAAATCCAACATAAAAAAAGCCCCTTGATTCTCAGTTTCAGACTAGAATGTCACAGCATCTTGCTAAATTACAGGTGACCAGCACTCCTGAAAAAAGGTGCTGTGGTACCTAATTTGTCAATTTAATGCGTATCCGCTCTGGGATTTCCATCCCCTTGATCAACCAAAATACTCTGATCATGGTTAATGATCCCGGTATCCATCTCAGGGTCAGGGAAACATTCTGTCTTCTCGTTGTCAGAAGGGTCAGAATCAGAGTCTAACCTAATCGAATCTAAAGAAGGAGCATCGATTGGGACCGATGACGGAGAGTTTTCCCTTCTCCAGAAAGAGGGTATCTTCTTGTCATCCTCTTTCATTCTCTCAGCGTATCTATTGATGTCAAATCCTGTGTCATTTTTCCCACCGAATGCAGATTCAAGATGGTCCAAATCAAAAAAATCCTCCATGATCTTCTTGGTGTTGTTATCATCAGAGTAAACGAACTTCACTTTATTGAAAGTCTTAGGCTCTAATAGGGGCTTTACCATCTGCAGCAATAAATTATACATCGTCACAACATGGTACAAGATTAATGATCAGAATCATTAGCTGCTAAAAAGAGCAGCATTAATTTGGATAAACGACCATAAATTTCACACAATGCCATGCCGTTCTGGAAACCAGCAGGCAGATACCTAAAGAAGCAAAGATGATAAAATTAATGTATTGGGTACTTAGTAACCTTACTGGTTCATTACATGTAGAATTGACAGGTTTGCCAAAATATAAAAATATCAAATGAAGAAAAACAAAAACTTGGATCCGGTCCTCTGTACATATACACACAGGATAAAAGCTAGGACACACTGCTTCAGTTTTTGATCAAATGCAATTCAATCTGATGTCAAGTGGCTTAAATACGCATGAAACAGTATAAGTTTATTAAGAATGAAATTCGTTTTGATCTTTATCGGACATAAAATCTAAAATAGTCAGTATCACATCACACCATGAATATGCAATTGCATTTAATACTTCATAAAATCAATGCAGATAAATCATATATGGCCTAACAAAAGCTACATGTATATATAAACATCAGTCAGAAGATATTGAAGTCATGAAGTGTGAGAATAGAAAAACTTTTATTTAGTTACCGTGAAGAATGGTTCAAAGAACTTAGGTGGATTGTACAGTATTGCAAGACCCAGCCGTTCAGGATAATGATCTTGTAATACATGGGCAGTTTCACGTGTCACCTTGACTGATATATTCGACAAATTGAAACCATGGAAGTCAATCAGCCAGACCATCTGCTCCTGATGTGGTGGAAGATTTAAAATAGCATTCTCCATGCAGTATACCAAATACTTAATCTGTCCTTTTGTTGACTTCGAGTTCTGCACTCCAAAAAAATGAAGAAAAATTTAGAATCATGGGTAACATTCTTATTCAACATCAATAACAAATCAAATTTTAAACATTAATGAAGGTATATCTACTAAACCCAACATTAGTGTCAAAGCAAGGAGAAAAACTGTGCTTTCTAGGAGTCAAAATGATAGAAATTGAACCTAGCTGGACACAATGTCTAAAAACATCCCACATTCTAATTCTTCCATTTTCACCCATTCCAAGCACAATCTAAACATTCAACTTAAATAGACATACTAGAGGTCGTAACAGAAATGATTTTCAAAAGATACCTGGCGACTAGGTCTCATTACAAGGACTGTTCTCCCATGCTTGTCAACATAATTTGATCTATAGACCTTCCCCGTCTCTGCTTCCTGAGCGACATCTTCCTGCATCAACAAAAAGTACACATCAAATAACTTTTATCAGAAGATAATATCAGAAAGTGTGACAGTTTGACCTAACATGTCCAAATCACAAACATTCCAGGAGGAGTCAGTAACTAACTGGGTCAGCTGAATCCATTTACTCAGTCCTAAGATCAATATGATATTCAATTGCGGGTAGTAGCTCAGGCAGAATATTTGATCAGATATAGCCAAAACAAGGCTGCTGGATCTGACTGAGCACCTTTGATTTACTCAGGCCTACCCTGAAGCTCCTCTTAACAGAGGGGGGGGTGCCCAACCAAGGGAATTGCAAAGAGAAAGTGTAGATAAGCAATCACTCACCCAGCGGATTTCTTCTGGTTTGTATTCTTGTCTCCATTTTACGGTCTGTCTCAACATTTTAGCTGCCTTTTTGACATTCCAATTTCGTGCCCTTAAATACCTTGAGATGGACGCATCAGAACAATAAATAGCTGCCTTACCAGACAATGGCCCTATCAACCTTCTCACCTCATTGATCTGGAAAGAAGCAAATTATTATGGGCTACGATACATTTTATCTTAAAACATTGCAGTTTAATATTTTCAAAAGTCAAGTCTCAAAACAAATTGACAGCATATGTATCTTTATGGGTACACCAAGAAATCAAAATTAATGGACATACCAGTGCCTGCTGCTCTTGTGAATTTAAAATTCTCTCACGGCCATTAGAGGCAGTTCTCTTTAAATTCACACTCATGGTGGTCAGTTTAGCAACTCTCTAAACGACAATAATGAGCGACAATAATGAGCACTGCAAAAGTCAAAACCAATTTATCTAAGTAATTACTTATCTTCATTTTAAGCACTTATAGTGTAACAGAATGCCAGATATTATGCTACATTTTTATCCAATAGCTTATTATTCATGCAGTCTGTAAATTCTTATATAATTACAAGCCATAAAGATTCGGAAGTTCGAAGATAATAGATTTCATTAAACATGTAGATAGATGAAAATGGGCTACAGATACCAATGGTACACATAGGTTTAGAATCAATTGAACATGAGTCAGAAAGAATATGAATGGAATCAATGTTAGATTCAAAATTATTTTTGAAGCCGGATACTTCACTTGCAGTTCAAATTTGTTTTACATCCAACTGGCGAGCACATTCTGCGCAACTTAAAAGCAAATTGGACCATCTGAACATCCCAGAACTCAGAAAAGTGATGTTAAAACTTTATCATTCAGAAATTGTAGATCAATTAAAGGCGAGACTATTGGAACTCTAATTACCTATTCACACTCCCCACTTGTTAGCTTTAAATTGCAACTTCCTAAGTTGCCCTGAATCTTTTTTATATTCATTAAAGTCAAGTCCTTATTAGCGGAAGTCCTATTTGTTTATTCACATTTAATCGACAGAAATTCAGAAACTGCAATTAAAAATAGTTACTGAGGATTGTGAATATTGAATAAGCAATTTGGTTTGATAATAGCCTCACCCATCAGTTAAACCTAAATTAAGGGTGTCTTTGGTTTATAGTTGGCAAACCATATTTTGGTTCAACAGGAAATCAACTTTTTGTTCACTTCAGCTCAAACCATGGTTTGATGCTGAAAATCATGTTGAAATGTAACTCAACGTGATTTTGCCAAACATATAAAATTGAGTTGAAACTCAGTTTTGCATCTTCCAAACCATAGTTTGGACACTTCCAATGCCAAGACAAACACACACTGAATGTATTGCCCTAAACATGGACTGACCGCTGCGTACATTTTGCTTAGAAAGATCTTTACATAACCAACATTTAACTTCACATTTTCATCATAAGTCAGTGACTCCTGAAGCCAATACAAATCATCCACAGCAGGCTCAAGAAAGGTCTTGATAGACAAGACCTCACCTTAGCTTCTGCCCTCTTAGCTCAGGTACAAAAACAAACACAAAATGCCTATCATTGCAGCTCTTTAAAAGTTCGATACCAACTGTCTCATCAAAATTCTGAAACGACAAAAATTTCCCCCAAACTTTGAGTCTGAGACGGTAATAACAAAGCTGCTGTTTTATCAAAAAAATTACAAAAAAAAAGAAAAAAGAAAAAGCAATAGCCTTAGGTTATTAATCAATATTCAATCCATTATTATGAGTACTACAGCACATAGTACCATCGAAATGATAATCGGAGAATGGGGACCAAATATAGGATGCGAATAGGGACTTAAAGAAGAACGGAGTCAAACATAGCCAAAAAAATATATTTATAAATATGCGAAATTAGGATAAAATAAGGACATAGAATCGCAGCGATGAATGGGAAATTAAGGGCGGTGAGAATATTGTTGTGTTGGGCTAACCTTAACCTGAGCTAGGACCGATTCCAACGCTTGGCGAGGATTGTGTCGGAGAAGGATGGAGAAGTCAACCCCTCTTCTCTTTCTCTCTGTGATGACTGATACAGAGGGAAATGCCGAATTGAGACGTGGACTGGATATAACAAATAGATTTTCGGGAAGGCGTCGACTGCGATGCTCTTCGTTGGTCAAAGTGCATTATGCACCTTACAATCTGATGGTGAGATTGTGAGGTGTATTGATACATCAATCATCTATAATGTATTATAATAATATCTAATTTTAAGAAAATTTAAAAATATAATTAAATATATTTTAAAAATTAATTATCATATACTGACAGTGTAAAATTATATTGATAATATAAAATAATTTTATACTATTAGTATAATAAAAAAATTTTATCAGTATAATTTTACTCTGTCAATGTAATTTTACACTGATAGTATAAAATTATTTTATACTATTAATATAATTTTACACTATTAATATATAATAAAAATTAATTTCTAAAAATTATAAAAATTTTATCAGTATAATTTTATACACTGATAGTGTAAAATTATATTAATAGTATAAAATAATTTTATACTATCAAAATAAAATTACATTGATAAAATTTTTTGATTACACTAATAATATAAAATTATTTTATATTATTAGTATAATTTTATACTATCAGTGTATGATAATTAATTTTTAAAATATATTTAATTATATATTTAAATTTTCTTAAAATTAGATATTATTACAGTGCATCATAGGTGATTGGTGCATCGATGCACCTCACAATCTCACCATTGGATTGCAAGGTGCACCATGCTCCTTGACCAGCGAAGAGCACTGTAGATGGCGCCGGGAAGGGAAACCGATGGATTCTGATTCCGATATTTATTGTTTGGCACTCTCAAATGCACGATCAGAAAGGCGGAGATTGAGTACATGTCATAACCCAACCACGCATGGAAACAATCCAGCAGGCAACAAATTTTAATTTTTTTTTAATTATACAATTGATTTAATAAAAGTTTTTAGCCAAAAAATAAGTATTAAATTTTTTATTTAAATGAATGCTTAGTCTTCCTTTTTTCTATTTTTTATTTTTATTTTACAAAAGTAGTGGAGAGGGAATTGGAATTAAACATAAGACGTTAAAGACAACCATTAAATTATGTGCTCCACTACATCTTCCTTTTTAATTTAAATGAAAGTTTTTACGCTGACCAAATAAAAGATTAAGAAAATTATTATAGTTTAATTTGAGTGCATTATTATTATTCAATCAAAATTTTTTATTTATATTATTATTTAAATAATAAGTGATTATATAAAAAAATTTATTAATATAAAAATATATGATTAGATATTTATATAAAAAAATTTTATATTAATAATATATTTATATTAAATCTAAATTATTATGTATCAAAATTAAGTTTTTTCCTTGTGAAAGTAAGAAACAATTTTTTTTTCATATAAATGAAATTGTTTTTCTTTTCCGCATAAAAGAGATTGTTTTTCATTTTTCTTTTGGTTGAAAAGATTTTTTTGACTTCTTCTTGGGTGAGCAATTGCACATGATTCCCCGTCACGTATGGCGTCGCCAACATATGACGAGTATAAAGCAACTGTGATCTAGAAGCACCTTATATATATATCGTTAGGACATTATCACACACGACTTGAGTAATCAATGTCAATCTGGTTGGAGACTTGGAGCCGGAGCGGCGGGAGCGGCATTGCCACGCCTAATTAGCGGCATTGCCACGCCTTAGTAATTCCTAGTTACTAGGTCTAGTTTAGACTTTGGTGGGTTCAACTTTTTAAGGACTTTGAAGAAATATGCATGATACATAGAATAAATTACACTTATCTATACTAAAGTTAGATGATATTATATATGACACTTCTTGATTTATCATATTTATATTAACGTCCTTATAAAGGTACTCGACATCATATTTATAAGAGTGCTCGGTGTCACAAAATATACGAGTATCGTGTTTAATATCATCTAAATCTCATGAGAAGTTAATGTATATTTTTATAAATCATAGAGTTTGTATATAATATCACCTAATTTCGGGAGACATCAGTGTAATTTATCCTATGCAAAATTCACATGTTTTTTTCCTATTTTTTTCTCTCTACCAAACTCATCCTTAATTAGTATATCCTACATACAAATGTATATATAAAAATGTTTAAAAAAAAATTGAATCTGCTCAATCTGGATAGAACCTCTACGAGCAGCCAAAGCTCTCTCTTACGAGTTTTAATACAGTTAAATATCCAATACTCGAATCCAAAACCTCTAGTTAAGTTAGAACAACCCCTCATCGGCTGACTTATACGCTCGTTGGTAATCACAATACAATTTAGTTAATTAAAAATTCAACTAATTAACTAATTAAATCATAAATTGAAAGTATTATTAATTTAATATTCATTCTACTTTTCAAAACATTGTCATGTTTAGAATTTAAAAAAAAAATTGAAAAAAAAAAGCATTGTCATGTTAATATCACTTCTAGTTTTCTTGAAGTTCAAAAGGTGGGTTTATTTAAGTAAATAACAATTACACCCCTTGAGGTTTTGTAATATTGCACATAACCCTGAAGTTGTATAAAAATTATACTCGATCTCACTCTTGACTTAACAACTAAGTGAGAATATTTCTCACTTAACTAAGGTAACTTGTTAGTTATAAAATGCATAATAAAGAAAGAAGCAGCCCACTTAGTTTTAAGGTGGTGTTTGGCCTATTACTTAACAAGATTACTAATAATTTAGATTATAACTTAGAAAAATTATTATCTTTTAAATTATTGGTAATGTTAAATTATAGTGTTTAAAATGATCAGATAATTTAACTAACAATTCATATTATCTCATTTGGTATATTAAAAATATTACTAAATAATATTTGGTTTTTTTTTTCTAAAGCACCCTCCAAAAAATAATAATAATGATAATGATGATAATGATAATAATAAGAGAAGATTGCCATCAAGGTTGGTAATCTAGATAGACTTGAGAGCAATGTAGATTGCCACTTTAGAAGCAATCTAGATTACTTAGGTAATCCACATTGTAATGTGTCATACCAAATAGGACAATGTGGTGGACCTAGGTAATTTAATTGAAGATTGCCAATAATTCAGATGGATTACCTCATACCACATGCCACATAAGGGAATCTGAATGCCATGAAATCTAGAACAAACATTCTTTCCTTTTTTGTTCTTTGCAATGCCACCTAAAAACAAATAGGGCTACACTTCATCAACCTGAGACCAAAAGAAAATTACAAGGTATCCTACAAAAAGGCCTTTATATTTTAAAATGAAGTTTTCGATCGTGCAATGAAATTTATATATTTAATCCACTTGCAACATCAAGGTCCCATATTTTCCATGGAAAGTTCCATTGAACCGATAGCTATGAAACTCCTTGCAATCATAATGAAATTAGATTAAGGTAATAAGATAAAATAATGGAATAAAGCAGGGATTGAACACTAACAAGTGTTCTCCTTGTTCCTCTGATACCTTCTAGCATTGCTTCTAATTTGCATTGTGCTCCACTCTCTCTTTGTCTCTTCAAATTCATCTAGATCTAGCCCTCTAATATCACTTTTCTTAATCCATAACCAATTCTTCCTACAATAAGATTAAGAAAACAACTGTAATTGCCGGGGTTAAGGAGTTCCCAATCCATGAACTAATTCAAAGATGGTTTGGCATAGTAACTAGGTGACATAGTAACTAGGTGAGTGCAAAATTGGCAAAGAACATTAACAAGGGTTCTCCCTTCTTTTCTATTTTTTTTTAATGGATAACTAACAAGTTATTTTAGTTAAGTGAGAATTAGCAATTAAGTCAAACATTAATCGGGTGGAGTGCAATTTTTGCATAACTTTAGAGTTATGTGCTATATTATAAAATCTCAAGGAGTGTAATTGCTATTTATTCTATACTTTAAAAAAAAAAGGCATAAAATTAAAATTGTTCAAAGTTTAAGTATGAATAGAGTGTTGATGAAAAAAATCTTAAATAAAAAGAAATAAATAAACAAATAAATAAAAGCTTATACGATTGGAAAAACTTACTAACTTTTTTTTTTGGTGCTACGGAAAAACTTGCTAACTTAATAACTTATATTGTATTTAGAATGTTTAAAAGGGAGCAAATAATTCAATTTGGTTTGATTTAAATGAATTTAATTTGGTTTGATCAAATATCGAACCACTTTAATCAATCAAGCATTAATAATTTTAATATGTATATTGTCATTTATAAAATTAGTCAAAATAAAATTTGAATTATGGGCCAAACCTAATAGGCTAGCTTGAATAACCTAATAAAATGGGTAAGTTGGGCCAATAAAATTGAAATAAAAAATAACTTTAGCCTAACTTAGTTTAAGGATAAGACTTGTATCATGTTTCTTATATGCATTTCAACCAATTCTCAAATCAAATACTGTCATGTGAATTTTTATTTTTGAAATGAACAATTTTTTTGGTACATTCTTGAAATGAGTAATTTAAAAATTAACACTCCTACCAAGAAAAATATTCACTTGTCATTCTTTGATTTGAAAATTAAATGAAATATATATAAGAAACTTGATCTAAGTTTTTTCCTTAACCTAATCCAATTTGATCGATCTAATGATGACTTGCCCACAGTGGGCGGGCTAGCTTGTAAACATGAAAGTATCAAAATTAATCACTAAAATTAATATTTTGAAACTGTAAATAAATAAATAATGAGGGGCAACATGCCAACTTGAATAACTTACATCCCGGTAAAGCTTCATTTACATTCCTCACATTTTATAATAATTTCAACTTAGTTCCAAAAGTTGTTTTGTTTTATTTATATCCCTAACATTTTTAAAACGTTTCAATTTTGCCCTTTTGATAGATAACATCCAAATTATAAAAAAAAAATGATATTAAGGCCAAATTTTGATGTTAGTAATATCTAAACATCACCAATAGAAATTGTTTGCTTTCAATTTTCCAAGGAAAGCTTCAAGTACGGAATTTAGTAGGAGAAAAATTAATTGACCATTGAGGGAGTTTAAATTAAAAAGAAAAACTTCATATTCTCTAAAATTATGGAGGGAAATTATAGTAAATAATATTATTCTATTCAGATAAGTAATGAATACCTTTTCACTAATACTATACCTTGACCTTCATATTTGTAGCACTTTCCTAAGCACAATACTATACTTAAGTCCTAGTATCACACTTAGGAGTTGTTATTAATAAATAAATGGACCTTATTTAGTGTAGGAGGCATTGACAGCAGCCTTTGACCGCCAATCTAGTCTCGATCTAGGATAGTCATTTTCAAATTCTCTTGAATTGTCTAGAGATGACACAGGAACAAACGTAGGGTGAAAATTTTATATTTTCAATAGGCATCCTAGACTGCCAAACAATTAATATCATCATCATAGTCTTAGCTGCTTTAGTTTATTATAAAAAATGATTATGCCATATCAACTATAAATTTCATTTTATGAAGTTCAAAACTATTCTTCCGAAGTACGTTGATTTTATTCACACACTTGTCAATTAAGAAAGTAGTTTCATAACAGTGATAGTGGGTCAATAAAAGAATATATCTTATTCATATGCAGATGTACATCATATAATCATGCAAGTATACTTATCTTTCTTAACTTTCTTTACTTAACACATCTAGGTGTTACATATCACCATCCCTAGGCTATCTACATATATCTTTAATCTTTACTACCCTTGGATAGCCTGATTTAGGAAATGAGTTCATTTCATGACCGTCGTCACACGGTACAAACCTACAAAGAGTCCCACGTGTCTCTAAATTGGAGTCTCATTATACAATTGTCTCCAACATAGAGGGATCTCATCTTTTATTTAACTATCTTCATATGAAGGGATCTCAGAACTGCCTCCAAATGAAGGGATCTCATCTTGTCTGTTCATATTCTTTCATAGTTCATATGCTCATATGCATTCTTAATTAAGAAAACATAGTCATATCGCATGTATATATCATATCCTCATATATTCATGTATGAATATGCTTGATGTGCTTATGATTTTACTACATAATCATATGTTTGTGCCGACAATCCGGCAGCATGACAGCTGAAATATAAAGGTTTCTTGATCAAAATAGACAATAAAAATAATAGCCAGCCAATCATAGAAATCATGAGCTCAACATGATACCAACAAGAGTTTAAATATGATCATCATAAATAATATACCAACATGGCATCATTTTGATATGTAGTTGCTTAATTAATCATTCCATTTAGTCCTACATAAGTTTGGGACCTCTAAGCCATAAATTCACAAGTTGTCTCACTTTTCTTAAATTCTGCCCAAAACTTCTAAATTGCATTAAAATTCTGTTTTAAATCCTTTTAATCTTAAATTTTAATAAAATGTAGCCTTGTTAGCTACTTGTAAATCCTTTTAGTTTCACTAAATTTTGAGGTGTATAGTTTAAGTTATTAAGGTTTTACTCAAAACTACACTATTTCAAGATAGACTTGTACACCTAAAATTGGAAAATCACTAAAAATTCAAATTACATTCTTTTATTCCAAAATTCTACTAGGATATACTTGTATAAATCCTCTTTCAAACTCAATAAGTTTCACTCTATTTGAGTAGGTAGAGCTCGAGTTATGAGCTTCTCATTAGTGTTGCTCTGTTTCAACTCGAATAGAGCATTAGGGCAACTTCACAGATTTATTGGGAATAATCCACTAAGGATCCTAATCTAAAATTTTATGGGCATGACTATTTATCTGTCCACTTTCTAAAAAAAGTAGTTGCATTCAAATTGAATTTATACAGGATGAGTTATGCCTATTAAATCACATATTGGATAAGATAGGGGGTTAACCAATAGCCTACTTCTAAAAATCATAACTTTTTCATCTCAAGCCTAATGGCCTTATATTTTATATGGTTGGATTGCTCTTCGAGTCAGGTTTTATTTAAAATTAGTTTTTAATCTCAAATTGAGTTTTATAACTTGAGATATATCCTTTGCGGTACATACTATTCCCAGGCTTCCCTACAGCAATTTTCTATTTTGGTGGTATCTTGATTTTCTAGCCTATTTCTCGATATTAATCAAGTTTTCTTAGCCTTAGATCACTAGAACAAAGCTTATTAACATCATATCAGCCTCAAAATGAATAAAGCCAAGTGAATCAAGAAAACCCGAGTGCACAAAAAATCCTAACATACAAACAAGTTCTAGGAGCCTACCTCATTTCCAAGCTTACAAACTCTTCAAAACTTACTCCTTTGGACTCCAAACTCTCTTAAACCAAGCAAAAACATCATCAACAACCTTTCCTTTCTCTAGATGGCAAGAGCTACTATCACCAAGGGAGGAAGGTTTTTGGCTTATTTTTGGCATTAGTGAGGGTGGTGGTGCTTAGGCTTTGAGTGGTTCACTAAAAGAACAATAGAAAAACAAGATTAGGAAGAAAGCAAAAATGGAGGTAGAGAAGAGGGAGAGGGCTAGTGGTTTTGCAAGGGGAAGGAGAAGAGGATGATGATATTTTGGGTGCTAGGAAGATATTTATCAAGAAGCAATGGTGACTCATCATGGTGACTCACTATGTTAGGTGTGTGGCCTATGTTGCACCGTGTGTTTGGGTCATCTGGCTTACTCTAGGCCACCTATTCTGGTTACTTCATGACATGTCTATTTAGTCTCTGTAGGATTATTTCTATGGATTTGTCATGCTCACAGACAATATGGGACTCTTGAGGATTAATTCAAGGTATCCGGCTATCAATTCAGATGCTCGAAGTTATCCGAGATATTATGTATTGTGTGAATAAATCTCAGTTTTCTTTGAAACTATGTGTGAAAAATATCAATTATAAGATTATTACATGTATTTTAGTTGTCTACTAGTATCGTGGGGCCCATATATTCCCGAAATTGGAATTTTTTTGCTAATGCCCTTCCTAACAGCTATAAACATTTATTTATAGCATTGCCATTGTGATCTAACAATTATAATTCTACCTCTTCTTTTACTATGATTTGCCTATTTATTATTTTGTCCATGTCTCGAGCTCGAAGTTCCTTTTGTACTAGTCTACCTTAAAATTAGAAATGTTTCAATATCAATTTTTTTCATTTATAATTTGAATACTGAAATGGTAAAATTAAAAATATTTTGAAAATATTAGAGATATAAATAGAATAAAAAAATTTTCTGGGATTAAGTAAAAATTGTTGTAAAACGTGAGGGACAAAAATGAAGCTTTACCCTCATATCTCACATAGGGTCAAGCTAGGTCGACAAGATATTAGCCCTCATTATATTCAGCTTATAATGGACGGGCTCAAATCGAACACAACTCAAAGTGGACCAAATTATTTGGCCTAACTTGCAATGGGTCAAGCCAAATAGGTCTGATTGATCCATATTGATATTCCAAGGGGATAGTAACAAGAACTACATAATAAAGTGAGAGAAAAAATAAATAGGATTAGAACAAATAAAGTTTAAAATTAGTTACTTGAAAAAACAATTTTAACTTAAAATTAATCTATATTCAAACTAATTTTAGAAAATCCAAGTAGTTGTAAATATTATTTATTTAAAATATGGCTTTACTAAACCAATAGAAGTAGTCTAATAGTGAGAGATTTGATAATTTGTATAAGATCCTAGATTCTATCCTCATTGCCACTAATGTGTGAAAAAAAAAATTGGGCTTATTGTACTTAAGTAATTAGTTTTGGAAGAATATCAACAAGCTCTGGAGCGATCTACCTTCGGTTTTCCGATTCATAACTACATTCCAAGGGAATATGTCTAGTGTAAAAAGTTATGAGCAGAAAAATTCATAAATTTAATCCACTAAAATTTTATGTTAAGATGTAATATTGTACTTACTATACCGAAAAAAATATAGCACTTACCAATATAGATTTTCGTTTAATCTATTAAAAAAATCTTAACATATTTCCTACGTTTTTACGTTAATTTATATTAACTAACGTGATAATGTTAAAAAAAGAATAATAATAATAATCTTATTATAGCGTGATTGTGGGTGGCCAAACCAGTGTAAGTTGGTTTCATTCATCAACAGCCATCCATGTTTATTAGCATCGAGTCGGAAGCACGTTTTTGCTATTTTCGTCGCGGAAATCGATTGTGCTGCCCAGATATCATTAGAAAGAGCTACATGAATACCCATACTTCATCAATATCTAACCCCAATCAGATAAAATATTGCCAGAGGAATTGACCCGTTTTTCAATTTGAATAGCTTGCGCGCAAAATCAAATTATAAATTTCAAAGTTTGAAGTCTACCCTACCGGCCTACCCACCAAGTTTGAAATTGGTGGACCAGGGCTTGCATGATGCAAAGTGACGCACATGCTGAGCCATTTATCGCTCGTAATTAATGTTTAGCCATATCACATGCAAATTAAAGAACAAGACATTTTTGTATTTTTTTGTATATATCCAAATGCTTGTCTATATGATCATGGGTATCATATATATATGTACACCCCGCACAATAGATTAATTAAGAATTATCTACTTCTATTGGCAAACTGGTTTGAAAGTTTATTTGCATGGGGAATTTAGCATGAATTTGCAAAGCTGAATCGCTGGTCCGATTCCTACTGTTAGGCAGATTAGACACAAGAGGTCGTCTGATGCGAGCCCAATCCCACTCACTATGAATCCAAACCCAATTGTTGCAGATCCAAACGCTTTCACTGAAGGAGAACGGGCTGTTGAAGAAACTGTGGGCGTTAGACTTAATGAGAAGAGGCCCAAAAGCACACGCATGAAAGTTGGGTAAGAGACTTCCACGTTGAAGGCGCTGGATGACCTGTCAGTTAGTTAGAACAGAGAGAATAAGTAAGGGAAAAGAGAGGGAGTGAGGCAAGAGAGAATTCAATTGTGAGTTTGTGGAGTCATTCCTCTTACTCGAAAAGAGGAGAACCATTGGGTGTATTTTCATTTCCACTGTTGCATTTTAATCCATCCCACGTATTTCATTATTCTATCAATTCTTCCATACAGAAGTTATTCAATCAGTCTTATTTTCAATTCACCGTTCCAATTTAATTGATTTTGTTCATCAATACGTTCATCAATCCTATCATTTTATTTGAGGATTTGGAACACTATGGTTAGCTCTATATTTTGATGAACTGATATGATATGTGAAATTGATATTATGAATTCTGATATTAGATATGTCTAAGAATTACATTTAATTTTGATGAACTAGTTTTTTTTTTTTTTTTTTCTTATGGGAAGCATCTTTGACAGAAAAATGGTAGTTAGTGGTTGCTGATGCTATCCTTAGTGTACCTTAGTTCAGACCCCAGCTAGCAGGTGTATTGCTAGCTCGGAGTGTTTGGCCAACACGTACAGATTCGTTAAGCCTGGAATGTTGGGCAAGTTGTTGATCCATCGAGAAGAACCCATTAGTGATGTCTGTTCCATTATTATTTTGGACTTGAGACCTTATTTTCTTATTTCTTGATTTTGAAACACGCTTATATTAGAAATTGATTTTCAAACATAATTCCTATTCGATTTATGTTAATTATGTCATGTTTTAGCACATGCACCCAATCTTGGATGAGAACTGTTGTTTTTGTATTTTCTGTTAAACTAGGAATTTTATTTTGATAAAACCGTTTTGTGAAACACTCGTGCTTGCACTTGTCCCACTTTTATTACGGGTATGTTAGCTCTCATTGGGTCTATTTGACTCACTCTTTATTCTTCTCCTGCTTCAAATTCAAGTATGGCACACAATCAACATCTCTTAGCTTGTTAAAGGCTTAGGGCCATCAGTGGACCCCACATATTTGTCTGCGTGGCTATAAAGGTTGATTTTGCATCTGACTAGTAACTATTTCAAATGTTCATTTGTATATAATATGTAGATGTGCTCTATTAACCCACAAGTAGGGTCCTGTTTTTGTATGTTATTTGAATGTAACAAATTTAGTATGGTTAACTTGTTGATTCTATGGCTGGACTATGTTATATGAGTTATAACAGGAATTTGTATTGTATGGGATAGGCCCCACTTTTAGGGAAAATTCTGTTTGTTTCTCTATAAATCTCCTAGTAGGCTTGCTAGGGGGCAATGCCCCCTATGTGCCGGTCACGACTCGGGGTGGGTCGTGACACTTATTATAAGGAAATTCAAAACCTTTGTAAAGTATTTAAAACTCAATAATAAATGAGATGATTTCATTGAATATCATTTATTTGGTAATAATCAAGATAGGCAACAAAATTTTATTTGGAGAATCAAAGTTTAGAGAAAGCTCCCTCAATTTGTGAGTTTCTCTTTATTCTTTGAGAAGTCACTATGCTTTGCTTGATGCATCAAGTCTTGCCTTTATGCAAATACATAGATTTTCCCTAAGCTCATGCTCTAATTTATGATATGTCTCTCCTTCTATTTCATTATCAAAAAAGGTCAAATACAATATATAATAGCTAAAGAGATATAAGATTCTCAATTAATTGGTAGTATTATAATCAAAATAATATATTCGATATATAGTATTAGAGTATCATATCAATTTCAATAAATAGAACAATTAAGTGTCAAACCTCAATTTGAGCTTTGTTTCAACTTTAATTTATTTGGGCTACTTTTTATTCTTAAGTTAGTGTACTAAGCGTGCCAAACTTTAAAATCGGCTAGCCAAAGCCCTCCATTCCAAGATTTAGACAATTACTCCAAGGAAGGAAATCTACCCTCTGGATATAGGTTCCTAAGTTACTCAAAGAAAGCACTTAGCTAAAATCAACCAAGAGTATAGCCAAAACCAAGAGTAGACTGACTATAGGTATAATGCAATCGTTAGAATTTTTATTAAATTTTCAACCAATTACAAGAGAAATCCACTTAAGCTCTAATAGGGACTCCTTATGGAAAGCTTAATGGGATAAAACTGTAGAAGTGGATACAACTTGAAACTAAAAGGCTAAACCTAAAGTGCATAAATCTAAAGGAAAAGGTAAAGGTACAAGTAAAATAAAGTGCTAGAGTTCTTGGTTTGAGGTGCAGATTCTTTGTAATGGTTGAGTTTTCCTCTATTTATAGGCAGGACTCATTCCTAAATTACCCATGAATAACCACCAAGGCTACTTCTTTGGACCTTCGAATAGTTGCTTCATGTAGCCATGCTGTAGAGATACTGCCACGTGTCTTCAATATGGTATGATCAGTGTTCGTGCTCCGGACTTAGAATTGTCTTCTTGGATGATATCAACTTTCCACATGAGAGCTCCAAGAATCCTTATAGAAACTTTTAGACCCACCATCTTGTACCTCAAATTTATTTCTTGCCCTAGCTAACCAATCATCTAAACTTGTTTTTGGCTAATATGTGCTTGCATTATGGCCTAGCCAATGATCTCCTCAGCCATATTAGCTTAGGGTACGACTATTGCTAGGGACAGAGTCAAAATAACTCTCGGCTAAGTTTTGTCCTTAGCCAAGGGCACTTATCAATTTTTAGATGCCAATATATTGTCTCTCTGCATTAGGCTAGCCAATTGTTTATGCAGAGGTTAGTCTAATGCAATGGCTCAATTTTAATTACCGGCCTATTTTAAAATAGCCGTTAGCTACATACCCGTATAAATAAACCACAGTAACGGCTATATGGCTACCTAAATGGCAAGTAAAAAATCTAGCTAGTTAGCATTTCTTATTTTTACTTTCACCTTCTGAGCTTCTACCAATTTCTAACTCACCTCAAGTTAACCACTTTTATAACCACCATGTCTTCAACTTCCTCTAATTCAACAAACCCTAACCTTTCTCACGAATCCACAATGTGTGAATCTTCTTCTTCCTCATCTTCTTTGTTGTCCTTCATTGAGCTTTCTCCAGTAAAAGAGATGGTTCTTCTTCTTATAAAATCTCTAACCCCTCTACCCTCAGAGTTTTCGACAAAGAAAATCGACGATTGATTTTTGACCCAACCCTTCACGACTTAGGCCATGGTTCGGCCAAAGATGATTCTTTTATTTTCCCTTCTGAGTACGAGTTGCCACTAGCCACTCCATTGTTCCATATCCATAAATATCCTTCTAAATTCTCTGCTTAGATAAGCTCCTCTGATTCATACATTCAATGGCTTGATAGGGTGGTCAATGAAAAAGGTGAAGAGTGGAAAAAGATAGGGATCTACGAAATGATCATTCTCTCCAAAAAAGAGATTCTGCCAAACTTTAGGCTACTGTACAATTTGCTCAGCTTCTAGAACAAAGCCATAAATGCCTTCACCCAACCATTCAGTAGGATGAGCCCCATGTTACACGATGTGGCTGCTATTGTTGGCTTGCCAGTGGATCGGGTAGAAGTCCCTTACCTCCACAACGTCCTCGGTGATGACTTGGGCTTCCAAGTCAATAAGAAGAACAATGCCTATTCAACTTTCATTAGCACCTTCAACAGGGGAAGTGACCCCATGGGTGAAATTAAGCACAAAACATTCCTCCTTTTTTGGATCTAGCGGTTCTTTGTATGCATTAGCTCGATAGCTATGGTGGGGGAATTTGCACCCTACATACTCATCATTCTCAATCGAAGCTACGTCAACATCGGAGGCCATTTCCTCTCGTTGCTACACAAGGGTATCTTTGCTATCATGTCTCGGTTGAAGAAAGGGGAGTCCATTAAATCCATGTTCGAGCTGTTCTAGTTTCTGTAACTCTGGATTCAACAATACTTCCTAGATTTCTTTGCTGAAGTTGCATTGACTCGCACCATTTTAGTCGGCCGTGTATCATGATTACTACGCCACCTTCCCTTTCCTCTATCTCTCTCTCGCTCTCTCTCTCTTGGCATATGAGATAGCAATATTTTCATTAAAATGAAAACTAGGACATTCTTCTAATTCTGCCCATACTAGGACCGAGACTGTAACACCTTACCAGACAAGTACTATGCTTAAGTCATAATAAATTATCTGATAAGTGATTACGTGGAGTGAGCTGATTAAATTCTGTTTTCTGTATCATTATTAATTATCCACATAAAGATGACTATTTGCGTAATAATATTTTTTGCTTGACGGCAAAATGAATACTAGTTAATTATCGTACCATGAATAACGTAACATAAATAAGAATGCAATATAGACAGAACTACTGCAAAATATATCATAAATATATATACATAGATGCCTATTTTCAAAGTGTGACAAACGGTACATAAAATGGCACAGGATAACAAAATAAGGCCGCTAACACAAAATAAATCGGTCGGTCCCTACGAACAGTATCCTAGTTGGTCCCCATGGGACATTTCATGTACAACTCCTAATTTTTACCCATCTGTCTATGACCCAGACTACCAAAAGAGGGCCATTCTGTACATCTACTACCGCTACAGCATGTCCACTATCTAAACGGAATCCGAAAAAAGAAATCCGTTTGCCATGGTGGCGTCTGCAGGAGGGTGGCCCACGCTAGGAGCAGATGACGAGGAAGAGGAACTCACCGCCTCAGACAGATCCTCCTCTGACATCAAGGCTGAGAGCATCTGCTGTGGTGGTGAAGCAGGAGGGGCCATAGTAGCTGGAGTTGCTGCTGCTGGTGGTGTTGCTACTGGTGGAGATGGAAATGGATGGACCATGTGAAGGGGAATGGCAGTATAAGGGATAGCAGGGTCAAAAAGTGGGTGCATAAGCGGTACAACAAAATCTCTCTGGAAAAAGAAACAAAGATGGAACTGACACCTGTCGGATATATATACAGAATCCAGGAACGGGTCGATGTGGATATGGAGCTCGGGGAACTCAATGAACAGAACTCCGGTTGCTGCATTCTCCATAGTCTGAGAATGACGCGGAAATATATAGTAAGGTGAAAAATAAAAATTTCTCGGTAAGAATTCCTAATTTCTACACATCTGTCATCGCTGTCATTCCCAGTTGTTTCGGTCTTTCCGTAGTTCAAATTAGTATGGCACGATACTAATATTTAACTCAAATACTTATTTATAAAACATACACCGAAACAAACTCAATTTTAGTTAACAGACATACTAATGCAATTAAAACAGTAACTTTAAGAGAACAATAGCATATCAAGAATAATAAACAGGTATCTAGATCAATCAATTAAGGAGTATCATACTGCACATATTAATGTGAAGTTGGAAAATGCATCTTATCGTTGAAGGCTTTCGCCTCTTAAAACTTATTTCCATCCTTGGTCCCCTGGGACTTATTGGCCATATACTCCTAAGTAATAGTCTGTTTTTCAGGACCGAGTTCGTTCCTATATAGGATTGGTGGGTTTACTTTCCCCGACCTTCCCACTGATCTATTCCCCTTAAATTTGTTCAGGGGCTAGCCCAAGTAATATGGAATCCTTTACAATATCATGAATTGAATGCACATCTAACTTGATTCTTTCAAATATCATGTGTTCATGCTATTATAATTTACGCAACATATGAATTTCTTGCCGAAATTTCGGCGGCATAATGGATCGAGTCCGCTTCCCCATGAATAGTGCTAGATAACCAGTACAATTGTACAAACTTGCAATTCAATATAGACCAACAAATATATATATATTCATAGTATTATTCATCAATTTCAATTCAAGCATCAATAGGGTTTTTAGTTTATTCTTCCATATTTTGCCCGAGTTTGGCATACTCCACCCTTATAGCAATTCAAGTCATTTAACTCTAATTTTTGGATTTGTATAACTCAAGATATAAATATTTTACCTCAGACTATCCTGTTCTTAACCAGAATGGGGTTCTTATAAGTAAAAATTCACTAAAAATAGAAATCTAGGTAAAATCACACAAAATTTATATCAAATTAAATGCAACAAAATAATATTTCAATGAATTAAGTCTCATGTCATTTGCATAAGTATATTTTGAGTTATGAGTCCCGAAACTTTACCCTACTGGACTACCCTGTTCTAGCTCGGTTTAAACTTAAGTCAACTTCATTGGTGTGCTGGGAACAAATGGCAACTAATCTAGTTCTGAAATTTTTATAGGTGTTCCCTTACATGTTAGCTTTCAAACAACCTTGGGTTCACTCAATTTGGAGTTGTGTAGGGTGAGTTATACCCTTCTCAACTCATTCTGCCCGGATAGGAATCCAGATTTCTAGGTTAAACTTCAAAAATTCATAACTAATTCTATACTAATCCAATGACCTTATATTTTATATGTATGGAAAGCTCTAGATGTCTAGTTTCATATAAAAATATATTCATCAAATTTAATTGATTGTAGGTGGAGTCGTACACTCCACCGTACGGACCGTCGAGGAAAACCCTAACAGCTTCTTGATTTGTCTCCCTTCTTCAAGCTATTTGCTATCAATTCCAATTTTAATCACAACATATATGCAAAATTAATCATAAACCATCATTATCACTCTACATAACATCAATATCTCAAGTTCTACATGATCACCATTCAGCCCCAAACCAGAGAAAGTGATAAGAGAAGTAGGATTTCCTACCTTGTCTAGTTGAATTTGAGTGGATTTTGTGTCTTTGATGAAAGCAACTTGTGATGAGACTTGAAAATGGATGAGAATGGAGTGGAAATGAGAGTAAAGAGAAGAGAAAGAGAAAAGCTTCAGCAACTAAAGGGGATGGCCGAAAATAATAAGAAGGGAAGGAAAGAAAAGGTGGAGATTTTTTGGAAGCAAGACTCATGTGATTGGTGGATTCCATCATGCTCTCCATTTTAGTTTGGCTTCCCATCATCAAGGGCTGATCAAGGCGCCACTTGGGGGGTGTTTTGGGTAAATCCTAGCCATTGATCCTAGGGCACTCATAGAAAAATTTCTATTGGTCCGGTTCCAACAGTTTAAAATACTAAAATCTTACCGATTTCTCTTAAATCGGTAAACTGGTTTGAAAATTTTCTGTGGGGTTTTCTATGCTTCTAATCTAATTTCATCAAGCCTAATCTTGTTAAATCACACTTAATTGGCTTTACGTAAATGTTTAATCAAGTTTTGATTAAATCCACCTATTCGATAAAAACCGAACAACTTAGTCGTTAATGATAAAATTTTTTGGACGTTACATTTCTACCCTCCTAAAAAAAGATTTTGTCCTCAAAATTTAGTACCTGAGAATAATTTGGGATACTCCCTCTTCATATCAGATTCTAATTCCCACGTATAGTCCATTGAGTCTTCGTGTCCCCATGCCACCTTTACCAGCTGTACGGCTTTGTTCCGAAGGTGTTTAATGCTCCTGTCCACTATCCGTGCTGGGGGTACATAAAAAGTTAAGTCATCCCTTAACTGGATTGATTCAGGTTGCAAAAAGTGAGTAGGATCAGGCTGGTATTTTCTGAGTTGAGAGACATGGAAAACATCATGAAGATGTGACAGATGCGGGGGTAAGGCGACCCGATACGCAACTGGCCCGATTCGCTTTAAAATTTGAAAGGGACTTATAAAGCGAGGGCTTAGTTTTTTGACTTTAATGGCTCTACCTACTCCAGTTGTGGGTGTGATCTTTAGAAGCACGTGGTCTCCTTCTTGAAACTCCAAAGGTTTTCTCCTAACATCTGCGTAGCTCTTTTGACGGCTTTGAGCTGCAAGTATTTTGCCACAGATTCTTTTGATCTGCTATGTTGTCTGTCTGACTAGTTCTGGACCTAGCAGACTCTATTCTCCTGATTCATACCAACATAAGGGAGATTGACACTTCCGTCCATATAAAGCCTCATATGGAGCCATGCCGATGCTAGCATAGTAACTGTTGTTATACGCAAACTCGGCTAACGGTAAGTATCGATCCCAACTCCCCCGTTGTTCTAGAATGTATGCTCATAACATATCTTCCAAAGTCTAAATCGTTCGTTCCGTTTGACCATCCGATTGTGGATGATATGCAGTACTTAGACATAACCTAGTACCGAACGCCTTCTGGAGCGCTCCCCAAAACCGTGAGGTGAACCTTGGATCTCGATCTGAAATGATTGTTGAAGGAATACCATTTAACCATACCACTCCTTCAATATACAGTTGAGCCAACTTCTCTAAAGGAGAATTCGCTCGAATGGGCAAAAAGTGAGCAGACTTGGTTAGTCTATCCACTATGACCCATATAATGTCATATCCTGAGGGGATTCTTGGTAAGCCCATCATGAAATCCATAGAAATGCTCTCCCATTTCCATTCCGGAATCTCTAAGGGTTGTAATGTTCCTGCCGGCTTCTGATGCTCTATTTTTACCTTCTGGCAAGTTAGATATTTATTCACAAAATTGGCCACATCTGTTTTAAGGCCTGGCCACCAAAATATCTTCTTGAGATCTTGATACATTTTGTTAATGCCAGGATGTATAGTAAACTCACTCTTGTGGGCTTCTTCCAAGACCTTCTTCCTGAGGTTGTTCTCCTTAGGTACACATATCCTTCCATGATATCGCCATATTCCTTCTACATCCTGAGAAAATCCTGTTAGCTTGCCAGATTGCACTAGTCGCACTGTATGTTGGAAGTTATCATTTCCTTGTTGTGCTTGCTAGATTTGGTCTTTGAAAGTACTAGTTATCTTAAGTTGGTGTAATTGAACGGCACTGGGGGTTATAGAGATTCCCAAGTTGAGGGTTTGGAAACTTTCTATAAGTTCCGCTTCTTTGATCATCATCCATGCCACTGTCAAGGATTTTCTACTTAGGGCATTTGCCACCACGTTTGCCTTGCCTGGATGGTACTTTAGGTCGAACTCGTAATCTTTAAGAAACTCCATCCACCTTCGTTGCCTCATGTTCAATTCCTTCTGATCAAAAAGGTATTTCAAGCTTTTATAATCAGAAAATACTTCAAACTTTACTCCGTAGAGATAGTGTCTCCACATCTTTGGTTAGCTTTGTTAGGGGTAGGGCTATTTGAGAGAAGTTCTTAATAAATCTCCTGTAGTATCCTGCCAACCCTAAGAAGCTCCTAACTTCAGAATCGCTGCTGGTCGTTCCCAGGTTTATCGCTTCTACCTTGTTGGGATCCACTGAAATTCCCCCATGGGATACCACATGGCCAAGAAATTTTACTTCTTTCATCCAAAATTCACATTTGGATAGCTTGGCGTAAAGTTTCTTTTCTCTTAAAATTTGCAGAACCAATCGCAAATATTCTGCGTGCTCCTGTTCCGTCTTCGAGTAGACAAGTATGTCATCAATGCACACCACCACAAATTTGTCAAGATATGGTCTGAATATTCGATTCATGTAATCCATAAATATTGCCAGTGCATTCGTCAATCTGAAGGACATCACAGTATATTCATAATGTCCATAACGAGTCCGAAACGCCATCTTCGGAATATCTTCTTCTCGAACCCGAATATGGTGATATCCAGACCGTAGATCAATCTTGGAAAATACAGTAGCCCCCTGTAGTTGATCCATAAGATTATCGATCCTTGGCAACGGATACTTGTTCTTGATCGTTGCCTTATTCAACTACCTGTAATTTACACATAGTCGCATGCCTCCATCTTTCTTCTTAACTAACAAGACTGGGGCTCCCCATGGTAATGCACTTGGCCTAATAAATTTCTTTTCCAAGAGTTCTTCAATCTGCCCCTTAAGTTCGGTCAGTTCCAAGGGTGACATGCGGTATGGCGCTAAAGATATTGGTCCCACTCCTAGCACTAATTCAATGGTGAACTTAATCTCTCTCTCGGGAAGGAACTCAGGAATATCTTCGGGGAACACATCAGGATATTCCTTAACAACTGGAATATTGTTTAACTCCTGATCAACCTCCGCTACACTGGTTGATAAGAAAATATACCCTTGACTTCCACTCCCATAGTAGTGTACTATTAAGGAACTTTATACAGGGATTACTGATTCAGAAGATGAAACAGGGGGAATTCTAATGAATTTATCAGAGCAATTTAACAGGGCTTGGTTGGCAGAGAGCTAGTCCATCCCCAAAATAATGTCAAGTCCGGACAAAGGAAGACAAATTAAATTAGCCGAAAAAGTTCGACCTCCTATCTAACAGGGGACATTCATACAAATATGATTGGTCCTAACGGGCTCACTTATAGGAGTAGAAACTAACAAGTCATAGGGTAATTTAGAAATAGGTAGCTGCAAGGCTATCATGCAATCATGAGAGATGAAGGAGTGAGATACACCTGAATCGTATAAAATGGTTAAGGTCTTACCATTCACTTCACACATATCTTGAATCAAATCTTCCGACTTGTTGACCTTCTGTGCATCCATAGTGAAAACTCTCCCCTAGCGTTGTGGCTTAGGAGTCGGTTGAGGGTTTCTAGCAGGGCATTCATAGATTTTGTGGCCTGGTTTGCCACATCCAAAGCAGACATTTTGACTTACCAAGCAGGGGCGGTCGCCATGATTTCTGCCGCATTGGTTGCAAGTCTGGTTCCCAAAAGGCCTCTGAGGTTGCTTGCCTCTGTTGTTCACCGACTGAAATTTTCTCTGTTGCTGTAAGTTGGGCTTGAACCTCGGGCCTTGCGGAGCTAACCCCTTCTTAAAGTTATTGCCAGATGACCTAGCAGCAACTAACTTCTTATTACAGTCCTCCACTAGGCGGCATTTGTTTACCAAAGTAGGAAGTCTCTGATCTCCATTGGTCCTATGGCGGCAAGGATGTCTTCTCTCAGTCCACCTTCAAATTTCATGCATTTCCATGCTTTGTCGGTGCTCCGTTGATAAATGGTGGAAAATTTGTACAACTCCTCAAATTTAGCAATGTACTCCGACATGCTACTATTCCCTTGACGAAGGTGCATGAACTCCAACTCCTTGGCATTGCCGACAGACGCAGGGAAATACTTCTGGTAGAATGCATCTCTGAATATGTCCCAAGAAATATTTGTTTGGGATCCTTCTAATAATTGTCGTGCACCATTCTACCAGAATTCTGCATCGGCTTCTAACATATAGGTGGCAAAAGTCACCTTTTGACGGTTTGTGCAATCTAATACGGAGAAAATCTTTTCCATAGCTTTAACCTATTCATCTGTCTTATCTAGGTTAAAGGCTCCCCTGAAGCTGGGTGGGTTGGCCTTCCGGAACTCAGCAAATTTGAGGTATTTCAGATCCATTCCAGGGCCATTATGATTCCCCCACACGATCTACCTCTGACTGCCTTCCTAGTTGGCCCATCATTTGAGTCGCCACAGCTGCCTGCTCACCCATAGCGTGCGCCATCTCTCGCATTATGTCCAGGAACTCAGTAGATTCCTCCTGGGCTGGGAAAGTTCACAGCCTACCTCACCTTCCAGAAGCCATTAAGTTCTGAACACACAAAACAAGAGTAATTGAGTTGATCAGGCTCAATTCTAAGTTCCGTGTGCTAGTAAATAATAACATACAGTTAGGCAAACTCCCTCACATACATCCTATCCATATGGACAAGACTCAGAGCATAATAATATCTAAGGAATACAGAGCATATGCGAAGTATAGTCAGTCCAATCCTCAAGCCTATATTAGGACGAACTGCTCTGGTACTAAAAATGTAACACCTTACTAGACAAGTACTATGCTTAAGTCATAATAAATTATCTAATAAGTGATTACGTGTAGTGAGCTGATTAAATTCTGTTTTTTGTATCATTATTAATTATCCACATAAAGATGACTATTTGCGTAATAATATTTTCTGCTTGATGGCGGCATGAATACTACTTAATTATCGTACCATGAATAACATAACATAATTTTGTACATCTACTACCGTTACAGCATGTCCACTATCTAAATGAAATCCGAAGAAAGAAATCCGTTTGCCATGGTGGCGTCTGCAGGAGGGTGGCCCACGCTAGGAGCAGAGGACGAGGAAGAGGAACTCGCCGCCTCAGACGGATCCTCCTCTGACATCGAGGCTGAGAGCATCTGCTGTGGTGGTGAAGCAGGAGGGGCCATAGGAGCTAGAGTTGCTGCTGCTGCTGGTGTTGCTGCTGGTGGAGATGGAAATAGATAGACCATGTGAAGGGGAATGGCAGTATAAGGGATAGCGGGGTCAAAAAGTGGGTGCATAAGCGGTACAACAAAATCTCTCTGGAAAAAGAAATAAAGATGGAACTGACACCTGCCGGATATATATACAGAATCCAGGAACGGGTTGATGTGGATATGGAGCTCGGGGAACTCAATGAACAGAACTTCGATTACTGCGTTCTCCATGGTCTGAGAATGACTTGAAAATATATAGTCGGGTGAAAAATAAAAATTTCTCAGTAGGAATTCCTAATTTCTAAACATCTGTCATCGCTGTCATTCCCAGTTGTTTCGGTCTTTCCGTAGTTCAAATTAGTATGGCACGATAGTAATATTTAACTCAAATACTTATTTATAAAACATACACCGAAACAAACTCAATTTTAGTTAACAGACATACTAATGCAATTAAAATAGTAACTTTAAGAGAACAATAGCATATCAAGAATAATAAATAGGTATCTAGAACAATCAATTAAGGAGTATCATACTGCACATATTAATGTGAAGTTAGAAAATGCATCTTATCCTTGCAGGCTTTCGCCTCTTAAAACTTATTTCCATCCTTAGTCCCCTAGGAGTTATTAGTCATATACTCCTAGGTAATAGTCCGCTTTTCAGGACCGAGCTCGTTCCTATACAAAATTGTCGGGTTTACTTTCCCCGACCTTCCCACTGATCTATTCCTCTTAAATTTGTTTAGGGGCTGACCCAAGTAATATGGAATCCTTTACAATATCATGAATTGAATGCACATCTAACTTGATTCTTTCAAATATCATGTGTTCATGCTATTGTAATTTACGCAACATATGAATTTCTTGCCGAAATTTAGGCGGCACAACGGATCGAGTCCGCTTCCCCATGAATAGTGCCAGACAACCAGTACAATTCTACAAACTTGCAATTCAATATAGACCAACAAATATATATATATTAAAAGTATCATTCATCAATTTCAATTCAAGCATCAATAGGGTTTTCATTTTATTCTTCCCTGTTCTGCCCGAGTTTGGCATACTCCACCTTTTTTGCAATTCAACTCATTTGACTCTAATTTTTGGATATGTCATAGCCTTATGTGTCTAGTTTCTAACTCTTTTGTTCCCATCTCATTTTGATTTATATAACTCAAGATATAAATATTTTACCTCAGACTGCCCTGTTCTTAACCAGAATGGGGTTCTTATAAGTAAAAATTCACTAAAAATAGAAATCTAGGTGAAATCACACAAAATTTATATCAAATTAAATGTAACAGAACAAGATTTCAAATGAATTAAGTCTCATGTCATTTGCATAAGTATATTTTGAGTTATGAGTCCCGAAACTTTACCCTACTGGACTACCCTATTCCAGCCCGGTTTAAACTTAAGTCAACTTTATTGGTGTGCTGGGAACAAATGGCAACTAATCTGGTTCTGAAATTTTTATGGGGTGTTCCCTTACATGTTAGCTTTCAAAAAAATTAGGGTCATCAATTTGGATTTGTGTAGGGTGAGTTATATCCTTTTCAACTCATTCTGCCCGGATAGGAATCCAGATTTCTAGGTTAAACTTCAAAAATTCATAACTAATTCTATACTAATCCCATGGACTTATATTTTATATGTATGGAAAGCCCTGGATGTCTAGTTTCATATAAAAATAGATTCATCAAATTTAATCGGCTGTAGGCGGAGCCGTACACTCTGCCGTACAGACCGCCGAGGAAAACCCTAACAGCTTCTTGATTTGTCTCCCTTCTTCAAGCTATTTGCAATCAATTCCAATTTTAATCACAACATATATGCAAAATTAGTCATAAACCATCATCATCACTCTGCATAACATCAATATCTCAAATTATACATGATCACCATTCAGCCCCAAACCAGAGAAAGTGAGAAGAGAAGTAGGATTTCCTACCTTGTCTAGTTGAATTTGAGTGAATTTTGTGTCTTTGATGAAAGCAACTTGTGATGAGACTTGAAAATGGATGAGAATAGAGTGGAAATGAGAGTAAAGAGAAGAGAAAGAGAAGAGCTTCAGCAACTAAAGGGGATGGCTGAAAATGACAAGAAGGGAAGGAAAGAAAAGGTGGAGATTTTTTGGAAGCAAGACTCATGTGATTGGTGGATTCCATCATGCTCTCCATTTTAGTTTGGCTTCCCATCATCAAGGGCTGATCAAGGTGCCACTTGGGGGATGTTTTGGCTAAATCCTAGCCATTGATCCTAGGGCACTCATAGAAAAATTTCTATTGGTCCGGTTCCGACAGTTTAAAATACCGAAATCTTACCAATTTTTCTTAAATCGGTAAACTGGTTTGAAAATTTTCTGTGGGGTTTTCTATGCTCCTAATCTAATTCCATCAAGCCTAATCTTGTTAAATCACACTTAATTGGCTTTACATAAATGTTTAATCAAGTTTTGATTAAATCCACTTATTTGATAAAAACCGAACAACTTAGTCGTTAATGATAAAATTTTTCGGACGTTACAGAGATTGTAGGCCAACTTGGATTTGGCACAGGCTTCTCTCAGCCACTGATTTGGAGCTGTCTCAAGTCACTCTCCAGTGGAGCAACGTGCTCACGGATCATGATCTCCTCAACAGGGTGAAGTTGAGGTCAAGTTATAATCATACCTCCTTCGAGCCTTACAATCCTTAATGTTTGGCACTTACAGGCAATTCATTTCCGAACAACTTTCAAACTTTCTCTATACTAGTGAAAGCTAATGGTTCAGCCTTGATCCACTCTGTGAAGTAATCTGTGGACACCACGAGATATTTTAATTGTTTAGGTACCAAGGGGAAAGGTTCGAGGATGTCAATTCCCCATCTATGGAATGGCTGACGTACTCCAAGCAATGCAACTACTTAGCATGCTTCTATGTAACTTTAGAGAATTATCAACATTAGCACATTTTCGATCAAAAGAAGTGCAATCTGACCTCATAGTCAACTAGAAGTATCCTGTTTGAAGGCTTCTTTGCCAATGATCGTCTTCCTAGGTTATTTCTGCCAACACCTTCATGGACTTCAGGCATCACATTTTTAGCCTTCTTTTGGCAATGCACTACAACAATATAATGAATAACCTCTCCTATAGTCTATAGAGTTGATTGTCAACAAAGGTGTAACAACTCGCTAATCTTTTTGGCTTCTGACATCTTTTATAGCAAATCTCCCTTCATTATGTACTGCACGATTGATGTTCTCTAATCCTTTAGGCCTGTTTGGCATACCTGATAGTATAAGGTCTGATAGGATAATGGCTAATAGTATAAGACCTGATTGTACAAGCTTTGGTAAAAATTTAATATTATATAATATTTGGTATGTCATTGTATAAGATATTGTATCATATAGAATATAACCAAAAAAAGATATTATAATAAATATAATTTTTTAAATATTAAATATAAAATTTAAAAATTAATATAATTATTTAAATATTTATTATAGCTAATTTTTATTATATATAAATATAATTTTATATTAAAAATTATTTATTTATTTTTAATAATTTTTCATAAATATAAAAAAATGCGCAAGAGAGAGAGAGAGAGAGAAATAGAGAGAGAGTTTTTATACATCAAAATCCAAACAGATTTAATATCATATTCCTATATTTTGTTGTATTTTTTATTTTATATACAATTAAATTTATATTAAATATTATTTATATATTTTTATAATAAATTTTTATTCCTATATTTTTATATTAGTTTGAATAGTTATTTTACAATTATTATTTTTTAAATATATTTATTTATTGTTAAATTAGATTATTTTTCATTTATATAGTTTTATTTTTATTATTTATTTAATAATTATTTTTCTTTTAATAAAATAAATTAAAAAATAAAAAAGCAAAAGAACACTTATCATCAAAAGCTAGTTAGGCCTAATACAGCTTTCTTAGATTGGATTAAGTTATCCATCATTTTGACATATAAGAGAAGTTTAATGGATAAATTTATGTAATACATTGATAGCCCCAAATAACGGATAAAGTCATAACATATTGTATTATCTTATTCTATCATATGTAATATCGCATACCAAACACACCCTTATGACTTCAACGTCTAGTACCTCTACTTGATGAATGCTCAGTTGGCTGAGCACTAATCAAATGACTGACTTGTTATATACCATCAGGTCTTTTGATAATGGCCAATGTTGACGACAGCTTAGCTCTGGTGTTCTCTCGTCGGGGAATGTGTTTGATACTGCTATTGTAAAACATAGTTATTAAATTTTGTACATGGTGAAGATACTTCTCCTGTCCTCCAACGAAGGGTCCTTTTACCAACTATGAGTCTTCTTTAACTTGGATATTCCGAGCCTTTACTTTCTGTTCGGTCTTATTGTTACTTGCTTTGAATTGAAATAACAAAAGATTATTATATTGTAATTCCTTTTTTGTAGTCGAAGATTACTCTAGCTCCATTGGCTTACATATTTGAAGTTCCGTCAACATATAGGGTCCAAATGTCCTCCTCACTACTACTGTGGCTGTTTATGGTAAGCTCAACCACAAAGTTTGCAATACCTGGCCTTGATAAGCCCTCGAGGTTGATATTTAATATTGAATTCGAAAAGTTCACTCAATCATGGTATCATCCTTCTTGCAAGCTCGGGTATCTCTAGAATTTGCTTGATAGGCTGCTCAAAATTGACATATATAAATGATGGAGAAAAGATTTCCATCCCCAGAATCACAATCATGTTAATCGTGCCACCAATATCATTAGTTAATGCAATTTTATCCATAAGAGAAAATGATGAACAGAAACATGAACCTGTTGTGACAAGCCAAATAACGGCCTTAACAAATGAAAACACTGGGAGATAAGTGTTCTGATATGCACATTCGAGGAACGTAGATATTGAGAACAAGGCGGCAGATTTTGAACCATATAGGACAGTAAGAAGATGCAATAGTATTGTTGATCACTTGAACTGATTTATTGCTTTCTGACTGGTTGTGTACGGGCATGAAAGTTATTGAGGATATATGGCAATTTGAAAACCTCCCCAGTTACCATTATACAAAGTAGAATGAGTTATTTTAATTTGAGCAAAAGTTCAAAATTAAATAGTTTAATTTGGAACTATCCTAAAACTTAGTTCTACGATTATGCTGATAAACTAGGCAATAAAAATGATAAGATATGGAGAGAAAACGACAGAATCAACGTAAAACTAATTTTTTTAAAACTAATATTAATCTAAAATTACTTTAGATAAAAGCCAATTAAAAAATTATTAGTTACCAAACATTATTAATCGAAAACCTTGTTTATTGGTGAATGTACTGCTTCATTGGATAAACATTCGCTAATAGAAGTAGAATACATTCTTGGATTTGAATTTAGTTTTGCTTTACATGTGTCTAATTTTCGTTGAAACGAATTCGAGAAGGTTATATTCTTCTTTTCATTTAATTAAATCATTAACTTTAGCTTACTATTATTATAAATCTAAAATTATTATCAATTCATGTAAAAATGTTTGATTTAAATTAGGGTGTTAACTTTCGTATTATACATTCAAAACACTACAACATTTTTTGTCTAAGGCAACGCTTGTCAAGTGTTGCTTAAACATAAAAAAACCGTTGCCTTTAATCAAAGGCTATGCTTTCGCACTTAAGGAAATGCTTTTTGGGGGGTGACCTAAAGAACCATTATCTTTTCTCTAAGGCAACGCTTTTTGGAGGAAAAGACAACGCTATTCATCGTAACACTTTTCAAGCGTTGCCTATTCATGACAAAAGGCAACGCTTGTTACCAACCTCTATGACAACAGTATCCAAGCATAGCCCATTCTATCAATATAGGTAACACCAAACGAATGTTGCCTTTTCTCCTAATAAAGCAACATATCATAAACGTTGTCTTTTCTCCTAATAAAAGTAACATATGATAAGTGTTGCCTTTTCTTTCAATGTAGGCAACAACATATAGGCATTGTCTTTTTTCTGATTGCAGTAACAACCTAAAAGCATCGCCTTTCTTGTGAAAATGCATTTGCTAATTTAAGCATGGTAAAGTTGTCACCTTTTATTAACTATAAAGCAACTTTTCTAAAAATAAATCAACCTTATTTATATGCAAATTTAATTTTTCTATTTTTAATTTTATATTTAATTAACTTAACTTCATAAATAGAATAAAATAAATTACTATTAATCAATTAAGTAAACAGGTCATCTCAAGTATATAATGATTAATATGCATAGTTCCAAATACATATTATCAAGCATTAATTCAAACCAAAATATACATAAGTAAACAAAATATATCTAATATGAACTTAAAACAAAATACATTTAGTCATGAAGTTAAACAAAATACATCTAATCACATCCATTGCAAGTGTTGTCCTGCATATTACTTCTCCTAGCCTTTCTAGGTTGCAGTGCAATATTAGCTTAATATACAACATATAATATATACAATGATGAGATAAATATAAACATCGCTAAAGTAAGCATATTGTGTATGTACTTTTATGAGTTTACATGATTGTTAAAAACAACTATCCAATAACATATTAAAATTTCCATTTTTCTAATAAATTTATTGATGATAAGGCTTGGCACTTTCAAGAGAGCTAGCTTACAAAGTCTGAAAACAAAAGCAATACAAAAAATTCTAGCATTGAAGATATAAAAAAAAAATCATATATGCTATATTTGCATAATCAAAATCAAATTAGTAGCATCTAACACAACTTTACTGGACTATCTAGTTCCTTCAGTTTGCCAAGAGCCAATGTATATCACACCAAAAGAATTAATAAACAGAAAAATGCCCAAAACCAACTAAGTGTAAGTTGATGGACGCTACCATCACATCAAAAATTAGGTTTACCCTTTTAATGAAAGCAAAATTTTCAAGAATTATTGGACTCAAACATATTCCACCAACTTTCCAATAATAAATAGAAAAACAACCAAGAGCTTTTTATATATAACAGCAGACAACAACAAAAAAACTATAGATCATATCACTTACATAGACTTCACCAAAAGCCAAAAATATCAACATTAAAACTATACATATAATCAATTATTTTCCAAACAGATAATGAACTAAACTAACTTAACCAAACAAATAATGAACAAAATAATAGTGCAATGGTAGAAACATTATCCAAAAAGGGTGCCTGTAGTCAACAAGAGCTCCTCCTTTATCTCCTCCATAATTTGCATAGAAGCTTACTATTAAAAGATTAACAAACACAGTAGTTGATAAGTGGCATCCATAACTTGTATACAAACAAGCAAGAAGAAAACCATTGTCAATAAGGTATACATTTTCCCTATAAATTGAAATTGAAAGCCCAATCAAAACAAGACCCGACAGAGATATATTTGTATGTTTTTTCCCTTGAGGTTTTCTAATCATTGATTCCAAAGAAAATGCAAGTTAATAGCATGCAAATTTCTCTAGCACCAAAATCCTAGACCTATTATAGGAAATAGCACTTGGAGAAACAGATGGAGATTGAACATATAGAGCTAAAATTAACACTACCAAACCCAAAGTTATAAGCATATGGAGCTAAAATTTTGAATAAGAGAAATAAATTAGTTATCAAGTAATCAGAACATATAAATTAATAGTCAATACAACTAATGTGATACCACTATAAGATCATGACTTTGCTCAGCCAAACTTAACGCTGGAATGAGATCGAACGGGAACCAGAGTTTGGACCATATAAGTGTATAGGTGGAGGTGCTAGTAGTGTCACTAGTGTGGTGTAGGTGAGAGTGTGTACTATGCTTTTCTTTTTCTTTTCTTTTATTTTTTTTTTTTGGATAAATGTATCATGACTCTATGCACTCTCAAATTGAGAAGAGCCTAAACAAAGAGGACAAAATCAGAAAAGTTCAATACAAACATAGCAAAAAGAACAAGTAAAAACTAGAAGCACTAAGCACGCCTAGATGACCACACCAGTCACAAACATGTGTTTCAAGAAAAGATAGATGGATTGATAGCTCGAGAGCTATGGAAGTTTTATAAAATAATGATGACTAGTTTTGCTTGTATTTTTCAAGAAATAATAATAATAATTTAACTTGATTCTAATCAAAGACATTAAACATCAAGTTACCATCTTTTTCTTTGGGCCTTATAAAGAAATGTTCTAATTTTGTCCTACTTTTTCTTTCTCTTCATTAAATATTTGATCTCTATTTTCGTCTTTCATTAAATTCGGTAATATTCAATCATTGGATTTGTTTGTCACTTTCTCTTTTCTATTTGCAAGACACATTGTACTTATGATCTTTAAGAAAGAAAAAAAAATAGTATAAACATGGCTCTTTGTCCTCAAGAAAACCCTTTAAATTGCTATGTAAGTACAATTAATGGAGACTTTTTCAATCGATAATTTATGCTCTGGTCTATACAAAGAGAAACAAAAGGAAAAACAAGGATTTACAATGCAGGGCAAATGGACAATTCATTGATTTGGTGGACATAAACATTGTTATAAACTAATCATGTGTACCTCATGAAAAATTTTCAATCAAGTGCATTATTATAAGTTTCAGGTTTGCTGGATAATCTACTTTTGGGTTAAAAATAGCTTATAATTAGAATCTTCTTGAGACAACTTTTAAAAAGAATGACTATGTATCGAAATTACGTTGTTACCACATATGTACTTCCTATTAGCAGCAATAAAAGCTAGTAAAACAGTAAGAAAATTGGTCATTGCCAATGAAGATAAGTGAGTTTCAAATGTGCACCTCTCTTTTGCTTCTTTTCGTAAACTTTCATTGCCAACATTCTACATTTACATTATATAGTGGAAGTGAACAATTCTTCTATCCTTCCACAACAGTTATTCCAACATGCTATACGTGAAACAAATGATTTAACAAGAGTCAAGTTCAAAATTAAATCATTTGAGCTTACCCAACAAAAAAAAAAAAGTCATTTAAACAATTTGCCAATAGATTGAAAATCAAAATGTAAGTAATTTAGATCAGCAAAACATGAAAATGAAAACAACCAAAATACTATGAAAGAAAGAGAACAAGGGAGACTAACACTTCGTGCCAAGATTGATGGATTAAGATATAACAACAAAAAGAACTCCTAGCTATCAGATCAAGCTGAGCTAATTGGGGGCAACGGGTAGTGATCAATCTACATAATGCACCTCCATCGACCAGGTTATAACTCCATGGAATTAGTAAATTAGACAAGAGAAAAAGAGAAGCCTAAAATTATTCTGACAAGAACCATAAAAGTAACAAAAATATACAGCATAAATCAGAAGCTATTTTTAATTATAGATATTCTATAATGATGTTGCTTTTATATTGAGAAATTGTTGTGCATTGCCTTTGCCTTTGTTTGTTCCTTTGTTATTTAATACATAGATTGTATGTCATATCCTATTTCACAAAGCACAACGTGGAAGTCACTGTCATTCCAAACAATATGTTATATTATAGTATTAGAATATTTTTTTTTTTTGTTTTTTATGGGAATATATTACTTTTCATTCACACTCCATGTGTACGAGGATATATATTAATTGCTTTACCATTTATTACTCCATTGATAGCAGCTATAAATTATTTCAGACGTCCCCCTCTTACAATCATATCTTATAAGTCAAAATTCGCTTTGAAATGAAGAATGCTATGTTTGGGCAGATGAAGGAAACATGAAAGCTGTCTGTATGCATTGCATGTGGACATATTCACTTGTGAATAAAATATCTTGCTAAAGAACTAAGCCGCAATAAACCATCTAAGGAAAAAGGAAATGCAAACTTCCATTGTTTCCAACCAAGTTTACGTGATATCTGTAACTTACACCACAATCATACTTGCAACATTTTCATATTTTATTATTCTATTCAATACCACCCAAAGAAAAAAAAAAAACAAAAACATAAGTTGTAAACATACCTCTTGAACTGGAAGCCGTTTAACTCAACTCGAATAAAGTACAAAGGGAACTACAGAGTAGGAAAAGAAAATATCCTTAATTAGCAAGTTTTTATAGAAACTAAGAAATCAAAAATTTTTAGCAGATGTATAACACAATTAATAAGACTAAGATGATGAATCTTGTGCCAGAGCAAAACATGATTGGCAGCATAGAACAACATAGAAGTAGAAAAGTGTGGACATGATATACAATCCTCAACTATATAACCATATTTGTGAGTGTGTGTGTGCACGTGTTTTCCTATTAATCATCATAATTGAAAATTATTACAACTAACAAGTTTCGCGATCTTCTACGCAATATATGTCACTCACAATTCCCACCCCATTTTACTGAAAAATTGGCCCCTTGTTTAATACAACATTGTTAACAAGGACATGAATATAAAGCTGAAATAAGCCTAAATTAAGGACAAATTTGATAGAGGCGGAATTCCTTTAGGAGCAGGAAATTGAAAGCTTACCAATGAGAAAAGTGGTCAACATTAGAGTAAGTTTAACATGAATAGAATATCCATTTCACAAGTGCAGGGGACTTTTTAAATTGTCCCTGGCATAAACCAATGTGATAAAAAACCTGTAGAGTATGAAAACCAATGTGACCAGTATTTGACCTTTCCTACAAATCTCATCACTCGTTTCTACTGGTGCAGTGCTTTAAGGAAAGATATTTCTTTTTAGGTTTAACATGTTTATCTAATTAAGAGTATTATTAGCTGATTAATTTTAACATACTAATAGTTAAAAATACAGATATCAAAGTTGGAATCATCTTCTTATCTTAAAGATATATATAAGCAGACACATAAAAAAAAATTGAACTAAATTAAATATGAACATGAAACTTTCTTCAAGCAGGTCATAAAATTAGATAGATACTTTTAAATCAAACTCAATCCAAGAAAGTCAATCCATCAAAAGCAATCAACAACTATCATTTAATATTAATCTGAAAACATAGCAAGGTAGAGAAAAGATTATACCAGCATAAATTAGAAGTCATAAATAGCAAGCCAATAGGAAGTGGGAACGTAATCAGTTGGACAAAAAACACCCACTCAAGATCATTGCTAAGCATCTTCAAGCAACCTGGGTTGAATAAGATGAAACCACACCTTGAGGATAGGAAAGTGATTAGCCAAAACTATCAAATAACGAGAAACTGAAGATGTTTGGAACACCGAACTCACCACTTTGTCTATGTGATTTGACTTGCTGCAAATGAAAAAGTGAAGGTCAGATGAGTGAGACGCGAGTGTCGTGACCAATTCTTTCCTTCTTTTCAAAGTCGCATAGAGGGAGCCACGTTCAGGTCGCGTTGTGTCGAGGAGATGGAGCCACTGCCAGGTTGATGTCAAACGGAGGAGAGGGAGCCACCAGTGTTCGAACTGGAATGCGTGGTCGCTATAATAGCGTGGCATCGTTCGAATGATGGTTGTAAGCATGCTCTTTATTATCAAAGAGTACATTTTACAAGAGTTGCCAAAACTTTGTTCAAATGGCAATCGTGGAAAAGCGTTGCCTTTATGCATTATAGGCAACACTTTTCACATTTCGCTCAAAATAAGTGTTGACTTAGCCTAAAAATATTATAGTGAAAAAAGGTAGCATGCTGAAATATTTTATTTAAAGTAATAATTTGTGATAGAAAAGTCATGAATGAAATTGGTGAATTAGTTTAATTAAATTTTATTTAATTTTTTTTATAAAAACTAATATATTTTTCTCACATCCTATACATTTTATTTTAATTATATTTTATGTAAATTTTTTATTTTATAAAATATAATAAAAAATTTCAAATATTATTAGTTAAAATAGATATTTTGTAGGGATAATCATTTCAAAAATATTTAATTTATGTATATAAATATAAATAATTTTTCATATAAAATATTATAATTTTTGGATTAGTCTCCTTAAATGTCATGATTTTCTCATTTGGTTGATCTTTTTCATTCTTTAATCCATGTCAACATCCATGTAAGATGCTATGTTGCTACTTAATTATAGAAACCAATAGAACGACAACGAAGGGAACAAATAGAAATGAAAACAATTTTAATGGACTAAATGAAAAACTTTTTGAAAAAAGATTGATCAAACGGGAAAAGCATGATATTTTAGGGACCAAAAACATATTTTAGATGAAATGTTAGAGGGATTTGATAAAGGTGAACAGATTCAAAAATCCCAGTGATACGATGAAGATGAGGATGAAGAGATGGCGTGGGAACGCAGAGAGAAAGAGGATCACAGCATTAAGGACATAACATTGGATGAAGTGAAATTAAATGATAATGGTCATGAGTTCCTAGAACAAGTTAACACTACTTAAGTGGAAGAAATGCTTGAGATCGAGGTGGAGTCAATGGTGAAAACTATAAGCCTTCATGATGATAGAAGAACTGATGAATTTATTTGGGCTATGAAGGTGGGTCATTGATGAGTGTATTACACTCATTTATTCTTACGATTTGACATAGATTTGAGCTTAATTTATATAGATTTATTAAGTTTTTAGCTAAAATTATATAATAATTTGATTTCTTATATGTAATAAGCAATTAATATTTATTTAGTAAATATTTGGTTATTTTATAGGTTTTATAGTTAATTGTAGCTTAACTTACAAGGAAAGAAATTTATAGCATTAATTCAAGTATCTTGAAGTCAAATCTAGTTATTTTGAAAATGTGTTGATGAATAAAATATGTATCTCTATCTAAAAGGATCAAATCGAGATGATTCAAGATGATCAGGAAAGATAAAAAGAGGATCTCCAACTTTGTTGTTGATCACAAATTCTAATTCTCAAAGATTCTAGGTGAAAATTGAGCTACAAGATTTGATAGCAAATTTATTAAGATATTGTCCGACATGACCTTTGCCTAATATTTTCCCAATATCTCAAGTTATAGAAGTCTAATTGACATGGTTCTTATGGCATTTAAAAGCTAACTCAATTCTCTCCCACTTTGTCACAAAAAAGGGGCTAATTCCAAAAAAGAAAAGCAAGTTGATGGTCCAAATGTGATCTTGCATCAAAATGCAAATTAAGCTTCCCAAGCCTAATTGTGACACAACCAAGACAATTGGACCTCTTTCTCACTTTAAGTTATGCCCAACATCAATACAGAACGAAAACATTCTCTTAATCCTAATTTCTGATTTAAGAAGAGAAGATTAGAGGCTAAAAAGGGGGTTCCACACACGACCACACATACACACAATCTAGAGGCATACTTGAAATCCTTGTTTTGGAGAGCACAAGGAAGTTTATTTGAAGAAAGGAAATCGACCACCATCCTTTCTCATCTCTTCTCTATTCTTATATCTATGATATTTGTTTCTTTATTAAGTAAAAATATTGTATTCATAAATGGCTAAAACTCTTGTATGCTATGTTAAGATGTAACCTATGTGAATAATGATATATTGACTTTTTTTGCGTTTATTTGAATCTTATCTATTTCTATTGAGCTTTTATTTCTATACTTAATAATTTTCTTGGCTTGATCACCTATATGGATGAATCTAGAGTTGTGTAAACTATGAGGAATCTAAATACACACTTGAAACATGGAATAAAAATCATTTTCTACCTATTTGTTTATGAGTAGTATGGGATAATTGTGGGACATTAGTCAAAGGAGAATCATAGAATATTAATTTTTCTTGTCTTAGAATTCAATACCATAGAAGTCCAGTTGCCTTTTAAGTTTTAGTATAAGGTTAGTATATGAGAGAAATCTGCTACTAATCACTTTAGGATCCCTATAGTTTAACTGAATAGATAGATTCAGATAAATCCCAGAAAATCAATACCCATTTGGAACTAGGTGAAATTGACCCCCTAATGTGCTTCTCCACTGAAATCTTAAATCTTTAATTGCATCAATTTATGTTTTCTTTATTTTAATTATTTATTGCCATCAATCATTCTTGTATTATGATGGGTTAGTCTAAATAGATTCTATTTGGTGATTGTAATAGTTGATTAATTCAATACTCAATGGAATGATACTCTACTAACTCTTTATTACTTGATCGGCCTAGTGCACTTTCCAATAAAATGGGTTAAACAAGAGAAACTGCCCATCAGTCATGCTGATTCAAAAAGGAGTGTAGGTGAATATAGGCTAACCAACAAAGGCACACAGCCCATTAAAGAAAGCGAACAATTATGGCCCAAGGAGCTGCGGTGTGAATCCACTAGACGATGATGCATCATGGTCACTGGCTTTCCCACTGGACTTTGGCCCTAAGCAGCCTAAGAACGATATCACTGATGATAAAGAAGTGGCAAGAATTGACGTTCCAAACTCAAACACAGAAGGATCACATGATGAGGGCATTTAATACAGCAGTAGCATAACTGAAGTTGTTACTCTCATTTTAATTATTCATTAGAATCTACTTCTGTTACAAGATCAAGCTTACCTTTTGAATGGCAGCTGTAAATAATTTGAATTGTAAATCAGAATTGTAGAGTTTGTTGTAACTGGCTCCTCGATATATGGATTGATGCCGCTATATGTATTTGATCACTCTTTCTCAATGAATTTAAGTCACATTTCATTCTAATACTATCTACTCAGAACGCCTTTCCTCTATACAAGATTTATGCTTAAGTCATAGTACTTTACATCGAGTTGTTATCAATTGTTACTGAAGGACCTTACTTGACAGCAACTTCAGCCGTCTTTGAATCTTCTCGAACTATTTGGAAATAACACATAAACAAGTGTGAGAATTTTAAATTCTCAGTAGGGGTCGCTAAGATGTACGGTGTCATCATTATTATCTCCAGCTGCTTCAATTTATTATGAAAAAGGTGGACATGTTATATAAACTGTTAAATTTTTTAGTTCGAAAACATATCGTTTGAAGTAGAGTCCATTTTATTTATGCACTTGTCATTTGGGAGAGCCAATACACGAAAAAGTTATGAATCATACTACGAATAATAACTTTAACATATTAAAATGTAATAACACTAACATACTGGAAACTTGGAATTTGCATCTGCTTTCACTTGTACTTGAATTTATGCAGATATACATAATTTTCTTTTCTTTCTTGGTCTATCTTTACTTGGCATGCACATTCCAAAGTATGATCGCCATGTCATACTCCATCGGAGTGTGATCACCATGTCACACCCCTTAAAATATATTTATCTTGCTACATCCCAGAGTATGATCGCCATGTCATACTCCCTCGGGGTGTGATCACCGTGTCACATTCCTTAGAGGTGGGATCCTTATGCCACATTCCGGAGTATAATCGCCGTGTCATACCCTATGAGGGCGTGATCACCATGTCACGTTCCTTCGGAATATGGACTCATCATCATATCTTTTATCAAAAAATCATAAATACATAGGTTTCGTACCTTATTCTCAAATAATAATACTTGCTTAGTATTCCTACATGTCATATAACAACATTAACACAACAGCATTTAGAACTATCACTAACTTCTGCCGGAAATTCGATAGTATAATGGATCGAGTCTGCTTCCTCGTGAATAGTGCCAAACAATCAAGACATCTAAATCAAATAGTAAACTCAATATAAAACATCATATTCATGCCAAGAATATAACAACATTGATAAGTGCCAGATTTAGAATCTCAAGTATCGAACTATCTTGTAGGCTTTTAATTTTTATTAAGGTTCTTGAGTTCGACTTTCAATATCCAACGGGTTCCAAGTTTCGATCTTACATAGGTTCCGACTTCCCTACGTTATGTTCGGTCTCCCGAGGTTACATCATTCCCGACTTCTGGGGTTGTGCGACTTCTGACCTTACCCTACCATTGGTCTTCTGAGACTTTGATAAGTATGTTTCCTAAATCCCAAGCTTCCTATTTACTGAGTCCCGAGTTCAACATCAAATATACCTGATCTCTCTCTCTACACTAAGTTCCGAGTACAGCCTTAAAACATACCCGATATGGATTCCTTTTCACTAAGTCCGAGTTCAATCATTAGGTAAACCCCTCCAAGTTCAACCTTAAGTATACACTTCCGGGTTCATCCTTACATACTCCCGACCTAGTTTTCTGTTTTACTGAGTCCCAACTTCGACTTCAAGTAATCCCGACCTAGTCCCTTATTTACTAAGTTTAGAGTTCGATTCTAAGTATACCGACCTAGCTTCCTATTCACTAAATCCCAATTTCCGACATTGACTCAAATTATTTGTGTCTTATCCTAGACTTGTCCTACTTCTAGCCAGAATTGCACTCTTACGGGGGGAAATTCACTAAAAATAGAAATATGGGTAAAATCATGTGAAATGTATATCCATGTAAAGCTAACAGAACAAGCTTTCAAATGAATCAAGTTTCATATCATTTGGATGAGTATAATTTGAGTTATAGGCTTTGAACCTTGATCCTACTTGACTACCCTGTTCTAACCCGGATTAGACATAGGGCAACTTTCTCGATTCACTGGGAACAAATGGGACCTTATCAAATTCAAAAATTTTTATGGATATTCTCCTATGTGTTAGCTTTCTAACAAAGTTGGTTTCACTCAATTTGGAGTTGTATAGGGTGAGTTATACCCATCCCAACTCATATTGTTCGAATGGAAGTCCTGATTTCTAGGTTAAATTTCAAAAATTCATAACTTCCTCTTTACTAATCCGATGGTCTTATATTATATATGTATGGAAAGCCCTGGATGTCTAATTTCATTTAAAAATAGTTTCATCAAATTTAATTAGCTATAGGTAGAGTTGTACACTCCGCCGTATGGATTGCCGAGGAAAAGCCTAACAGCTTCTTGGTTTGTCTCCCTTCTTTAAGCTATTTGCTATCAATTTCGATTTTAATCACAACATACATGCAAAATTAATCATAACCCATCATCATCACTCTACATAACATCAATATTTCAGGTTATCCATGATCACTATTCAGCCCCAAACTAGAGAAAGTGAGAAAAGAAATAGGATTTCCTACCTTGCCTAGTTGAATTTGAGTAGATTTTGTGTCTTTGATGAAAGCAACTTGTGATGAGA
This sequence comes from Pterocarpus macrocarpus, assembly GCA_031439585.1. Lineage (NCBI taxonomy): Eukaryota > Viridiplantae > Streptophyta > Magnoliopsida > Fabales > Fabaceae > Pterocarpus > Pterocarpus macrocarpus. Next base: position 10,969,934 of record CM062514.1, read on the forward strand.
CTTGAAGAAGAGATGGAAATGGAGAGGAGATGAGAGTGAGGAGAAGAGAAATGAAGAGAGCTTCAGCAAGGAGGTGGCCGAAAATGATAAGGAGAAAGGAAAGAAAAGATGGAGATTTTTGGAAGCACCTTCTCTTTGATTGGTGGATTTACTCCATCATAGAATTTTGTTTAGCTTCCCTCCCTCAATGGCTGATCAAGGTGCCACATGAGGGAGTGGTTTGGCTAAATCCTAGCCATTGATTCTAGGGCACTCCTAGAAAAATCTCTATTGATCTGGTTCCGACAGTATAAAACACCAAAATCTCACCGATTTCTCTTAAATCGGTAAACCGATTTCAAGAAAATTTTTATGAAAACTTCTATACTTCTAACCTAATTCTCTCATATCTAAACTCAATTTTTTGCTACTCAATTGATCCTAAATAAATATTTAGTCGAATTTTAATTAATTTTGATTATTCGATAAAAATCGAACAATTAGGCAAAAAATGATGAGAGAATTTCGGTGGATGCTACAATCTCTATATGGTATCAAGAGTCCTATAGCTTCACGACAATATTCATCATTTTATCATGGCTTCTGCTAATCCTAACTCAGTAGACCTCACTGCCAAGCCCACCAACTTTAATGCAAATCTTGATGTTGTCCCAGTTCATGTTATTCTTGAATAAACTACCTCAATCATAGCCCTCAACACACAAAATTCTACCAAGCTCATTGGAGCCAATTACCCTACTTGGCATGTTCAAATGAATGCCCTTCTTGTAGGCTACGATCTTATCGGATTTGTTGATGAGACAAACACCTGCCCATCACCTTCTGATCACAAATATTGGCATAGATAAGATCAGTTAATACTGCATGCCATCATTTCTGCTATTGATCAGCATGTGGTGACAATGCTTGGAAATGTCAAAACTTCCAAGTAGGCTTGGGATGTCCTCACCAAGCTTTTTGCCAATAAAACACAAACTCACATCATGTATCTCAAGGAGCGCTTATCTGCTCTAAAGGATTGAAGTCAATTTCAAAATACATTCAAGGTATTAAATCTATAACTATTGAACTAGCAATAATTCACTGTCCAGTTGATCATGTAGACCTTGTGATTCATACACTTAATGGCTTGGGACCTGAATACAAGGAAGTCTTGGCTGCAATTAGAACTTGAGAGAATCCTCTCTCTTTTAATGTGCTCCATGACATGCTCACTAATTTTGAAGCCTATCTTCACTGATTTTGAAGCCTATCTCTAGCACACTGATAGCACATCTGATGTCTCACTTGTGGTCACTGCACAAGTAGCTCACAAGGGTAAATCACCTCAATTTAAAACTCGCTAGTCTACCTATTCATCTACCTCTTAGCTCTCTACCTCTCCTGGCTATAACAAAAGGGTTTTCTGCCAATTCTGTGAAAAGCCTGGGCACACTGCCAAAGTGTGCTACAAGATCCATGGATACCCTAATAAGTTAGGATCCAAGCCTTCTGCTCACCATACTCATGTGATTCCTTTAGTTGCTGGTTTTGATTGGATCATGGACTCTGGTGCAAGTCATCATATTACACATGACCTGGATCAATTGCACCTCAGCAATCCTTATAATGGTAGAGATCAATTGATTATGGGTGATAGTTCAACCTTGCCAATTACTCATACTAGTAACACTTTCATCTCTACATCTTTACACACCATTCACCTAACAAATTTCTTACATGTTCCCCTTATTTCCAATAAATTGCTTTCGGTTTCTCAATTGTGCAAACTTAACCCAATATTTGTTGAATTTTTTTCTAATTATTTCTTGGTGAAGGATCTGAAGATAGAGGTGTCGTTGCTCCAAGGCAAGCATAAGGATGGCATTTTTACCTTCCTCAACCATCATCACCCCAAGCATTCCATTCCACTAAATCTCTTCCATGGCACCACATCCTTGGTCATCCTTCTTCTCGAGTTTTTCAGCATCTGACATTAGCATATCATTTCAAGTCTAGTCCAGATCAACCATGCATTTCATGTAATTGTTCCAAGAGTCACAAATTATCTTTTGCAGTTTCAACAATTTCAAGTTCAAGACCTCTTCAACTCATTTACATGGATGTATAGGGGCCTACTCCTGTTAGGTCTTTAGATGGTTTTCGGTTTTATTTAGTTTTAGTAGATCATTTTTCTAAGTATATTTGGTTGTATCCCTTGAAAAATAAGTTAGATGTTTCAATAATATTTTCTCAATTCAAGTCCATTGTTGAAAAATTTTTCAACTTGCCAATTGTGTCTATTTATTCTAATAATGGTGATGAATTTTTAAAGCTCAGGTCTTTTTTCACTCAGCATGACATTTCACACTACACTACTCCACCACACACTCCAAAACACAATGCACCAACCAAAAAGGCAACATCGATTCATTGTTGAAATTGGACGTGCACTACTTCATCATGCTCAACTTCCTCCATCCTTTTGGTCTTTTGCATTTCAAACAGCAGTTTATTTAATTAATCGGTTACCTACACAAGTTCTTAATATGTAGTCTCCATTTCAAGCTCTACATAAATCTCCACCTAATTATCATCGCTTGCATTCTTTTGATTGTTTGTGTTTTCCTTGGTTAAAACCTTACACCCAAAATAAACTTTAACCTTGTTCTTCACCATGCATTTTTGTAGGCTACTCATTAACTTAATATGCATGTTTGTGTTTTGATCCAATGACTAACAAATTGCATGTTTCACGTCATGTCAAGTTCTATGATAGCCACTTTCCTTTTAATTATCTCATGGCAACTAACAAGCAAATCTTTTCTGCTGCTACGTCCACAACATATCCTATGAATTCAAATATTCCACTCAATCCACCAACAACACAGCCACGTGAATCATCACCTCTGGATTATCCTAGTGAGTCTTTGGCAATGGCCCCCACATCCTCCGAGCCACCATGAGGTAATAACTTTTCTCCTTCATCCTCTAATAATCATATTGACTTCACTTCACACAATAAATCGACACACACTCACTCCATGGTCACCCCAACGCAAAACAACATCTTTAAGCCCAAACGCATGTTCACAGCAACCAAACACCCTTTACCTGAGAACCTTGAACCCTTCGGTGTGAGAGAAGCCACAAAATACCCTCATTGGCATCAAGCAATGGTTGAAGAGTTTTATGCACTTCTTTGGAAGGGTACATGGTCTTTAGTGCCATCATTGAAAGATCATAATATGGTTGGTTGTAGATGGCTTTTTTGAATTAAAAGAAATCCAGACAGATCCATTTCCAGTTACAAAGCGAGACTTGTTGCAAAAGGATATTCTCAAATGTAGGTACTAACTTCCATGAGACATTTGCTCCAGTTATGAAACCTTAAACTATTAAAGTGATCCTCACATTTGCTTTGTCCAACTCATGGGAGATGCACCAATTAGATGTAAAACTATGCATTTTTACAAGGGCCACTCTCTAAAACAGTTTATATGTCACAGCCTTCTGGATTCAAGCATAATCAACACCCAAATTATGTATGCAAGCTTCATAAGGCTATCTATGGTCTTCAACAAGCACCACGAGTTTGGCATGAAGTCCTCAAGAATTTCATGATTGATTATGGTTTCAACACTTGCACCAATGATCCTTCTCTATTCATTTACTTGAAGGGTGGAATCAAGGCCTATTTTTTTAGCCTTTGTGGATGACCTGTTGGTACAGGCAATGATTCACAATTTGTTCACACTTTTTATTCAGGCCTTGGCTACATGAATTTCTTTGAAGAATTTGGGAAGTCCTCATTATTTTCTTGGCGTAGAAATTATTCCAACCAAATCTGGTTTGTTCTTATCTCAGCATAAATTCATTCGAGACATCCTAGAAAAGTTTGATATGGCGGCTGCTAAACCATCTCCAACTCCACTGTCTTCAACGGCTACACTCAGCTCAATGATGGTTCTCCTCACACCAATGCTACATTCTATAGGTGAGTTATTGGTGCTCTTCGATACTTGAATATGACCAGACTAGATCTATCATTTGCTATCAATAAACTCTCTCAATTTATACATCAGCCAACCTCCACTCATTTGCAACATCTCAAGAGGTTATTGCGGTACTTGAAGTCCACCATTAATTTTGGAATCCATCTTCACAAATCAGATTTGCTGAATTTAATTACATATACTGATGCTGATTGGGGTGGTAATGCAAATGATCTCACATCTACCTCTGCCTATATCACTTTTCTAGGAGGAAATCCCATCTCTTGGAGTTCTAAGAAGCAAAGAACAGTAGCTCGCTCCTCAACAAAAGCTGAATATCGTGTAGTGGCTTTTGCCCTGAGCAGATGTCATGTGGCTCATTAATCTTCTCTCTGAGCTTCATGTTCCTATGTCTTGCAAACCTGTCATCCTATGCGATAACATTGGAGCTACCTATTTATGTTCCAATCTAGTTTTTGATTCAAGAATGAAGCATCTCTCACTTGATTACCACTTTATGCGCAAACAAGTACAAATAGGAAATCTTCAAGTGTCTCATGTTTCAACTAAAGATGAAATTGGGGATCTCATGACCAAGCCATTGCCGCAATCAAAATTTGAAAGGCTACGTGGCAAGATGAAAGTTTTCTGATGGAAACTTGATTTTGAGGGGGCATAATACAGCAGTAGCATAACTGAAGTTGTTACTTTCATTTGAATTATTTATTAGAATCTACTTCTGTACAAGATCGAGCTTATCCTTTGAATGGTAGCTGTAAATAATTTGAATTGTAAATCAAAATTGTAGAGTTTGTTGTAACTTGCTCCTCGATATGTGGATTGACACCAGTATGTGTATGTGATCACTTTTTCTCAATGAATTTAAGTCACATTTCATTCCAATACGGTCTCTATAGGATTGACAATAATAATGGTGAAAAACCACTTGATGAAGCAGCTGAAACTTGGTGCTTAGGATTAGGGATAGGCTTATATGTAGACAATGAAGAGGAGGTTCTTGTTGCCCTAGTTGTAAAGAACTAGAAAAAGAAGGGTTTGAAGGAAAAGAAAAGCCGTAAGGCAAAAAAGAGGGGTCGAAGACTTAATGAAGGAAGGCAAGGTGAGCCAGTGAGTCGCCCATTCCAGAATAAAGATATCCTGCTGGAACATGAGGAGGTTGGGGGGAAGGAGTAAAGGTGGTGTGATCAGGGAATTTGTAAGAATTATGTGATTTAAGAAGGAAAATGGAGTTCACATATTGGTGTTAAGGATGTCGTTCTTAGAAAACCATTGGGAGAAAGGAAGTCTTTTATTTTGCTATTGGATTATTGAAACCAAACATTCTTAGATTGTAGACCGAAGATAAAAAAAAATGGATTGTCTATGGCAAGTTCAGTTGAATCTGGTATAAAGAGATGTTTGAAAATAAAATACATTAGGAGTGTAGCAGGAGGGGTAAGGATGCTATTCTGAAGAGTTTTTATTGTGTATAAGGAATTTTCTTTTCTTGGTGGAGTTTCAAATATAATGTTATGTTCCTAGTGAGAATATAGAGAACTTAGTTAATTCCCAGTGATGGTTAAAGATGGGAGCAATGGATTGATATTTATGTGGGAAAAGAGTTATTAAAGGATGGGATGATAGTAAATGGGAATCCAATGAAGTAAAGGTGGAGAAATTTCAAGTGTAAGATTGGGTGACCAAGTAGAGTGTGTTGTTAATATTTGGATGTGCTACGGGGGGCTGTGATATATGTATATTTATGTATTAAGTCAATTAAGTTAACTGATACAGGTGGTTAGATTACCATAACTAGAGTTAGTTGCTAGTATACTATAATTAGAATTAGTTGCAACTAGTAGCAACAAAACAGACACTTGTATATATAGATTGGAAGCATTGTACAGAATAACTTAACTTTTCAATATTCATTCATTCACCATTTTTCACTCTCTACTTTCTTGCTCTCTCTCCTTTTGGTTCTCCTGAACCTAAATCATGAACTCCATTATGGTATCAGTGCCTCTCTTGCAAGGGGTGTGCTCTGCTGCAATTCTTGGCTTCGATCACTTCACGTTCTTCTGTCTTGAAGTTGTGCGCCATTCTCAATTCGCGTTTCTTTGCTTAGAGGCTTGCGCAATTCCCTGAAGCCCGCTCAAGATTCTTCCAGGTCTCCATTTCTTTTATCTGTCATAACGTGATCCCAGACTGAGAGGATCTTTGTTCGTGTCCTTGATCTACTTTCTGGATCGTATACTAGTTGTTCGATCGAAGTTCCTTAGTTTTTTTTACCAATTTTGTGTTAAGGTTTTCATCAAAAACACAGATCAACTATGGCAGAGAATGATCAATTGTTAGGTGGACATTTGTTGAATGAGGAGCATCGTCCTCCACCTGTGGTGAATGATCAAGCATTGAATGTGCAAAATCCGAGTTCTGTTGTGCCATGATCATGGCTTTGGAATGCAAAAATAAGGTAGGGTTTGTGGACGGAACTATTCCGGAACCTGCTGTGGGTGACGTGTTGCGGGCTATTTAGGAGAGGAACAACACAATCGTCTGCTGTTGGATCATTCGAAGTTTAAGCACTGAGATTGCTCAGAGTGTGTTACTTGTAAAGAATGCTCATGCTCTTTGGCTTGAGTTGAAATAATGATTTTTCCAAGGAAACCATCTACATTTGGCCGATCCACAAGAGGAGCTATATTCACTTAAACAAGGAACCTTATCAGTTACAGGTTTCTTCACTCAACTCAAGAAATTATGGAATGAAATTGAAGACTTTAGACCCATCAATCCCTGTTTGTGTGGCCGCCAATGCATGTGCAAGTCCTATCGAGAACAGGATTGCATCATGCGCTTCTTGAAGGGTCTAAATGATAGGTTCTCCAGGGTTAGGTCTCAAATTTTACTATTGGATCCATTGCCACCAATCAACCGGGTTTTCAGTCTTATAACCCAACAAGAACGACAGATGCTTAGCGAGTATGTTGAAGAGCCTAAGGTATTGGCAGCTAGCTTTGGCAACAACACCTCAAGTTCCACGGGTGGTGTTGGCACTGGTTCATTCAAGAAACAGTTTAAGGGCAAGACAGGCAAGGGTCAGCAAGGGAGGGTGTGTAGTTTTTGTGGGAAATGGCCACACCGTTGACACATGCTTCAAGAAGCATGGCTTCCCACCTCACTGGAAGAAGGGGAAAAGGGCAACAGTGAATAATATTTCCTCAGAGAATTGTGATGATGAGGAGCAATCTATGCAGGAGACCCAACCGGTTTCCAATGTTGGTTTGACAAAGCAGCACTACAATTAACTATTGGCTTTACTTCAGCATTCTCAGATCGGTCAGCCTGTCACTAAGCCATCCCAGCCTCACTCCATCAACCAAATTTCTACACAACCTACTTCTTCCAACGTAGACCAAGGTAATCCCATGCCCCTACATCTAAGCTCTAACACAACTTGTTGGTTTTAGACTCAGTTGCTACTGATCATATATGCAGTACCTTGTCTTATTTTTCCACTCACAGGCCAATTAAACCCATTCCCATTAAACTCTCAAATGGTACACAGGTTATTGCTACTCTTGCTAGAACTGTTCATGTTTCTAATCTCATTTCTCTTACTAATGTCTTGTATATTCTTGGATTTAATTTCAACATCATTTCCATCACCAAACTTACCTCCTCTCTAAACTGCTGCCTACGCTTTACTAATAAATTTTGTGATATCCAGAAGTTACACACTTCGAGGAAGATTGGATCTACTGAGGTGAAAGGAGGACTATATGTACTTAGAAGCCCTGAGGATTTTGCACAGCATTCTCACGCAACAAACATTGCTGACATAGTTTACGGCACACCCACACACAATTGGCACTATAGACTAGGAAACTTGTCACATGATAAGCTTTGTACTTTACACAAATTTTACCCTTACATTTCTTCTTCTAAGTGTATTGCAGATTGTACTGTTTGTCCTTTGGCTAAACAAAGGAAATTACCTTTTTCTGTAAGTACTTCCAAAAATACAGCAGCTTTTGAATTACTTCATGTAGATATTTGGGGGCCAAACTCTATCAGTTAACTTAATTGCCTTAATACATAAAGAGTTTACCATAACTAGAGTTAGTCGCTAGTCTACTATAATCAGAATTAGTTATGGTAATCTAACCACCTCTATCAGTTAACTTAATTGACTTAATACATAAAGAGTTCCCCTAATAATATGTGTTTTCTGGGGTGATTTTTAACTGATGTGGATAGTAGTTCAAAAACCTTGTGCCCAAGTGGGTGTTAAGCTAGTGGAGTGAGGTTGCTAGTTGTGTTTGCGATATGAGAAAAGATGTGAGAGTGATGGCATGAAAGATGAAGTGATTGTGATGAGGTTTGCGTATTTGATGGGTTAACGCAAGCTGGCAGTGACCTCACTACTGGGGTTAGGATCGATGGGTGATTGGAGAAGTTTCAGGGATGTGAATGGTCCAGGATGATTCATGAAGTGTTACTACTGGCAGAGGAGACTTTGCTATCAATCTATCACAAAATGCTTTTGGGTCATTGAGACAGACCAAAGTACCTTCGTGGCGGGTTGAAAGGTAGAAATATGGTCGCTTATTAAAGTGTTTCTTATCTTGAGGAAAGGCACAAGTGTCTTTGTCAAAAATCAAGCATTCAGATTGAGAAGATTTCAAAATCATATATAGGAGTATATGAACGGGAGTAAGGCACAGGATATGGGACCATATCATAGTCCCTTCTACATCTGTGACCATTGCAAATTCAAGGTGTCCTCCAAGTAATCTAGGAATAGTATTGCTTTCACAAGTTGGGTGTATTGGGGTGAATTGTATGTTAAGATGCATTCTAGGTGTCCTCTAAACAACACAGGAGTAGTATAATATTGACAAGTGGGGTGTGTTAGATGCATAGCATGTTTCGGTCTGTCTTTTTTGTTCTAAACTGATATATCAGATTTCTATTTGCTTCCCCTTATTTTGATGGATGTAGAGCACTGTTTTTACCGATAAAAAAGAGCCTTCGAGTGTTGTAACAAAAATTGTATATTTTTCCTGGTACAAGCAAAAAGCATGTATTTGTACTCTAACTTATTTTGTCTTCAAATTCACCGTTTAAGTAATAAATATTCTAAATTCAATATCTAACTTTTAAAATCTGAATACATTTATCTTTTTCACAAATATAGTTACGTACATCAATGAAGAACACCTAATTATATAACATTTAAGTTAGCAAAAATAGTACAAATGACATGCTCTTCATAAATATTTCAAATTTGCTCTATAATTTTTAAAATTTGAACACATTTGTTCTCTTCACAAACACCGTTTGTTATAACGACTAAATGTTGCTCGTGATTTCTTGCTCTCTTTTCATCTCATCCATAAATCACATGAACTAGAACCCAAAAGATTACTTCTATCGGTACTATATGAAAAAATATGATCCATGTTATCGGTCAATAATATTCCTTACAAATGACTTAACTTCGTAGCCATTAATTGAGCAGTAAGATGTGTTGTCTCCCTTATTCAAAAGGAAACCATGAGTGATAAGACGTTTTCTAATCAAGTGTTGAAGGTGTGGGAGTAATGCCACTTGTATTACCTTTTTCAACTCAAATGGCATTTACAAAGGGAAAAACGTGTTTGGCTTTTATAAGTTAGAGAATGAATTTTGAATATTTATTACTTAAAAGGAGAATTTTAAAAAATCAAATAAGTTAGAGGACAACCATTATTTTTCACATAGTGTACAATAGCAGTACTGACTATATGTCAAATTAATTGTAAAATTATATTGAGCAATAAGTAAGTAGCAATACTATTTACTTATTTAAACATTATACGTAAAAAGTTTTATTTAGAATCTTAAGAGAACACTTATCAGAATATAATTAGGATTGAATTTAAAAATTATTTTATAAAATAAAAAGACAAAATGTATCATTTTAAATAAAGTTCATGTTCTAAAATAAATACCAAACATATGACAATAAATATATTGATATTTTTTTTCATTTAGATATTTATATAAAATTAAAAAATACATCAAAATATTGTTGCAAATGAATAAAATAACATTGAGTTATATTATTATTAAATTTAAATAGAATTCTTCTCGTTATATTTCATTAAATTATAATTATACTTATATTATCGGCAAAAATGGTTTCCTTATTTTTATTTTTTTTTCAATTCAATTCCTTATCTTTATTTTTTCAATTTTGGTTCTTTGCGTTACAAATTATTTTTAATTTGGTCCATAGTCACTTTTCTATCACATAATTAATAGTACATGTTGACATGGTATCTAGATGGATCTGTCATGAATTGTGTCATCATAGCATTTTCCATTAGTTTTATAATAGATAAGTAACTAAGGACTAAATTGAAGATGATTTGTAACATAAGTGACCAAATTAAAAAAAAAATTAAAGATAAATAACCAAATTGAAAAGACAAATAAAAATAAGGGATCAAAAAGCCTATTTTATCTAAATTAATTTCTTTTGCACAAAAAGTAGATTATTTAAAGTATATATATATATATATATATAGTTCTTAAATATGATGATATTAGAGGATTTCATGAGAAGAAAGGTTGAATCAAATCTTTGAATGATTTAAATTTTTTCTACATGCTAACACACATTAGAATGTTCAGCCTTCAAGACACGAGATATTAACTAGTTGGATAATAGATATCTGATTAGTGTGTACTAGATATTTTTTGAAAACAAGAATAAAATAATAATATAATATTAAGTGTAATATATTTGATTAGTAAAACTTTACTAAGAGATTTTTAATATAATGCACATGTAAATAAATGATAGAATTGGAAAAGCTTGCACCAAATATTATTCTGATATGATCTCCATAACCTTGGAGTCTATGTTTAGTCCTTACTTATTTGATATCTTATGCCTTGATATTTTTTGTTTCATAATACAAAAACTTTTGTCTTTTACCAGCTTAGGCAAATCCACTTTTTAAAAATTCCTTTTATTATTCCATGTTAGTAATGTGGGACTTAGTTATGTGTGTATTTAATTAAGCTTTTTATTCAACTTTGCTTCTACTATAGCCATTGGTATCTCCGTCCATATGAAGTCAACTTTTTGTTCTGTGAGCTTTTCACTTTCATATTTAGCCAGTAACTCAATTTGCTACTTCTTTACTACATTGTCTGCTATTCTGTTCTTAGCTTCATCTAATTTTCTGTATACACATGATTAAACCATTCTAAGATCAAGTATAATTAGCTCATGTTTGTAATCATCATTTTCTATAAAGTTAACAAAATAAAATGTTTACAATTACAAATTATATATTAAATTTAAGTAGTCCTTACAACGAATAGCTAAAATAACTACTTGTGTCTACTTTTTCATTTTTGAGTGGGGCTACGATGCATCCATCACCGTTAGATTTGGTAAGTGCAACCATGATTTGTTATCGAATATTGCTTTTTATTTATTTTATTGATAAATCCACCTACAAGGGCACTCTGCGAGCTGCTCAATGGTATAAATACGAAAATGAATGATGCTTTGAACTGAATTATTGATTTTGCTTGCGAACTTGGACAAAGCCAGCTCTATGTATGTCCTTTAATCAACCTCAATTTCGGAATATGGAAATCCATAACATGTTCCTTCCACATGCCATCTTCGAGATATTCCTCAAAGAAACTTGCTTCCCCACTTGATCTTACAACCAACGCAGCACTACTCCTAGTGCCATAGAGACCCTGCATAGGGATGGATCAGTCAGTAAGTAAAAGGTCTCATGATTTTAATTGAAATTAGTGTATGGGGTGCAATTGTTAATTTACCAGTGGTGTTTCTATTTCAACAAAAATGGAGCTCAAATTATATTCCCAGTCAAGAGAACATATATGAGGTAGACGACTCTGATCCTCAGCTTTAACTTTGTCCTTCATTAGCGTTTCAATTACCTCCTTCACAGGTATCTCGCCTTTCCCGTACTCAGCAAGCTGTTCTTTGAAGCCGAGTTCAAGACGCTGAGTCTGCAAAATACAGAGGAAAAAAGGGGAATTTCATTAGCGTCCGCGGTCAACATATTATATAATAAATTTTATAATAATATCAAATTTTGTGTTATCACGTTAATTAATGAATATAGTATATATTGAGTTTAAAAATTAGGATTTTAATGGGAAATAGTTCAAAACAGGATAGGTCTCCTCCATGCGCATTTGGATGGGAAAAGTGTTCATAATTTTTGTTTTTTTTAGAATACTGTGATACATACTACTTTGTTTTAGACATTATTTAGACACTTAATTTAACAACTAAGGATTAAGTTTATTAATGATAAATTTGTTTGTGAAGAATCATATGTTAATAATTAAAATTCAGAGTACAAATTATTAAGAATTTTAATTATTTTACTAGTAAATGTGATAAGGTGAAATAATAAATCCCAAAACCTTCTACTGTATTTACAAAAAACATAACAAAAATCCTTAATTATTGATACATACTCAAATGTCCAAAATAATGTTAAAATTATGAATTTAAAAAACAGTCCTATTTCTTTTATCAATAATGTTAAATTGTTACAATATAACCTTATGCCACGGCGTGTCTAGCTTCGCGTTGGAAAGCACATGCAGTCCTGGAGAAACCTCTCGAATGGTAATAGGTTGTCCTTTGGGCCTGTTGGAGATGTATACCATAGATTTGGACTCAACATCGGCCACGATTAAGTTGAACCCATTGTAACAATGAGCCTCTGTTTTTATGCTTTCTGCGAATTCTTTGGGACTCTTGCCACTCTGCCATTATCCATTCAAACAAAACAATTTGGTGAACAAGCAAGAAAAGAAGATGGAATTGGGAGAAATTGTGAGTTTATACAAATGATGCATGTAAAAATTACATGATCTCATTTTTCCTTAAGCTGTAAACTGTAAATCAAAGTAAATGCAGGGTTTCTGAAACTCTCGGCAGAACAAATGGTCTCTTATTATTATTCGAATTCCTTGTCCTAGTTCCTTTTTATTTTTCTGCAAACCCAATAATTGATCATTTCCATTTTGAGTTTAGTGTTTGTAATAATTTAACTCTTTATATATATGATTGGACAAGAATTACACTAATAACATGTATCAACACATTAAAAAATTATGGTGGAAAAATTCAAGTGAATTCAAAAATCAATCTCAATAAATGATCTGAAAAAAATATTCTCAATAAATTATACCTTGAGAAATAGGAGAGGTAGGTCACCGCGGCTTTTGGCCTCAGGGAGGACACGAAGCTCCAAAACATTGGTGAGAAAAGCTACCCTTCCTTCTCTGGAACAAGCCAACCATGTCCCTCCTGCTGTCTCATCTCTTCCTCCCAATATATCGCAACCTTCCCACCATGACACTGGCTTCGTAGGCCTTTACCCAAAAAGGTTTCTCGAAAAAAGGTTAATTTTACCATACAAGTGAAAGCATGCATGCTCCACAAACCAAATAAGTAATTAATAATAAGAGGGGAAAATAATTTTGGTAAAAGGAGAAAAACTTGCCTGTTGTGATACTCATCTCTATTGTTGAAAAGAAGAAAAGCGTAGAGTGGGTGGGCTTGCCAAAGAAACAAAGCTATACACATTGTTCAAGAAAATGGGGTGGGAATTGAAGGTGGTATTGAGTTGTCCGGTGTACTCTATGTACGAGAAAAAACAGAAGAATCTTGTTACTCACAAAGCAAGCTCTACCAGCAGAGAAGCACTCTAATAATTTTCTGATGCGCTATAATAGTCTTTTAGTGAAGTGGTGGCTAAATTTATAGTTGGGAGATGCTACCCACTTAATGAAGTGCATAAATGAAGAGGAAGGGAGAGAAAAGACATTGACAAATTGAAAATTAGGAAGATAACGCTGCCGTTTAACATTAAAATATTGCCGTAGTATTGTATTACTATTTGGAAATCCCTTGTTTGCACAGCAATAGCAAATGGGTTGAAAAACTTATATGTGAATATTTATCCAATTTGTATTTTATTATTATAATCTTTTTGATAAGATCACAATTTATAGTTTATTTAAATGAGTTGGCAACATTCATCTGTTCTGGGCATAAAAAGCGAGTGTCTAATTCCAACCAAGCACCCTCCCTCAAGCATTTGTGAAGGAGGTGGAGCAGAACGAAGGACTATTCCCTTTCAAGCAACCGACTAGTTTGGCTGCATTTTATATTCTTCTATTGCATCGTGGTCCTTATTCGCTGCCAGCCTTATGCCCCACCTCCTAGCTTTGAGAACTCTGGCTGTTGGGATATTTAAAGGAAAAAGAGAGAAGATATCCGAAATACTATTAAAAAAAATTTAAATTTATACCACTATTAGTGTTAAAAATGGCACATCGCCGTAACAATTAAAGTGCATTCTTTTTCTGGTAATAAAACCTTCTAATAACTTGTAGCACTTACGTAAGTACTATATGATTCATTAAATCTATCTATTATAAGTACTATATGCTTTCTACTGGGGAATACGGCTCATCAAGTTCACCCAATTTGAACCCAAAACCGCGGCCTGCCACGGTTTTTAAAAGACCAGCAGCCCTGACCAAAATAAAAAGATCAGCAGCATTGAAGATCAACACAAACACATCATCAGGATAAGGATGCGTCGCGAGGGCAAGACTTTAGGTTGACGCAATAAACCAGTTAATCAATCGATAAAACTCGTATTAAGTTTCTTACAGCTATTTTAATTAATTTTTAATTTAAATAATGATATATAGATAATTTTTTAAAATAGATAATTTAAAATTTTAAATCATATATTTATCTCAAAAGAAATATTCACATATCATTTTTTTATTTAAGAAATAAATGAAATAAATAAAAAGGAAGTTGATTTGAGTTTTTTTTCTTATCGATTATCTAATCCAGTTGTTGGTTATCTAGTGTTCCACTTATTAACATTATACTTGGTTGGACTGGAAATAGGTGAGGTTTTGACTTAAATTGACTAGTATCCTAAATATATAGTTTGAACCTATTACTTGATACAAGATTTTTTTTTCAAGGATTAATATGTCATTTTCAAAAATTTGACCCGACCTAAAACCTATTTATACACCAATTTAATAATATGATTCTTAAATATAAAAAAAAAATTTATATAGATTCAAATGTTTTTAAATATGTTAAAAAATATATTTTTAAATATATCAAAAAATATGTACCTAAATAAATCAAAAATTTTATTCTTAAATAAAATAAAAGACTTTCATTATTATTAGAGTTTTGTAAATAATAATAACATAATAATAATATAATAGATCAATCGTTAGGGCCCATGGACTTTTTTCTAGCTGGTCGTTAAAAAGGCTTTTAAGAAGGCCTAGGCTAGCTTATTTATTAAATAAATTATGCAAAATTAGGTCTAGCGTAAGTTCCGCTGAAGACTCTCGAGAGACCGTTTGATCTATTTCTATCTCTAAAGCTTGCAGTGTATAATATATCTCAAGGAGGTAAAACTCTTTCTCTATTCAGACAAAACAAAGTCTCTTTTCTATCTCTTATTTAGCGTCATCTTCTAATATGGTAAAATTTGTGAATGATTTTAAATTCATTCAAACAATTTTAATAATTCTTTTAACTATCAAATAAATAAAAACATTAAAAGTTTTTAAGTTAAAATATTTTTGATAAAAAATTCTATGTTTTAAAAAAATTTAAATTTATTTCATATTTTCATTTATAAAGAGGATGCATTAAAATCATAAAGCAAAGCTTAAAGCTTAAAATTAAGAGTATCTGTAAAATGAATGTGGTTATATTTCGAATATTTTTGGGAGCCTTTTATCATGCTCGCAAACTTTGTTGGAGTAACTGAAGCTCATAAACTTGTAAATTTTTTCTTGTATAAATTTGGTTACTAGGAAATTGAAGTCGTGTACTGCAAAAAATATTTTCATTTTCAGTTTCAAAAATTTAATTTTCAATTTTCAATTCTTCACTGATTTAACTAAAATCTCCATACTATAATGCATGATTCTCTAGAAAACAATTTTTGAAAATATTGATATTCAAAATTTCCCATTAATTTAACTAATTCCCTCCATATTTTAACGTGTGGTTCCCGAGTAATCGCACGAATGGAAAATCTTGTTTGTGAGTATAGAATGTTTCCATCTCCTTTTGAAAGCATGTTAAAAGTTTCCATATTTTTTGAACTCGGCCAGTGAGTGAGTTAAATTGAGTTAAATATATAAGTAAAACATAATAAGATAAGGTGGTGTTTGGCAACTTCAAAAACCAAGTTAATATGGTACAAAGTAAAATCAATTATGTTAATCAGTATAAAAGTAAACTGGTTTTTAATTGAACATTGTTTAGTTTGAGAATTTAA
Organism: Pterocarpus macrocarpus; assembly: GCA_031439585.1. Taxonomy (NCBI): domain Eukaryota; kingdom Viridiplantae; phylum Streptophyta; class Magnoliopsida; order Fabales; family Fabaceae; genus Pterocarpus; species Pterocarpus macrocarpus. The sequence goes on from CM062514.1 coordinate 10,986,309, forward strand.
AAATTAGTTTTAACATATTTGTTGTTCTTCTTCTTCTTCTTCTTATTCTATATCTCTTTTTCCTTTATTACATCATTAAAAGACCAATCTAGCGGACAATGACGGCAAGCGGTGGCAGTCGGTGGAAAACAGTGGTGGCTAGCATTAGAATATGGTGGCAAACATGGCGGGTGGTGATAGCAAATGGTGGCAGGTAATAGTGGACAATGTGGCCATTGGCGATGGCGGTGGTGACGATTGAAGCGGCGATGGGCGACAAGGTGGCGATGGAAAATGGTGGTGGGTAATGACAACAAACGGTGGCAAATGGGGTGGGCGGCGGTAGCGGATGGTGGCAGACAGTGGTGGACGATGTGGCTATCAACAATAAGCAATGGCGGCCTTCGGCAGTAGGTCGTGGTGGCCGGCGATGGCAGACGATGGCGGACAGGGCGAGCGATGGAAAACAGTGATGGCTAGCGATGACAGTTAGCGGCAACCGATGATGGCAATTAGCTGTGGCCAACGACAATTGATGGCGCCCCGGGTGGTAATCGGTAGTAGACGATGGTGGACGGCAGCAATGAATAGTGGTGGACGGCGGCAGTGGACGGTTGACAAGGTCAATGGGAAAATAATTAATTTATGTGAAGTGAGAAGATATAAAATAGAAAGAAAAAATTGGAATGAAATAAAACTAATTTAAAATTAATTTTTTTAAGAACTAGTTTTAGGTCTAAATTGGTCCAAATAAAAACTACTTTTAAAATATTTAAGTAGTTACCAAATAGTATTTATTAAAAATTAGGTCCCATTGTACCTAATTATCCAATTTTTTTAACTTGCCAAACACCTCCTAAAGGTCCAAATACGAAATAAAAACTCTTAGTATAATAATAAATTTTACTTAAAATCAACATATCTAAAAGTGTTTTGGTTTCCTAGAGTATCTCTTCACCTGATAGGTGAGAGACTAATCTCCTTGAGTACAGTCAAATGTCTAAGCGGGGATCCCTCCTAATGGTGTTTTTTTCTATATATATAGATTTTGACATTGAATCTAAGACCACATGCTTAAGGGACTCGAGCTCTCTTGAGTTGAACCAACACTTTGTTAATTCAACATATCTAAAAGAAAGGAAAATGAAGGAACATAACAAACCCTAAATCTCTACTCTCTCCATTTCAATTTATCTGTCAATTTGGACAAGTTGGTACATTCTTAAATCAATATATCAAATTGTCTAAATTGACAGATAAATTGAAATAAAGGGAGTAATAGTTTGTACTTTTCAAATTTGAGGCCACAAAATCTCTTTAAGTGCATCCATTTGTATGTATATTATCCATTTTTATTGATATAAATTGTGAAAGCTATTATATATAAAAAGATGAAGTGTATAAAAATATTAAATAATTTTTTCAAAAAATAATAAAATAGTGGTGAGGAAATAATTTTAAGAGAAAGTTAACTTTAAATATAACAGCCAAATAGGACATATAATTAACAAAGTCGAAGCTAAAATTTATTTCTAAAGTCTAGAACTATTACCTACCATGTTGATATTTGACTGAATCAATTATTTTTTGAGTAAATGTACACTTTAATCTTTGAAATATTTTTATTTTAACATTTTAGTCTTCAAAAAGATTACATATCAAACATATTGATCCTTGTAATATGAAAATCATACATATATCAATCCTTGAAGTATTAATTTTTAACATATTAATGACTGAAAAAATTGGCTTTTAACATATTAATCTTTAGTCCTTGAAAAAATTGGCTTTTTATACAATAATCATTTGGAACTAATGTGTATATAATTTTCGTATTTAGGGATTAATATATTTAATATAAAATCTTTTAAAGACTAAAGTGTATGCACCTAATCTTTTAAGTACTAAAGTATTAAATCGAAAATCTTTCAAAGATTAAAGTGTATCTATTTAATCCTTTAAAGACTAAAGTGTTAAACAAAATTTTGCAGAGAATAAAATATATGTATTTAATTTTTTAAAGATAAAAATATTAAAATAAAAATCTTTCAGGTACTAAAGTGTAGATTTATTCTTATTTTTTCTTTCTTTCTTTCATTGCTATTAGTACAAATATATTTAATACGAATACCATATGAATTTAGATAGTAGTAATAGAAAACATAAAATATTAAAAATTCAAGTGAAAAATGATAAAGAGAGAAAAACCTCTCTTCCTCTTTCTTTCTTCCCCTTCTCTTATGTTTGTAGAATGATTTCAATGGTGATGGCTCTAGTCCATGGAGATCCACTCCTCGCGCGTCAGTGAGGATCACCATGCTCTATGGCATTGCTTGGATCTGTCCTCTCGCTAGCCTCCTCTTTGGTCGGAGAAGTCGCGGCATATGTCATGAGCCTCTTTGGGTGCTTTAACATGCAACCGTTATCTCCTTGGTGGCAGTGTCATCTTGCATGTTATGCATGGCTGATAGTGATCCTCCGTGCTTGCCGTTATTGGTGAGTAGTCCTTCTACTTGTCATTTTTGCTACTAGTGTGTTTGATGTGCATGTTCAAGTGGCGAGTTCGTGATGTCGATGTTCGTGGTGGGTTCTTCCTTTAGGTTCATGGTGGGTTTTTCAGGATCTCGTGGTGTTATGGTTTCGAGTTCAGGTTTTCGTGTTCAAATGGCAGGATGGGCGGACGCTGGGTTTCACTTTCAATTTTCCCTGCTTCAAGTGTTCATAGAATGTCGAGATGAAGATACATGGGTTTGAGATGTGTGGTTATGAATGCTGGTGAAAACAACATTGTGTGTGTGTTGCTTTTAAGCAGTTTTGATGGCATTGGTCAAGAAACTTGCCCAATCTGGTGTTGTCTGAATAAATTAGTTTTCGTATTATTAGATGTTTTGAACACAATGCTGGATGGTTTTTGAGTCTCTTGTTTCAAATTAGTGTTTAGGGGTGTGTGTGTGTGTATGTGTGTGTGTGTTCAGTGTATTCTGTGATACTATTTAATAGGATTTTTTACCTATTTTTTTAAGGGTTCATGTGTCTTAGTGATGAACATTTTAGATGCTCTATTTGACTTCTCTCTTTTCTAAGAGTTTTTGGCTTTTATCTAATTATCTTTAAAAAAAAAAAAAAAAGAAAGCACCAACCAAAATATTCCATACAATATTTGCAATAAACTCTAGTAATGGTTTACCATTCTTCTTTAATAAATTTATGAAAAATGATTTTTAGTACAAAATTTATTTTCGTGCTCAATCCTTTGATTGGTTGTACAGACCATGAAAATCACCACTCTTGATTTTCTCTCTCTTCCTTCTATTTTTACCTTCAACCTGATTGGTCAATATCACCATTCATACCATATTTCAAGAATTACCTTTGTGCCAAATAGCATCCTCTAAATTTACAATAAAGAGTACCAATGGGTTAGATAGCGTATTCATGTCCACCTGGATAACTGTGGTTTCAAATATGCAAAGGAACCAATTTCTTAAAGGTTGACTATTGTTAAAACCTAATCCAACTCATAAACTCAAATGTAATCAGCCAACCCTTTGTAAACTAGGATATGTTAAATCTTGTAAATTTACCTGTTGACACAAGTCATGACACCCACTACATGATTTATTGATCCGCCTGGTCTCTCGGTCCCAGTTTCCCGTTTCCCTGACCTTCCTTATTTGACTAAAGACATTTCTTAATCTCTTCGCTCATTTAGAGCTTGAGCGTGGGGGGCTTGTGATTTGTTCGGGTTTCCTATCTGCTTGGGCTAAGCCCATTTCACCACCTCGCATTAAATAGTAGGTACCATTTTTACCCTCTATAAATACCATAGTAGGGGGAGGGGCTGAGGTAGCTTCATCAAAACCTAGATACCAAACCCTCACCTTCTTTGCCATTAGTTAAGACAAGAACATTTTGATGCTGTCTATGGAGAATAGTTAAAACTGCCACTATATAACCCAACCCCCATAAGCTGCATGCAATATCTCATCGTCGACATGGCCACAATATGCAGTACACAGAATACCACTAAGCAAAACCAAAATCCAAATGCCACAAGTAATTGGCACATACCTTCTTTTTTCTCATCTTTCATGTTTTGTCATTTGGTCGTGGCCTTCGGATATATACTTGATCTGCGTAAAAAGAATCTAAAGGTGCCTTCTACGTTGCTCATCATTTATTTCATAAGCTTTGTGAAAAATGCCAACAAGAGATAGCCTATCTCGAATTTCTATTTTTAGCCTTTGATTTTGTTTGTAAGAGATGCTTTGCGTTTTTATTTGTATGAGATGCTTTGTGTTAACCAAGGGTATACCTATGGTCATGTTCTTTCCCGTGATATACCCTTTCATGTTTATGGAAACGATTTCATTAAATAAACCTATTTATCTTGCTTTTTAATACAATTTGAAGCTAGTTCACATTATAAGATTTGCTAATTTTATTTTGACATGAATTCAGAGATTCTTAGTTTAAGATAAAGGTCATGGCCTTCTCCCCCCTTGAGTGCCGCCTTTAGCCATTCAACCTGTTAAAAAAAATTTTCATTATGAATTCAACCTGTTTATATCACGTTTTTATCTGTTATTATTACTACATAATATCTTTGTGTTTGCATCCTTCAAAATTTGAAACTCGAAACTGGAAAAGGAAAAATAAGCCGCTTTAATATTCTAGTCAACATTTCATTTAGTGGCAACAACTTCATGAACACTACTGTTGGTCGATTTGTATTGATTTATATCGATTTCTTTTAGAGGGTACATTTCTATGATAACATCAAGCTAATTAAAGCCAATTTTAATTATCATTTATTATAATTGATATGATTTATACAATTTTATCATCATTGTTTATACTGTTATCGTTCATTATTATCATTGATTGTAATTAATATTTATTTAATTTTAATTATGACAATGAATTAGAAAAGTACCTGTACACTTCGATATTTATTAATGAATTTTCAATTTTATTTAGATCTATACATTCTTTCTAATTTTAAATCATTGCAAATATCACTGTAGCACCAAAAAATCATTATAAATATTACCAAAAGGTAGATTTATAACATTTATAGTTAACATTTTTCCTTCATGTGATTAATTATTCCTTTTTTTTTCTTTCCAAGTGCACTTATGTAACGTGGTGAATATCAATTAACATTTACTACCTTTAATTAGTATTCATGCTATTGTTAAAAATTATCTTTCTTTAATGAGCATTGATCTTACAACGATTACACTATCCTATTTGTAAAGATTAATTCACTTCCCTTAATTTTTTTTCCATTTAATTGATTGATTGACATACGTTTCTCTCTTAGTAATTACAAGATTTTTCTCTTAAGTTAGCATTTAAATTCTGGTTAGCAATTAATTCTCTGTATATAGTATTAATATTCTTATTAACAATTATTTATATTCCAATCAGCAGTTATTTCTCTTTAATTTGCATTATTAATCTTACTTCCAGTTATCTCTCTTTAATTAGGATTGATGTTCCTATCTGCAATTTTTTGTTTTTTCATATTATAGCCCTTGAGTATAATTTTATGGCATTAATTGTCTTCTTATTTTTATGATCAGAATTATATTGTTCTCTATTAATGCTAGTAATTTTGTATATTAAGTTGATTGGCATTTCATGACTAGTTCTACAAGTGTTGTCTAGTATTATTCCGTTACTATTCTAATATAAAATAAAAAACGGAATTGATATTTTAAGGAAATTAGCCCCTATTTCATTTGTTAATAATAATATACATATATATTAGCTCTTACTTTCGACAAAAAGAGATGAATAGTTTTTGGTACAAAAGCACATTATAATTATTATTTTAATCAATATGATTTATTAATCTTAATTATTATTTAAATTTTTATTTGAACTTAATTATTATCAGTTATAATTTATTGATTTTAATTATGATTGTTTATAATCGATATTTATTCAAAATTATTTATATGGCTTTATTAGTATTTCTTCGACTTTGTTAGACTTTGACCTCTTATTACCATTGACGTAAGAACTATCATATTTTGAAACACATGAAACCACAAATAGAATTTTTCTATAAAATTATTTTCAACTTATGATGAACGATTCACCACCATTTACAATTATTTCCAATATTAGTAGTGATATTTATTTCTTCGATGAACTCTTGCGAAAAATTTATGGCTTTTAAGAAATAATAATGGAGAAACTAACACAGAAAATTTTTTAGAAAAGTTATGGTTACTTGAACATAAAAGTCATAATTGTGGGAAGATGTCAAGTATTAGCATTCATAATTAACATCTAATTCATTGCATTCTTTAATTAGCATTGTTTATTATTTGAAGCGCCTTAATTTTAGAAACATGAATAAAATTATTGGATTATTTGCTCATAATTTGTAGTCAATTATTCCTTCATGTGATTAATTACCATTATCTTTCCAAAGCTAATATGCTTATTATTAACATAACTTGGTTATTGTAGAATTTATATTTCTAGTTTTGTTGTTCCCTGTTATATTAATCGGGAAGAAGAAGGAGATGACGACTATTCTAATCGTCCAATCTCCAAAACCCAGCCATCACAAGTAGTCACCAAGCCCAGCCATGCCAGCACGATCTCCAAAATCCAACCATCACTAGTAGTCTCCAAAGCCCTGCTATGCTCGCACAATCGGCAAAATTAGCTATCGCTAGTAGTCTCCAAAGCTTGGCCACCCCAGCATGTTTTGCAAAACCCAACCATCGCTAGTAGTTGCTAAGCTCGGCCACGCCGGCATGATCTCCGAAATCTAGCCATCGCTGGTAGTTGCCAAGCCCAACCACACTGGCACGATCTGCAAAATCCATCCATCATTGGTAGTCTCCAAAGCCTGGCCACACCAGCATATTCTGCAAAACCCAGCCATTGTTGTTAATAGTCTCCAAAGACCAGCCATGACAGCACAATCTCCAAAATCCAGCCATCGCTGATAGTCTCCAAAGTCCAACTACATTGGCACGATCTACAAAGCCCAACTATTGCTCGTAGTTGGCAAGTCCAGCCATGCTGGCATGATCTCAAAAACCAAGCCATCACTGGTAGTCTCCAAAGCCCGGCCATGCCAACATGATCTCCAAAACCCAACCATTGTTGATAGTCTTCAAAGCCTGGCCATGCCGGCACGATCTGCAAAACCTAGCCATCGCTAATATTCTCCAAAGCCTAGGCATGATCTCCAAAACCCAATCATCACCAATAGTCTCCAAAACTCGATCATTCCCAGCACTATATAAAAATAACCTTGGCACTATATGAAACCTCGCAACCCCAGCACTATCCAAAAGCTTAGCAATCTCGGCACTATCTAAGTCTAGCAACAACCTTAGCATTGTCTAAACTAACGAGCTAGTTCATCAATGTCGCATAACATTAACATTACTCAATGGAAGAGTTTCCCTAAACTAGAAAGTTTTGCTATTGAGATCATAAAAAGGCCATATACAATAACTTTGTTATGTCAACAAGCGAGAGAGAGAGAGATACTACCGAGAAAGTAGCTTGATCGAATGACCAAGGATACAAATTAACCTTAACAAAGTTAAGGACTGATCGCCTTTATTTCCCAACTTATTATATACCATACTACTATTCACCAAGTTTTCACTAAATCACTATTACTCAAAGTTACTATTACCCAACCAAGCAACGATAATAGCTCTTGATCAAATATTGAACTTACCCACGTCAAATTTGTAGCCTAACTATAGCCTTTATTGTTTACCTACTTTGCATGATCAATCAAAAGACTGAGATATCACCCCTAGTAATCTTAGCGATATTATCTTTGGTAATCTTTTTACTCACTCATCAAGAAACTTACACTGCAAACTGAGAGAGTGCATTATCTTGGTTTTTCCCAAGTAAAACAATCGATCAAACAAAGAGATTGGTTAGCAATATACCCAATCTAATAAATATCTGAGCCTCTTCGCTCTTTTAGAGCTTGAGGTTGGAGGATTTGTAATCCATTTGGTCTCCTAGTCCCCCAGTTTCCCGATCTTCATACCCTACCTAAGACACTTCTTAACCTCTTTGCCTTTTTAGAGCTTGAGGCTGGGGGTCTTGTGATCCGTCTAATCTTTTGGTCCCCTGGTTGCCCGATCTTTCTCACTCGGTCTAAGACATTTCTTAACATCTTCGCTCCTTTAGAGCTCGAGCCTGGGGGGCTTGTGATCCATCCAAATTTCCTATTTGCTTGACCCAACCCCATTTTACCACCTCGCATTAATAGCAGGTATCACTCTTACCTCCTATAAATACCATAGAAAAGGGAGGAGGTGAGGCAGCTTCATCAAAACCTAGATACCAAACCCCTACCTTCTCTACCACTAGTTAAAATAGGAACGTTTATGTTTAATGTAATTACATGATTACCGTGTTGGTTCAAACCCTTTTTTTTGGGTCCGCTGTCGGGGTACACCCTAAATTAGAGAATTCCCATTGATTGATAGCTGTTAGTATCATCAAAAGCTAACACAAGTGCATGCATGCATGGATAGTGCCTATTAGGCTGTTAAAGCTGATAAAGTAGTAAAGAACTGTACATGCTACTACGTTGCAGCATCAATACAAATCAAACTTCTTTACGTAGGTTTAATTTAAAATCATGTTAGTTGAACATTGCATTTCAATACTACTTGTAATCTCTATGACATAAATTTACACAGCAGTTTTCTTACATTGATACACATATTTCAATACTTACTCATATCTTATTAATATATGATATTTATAAAGTATAGGTTAATTAAAAAAAAATATTTCCCTTTAATTTGTGCCATCGCTGTAATTAGATACTGAACTATTCATGTTTCTTTACTTGATAACTTCAATTTTTAGGAGAAATAATTTATAATATAACAATCAGAAACTCTATGATCAAGTGTAGAGTTTAACCTTTTGTCGTCTTTATTTTTTCAAATAAATGTTAAATTTTAGTATAAAGTACATGTATATGCATTATCCAATTTTTAATTTCCATGGACTCTTGCATGAGGCAGCATATTAGAGGGCTCTTGTCGCCAAGGAAAGCAATTGATAAGGGTGGTTGTTATAAGTACCAAATTAAGTAAATCAAGCAGTTCGATGGATTAATATTTTGAGTTGAACTAGTACCAGTAGAATGCATTAAAAGCCGCAAAACCTGCATTATACTTGTAGAAGTGATGATGCTCCTAACGTGGCAATATTTGGGATCGATTTGGTAACGTACTTGACCTGCAATCTTCAATGTGTAAGGTTCTTCATCTAGTTGGGGGGTTGGTTCTAGTTGCTGTAGGGCATGTTGAATATAAATACAATTAGGCACCTCTTCGTCGACTCCTAATTCTAAATAAAATGTTTTGGCTTCTCCTATAATGAGCTGCCTTATTTGGAGAAGAAATGTATCTGTTGCTGACAGCATTGTATGAAAAAACACAATATTAAGCATGGGTCGCAAAAGATTTTATGATTTATTTATCTTCTTCAAAGTTAGATATTATTTAACTATACCTTTCATCATGTTTTGACAAATGTTATAAGCATAGTTTTAAATTGCAGTATGCAATATTGTTGATGCGGTACCTTCTATAGCCCCACATTGCAGCAGTACTTGTGGTCACATTAGCTACATTTTTTTGCAAGTTTTCATATCGCAGCACAACTGCAACCGAGGTCACAATCACAATTTAAAACCATAGTTATAAGCAAAAGCTGTAGTTCTTTCTAAAGGATTATTAAAATTGAAAGTTGTCGTGATATAATTTGATATCGCTGTCTCCCTAGTTTTGAATTTGATGAAACTCTCCCTTTGGTGCCATCTGCTGATAATTCGATAGAACACAAGTAGGGCTGTGAAAAATTAGAAACCGATGAAGAGTTGAAGACATGAAATTAAGATTCTTAGATGCTTTGATCAGAGTAAGGAAAGGTTGGTGCTCTATTTTATTTAGTATTCCACACCTCAGTTTTGTCGGTTATATTGTCTCTCAGAGCAAGAAGTTTGATTTGCTCTCAGAGCATATAAGAAAATCTCCTCACTTTAATATAGTTACAAAAGTATTGAGTATTGAATGGTTCATGCTACAGTTTAACCTCTTTATTCTCAAACTACCTTAAAATATCTCGAAGACCTTGTGAATTGTCTTCTGATGGCACCATTACCTCTCTCTCAAATGCTTGAGGAGTAAGATTATTCGGTACAATCTGTTCTTGTTTCATGAAATTCATTTTACAAATAAGAATAAGCATATGAGAAACTCAAATGATTTTTTTTATAGTAAACAATATCATTTTTTTATTTTTAGTGTTGTTTCCAATCAGCGTGATCATAATATGCCCGAGTAAATGTCACATTTCATTGTACAGTTTTTACCCTTTTCTTTTTAGAACGTATAAATTATCCATTACTATACATAAAGAATTAAAAAAGGAAGTGTAAGAATATATTCTCTCTCCCCGAGATTGGAGAACTCACGAATTATAATAAGCCTAATATATTTTTCTCTCCGCAACCTCTCCCGTGCGCGATATATTTGATGGTAAATATCTTGAAAACTCAGCCTTTTAAGTGTGAAGTTTCTTTAACATTGGTCTTTATTTGTCAATGTCATGGTTGAAGGACGGTTTAGACCAATGTATATAGTTTGGACCAGATGAAAGCATACATACGCCACATAATGTTAGATATGGAGACTTTTCTTGGTAATCACAAATCAGACTTGGTAGTTACATTAGTTTTATATTTTCTGTTAAAAGCTAACTTAGTTGGTTTATGGTAAATAGAAATGAATGATACCCATGCTTTTGGATGGTAGTTATACTTACCAACCATACAAGCTGTGCTTTCTGCTCTAGTATGGTCTTTCTGACTTATTTACACATAAAAAGGCAAGATCAAATCCTATTGTTTGGTAGGTTTGGCTCACTTCAAAGCATAAGAATGTCAAATTTTAGTTTGATATATAGTTAAATAATGTTGATTTAGCATTGGTCCAAGTCCAACACTAGACAAGCTAAAGTATGCAAACTCAGTGGGCTTTACCGGAGCTTGATGAATATATATTTACTATATTTTAACTAAAATATTTTAATACAACTATGTGCTTATAATTTTAAAAATTGAAAATCTATTTTAAGATTATAATTCAAATCGGTTCCACCTCGAAGCCTCAAGCCCCCATATATCATGTCTAGGTGTCTCCCATTCATACCATTGCAACATATTCTTTAATATCCCTTCTCGGATAAAACGTACAATCGCTGATTCGACCAGCCGAAACCAATTCTGCGTGTTTTCCTCCTACATTGGCGAAGCATATCCTTGTCTCATTGTCTCATGCGCGGATCTTATAGCGATATCTCAACAAAGCTAAATCCAATGCCAAGTGTCTGACGCTGTGAACTTCTTGTAAAGTTCTTGTTAAGTGTTGCGTGAAGTTTCTTACAGTTGGCAACAAAGAAAGGTTAAAGTTTGTTGCTTTGTATATGGCTGTCATGTTGAGAACGATTAACTAAGAACACGAAATGAATTTCAGGAGGATGATTGATTATGTCCCCGAGAAGGTGCTAAATTAATCTTCAACATTAGGAATCGAACATTCTTCAATGCAGCCATTGGAGACATAATATGTTTAATTACATGAATGCTATGTAAATAATAAAACAAATAATGTAGAACCTCAAGTCTAATCCGTCACTATCCCTTGGGAGCTTTGAATAGCAATAGAGACATCATTACTTTTACTTTACACATCAGTATAGCTTCAATTTTGCGTTCAATATTCGCGCCTGGATTTTTATTGCCTTAACTGCTAAGAATATGTTTAATTGAACGAACCTCAAACATCAACTGATCTATATATGTTGAAGTTGAAGGTATTAACCTTTTCCCCTTTTTTGGTGGCATTCCTAAATGTCTAGGTCATATTTCGAACCTGGTGTAGACAATAAAAAGAAAAACAAGAAGGTTTACCCCTAAATTTGGTTGTGTAAGTTCTACTTTCCCAATTGGGCAGAATGTTCATGTCCAAAATTCCTTCGTTCCAATATTGGTATTCGTTGGGAAGTGTTATTTATCTTCAACTTTTGGGATTTGAAGCATCAAGGTGTTTCTTAATTATTAGTTGAGAGTGAAATCCATTTTTTTCCAAACTAATAATTAAAAAATATTTTATTCTATCCCTTAAAATGAGTACCAAAATTGAGTATAGATAACATTTTTGTTGTGGATAAGAGAAGTTCATAAATGATCCATCCTTTCTTTTTTTCGATGGATAAGATAAGCTTAAACCACTCCAAAAAAGAGAAAAGCAAAAAAATGACCGGTCCTTTCTCTCTGATTTTGCTGATTTCCTTCTTGTTATTGTTGTTTTTAAATTTGATTTGAGAAAGTTAAAGAGGGGGAGTGATAAGTAGTTAGTATTTCTTTGTAAGTAATTACTATTAGTTAATGAATTAGTTGGATAATTATTATTGATTACTTATATAAATTAGATTTACAGTCTCCAATAATTCATTAGAAAATCATTTTTGTAATAAAATTGCTAATCTTATTAAGGTTAAAGAAGAAATTTTCTAAATTTAACCATTCAATCTTCTTGAGTCGTGTCAGGGTGGGAGGTTTTCCTTTCTTTATAATTTTGTTCTTGGGGAAATTCTAAATTCACAAATAATTAAATTAGATTGGACCGATGAATTCATACGAATCATGCCTATTTAGTTTGAGTATTTTTTGTTTTTATTTTTATTGAAAACATAAATATAAAGATAAAAATGCATTTAATTGAATTTTAATGAAATCATTTTTAGAAAATATTTCCTAAAATAAGTGAAAAAATAAGGGTGCGTTTAGTCTATAAAAATATTTCCATAAAGATAAAAATGCATTTGATTGAATTTTAATGAAATCATTTTTAGAAAACATTTCCTAAAATAAGTGAAAAAATAAGGGTGCGTTTGGTTTGTAAAAATATTTCATGTTTTTATTTTTTATTTCATTTTTTTTAAAAAGATTTTAATTTTTTAATTTTTTAAATTTAGAAAATGCATTTAATTTATAAAAGTATATTCTGTTTGTAAAAAGTTAAAATAATGAAAATATGTTTGGTTTATTTATTTTTAAAATATAATTTTTAAAATTAAATTTGAGATAATAAAATTATATTTATTATTAAATAATAAAAATAATATATATTTGATTTACATATTTTGTTCATCTAGTAAAAGTATTTATTAGAATAATAAATAACTCTATAAAATATTAAGATTAAGAATAAAATAAATTATTTACTTTTTAAGTTATTTTATTATCATTATCAATTATTATGTTTTGATTTGTACATAGATAAATATCCAAATACTATAGTTAGTATTATTTTATTGCTTATTTAAAAAGTTGCTAGAAATTCTTACTTTAAATTGATATATATATATATATATATATATATATATATATATATATATATATATATATATATATATATATATATATATGCGTAACATATGATAATATATAATTAAATACTATAAAAGAAACTTTAACTGCAAAAACTACTCGTAATAACAAAATATACTTGTAATATATTTGATTTGTGAGTAAATCATACTAAAAAGAGTCATAATTGAATAAAATAACTAGTAAACCTTTGTTTATGCTAAAATGTATCTATGAAAAGCCATGTATCTTCAGCACAAGCGGTGAATTTAGAACCAAGCTCAAATTATTTGGCTTAGAAAGGCTCTCTAGAAGAGGGCAATTCAAATCAAAGAAATGTTTCCCAACAAATTCATAAAATACACACCAAGAAGTCCATACATTCAAGAACAATAGTTCAAGAATCAATTAGCAAAGCAAATCAACAACAACAGCAAAGCCAGAATTGCATTTTTGTGCTTTTAAAAATCAAGAACCTCTAATTTCAGTTTCAAAAAAGGAGGTGCTTTGGCAAAGGGTATCAAAGATTGTACCATCCCAACAAGAAATAGATATCACAGATCAAAAACAACATATCGTAATTTTCCCTTTCACGATGGTGGTAGAAATCGCGATGAAGCCCAACATGGTGGTGGCAAAGGCCACGACGAACGCCCTTGTGGTGGTGACAACTCACAACTGAGCACGATACTGCGGTGGCACTCCAAATAGAGAAGGATCAACAACATTAGTGGTAGATGCACAACGCCCAGTGTTGATCTATGGCGAGGCTCCAATCATTGTGTCACTGGCGGTCAAGAAAGACTGAACGACGGTGAAGGTCCTCGAGCCGGTAGCGGCCGGCGAGACACCATCAATGGTGGAGATGCAGATGGCAACGCTTTTTGGGGCGATCGGAGCAGCAACCCATGGGGGAGAGGAGGTCGATCACGATGAAGGTGGAGGTTCAAAGGCGTTCAACCCATAAAACAGAAGGAGTGCCTTTATTATTACAATCATGCCACTGCATGGTTTCTGAAAATGTTTTCAACATTTCCTAAAAATGCCGGAAATATCAAAATGATGTTTTCAAAATTATGAAGATTTTAGCAAATATTTTTTGAAAATTTGAACCAAATACATTTTCGTATCAATTTTTTGTTTTCATTGAAAATGAAAATAGAAAATGTACAAACCAAACACACCTTAAACATTTGTTTTCACCGTCACTTTGTGAAAATTTTAGAAACAAAAGTTGAAAACAATGAAACAGTGACAATCTTGTATTTATTTTGAAAAAATTTTTTATATCGGAATTATTTTGAAAGTTTAAAACAACACGCTATACTATCTCATGTACAAGCTAAGGCTACTAAACCAATCAGCCCAACCATTCAGGATCAACCTATTTAGGCTTACAAGTTAAGGGGGCTAGGTTAATCTTGTATCTGGTGCTAATGGCCAATATTATGTTGGTCTGATCTATTTAAGACTATCCCACATGTCTAAATGGGCAAATTTTTTTTTTCAATTTTTTATATCAAAATTGTTAAATACTACAGTACACCCGAAATATAATCAAAACTAGGTCCAAACTTCATGTTCAATAAATTAATTATATATTAAATTAAGCCATTAAAAATGGTCTAATAGTAAAAATTTGGATAGTATGCATGAGATTAAGGGTTCAAACTTCATTGCCACTAATGTATCAAAAAATTACATAAATTCAAAACAAGCTATACATGAAAATTCAAAGTCTCAAATGTCAAAGTTCAATACATTGCGTAATTAAATGTAAGTCCAAACTTCAAGAGTTCAAGCACATTATTCTTTTAAATTTTGAAATTCAAATTTTTTTTTTTTTTGGTTGATATGGGTTGCTAGATGTTGGGCAACTGGGTTCTATAAGCATCTGGGCTGAGATTTCTTTTCAAAAAAAGATGAAGAATAAATATATGGATCAATTTGTTTACCCACCAAGTTGGTTTGTTTAATTTGCGAGCGACATCTTGAATTTTCAATAGGACAAGTATGATGTTCTTGTTCTTGATCTAAAATGAAGCAACGCTTATAGGACTTTCAAGGACTTAGTAACAAATGTGATCACATCCCCCCTTAACCGGGTAGACTATTAATAAATTAATAAAGTCAAACAAAACTTATTAAATATTAGAGTTTAATTTGTATGCACTAACAGTGTAAAAGAATTTTATATTATCATCCAATCACATATTTGTATTTGTAAAACTTTTAAGGTAGTAGGTAGTTGAGTCAAACACTTTTACTAATGTGGCAATAAATAATTGGATGTTTATGTAAAACTTTTTTACATTGGTAATGTATACAAATCAAATCCTAAATATTAACCTTTTTTTCAATTGAAAGCACATTAACCATATTTCAATTATAAGAGAGGCTCCCATTCTTTGTTCATGCAAATAACTCAAAAACAATAATCGTTGTAAGAGACATAAAAGGGTAAGAGGATCATATAATAAAAAGTCGCCATGACTTACCCATTTTCATTTTACCATCAAATTATATCTCACCAATAATTCATTATTTTTTTGGATGATACGGATAATTTATTATTAAAAGTAATAACAATATCAAGCTAAGCTTACTTGATAAACTCCTTAAATTACATAAGTAGTATAACAGTAGGGACGCGTTGACCCGGGGGGGTTTAAAATGTTTCTATATGATATGCAATTTTTTAAATTTTTTGTTATTTATTTTTTATCTTGAAGAAAAATAAAAAATGGAAATTAACAATAACATATTGAATGTTAATATACTATTGTATATATGAATTTTTATTCATAAATTGTTCTTAAGTAAAAATATCAAGTTATTTTAATAAAATAAAATTTATTAGTAAAACATATAAATTATGTTTTAAATTTTTTAATTTAATGAAAATAAACAAACCAAATGCATTTTTGAAATTTTCAATACAAATATGTTTTCTAAAATTTGAAAATATGAAAATAAAAATTATCTTTAAAAAATAAAAATATGAAATGAAAATAAAAAAAATAATTTGAAAATCAAACTGATTTATGTATTGTATCTCTTTTTTCTTATTTTTGTCGAATGTCTCTTTCTTTTTGGGGTGATAATCGAATATCTCATTCTTTTTTTTTTTTTTGGAGGGGATGGGAGGGGGGAGGAGGAGGGCAAAGAGGCTCTGCCTCTGCGACTTGAAGTTCCGCCCTCAAGGTGCACCTACTTTTTAAGGCCAACCGTATGACCAATTCAACCAACCTTAGGTGCATTGAGTATCTCGTTCGAAGTTACCACAACACGCCTGTATTGCTAATATAGATGTTTAGCCTAGCCCAACACATTGGTCTTGGTCATAATTGTATCTCATATTTTTGTTTTTTTATTTTTTAGGGCAAAAAGTTACAACTACATGCTTGTGTTTAGGGATGTCAACGGGGCGGGGCGGGGGCGGGGGAAAAATTTTAAAAATTTAAATTAAATATAAAAATTTTAATATCATAAAATATTTAAAATAATCATAAATAATAATCTAATTTAACAATTAAAATTCTAACAATTTAATATACTTAAAATAAAAATAAACACATAAAATAAACAAAAAATAAGTACAATAATCCAATTATACAATCGAAATTCTAACAACTTAAAATACTTAAAATAAAAATAAATACATAATAGTAATCCAATCATTAATCTAATATATAATAAGTATAAATAAATCTAACTTATAAATTTAAATCTTAGTCTAATCAATTTAAATAACAATAATATTAGTTTAACTAAATTAATAATTTAAGGGTAAAATAGTAATTTCATAGCGGATACCCACGGGTATGGGGATAGTGATCCTCGCCCCCGCCCCGTTTAACATGCGGGTATTGAAAATCCCCGTCCCCATTACCCGCGAGAGCAAAATCTTCCCCCCATACCCGCCCCATTGTGGGTATTACCAGCGGATGCGGGTTTTTTTGACACCCCTACTTGTGTTGCTAATGTAGACCTTTAGCCTAGCCCAATACATTTTTACCAAACCATGTATTTAGAAACTCAATCAATGATGCATGCGAGGCATTGGCTCAATGGTTAAGGATTTAGTCTTGCAAACAGTGCAACCAGGACAAAAGCCGGATCGTGTTCGATCCCGGGGTATGAAACACCAAATGTCTCTCTCCCCTTCCTCCCCCCCCCCCCTTATGACCAAAAAATAAAAAAACTCAACAAGTTTGGACCAAAAGATGAAGACCAAAACGAAGAGAAGCTCAACAAGAACTCAAAAAAAAAAAAAAAGTCCTCAACTAGAACGTTGACCAAAACCAAGAAAAACATATTTTTGTTTGGTCCTGAAGAAAAAGAACTCAACTAGAACTTTATACATGATTGTATGGGCCACCAGCAATATTTGGGGTAACTTAATGAACAGAGGTTTGAGCCCTAAACTTTGAGAATGTGCGAGTGTCGGCAGAAGGCACGTTGAAACGGTAAGCCGCAACTCCTGGTTGGCCCCATTGCTTGTTGACTGCTAAACATTCTGCTTTTACATCAATAACAATCCAAATCTTGGCTCTTAATCCATAAATATGTGTTCCCAGCACGTGGTTTTACCAATCAACGTGTTTATGCCCCTTCTTCTTTTTTCCAAACAGCATTTCTTTGTGTGATTTCATGAAAATTTCACGAAGTGATGTGTAACGTATCAAGATGTGTTGCGAGTTTTAAAGAGAGAAAGTACCACTGGACCCAAAACACACTTTTAATTTCAGTGTTTCTCTAGACTCAAAAAAATAAAAAAATAAAAAGTGTTTCTCATTATTATTACAAGTTTTAAATTAAAGTTGCATTTTTTATCACAAAGATATTGTTTATATTATGATATATTACTTTGTGTTTTCAATTTTTATGATAATTTTTTTAAGGGACCAATATTAAAACTAGTAGCAGAGCTTTCAAGAAAATTTTTATGGAGTCAAAAAATTTAAGATATAAGTTAGATAATAATGACTAAATTAAAACTAATAGTACATCACATACATAAACTTCAAAGAAAAGAACTAACATAACACAATAATTTCATAGAGAATGATAAAAAAATTAATACCTTATTTATGTTGGATTTATTAATTTAAAAATAATTTTAAAGTAGTGTGTTTCATTTCGATGGTATGAAAATAATTGTTTTGTATAATAAATTACTAAAAAACAATATAAGAAATGGTTTGTTTATATTTTAAAATATTTAATAGTTAGGATTATTTTGATAAAAAAATTATAATTAAAAAATAATCATATTTTGTTTATAATCAAAGGTTTCAAAAATCTACTTTCACTTATTATTAGGACCAGAGTCCAATACGAAGGAAAGGGAAAGTTGAGAGAAAGAGAAAAGAGAATTTCATTCAAAAAGTAGAAAAGTGTTTCTCACACTGATGGATATGTACAACCTGGTTTATATACTAAACTAAACTAACCAAACTAATTAACAACCCAATTCTAATAGGAACGATTAACACTACTATAAATAGTTGCATAGCGTAATACTCCCCCTCAAGATGGGAAGTAGATGTCTATGGTTCCCATCTTTGATAACAAATTCTTGAACTGAGGTAAAGAAACTAGTTTGGTGAGAACAGATCATTGTGTCTCTGATTCTTGTGTGATTGTTAAATCTGATGATGTTAGGGCTAAATCTAATATGTCTCTGATACAAGCTCAATATCAACATTTGGTTTCCTTGTTGACTGCACATGCTGCCAAACCTGTTGGACATGTTGTTGCTACTTCTTCTAACATGATTTCAGCAGGTATTGCCTACTCCACCTGTCATATCATATCAAAATTAGGGCCTTATTCTTGGATAGTAGACAGTGGTGTAACTTCACATATTACATGCTCGCTCTCTTGATGTGTTTTCTAACAACATACCTCTCCATAATTCCTTTGTGACTTTTCCTAATCACACTACTGTTTCTGTCGAGTGCATTAGTGTTGTTTATTTTTCTGACACCGTTTTCTTGTTCGATGTGCTTTATATTCCCAAATTCAAAGTAAATTTACTTTCAGTTCCTCCGCTACTTGCCAGTTCTAGCCATCACATTATGTTTAATGCCGATTCTTGTTTGGTTTAGGACAGCATGGCTTTGAGGGTGATTGACAAGGATGAGTTGATTGGAGGACTCTATGTCTTACAACAATTCTCCCACGCATCCTCTCTATTGCTATCACGACCTACCCCAGAGTTATGATCGGTGCTTAGAGGTGATGGACCTCCAGCAAGCCTAAGATGCAAATTTTCTGTGACAAACGAACAAAGTCTATCCTATTTTTCTAGCTTCCTTGTAATAGCCAAACCTGTACCAAACAGTCAATCACCATATATCCAAATTTGAGACTCTCAAAGCACTCTCAATAGTTTACATATATATTTACACATATCCATTCACTCTCATATATTTAGTATACATATGCATATACGCACATATCCATTACTCTACGTACAAGGAAACATAATTCCAATATAGAAAGACTTATACACAAATATTTCGTCCAAAAGAATATCAAGGAACAGGATCCTGTCTGTGGATCGTGGAGCAACTCTAAAGTGGTAGCTATATCCAAAGATTAATATAAGAATCTACAGAATGCTCTCACATATAGAGAGACTATCAAAAGGTGTCTGCACGCTACAAGTCTGGAGAAATTGTGTCAGATGCAACACTAGGACCTGAAATAGGAAGGGAAAGTGGGTGAGTCCAACTGACTCAGCGAGGGATAATGAAACTATAACATATGAGAATAAGCTCTCGAAGAAAAGTAAACTACACATAATAAAGCATTAATATCACGAACTAAGCATAACTAAAGAATCATAGCTGTAAATAACATATAAGTAAAAGAAAATCAACATTAAAAACTGTGCATAGATATAAAGAATTCACATTATTTTCATAACTTGAAGATATATTTCTCAAATCTAAATGCCAAAGTAGGGAGGCTTCCAATTCAAATAAACTTTCAGACAAGAGTTAGCCCCCTTCAGATTTATCAAAGTTAGCGATGTGCGTTGGCCATACACATACACACACACCGAGTGAGCAATGTTCCTACTAGCTGGGGTATGATCAAGGTGCACCAAGGCTAACATCACGGTCGCTAGCTACTGCTAAACTGATAATTCTCTTGCCAAAATGTATAAGTAACATTTTGAAAAATATAAATATTAAATAGTTCTTAAAAGTAAAAATACCACATAAGGTTTCCAAACCCAACGCAGGATTTCTCAACAAATCAATTTAGTAACTTAAACAACTGATCAAGAGCTTGTCCTAACATTTAGAAAATCTGTAGTATTTTCCGAAAAGCTTTCAGAACATTTAACAATTGTATACCAGTAAAACTTCCTCAAACCAAACCAGATATCCACAAATAAGCAGATATATCAAACTTTAAGATAATTATATTGCTAAATAACATTGTTATAATTAACTAGATATATGAAATAAGTTTTATATATATACTAATTGCATAAAAATAATATATATCATAGAAGCATTGTCCACTCAGAACACAACAAGAAACGTCCAATCTACATCCTGGGGGCTGTTGAATTTGCGGGTTGATCTCCTGGGGAATCTAAAATCATACATAAGCAATTATTTTTATTTTACACAAATTTGATTTAGAATTTAATCTTCACTTCTTTATTTAACCTTCTAAATAAAATTTAATCAGCATCTATTATTCTATGTACCATAATAATTTTTATAAATTATCAACCTATATAACAAAAGAATTTAATATCTATATATGTGAGGATCTAGTAACTAACACTGTCTTTCCTATTACTCCTTTAGTGGCTAAGACACTTAAATAATTCTAGACATAATTTCAAAAAGTTAAAATTCCAAATACTTATTCTCTCACTACTCTACCCAAAATTAACATTATAATCAGACTTAATTTTTCAGATATTATCTAGTTTCTTTCCAACACCAAAAAGATCATTCTATGCCTATTAACTTCCAAAAATGAGAACAAGGCATAAAGAGAAAGGATGGCTCACCAGTGCAGTGGTAGTTGGTTTGAGGAGCGAGGACTGGAGTCCCCTACACCTGCGGCGGAGGGAGAAAGAGTAAACCAAGAGAGAGAAACTGATGAGAGAAACACACAGAAAGGGAACATGGAAGGAAGAGGTTCTGCGACAAAGGAGTGGCAGAGAGAGAGGTGGCATGAATAATGGCAGTGGGGGGGGTGAGGAAGAGACATTAAGAGTGTGAAAGGAGCTAAGAAGGAGACAGGGACAAATGCGTGAATGGCTGTGGAAACAAGGAACGAGGGAGGAAAGAATGGAAAAAATGAAGAAACCGTGAGGGAAAGTTCCAGACGATGAGAATGGAGATAAAGCAAAATGGGGGACCTACGGTGTGCTATACCACTTATGGTGCACCGTCCCTTTTTCTCTTTTTTTTTTTATAACATTTTTAGAAATTTCATCTACACAATTTTTATTCCTCTATCATCTTATTCTTGAAAGTAAATAAAAGAAATACTCAAAGTATAAGCTATTCAAAATTTTAAAAAATTTCGATTACCAACGTTTTATCCTAAACAGGGATTTTATTTTTAAATAGGATATCACAGTTGCCACTCAGGTTTCATTAGTTAATAATGTTTATGTAGCATGACCATATTAGGACCAGAGTCCAATACGAAGGGAAGGTAAAATTGAGAGAAAGAGAAGAGATAATTTCATTCAAAAAGTAGAAAAGTGTTTCTCACAGTGATGGATATGTACAATTTGGTTTATATACTAAACCAAACTATCCAAACTAACTAACAACCCAACAGCCCAATTCTAACAAGAACAATTAACATTACTATAAATAGTTACATAGCATAATACTTATAAGTGAATTTTACATTTAAAATTAGAATTTTTTTGCGTATAATCCATTCAAACTTTTTGTCCAAATATATGAGACTATTTCAAAATAGGTTTTTATTAAAAAAAATATTTTCTTTCATTCCCAAAACACACACTTAACAATATCAAAAAATTTGTAAGCATCTATAGGAATCAAAATAGAGCTTGAAGTTAATAATTTCATTGCATGATCATTGAACTTACTATTTAACTCTTGTAATTGCTTACTTATTGTAACAGAAATTATTTTCATTATAAAATGATGCTCAATTATAATGCGACCATTTTGGTTTAGTTATTTTGAATTAAAAAAAAAAGGCTAATGAACTTTTAAGTTGAAGTAGCATCCTTTATGTAGAGTAGTATGTTATATATATATATATATATATGGTCTATGCTTAAAGAAAAAATTTTGCGCGGGGGTGGGGGGGCCATGGCCCCCCATTGTCCTTTAAGAGATTCGCCATTGATTAAGAGTAAAATATTTTTATCTAGCTCTTAAAATAAGTAAAAAAAAAATATTATTAATTTAAACAGACTTGGGCTATTAAATTATTTATATTTTTATTTAGAATTTTATACTTTGACTTAATTAAGGATAGTATTATGACATAATGATGATCTTTGACTAATGGACATTACTCTTGTAACATCCTCTTTTCATAAAAATACTATATAGAGTAATTAACTTTGATTAATTAGTTAACTTGTTTGAATTGATTTTGAAACAATGATTAATCAAGCAGTGAAATCATAAACATTAAAGTAAGATTATACAATAGTAATGTTAATTCCAAATAAAAACAAAGATAATAATTGATTTCAATAGATAAAGTTATTGGTATTAAAAATCGTAATAATAACAGCAGTATAATAATAATAATAATATGCCACGACTTACTAGGTTGTGACCGATGCATAGGGATCTCTAGCTCCCTTGCAAGCCTAAACCGCGACTTGTTAGGAAAACAGACAGAGTTTCCCCTTAAATTTTGACCGTTGAGAATGGACAACCTGATTTTAAGTAATATTTCATTTCAAGTCTTACTATAATTAGCATAAATACATACACTTTGGTTCTGTTCAGAAATAAGAAATTTACAAATGATACCAAAACATTGGGCATAAGTTAGCCTTCGCCCATAACCCTATATAGACGAGACCCTGCCTAGTATTCAATGGAGCCCTACACAAACGATACATACAGAGATCCATGCTCCATGGTGTTTCATCAAAAATATTACTCCCAGACCGCTTAAGGAGCTGGTGGAGTAAGGTTTGAGCCGACACTTGAATTTGAAATAGAAGGGGAATAAGCGAGTGAGTTGATAACTAAGTGAGAGATAAATTATTTATAGTTGGGATGGGATAAATTTGTTAACCAACTTATTTCATGTTAAAAACAAATAAAATAAGTTTTCAATTTCTAACTAATCTTTTATAACACATGTAATAGGTTTAAATACACATATACATTTGCATTGAGTGTGAGGCCCTAAACATAGAATCTTTGTGGCCATGTCGGCACCTTCCTTAGGCACTGAGCGGCCACACTGGCACCATCCTTAGTGTTTTGTTATTCGATCAGGTTGGCCTAACCTGCCGAGCTAGCAACTTCCCTACTAGCTGGGGTCTATACAAGGTATACCAAGGTTAATGCTTACTGTCATTAGCTATGGTTCTATGAAAAACTCACCTCATGACTCACTTATCTTTCCAAAACATTTTACAAATCTCATTATCCCATGCCCTTGGTCAAAACCATTTATTTAAACAGTTACCATCAGTCATCAATCATAAATTTAGAAAACATTAAAACTACCATAAACAATCTATCTACTCACAGTACAAAACCACAAGCTGAGAATCTTTGAGGGAGCTATGGATAGCTTCTGGATCAGGTATCGAGTTCTAGATCTGACGGCATGGGCTAAATATTAGCTATAGCTGAAAAGGCTAACATACCCTGCATCTACATTTTACAAAACCCCAAGGTTATGATTTTAGACTTCTAAAATCTAAGCCCTAGGTCAGTTTAGTGAGAAGAAGTGTACTTGTATCCCTATATGGGAATAACCATGACTCCAAAAGTTACCTAGAAGGTTAGAGATCAGAAGGAGTAAGACGGGAGTTCGAGCTTTCTTGCCCAAGCCTTCCAAAACTACTCCTTGACTACTTCCAAGGAAAAATAATCGGTAGGAGGGTTAGGGGCATAGCTATTAGGCAATAGGTAGGGTTAAACTGGGATAAAAGGTGGTAAAAATACTATAGGCTAGAAGTTCTTAGAAAGAGAAGAGAAAGTTGGAAGGAAGAGAGAGAAAATGAAGTGAGAGATATTTCTCTCCTTTCGGGCCCTTTTTATTTTTCTTACACCACCTCGCTGTGCTCGAGCGCAGACTCCCATGCTCGAGCATAAGTGAGGCCCAGAAACTTCCATCTTGCTAACCAACGCACGCTCGAGCGTATCTATCCATGCTCAACCGTAGATGCAGGCTCAAGCGTGCTGCCCCACGCTTGAGCGCAGACCTCAAACAGACTCTCTCCTGCATGATGGTTGGCATCATGCTCGAGCGTGGCTTCCTGTGCTCGAGCATGCCCCTCCCAAGCTTCAACTAAACAAATTCCACCTAAAACACCCACTAACCTTTCTTACACCTAAGAAATAGCTTATGCTTCCCTTAATAGGGGCTGGGGTATTACCTAATAATAATAAAATAAATAAATAATCACATCAATAGCAGACTTGAAGTCAAGTCTTTGGAAGTAAAGTCTATTAATCTTTTTACATGATGGTCAAGATGGAAAAGATAAAAAAAAATTAATAATAAAAAGACAATGACATGTAGAGAGAATTCTTACAGTATTGTATAGTTTAAAAGAAAAGTTAAATACTAATAATAATCACCTTACGAAGTATGATGATAGACCATGAAGTCATGGAAGTTGTGGAAATTTTAACCATGATCGCCATAAAGTTATATAGAAAAAAAATGGTAGTTGTAGATTAAGTATTTCTAAACCAGTTAAAGCAACTACAATTTATTTAAAGATAATTTTGTATATTCCTAGCAGCCAAAGGAGTCTACCTTCCTTTTGGACGTTACTTGATTAATCTACAATCACCAGAAATAAAATGATAATGAAAGTTTTCGATAAAAAAAAGTAGTTCTAAAACATTTGAACTATGGTGGTTCTAGCCGTGTCTTGACATAGAAAATTGCACAACTACCATGTCATATTCAGAATCTCATGCAATCACATATCAAGACATAATATCATAGATAATAAAAAATAAATCATTTTGATGCAACTTTACATGCAACATGATAAGCCAATATTATAATAATATCTTTACTTCAGTCTCACCATTCCTTTGATCTACTTGTCTCACACCTAGTCGAAGATCTTCTTCTAGGGAATTTCTTTTATTTGGTGTTACTCATAACATCATGACAATAAAACAAGACTATTACACCACATTAATCAAGGCAGGTAATATAAAAGAATTTTACATCTATCTCTCTACCTTCTTTGTGATTAGCTACTTAAATATCTTTTCTTTAATTCACATACTTGTCATCATGCATAAATTCTCAACGTACATAGCAATGCATAATACAAGTAAATTTATTCAATCTCATAAACAAATTACACATAATTAATATCTTAAATAAATAGTCAGAATAATAAACTATTAGAGAAAAATGCCTCATAATAGCTTTAAATAGTATAAAGGAGCAATAAATAAATTAATTACAATAATATTGAAGATATTTAATACAAATGAACTTTCTCTTCACAACATAATTCACTATAGAATTTTGAGAAAGATACACGGCATCATGTTTTCGAGTTTCCTCTTCCATACATAGATATCTTAGTAATTTCTCAACAGTAAAGTCTTCACCAAAATATAGGAGCTTTTTCCTATAATAATTTTAAGTTAAAGGCAATTTTGAAATAATTGTTGACTTATAGTGATTAAAGAATAACCACTTGTAGATCATGAAGTCTACTAACTAGGATTTGTAACCCATAAACTTGATCGATAATAAGCACATCATCAACCATACGAAATTCAAAATATTTTAACATGATAAATTTATTCGTACCTTATCGCTCATTATTGTATAAAGATTTCCAAATCTCCAACAGTGATTTGATTGACATGTAAAGATCATAAAGTCTATCAGATAAAGTATTGAGAATGTGATCTCGGCATACAAAAATATCCCCATCATGCTTTTTCTTTAATTGGACAACCCTTTCCATTTCTTCCTTGGTAGTATCTTCAACAACATCAGGATTTGGTGTAGTGTTTGGATCTAGCACAGAAACAAGGTTGAGTATCAAAAGAAGAAATATCATTTTGTCTTTCCAAGGGTTGAAATTAGTTCCATCGAACTGATCCAATTTGACAAAATCTTGATTCATGACCTTGAAAGTATTATTTTGATCTGAAGCCATCTTCAACAAAAATATCTCTAAAATTGTTAGGAAAAAATAGTATAGAAGATGAACAAAAACTTGAATATTGTGATTTCAAGGCACAAAATAAATCGTTAGCTTTAGAGAGATATTTGTCTCTACACATAATTACTATTGGGTTGATGACAATAGTCCCTCAAGATATAATGAAACTGTAGGAAGAAGTAGCACAAGAAGGACGGTTGAATCATACTTCTTAAAAAACTTTTTTGCTCCTGAAAACTTTTTAAACAACTTTCTCAATTCTGTGGACTTGGAATGTGGAAGCGTTTTGAGTTAGAAACAGAAGCTATCGTTTTCAAAATAACTTTGTTAAGCAACAAATAAATAAGAGCACAAAAAAATAAATAGACAATGAAAGAATCTAAAGAAGATAAGGATAGAAAATTATACAAGGAGATTTTATACTGGATCGGCCAACTACTTATCTATGTCCAGTCCCCAACAACTTATTTGAGATTTTTATAAACAAAGTATTCTTTGTCCAAACTTCTCCAAGCTATTACAACTAAGTAGTTCTTCCTAGCCTCTCCAAGCAAACCAAACGAGTAGTCGCTATAAAGTCTCTTCAAGCTAACAGCGAGTAATGTTTTATCCTAGCCTCTCCAACCTCAGAAAGATCACTACCGAGTCAGGTTACAATAATAAGATTAAATGGTTTTTATTTGATTAACACTCATTCTAAATCACTTGAAGGTCTATAAAATGCTAAAGTACAGTGTATAGTGACTTCTCAATGCTCTTAGTAAAAGGATATTGGCTAATACAAAGAAAATGAGAACATTTTCTTTTCAAGAATTTACAACGAGTAACTTTATGGATGTTCAGAAAGTTGATAAAGATGAAGACTTGATAGACATTCAAATGCATAGAGTCTTGAGTGACTCGCTTCTTCTTCATTGTCTTCCAAGTTTATATAGGCTTCAAAATCTAGCCATTGAGACTTTAGACCTTGAGCCCAGAGCTTTTTGATCCACTAGTCTAAGATTAGAGAGAGAAATATGTTGCTTTCTTTCTCAGTAAGTAGAAACATCACCAAAGAAGAAAACTAGCCGTTTAATCCACCAACTTTTTAGACTTGTCAACACTTTTTTTGGATGTTGTCTTGTCAAGTTTGACCTTCAGGAACGATCCTTGAGTTGTGCAGAAGAAGCTTTGAAGGTGAGGTACTTTATGTAAATTAACTTTCTAGAGGTTATCTTTCCGACCAAAGCCTTCTGGACAGTTCATCCTTCTGAAGTGCTCGTTATTCTTCTGATGGCTTGATTCCCTTCTAATGAAATAAATATATCCTTCTGATTCTTCTGATGCACTTCTTGAGAGAGAGATCGTAGATTCTCTTGGCAAAGAGTTCTTTCCTTGTATATATAAGAGATACATATAAGAACTTTTAAATTTGTATGATCTAATTCTCATCCTTGTGTGTCTTGTGTGATCTAGTGCAAATGGAAATAAACATTTGAACAAACCATTAGTTCCACACAAAAGATTTTATTAAGAGTTGATTTGTTATTCATCAAAACCCTTAGCTCAATAAAGCTCAGACCACTTAGTGGCTACTGAAGGGCATTGGAGCTTACAATCTCCCCCTTTTTGATGATGGTAAACCAATACTTAAGAAAAGCTTTTGTTTTATAAAAAGAATTGAACGCATATAAACATACAGTTTTGTTCTTAGTTTCAATTTTTCTAATTTGCAATTATACTTTCTGAAGTTGATAACAAATGATCGTGTTAACCAGATACTTCAAAGAAAAGTATAGTAAATTAGAGCAAATACTTGGTGAAAAGTTATTGACCATAAAAATTTTGAACATTTTTAAAATCAAAGCAAGATAAGTCAATTCATCACTTCTCAGTATAAAATGTTCACCATTAATCAAAGCAATAAAATGAAGTATAAAGAGATTATAACATATATGAATTATAACAATCAAAACTAGATATATGTATAATTAGAGCAATAATAAATAATCAAAGCAAATGGATATATTGTAGAAAAATTTAATGATAAACATCAAAACAGAATGTAAATTATTCTAAGATAAGTATCAGAGCATAAATCTGCATAAGATATCAAAGCAGAATGATTGTAATATCAGAGCAAAATAATAATCATAAAGAGTCAAAATAATGTCAAAGCAAATAACCAGATAAAATAAACTATTCTGAAATGATATAAATGCAACCAAAGCAATTAAAATTGTTCTCATATTGTAAAAAGAATAAAAATATGCTATGCATGAATGTATGAGATGAATTTGCAGTAGCTCCAGCTCCCCCTCAACTATGCTTTTCTCTATTCTTCTCCCCTTTTTGACATTATCAAAAGATGAGCAGGGATCACAGAAGGCCATCACTGGTTGCCTTTCAAATTTCCTTTTTGAAGAGCCTTTAGCATTTGCAGCAGCAGATTCTTTATCCTATCTATTTTTCTTTCTAGTGCTTGCTAATTGGCCTAAAGTTCATGCTAATTAGCAATGATAATTTGTTGGTTGGCCAAATTTAGGAGGACATCTGTAGTAGATGGTTCTTCAGAAGGTAGCTTCTTAGTGTGACCAGCTGAAGACTTTGTAGATTTAGAGCCAGCTTTAGTTGTTGTTCTGTCAAATCTTAGGCCGGAAGTCAACAGCAGAAGAGTCTTAGCAATATTTGGGCGGACATCTATTCAGCAATATTTGGGAAGACATCTGCAGTAGATGGTTCTTTAGAAGGTAGCTTCTTAGTGTCACTAGTTGAAGACTTGTAGATTTAGAGCCAGCTTTAGTTGTTTTGTGAAATCTTGGGCCAGAAGTTAACAGCAGAAGAGTCTTAGCAGTAGCTAAGGTGGTAGGGTTGTCTTGGGATGTAATGGCAGAGGCTAGCTTTGGCATTGGAGTAGAGATAGGTGCAACCTCAGATGTAAGGACAACATCAACTTGAGCTTGTGTCACTAGGTAGCTAAAAACGAGACTTATAACCTAAAATTAGCTCAAGAGTTTAAAGGGGGTTACTTTATAAACCTGAAGCTCAGACCTCGAAAACTTAGTAGATAGAAGTGAGCACCTCCAGTAAGTGACTAGGTAAACTCGGAGATCGAAAGCTTGGGAATAACGAGTGAGATGTTAAACTCGGAACCTGGGAACAAGGGAGAAGTGAACCCTCCCACAATAAGTGGCACCTTGAACTCAGAACCAGGAACTTGGTTAAGTGACATGTTGAACTTGGAACTTTGAAAGCTGGACGAAAACAAAGTTAAGCTCAAAACTCAAAAAGTTGGACAAGGAAGGGGTGAGCTCTCACGTTAAACCCGAAACCATAGTTATTAAACTAGACCTGGTGACCACTCGGTCAAGTCATCGGGTCAGTGGGTCACTGGTTCAACTAGTTGAACTGGATATAAATAAATAAATATATAAAAATATATTAAGATTCAAATAAATACAATAAAAATAATCAAACGATGCAAATAATTAGCAATTTAACACACTTCAAGAGCTCCAAAACATAAATAAATAACACAAGTTCACAATTGAGTTCACAATCAAAATAACAATTAAGTTCATATCATAATTAAACAAAACAAATTACACATCACAAGCTCATAATGATATAATAAGATATTTATGCCAAAGGAGTCAAGGTTGTGTCAAATTCAGGGCCTCTTTCTTCATCAAATAAATCCGAAACTTGACCAACATTGCCTTCATTTTGGTTTGCATCATCATCATCATCATTATCATCTTCCAAATTCAATTGACCTATAACCATGTTATTTTTCATAAATTACCATCAAACTCTAAAATAATAATCCATAATGGCACTTGACAACCAAAAAACTTATTTCAATAAAAAAAGCATCAATGTCATCTAGAGCTGGTTGGATAGAAATATTTGCAAGGACACCATGTAAAGCCTCCACCTCATCAATATTCAAGAATGGTGGTGACTCCTCTAATACCCAATCAGAATGGTCCTCAAATGCCTCAAAACAAATTGGATCATAACTTTGATGCCTCATTCGATTCCTAAGTTTACCAATTTACTCATATAAAGATAAAAAAAAATACTTTGGATAACTAAATATATATGTAAACAAATAGTTAGAAGAAAAAATACTATTGTAGCCTCAAGTTGTAGTGCACATAAACAAGGTCATTAAGCTTTTAATACTCTAGCCTATTCTCTTATTTGAATGAATGTGTTCAAACACACCCCAATTTCGCTCATAGTCCGAAGAACTACAAGTTTGGCTTAAAACATGCATTGCCAACTTTTGCAAATGTGGTGCACAATATCCATAAGATTCCCACCATTGATCTAGAATATTACATGTAACATAACAAATTAGACTGAATGTTATTAACTACAATAAAGATTACAATTAAACAATGAATGGCAAATAACAACTCCTAAATTTACCTGGCATCACTGTACTTCTTTCACGTATAGCCGGTTGCCTACCAAAATCTTGTTTAGCATTTTTGAAGATTCTCATCTCACTTGTCAACTTAGATTGCAAATCAAGATCTGCATAAGCATACTTCTCAATGACATCAAGAAGGCTAGAGGTTGTGGCCTTGTGCTTTTCAAATTCTTCAAAATTCAACCGACAAGCTGGATTTAACCAATAACCAGTAGCATGAAGATTTTTTCGAAGCTGCGAATCCCAACGATTATCTAAGATTTTCAAGTAAGGCTCCACCATCTTCTTTCTTCTTTGAAATCTCCTCACCATCTCTTCTCTAGCTTTATAGATAGCTTGATAAAGAAAACCCATGGCAGGCTTATCCTCACTATCAGCAATATGCAATACACGAACAAGTGGCTCAGTAAATTTAACAATATCAGCACATTGTTTCCAAAAATTAGACTTGATCCACAAATTTCTTAGCCTTGGCTTCTTTGGCATAAGCTGAGCTTGTCCATTCTCTAGATGTTACCATGGCTCTTAGTGCATCCTTTTGAGCCAGAATACTTTGCAATTCAATGAAGTTGGTGGCAAAGTGAATTGGAGCTAGACGAAGTATTTCTCTTCCACCTGTATGCTTTCTCATCAGATACAATGGATGACAATGATTATATATGTATTTAGTAATTTTGGAAGCATGTGACACAGTCTCACTTACTTCCTCCAACTTCCCAATATCTTGCAACATTAAATTAACACAATGAGCAGCACATGGTGACCAGTATAGTTTAGGAAACTCAGCTTCCATTAACCTTCCAACAGTAACATAATTTGCAGCATTATTAGTCACTATATAAACAACATTTTCAGAGCCAACATGTAACGCCACATCTTTAAAAAGCTTATACAATAAATCAGCAGTTTTTGAAGATGGGAAGCATCAAATGACTTCAAAAAAATAGTTCCTTTAGGACAACAAACCAAAACATTAATCAAAGTTCACCTACAATGATCAGTCCATCCATCTGCCATGATAATACATCCAGTTTGCTTCCAAATTTCGCGATAACCCTCAATCATTTTTTTCACATCTTCAACCAAGTTGTTTAACAAATATCCACAAACTCTATAAAAGTTTGGCCCTTTATACCCAGCACCCATGCTAGCAATAGCATCAATCATAGGTTGATAATAGGCCGAATTAAGTGCATCGGAAGCATCAATCATCCAATTTGCAATAGCAATGTCACACTTCTCTATCACCTCTTTACTTTGCAACACACTTTTTAAGGTTGGCTGAGTTCCAAGTGTTGTTTTAGGCATAAAATAAGAACCTAGTTTAGTGACTTTTTTTCCTTTCTGAGATGCAGAAGATGCAAGCCTTGATGGTTCTCGCACGTCATTCAACTCATTGTCACCTACTCCCACTAATTCTTCATCACATGCATTACTTTCTTCACAATCTTCTTGCATTTTTCTTTTTTTGCTCCTACATTCCTCAATACTTTGCTTTATTTGATTTTGAATATCTGTTGACACCTTCATATTTCAACTTGCCCTTTTACTCCAGTCTCCTCAACAATAATCGATTGATGCCACCTCCCATAATAATCTTATCACAATAAAGGCATAATATGACAACTTTTCCATTCTCCTCAACAAGTTGCTTACAATGCCCCCAAGTTGGATCTGTGTTTCCCCTATTGCTATTCTTTTTAAAGGATAAATCTTGAGTATATTCTTCTTGGGATGATGGTGTTTGTGATGAAGGTGTTTGATTAGAAGACATCTCTAACCAAAATAAAAACAAAAGCACAATTAAATATAAAAATATCAATAAAAATAAAACCAAATCCTTTTGCCAGGGACTTGTTGCTTCTGCGGATTAATAGTAAGTACTTTGGCAATAACAGCTACTGAGACATCTAAGAATTTATTTGATTTCTTTTTTATTTTTTTAAAAAAATTATCAAGTAAATAACTCAAATCCGAATCAATCTGTCAAGCCAAACATTCATATACCAAGTTGCAACAGTGCATTATATGACAATATTTGATTTAGAAAGATAGCATCCATTCATATCTCAAGCCAAACATTCATATACCAAACCAAAGCACCAAAAGCAAGAGGGAAAAAGATGACATACCTCCGAGGCTGCAATGGTAGAGGCAGAATGACGAGCACAGCGGCGAATGGGCAGACAGCGGTGAACGGGAGAACGATGGTGAATAGCTGTTGGCGGCAAAAGGGCTTCTTCTTCCTTTGCCCTTACAAACGCCGAAGCTGCTATCCCTTTCTACTTTTCTCTTCGTGAGTTCGTGTTCTGTTCTGCTTCTCTTTGTTTTCATTTATTGGCTTTAGTTAGGTTAGGTTTTGTTTTTTTTTTTTTTTTTGCTTCATCATCAAAACGACGTCATTTTGTGAAAAAAAAAAAAAAAAAAACAAGCATGACCCTGCAGGTTTACTCAACCCGGACCGGGTCACCAATTTTCATGAAAATCGGCTGAGTCATATCGGGTTGATCTGGTTCTGTAGCAAGGCCGGTCCAATTATCAACTCGGACCGGTTTGGGCATCGATTCACTGGTTTTCCGATCGAACCGGCCGATTTGAGCTGGGTTTTTGAACTATGCCCGGAACTCAGAACTCAGGACCCAGTGTCAAGAAGTAAGCAAAGAAGAAAAGGGGGTTAAGAACTTTGGAAGGCCAAGGAGCTAAACTAACTACACTACAAACTTTATATTCATGTGATATAATATCGTGTCGTTGAAAAATTGGCACAATAATAAGAAATGTAATTTTGGTGATTTTTCTAAATTAGGTAACCAAATCTATCATGTAACAAGGCAGCTAGTAAAAAAGCATGCACACTTTGATTCATACTAACTCAAATCAAGTTTGACCAAAAAGATTTGAAATTAGAGTGATAGTAGATATTCCTTGTAAAAGTCTGAGCAAAATTGAATTAAAATAATATTTTAGTGAATTTTCTAAATCTTGGATAGATTCTAGATATTGTGTAATTTATATTTCCAATTGAGACAATTTATGCTGCCTCATTTTCTACTTGAAACATGAAGTCTGAAAGTTCGATATGCATGTCAATATGGCTATGTTCTCTTAATAATAAGATACATGCATGGAAATGTGCATTATTTCTTATTTGATTGAGAAAAACAAAGTTAGTGCTATGCTTAGGTCGGAGAGAATGAATCCGGCCAAGTCAAAGAGAGTGAACCGACCTTCCTATGATATCTAAGGGAAAGTGTACTTGACTAAGGATAGATCCATGTAAGGGTCAAAGAGAGTGAATCTGGTAATCACGTACAGGAATGAGCTCAATCTAGCAAAACGGACTATCACCCAAAATCCATGAATGATACTCAAAGTCAAGGAATTGCCAAGCAAAGCACAAGTGTTGATTCGATGTTAAACGTAAGAACCTAAGCAATATACATTCCATGCATGTCTATTTTTAGTTATATGGCTCATTCTATACATGCTATATTTTTTTGTCATGATATTGATACTAACATTGTTTAGTATACTTACCATGATTGCATAAATTAAAATGAATCTCATTCGGAAATAGTTCTACCATTTAAAAACAAGTCTTTGTTTCTTCATTTGGTGAAAACATATTTTATCATTAAGCAGCTGGGGATGATCACGATGATACCATATATAGTAGTCTAGGACTTTCTATTGGGAATTTAAATTCTCATATCTATTTCTTTTCGTATCATCTTGTAACACTACCAATGGCATTCTCAGACACTATCAATGGCATCCATAATGATTTCCCTTGAGGCACCTGACTGGAACGGGCACCATAACCTTGCTTTAGCTACTGCATACTTACTGGGCTAGGGTGAACCACCAATTTGGCCCCCAAAATAAAGAAATCTTATCCAGAGTTATACAAAATAGATTAGTGAATTTTTGGGACAAAATTCCTAAAAGGAGGGGAGAATTCTAACATTGCTTTTTTCATAAAATATTTTGTGTAGAGTGATCCAATTAGTCTACTTGATTGAAATACTTTAACTAGTTTGTTTGAGTTGATTTTGTGACAATAATTAATTGATCAAATAATTAAATCATAGATATTAACTTTTTAAAGTAAGACTATGGTTGGTAATAATGACTTCAAAATATATTATCTTATATAAGAAAATAATAATTACAATATTTATTTAGATAAGAAATAATAATAAATATTAATTAAATATTTTTTTTAGAAGAGATAAATAAAATAACAATAGTAGTAATAATAATGACAATAACAATATAATTATAATAAGAGTTTAATTGGTATGTATTGACAGTGTAAAATTTTATACTGTCAATAAATAAAAATACTGGAAAGTAAAAAATTATGGTGAATATCTCATTATAATGAATGATTATTTGTATAAATTGGCACTTTCTATTATTTTTATTCGTTAATAATATAAAATTATTTTACATTACCAATGTGTTTAAATTAAATTCTTATAATAATATTATTGAAAAAAATTCACGTCAGTGACATGAAGACTTGGTTGCCAAGTCTTTGTGTAGGGAAATGGAAAAAAAAAAAAAAAAAACAGAGCATGGTAATTATGAAGAGAGGAGACTAGAAACAGTAGAGGTGTTATAATAATAACAATATTATAATATAATTAACAAAAAATTCTCCCCATTCTGAGGCACACCACTGTGCCTCTATAAATAAAGGGGGTGCGGGATTGAGGTGTCGCACAGAGAAAACAAAAGTAACGAAATTAAAGAGGGAAAATGTTAGAATTTGAAATTTAAGAGGCGTAGCATGGAAGAATAGAGAGAACATACCGAAAAAGAGAGGGAGAAAAAAAAATAAAAAAATAAAAAGAGTTAGAGATCAATAAGATAGATAATGAAATTATTTATAGAATAAAATAATAACTATATTTATTTATTATAAATTATATTTATTTAATATTATTTTATATTATTATTTATTATTATATATTATTTTATATTTTAAATTATTTTATTTAATATTTTTTTATATTATTTCTCATTCTTATTTATTATTACAATTTATTTAATATTTCAAGTTATTTTATTTAATATTTTTTTATTATTACTTATTATTATTTATTTATTACAATCAATTTTATTGTTTCAAGTTATTTTATTTTTGGTTCTTTTATATTAAAGTTGCTTATATATTATTATTTATTATCATAATTTATTTTTTATTTCAAATTATTTTATTTATCATTCCTTTATATTAAAGTTGTTCAATATTATTTTTATTATAATTTATTTTATTTATTGTTCCCTATATTTACGTTGTCTATTATTTATTTCAAGTTATTTCATTTCTTGTTCCTTTACATTAAAATTGTGCATTTATTTATTATGATAATTTATTTTATTTATTGTTCCTTTATATTAACATTGATTATTATTTAATTGCAAGTTATTTTATTATTTCTTTATTTTACATATGCTTATTTTATTTTTTGTTGTTGTTATTATTATTATTATTATTATTATAATGATATATTAATTTGAGTTGTCAAATTTTTATGATAATTTTTCTAGGGAACCAATATTAAGATTAAAATATTATATTTAACACTTAAAATAAGTAATTGGGCTATTAAATTATTTATAACATTGCTTGAATATTTATATTTTGATATATGTACAGTATGATGACTTTTAACTTATGGATTACTATGGCTCTATAATAACCATTGCAAAAAATATGACTTTTATATGCTAAATGTGTTATGATGACAAGGACAGACTCATGAAATATGATGAAAAATTTTAAAAGGAAATTAAATAAAAATAATTTTAAATTTAGTCCTTTTAAAAATTAACATTTAGATTTGACAACTCTATACTTTGAGAAATTTTATTGAGATATTATGTTGTTTGTTTTGCTTAAGCTTATATTGTTTCAATTCTTGTGTACTTTATTTATTTTAAGTTTATGAATTAATTTATATCTTGTACATTTTATTAAATTTATTCTATTGCTTAATTTTACATTTTACTATTTAATTTATTATGTGATGAATTTATCTATATTATTCAAATTTCTTGTTTATTTTATTTTATTTGAGTTTTTATTTATTGTTTAAGTTTATATATCTCTATATTTATCATAAATTATGCATAATGGCAAGTAAGTAATTTTAAAAAAAAGATATTTAAGATTTGTCGCTAACCACAAAAAATATAAAGGGACAAGATATAAGATTCTTTTATGTTAGTTGTTTTGGTTAGTATGGCATAAAGGTTTTATTTTATTGTCATGATGTTATAAGTAATATCAAATAATGAGAATTCCCTAAAAAATGACCTTTGAATATGTATGAGACAAATGGACAAAGAAAAATAGAAACTAAAGTAAATAGATCATAATGTGCTATGATATCTCTAAGGATTCATATGTTAATATCTAGGGATTTTAATATGCTTACTAAGGATTTTACAAATGTAAGGATACATGAAAGAATATAGAGAGGTGATTTAAATCTCCACTAACACACTGAAATCAACAGAAATTAACAGTGCGATCCCGAGTTATCACAGCATGAAAGCATAAAATTAAGTTGAAAAGAGAGTTTTTCAATTCTCGCTAATATATTGAATTTCCCATAATTTCGTACATGATGTCCTAGTAAAATATTTCCAACCGGAAAAAAAAAAAAAAAAAAAACAACTATTGTGAATATTGAATACTCCTGCATGGTTTATAAAGGACGGGAGTCTAGGTTTAATATCCATAAATAATGAAATTGTTGCTGATCTGAAATTGGACAAAAGTTGGGCAGAATCTGATCAAGTGTTTCTCTGCTAGATTGACATGAAAGGATAATAGGAAGATTGAAAAGTTATATGTTTCTTTATAAAACTAGAAAAAGGGGAAAAAATAGTTGAAATGAAAAGAAGTGAAGTGACAAAAGAAAGAACTTTAATTAACGCACGCTGCCTGCTCTCTCTTAAGAAACATCGTTCAATCAATTCAATTAAAAAGTATAAATTCACCTTTCAGGTTAGTTCTGTCTCTGCTAATGCTCATCCATTTTTGGATATAGAATCATAGTGAATGCTTCTTTGAAAGCGCAGTGCAAAATAGGAAAATGTGATCATGCGAGAATCATGAGTAGTGCCGTTAAGAAAGTGAAAATTAGAGTAACTCATGCCTTCACGCCCGCCAAAAATGACCGTAATGTCCCTGGTTGTGACGGGAAAACGACGGTTTTATTTATTAGGTTTCTAGTTTCGGTGCCATTTGGTAGATGTTCCAAAAAATTCAATGGCTACACTTTTCAACAACGCAAGCACTCATTCTAATCAACGAGACCCATGACTCTTAACGCTGCCATCCAACCTTTCCAGCTCAAATGTTGAAAAACGGGGTAGAACATGACAAAGCCAATTAATTATAACGTGTACATTTTGATCAAGTGGACACTTCAACTGCTACTGGGGTATGGGCTCCTGTTTTCATTTGATTTCGGCTTCATACACTAGTCTCAAGTAAACGTTGGTCAATGCCTTTCTTCTTCTAACTTTATGCTTTAAATTCGAACTCACTTTTAGCTTCTACCATACGTGAAGGGAAAGCTCGAGGGTTTGTGGTTCAGCAAGCAGGAGAAAAAATGCAGAGCAGGAAATTGAATACTTGCACGTTTCTTGGCAGAGGTGGGGTAATAATTGAACAGGACGGTTCGATCTTAATTATCACTATAACAACTATGAGAAGAAGAGAAGTTATTTCAGTCGAGTAATTTTACTTTTACATGATGAAATTATAGTTGAAGAATGATTACTCCAACATGCTAAAAGTAATTGTAAAAGGTGGGATAAAATTAATTATACAACGATGATAAAATTCAGGATAAAGTAATAATTACTTACCCCAAATTTCGCGAGTATTTTGATTTCATCCCAAAAGAAATTTTTTTCTGATTTTTGTCTTAGACGACGTCAATTTATTTCAATCCGGTACTACCTTCTAACTTTGTCTAAACTGTTAATGGTAATTGCTAACCTGAATGCTACGTGTTCTTTTTTTTTTTTTTTTCACGTCAACAAATCAAAGTATTGGTGAAACATTAAAACAAAAATCAAATTTTAGGAACTAAATTAAAATAAAATAAATTTATGGACAAATTTAGAAATTATATTTTTTATTGACAAAATCTCAAGCACACTTCTTTAATATTATTGTGGTTGAAATGAAAGTTTTAGGCCAATAAATTTCGATTAATCTAATTTAAGTTGAGCTGGTCTATTGTAAGGGTAAATCACTCATAATATTAATTTTTAATCTATTTACAAAATTCGAATTTAAGATCTTATTTTTTTAAAAAAATAAATATCAAATTATTTAAATTAATCAAGAATTGGTAACTGTGGTTTTAGGTTTGAATATTCTATGTGATTACTTTGTTACGAAAATTCTAAATTTTAATAATTCATTTTCTAGTAAGTATGTCAACATCGCATTTTCTCGCTTCAATTTGGCCTCTAAAATTCAATTTTGGTTTTTATCTATCACAAGTATTTCAATTCTTTGATCGATGTGAGATCTACTTCAACAAATGACATAACCAAAAAATGATATCTGACATCCATGTCAATAATATCTGTTGACAATTTGAATATAGTTAGATAAAAGGGCGAAATTGAAATAAATTAACAGTGTTTAAGATGTAAATCGATAAAAAAAAAAATGTTCTTTTGTGATGCAATCAAAATTTTTGTCAAACTTAAAGATATAAATAAAGTTTTACCTTAAAAATTATATAATTATAAATCAACATATGTATAAATACGTGTAACTTTATTTCTTTAGTTGCATATATCTAGCATGAATGGAATTTTTTTTTCATACATTAATAGTATTGAAATTTAAACTTATAACTTCATATATATTATTCAAATTACTTGTCACTAGCGCGATCCAGTGGTTTATTTACCCTTCATGCTTGAAAATATGTATAAATGAATGTGTTTAATAATGTGAAATAGATTTCCAAAATTATTCGTTTCATATGTGTAATGGATGTGAATAAATCTCTGAAGCATGGCTGAGGTTCCAATCTTCATCATCTGTTGATTTGGGCAAAAATTTCGTAATGTGGTAGCCGCAAATGTTGATTCAAACGCACTAAGTGACGTGTTACTTGTTCGTTGCAGATTGCAGTGTTCTTGTCACGTGTTGTTTGCCATCAAACAGACTCAAGCTTTTCAGTTTTTCACGTGAAACTACTTACTAGAATTATATAATGGTACACGACAAATGACTAATAATTTAAAAACTTCTTAATAATTATATATTTTAAAATAAGAATTTAATTTTATCAATATATAAATTTTTTTTTTACAGATTTTTAATTATGTGTTAATATATAATTAAAAGTGATTGATGTTATATAATTAGTTGATAGTATAAAATATTTTAAATTAAATATTATTTTTAATCCTAATATTTTAAAGTTGCTATCAATTTAGCCTTAAAATAATTTTTGATATCAATTTAGTCATAATATTTTGAATTGTGCCATCAATTTAGCCATATATTGATAATTTGATGGAAGGTTTGATTTTACAAAAAATTTATTAGGATTAAATTGACGTCAAAATTTAAGTGTTTAGACTAAATGAATGTCAAAATTAAAAGTATTAGAAGTCAAAAATTTTTTTAAGACCAAATTAATGTCACCTTCAAAGTGTTAAGGATTAAATTGATGTCAAAAAATTTTTTTTGATCAAATTGACTTCAATTTTAAAATAGTAGGACTAAAAAGGTTATTTACTCAATAGTTTATTATAAGTACAACAACAACAAACTCTTGTCCCTTTAGGTGGGATTAACTATATCGATCAAGCGATGTCATAATGTTCTATCATAAATTATATTTGTATTTAGACCATTTATATTCAAATCTCTTTTAATAGTTTTATCTACAATTTTTCTAAGTCTTCCTCTACCTTTACCATTGGATTACTCTCCATCTGAACCATTTTCATTATTGGGGCCTCTAGATCTACATGTCTTATTTGCATATACCCAAACTACCTAAGGCGAAATTCTACCATCTTTTCTATAATAGACGCTACCCCAACTTTTTCTCTAATACACTCATTCCCTAATCCTATATTGTCTAGCATGTTTACACATCCAACGCAATATCCTTTTCTCTACAACATTTAGCTTATTTTCTTATTGATCTTTTACCATCCAACATTCAGTTTCGGACAACATTACTGGTCTTATAGTTGTACGGCAAAATTTACCCTTAAGTTTTAGTGGTATTTTCTTATCACAAATAACACCCAAAGTACTCCTCCATTTTGACCGCCCAACTTAAATCTTGTGGTTTATGTTTCCCTTAATTTCTCTATCATTTTCGATAATATATCTAAGATACTTAAATAATATGATTTGTGGTATGGTATCATCTCCAATTTTCACTCCTAAGTTGGAGTGTGTGTGTGTCTTGGTAAACTTGCATTCTGTATACTCTGTCTTACTTCTACTTATAC
This sequence comes from Pterocarpus macrocarpus, assembly GCA_031439585.1. Taxonomy (NCBI): domain Eukaryota; kingdom Viridiplantae; phylum Streptophyta; class Magnoliopsida; order Fabales; family Fabaceae; genus Pterocarpus; species Pterocarpus macrocarpus. Next base: position 11,028,075 of record CM062514.1, read on the forward strand.
GAAAACCATATGTTTTCAACGCCTGTCTCCACAACTCTAGCTTCCCATTTAATTCTTCTCTCAATTCTCCTACCAGAACTATATCATTTGTAAAGAGCATGCACCACCATATAGGATCATGAATATGTTCAGTAAATACATCTAAGTCCAAAGGGAAAAGATAAAGACTCATAGTTGACTCTTGGTGCAGTTCCATACTTATAGGAAAATCTTCTGTTACCCCACCTTGTATTCTAATGCTTGCTATGACCTCATCATACATATCTTTTGATTGCTCGGATATAGGCTATCCAAACTCTCTTGTTCTTTAAGACCTTTCACAAAACCTTTCTTGGCACTCTATCGTATGTCTTTTCTAGATCAATGAATAAGACTATATATAAATCTCTCTGGTCCCTTCAAAATCACTCTACCAATCTCCATAACGAGTAGATCACCTTCATAGTAGACCTTCTAGGCAAAAAACTAAGCTGGTTCTCTGTGATGTTGGTCTCCTTACTCAATCTTGTTTCAATTACTCTATATATATATATATATATATTGATGTGTCTAATATTTTATTATAATTGTAATAAAACAAAAGATATTATATGAAAACTTTTATATGCGTCAAAATCTAGTAAATTCTACTTGCTTATTTTAAAATATTTCTAATTAAGAAAATAAATTAAGTGTATAGGAAATTAAAAAAAAAGAAAAATATTAAAAAAAATTGGCTCAATTACAATTTTGGTAAAGGAGATACAAATGACACAAATAAAGGAGCAAATAAATGACACAAAAAAGGTAACTAATAAATTTGATTTGCTTTTAATTTAGTCAAATCTATTTCAATTATAGTTTTATTTTATGCATTGATAGTTACAGTTTTAGTTCTTATTTAATTGTGAACAAGAAATTGTATAATCCCTTTACAATATTTATTTTTGTATAATTTAAATTTATATTTTCTTCTTAAAATGTCAATTTTTTTTTTCTGATTGAACTCACATTTCTTTAAAAGAAAAAAATAAAATACGAAAAAGTGAAAATAAAAAGCTAAAATGGGATGCTTAGCTTGAATTCAAATAGTTTGAATTTGTATCTTTTACTAGAAAGTGACATATAATTTCATAATTTGAATTCCTATATATCTTTATTTCTATATGATCTTAGTAATTTTTCTAGACAAGTGGAAGATATAAATTTTCAATGCTTCTTATAACTGTATTAAAAAATACATGACTACTTCCATTATGTGGAGTTATTTTTTGATATTTATAAGTTTATATCATTTAGTACAATACGAGACATTGAAGATTTTAAATGAATGTAAAATCTCAACTCAACCAAAAAAAAAGAGTGCGAAATCATAAAAACTTATTAAATTTGTATCATAGTTAATTCATTTATTATATCAATATGTATCATTTTTCTGTTTAAATAATAATTTGTTTTATAATAAAACTATAATATTTACTTTATTTTACAATTTAATTGGATTAAATTTTATAATTTTTATAATCAAGTAAAATTTTAAAATCTCGTGCATTACACAGGCACAAAAACACTAGTATAGTTAAATTCATAAATTATATCACCCCAATAATAAAACAGAACAAGAGTACTTTTTTGTGCTAAAACAAAAGCACTTTTTTTTGGGGGGGTGCTTAAAACAAAAGCACTTTAAGTACGTATAAGTATATAACATGAGAGATAGAGGAGTATTAGGTTAAAATGATTAAAAGTATGCATGCACATTATGCCATGATCAATTAATCATTACCCTTTTAAGCAAAAATCTTGGTGAATCACTAGAGTTGCGGCTGGTAATCGGAATCGGCAGGCACGGATATTGTGTGAAAAGTGAAGAAACGGCCACAACCACAGAAAGCCCATCCTGAATTCTGATCCTCCATTTGGTCAAAAGATAAATCGGTGTGGTGTTTAACATTCGGCCATGGCAAAACTAGAACCGTCAACTTTCTTTTTCTTATTTTCTTTTCAATAGAGCCATCAATTCTGAAATTGACTAAGATTCTTTCATTCTGGACAAAGTTAAGGTCAAGGCTATTCATAATTCGACGGGGCCACTAAGCTGGTCCGGCTTGAAGCTTATTGATTGGGATTGAGATATGGGATTTGATTCCGTACATTTTTCGGGTCGAGTTTAAATTATATTTTGAATTGATTTAATTTAGTTTGAAATTAATTATATTTTTAAGAATTTTATTTTTTAAAAAAATTATTAATAAATTATAATATTTTTATATTTTAATTAATATATTATATATGAAATATTATATTATTTATATTTTAATATAATTTATTTTAAAATATGTAATATAAAATATTTTTTAAATTTTATTTTTGAATTTTAAAACTTTGTAATTTTATTATTATAATATCTAAATTTTTATAAATTATATAAATATCAAATTGATCTAATTTAATCTATCATTAATCAAATTATTATCAAATCAAATTTAAAACTAAAAAATTGATCCAATTATAAAATTGAGTCAGATTCAGACCTAATCTAACTCGATCTAACCCCATCATACACCCCTAATTAAGTTCCAAGAAGACCCAATCTGGTTTTTGGAAAATATGAACTGGACACGTGTGTGTAAGTTAGCTGTGTGCTGAACGGGGAAAAAAGAAATAAAGGGGCCCCGTTTACGGGACTTCTGAAAAGTAAAAAGTAAAGTGAAACCGCGTTAAAAGGCAAACCTGATGGGTGATATGAGCGAGACCCATCAACTTTCAAAGTTCCATACTGACTTTACTACTCCGTACTTAATGTAATTATTATTATTATTAACCACCAAAAAAAAAATGTAATTATTATTATGAATCAGCTTTATCTCAGATTTATAAGCGCAGATGTTGTTGCAATCAAAACTGAGATGACCTATACTTAATTTGGGTAATCGGCACCATCAAACATGTTCCATGTGGTGTGGGGTGATGGCTAATTGCAACACCAGAAAGCAATAAGCCAATAACTTGCTTAATATGCATGCATAGGTGTTGTCCTTGATCTAAGCATATCGACAATTAGTCTTGGCACTGACGATAACTGTAATTTCTTCCCCGTGTATGCTTCACTTTTGCATTACTATATTAATATTAATTGCCAACTTGGCCAATGTGGAATCCATCTTGGCATATGTTTACTGCATTTCTGTGTCAATTTATATACAATGGATGTCGCCAAAAGGAAAAGAAAATGCTGGTTGATCTTCCTCTAAAATCACAATTAGATGGTATGATAATGGCTTTTTATCAAAGGATTGCACTATGCACATAGTTGTTGAGTTCAGAGTGGATTGGAGGTTGAGGTTTTTCTATTATAGGACGTCGTTGTGAGGTGTAGGTACAAGAACAATAAATGAATACACCACGATACCAACCAAAAACAGCAGCTCTCCTTGAACAAGTATTTTAATTACTATACGTGTAATCTCAATATGCTGTTGACATTGATCTTGACAAACGGCCACGTGATCCGTGTTCACATGGCAATTACAAACTCTCCACTTATCAACAATAATACAGCCTACATTAATTGTTGTTAGAGAAATGCTAAATTCTTGTATTCTAATTCAAAATCTTACTTAGATGTATTAAATAGTTCCTTAATATTGTGTAAATTATAACTCATATAATTATGAGTAAAATTCTAAATTAGGAAAATTTTTAGATTGAATGGTAGGAGGATATATCAGCACTCTTTGTTATTCACTTTGAATGAAAAATGGATTAAATAGCCATTGATCATATGGATTGCGATTTTCCAAGTGCATTTAACAAGCAAAGGTACAGATTGCTTAAAAATAAGGAAATTGAATTGAGTAAGAACAAAAAGAAAACATAGTTGTGGCGTGAAGAAAACAAACTCACAATTTTTTTAATGAAGTGAATGTACAATATGTTGTAGAGATGTAAGCAAATGAGGAACACAACTTGCCTACACTGAGTTCTCCTTTCTTTTTCTTAACTTTTTCCCCCATTTTTTTACATGCGTGCATTCAGTGTATTGTTTCTTCCTTTACATCGGTTTTCACAAGAAGACATTGAAAGCGAAAGTCACTGAATTGCAGATTGCTGTGATAATCAGTAAATGATTTATTAAATTGCAAATTGATCTTCTCAGTACGAGTTTGTTTCTGACAATATAATTTAGGAAAACACTTTTTTCTTTTGGAAGCATAGGAAAAGTAATTCTAAATACATTTCTCTACGAAAATTGGCCTTCTTTGTATATATATGTGTTCGATGTTTGTTATGTTATTGAAATGGAATAAAGAAAAAGATTTAGACAAAACTCCCAAATCGGTCCTTGTTAAATTTTGCATTGGACAAATTCGTTTCTGTAGAAAAAAAATTCATTCCACGGTCCCTATCAATTTCAAGCGTCATACATATTAGTGCCTCTGTTAAGTTTGCATCGTCAAATTTAATGGAGATGATCACATATCTGTTAATTGCACCATCTCACCCCAAAATGACACCATTTCAAACTCAAAACAACGTGGAGATCGCGCAAGTTCCGAGTTTCCTAAGTTCTGTCATCTATTCCTACCCTCTCATTCCCCTTCAACTTGTTGAAAAACAAAGATCAAATCAACTAACATAGAGATCAACGAGTTTCGAGTTCGCCAAATTCCTCTGGTTTCGTTATCAATTCTTACCCTCTCATCTCCCTTCATACTATTGAAAATGAAGACTAAATCATCCAACATGGAGATCAGCAATTTCCCAAATTTCACCATTGATTCCTGCCCTCTCATCTTTATGGACATCGAGTTTCCTGACGTTATCATCCGCCACCCCAGTGCCGCCGCTTCATCGCCACATCGTGCAGTTAACGAATACGTACTCGATTTCATTAAGTTTGACGACGCAAACTTAACAGAGGGACCAACTTGTCAGACATTTGAAATTAGTGGGGATCGCATAGTAAATTTTTGTTACAGGAACAAATCTGTATGCAAAATTTAACATGGACCGATTTGGAGATTTTGTCAAAGATTTATATCGTGTGCACGTTCAAGAGAGAGAGAGAGAGAACATATTATTAGATTAAAAAAAGTCGATGCAATCAACTTTGTGAATTCTTGAATGAATAAATAAATTAGTCAATCATGCATTCTTAGTCAACAAATATGCTAACGTATACACATGAGTTTTTCCCAAAAAAAAAAAAAAAAAAGATTAGATGTTATCCAATTCTAAGGATATTATAAATTTTAATGATAATTTATGGTAACATTTATAAATAATTTACTAATAAATTTTCACTAGTATCTTTTTTTTTCATAATTTTACAAATTTAATTATACGTTCCATTTAAAATTAATTTTTTCAAAAAAAAAAAAATGAACATCAAGTGCGTAAACTCGCTTGATAGCCAGTGTTGGATGTCAATATATAAAACTAAAGCCATCGCTGGCGGAGCTTATAGAAGATTAATTATTTCTCCTGTTCAAAGGCTCCATCAATGGGGCCAATTATTGTCACGTGGTGTAGTTGAATTTCCTGTAATTATTGTGGATCGCAATAAAAAAAGAACGCTTAAATATGTTTTTAGTGCCTCTAAATATTTGATTTTTTAGATTTGTTCTTTTAAAAAATAATAACTTGGTTTTGGTCTCTTATTTTTCAGACATTATTAATATTAGTCTCTACCATCAACTGAGTGCTGTTAAGTGCTAATGTGGTAACGTGAGATCAAAAAGCATTAACACGTGTCAAAATATCATGTCGCCACATCAGCACTTAACATTAGTCAATTGACAGCAAGGACTAATATTGATAACGTTTGAAAAATAAGGAACCAAAATCAAGCAAAAATTTTTTGAGGGAGCAAATCTAAAAATTCAAATATTTAGAGAAATTAAAAATATATTTAAGCCAAAAAAAAAATTATTACCAAAGAAGAAATATTGTCAAATTATGAAAGGAATCACATGTAATACTTTAGTGTGAACGGCAGATGCGAAATACGCAGCCGCTCTCTTGATAAGGAAAATTAGTGAAGAGTGGAAGCAACCGGGGAAAAGAAATGGCTTGTTTGTGGGCTGACGTTGAATGTGGTCCCAGTAATTATATTAGGGTGTGGTCCTAGTGAATATATTAGGGTTTTAAGTTTTATATTAATTATCATACGTAGTCTCAGTGTTGTAGCTAGAATGGAAGTTGTGCTAAGTTTTCGCATATGAACAAGTAATTCAGTATCAATTCACAGGCAACACGACTCTCGTTCGACGGCTAATAGAAGTTGTGTTTTATTTTACCCATAAGAAACACATCACACAACTCTTATATTATTAATACCCGTCGTGTTGAGCCTCGCAAGAAACAAGACAAATTTCCATGTTAACAAATTTTCTTAAAACATTACATCCGTACATTTCATTTTACTACCTAATCTATGGTCCTTATCACTTGGAGCATGTTTGGTCTGATTGGTCTCTCTTGTATATTAAACGGGTTTTTCTGCAATAACTTGAAAAAATATATACAAATAAAAAAATAAAAAGAATAAACTCTTGAGTCTTGACCCAGTTTGGTCAACAAACTAAACCAGCAAATTTATGACGTTGGGTTCGGAGCCTGAAGTGTGCGCTAACGCTACGGGTGCGAGCGTATATTCAACGCAAGAAGAAAGCACCACGAATCCTGCGCGTTAGTGACACATTAAGCTTCAGCGCGTGGGTATGATTTGACACGTAGTGGCTACTGCCGCCGCAACTCAAGTTTTTGCCTCCCGATACCACGTGCGACTCCCATGTTCTCTTGCTTAAACCTTACACCCGACTCTGCTCAACGTAAAATTATATGGTCATTGGAATCTTTCAATAAATTAATAACTATTTACTTGATAATTGCTTTACATATCATTAACTTGGAAGAATATATACATATTTAAAAAAAAAACTTTAATAAGTCTCAATAAAAAATAACTTATTATAATCTTTAGTTTTAAGTCTACATACTTACAAAAAATAGCTTATTATATCAATGGATTGGTTTATTTAGTTAACCTTTTGCTCATTAATTATCATCGCTTTGTTTGATTTTTTAATTTTGTTAATAGTGGATATATATGTAAGTTCTCATTAAATGGCTAGGTATGCTCCGACATTAAAATAGGGCGACTTTGCATTTAACTTAAGATTTGTTGTACAAAAAGATTTATGAAAAATTATTCTCTTTTTCATTTATTCATGTTTTTGTTTATACCACACTACTCGAAGCGTATTGAACTTTATCTAACCCAACTTGAGCTAAGATAAAGGGCTCTTAGTATTATTTTATTTATTTATTTATTTGCAAATTTTGAACTTAAAATATTGTATAACAAAAATAAATATCAAATTATTTGAATCAAATAAATGTTTATTGCCATATATTAATTTAAGTTAGGAGTATATCATAATGTAAATGATTTTTATATAATAAATTTTATATTTTTCTTAAAGAATATTATTTTTATTTTATTATCTAAAAAAAATAGTGTAATAAAAATAGTATATTTGAATATCATTATTCATACAATAAACCCAAGCATATTATCCAGAAAGTTGATTAGTACTTATGATGAAAATGACGATAAACTCATAATAAAGGTAATTTGGTAATATGAGAAAAAATACTTATAAAAATCCTAACTAGTAAAAGGAGCATAGAACATGAAAAGTAATTCAATAATTAGAAATTGGAAAAGACTCGGAAAATTTACACATTAAATTATTAAAAATAGTCTAAATTATTAATAAGATTAATTTTTATATACTGTCAAATTATAATATAATTTAATATTTTCTTATAATTTGATTGATTAAATTATCAGTGCACAAAAATTAATAGCATTATCGATAAATATAGTCTACTATAACATACATAACACTTTTTAATTCATAAAATCAATCCTATCTAATGGGAGAAAAAAAAAGGGGGAAAAAAACTTTGTTGTTCTTGTACATGATTACATCGGATCCAAACTTACGCGTGATCAGCCCTATGTTAAACAGTCACAATTAATAATCAATCTTGTCACTTTTGTCAAAACTAATTTTGGGTTTGGTATCATTTTTCAATCATGCCATTGCACATTCACGCGTGCTCCCGATTTCGTAGGGTCCATTCAGATAACAGTCACTCTCGTTCCTTCCTAGTTGCTTCCTTTTTACTCAGTCTTATTTACAACCTTGACGTCACGGCTTGCAACAGTTTCCATCTTTTCTGCCACTTCCCATCAACAACCGACTCCCATTTCTTACCTAGAGCCCTCGTCTCAACGTAACTGAAGGGCACATTTACATGAACCATTTTTTTTTTCTCAAGGTTTAGTTAATGATCATCAAATGTTGTTAACTATTTTTGGAACAGGATAGGTAGATTACCCGTATACCGGCTGGTGTCATCACCCATGGTTATTTTCCATATGGATATACTCTAGAGGCTTCCATTTGTATGTTGATAGAAGATGCCCAAGTGAAGTGTTTATTGAGTATTCCAGTTGGTTCATGTATTAATTATGTGCTCCTTATTAAGTAATTTGGTTGAATATCTTAAAAATTATAAAACATTTTTAATTAAGTAGTTTTAGTTGTTTTTTAACGTAATAACAGGCAAAGTGGTCCTAATTAGCCTCGGCAAAATGTCTCAGAAAAGAACAAAAACAAAAAAGAAGATAAACTAAGCAAACTTATTATAGATCACAAATTAAGCAAACCAGTTATCCATCAGGGCCAAAGATAAAATGTCCATCCACTAGTCAGTTGGAGTGTTGGACGGTGTAACGCCCTGCTCGCTAGATAATATTATCTTCTTCTTCTTCTTCTTCCCATTTTCTAATTTAAAATTATTAATTTCAATTTCAGAAAAATCGAATTATTCATCAGAGCTGTTTACGAGTCAATTTATTTGGGCTTTGAAGTAAAATAAGATTTTAACCAATCAAATTTTACTGAATCAGTTTGATTTGACTTTTAAATTTATTTTCTAACAAATCTGAATTAAATTAATCAATAAATTAATCTGATCAAGATTTGATTAATTTAATTCAGATCATCAAGTTAAAATAAAAATAAAAATAAAAAATTTATTTTTTTTGTAAGACTTTATCCTCAGGGCTAACAGCAATAATCCAAAATTAGGTTATTAAATATTTAATAATGGTTTGTATAGGAGAATATCTTAAATGAATCTAAAAATAAAGAGTGAATTCCCAAATTAGTCCATAAGAATATTCTTAACAGATGAATAGTCCCTAACAAATATAAATTAGTCTCAAGGTCTCTGATAATTATAAAAATTAGACATTTTAGTCTTGACTCATTAAAAACTAATAAAGAGTGTAATATATAGATTATATGCTAACTAGAATATCCTAATCCCACCCTATAGGGTACCTCCTTAAACTTCCCCAAACATGAAAAAAAAAAAAAAAGAAATCTTAACACATCAACCTTTAATTGTAAGACACAACACTAAACCATATCTCCTCTCCAATTGCGATAATTCACCGTTGGCTATTAACAGCAAAAAATTGAACCCCATCTAAACTTGATCTTCTTTCAAATTGTAATAACTCATCAATATTTCAGTCACAGTATTTGAGTGAAGATAGAATTTGTAAATTTTAAAATGTTAGGTTTAGGATTTAGTAATAAAACAATGAGTTTTTTTTTTTTTTTTTGGTTGCATGTCTTGGGGTGTTGGTGCTACATGTGATGGAATTGAGATGTCCTAATTAATATGCAACCTATACATCACATTTTTTACTAGTTATAAGTGAATTAAGGGCTAAAGTGTCTAATCTTTACAATTGTCAGGGATATAGTGACCAATTTATTTTTGTCGGGAACTTATTTGGGGGTTTCCTCAAATAAAAATTAAAAAAATAACCTAATTACTTTAAGTCTAAGTATATAATTTTGAAAGTTTAGAAATAAACAGCTAAAAATATATAGTTGATTAGATGATCAGGTTGAATATTTTGGTTTTAGGTTAAAAGATTATAAATTTGAGAGTCTAACCAATAATAATTAGTTTGATTTAATTTAAATTTGACGTGATCAAATTACAAACTAGCCAAATTAATTTCATTGTTCGATTTAAGTCTTTGGCTTCGGTGGGTCAATTTGATCCTCTATTATTCATTTTCTTATTTTTTTTTATTTACAATTGCTCACACGATTTCAAAATCAAAAGTGATATTTAGGTAAGTCCTCCTTAAGATGATGATTTTAGAACTAAAATCCTTTATTTTATACGTGAAATTCGTCTTTAGTTGTAATATACTTTAATTGTGACTAATCACTTATTGCGTTTTATTTCTTGACTTGAACAAGTAAAAAGGTGTTTCCATTTTGTATCAAAATTAATTTTGATAGATTGTCAGTTAAAAGTTTTTTAAATAGTCATCTAGTCGGGCATTATCATGTCATTAATAACATGTTTAGTTTCTAATTAAAAAATCCAAATTATATCATTAATTTTGATGAATTATATATTTGTATAAAAGTTTATTTTTATGGGTAGTGTAAAAGTCTTTGAAACAATCAATTAATTCTACTTAACTTTTGTATATCTAAGTTATGTTGGCTTGGGTAATATAATTTTACTTGAGTTTTTGAAAAAATTAACTCTGTAAAAAATTTGAATATGAAATATGATCACCTTCAACCCAACCCATATAGATCCATATAGTTATCAATGAAATGCTTTCTAAAAACATATTTGACATATTATTGGTATGAAATTTTGAATAAAAATTCTGTATAATCTAAATTATTCAAAAATGGGTTGATATTGTTAATAATTCTTGAATGAATAAGTAATTTTGACCTTAAATTTGTGAAATAATCATGATTAATAGTGACAATTTTTTATAGAATTATGTCATGTGCTTTTCTTTTTTGGGTTAACTATTTAGTTTTTTTTATGTATAATTTTTGGTTTAAACTATTAATATCTAAAACTCACTAGATTTCAACTAATATGATATTAATTATGTTAGTTCACTATAAAAGTAAGGTTGAAATCTTACTTAAAAAACAAATAAGTCTGGAGCTACTTGAATCAATTAAGCGTTAGTAATTATGAATTTATATATCCCATCATTAATAGGTTTTGGACATAATTATTATTTTAATTATATTATATCATTTTAATTACAATAAAGACAGTTAACTGAGATTTTTTTTGAAAAAAAATTAATACTTATATTGCATTTTTGCATAAAAAAGTAGTTTTATTATTTAAATTTAAACCGTCGTATTTAAAATTTATTAGATCAAACTAACTTATTTTAAGCTGAATTGAGTTAATTATTTTATTTAAAAGATTAAAATTTAAAATTTTATTTAAGAATAATAAATATCAAATTATTTAAATTAGTCTTGATTGTTAATTTAAGAACATTCTAAACAAGATAATGCTTGCGAGATTGATGTAATAACAAAATTTATGAAACTAATCTGATTGAAAGTATATAATAAACTGAGAAACAGGAACGAGATGCAAAGCATTGCGTTTCTTCAACAAATAATGCGTTATGCCTCATTTATATTTTCTTTCGTAAAAGAAACGCAGGGGAAAAGAAACAGTGGAGTTACCTTGGAATTCAAATCAGAGGTGTGAACGCGCAGCGACGTGGTCAAAACAGGCTTAATGAAACGAAAATCACAACGTTAATGACACTGACACCCTGACGGAATCTAGCGGGCACGTGTCAGTTTCCAACAGGATCATGGACGCGTGTCCCTCCTTCATTGGTCCGTACCTTAATCATTCGAAACTGCCTCGCGTCAGTACAGGGATTCTGCTGAACTTAACCCGTGATTAACAGCTGCCATAATCAAGGACTTAATCGCGTGATTAACAGTGGTAATCAAGTTGGCCGGCTCCTATATAAGGGAGTGAGAGTGTGCGAACGGGAAAACCAAGAGTGACCAAGAGAGATTACTTACAAACACAAAACACGATCTTTCTCTTTCTTGTGAGCGTTTTCACTTTGTGTGTTTCTTCATCGTCTTCAATCTTCCTTCGTCTTCCCCCCCCTCTGTTATTCCCCGCTTCTCTGAATCCCTTTCTGTTAATCATCTGTCTTTCAAGTTAAATTTTTTTTGGGTTTGTCTCTAAAATCTCACCAAGAATCAAACTTCAAAAGTATTTCTCGAAAGCCAGGTGTTTTCAGAATCGAGATCCAGGTTTTTTTTCTGTAAAATTTTTTTTTTTTACTTTTAAAATTTTCATCTAGCCAAGAGGGTTGTTTTTGATCCCTCAAAGCTTCGTTTTTTTCAGCTTATTTGGATTAAAGGGGTTGTGTATTTTAAACCTCTTCAATCTCTTCTTTCTACAAAAAATTTCCCTTTTTCTTTGTTGTGTTCTGAATTTTTTTTTTCAGGTTTAAGAAAGGCACAGGTTGATTTTACCTAAGATCTGTGTTTATCTACTTTGGATGTTATGGCAGCTACGATGGATCTCTACACACAGCTTCACTCAGATCCCTTCAAAGGTGGTGAGTTAATGGAAGTTCTAGAACCTTTTTTCAGAAGTTCTTCCACAACAACCACCCCCTCTCTAACCTCATCCACCCCTTCTTCAAATTCACACCTACCTTCAACTTCTGCTACCTGTACCTCTTCTTCTACTTCTCACTTCTCTTTCCCTACCTACTATTCCTCTCCTTCACTCCCTCCACAGCCCAATTTCTACACAGATGGTTGCTCTACAACGGTGACCCCACTATTTCCCTCAGGGTTATCAAACAGCCAAAACCTCATAGGCTTTGAGCAAACACCTTCTGTCCTTGGGCTAAACCACCTAACCCTAGCTCAAATTGAGCAGATCCAAGCCCAGATCCAGGCCCAAGCCCATCAGAACATGAACACCAACGACACACTCAGCTTCCTCAGCCCAAAGCCCGTCCCCATGAAGCGGGTGGGTGCACCTCCAAAGCCCACCAAGCTCTACAGAGGGGTGAGGCAGAGGCATTGGGGAAAATGGGTTGCTGAGATCAGACTCCCAAAGAACCGCACAAGGCTTTGGCTTGGAACCTTCGACACTGCTGAGGAAGCTGCTTTGGCTTATGACAAAGCAGCTTATAAACTCCGGGGTGACTTTGCAAGGCTCAACTTCCCAAACCTCAAGCACCATGGTTCATGCGTTGGTGGTGCTTTTGGGGAGTACAAGCCCCTTCATTCTTCGGTTGATGCAAAGCTTGATGCTATATGTGGGAGCCTCGCTGAGATGCAGAAACAAGGGAAGCAAGATCAGAAGCCTGTGAGGTCCTCCAAGAAGTCAAAGCCGGGTCCAAAGGAGGAACAACAACCACAGTTAGAGGAGAAGAACAACAACCCTTGCAAGGTGGAAGACGCTTCTTCTTTTTCTCCTTTGTTGACTGAGAGTGAGGGTTCTGCGGGTTCTTCTCCTCTGTCTGATCTTACGTTCGATGATATCACTGAGCCACGGTGGGATGCTGCTGCTTCAGAACATTTTAATCTGCATAAGTTCCCTTCCTATGAGATCGATTGGGATTCTCTGTGAAGCCAAGTTTCGTAGTATGTGTCATATTGTAGCTTTGTTTTTTCTTGTGATGAGTCTTATGCATAAGCGTATAATAATTTCGTATATTTGTAGGTGGTAGTGTCTCTCTTGTGGCTACTGCAATTTGAGTTTTTGAGAATTGCAGGGCTACTTGTAGGATTTGGATGATTTGGGGTCTATGCTAGTTTTTTTTTTCTTTTTTCTTTTCTTGTTCCCTTGCATATTGATGATTCTGTCGATATGATGTAAATCTCTCTACCTAGGCTCAGCTGGTTTTTTGTCTTGCTTTGCCGGGGAGAATGGCTTCGGTTTAGGTGTTCATGAAATTACAAGTATTATTTTATGTAATTCAATTCTATTTGTATTTCATCTTATGAATATATCGTACTAGTTTGTTTCTAGTTAAGAACCTATGGTAGTGGGGTTATCAAATGTTTTATTATTATTACATACAGTTGTCTGCTGGATCTTCTACGATTTTTTTTAGTTTACGGACCTTACAATTTGAGATGTTTGTGTGATTTTGTAATTCCTGAAACCTGAACGTCTCTATATGTTAAATGGCATAACTTAACAAACCATTATCTCAAGACTGGTATTAAATCGTATTTTTATCATTGATATATGTTGTCGCGTATTCTTGCTACTTTGCGAAGTTGACGGCCGTTGAATTCCATGATTCCATTCTAGTATGTAGCAGGGTCCTAATTAAACTATTGACAGAGAAATGATAAACAATGAGTATCGCAAACGATTAACAACAGTAGAAAATCTCCGTTTTGATTTGTTTTGAGGTGTTAGATATGATCTAGGTACTGGAATTCTTCACTGCTTTTGGAACGATCCATTGGGCTACAAAATCAGACAGCCAGAGTCGTAGATATCACATGAACAATTTGAGCTGATTTTTAAATTATATTTTGGCATATGTTTGGTAACTGGAAAATCTTACCCAGGTTAATTGTTCGAATTCAAAGGGAACTCTAAATTATATAGGTAAGAGTTTAATCACGTTTATGTTTCATTTTCACTAGCTCTACAGAGATTATTCCGGGAGTTGCTCTAAATTCTAAAACACTCCGGCACTTGTGTGCTCAGTTAGTTAGGAACTTAAAAGTTTAAGGGAGAATTATATTGATCTCCTTGAGATTTAGTATAATTATATTTGTTATTTCTCTATTTGCAAAATTATTTTCATAGACTGGAACTTTACAAAAATCTCCACTGGCCTTCTCTATCATTAATAGTCTGTTAATAGAGTTGACAGGAGTTATAATATGTGCATATTACATGCTCATTAATAGCAATTTAGAAATATAATTGACATATTTGTGTCCCCATCTTCTTCTAGCCAAAATTAAAACTCACATCAAAGTGAAACTCAGAACTTGTATCAAGTTTAACCTCAACTTTCTCATCTTCTGTTATGTTAACTCGGAACTAAGCGCAACTCGAAACTTACACCAAGGCCAGCATCATCTTCCTCATTTGTCACATGAACATGGAACTCGGAATACATTTGGGGTGAGTAAGAAAATTGTAGTTTAGACAAAATACCCAATGATTTAACGGAGTCAACTTCCATTTGTATTAGGAGTGGTTTCTATCATGTGTATAAATAGAGGAGTACCGGATGTAATTACACTAAACCTTAAGAGATGTCAGTATAATTCTCTTGAAATTTAATGTGTAGGAATAACAATTTGTTTTTTTTTTTGAACTGGTGTAGGAATAAGATAATTAAAATTAACATTAAGAGTGTGTTTGGATTAACTAAATTTTGAAGTTGATTTGATTTAAATTGAATTGATTTGAATTGATTTAAAAATCAATTCTTACATTTATAATATATTAGATTGTGTTTGGAATGATTAAGAATGAAATTGATTTGATTTGATTTGTATTTAAATTTTAAAATCAAATTAATTTCCATCAAATCCTTTCAATTTTGATAGGATTTCAAATAGAAAGTAATTAAATCTCATGGTAATTAGAAATCATTTCATTTCTTATTTTTAAAATATTCAAACACAAGATTTGATTTCTAAATGAAATTATTTTTATTTTTTTTTATATTTCAAATACACTCTAACATATACATAAATATTTACAAAATATTTATTATTATGGTCAAAGATTATAGGCCCATAAAGGAGAAAGCCCGGAGAACTTTCTCCCGGCCCAATTCGAAAGGTGACCCAATGGTTCTTTAGCCATGGGCGGAACGACTCATGACTTGAGAGCTCTGAGATATCAGGGCACGAGAAAAGTGGCTGAAACCTGTAACGGGGAAAACGGCTACCACCCAATTGGAATTAGCTTATAATGGAGAAAAATCGGATCTACCAAGTATTCATT
The DNA here is from genome assembly GCA_031439585.1 of Pterocarpus macrocarpus. NCBI lineage: Eukaryota > Viridiplantae > Streptophyta > Magnoliopsida > Fabales > Fabaceae > Pterocarpus > Pterocarpus macrocarpus. Next base: position 11,043,978 of record CM062514.1, read on the forward strand.
TTTCTATCAATTTCTTGCATCTCATGTACTCCTACTTACTTAAGCGGTGGAGTCCTTATACATACAACCCACTTGTATACAACCTCGGATGCACCAAATTGGTAACTGGCTTCACGCTTCTATAATTTGAGTTCGGAATCAGCTATCTTGCACTTCAATATGTGCCGCCCGAACATTTATATTTATATACAAAATACAATAATGTTGAATTTAATTTGTTATTAATGCAAATTATTCCATATCATCATTTAGTTATAAATTATAACAAAATTTAAAATTTAATTTCTAACATAATTGTATTTAAGAATTTAATTTTGATATACTTACAGTACAAAATTTCTTTAATCTGTCATTCAATCAAATCCACCTCTATACATGATTTTTGCAATAATGAATATGAAAATCAAACATATTTATTAATTTAATAATATATAATTGAATAATTCAGTGCATCAAATTATAAAATTAAACTCTTATATTAAAATTATTTTGAGAATAATACGTTATTTTATACTAATATATAACAATAGTGGGGCCATATGCCCTAGGGGCAAGGGCCTTCAGTCGTTCCGTTCCTGCTCACTCTTTCATCCCTGTGATGGTCCACCTGAAAACAACTTGTACGGTGCATAAGGTTGGAAATTTCTTAGCAGCTTCCTATGATTTCATTTTTTTTTTCTTTCTCTTGTTGGGTCAAGTTTAATTTGAAAATTCGAAGCACGAAAAAGGTTCCCAAATCACAATATGGCTTGGGAATTCAACTCCCTTGAAAAAAGGTTAAAATCTCACTTTCCAATTTCCATGTTTGAAAAAAAACTCACTTTCCAAATATTCCCTTCAATGAATCTTGCGATTTTAGACGGGGGAATCCCCTCCCAATAACCAAGAACTTCGCTTCTATGGTTATGATCACAAAGTTATTATATTACCAATCGGCAGGAAAAAAACAAAGCTTTCACATCTTCCCATGCCTAGTAGCCAAAGTTCAATACTAAGAAGTTTTTTAGTTTTGTCTGATTGTTCGACCAATATTACCGTTTACTAGATCAGATTTCGTAATTAGTAGCTAGTTATTTATTTTGTCGAGCGTAGATTTCACTAATGGGAAGATTAGATCTGCAATATCATAAGCACAATATGTAGTACAATTACTAGCATATCCATCTACAACAAAAAATTCTTAGGTGTTCCTTAAGCACTATATAAATTGTATTCATAGTCAATAATAGAATGATATTTTAGATAAGAGTGTAAGTTAGTTATGAATTTTATCTTAAAATATTATTCTATTATTAGTTGTAAACACATCCATATTATGCTTTATGAGCATATAAGAATTTCTCAGCTACAACCCATGCACAATGGAAAAACTCTTATAAGTTAAGCCAGTATTGGAACTTGGAAACTGATTATTAGCAAATGGTTAATCAAGATATTCCTTAAATTTTTATTTCTTTAACATCTTAATCTAGTCAACTGTTTGAAAATTCTCCCAAAACAAAATTAGGTGAGACGCTAGCACATGTGGATGAGCAGTCCCCAGTTGCACCTAATATTTCAGTTTTGATTACACCGGGGTTCAATTATTTGGGCATACAATATGGTTTGTGAATTTCCTTGATTATGACTGAACAATTTGAGCTGATTTTTAAATTATATTTTGGCATATGTTGAGTGACTGGAAAATCTTACACATGCTAACTGTTTGAATTCAAGGGGAACTCTAAATTATGTGTCATTGTTTAATAGTTTAAGAGTTTGTAAATGGAGGGTTATAGGAGGTTGGCGAATATTTGAAACATGTTTCTAATATTTTTATCCTACATTGTTGTGATTGAGTGAATAATTAATGGGTTTTACTAACTAGTATCACAAGAGTATTGGTTAAAGAATTAAAAAAAGAAAATTTTTGAAGTTTCCAATATAGTCAATGCATTAAAAATTTAATCTTTTTAATATAAAATTTCTTTTTTTTTATTCTTTAACCAGGGCTTTTAGGGCATTGATTAGGTAAACTCATAATTAATTAACAACATGCTCACTACAATAAACACTGAAACTATCTTAGTTATGCTTAAATACTTGTGTTTGATTAAGGAAACAGTTGACTTGCTAAGATATGATTGATAGCTAGGTGGATCTTTGCACTTGGATGAAGGAAATTAGGATTTTAACTATATTATCATTGTTTCCATTATAAAATATTCTATTTATATTAAAGATTAAAAATAAGTAAAAATATGAAATTCAAATAATGAAAAAGAAGTGTTTAACTTTCTCCAACTTTAGGTTTATATAAGAAAAATAACTATTTTGATTCCTCTCCCCTTCTTGTTATTGTATGTAATTTGTTTTATTTTTATTTTGTTTTACCTAAAAGTGGTTGATCGGAGTGAAAGTGGATTATGATTCCCAATATATATACTTTACCTACAGTATCAAGATTTCAAATCTTAGAGTTGCTACTTTGAAAAAGACTGTAACTAATCATCACTCCAGTCCAAAATTATGTGAATAATTCCTTTAACTATATTTTCTTTTTAAGAAAATGAATAAGTCTTCTTGGTTCCATTTTTCTATTATTTACAATGAAAATAAAAAGGGTATCATTTTCATGTGAAAAAACAGTGAAAAAAAAAGTAACTAGTTTGAGCAAATATAGATAAAAGGGTTATAGAATAAAGAAGCAAATTATTAGCCTAAGGCTTTTTCATTTAAAAAATAGAAATATAAATTTTAATTCCCAGCATATAGCAATTCAAGCTTTATATATCAAAATAACTGCTGTTTTTAGTCATGAACTCGATTTTACTCAAAATTTCTAAAATGATTATAATCCTAAAAGTGTTAAGATTCTAAAATTATTAAAAACCTAAAAGTATTAAAAGTAATATTACAATGTTTTGACATGTTTGCCTAAGGCTGCACAGATCCTAACTTGTTCAATCTCTACTCAGCATTGGTGGCAAACCTACAAGAGACTCCAACCCTAAGTCGGTGTGTATTGGAGTTTGAGTAATAAAAAATGGTTGAATGGCATACTTGATATAAGAGGGATCATTCACACTTAAAATAGGGGGGAAAATTCAAAAGTTAAGGGATTATCACAAGTTATCTTGAATGGTTGCTACAAATGAAGGATATTCAATTCCAAATGTCGGCCCTTTCTAATTTAATGACTGACTCGTTATCTAGCAATGCTCGATTTAAGACCTTCTCGATGATCCTGTCCTATGGGTCTATTGGGCTGAGATATAGGCCTAACAAAGTAGTTCAATCCATAGCCCACAAGGTTGGACATCATTTGAGATTGATGTGCTACAATTATTTGAGTTGAGCTTGTAATGGTTATTCGAGATTACTTACTACTCGGTGGGAAAAATCGTGGGCCATCGAGTTACTTGAACAATTATTTTAGGACATTGCAACTATATTCTTATCCCCTTTTGCACTTCTTTCTTACTTTGTTCTTTTGCAAAAATTCCTTCAAACTCCTTAGTAATTTTTGTTATTTCTTATACTTGTATTCTTTTTTCAAGCTTTTACATGGACATTTTTCATCTTCTTGAAATAGGTTCTTATCTTCCACTTCTTCTCGCATAAGAATGATTTCTATTTTCTGCAAAATAAACCCTAGGGCAGATGATTCTGCCTAATGTAGTTTAGCATTGTCACCATTTTGCTGTTGGTGGAGGACTTGAGGCCTGCTAATAGTGAAGGTTTCTCGGTCTATGTTGTGTTTCCCAGATTGTCATGGCTAGAGATAAAGTAGTTCAAAGTGCAAACAAGAGGATAGGGAAGATATCCGGGAATGAATTTGTCTCTAAGGCTATGTTTGGATAACTAGTGTTGGATGAAATAAAATGGAATGGAATAAAATAGAGTAGAGTGGAGTGGAAGAATGGAATATAAATGCCACTTCATTGTTTGGAAATAATGATGGAAAAGAATGGAATGTAAAGAGATCAAATATTTAATTATTTTATTTTTTAAAAAAAAGATGTTAATTTTTTTGATAGGTAGTAAAGGTTCAAAAACACTCCCAAAACAAGAGGAGCCAAAGTTTAGAGCAATGAAGAATAAAAAACAAAAACAAACTAGATATCAAAGATTACAAAAGATTAAACACCTATAACATCCGATCTAAACCCCTAACACCAAAATGAAACACCAAGAAAAGTATTGCTAGGTTGCTTGATCCAAAGAACTAGGCAAATAGATATTAGCAAAAGTAATCAAAAACTAAGATTTAAACCACCAAGAACAAGACTTCTATGTTCTATCCAAAAATCCAAAGCAGCTATTGGCTACAACCCAACATCTAACACTCCAATGTAGCAAATCCACACCAATCACAGCTAAGTTACCAAGTTTTCTAACTGATCTCCACACCCATAAACATAGTATTGAAGATTGTATTATATATGCACATAGGCACCGACAATTTAGTTGCAGATTTAAGAAACAGCTTCCAATTTTTAGTAACAACTCCTTAAGATTCTTCCAAGAAACCACCTAAATAATTTCACAAAAACCACTATATCTTCCCAACTCAACACCAACTAGCACATTCTCATCAAATCCAATAGACCTTAATTACATAAAACGCCATTGCAAAAAGCATGAAACAAACATCTCCAATGTCCATAAATTACACCCTAATTCAAAAAGTAACCCAAGTTTTGAAATTCTACCAAAGAGCTAGAATACCAAAGAAATAAAACAGATTTATTCATGCCCTTAAATCAGAGAGCCTGAAAATAACACCCGGACCACAAAAACCCACCAAAACAAACTCCAAAATCGGCACCATATAGAGAGCAATCATCACAAAAAAAAAAAAAAAAACAAAATCTTATTAAGAAAGAACCTAAAACTCCATAGATTGAGCTACACTTAGAAGTACCCAAAATCACAACCAACAACCTCAATCCTTACTCTTCGGATTCTTCTCCTTAATTTCCCTCCTAATCCTTCCTCCTTTGGCCCTACCCCCAAAATCTCTTACATTCCAGCTAGCTATTTTCATTTTAAAATGGAGCACACACACCTAGTTTTCTTGACTTTACTTCGTTGTTTTTGCAAAGCTTCTTTCTTCCTCTGCACTTCTTTTTTTTTTCTTCCTCTTATGTTTTTTAACTTCTAGTGTTGCTACAATCTCTTCCTTGTTTTCAACATATAGTCTCAAATCACGTCCTAACTGCCATGTTTTGAGAGCTTCATCCTTACTTGTATCATCTTCATTGCCACTTTAATTCATAACTGGGCTCTCTAAGCTATCGAATTGTGTGTGCTCTTCTATTCGGATGTCATTAATAGCCTTAGCAAGTTGACTACCTTGTTTTAGGCAAGGCTGAAGATTGGCCCAAATCCAGGCAATACCACCTGTAAGGAAAAGCCTTATGATGAGTTATTAGGCCCATATCTTAAGTTATTTGGGATGGATAACATATCTTTCTCCTTTAGTATTGTATTACCTTCCAAACTTGTATTGGGCCAGTGCATGTTCGCCACATTTGCTCCTAGTTTTCGACTCAACTTTGATTCTTCAATGACCTCAATGGTCCTGTGATCATCATGAGGACTAACATTCTTTGATACTATCTCCTTTTCTTTCTCTAGTTTGTGCAAACCATTTTCTTCATTTACTTCTCCTCGAAAACCTTCAATCTCATTATTTTCTATTCCAATGCCCAATGACACATCATTAAACTCCACTTCATTATCAATTTTCAATATATCGTCAGACTTCTGCACTTTTTGGTCTACTGGAATGTTCCCATTCCAACTGTCAATTGACTAGTAACCGCTTGAATTTGTTGATTCAAAGCTAATTGAAGGACTCTTCTTTTTACTATCAAGATAATTAAAATACATGGAACTATAAGCTTCCCTGCCTACTTCCTTCACAAAAATGTCATAACCTTTGCCTTGAAAAATTAAATAAATCTATCCATTGATAAGTTGCCAAACACAGGTATCAATCAAATTCTAGCAATACTTAAAGGATTTTTTTTCTTCATTGCATTTATCAAGATACACCACCGAACCATATTCCTCACCAATCTTTGTAATATTCTCTTTGGTCCATTCATGTAATGGAATGCCATAACATTCAATCCAGACTCTTCTTATCTGGCAACATTCATCCATGGACTACTCCCTTACATCTTGAAAGAAATTGGGCAATAATTCTGAGCAATTACTTAAAGCTTCCTCCATATTCTCCAAAGTCAAAAGTTACTAAAACTTTATATGCTTCCATTTCCCTTATATGCTCAATTCACCACCACTCATTAAACAATTTGTTTACAAGAAGAATAAAGTTTAATGGTTTGGTTCTCTCTCCAATTATGCTTCTTTGTAGCTCTTCCATCATATCTAGGCATACTTCTCTTTCAATTATCTTCTTTTGGGTTTCCTTCGATTTCAAATCTTCTGGCTCGTTACATCTTCCATGTTGATGAATACGTGGCTGTGTGAGGTGGGCACCATATTTCACTGTTGGACTTGCCCCTTCTACATGATAACATCTTTAAATGAGCGCCCATCCACCTTATTACCACCTTTATTTAAGCCTTTCTATCATTGTTGTGATAAATTAACATCTTCAGTTCTTGCTAACTTTCCGCCGAGCTTCCTTTTAAATTTACAACAATTTTATTCCCTCTTATTTCCATGCCATTCAGGTTTTGAATAGCCCTCACTCCTCCTCCTCATCTTGCATATTAAACAAAAGCAAAAAGGAAACTACTCATTTTTCTTTTCTTCCTAGACATGAATACGTTACTAATTCGCCTTTCATATCCAAATAACTATTCCAGCCAGCCATTTGTCATTGATGGGGGTAAGTTGTCAACAAACATAGTAAAAGACTCATGTTCAATCTTCTGGAAATACTCAGTTTTGTTCAACTCTTTATTTGCCCATACCAATCTTTTCTCACTCGTCGCTCCTCTCATACTCATCATCTCACTCGTCACTATGATTCATAGTTATCAGACTGCTATTGGGCACTTTAAGAAGAGGGAGGGATGAAAAGGAAAATGCAACCAAAACTTGGTTAGTGCAATATGGTATGTAAAATTTTGAAGAGTTGAAAGTAAAAGGAAATTTTGAAGTCTTTTGAATCAAATAAATTTCTACAAGGATATATTGTATTAGATATTTTTTTTAATGAGAAATACTATTAATACTATAATTAAGTATAAAAGAATAGTGATATTTTTTCATAAGATTAATTTTGATATACTGACAATATAAAATTTTTTTGTAGTAATGAGGGCTATTTAGAACCTAAATGGAATGGAAATAAGATGGCATAAAAGGAGGCTTGGTGGAAAGTCAGCAAGAATTGAAGATGTTAATTTAGCACAACAATGGTAGAAGAGCTTAAATGACGGTGGTAATAAGGTGATGGGCACTCGATCAAGGATGTTATAATGCAAAAGGAACAAGTCCAACAACGAAATATGTTGCTCAACTCACAGCCACATACTCATCAGCATGGAAGATGTAACGAGGCAATTCAATTAAATTCTATATATTTATGCATTTGTTAATAAAACAACTTCATTAAGAAAAAGTATCAAGACCTGATTTAATTTAGAATCCAAATCAAAAGGCGTCGAAATACTGATCGAACGTCTTTGGACCCATAAACATTAGGAAGACGACCTTCTACCATTTTTAAAACACATGCCACTTGGTAACTTTTTTTCTAATGTCTTTTTGCTAGTGTGTAACATCTCATTCTAGTTTTAGTTTCATAAATCATATCATCCTTTGGAGAAGTTGGAGTTAGGATGGAGCGAATAGAGGAAAGAATTATGATAGAATGAAGGGTAAATTAGTAATTTTATAAATAAGTAATTAAGGAAAGATGGCATTCCATTACACTCTAGGAAATAAAATAAGGGAATATGAAGGAGTGGAATGGTATCTATTCCATCATTTTTCACTCTATTTCATCCAACATTTTGAAATCCAAACAATGGAACCATAATTTATTCTATCTTATTCCACTCTACTTTATCCCTTTCCACCAATCCAAACATATCTTATGAACGGTTATGAATGGATCCATTAAAAGGAATTCTCATTGTACAATAATTGAAAGTCCATAGCTTAACAGGGACGATGTGGATTCTTCATAGACTAATATGGCTAATGTTGAATTTCTTATGGATCAATTTGAGACTTTATTGTTCTATATAAATGTAAAGATTTTATATTATGTTATGAAAGAGTTAGACTTCCATTAATAGGAAAAGAATTAAACTTTCCAATAAATTATCATAATAATCAAACATCTTTCATAATTTAATATTTAATAGTAACAATGTAGATAAAATTTGTAATGATGATCATTAAAATAAAATCATTATTAGTATTATTTTCTTGAATATTTCATACCTAAATTATTTATTTAGTTTGTTGGGTCCAACACGTGCAGGTATTGTGCTGCCAATCCCTTGAACCTAAATGGTCCACATCTAACTGGCATAAGTGCAAACTTATCATTTCTTCATTTATAGAATGACAATAACAATAAAGTATTTTCCTACAAAGTAGAATCATCTATATAGAGTGGATGATGCTATTGTATCTTGTTGTAGATGATATTTATGGATAATCCATTTAAATCCATATTATATAAAAAAAAAGTTTTAGAATATTTCATTAAAACAATATTTCTTTTACTAAAACTCAACCAAATACATTTTCCTTTTGTTAATAAATTTTCATTGATTGACAATCAAAGACATTAATCTACTTATAAAGAAATTGGTACTGTAAAACCTAATAAAATACAGGCAACACCTACAACTACAACTAACTGAGTTCAACATCTTTAGATAATCCGACCAAAAAAAAAAAAATCTTTAGTAAAACATGTCAAAACATGAGTGACTCTGCATCATAGTAAATATAAATTACAAGAGCACATGTAAGCTTGTCAAATCTTTAATCCTAATTTTGATAGAACTTTTGTAATTGACCATATAGTAAGAAAGGGAATAGTGCTTGGTGCAAAACTTACCTATTAACTAAAGTGTTATAGCTACACACTTTTTGGAATCAGAGCACCAAACTTGATACACATTAGCACATCAACAATAGCAAAGTTTAGGTGAAATGCAAAGATAGGCTTGATGCCTTGCAAATACCTCCACAAACAATGCATGTAAAACACATGCCATCACCAAACAAACAAAACCCCAACTAACCATCAACAACAAGAATTGTTAATATATCGCCTGACACAAGTAAAGTCTTCTAATTCTATCTAACACATTGGCATTCACAAGATCCAAAAGCTTGAAGTTTAGACATTGATACCTTCAAGAGAAACATTTTGATGCCAGCAAGGATATCAAATGAACTACAATGTAATGGGAAGGTGGAAATAAGGAGATTAACTAAAACCACTATATAAGAGATAAACCACCTCCAAAGAATCAGCCCTAAAAAAGATAAGGGAAGAAAGAATTGTTACGAATAAGAGAGATGTGGAGATGTAATGATAGAAAAGGTTTGCATTTAGCAATGTTCTAGGTTGAATCCTGGAGCACCAGTGTACCAGGATTTAATTGATCACTCTCTGGTAATGGTTTTTTGACAATGTGTAACTGCAAATGAACCCACACTCTACAAATTATTTGACAAGGTTGACATGGAGCATAAAGAATAAAATTGCTTCCCTGAAACGAATCGAGTTCGATCCTCTTACGACATAATTCATGAATTTTCCTACACGGATTTTCCTTCACCTATTCACGCCTTCGATACATCAATGCAAAAGACATCCGGTCTTGTTATATATTGCATCTTATTTTTTATTGACAATAAATTTATGGAAAATATTATATGATATGAAAAGGGATGAGTAGGAATTCGATGAACAATGGTACTACAAGTAAAAATGATCATTCAATTTCTCTCACCTCCATGTTTTCTATCAAAGCCAAAATCTCATTTGTTCAACTTATTTTCATACACATTCGTACCAATGCTATTCATACTGAATAGCATTGTTGCAAACATTCTTGCTTTTGCATTAATACATAGAGTGTAGCATTTTTGTTTTTGTTGGTTGTTGATAAAACTTAATGTGTTAAATATATAAGCTATTAATTGGTGTTTAGAATACCCTTTTATTTATATAGTTTTAATTTAAATAAATAGTTGAATAAATATTACATTTTTATCATTTTATATTGGTGCAATATTGTGTCGTTGGGTGATGGAATAATTGATTTGCATTATAAATAACCAAGTGTCATTTAAAATTTATTCACTATATACCCGTATATAAGTTGGATTACTTAGTATTTATGATTTGGATTCTCCAAAGTGACTATTCTTGTAAAATGAAAATATGATGGGTTAATCATCTTTGGATTAGTAACTTTCATAGTATGTGGGTATCACCTAATGAGCGAAAGGTAGTTAACCTTTCACTTTATCACTTTATCACTTTAATACTTCATTTTCTCATTTTATAAAGATACTCATTGAGTCATTGTAATAATCCAAATATTAATTTTTAAATTGGGCATCAGAAAAAGAGACAATGGATAAAATAATAAACTCAAAGTATTGGCGAATACAATTTCTAATACAATTACTCTTACTTCATTGCTATGAATGTGTATACATAAGGTCAGCTTTGTGGCATCGATTGAGACCTAGTCTATAAGGCCCACTTGGTAAATGACAGGCCAACTCATAGCAAGTGTTAATGAACCCACATAATATTAGCTCAACTCTATTAAGGCTAATCCTTGAGTTTAAATAGGCCAATTTTTTTCAACTTTTTCAAATTAGAATTTGTAACTACTATCACACCCTAAACACTTTTAGGGTTAGGCATGACTTGTTTCAAGGCGGCCTAACAACAGGTCACGATGGCCTATAACAACTTCTAGCGTAATGTTGATTTGGCTTGATGATCTCCACTATATGGATGGTCTAACATCATTGCCTACTATGTGTCACAACATACTCGGACGGTGTCACGACGAGATAACAACTACAGAGATTTATTTGAAAAAAATTTATTATGGAGCAAGGTTCTGAAAATCGGACCGGGTATTGAACTAGATAAGCTATTGGTTCAATAGTTCAATCAGGGTTCAACTGGAATATATATATATATATGCTTTAAAATAACTCCTAGGTGTATAAAGATGAGTGCTACAAACACAACTCATAGATATATAAAGATGAGAACACTTTCAACAGCTTTTGTTGTGTCCTTAGTCCCACATCGATGGGAAGTATTGCAAGCCCAACTACGAGATCTATAAATATAAGAACATGTGGAAATCAAGTTAATCAAAAGTGTGGAGTAATCGCTGGTCGCTTGAACTAGGGCTGGGTGTAACGTCCGAAAAATTTATCATTAACAATTGAATTATTCGGTTTTTATCAAATAAGCGAGTTTAATCAGAACTTGATTAAACATTTACTTAAATCCAATTAAGTGTGATTTAGATGGATTAGGCTTGATGGAATTAGATTAGGAGCATAGAAAACCCCCACAGAAAAATTTCAAACTGATTTACCGATTTAAGAGAAATCGGTAAGGTTTCGGAATTTTAAACTGTCGGAACCGGATCAGTAGAATTTTTCTATGAATGCCCTAGAATCAATAGCTAAGATTTAGCCAAATACCCCCTCAAGTGGCGCCTAGACAGCCCTTGATGATGGGAAATGAACCAGATTTCATGACCAAGAAAGATCCACCAATCACATGCCTTCACTTTTCCAAATATCTCCACCTTTTATCTCCTTTTCTTCTCACTAATTTCGGCCACTTCCCCACTTGCTGAAGCTCTCCTTTTTTCTCTCCTCCTTGCTCTCATTTCTACTCCATTCTCATCTATCTTCAAGTCTCATCCCAAGCCACCACCATCAAAGACACAAAATCAGCACAAACTCCACCACACAAGGTAGGAACTCCTACTTCTCCTCTTGTTTCTTTGATTTGGGGCTGCATGTTGGGCATGTATAATCTGAGATGTTGGTGTTTTATAGAGTGATGATGATGATTTATGACTGATTTTGCATGGGTGTTGTGATTAAAATTAGATTTGAAGGCAAATAGCTTGAAGGAAGGAGATAAACCTAGAAATAGGATAGGGTTTCCCTTGGTGGTCCATACGGTAGAGTGTACGGCTCTACCTACCACCATTTAAATTTGATGAACCCATTTTTAAATGAAACTAGACATTCAGGGCTTTCCATACATATATCATAATAGGCCATTGGATTAGTATAGAATTAGTTATGAATTTTTGAAATCAGACCTAGAAATCTGGGTTCTCACCCGAGCAGTATGGGTTGAGAAGGGTGTGACTCACCCTATACAACCTTAAATTCAGTGCAACTAAAGTTGTTTGAAAGCTAACACATGAGAGAACATTCCATAAAAATTTCAGAATTTAACTCGTTGTCATTTTCTCCCAGCACATCAATGAAGTTGGCTTAGGTTTAAACTGGCCTAGAACAGGACATCCCAGTAGGGTAATGTTTCGAGACTCATAACTCAAAATCTACTTAGGTAAATGACATGAAACTTATTCATTTTAAAGCTTGTTGTGTCAACTTCATTTTGATATAAAATTCGCATGATTTCACCTAGTTTTTGATTTTTAGTGAATTTTCTTCTATAGGAACCCAATTCTGGCTAAGAATAGGACATGCTGAGATAAAATGTTTATATCTAAAGTTATACAACTCAAAATGAGATGGGACTAAAGGGATTAGAAACTAGACATATAAAGCTGTAACATATCCAAAAATGAGAATTAAATGAGTTGAATTGAATACAAATTGGAGCATGCCAAACTTGGGCAGAATAGGGAAGAACAAGCTGAAGCTTTATTGATGCTTGATTTGCAATTGTTGAATAATGCTACGAATGTATATACATATTTGCTGGTCTATACTGAAATTATTAGTTGTGCAATTGTACTGATTTTCTGGTACTATTCATAGGGAAGTGGACTCGATCCGTTATGCCGCCGAAATTTCGGTAAGAGGTTCATATATTGTGAAACCTTATGATAGCTTGGATGCATTATATTCAAAGAGTCAAGCTAGATGTGCATTCATCTCATGATATTATAAAGAATTTCATATCACTTGGGCCAGCCCCGGAACAAATTAAGGGGAATAGATCAGTGGGAAGGTCGGGGAAATTAAACCCAGCCATCCTGTATAGGAACGAGTTCGGTCCTGAAAAGCGGACTATTACCCAGGAGTATATGGCCAATGACTCCCAGCGGACCAAAGATGGAAATAAGTTCTAATAGGCGAAAGCCTCCAAGGGCAAGATACATTTTCTAATTGCACATGCATATGTATAATGTAAGGTTTCACTATTGATTGTTCTAGATTCCTATTTATTATTCTTAATATGCTATTGTTCCAACATGATTATTGTTTGAGTGCATTAGTGTATCTGTTAATTAAAATTAAATTTGTTTCGATGTATGCTTTACAAACAAGTAATTAAGTTGAATATTATCGTTTAATGATACTATTTGAAAAATATTGTACGACCGAAACAATTGGGAATGACAGCGATGACAGATGTATAGAGGCCAGGAATTTCTACTGAGAAATATTCATTTCTCATCCTATTGTATTTTCCGTGTCATTCTCAGACCATGGAGCACGCAGCGACTAGGGTCCTATTTATTGAGTTTCCCGAGCTTCACATCCATATTGACCCGTTTCTAGATTCTGTATATATATCCTGTGAGGTGCGCTTTGTTTATATTTCTTCTTCCAGAGGAACTTCGCCGTACCACTATTGCACCCACTATTTGACCCCTCGGTCCCATATATTGCCATTCCACTTCATATGGCCCATCCATTCCCACCTCCTCCAGCAGTAGCAGCAGCCCCAATTCCCATGGCCCCTCCTGCTTCACCACCACAGCCGATGCTTTCCGCCTCGACGTCAAAGGAGGATCCATCGGAGGCAACGAGCTCCTCCTCGTTCTCCGCTCCCAGCGCGGGCCACCCTTCAGCAGATGCACCCATGGCGAATGTGTTTCTCTCTTCAGATTCCAGTTAGGTAGTGGGTTACCGTAGTGGAAGTAGATGTACAAAATGACCCTCTTTTGGCAGTCTAGGTCATGGATAGATGAGTAGATATTAGGAATGTACATGCAATATCCCATGGGGATCACTTAGGGTGCTGTTCATAGAGACTGGCCGTTTTGTTTTGTATTAGCGGCTTCATTTTGTCATCTTGTATCATTTTGACAAACTTTAAAATCAAATATCTATATATATATTTATGATGTCTTTTGCAGTAATTCCACCCTTACTGTATTTTTATTTATGTTACGTTATTTACAATATACCAGTTAACTAGTATTTATTCCGCTGTCACGCAGAAAATTTTTGTTATGTGATTAAGTATTTTTATGCGAGTAATTGATACTAATACAGAAATCGGAATTAAACCAGTATTGCACGTAATAACTTATCAGATAATTTATTATGACTTAAGCATAGTACTTTGTCTGGTAAGATGTTACACCGGGTTAGGCAATTTAGTGATTTTTTACCGATTTTTCAAGTTGTTGACCGATTTTAGAATTTTTGACTTTTTTTATTAACCGGACTGGATAGAGGTCCAGTTCTTCGTTAAACCGGTTAGACCGGCCGATCCGATCCGATTTTCAAAACTATGTTATGAAGTCGTCACCAATATTTTTTTTTAAAGAAAAACATCAGAAAAACCATGAAATTTTGCCAAAATTGGTCTTTTAAAATTAAGATTCGTTTTGGGAATCTGATTATGCACAGAAAAAATTAAATAATTTTGACAATTTATTTTTCCCTGTTTTTTATAAGAGGGGGAAAAAACAAAAACTTTAAGAAAATTTGATCTAAAAATTGCTTCGCAAGCACGGTCTCAGATGCCCACTCGAATTAATCTCATCACAGATCAAAGTAATTTGTCGCTGTACAATTTCGATAATTTTTTTACTTCTGCCCCTACCTTATATAATAATACCAGCGCTTCTTGTAAAGTTCTAAAATGCATAGCATTGTATTTATTACCCACGTTCGTTTTTATTTACTATCTCTTCATTGCCGATAATTTTTAATTACAAACTCATCACAATTACTAAAATAAATCACCACAATCTTACGTTATTTACCTATACATAATTTTTTCAAAAAATAGTTTGTTGGTCTGAACCAATACGTCTTATACACGACCATTCCAACAGTTAGTGTGCCCGATATCTCGGCCCAACAACAGCGACCAAAAACGTCGTTTGCAAAGAGCACAGGGTCTGAAATACTCACTTGTTGCCCATTTTAGAACTTTCACCATGCACCATTTTTCACATTTTTGAATGAGTTCACCTGGTGACCTGCAGTCTATGCATGGTATCGCAGACATCGTTTTTACACAAGATTTTCCACAGACGATCTTCACCGTTATAACATTTTTAATATTATATTAACAGTTTGGAAATCCTGTTATCTCAGTGCTCCACGATTCAGCCTGGACCATTACAAATGGGAAGCGTTTACAATGCTCCAGGCAATTTTCTGGAGCATTTATGATCCGGAATTTGTAGCCGTATGGATATAAATTAAAATATGACAACTCTAAGGCAACGGTAAAGATTAGGTATGGCAACTCTAGGGCAATCTCTAGTTAAAGGAGAGCATCCATAAGGTGCCGGTTATCAGGTCAAACAATAACAACTAAAAATTTTTATCATGTGAAATGACATTAATGACTTAGTGGAGGGCTTGGGGATAGAAAGAGGCAAGGCAAAGTTTAAACAGTGATACAGATGCCAACTTCCCCAATCGTTGCCAGTAGTGTTCTGGGCAGACTACAAATCCAGTAATCATGCATAGTATTTTGAATTGTAGAAATTAATAATAATATTAGAATAGAAATTTAAAATTACACATTATATATAAAATTGCGACCAAATCACAATTTTTGTCAACTCTAATGGCCTCAACATGTCTTCATAGAAAGTTAAAAATAAGTTAAAATTCGTTCGTAGATCTTAGCAAGGTTGACACGAAAATATTCAAATAAGTCAATTAAAATAAATCCAACTATTATCAACTAAAATAATTTGTATATTTTAAATAAGAGTTTAATTGGTATGCACTGACAGTGTAAAATTGACAATTTTACACTGTCAACCAATAGAAATAGGAGAAAGTGAGAAATTATAGTGGATCCATCATTGTAATGGGTGATTATTTATATGAGTTGGCACTTTTTACTATTTTTATTGGTTATAATATAAAACTGTTTTACACTATCAATATATTTAAATTAAATTCTTTAAATAATATGCGATATCTTGTTTTATTTAAACAAAGGTTAAGGTACACGTCTTGTGGTTGAGTTAATCGCTATTCGTTCTGTATTTTTAATAAATATTAATGTTTAATTAAAATGAAACACTACAACTATTATTCTGTGCATATTAGGATCAGTTAGACAAATAGTCTAATTTTTATTTTCATTCTCATTCTTATATGCTTGTATCCACATACATTATGGTTTTTCATATAAATTCGTTACCAACAATTTATATTATTCTTTGTTTTTAAATTATATTAACACAGTTTTTAAGAAAGCAATCTCAAATCTTCCATAAGTTGACAACAATATTCGCATATTTTTTTTTTGGATGGAATAGATATGTTTATTAGGCATGATATAAAAAGTTAATGTATACAATTCATTATGATTTTATCAGTTATTTGGTACATGCAATTTATTGTATTAACTTTATATATATATATATATATATATATATATATATAGTAATAATAATAATAATAATAATAATTATTATTATTATTATTATTTGTTTGGAAGATATTATAGTAAATGATATAGATAATGTAGATTGTCAATTAGATTCTATGTGCATATCAAATATTATATTGTAGTAATATCAGTAATTTAAAAAATGATAATCCTTCTGAGCAATAATATGAATTACTAGCAACTTTATTAGACAATGTGCCAAATATCACCTTAATTATATGTAGGCCATGATTATAGCAAAAGGAAAAATTTTAAAATTTATGCAAATTGTAGTCATGGCTATATGTCTATAGTATATTCCTTTTGAGTTCTAATATTAATACCCACTCTTAGTGACATGGCAATATTATTATGATTTAGTGTCTTTTAAAATTGATGATTTCACTTTTACATTAAAAATAAAATAGCACAGCAAAGTTAACTCAAAACCAAATAATTTGATAAACAATTTTATATCTACTAAATGAAATTATAACTGATTTTTAAATTTATCATAAATATAACTAAAACCTTCATCATCAATTTAGTAGAAACATATCATAAAAAAAATTAGAAACATGAGTCTTTAACCTTAATTTTAAAATATGAAAGACGACTATATATTTTTTTCAATTCTTTTGAAAAAAATTTTTTACTCCACATTTTATTTTTTGATACATATTTTCCGCCCAATACTTGACTTTTTGAGCAAGTTCTCCATTGATCAATTTTTTCCCCATATTGTTTATGTTATGTGAAATTGTAATCATGTTTATGACTTAAATAGATCACAAATGTTAGGCTATTTGGTTGGGTATGGGATGGATCTATATATAAATGGTTGGAGGTATATGCTCCCATTAAAATTTGAGATTTTTTTTTAAAAGAGTATATAGGTATATACATATTTTATTTTATTATTTTATTAAATTTGATCTCGTATTTAGATAAAAAAATATTTTATTAAGTTTAAAACTTTTTGATATACTTATATAATATTTGCCCCATTATCTAAATCTTTTAGATCCATCATTGGTTGAATATTCAACTAATATTTTAAGTTATACATATTTCACAGTGGTTGTAGTAGGCGCTTCTAAAAGGTACTTATTTTTATATTTTGTTGAGTTGATGTTTTAGTAAGTTTATTTGTATGAATTTAATATCAGTGCTCATTTCCCCAAATGTATTATTATGACATCAATTTCCTTTATAACTAATTTCACCTTTATATTAAAGTAAACAGCACTATTAAATAAACCCAAAATCAAGTAATATGATAATCAATTTTTTATTTATTAAACCAACTTATACCTGATTATCAATTTTCAATGAGTCTTTGATTCCTATTAAAAATACAAAAAGTGATTATATACATAAGAAACTTAGGCTTATGTATAAAATATTGAATTTATTAATAATATTAATAGTAATATTTAATAATTAATAAATTAATAGAACACTTGAATAATTAATTTTAAATCATATTATAGTATCTTAATATCATTAAAAAAAAAATGAAGCTTTCGATTTGATATCTCACTATATAATTATGAGTTTAATTGTTATGCACTAATAGTGTAAAAAATTTTATACTATCATTCAATCAAATACTTGTAATTATAAAATTTTTAAAATAGTAAGTGGTTCAGTCAAATAATTTTATTAATATAATAATATATAATTAAAAATTTATATAAATTTTTTTATACTAATAATATATACAAATTAAATTCTATAATTATTTTATATACAAACCAAACCCAACGAAATCATACATAGAAACTTCGACGAAAGCAAAAGTTCAAAACAGTGTCACGTTGATGGGCCAACGATGCAATTATAAAAGGATGATGGCAAGCTCGTGAAATAACTTGTACAAAGTGGGTTAATTTGTCTTTAAACAATTTCCATAAAAGTAAAACCGGTGATTGACCGAGTAAAAATTGGAACACTAGTGATGCAGGAATCACCCTGGAGCAACTTAAACGCTTCCTTACAAATGCGACCAAACCATAGAAAAGAACGTTTTGTGATCAGTCAGCCAAATATGTTTAAACGCCATTTCTCAATCCGTTTTGGCAAGACACACAATTGGAGCTCTCTGCAGTGGCATCTAGTATGAGATTGAAGAAAGCTCGATTCCCGCGAGAGAAACACTATTTTGACATTCAAATACCAGCACGTTAATAAACTAGTTCTAAAAGAATATTTTATTAACTCGTGGTACATTAATAATTAACATAATAATAAATTAATTTCTAAAAGATAAACACATTGAAAAATTAATCTTTAAAAATTAATATACTGATAAATTATTTCTAAAACATTTTTGTTAATACTAACCGAACTTATTAACAATAACAAAATTCATCATTACACATTAAGAAAACATTTTTCAAAAACTAATTTATCAACAAATTAATTTTTTAAAGGTCAAAATAGTAATCCTCCCTCCCGACATTCATCATATCCCAAGGCGAATTAACTCGTCTTTTCAATTTATTCACTTTTTCTTAATGAGTCCAAACTCCAACCGATCGAAAGAATAATTTAAATCAAACAAAAGATATAACAAATTCTTGATTCAACCTACTTTTAACCTAATACCAGGTTTTTGAAATTGTATCCAGATTTGTTTAGAACACCTTGTATGGTTCTCCAAATTTGAATCTTTTCCACCCATTAAAAAGGCAACTCATATATTCGAGATTTTACGTACATACTTATGGCATTGAACAGAATAAATCGACAAACGCACAGATAAAAGAGAGTTCTTCTCAAAACTTCACGTCCAGAGAATAATACCCTGCAGCTAAACAGATATATCTCATTTTAGATTATCATTGTTAATTTAAGTTTCCCTAAAGATTTCTATTTGATTCTACGCCCTGTGCACGGCTATAAATGAAAGCCCCTGTACTTTCCAGAAAGTATGTAACATTCACATCATCAGAGCTGTTTCAGCAAAGATATAAATCATGGGAATGTGGCATTTGCCGCATATGATATGATGCAGCATTTCAAACTCCATTGATGACATGATCTAATGGCAAAATCCTTTTGTTGAAACTGACAGAACTCAGGGAACCCCAAGGGGGATTTCATTCAACAGTTGATCTTCTCTTGAATAGATTGTCTCTGGAGAACCATTCACTGGAAAGTACTGATATAACACTAACGCATGCGCCAACAGAACAACTATCAGCTAAATTTACCAAGTTCCATCTTCTTCTTGATAGCCCTTTGACCGTGATAGATAAATGAATCTAGTATTCCAGAAACAGTGAAAACGCCTGTATGCAACAAATAAGAAGCATGGTTGTGTCAAGATTCAGAAAAATGAAATGATATTTGTCTCATGAACTTATTTAAGATTTTATGCAAGACTGGAGGAACAGTGGAAGATCCATATCTACCTCCAACTATGGCACACACGTTAGTAAGGAAGTGCAAGAATGACACATGCTCTTCTGTAAAGGTAACCTGCAACATGCAACTCCAGTATATAATACAATATCAAAGAGAACAAAAGAGAATGGGAACAACAGGGTGAGGAGGGTAATTGAAAGAAAACAGCAAAGAGAGCCTAGTTGCAACTATTGATTCTGATATTCCATATTTCATCATCAGTGAAAACAGCTATAATAATTATATATTATATAAAAAACCACCTTAATTGGAGAAAGGTCATAGAAGAAGAAAACTCCAGGAAGGGACTGAAAACGGCCAACATCTCCAGTCTTGAAGTGTTCTGTCACAGAGAACTGCAAAAAATTTTTTTTGCTTGTATTATGTTTTGCTTGTCAGAATGCAAAAGATCTGTCAAAAAGTGGCATTATAAGTTCAATAACCTGGTTTGACTGGATAGTATGCCCGCTCACGTCAGTGTAAACAGTAGGCACAACCTGATAAACGACATGAAACAAGAAGCAAAATTTGATGACAAGTTTTAAAGCAGAAGAGTATTGTTGGTGCAATATTTCACATATGTTGCACAGAAAAGTACCAATTCAAGTACCCTTTTAAAGACAGTGTTAAGGAAACAAAACACAAACTGTGCATTGAACAGCAAGTGTAACACCTTGCTGATGTAATTAAAAATGAAAAAGATAAATGACACTAAAATTACACCAACTTACCTTCTAGTTTTGGTAATAAAAATGACAGAACTGGACCAAAAAGTGAGCAAGAAACAGAGAATAAAGCAAGAAAGAAAGTGGGAATGAATGTAGCCTGTCTCTCCCCCTGGATCAGAGTGACCCATATGTAGAAGATGAAGAAGATACAATTCATCAATAGACCCTTTCTCTAGATCCAACAACTGAAATCTACCCTTTCCTTTTCCTCCGCTAACTACTTATATACCATCTACTCCTAACTAACTTCTAACTACCTCTCTTTAATCAGAGGCCAATTAATCAAAAGCTCAACCCTCTGCTACTTCTGCTCTATTTAACAGCGGGTACCTAACAATACTCCCCCCTCCCCAAAACATTCACCGTGTCCTCAAGGTGATGATTTTGATAAGCATCACGTTGCTGAAGAACTTACTCCAGGGTCCAATGGCTTGAAATATAATGACTACGTTATGCTTCAGCAATGTCCAATGGGGTCCACAGACCTGCTCCAAGTCCCACACTTAGAATTTCTTGACTTATAAAGGCAGTTCAACATTCCATATCATCCTGAATTTGACTACGATCTTCACTTTGAAGAACACATGCCAAAGGGTCAGGAAACTTGTATGTTGGCATCTCTGGCATCGTGAAGATGTGAAAGGGTGCACCAAGGACTTCAGCAACAAGCCTATGTCCATATGCTGGAGGATCGGAAATAATTGCCCGAGGTTTGAATGCAATGCCAGTTTCCAAATCAGGTGATGTGCATACTGGAAGAAGGGAATCAATAGTGACCTTCAACTTCTTTCTTTGGACAGATATTTCAGCCAGACCAGCTTGGGTTAAACCTTTATTCCTCACCATATATCCTGCCAATACAAGAGAATCACCACCCAGAGGGTAGAAATCTCCACCTGCTGACAGTACAAATGTGTTTAAATTATCATAAGTTGCCAGCCTAACGTGCTGACCATACTCTTGAAGTCTCATTGCGATGGCCAGAAAAGGGCGTACGTCACCTCTCGCTTCACTCAGATCGAATAAGAAGTCATGGACTATCTTAATGTCTAGCTCTGAATGAGGTCCATTTTTCAGCCCCAAATTTGATACCAGCTTTTGTTTTACTAAAACTTTTCTACAGACACTGAGTTGGGCTTGGCCCATTAGGCCAAACAAATGACATAATTTCGGTAATTCCATCCCTGGCCTTCCTTCCTTCCCCTTCCTGTTGATGGTGCTTTCAACATGAAGTTGTGATGCTGCTACTGTCTTTCCTATGCCTCAGCCAAAGATATCCTGCCAGCCACTAAACAAGAGTCTAGGTCTTGCAGTTCTGATGGTGGAAGCTTGGTTAGCATATGTGAGATCCAAGGCTCTCCCACTTTCAATGAGCCATCTATCTCCATGGAAGAATTTGTTAGGACGCTGTTAGGTACAATTAGTTAGTTAGGGGAGTTAATTGGCTATTAAAAAAGGGAAGAGGGAATTAGTTAGTGTCTTTGGCATTTGTAAGTGAGTCTTGGGAGAGTTGAGAGGTATCTCGAATATCCTCTCTACCTTGTAATTCTTCAATAAAGAATAGCTCTGTTACTTCTGATTACCAGTTCTAACATAATTTGAGTCCGTTGCACATTATTTTCCCCTTTTGTTGGCCACCGCACAACCCAAATGCTGTTGTTTTTGCCATCACCATTCTCCTCCATCTCCCCCTTCTCTCTGCCATCCAGAAGCAGTCATGGATGCAGTTGCACAAGTCCACACAACCCAAAGGATGGTCTTCCTCCCCAAATACAATCTTCTATTCCTCTTGTGGTTCATCTTCACGCACTATCTCCTTATTCTCATCAATCTTCTTTGGACACTCTTCCTTTGTTTCCCTTTGGAGTACCATTTTTCGATCATATCTAATTCCAACTTCTCAGTTGCAAAGCCTAAGGGTGTGTTTTGGTCTTCAACAGAGGGTGTCAAGAACAGATTGCTCTTGGTTTTTGACGATCATTGCCACCTCTCTCAGAGTGGTCTTGGGCTCTCCTAGATTCATTGATGCCTTAGATTCTTCTTCCGACCCAAACTGGTTGATCAAGAACATACTCTGGTGGGAAACCTTTGATCACATCCTTCTTGAATTCCTGCCATGTCACATTTGGATTGTGCCACTTCCAACACCAGTAGCAAATGAAAGCACGACCTCTCAGAGTAGTTGCAACCTCCAGAGTCCAATGTATGCATCAGGTGTTTACTTTGGATTGAAGTGTTGATCCACATTGATTAATCAATGATAAGCTTTACCTCTGTCAAACCCACCCAAGAACCTCCAATCTCTTCTAATATCCAAGAACTTGCATCTCCATATTGCCTCCATTCTTTTGGTATAGGGTTCCCTAAATCAGGAGCTCTGATACCAGCTGATAGAAGTATAGAACTGGACTAGTAAGTGAGCAAAAAATAGATAACAGAGCAAAGATAGAATGTAGGAATGAATATAGCATGTCTTTCCCCCTGGACCAAAGTGACCTGGAGGTAGAACATGAAGAAATTACAATTCCAAGGGTATCAGAGAGAACCTTGCTGTCTCTAGTTCCAACAACTGAAAACCTCCACCTTAGTCCTAACTAACTTCTAACTACTACTCTTTAATCAGAGTCTCACCAATTAGAGGCCCAATCCGCTGCTACTCCCACTCTCTTAAACCACAGGAACCTAACAGATACAGCCTTCCCAACTTTGAATTTTTATCTGACATGCCCCTTGCACTTTTATTTTACAAACACGTCACATTGCACATCACATACACAAATTTCCATATAGTTAAGAATATGCAGACAAGGGGTAAAGTATAATTTTCAAATCTAGAGAACAGGTTAATCCAATTTCATCGAACCATGGGAGGCCGATGTAGTTAACATGGCCAAAAAGCAAGAAAAATTGTATTTTTATCATAGTAATCATACATGCTCTAAATAGACATTACTTCTGTAATGACTATCCATAGAGTTAACAAATACACAAATGCCAGTAAAAATAATTAACTGATTAATCCAAAAAGAACACAAGCAAACATATTGATCAAGTAAATTAGAGAGTGATTTAGTCCACAAATATTACAATTTGAAAATTACTTCTATCCCTATGATTAATGATAGTAATATGCAGTATGCAGAGAGGTGTGATACTAACCTTAATGAAATACTGATACATCCCACTTGGTGTTTGTTGTGTCCAATGCACACTGATATGATAATTAATAGTGTCAGAATGTATATAATTTCGAGAGTCAATTTTGATAAATTGTTGATTGGATTTGAGGCTTTCTGAACATAAGGAGCTCACCCATCAAGAGGATTCACCACACCAGGGAAATAATCTCCAAAAGCTAATCTGTTGATGTGGTGACTTAACTGTATTGTGTTATAGACAAGTTAGTCTCTTGAAATATGAAGTGTGATGAGCAGATTTTCTTACCAAAAATAATAAATCATTATATTTCCTGATTTTTTGATATTTCAGAAAGCTACAAAACATGCTTAGTAAAAATTGCAGTTAATTCACCAAAAAGAATCCAGAGTAACAGATCAGCTCTTACATTAAAGGAGTCCTTTTGAAAAGCCAGTAGGTCATGTACATGTACACCAGATTGCTGAAAGCTTTTCCCAGGAGCAAAATGGAAATTCCCTGCCACCTTATTTACTTCCAAGAAGCCATAGACGTTGCATCCTTCGCCTTCTTCATCCTTGATTTTTTGCAAGAATCCTTCCCTTTTGCACTAAGTGATGTACAACATAGAACAAATAGACACTGGGTTAAATTAACAATTTGATTTTGGAAGAATTGTTATTTGAATAGAAAAGAAAGAGGATAAGGTGAATCATTGTTGAAGATACAGCTAAGTGAAATACAATAAAATATTCATGCCAAATACTAGCCCAAAAGGGAAACTATGTAGCATATATAGCCAATTATATTCGAATGATCTTGTAGATCTATCCATGCACACACGAATTCAAGATTAAAGTCGCTAAGGAAAACAATCTCCATCCTTAAATTTACTAGCGGCAGGATCAAGCTCTGTATAGTACTTTGCATCAAGCAATTATACACAATTCCATAAAAATATCACATGACATTACTTGTGGCACTAGTAGTTGGATGTCATCTTTATTTTACATC
Organism: Pterocarpus macrocarpus; assembly: GCA_031439585.1. Taxonomy (NCBI): domain Eukaryota; kingdom Viridiplantae; phylum Streptophyta; class Magnoliopsida; order Fabales; family Fabaceae; genus Pterocarpus; species Pterocarpus macrocarpus. Next base: position 11,069,094 of record CM062514.1, read on the forward strand.
TTATAGCTGAAGAAAAATTACTTAGCCATTTTGGATTATTGATATTAGCCATTTCTAGAGATTTTACTGGTTTCGACACAAATAGATGTAAAGAGATAAAGATACGACATAATTACCACACTGCATAAAATGTTCAAGAATCAACTCAACATTAATAATTCTATGGTTGACAGTTCATTTCTCATTTCACAATTAGCATGTCATTATAATGGAAAGAAGAGATCTGATACAAAAAATAGTTTCTTCTATAATGAAAACCGAGTAGTAACCCATGCCAATGATGTTAACCATACTTACCACTACACATGCAGCAGACACTTGTAATTGAAATTTCAGAATAGCATATATAAGCACAATATGGTCATATGGATCACAAATAGAGTTTCATTATTTTGTAGCTAAATAACCTGTTATGTAACACAAGCAACCCAAAGAGGTGTCAAATTTGGGAATTCTATAATACACATAATTATAGAAGTATGAAGAATTCCACTTGCAGTTCACATGTATGTTGGTCAACAAAAACGTCTTTGATGCATTCATGAATAATATTGAATTAAAAGTCAAGATGTCACTCATATGGACAGACCTGGTCAATTAAATCTGGATTTGAAAGCGCCCAACCTTTTTTTCGATATGCTTCACGAACATCCTCACAGGAATTACAACAGTCCTCATCTGACTGCAAATAAAAACATGGGCCAAGATTCAAGTAAGCATCAAACTTGTGATGCAAGGAACATTTCAAAGCCATAAGCAATCAATCACATGAAACCTGAATAGGAAAACGTAGGATAAGATGGCAACTAGTGCATGAGGCTCTAATCTGGTAGGGTCTAGGGAGAGACATACATAACCTAATACCCTCAAATGGAGAGGCTGTTTCTAGGATTTGAAACTGTGGCCACCAGGTCACAAGATATCAACCTTACACCCTCAAAGCCTAGGGAAATATGGACGGAAGAAAATTGCAGGGACTTGACTATTAATGCTGCTAACTAGTTAAAAACAGTTTCTCCAGAAGAAATCTATGAACCCCTAAACATTTGGGAACAAATAGGAGTGAAAAAAATTCCAGATTTCTTAGTGTGCAATGTATTGAAGAAATATCTCCACTATATACTGTGGCAATCAATACATAAACAAGGCATTAAATTATGACATCCTTATAAAGCATAACTTCTGACATATAATTTTAAACCAGGCATACCGCTTCCGCACCATAACAGGAACCACAATAAGTCTCATTGTGCTCAAGCCTGCCTCCATGCCTTTGCAAGGGCTTTTCAATCTGTGCAAATAAACAATTATATAAAAAATGTCCTACAAATGAAGCAAGCAAGAAATATATAATTTCTGTAAACTATAATTTAAGAAAACATTCAAAACAAACCACCACTAGTGCAATCTAAAGAAGGGAAAAACTTAAAAGAGCAAAATGTGTCTTAAAGCTAACAATTAACAAGAGATAAGTTATGAGGTGGTACAAGATTGTTTTCTAAAGAGAAAATGAAAAGTTCCAGTGAATGTATTCAGCCAGTCAAATTTGCTAAGCTTAATAAGTTGTTTACTATGAGAGAGGATGAAATTGAAATTGAAAGAACCTCAATTAATCAACAATCCAATATCAAAATATGAATTATAAAAAATATGCTTGTTGAAGCAAATGCAAATGTATTACTTACGTTGGGGCCACCAATTCCGTCTTGCCTTGTTTCTATCACATTGCCATGAGAATCTAATCTTTTCTTAATTATATCATGTTTCTGAAAGTTACACCAAAAGACAAATAACAGTGTTAGAAATCAGGCAACAAGCCATGCACAAGATCAAAACAACGAAAAGCTTCTTGTCCTTTGGCGTTTGGGTAAATACATATGAAACAAAATCAAGCATAACCAGATTATTCATTACCCTAGTCCAGCGAAAATACTAGCAGTGCAATCACTGAATTGAAAATAATAAAAGCGTTTTGTTTCATGGTACATACTACATCTAGATGTTGCTCTCCACTAATGTCCATTGCATCAAGACTGAGTATCGAGCATGGTAGTGCCGGAAACGTAACATCAAACTGCACTTTCAACATCAAAAGAACAAGCAGGCATCAATTACTCTATGCAACAAACAAACCTAATCAAAGTAACATTACAATATCCAAATGACAAATTTACCAATGAACCCGATGGAGAAAATGCTAAAACACAGCATAACAAAAAAAAGAATTTAATTTTAATACACTAAGTGTAAAATTATTTTACACATATATCCAATCATATATTGTCTTCAGTAAAAGTGGTTGATTGGATGACAAACGATGACAAACTCTTATACTATCGGTGCATCAAAATTAATCTCCAAAAAATTTCCTAATAACTCTAATTTTCAAAAAGTAACAATAACAAGACTGTGAATACAAACTTCCCTAAAAGGGAAAGCAACTAAAAATGTAAGGAGAAAGAGAAAGGGACATTACATTGATACGCAGCGTTTCACCTCTAGAAGTGTCCACAACAAGCTTGGTCTCAGTTGCAGCATGCAGGTACAATCCTGAAACCAGTGGCACCACCAAACACAAAAGACTCACAAATAAAAAGACACTTCAATTGAAACACAGCCGCATCAAAACGCAAAAAGGAACAAAGCAAAACGACGGAATTAAGAGGAAACAGAGAGATTAACGGCGTACGAAGCTCGGAGATGAAGAGCAAGAGCATGAGAACGGAGGAAGCAAGGGTTATGACGCCGCCGGAGAGCGTGCGGCTGTAGAAATCCTCGTTGATTTTAGGGTACGCGTCGAGATTGCGGAGCTTGCTCATTATGCTATCCATGCCTCTTGATCCCAATTATTATAAGATCCAAAGATCAAAGATCTAACCTAACCTTTTATTATAAATGATGATGATGGTGACGGTGGTGAAAGTTTCTAGTGTTGTGAAAATCAAAAATCGATGGCGGTGATTGTTCCGAGTTAAACACCCCGTTCAATCGAAGTTCTTCCGATCTCGGATTTGTAACGGGGCGTTTCAATCGGATTGAGGTCTCAATTCTTTTTCCCCCTAAATTCTATGAACCTACGACTCTGACTCTCTGATCTTTCTTTTAGCTTCTAACTGCGCGAGCTTTTTTACTTCTTTTATCTTTTATTTTTTATTATTTTTTTAATCTTTTTGAATTACGGGAAAAAATAAACGAATAAAATAAGAATTTAATGTAAATGATAAAACACCTCACAAGATAAATTAGAAAATAGTAATAAAACATCTGTTCGCGCCGCGAAGAAGCCCGTTTTCTTGTGTCGTCAACTCCGTCCCTTTCGGATTCGGATCTTTCATCAACCCTCGCTTTGTCTCATCCATGTCAACGGAGCTCAAATTTAGTTAGTATTTTGGGAGAGTACTTGACAATTTTAAAAATTAAGTTAATATTATATAAAATAAAATTAATTATATTAATTGGTGTAGAAATGAAATAATATTTTTATTAAATATTATTTTGTTCTATAATCTAAAAATTAATTTTAGAATATGTGTTCTTTTTCTTCTTTTTTTGCATCTCTTTTTTCTTGTCTACATCATTTAAAAAATCAATTTAGTAGATGGGGGCAGCAGATGGTGACAAATAGTAGTGGATGATGGCGGGCAATGAAGAAGGAAGGTGGCAAACGACGGCGATGGACAGTGGCAACCGATGGTGACAACAAATAGTGGCATAAGATAGCAGCTGGTGGCGGTGGTGTAACGTCCAAAAATTTTTGAAATGCCTGATTTATGTTATTAATCGAATTATTGATTAAATTGCATGAACAAAGTTAATTAAAGGCCAATTAAAGGCTAATTAGAAATTTATTAAATGTTAATTAGGGAGATTAGACTTGAGGAAATTAGAATAGACACATAAAAAGCCTCATAAAATTTTTCAAAACTGTTTTATCAATCTGAAAGAAATTGGTAGAGATTCGATATTTTCAACTGACAGAGCCGAATCAATAAAATCATACATTCAAAACCCTAAGCTTAATGGCTGAAAAGTCAGCCACTCAACTCCCTAAAAGTGGCACAAATCAACCACAAACAAGTGAGGAGAGTTGGCTGAATTATGGGCCACAAACTCTCCACCAATAGGAACGTTTCCTTCTAACTACCCTAAGACTTTTACTTGCCTTATCTCCTTTTCTACCTAAGCAAATTTCGCCCCCCTCCAGCAAAATATCATCCTTCTTCTCTTCATCTTCTCCATCTCTTTCTTTCACCTTCAGCCTCCACCAAGCATCTTGAATCCAAATCATCAAATTTTACTAGTTTAGAATCACTAGGAGGTAGGATTCCACTCTTTTAGATTAATTTTTTGTGATTAATGGCTGTTGACTCACTTGATTGCATACATATATCTGATGTTTATATAAGAGTTTGCAAGTGTTCTTAACTGGTTTGACAATTATTTGGTTGGATTGAAGATGAATCATGCATGAAAAACACTAAAGAAGGCAAAATAAAATATAAAAACCTGAATCCCTACAGTATTTGTATGTTGGAAGTGTACAGCTTTGTATTTGGCCATCAAAACTTGATGAACCTATTTTTACATGAAAATAGATATCTAGAGCTTTCCAACCATATAAATTATAAACCATTGGATTAGTACTGAGAAAGATATGAATTTTTTAAGTTTGTCCTAGGTTTCTGTCTTTGAATCCGACCAACGTTGTAATACCCGATACAAAGATTAAGTGTTAGAGAGGTAAATTTCATGTTTGTTTGAATTATTCACTTTGGTATGATATTTTAAATTGGGATTATTGAATATTTGGAAGTTATTATAGTAAAAAAAGGCTAAAAAAAGTAATTGAGGCTTAAATTTTGGAAAAAAAAAATTTCTAGAGAGCTAGCGCTTAGATGCCAGCTTTGGGCGCTCGAATGCCAGCTTTGCTGTCTGGATAAGCTTCAGGTAGTTGGGCGCTCAAGTGCCAAAAAGTGGAGCTCGAGCGCCAGCTGCGAGATGGAGTCTTTGGAGTTTCAGGTCGTTGGGCACTCGAGCGCCAAACATCACAATCAAATTTGAGTGTTTCTAGTTGTTGGGCGCTCAGGCGCTGGGAAGTTGGCGCTTGAGCACCCGCTGCACGATATGAAATTGGGGTTTCGACCCTCTTCTTCATTTCAACCCCAAATCTTTCTCTCTCTTCCTTCTCTCTCTTCTTTCTCTCCCTCCACATGAACTCCATTAATTCTTCACCAATTTTAACTCAAATCCACCACCAAATCCATCCTTTCCTCATCATCATCATAGCTTTGGGTTTGGTTTTCTCTCATGGAGTTCTCTCTCTCCTCTTTTAATGAGAGAAAGTGAATGTGGGAGGAGACCCACATCCTCCAACAAGTTTCTTCCTTCTTTTGCAACCCAAGGTAACGCTCTAAGCTCTAATCTTCTTTTATTTCTTGGGTATGGAAGGATTTTCTTAGAGGATTAAGTTTAAGGTTGAGGTTTAGGAACCTAGGCTTCCATATTGGGGATTTTGTACTTTTGGAGGTATTTTAAGTTACTCCTTAGCTCTAGAAACTAATTGGCACTTGGTTTGTGTTCTTTATGATGTTAGATGCTTGTGAGGATCGACTATGGGCTCTATGACTCGTTGAGCTTGAATCTCCTCCTCATGGTTTCAAGTAGTGAGTGATAGTATATCTTTAGCATGCTTCTTATCCTTAATTTCCTAAATACATGTCTAAATTATATTTTAGTAAAGTTCTATGAAAGAATAGATTCAATGTGTTTTACTCCGTATTTATAGAATTCTTGAAGTAATTATGCTAGTTATGCGTATGTACATGTATATGCATGTTTGAGCATTGAAGTGTGGGACAAGCTTTTATAGAAATTGTGATGTTCTTAAAGCAAAAGTTATGAGCTATTTGATAGAAAGAAATTGTTACATTTCAATAATTTGAGAAAGAGCTTTAAATACTTTAAGTTGAATAGTTTGAAAACGTTATGCTTGAACCTATGTTTGATAGTACAGTTATTTTGGATATTTGAAAAGTCTAATAGCTATGTTTGCTAAAAATATGGAAGATTCTTGAACCTTATTATGTGTTTAAAGTTATGTGCAAGAAATTATATGATTTGGAATAAAGAAAAGTGTTATTGTCAAGGAGTTAAAAAGGAAATGTGTTTTCAAGGACTCACATGAGGCATGGCGAAGACACATCAAGTGTGAGTGTCTTTCTAAGGGGGGAAACTATAACAGAACTATTTGCTAATGGCAGCAACATTAGCCTTGGTGCACCTCATATAACCCAGCTAGCAGGGTGATTGCTAGCCCGGTATGTCGGCCAGCAAGTCCGGTAGATATAGACACGCATAGACGTGAGATCAATTATTGCTAGGCAAGCCCAGTCAGGCAGTTATTTTCTGAAATAGAATCCTCCCCTAAATTTTTTTATGAGATTGAACAAGTATTTATTTTCTATGTTTTGAGAAAGTATTTCTATACTATGCATTTATGTTTGAGATCCTTATTTACTAGTTGAAACTATATTTAGTTGAAGTTGAAATTTAAGGATATTCCTTGAAGTTATCATGTGTTTGAAGTCATGAGCAAGGATACATATGAGTTGATATAATGAGGTTTATATTCAGTTGAACTAAAAGATGCTCTAATGAGCCATAGAGAGGTTTTAAAGATAGATTAAATATCAGATATACTTTACCAGAAGTTTTTATAGTAATTTTACTATATAGACAAAGTATTTTACTTGAGAAATGACGTATGAGTTTTTTAAAAAGCTTATAAATTATATGTTACTAAAATTGTATGTAAAGCTTATCTCACTCCTATTATAGATATATTATCTCTCACTAAGTCTATATGACTCACTCTTTTTTCTCTCCATGTTTTTAGACAGGTAAAAATTTATGTCTGTGTGCCTCCGTTTTACTGAAGCCATTGGATTTTCAATGGTTCCACACTCTCGTTATGTGGTTTCCTAAGGTTATCCCTGTTGAGATTATGTTTGTTGTATACAAGTGTATATATGTATATCTTTAGTGCTGCTCCATTAGCCTACAGGCAGGGTTCCTCCTATATGGGTTTATGTATTGTAATGAAAGTGCAGTTATTTTAGTTATGATCAGTTTGATTAGTAATGACTATGGATTTATATTCATATTTTCATAAGCATGATTGTATTTTATACTCCTTTACTGTGTGCTGTAGGGTGCATTTTGAGAATGCTTGGATCCCCAATGATTTTGTGTGGTTATACTATTTGTGCAGGTAGAGAATCCTTATTTGAAAATAGTCCTAAATACAGAGGAAACTCTGCCCGATTTTCTTTAGAAATGGTTTAATATAGGCTTGCTAGGGATGTGTCCTTATGCGCCGGTCACGATCCTGATTGGGTCATGACAAAAGTGAGGTGAGCAGGGCATATCTTACCCTGTACTCTTCGAATTGAGTGCAACCAATTTTTTTTAAAAGTTAAGACATAAAGTAAAATACCGTAAAACTTTTAGAACCAAATTCTATCCCTGTTATTCTCAGTAATTCTGAAAAGTTGCCCCAAGTCCTAATTGGGCTAGAACACGGCAGAGCAGGTTAGCCAACTTCAAGAGCTCATAACTCGAGCTCTACTTACTCAAATGAAGTGAAACTTGTTGGAAATGAAAGCTAGTATAGTTATATTTAAGGTGATATAAGTTTCATATAATTTCAACTAGGTTTCTATTTTTAGTGAATTTTAATTGTTGGGTGTGCAAATCTGCATAGTAACAAGACAAACTTAGATAAAATATTAATAACTTGAGTTATACATATCAAAACTTTATGGGACCAAAGAGGTTTGAAACTAGACAAATAAAAATTTAACATATCCAAAATTTAGGCCTAAATAAATTAAGCAGAATTTATAGCTAAATTTACAAAACTAGGTAAAATTGAAAGGAAGTGGCAAAAACTTAACTCAAGAGCAAGGTTATGAAACTTGTTTGATTATTGTGAGCTTGATACTTTGCATTGATTTTCTGTAAGAATGACTGCCTAGTTGTTTGGCCCTATTTACAGAAAAGCAGACTTGATCCATTATGTTGCCGAAATTTTGGCAAAAACCCTGCATAAGACACGAGGCATTTGCATAAGCATGAGATATACAAGTCAAGTTGTTATTCATTATGAGACATACAAAGATTATAAGAAATTCTATATTACTTGGGCTAGCCCCGGAATAAAGTTAAGGGGAATAGATCGATGGGAAGGTCGGGAAAGCAAACGCTGCACTCCTTATAGGAACGAGATCAATTCTAAAAAGCAGACTATTATCTAGGACTTATATAGCTAAAAACTCCTAGGGGACCAAGTAAGGAAGAAGTTTATGATATCTAATTTAAGGATTAATGAAGTAAAGTGAGTCCTGAGTACATGCATGATTGCATTACAAAGACATGTTATTTGCATGTGGTTTGAATGTTGTGCTCTTTTACAGTTGTTATCTTTATTATTCTGCACTTTGTACTATATGTTGCCATATTGATGTTTATTCCGTTTTTACTGCCTTAAGTAAAATTGAACCTTGCTTCGGGTTATGTTTTCTTAAATCAAATAAATAAGGATAATATATTCTGTTATTTGCCTTTTTCATAATTAAATAAAAATCGAAGCAACTGGGAATGACTGCGATGTCAGTATAGCATAGTTGAGAATCCTACTGAGAATTTTTCGAAATTCTCACCCTAGATGTAGCGGCGACCATTAGTCTCTGTTCTAAGCTATCAAGGTTACAATGGCAGTACCTCTGAGCACGGATCGGCTTATTGTGTTTGACGGCCCTATTTCCTGTATCCACCACTTTTAGATGTACAAGAACCTATGAAACCATATTTGTATATATATATTTATGTAGATACATAAACAATGTTGTGAGATTGATTCTGCCTGTCTTACTAAATCTTCTCTTATTGAGCCATATATATATATCACTTAAGTAAATTGACTCCAATTAAATTGCTGTGTTTCGACATAAACACTCATTCGACCTAGTCAATGAATTAAGGTTAATCGATATAAGAGATAATCACATATAACAGACTATTGGGTAAAATATTATGACTTAAGCATAGTATTATATCTGGTAGGGTGTTACAAGTGGTGGCTGGTAATCGGTGGCAGTGGATGATGGCACAAGGTAGCGGCGAATGAAAGGAGAAAATGGTAGCCGGCAGTGATGGACGATGGTAGTTGACGACAATGGACGATGGTAGCAAACAGTGCCAGACAATGGTGGCTAGCGATGGTAGACAGTAGCAAATGACGACAAACAAGGGCAGAAAGTGGCAACCGTTAGCAGCCAACAGTGGCAATCGACGGCGAATGGTGGTAGTGGCGGTGGCAAACGGTTGATAAGGTCAATGGACAAAGAAAAGATTGATAAGAAGTGAGAAAAAAGTAATGCGAACAGATAAAATAGAAGGAAAATTTTGAAATGAAATAAAACCAATTCAAAATTGATTTTTTTAGAATTGGTTTTAAGCCCAAATTGATTTAGATAAAAATTAGTTTTAAAATATTCAGGTAGTTATCAAACATCATTTATTAAAAAACGGACCCTATTATACCTGATTATTCAGTTTTTCTAATTTGAAAAACACCCTCTTAATTTTTTTTATTATGTTTTTTGTTTAACATTTTTGTTTCAATGTAACAATTTTAACACTTACTAATGTCGAATTGTTAATGGAAGAGAAAGAAATTCCGATCCTTTAGCTATGTTTGGCATTTCCATTATATACCGGCATTTTTAAATAGATTAATTTTAATACACTGTCAGTCTAAAAGAGTTTTACATTATCATCCAATTATACGCTTCTATTTGTAGGACTTTTAAGATAGTAGGTGGTTGAATTAAATGTTTTCATTAATATGGCAATGTATGATTGGATATCTGTATAAAACCTTTTATACTAACAGTGTATTAAATTCTTTTCTAAATGGTACTATAGTACCCCACTCATTCACATTTTGATAATTGATTGATTTATAACATACTTTTGGAATTTAATTTTGCTATATTATCAATCTAAAAAAAGTTTTACACAAACATACAATTATGTATTGCCACATTAACAAAAGTGTTTGACTCAAATATATATTACTTTAAAAATCTTACAAATAGAAGTATTTGATTATATGATAATGTATAACTATTTTACATGTTAGTGTATCAAAGTTAATCTCATACTTTTATAGTAAGAACATGTAATTTCAAGAACTAAAAAAGTAGATTTATTTATTAAAAAATATATCATCCGATTTGCAAATTGGTTTATTTACAAAATGAAACCATTTTCAATTTTTACTAGTTTCAAAGTATTAATTATTCTTAGTTAAAGAATTGGGAAGTTGGATTGTCTTCCAAATGGTGAAACAACTCCTGTGAAAACCTACAAAAACACTCTAATGCACAAGTAACCAATAAGAAATTCTTGAATTTGTATAGATTGGTTTAGAAATTGAATACTTGATGTACAAGGGAGCTCAAATTTAAAGCATTAGATTAGTGGATGGAACAATACCTTCTTTTTTTTGAGAAGATGGAACAATACCTTCTTGGGTAAACAAAAATCTAGTCTAGTCCATTAACCCATTTGTCATAGCCAATCATTGTCATCCCTACCTACCAGAGTCCTGCTCCAAACATGCTCTTATTTATATAATTTTTCAAAGAACACTTAGAACCAAGCACTTTGGTATCCAAAGAAAACCCCAATTTATTGAACCTATTGTGCTTCTACAAGAGGCTAACAAATGGAGGGCTTCACATTCAATTAGAAATGTAATTGATATGTTTGATGATTGTCAAAGTAGATCGAAAAGGTAATGAAATGCTATACATTGATCCACATGGATTTATTTTTAGTAAACTTTTGTTCTATTTTCAAAATTTTCTTCTAGCTTGCCTATTAGAAACACCTATTCAGGAGACTGGGTCTCTAAGGTTGTGGGAACACCTACTAAGAACACCTACTAGCTTGCTAACGAATTCTTAGGCTTACCAAACAGCCTAACCAAGGCTTACCAACGATAGCAAATTAAAGTGTTAATCTTAAAAATGAAAGTGCTGATTATCAACTTGTTAAACAAATATTTAGCAAAACTATTTAATCATCCCTCTATTTATAGAACCTTTTTAGACTCTAGTACCAGAGGTTAGGCTGAAGCTCATGCAAAAGAAAATATAAATCATATTGAAACATACATTATTATTGAAAACAATAGAGACTTACAAATACAAAATGTTAAAGATTCAGAGTACAAAGATGATATTATTGACACTTGAAAATCTTTGAACAATTATCGTGAATACAAGAAGATTTTGAGCATAAAAATGAGGAAAGCAAAGGTTTGATAGAGAGCCTTTCTCTCTAATTTTGAAGCATTCATGACATAGTACTCCTCATAACTCCATGGGGACTTGTCTTATTGGTCCTTTGTCTAGATATTCTTGAATTTCTTTTTTACAATAATTAAGATACTCTTGATTCATTTGTATTGGCCTAGCTTTTGTAGGAATATTTCTTTCATCAAAATTGTCTTTGCATGGAAGTGAGATTATATGTTGTTTTCAATTCCAAAATGCATTGGGATGTTCTGCACATATATCATTTTCTAATTTTTCTTGATAATTCTGATTTTATTTTTAATATTTTCATTGTTTATTTGATCTTCAATTTTTTTATATTTAATTTTCTTATCTATTATCTATTCTATTCTACTACATATTATATATTAATAATTAATAATTCAAAGGTAATAATATAGAAAGTTTTACAGGTGTCAACTTCTGGTGCATTTGCACCTCCACTACTTAGAGAGTCTTTCCACTTCTGGAAAGTATTAGATGAGGCCATGAATACTTAAACATAAAACAAAATTATTTTCATTTGGGTTAACTGATCTAGCTTTGTACCGTGAATCTTGATCCTTTTACTCTCTTGAGCCCAATATGTCAATCGTGGCCCAATTTAAAGCTACTCCTTCTGGCCAGAACTTTCATACTTTCTATTCTTTTTGAAATTAAAAAACATGATTTTTGTTACTATGGGTGTGCTAGGGACACTTTTATTCTCGATCTAGTAGAGGAATCCTAAGTGTTTTCGTTCATCACTTCAAACCATTATCTATGCTTTAAGAAATTTTATCTCAATTACTTTCTTTCATTTTTGAGATTTTTCCATTGATGATTTCTACTTCTTCCAATACACACGTGCCTTTCTTATAATTTACAATCCAGCTATAAGTGTCTATTTGTCTTGGCTTTCACAAAGGTCTCCTCGATTTTGTTTCTAGTGTGATTCTTAGCTGAATATGTGTGCCAACTCCATGATTGATTCATTGATTTTGCTAATTTGTATGGTTGGTGAACACTTAGGGTTTTGGGTTGAATGCATTTCGGGTAATAAGGTGAAATCCCCTACTAAAATTGTTCAAACTTCTTCGTTACCTACTCATTTGGTATTTTCATTACATATAGTGTTCAAAGGTTAATATGTCAGTCTGAACTTTTCTTTTGTTATCTTATTCTATTTGTTCTGATAAAATCTCCTAATGTGATTGAATTTTGTCATTTTGTTTGTACTCTGCTATATCTATTTTATAAAATTTGACCTGTTCCTGTTATGGCTTCTCAATGCGATCCTATTGCAAATATCTCTCTTGTGAGAGAATGTTGGAGACTTAGGGTTTGTGTTATTAGGCTATGGTATTTACCATGCTCTAACACTGCCCATTCTATCAATAGTATTGAGATGGTATTCATGGATGAATTGGTGAGTTCCCGCCATTGTCTTTATATTGCTCTATTTTTTTTCTCAGTTCATGTTATTTTATTATTTCCATGAATTTCTGAATATATTATTTAATATGTGTGTATTATGTTAGGGCTCTACCATTCATGCTTCTATTTGGATGATATTTGTCTATAAGTTCGAACCATTATTATTAGAGGGAGAAGTTTATTAAATCTCATATTTTGGAGTAGGCAAAAGTACAAGGTATTTTCGAACTACTAGGCAAAAATGTAACATCTGCATTTTCTTTAATATAGCCAAATGGACCCAAAGATTATTTCCACAATGACTCCAGAACTTTTTAAAAAATGACAATTAGATCCCCATATTTGTAGAATTAGCATAATAAGGTTTTAAATGAAGCCGAATTACGTAACAGAAACGTAAGAACCTAAATCTCAACCATTTAAGCTATGGAGGTATCTATATATGAAATGACATGGGATGCCCCTAGACTCCCCCAAAATTATGGAAATGCCATTAAAAAATCGAAAACAGACATAAAATATTAAAGGGCTTACGTAAAGCCAAAAGTGTAACCTCCCAAAGAAACAGTGCACCTAATTCGCGCTATTAACTGATTTATTCAATTTCATTAGATATTTCAAAGTAATTAGAAGTTAATTAGAGATTATTTGGAGTTAATTACATGTTAGTTAAAATTAGAATAGACATATAGGAAATCTTACCAAGTTAGCTAGTAATGTTTTGTCGATTTGAAAGAAATTCGGTATTTAATACTGCTAGAATCGAACTAATAGGATTTTACCCTAAAAACCCTAACATGAGTGGCTTAAATTTAGCCACTCTCCCCCATAGTAAGGGCGCCACTTGCTGCCCCACATGAACAGAAAACTTGGGTGAATTATAGCCACCCAAAGAGCAACCAATAAAAAGCCAAGAATTCAACTACCAATGCTTTATAAAAAATTTCATTATGCCCCCTAAATCCTTCATTTGGACGACCAGCCAGTAGCAGCCCACCTCCTCCTTCTTCTTCTATTTCACTTCACTTCTCTTCCATTTTCAAGCTTCAACCATCTTCTACATCAAGAACTTCAACCTAATCAAGCTACATATCCAACTAAAGGTAGGATTCCACCCCTTTTAATTGATTTTCTTATGAATGGTGGCTTTTGGATCATTCAAATATATGCAAGTATTTGATGTTTTCTTGAGGTTATGTAAGTGTTCTTGGCTGGTTTATGAGGTATATGTTGAGTTTTGGTGGATTGGTTAAGGAAAGAACTAAATAGAAAGCAAACAGAGTGAATTTAATTAAGAGAATCCCACGGCATCTATACTTTTGGAGTGTACAGTTCTGCCTATAACCACCGAAACTTGATGACCCTATTTTTATTTGAAACTAGACATCTAGGGCTTTCCAACCATATAAAACATAAGGTCATTGGATTATAATTGAGTGAGATATGAACTTTTGAAGTTAACCTTTGAATTCTATCCTTGATTTTGAGCAGACTGGGTTTCGAGGGGCATAACTTGCCCTATACTCCTTCAAATTGAGTACAACCAATTTTGTTAGAAATTTAAGACATAGAATAATATGTCATAAAAATTTTAGAACCAAATTTAGTCTCTATTGTTCCCAGTAATTCCTTGAAGTTGCCTTAAATCCTAACAGGGTTGGAATAAGGCAGCTAGAGTTACCCAAGTTCATGAGTTCATAACTCAGGTTCTACTTACTCAAATGAAATGAAACTTATTGGAAATGAAATATGGGTCAGTTAGATTTAAAATGATATAAGTTTCATATAATTCTAACTAGTTTTCTATTTTTAGTGAATTTTTACTTTTTATTGTATAGATCTGCCTCATAATAGGACAGACCTAAATAAAATGTTAATAACATGAGTTATACTTATCAAAACTTGATGGGACTAAAGAGGTTAACAACTAGACACATAAAATTTCAACATATCCAAAATTTAGGTCTAAATGAGTTATACAAAAATTACGGCTTAATTTCTAAAAATGGGCAGAATTGGCAGGAATCCAACTTAAGTGCAAGAGTTGCAAGTTTTGTATAAGTATTGAAATGGTTTATACATGATATTGATTTTCCGTTTTAATGATTGTTTGGTTGGCTGGCACTATTCATGGAAAAGCGGACTTGATCCGTTATGTTGCCAAAATTTTAGCAGAAATATGTGAACGTTAAGCATGTTTATATGTTATGTCTATGAATGCATGTTATGCAAGTATGAATGTTTGAAATCCAAATATAGAACATGTCCATGAAACCCTCATACTCACTTATACATGACTTTGTGAGCACATAAGCATATGAATTATGAAAGAATATAACATACAAGATGTGGGTCCCTTCACCTGATGGCAGTTATTTGGGTCCCTCCCGGTGAAGACAACTAAAACTATTGGGTCTCTCTGTATTGGAGGCAATTGGCCAGCTGATTCCCTCCAATTTAGAGGCACGTGGGTCTCTTTGCGGGTTAGTATTGTGTGACAACGGTCACAAGTTGAGCTCACTCCTAGATCAGACTACCCAAAGACAGTAAAGATTAAAGAAATATGAGAAAAGGAAGCACTTAAGGATGACGATACATAATGCTCAAGTGCAAACCCATGTAAACACCCTAAAGACGACGATATGTAACATCTAGGTGCGCCAAGGAAGGAAAAAAAAATTAAAGAAAGTTAAGGAAAATACAAGTGCATTTGCATGAATTTAAGTATACATAAATGCATATGTATATTTTATGTTTCCAGTATATTGATGTTATTGTATCTTAATATGTCGCAGCTCTTGTTTATATTATGAATTATGAATTAATTTTGTATCGACTATTTTGACTCAAGTGTATGAATAAAATGAATCCTGATTCGGATAATATGTTTTCAAACTATAAAACTGGACAATTTATCTGGTATGTTCACTTTTTCATAATAAACCGAAGCAGCTGGAGATCATTATGATGATATTATGTGTGACAATTTAGAGAATCCAACTGAGAATGTTAAATTCCCACTCCTATATTTATTTTCATATTATCTCCAGATAGTTCAAGAAATATTGAAGACCGCCAGAGGTTGCTGTCAGATAAGGTCCGTTCAGGTAACAATAATAACTCCTAAGTATGGTGCTATAACTTAAGCATAGTATTATACTTAAAGGGTGTTACAAAAAATATAGATTGAACTTTCAATTGAGGAGCACTGTGAGCCTTATAAAGGTCTATCTAGTCCACTATATGGTATTAAACTGGTATCGTTTACGGATATTCTCAAGATGGATGTACAAAGCCCTTATTTAGTTAGAAAATTGGCATGAATTTATATTTACAAATTTAAAATTTTTTTTAGTTAGACCTCCTAAACTTTTTTTATTGTACATTTTAGTCAAAATAAGTATACTATATCTCCTAAATTTTGGATCATATATAAATTGACCATTTAAACTTTCCTACAAATTATGATATTCTTGATATTTGTGCAGTTCGATTATTGGAATAATACGAACAAAATGGAGGCCCCAGGCAATGTTTAACTTCTTCATTTAAAGAGGTTTAAATGTTAAATGCGAATTATTTCGAATTTTTTGTCCTTGAGTTTTGTTTCTCAAAATTATTGATTATTGACCACATTTGGCATCGGCAGTGTTACATAAACGAAAGATTAAGGTGTTATTAAATAAGTGCTTTTTACTAGTCAAAAAGTTATACTTGAGGATAAAGGTAATTTTGTTCTTTCAAAAGTTTTTGCGTTTGGTATAATGATGAAACGTTTAATCTAATCAGTAATATTAAAATAAGTTCGTGGGTTCAAATCCTTAGATGATACTAGAGATGGATTATTGAACCCATTTAATTAAGATTTTAAGAGAAGTGGTTTTTAAAGCAAAAGCAAAAACAAAAGTAGAAAATCGTTTTCCATTTAGATATAGTTGTAGAAATATTTTTTATTAGAACTAGAAGTTGTTAAATTATTTTATAAAAATATTTTTTCAGTTTAAAATTATAATTTAATAGATAATGAGTGATATTTTCGCCAAAAAAATTAAGAATAGAATAGTAAAATTGCTCGAAAAAATAGTGGTTTCGAAATTCAAAATTATTTTCTCTTTTTTTTTATTATTTCTGCTTTTGAGAGAAGCAACTCATCATCTGCTTCTTAAAAAAAATAGAAAAATTAATTATTTTCTACTTCAAATTTTTTTGGAAAAACATAAATAAACAATATTAGAAGTACTTTTTAAAAAACTTTTAAAAAAAATACTTCTTCCAATGGAATATGCAGAAACAAACGGATTAACTTTATTTAATTTGCATTTTTCTTAGGATTTGTTATACTTAATTAATGACAGTTTGTAATGATTACACCATCATATGTTAGATGCGCTTTTAACAACCTATATTATATGGTACTGGTATTGTTGACCAATATATCATTTTTTTTATAATTTTCGTACAAAATGTTTCTTTGCCGGACTTTGTGTCTTCATGTTACTTAATTTCTTTTGCAGATGATGTTGTTGGTATGGTTGATAAACACTCTAGTGTGTGGCCAAACTTCTTCAAGAATTAGCTAAAATTTTAGTTGCAATAAGCACTCCAGCCAACTCTGCTTATAATCTTTCATCATATCCTATTTTAATCTACATTCATACTGTCATTTTTCTTTGTGTAATTGTCCGTTACAAGAATTGATCATTTTAAGTTGTAATTTACTATAGTTTTGATAATAAATTTGATTATTCATGCAAACTGGCTAAGTCCTCTCAGCTCATGTGTGTGTGTGTGTGTGTGGTGGGGGAGGGAGGGGGAGTTCACTCTGTCAATTCTTTATTAATGTACTGTAATGTTAAAACGAATTTGATTATATTTTGGGGCTCTAAATTTTTCCATTTGTAGTTTTACACGCTAATTAGTGTCGTTATTCCTGAGATTCAGGAAAATTAAATGATTTGAATATAAAGTATAATGATATTAAAAACATATTAGATGATTAAAAAGATAGTTACAATACAATATCATCGACGGCTCATTACATTTCTATTGTCCAATTTGCAAATTTGGTCATATATGTTGTATCTCTAGTGTAATGTATATATTTAAAATCATACATTTAATATGACCACTTTTATAAGAAAATTATTTTAAGACTAAATATATAAATTTTATTTATTATAAGAAATTATGAAATACGTAAATCATTACCTGTGTGATGAGCATATAATATATCACCCAATGTATATACTTAGAAATTTAGTTTGATAGTCTTTATCCAAGGAAAGACTGACGTATGAAAAGTCTCCAAACTTATTTTCTGTTTTCCAATTTGCCTTTACATTATAAATGTTTTAAATTCACCTTTTAACTTTTAAAAATTAAATATGATTATTCTCTTCATAAATGATATTAGTTACATTAATGGAAAAATTCTATTTGATATTTGAATTAGCAAAAATAATATATATAACATCTTATATAATAAGTTATATTTTCAAATTTATCCTCTAATGCAACGAACAAATATTTGCGAAGAGAACAATTATGTTTAGCTTTTAAAAGTTAGAGGGCAAATTTAGAGTATTTATTATTTAGAGGCTGCATTTGGAACATTTATTACTTAAAGAACGAATTTGAAAACAAAAAATAAAATTGGGGGAGAAATCAATTATTTTTGGCTATTTTTATTTATTAGAAAGCAAATAACTTATTGAAACTAAAGGTATTTAATCTAATAAATATAATTATAAAATATAAATCTATAGTAAGAGTATTTTAAGATTCTTTTAAAAAAGTTAGAAAAAAATAAAATATTCATATTTTCATATTAAATTTTTAAAAAGGTTATATTATTTATTAATTTTACTTAAACAAGTCGATAGCAGTTATGTGGTAGGCAAAAATCATTATCCATGCAACGTACATATTTATTATCACTTAGACAATGTATAAATTTGGCATCATTTGTTTGAAGTATCAATATAAGTAATATATATATATATATATATATATATATTCTATAGCTAATTTGTTTTATCATTGAGCATCAGTATCTTATTAGAGTTTAAAAAAATAATTATTATGACATTAAAAACATATATAAATATAATTTATTAATTTAAATTATTATCAACTATAAGGCATATTAATAATTACCCGTATGAGCAACATATACTTGGTATTACCTATTTGAAGTATATATCAATATTAATAAGAAAATTACTCTACTGATATGTAATGGGTAGCACTTAGGCAGACAAAACAACGAGCCAACCTAATTGAACCTCAATTAAATAGTGAAAATTTAGCAAAATAGGAGTGATTTTTGAGTTCTATAACTAGCATGATAGTGTAAAATTGAAACCGAAATGTAAATCTGGCATAAGGAAACAATGTAGTACCTAAGAAGAGTACATGGATCTAATGAATTATGTATGTATCATTCTGGAAGGGATTGACAATTGGTCCTCAAATTCAGCTCTTCTAGTAGCAAGACCTGAAAATGAAGTAGGTGATGATGACAATAAAATCAGAGAGAGGAGTAGCATAGAATGATATAAGAGAGAAGAGAAAATTCAGCAAACGAGAGTGTTTACGAGGCAAATATCATTCCCTAGCCAATGCTCAACCCTTTACCTCTTATCCTCCTTATCACACATTCAGCACATAGTCATTCAGCCTGGAGTTGGGCTTCCTTCTCCCTTTTGCTCTTGGGCTCATTCCCCTTGTAAGGCTCTGTTTGGATTGCAATTTGTGGAGGTAAAAGGTCTTTTATTAGTATGAAAATGAAAATATATAGTAACTAATATGTTTGAGTGCGTAAGGACCCTTTTTTAAACTTACTTTTAGAATTTTAGAAGGTCTTTTGGAAGAAATATTCTTGAAGTTATTTTTCATTATAAGAAAAGGTCTTTTAAAAAAGAATCTTACTATTACTCTCATATTAATAATTAAAAGTAATTTTATTTTATTCTATTCAAACAAAAATTATTATTTTAAACTTACTTTTGACGTACTCAAACTAAATATAAATTTATTTTTTTAAAAATAATTCCTCTAAAAATAATTTTTCTAAAATAATTTCTTTTAAAAATAATTCTCCAAAAAATTAAATCAAATATTACCCTAATTTGTTACAACGGTTTCAGTGTTTCTTTTTTTGCCATCGAGTCTTGGTACAACTTGCCATATGTCATCATTTTCTATTTCAGTACCTCCGCTTTTAAGATTGACCTTGTCCTCAAGGTCAAGAGCAGGAAATTGACCTTTCAATTCAGTTGCACCTTCCCATGAATTCTGGATGGGATTCAAGCCATCGCATTGAACCCGAACTTGTTGTATCCAATTACCATTGAGCAACATTTGTCAGTTGGTCTGGTATCTTGGCAGGTTGTCCAATTCAATCACGTTCGTTAGTTAATAATGGCAAGGGGAAGTATTGTTGCTCCGGATCCCCCACACATGTTTTTTAGGACTGTAGTGTGGGACACTTGATGGATTCTTACATTTTCCGGAAGTTGGGCAAAAATGTTAGATTTTTTTTAATACAAAAATTTTTGTAGCCTGTCTGGCAAAGCAATAGTTTGGCGTAAACCAATGCTGTTGAAGCTTCGTGCTAATAATTTGTTACAATTAAAAAAAAAAAAACTCAATAGAGCAGGAAAAAAAGAAAAGAATTATACATATTTGAAAAATTGAAAATATAAAAATAATTTTGAGGGAGCACAAAATAAATATAGACACCAAAAAAGAACACAAGATAAATATAAATAATGTGAAGTAGCAAAACAATGGAAGTAGTTATTGTCACATTTTTAGTTTATTATTATTATTCTTACTCAATAAATTTTTTTTTATTAATTTCTGTAAAATATCCTTTCTTTTTTAACAGTTAAATTAATAAAATGTTTAGCTTCACACTTTTTTAGAAAATAAATTAGTTTAAAATTTTTAACTAACAAGGAAAAATTTAAGTAAAATAATTTAGATGTGATTTATATTTATTGTTGTGATAGTTAAAATAGTTTGGAGGCTAACGAAATATTTACTTTACACATTGAAGATATAATATTTTTTATACTTTTATATTATAATATTCTTAAAAAAATGAGAAGAAAAGTTCATAAACTGTTATCAACATGTCAAATTTTGAATTCAAAAGAATAATTTTTAATAATGTTAAAACAAAAATTTATCTTTTTTTTAGGAATTTTTTTAAAAAGACTTAAAATCACCTTAATTCGATGCTTAAGGTTTAAATTTATATGAAATGAATAAATTATAAGTTCATAAAATATTTAATTTTGACATAAAAGTTAAAAGTTAAGAATGATGATAAAAAATTAAAATAATTTTAAAATTTAAATAAAATTAGGAGTTATAATAAAATATAATTTTAAACAATTGGTTTAACCGAAAAAGGAAGGACAATATTTTAAAGAAATAAAATTATAGGGATGATAATTAACACATTGAGGCAACAATAACCCTCTCTAAAGTATTAAAAATATATATATTAATGTTGGTCTAAAAGGAAAGATTTACTTCAACTTTTAAATTATTTTCATTTTCATAATAATAAATACAAGTTACATCTAAATTATTTAATTTAATTTAATTTAATTTAATTTGATTCTGTTATTTAAAAAATTTAACCTAATATATTTTATAAAAAAAATTAAAAGTTACATATTTTTTTTAATTAAAATTTTTTAAAAAAAATTAATTAAAAAATTTATTGACCATTCCCCAAAATAATAGGTCATATTTCTCTCTTAATTACAAAGCGAGTGGGTGCCACTTTTGTCTTTTTCGTTGATGATTTCATTTTCCATCCTCCGGGAAAGCAATGTCTTCGACGAAACCAATGCCTTAGAACCTTCATCGTGACTTCCAATGCTTCTTACCTGTCGCACGCACATATCAAGTTTGTGATCAACTTCAAGGACTGATATTACTGCCACTTCTCCTCACTCCAAACTCCAAACCAAAAGAATGTTTTCCTCAAAAAAGGAAAAGAAAACCAAAAAAACTGGAGGACTACATCGCGAAGTTCATGTGCAGCTACGGCGGCAAGGTCCAGCCCCGCCCTCACGACAACCAGCTCTCCTACGTAGGCGGCGACGCCAAGATCCTCTACGTCAACCGCAGCATCAAGTTCCCCGCCGTGCTCGCCAAGCTTTCTGCCCTCTGCGATGCCGCCATCGTCTCCTTCAAGTACCAGTTACGTGGCGAGGACCTCGACGTCCACATTTCCGTCACCCACGACGACGACGACGACGACATGATGCTCGAGTACGATCGACTCTACCGCGCTTCCGCTACGACCGCCCGCATGCGACTCTTCCTCTTCCCCAACAATGCCCCCCCCCCCCCCACACTCCCAATTCGGGTCCCACTTCTGCCCAACCCGTCCCGGTTAAACGAATCGCCAACGTCGACTTTCTCTTCGGTCTCGACAACGGTACTGGCGTATACCTCCGACCGAGTTTTGATTTTGGAGCCGAACGTGAACTATCCGCTCGAGGTTCGGCGGCAGTTGCAGCGGGTCGTGGGTAGTGCTTCTTCTTCTTCTTCTTCTTCTGCTTCCGGTGTGTTTGATCTGTTGACGCCTGCACCGTCGTCCTCTAGCACACTAGCACTTCCATTCCGTTCTTCTCCCGACCGTATGGACGTTGACGCCAAGCTCAAGGCCGTACGGATTGACGAAGATGGCCTCGATGATTATGACGACTACGACGACGAAGAATCTGAACATAACACACTTGGCTTCGTTGACAAGCCCGTGAATCGGTGGTCACTTCAAAGTCAATTTGTCCCAAGCAAAGCTGGAGTACCGGTACTTTCAATGTGTTAAGAAATTCTCTTCTTGCTCTATGCTTCTGTTTTTGGTTTATTGAATGAAATCAAGCCTGCCCATTAAATGAAAACGACGAAAGTTTTAGTTTTCTGTGAATGTGAATATTATAGGCTTGGCTTGCTTGACCCTGTGGATATGCCGTCAGGGAGGTCATTTCTGTCAGTGTCACTTTTAGAGAGTTCTTTATATTTTCTGCTTCTGTTTGTACCTTTGGATGACGGTAAATTGTCTTGAATGCTAGGTTTATGCACCTACTGAGAAGGAAAGTATGTTTCACAAACCTGGGGGAACCTCCAAACACATGGCTAGTTGTTCCGCTTCATCTTCCTGTTTGATTGGTCCATTGCCTGCTACAAAGTATGATGTTTTCATCAGCTTTAGAGGTGACGACGCGCGCACCAACTTCACTTGCCATCTTCACGGAGCTCTGGCCAGAAAGCAAATAAAAACCTTCATCGACTATGAGCTTCACAAAGGAGATGAGATCTCGCCGTCGCTCTTCAGAGCAATCGAAAATTCATATGTTTCGGTGGTTGTACTCTCAGAGAACTATGCTTCCTCAAAGTGGTGCTTGGAAGAACTAGTCAAAATATTGGAGTGCAGAAAAAAACATGGACAAGTTGTTATACCCGTGTTCTATAACATAGATCCATCACATGTACGGAAGCAGGTCGGAAGATACAAAGAAGCATTCGAAAAGCACTTGCAAAATTTCATGCTCGACATGAACGAGGTTCAGAAATGGAAAGATGCTCTCACTGAAGCAGCAGATTTAGCTGGCTGGGATTCTTACTCTCGCTCCTATAGGTAACAATTCATTTATCAAATGTAAATTGAGAAATCCCTATTTAGATGGATTATAACGTACAACGATTGTTTCACTTAATAATTTATTTTTATTTTTTTGATCATGATATACAATAAGTCTAATCTGCTCCTTATGTTATGCTTTATTTCATATTGTAGAGACGACTCTGAACTCATTCAAAAGATTGTCAAAGACGTTTTGCAAAAGCTGATTTGCCATTACCCATCCAATGATTTTAAAGGTCTTGTTGGTATTCATAAAAATTCTGCACCTTTAGAATCATTACTAAGAGAAGCTCAATCAATTGGTATTTGGGGCATAGTTGGGATAGGTAAAATAACTATTGCAAGATATATATTTGACAAAAGTTCTCATCAATATGAAAGTTCTTGCTTCTTGAAAAATGTACGAGAAAGATAAGGAGATTGTGGGCAAAGACTACATGAATTACGTGATCAACTTTACTTAGCACTATTAGATGAAAAAATCGCCAAAGTAGCACAGCAATATCCACCCTTCCTGAGTGCAGGCTCTATAGACAAAGAAATTTCATAGTTCTTGATGATGTTAGTAGTTCAATGCAATTGGAATATCTACTTGGCGAGCTTCAATCCTATGGTTCAAATAGTAAGATCATCATCACAACTAGAGACAAGAGTGTGCTATAAAATAGGAGAGTTGAGACAATACACGAGATGGAGGGTAGATTTTCAAGAATCCCTTACATTGTTCAACTTGAGTGCATTTAATGAAGACTCTCCCGAAGAATACAAAGAGCTATCAAGAAGGGTTGTTGCCTATTGCAAAGGCATCCCATTAGCCTTAATAGTATTGGGTTATTTTCTTCATTCTAAAAGTGAAGTTGAATGGGATAGTGCACCGGAAAAACTCGAGAAGATTCCTAATGAGAAGATTCAAAATGTGTTAAAATTGAGTTATGATGGATTAAATTATGAGGAGCAACAAATATTTCTAGACCTTGCATGCTTTTTTAAGGGAGAGCTAAATGAACGCGTAGTTAATCTACTAGATAGTTGCAACCTCTATCCACTTATTGGCATGAGATCCCTTCTTGAAAAGGCTTTAACAAATATATCTAATAATTCTGTGTGGATGCATGACTTGATACAACAAATGGGTCAAGAAGTCGTTCGTCAAGAATCTATCGAAATCCTGGAAACTGCAGTCGCCTATGGGATTTTGATGATATTTGTGATGTTTTGAAAAACAACAAGGTAACTAACATACATAGTTTTTTTTAAGAAAACAATTTAGTTGAACAAAGATTCAATTTACTTGTATTTTCAGATTGATTTGATTTATTTTGTTTGTCTTGTTTTGTCAGGAACTGATAAAATTCGAGGCATAATGTTAGATATCTCTCAAAGTAGACAAAATCTATGCTCGAGTGCTGACACATTCAAAAAGATGCCTAATTTAAAATATCTCAAATTCTTTATCTCTGCAAAAGAGAGCATGGCAAATTATGTGATCTGCAGCTTCCTATGGGGTTGGAGTCATATTTTGATAAATTAAGGCACTTTGAGTGGCATGCATACCCTTTGCAATATCTGCCATCAAATTTTTGTGCTGAGAAGCTTGTTACCATTTGCATGCCAAGCGGTCAACTCAAAAGACTTTGGGATGGAGTACAGGTTTGTACATATACATACATTTGATTGCTTTAGTTTTTAGTAGAAAACTAGGAAGTGATTTTTTTTTTTTTTTTTAAAGTCTCCATCAGAATCTTGTTAATTTGAAGGAAATAAACCTCGCTAGATGCAAAGAGTTGATGGAGCTCCCAGATTTCTCTAAGGCAAAGAATCTTAAAACAGTAAATCTCTTTTGGTGTAGAAGTTTGCGTCATATCCATCCATCTATTTTATCTCTTAGCACACTTGTGTCTTTGAACGTAGATTGGTGCACAAAGCTTGAGACGCTTGAAAGCCAGATTCATCTTATATATCTTTCTTGCCTCCTTGTCAGGGGCTGCGCAAGTCTAAGGAAATTTTCACTGTCTTCAGAAGAAATAAAAATGTTGGATTTAAGTTCTACCAGAGTCAAAATATTGCACTCGTCCATTGGGCGATCTAGCAAAGTAAAAGATATATATGTTGATGGAAGTAGAGTTGAAAATCTTCCAAAGGAGTTGTACTGCTTGAAATCTCTTGAGACACTTCGGCTTTATAGATGCGGACCACAAATTTCCAAACAACACCTACATGTCACATTTGATGGCTTGCAATATTTGCGAAAGCTACTATTCATAGATTGTCCTCACTTATTCGAACCCCCCAACAATATCAAGCGTCTTTCAAATCTGGACACACTGTTATTGTGCAATTGCAGGAGGCTTCAGTCTTTGCCAGAGCTTCCATCATCAATTGTTCAATTGGAAGCCCTCAACTGCCCATTGCTGTGGACTGTAACATCAAATTCAACGAATTCTAGGCACGGAAAAGTGTTTCATTCCATCAATATGTAAGGGAGCTAGCGCATGGATATGAATTGAGAAACAGAACAAATCGACATGATAGGGGTAACAGTTTTAGAATGTCACCCAGGCTGCAGAGTACCAGAGTGGTTCACATATCGGACAAAGAGGGCTTCCATAACTTTTGAACTTCGTCAGCCTTTGGATCATAATTTTAGTTTCCTTCTCTGTGTTGTTCTCCCTCCATTTTCGCCAGTACGAATTGTGCCATAAAAAATTCCATACCAATGCGTCTTGGAAGATCGTGTGTATTCAACTGGTAGCTTTGAGCTTAATATAAATAAATGGGAATTCAATCATGTTTATATGTCACTTGACATAGGCGACGTCTCGGCGAAAAGAGTAAATAATCAGAGCGCCACTTATAGTTGCAACCTGAAGGTGACATTTGAATTCCTTCCTTCTGGGTTTTTGTGGGGTTGTAAGAGTATTAACGAGTTGATCCAGGAGTGTGGGGTCTATCCACTAAATGCCCCGGATTATTGCATAAAATAGATTGAACTGGAATTGGGCATGAAAACCAAGAGGCATCGATATTCTTGAGTTGGCACACTCTGAACGTGAGATTGGAGTTGGAAGGAACCGCACCTTAGCTCAAAGAAACTCAAGGAATTACGCTAATTGGTAAAAATTTCTTTCTTTCTTTAAATTTTTATTCGAGTAAATCTTTAAATTAGTCTTAACAAAAATATTCAACATAATTCATGAGAATTAAAAACTGTCAATTAAATTTTAGTCTTTTTTAGAGAGTAATATATTTAGTAGATCGGATCAAAAGTGTCTAATATAAAGTATTTCTTAAAAAGTAATGTCTTCAAGAAAATTAATAAATATAATAAAAATAAAGTGATGTTTCTAATTGAAATTAAAAACTGA
Source organism: Pterocarpus macrocarpus (assembly GCA_031439585.1). NCBI lineage: Eukaryota > Viridiplantae > Streptophyta > Magnoliopsida > Fabales > Fabaceae > Pterocarpus > Pterocarpus macrocarpus. Next base: position 11,095,952 of record CM062514.1, read on the forward strand.
AAATAAAAATAAAATATATTTTTGGAATTAAATACACCTTTAATTTTTTTTTCCTTTTCTTTATGACTCTGTTTAGAAGTTTAGAAATTGAAATTTGTTTTGGTTTATGAGTTAAATCTTGCATTTGGAATATAAAAAGAAAACAAATGATCCGGTTTTAGAATTTAATGAATTTCATTAATGTTGCATGAGCCATCTAGTTCTTTATTTTCTGTTGAGTTAATGCATAAGCTGATCCTTGAAATTGCATCCGTAAGTCATTTTATTTCTTGAAATAAAAAAAATTAACTAATTAATTCGGGACTTTGAAAGCAGTAAGTCATGTTCGTCCTAGGAGTAAAATCAGTTAAGATGCCATCAGTGTGGTGCTAACATGTAATCAGTGTTTTCAATTGCGGTTGTGATCACTACGATTGCGGGCATTGCACTACTGCGATGTGAATTGCGGCTGTTGCAGCGTGAATTTTTCTTTTTACACACAATATGACAAAAAGAAGTATAACTATTGTAGAACCAAATAAATAAGTTTCTAACAAATTTGATAGGAAAATGTAATATCTTTAGAATGATATAATCAAATTAGAAATTTTAAGAGGAGTGCAATTTATTGCAATTGTGATCAAGTCACTAATTATCCAATCCAACAAGCAAACCATTGATTTAGAGATATGACTTTACTAGAAAAGAAAATATGATAATAAACTATAATTAATATCTTAAGAGTTTAAGAAAATCGAGTTTTTTTCTTCATATATAAATATAATAAACTAAAAATATGGCTTAAAAATTATTTAAATATTAATTTCTAACATTAAATTCTATATTTTTAGATGAAAATTATTACATATGTATTTTTAATTTACATTTTTTAAATTTTTTTAAAAAATAATCTTAATCACAATATATGTTGCTCTTTTCAAGCTCACAACCACACATAAAAGCTTATAATAATAATAATAATAATAATAATAATAATAATAAGGTTTAATTACTCTGCAAGTCCCTATAGTTTGACCCAATTTTCAATTAAGTCCCTATAGTTTAAAAATTTTCAATCTGATTTCTACATTAAATAAATTTTTGTAATTAAGTCCCTGGAGCAATCTATCATTGCAAAATTGATGGTTAAAATGAATAAATTTTTACGTTTAAACTTACAAAATTCGGTTATGACCTATTAAATTATATAAAAATTTAAAAAATTTTGTAATTTGAGGTTGCTCTAAAAACCTGATTACAATAATTTATCTAATGTAGGAATCTAATTAAAAAATTTTAAATTATAGGAACTAAATTAAAAATTGAGTGAAATTATAGGGACCTTTAGAATAATTAAACCTAATAATAATCAAGGTAAGGAGAGGAAAGATGAGTGTAAGGGTGATCATAGGGGAGAGGTGCATTCGTATGGTGGTCCGGGGGCACCTAAGCCTATGGAAGGGGTAGGGAAGGTTTCGTTTTCGGGATAAACTGCTCGGAGGTGTGGTGGTGAATGTGAGGAGGGGCTGTAATGACCTGTTGCAAGAAAGCTTGGCAAGGGTGGAGTTCCTCAATGGTGATCGTCTTTCACCGCGTGTCTACTTTGACGAGTCGGCGGTTCAAGAGTTGTCTGTGCCTTGGAGGGAGGCGCTGGTAGTCAAATTGCTTGGGAAACACATTGGATATACTGCTATGCGTGAGAGGCTCAAGGTGTTATGGCGTTTGCAAGCCGGGTTTGATATTATGGATATGGGTAATAATTATTTCATGGTCAAGTTTGACACTTTTGAGGATAGGGAGAAGGTGATTATGGGTGGCCCATGGATGATCCAGGGACATTACCTAGCTGTGAAGGAGTGGACACCACAATTTAATCCTAGTGAAACATGCTTTGGACAAACCATGGTTTGGGTTAGACTATCGGCATTGAACTTGTGGTTTCATGATGAAAGGGCCTTGAAAGTCATTGCTTCTACGATTGGCAAACCAGTGAAACTTGATATGACAGCACTGAAACTTGAATGAGGCAAGTTTGCTAGGATTTGTGTGGAGGTGAATTTGGCATTGCCAGTTGCACGGCGTGTTTGGATTCAAGATCATTGGCACGAGGTTGAGTACGAGAGTCTTCATTTGATCTGTTCATCTTGTTGTTGTTATGGGCATGTGACTAGAGATTGTCCTATAGTGGCAGTGAAGGAGACAGGGAACTCACCGGCGGCAGAGTTAGCTTCACCCAATCCAAATGATTTGAATCGTAGCGATGATTTAGGAAAGAATCACTCTGACGTTGCAGAAGATCTACAAAATCAAGAATGGAAGGAGGTTACGGGGCGAAGATCACACAAGGTGAAGGCTAAGATGGATTTTTTTTCAAAGGGAAGGAGAGCGTTCAAGCACAAGAAGTCTACATCAAAGGAAGTACACAAGTATGGTCTATTGTCAAAACAAGATCACCTGCAGGGTGGTAAGGGAGTTAAATATGTTGGGACCCAAGCCTTTAATAAAAATTCTGAACAGAAGACTACAAGCCCATTGAAGAATTTTGCTAAGAGTAGGCCCAAGGTTGTTTTCAAGGCATCAACTCCAAATAACCCTATAAAAGGAGGCCGAATCATTAGAAAAGGAAGCCAAAAAATTGATAGAGATGGATTTGGGCTATGGATTAAACCAAGGTTTAAGAGGGCTTGGGTGACTTCACCATTGCATAATCAAGTTCCACTCAAGTTTGTGGACAAGATCCATGACATGAATGAGTTGAAATAAAAGGAGGACATGCAACGTGCCTTAAGGTAGCGAAAAATATCATCCTCGGCTGTGAATGTGACTCATCGTGAGGTTGGTAAGGACGTGGAGAGTGCAATGGTGTCTTCTTCAAGGTATTATTTGGGTGGTGGCCGGTCTCCCTTCGTCCATTTGTTATGATGATGGAGTTTAAAGACTGTAATGTTTTTAGTTGGAATGTGAGAGGTGCTGTGAACAAACAAAGACATGTCAGAGAGTTAATTCATAAGTTCTCCCGTATGGTTTTTATTTTGTTGGAAACACACACAACTTTTGAGAAAGTTAGAAGATTCTGGCGGGAGTTGGATTATGTGGATGTTCATATTGTTGAAGCAGATGGTCACAGTGGTGGAATTTGGGTGTTGGCTGTTGTAAGTTCGGGTATATTGTTTGACACTGTAGATTGTTGCTCCCAGATGATTTCGTTTAGGATGCATTATGGTAATTCTACTTGGTTGTGCAGCGCTATTTATGCTAGCCTGGTTCCTTCTGTTAGAGAGAGGCTTTGGGAGAGGCTTGTGAAGGTAAGGCATGATCTTCAAATTCCTTGGATGGTGTTGGGTGATTTTAATGAAATACTCTCTCCTTCAGAAGTTCGAGGAGGGAGGTTTTATCACCAACGAGCAGCTACATTTTCTAAAGCCTTGAATGACTGTGGACTTTCAGACTTGGGTGCTATTGGTTCTAAATTCACGTGCTTTCGTTCGAAGCAGGGGGTAGATATGTGTCGAAGAGATTAGATCAGGCTGTGGCAAATTTGGCTTGGCGGAGTTTGCTCCTCGAAGCTTTTGTTGTAAACCTGTGCCGACTTCATTCTAATCATGCTCCTAATTTGATGCGGTGTTGGGGGCTATCGCTGGTCAGAGGTCAACGACCATTTAGATTCCAAGTAGCTTGGGTGACCCATCCAGATTATAGTGAGGTGGTGCAGTCAGCTTGGAGTCGCTGCAATCATGTTGTTCCCATGGGCCTAACGGAGAATCGGCATGATTCCGAAATCTTTAATGTTGAAGTTTTTGGGGATATCTTGCATCGCAAGAGAAGGCTGGAAACTCGTATTTGTGATATCCAAACTACTTTGGAAAATTGGAATTTTCCTTCTTTGGCTAGTCTTCTTCAAGAACTTCAAGAGGAGTATGAAACGGTTTTATATCAGGAGGACATTTTGTGGTATCAGAAGTCAAGAGAGAGGTGGGTTCGTTTTGGTGATCGAAATACTAAATTCTATCATACTTAGACTATTGTGAGACGGAAGAGGAATAAGATTCATGGGCTTTTCCTTAGTGATGAAAGCTGGTCGACGAATAATGAGGTTCCCCGTGTTGAGGCTTTGGAGTTTTACAAGAACTTATTTGGATTTGTTGATCAGGTTGACCCTGATAGACTTTCCTTGCAGCATATTCCTAAACTATGTTATGATGGCTGTACGTCCTTGTTGGCTATTGTGACGAAGGAGGAAGTTAGAAATGCAGTGATGGGAATGGGTTCGTTTAAAGCTCTTGGTCCAGATGGCGTTAACCCTTACTTTTTTTAAGAATTATTAGAATGTCGTGGGAGATGACCTTTGGCAGTTGTTTAAATTAGCCTTTTCTCATGGTTCGGTTGACTCTTCTCTAGTGGAGACCCTTATTGTTCTCATTCCTAAAGGGGAGAATCCGATCCATTTGAGGGAGTTTCGCCTGATTAGCTTGTGTAATGTAGTCTACAAGGTGATAACGAAGGTCCTTGTGAATAGATTGAGACCTTACTTGGCTGAAATTATTGGGCCTCTTTAAGGGAGTTTTATTCCTAGAAGACATGTTACTAATAATATTATTGTGGCCTAGGAGGTTCTTCATTATATGCACAAAACGAAGGTTAAGAAGGGTGTTGTGGCATTTAAGATTGATCTTGAGAAGGCCTGTGATAGAGTGAATTGGGACTTCTTAGAGTTAACATTAAGAGATTTTGGTTTCCCTACTCTAACTGTGAAATTAATTATGTGTTGTGTTTGTTCTTCTAGTCTCTCTGTGGTTTGGAATGGATCAAGGTTGGAGAGTTTTGAACTTACTCGTGGGCTTAGACAGGGGAATCCTATGTCTCCATATCTTTTTGTGTTGTGCATGGAGAAATTGGCTTTGTCTATTCAGGAGAAGGTTGTTGCAGGAGTTTAGCATTGTATTCATATTTCCAAGGGCGGTCCAGGTATATCTCACCTCCTTTTTGCCGATGATATTGTTTTATTTTGTAAAGCAAGGAACTCTCAAGTCAAAATGGTCCTGGATACTCTTAATGATTTTTGTCCAGTATCTGGATTTAAAGTCAATCTTTCTAAATCTCGAGCTATGTGTTCTTCTAAGGTGTCTAGAAGGAGAAGGGATAATTTGACTAATATTTCCTCAATTCGATTTGCTCGGATTTGGGTAAGTATTTAGGATTTCCACTCATCCAGGGGAGGGCAACCAAAACTGTTTTTGAAGGCCTAATGCAAAAGATCCAAACTCGCCTAACCTCATGGAAGGGGCAATTACTGAATAAACCTGGTAAGATGTGTCTTGCTCAATCTGTGATCACTGCTATGCCTTCTCATGTGATGCAGGCTCTTTGGGTCCCGCAGAGCATTTGTACTGAGATTGACAAAATTGTGAAAAGATGTTTTTGGAGTGGACGGGTCCATGGTCATAGCCTTAATCTGGTTAATTAGGATATTATTACTTCTCCTAAGAAGCAAGGAGGACTAGGGATAAAGGAGGCACGGTTGATGAATATTTCTTTCTTAGGGAATTAATTTGGCAGCTCTTGTATGGCAAGCATAAGTTTTGGGTTTCAATCCTTTCTCATAAATATATTTAGAATGGGGATATGCTAAATGTCAATCATTCTAATGGGGCTTCTTATGTTTGGAAAAGCATTGTTAAAGCACTAGGATATTTGAAGGAAGGATTTCATTTTGCTATTCATAATGGTGAAACCCCGCTATGGCAGTTTGATTGGATGGGCTTAGGTCTGTTAGGAGAGAAGATCTTTTACATACATATTTCAGACTTTCATAAATAGGTTAAACCCCTTTGGGTAGATGGGGGGTGGAACTTTGATGGTATTGTGACCATGCTCCCGGCTGAAGTTAAAGACTATATCCAGGCTATTCCATTTACTGCAAGTCTCAATGAAGATTGTTGGGTATGAAACACAGACTTGATGGAAATTACACAGTGAAAGCTGCTTATAACTGGCTTCCTGATAGGGAGAAACATAATGATCCAAATAAGCATTGGAGGTAGGTGTGGCAACTTCAGATACCGAGAAAATCAGACTTTTGATCTAGTTGTGCATGCATGATGCTTTACCTATTGATGTTTTAAGATACTAGCGGGGCCTTGTGTAGGATCCTCTTTGCTATATGCGCTCTCTTGCAACTGAAGACATTCTCCATTACCTAAGGGACTGTCCCCATTCTTATGAAGTTTGGATGCAGTTAGGGTTTGTTCAGGTTTCTTCCTTTGCTATGAATGATGTGTCGGACTGGTTCCAGTGTAATGCTAAGAAGATGGATTCTACGCTCTTCCTATTGACGCTTTGGTGGGTGTGGAGATGGTGTAACAACATGCTGCTAGACAATGATCATTGGCTTATTAATTTGGTGATGAATAACATTCAACGTTCTTGGTATGAACTCAAATTTATTCTTCCAAAGGTGCATCATGTCTTGACTATGAATGCTTTGTGGTTGCCTCCATCACCTGTAATTATGAAACTCAACATCAATGGGAGTTGCAATGAGTTTACCCGTCGTAGTGGGTGTGGTAGTTTGGTCAGAGATAGTTATGGCATGTGGACTGTGGGTTATTCTAGTAATTTTCCTTATGCAGATATCACTTTGGTGGAGCTCTAGGCTTTAAAGCAAGGATTATTGGTTGCTTAGGATCGTGGTTATAGGGACCTAATTTGTGAAACTGATTGTCTTGAGGTGGTTCAGCTGGTGCAGTCTCCTCGAAGCTCTTGCACTTATGTTCTTGATGGTTTGCTCTAGGATATTCAGCATCTGTTGTGTCGTGATTGGAAGGTGACTTGTGTGTATATTCCTCGGACAGCCAATGCTTGTGCTGATTTCTTGGCAAAGCTGGATGTGGACTTGTCTGATGAGTTCCTGGTGTGGGATGTGGCTTTTGCAGAAATTCTCACGTTGTTGCATGAAGATGGTGCGGGTGCTAGGGTCTTAACTTAGTTGCTTGTTTCCTCTTTTTGTTCCTTGTCTTCATGTGACCAAACAAAAAAAAACCTTAAAAAAAAACTCAAGACCCATTTTTCAAAAAAAAAAAAAAAAGCCCAAACACCCTTTCCCAAAAACCAAAAAGCTTTTAGCACCTACCCCACTTTTTAGGTATCGGATTAGATGGTTTTGCACTAGTTTTGGACCATGTGATGATCCGGTCCTGATAATCGTTAGATTCAGCTTTAGTAAAATTCAACAGCTTAAGTTTATCTCGCTTATTGATATTTAAAATTTAACATGTAAGATATCAAAGGTTTAGTTTTGCAGATGACTCCCCATCTTGCCGAGGCATGTAGAATGGAGTTGGGGAAAATAGATTAGCACCAGGTGGCGACAAAGTGATCTACTTTTTGTGACATTGGGGGTTTTGTCATTGTAAGAGGCCATGGATGGTGAGGATGAAGGAACTTTGCCAGAGAATATTTAGATGAAGAAGTGAGTTGTGGAGGCACAAGAAACCCTCAACCCCAAATCATTTTGACATGTTGGTTTTGTAGCTGACAATTGGTTGAAGAATCTGTACTATGTATTGATTCATTCATTTTTTGTGTGTTAAATTTGAATATCTTGGAGGGTTCCAAAACTCTGCACTAGAATGTGTACAATTAATGATTCGTTTGTCGATTGAGGTGGAATACTAAAGTTGCGAATGTTGGAGGTAACACTTTTTGAATGGTTATTGACAGAACCACTTGGCCATTTATATGTTGGAATCAGCACTAGTTTTTTCTTATGTTCCACAAGTAAAAATGGCGAATGTTTTTTATATGTTGGAGGCAACTTCCTTTCATGTTTTTTTATGCTTTACAATTGTGCAAGACAATATATGAAAATGAATATGACAAATCAAATATGAAAAAAGGAAAATGGAGAAAACATGAGCATATCAACTCTTTCCCAAATAGAGCAGTTGCCAAACTAATCCTCCTCAACGACGAGAGATCATACCTATCCGCCACCCTTTGTTTCGTCATAGCAAGCACGATAGGAGGAACCACCCGAAGATTCATCACTTTATGCCCTCAATATGATCACCAAAATGCCAAATTGCCAAGTGCTTAGGTTGGGTATCACATGATTTCTCAAGTAACCAATGTCACCGCCATTGAGAAGATACCAGACTCTAAAGCATTAAGGTCACAGGTTGCTAAAAAAAGGCCCAGACTCTTTTGGTAAAAATAAAAGATAAGGCCTAAAATTGCAATATTAAAAATAAAGGAGCAGTGTCAATTTTGTAATTTTCTTTATGTATTATCATAAGCTCCAAGAAAGGTGACTGACTATGGTAACACACACTCATTTTTAACGTAAAGGCAGCCAAAAAAAATGGAAAAACAAAAAGTTAGCATAAAAAACAAACATAAAAGTTAAAATTAAAAACCAATAAAGTTAAAACCCACTTTCTCTTTTTGCTTCCAGACTCTTCTTGTGATTCACATCCCCTGCCACTTTGAAAACCACACCCAGTGCCTTTTTCCCTTCTTCTTCTTCTTTTTCTTCTAACCAAGACCCCCACACTCCTACTCACAAAACATACAACCACAATCATGCAACCCCCCGTACACTCTTCTTCTTCTTATTCTTCTTTTTCAGCCATCCTAAAGTACCATTCCTGCACCTTCCTTCTGCTTTCCTTTTCTTCTTATTTCAACCTCTTTCTCCAGCACCCCACCTCCTATTGACTCCCTAGTTGCATATCATCTCTGATTTTTTGTTTCTTCTTATCCCTTTGGTCTTCTACTCCACTAATGTTTCAAAAAATTCTAATGCATGAGCAAGTTGAAGAATGGGACAGCAATATCGTTCTGTTGCACTTTTTTTGGTGACTTGCTTTCATAATGCAAATGCAGCCTAATGCAGTTGCGACACAGTCCAGTGTCATTAACACCAGGGGCTTGTGATACACTATTTTTGTATGAATATGGGGAATTTTGACACAACCCCATGTCAATGACATGGGGGCCATGTAATACATTATTTTGTCTATAACATTATTCATCACCCCAAAATTTGTCTAAGTCCACAAAAATATGAACCACCTTAACTCTAAACACTCTAACACAAAATTCCAGCACAATTCACACATAAATCAACCCCAAACTTATGCAAAGGAAAAGTTTAAGAATTACTCCTTTACTCTAGAGTTTCTTTGCCATTCTTCATGTCCCATCTCCTTATTCCTGAATAAAAATTCATTGCCATAATGATTTACGGGGTTCTTAAAACACATGCAACTAAACATAAAAACAAAAAGCAAATATTAAAACTAAAAGATTCAGGGAAAAAGAGCTTGAGTTGCCATCCAAGAAGTGCTTTTTTATAGTCCTTAGGTAGACTTTCTAGCTCCTCAAGTATGGTCCAATAATTGAATGGTGAAGACTAGTTAACTTCTTTGCCTACATATTATTTTACTTGATGATCATTGATCTTGAATTCTCTTCATGAAGTTGGGACATTGAGAAGCAAAGTACAGTATGGAAATACTTCTTTAACTGTGTATGGCCTGACCATCTAGACTTCAATTTTCCTGAGTCATTGAGAAGCAAAGTACAGTATGGAAATACTTCTTTAACTGTGTATGGCTTGACCATCTAGACTTCAATTTTCCTGGAAACAACTTGAGCCTTGAATTAAATACTAGCACTTATTGTCCTAACTCACACTTCTTTGTAATCTTCTTATCATGCCAATATTTAGTCTTCTCCTTGTAGATCTTGGAGTTTTCCCATGCATCCTTTTGGAATTCATGCAGTTTATTCAATTGGAATAGTTTTTTTTTTTGCTACAGTGCTTTCTTGAAAGATTCTCGGATAATTGACATCTCTTGCAATTCATTACAAATTTTCGGGCATCCTTGAAGAAAGTGGGCTAATAGAAACTAATTTGGAGTACTTTCATAATTGTTCTCTATCCATCATAGTGACCACTATAATCAAAAACCATGATAGTGCCACAGGATCTTCTCAAACTTCTCATTTGGTACACCTCCTCAAAATTCCATCTGGCATCTTTTAAAGAGGTAAGGTTCATCCCACACATAGAATTTAGCCTTATATAAGAATTTCTTCTTTTCTTGCCAATTCATCTCCTTTGGTATTATTCCACATGCTTTGTAGTTGGCATGGTTGGCAAACCATAGTAGTCCTTGATGTAAGTCTATAGAGCCATTATTTGCTCATCAGGAAATGCTTCTTTAATTGGTAGCTTTTGGCCTTCTTTTTCTCCTTCATACTTGAGCCTAGAAAGGTGATCTGCTACTTAATTTTCTATTCCCTTCTAATCCTCGATCTCTAAATCAAATTCTTGTAATAGCAGAATCCACCTAATCAACCTTGGCTTAGCATCCTGTTTATTCAACAAATATTTCAAGGCATCATGGTCAATGTATACACTTACTTTAGAGCATATCAAATAAGACCTGAACTTGTCAAAAGCAAAAACTACTGCTAATAACTACTTTGTGTGGTAGCATAGTTTATTTGAACATCATTCAAAACCTTACTAGCATATTAAATGGCATGAAAAACCTTTATCTTTTCTTTTTCTTAAAATAGCACCTACAACATAGTCATTAACATCACACATAATTTCAAATGGCAAAGGTCAATCAAGAGTAACAACAACATGTGTAAACACAAGTTTTTCCTTTAATAATTCAAAAGCATGCAAGCATTCATTATCAAACACAAAAGGTACATCGTATTCAAAAGATTGCACAAAGGATTAGAGATTTTAGAAAAGCCCCTAACAAACTTTCATTAGAACCCAATATGTCCAAGGAACTCCTAATTCCCTAAACATTAATTGGAGGAGGTAACATTTTGATATCCACCACTTTTGCCCTGTCCACCTAAATGCCTCTTGCAGATATTTGACACCTAAGCACAATACCTTCATGTACCACAAAATGACACTTTTCCTAGTTCAAGACCTGGTTAGTTTCCTTACATCTCTTTAAAACCAAAGAAAGATTAGTCAAACATAAATCAAAAGAAGAACCAAATACTGAAAAATCATCCATAAAGACTTCAATTAATTCATCAATCATGTAAGAGAAAATAGAAAGCATACACCTACGAAAAGTGGCAGGTGCATTACACAACTAGAACGACATCTTTCTACATGCAAACATCCCATAGGGGCAGGTAAAAGCTGTCTTCTTCTGGTCTTAGCAATAGCAATTTGCTTGTACCTAGAATATCCATCTAGGAAGCAATAATAAGCATGGCCTACTAATTTTTCTAACATTTGATTAATGAACGGAAAAGGGAAATGATCCTTCCTGGTGGTATCATTAATTCTTCTGTAATCTATGCACATCTCCACCCGATCATGATTCTAGTTTGAATGAGTTCATTATTTGCATTGGTGATCATAGTCATCACTCCTTTCTTTGGCACCACTTGAACTGAACTAACCCATGAGCTATTAGAAATTGGGATATGATACTTGCATTATAGAGCTTCATGACCTCTTTCTTCACTGGTTCCATCATTGTGGGTGAGGTTGGATGATAGGTTTGTAGTCCTCTTCCATGAGTATTTTGTGCATGCAAATGGCAGGGCTTATCTTTTCAAATATTTAATTCTCTGCCATATAGCTGACTCCCTTGATGAATACATACATACATACATACATATATATATATATATATATATATATATATATATATATATATATATATATATATATATATATATATATATATATATATATATATAAACCCTCTTTTGTACTTAATTGAATTAATTTTGATCATATGCCTTAATTAAATTTTTCCAGCCTTGTGCTCATTTTGACCCTGTTTTTGTATTTTAACCATAACTTGAGTTCTAGACCTTATTAGATTGTGGTTTTTAATTTGTAGGAAAGCTACGAGCTGGGCCTACAATTTTCATAAAGAGGTTAGAGGCTAATTCTCAAGTCTTGGAACTAAATTTGGGCCTAAAAGTGTAGTCAGAGGTGTAACTACGATTCCTAGGTATAGAAACCAGGAGTCAGAACCCGGAGCACTAACCCCTCACATGAAGGCTAGAAGTCGAAACCTAAAGATAGGAATCAGAACCTAGATCGCAAGTGTATACTTGAACAAGCTCAGTCACCGCTACAAACTGCATCCACAACCCGGAGCGTGGAAGGAACATAGGTCACCAAGAATTGAATGACCATGGGGACTAGACTGAGCACCATGGAAACCAGAACTCGAAATCTTGTGGCCAAAAACGAAGGGCAAGTCCTCAATTTGGTCCAGAGAGCTCAATTTAGTGTTTTGGGCCATAACTCACTCCATTTGGGTCCAAATTGCATTGTACCAAACCCAATTGGAAACTAGCTTGCACATAATCTAGGATTAGTTTTTAGAGGCCGAAGTCTTAAACATGCAAAGTTTTTTTAGTAGTAGCTTTGAGGATCAAACACACTTTCTTTTATTTTCTCTCTTTTGTTCTTCATTGTTCTTTATCCCTATTTTTATTTCGCTTTTTTTAATTCAGAATGTAAGGGTAATCCCTTAACCCATCTAGACCTTGAAGATTGTTGGGTTGAGAACTTGAGATCCATGATCTTCATCTATAATATGGTTTAGTTTCTTCTCTTCATCTCTCTTCAATTTTCAAATTGTTGAGTACGATTGTAATTGGTGATATGAAATTGTGTGAGTGAATGTGATTTTGATGAATTATTCTTAATCACATTCTTGATTGATGTGAAGAGCTTAATTCTGATTTGAATTTCGGATTAGGTGACTCAATGATCTTAACTCAAACATTATTTTTATGCATTATGTTGGATTATATGTAATGCATGCTAAGTGTTTAATCAAATTCTAAGTGATTGCTTAGTAGAGAGTCATAGATTAAATTGAGATTCCAATTTAATTCCCTTAATCATTGAACTATGTTAATCTCTTGATCCATGATAGTTCTTGCTCAATGATTGGATAGAATCTGGATTAGTGCCTTTAGAATTTGTTAATTCCCCTTAATTGTGTTTTTACTTGCATAAATAGTCTTCTTCTTATTTGATGAAACCCTTTTTTTGTTAATTCATCAATTGACTCAATTGAAAGCCATTCAAAGTGTAACACCTTCTAGACACATACACCATGCTTGAGTCATAGGGCTATATCTAGAGGTTGTTACAGGTGCTGTGAAAACTTAAAATATATTGGCCTATAAACTTCATTATTCTTTACTGAATAAGGATTTACAAACCCAAATCTTCAATACATATAAAGTAAAATAAATTACAATTCAAAAGAAACTTAACTAACATTGTATATAACTTGCATCGGCCTGTAATCTTCACTTTGTAGTAATTAGATGCCCACTTTCAATTCCCTGCATTAGGCTTAAGTCTAGGTCTTGTGTTGTGCATATGTCCCACGATATCTACTATAGACTTGAAGTCCAGTCTATATGCTAGAATATTTACGGAAAATGTACGAACAGGTAGTGAGAACTTAAAGTCCTCAATAGGCACACTCAATCTGCTAAACATACAGGGTGTCATCATAAACATTCCAGTTGCTTCAGTTTCTTATAAAACATGGACATATACATATAGGCACTTGTTCAATTTTAAGTTTAAAAACATATTCCTCAAAGCAGACTTCTTTTTAACAATTACTTGGCATATCTCATGGTAAATATAATAGCAGTAATAATATAACACTGCATTCATAATTATAACAGCACAATAGCATAATAAGATGATTAATTATGCATATGCATATGCTAATGCACATACTTACTTATGCAAGTGCACTTGACCTTCTTATGTCGATCTTTCTTTAATTTACAACTTGATCTTCTATACTTAGTCCCTTAGAGGTAAATGGCCTCTCTTACCTCTAGGTAACAGCTTGCTTCTTAGGACCAAACTCGCTCCTATACATGAGTCGAGTTACTTTCCCCGACCTTCACATCGGTCTATCCCCCTTAAAATCAGTCAAGGGCTGGCCCAAGTGAGTCTTTAGACATTACAAGGTAAATGCTTGGTATGTCCCTTTGCAAGTTCTTGTTATCTTTTCCTTTTTGTACATAATCATGCATGAACATGCTATATGCTTCATATCTTACTTTCAAATATTCTTGCATGCATGATATTCATGCACATAACATATATATGTTCATGGATTCACATACTTCTGCCAAAAATTCGGTGGCATAACAGCTAAAACATAGAGGCTTCCCAAAATAGACAGTACAATCAGTTAGTCAGCCAGCCACAGCAATCATAAATCTTCATAGACAATACACTAATTTCACATTATTTTGATGTGGAATTTCTTAAATACTTATGCCTTTGAACTCTTCATAGCTTATGGAACTTCTAATTCAAGGAAATTCTCAAGTTGTTCCACTTACCTTGAATATGCCTGTATTTCTAAATTCCACCAAAATTCCATTTTAAATCATTTTAGCCTAGAAATTTAATATGTGGTAGCCTGTTAGTCTACTTTCAAATCTCTTTAATTTCACTAAAATTTGAGGTGTATAACTTGAGTTATGAAAGTTTTACTCAAGGCTACCTAATTTTAGGATAGACTTGTGCACTTAAAATTAGAAAATCACTAAAATTTCATCTTACATCATTTTCATCCAAAATTTATATTAAGATATAGCTATTTGGACATTCTTTCAATCCTCACAAGTTTCACTCCTAGGAGCTCCTTAAGTGGGCTATCCTGTTTCAACCCGAAAAAGCATAGGTCAACTTCAAGAAATTATTGGGGAAAATTCACTCATGATCTGATTCTAAAATTTTTATGGCAAGATTTTCTATGTGTTAGCTTTCTAATAAAATTGATTGCACTAAATTTTAAGTTGTATGGGATGAGTTATGCCTTCATATCACACTTTAGTCAAGAAAGAGAGTGAATTCAAACATTTAGCTTTTAAAAATCATAACTAATTTATTTTAAATCTAATGGTCTTATATTTATATGGTTGGATTGCTCTTGAAGTCTAGTTTTATCCAAAATTAGTTTCACTCAAATTTGACTTCTATAGGTTAAGTTATGGGCTTCGACATATGGATGTCGCCTTAGGTTTCTCTAACAGCCTTCTCTATTTTAGTTTATTTTGTTCTTTTGATCAAATCTTCAACCCAACTACGTTTTCCTACCTCAAATCACTAGAAAAGAACCATAACACCATCATACAAGCACACACCATAGATGATACAAAGGAGCACAGATCAAACATACAGCTCAAAAACACAAACAAAACTAAGGATTTGAGCTACCTACCTCAAAATCCTTGAAACTATGGATGTAAGGAGGTCAAGAACACTTCCTATCCATTTCATTCTCTCATGGCAATAGTTCCTATGGAGGTGGGGAAACTCCAATTGATGCTTGACCATCAAATTGATAGAAGGGTTTTGTAGAGGAGAAGATGAGGATTAATTTTCATAAAAGGAGCAAGATGATTTGAATCCAAGAAGACCTTTAACTATGAGCTTGAAGCTCATAACAATGACATGTAGAAGAAGAAGATGGAGATGGAGAGGAAATGGTGGTGAAGGTTGAAAATTTGATGGCAAAAAAGGAAGGAAATGTTGGCTTATCTTTTAAGTTGGTTTGGCTTATAACTTAAGCTTTGTGGGTTAAATCTCATTAATGGGTTTGAAGGAAAAATATCAAATTTGCCTAAGCTTGAATTTGAGTGGCTCATCTTTAGCCACTAAGAAGATTTGTGTGGTTAGTTTCTAGCCGTACATCCTAAGATTTTTAACTGATATTCATGGCCACAAATAATACAGGACCCTTGAGGATTTATTCAAGTTGTCCAACTATCAATTCGGATACTCTAAGTTACCAAAACCACTATAACATTGTATGAGTAATCCTATATTATTATTCAAAACTATAGGTAGAATATCTCAATTTGAAATTATTACAGATGTTTTAATTATCTATCAGTGTTGTGGAACCCACAAAATCTCAAAACTAGAAATTTTTCTTCAGTTGCCCCTCTCGACAATCATAAACCCTTAATTATAACTTTGCCATTATAATGTAATAATTATAATTTCATCCCTACTTTTACTATAGTTTACCTAATTATAATTTTGCCTTTACTTTAGGTCCGAGTTTCCTTCTATCCCGATTTACCCTCAAAGCATAGGATGTTACATAAGGATCCAAAGGATATGACCTAGGTGGATTCCTTATGCTACAAGAAATTAAGAGCTCCGTTTAATTTGATAGTGTTTGGCACAACTAACAAATTTTGGCACCATTGCCGGGGATATTGGTGCTATTTGACTAGTAAATACCTGCAAACACCTGCACACATCTGCACATACCTGCACTTGCTTTATTTTTCACTATTTTGGTTGTTTTTCGTATTTTTGGTGCATAAATAGGTGTTGCCTTGTTTTGGACTATCTTGAATTGACCTGAAAATTGGTATTCCAAGGTTTTCGGGTATTCTAAACAAGATTCACAAAGTGAGCCCGACCCTATTTTTACCAAATTCAATCATTTTGACCACTTTTTCAATTTATTTTGATTTTTCTTACATTTTTTAATTTTTTTTTGTGTCTTCCCTTTTTCTTTCTTGTTTACATAACCAAAACATCTTTTGCAATATTTTCTTGGTTGTTTAAGTCATTTTAGAGTAGTCTTTAATTTCTTCTTGCATTTAATTTACTCATTTTCAGTTTTCTAACATGTTCACTAACGCACCTTTTAGTTCCCAAACATATGGTTATTGGAATATTACAGGAATTGTAGCAAATGATGAGGATCCTTACTGGAGAATGGTGTTGATAAGGGTAGCACGAGAAGGGGGGTTGAATTATACTTCAAATCTATTTGAAAACTGAAACTTTTTCAAAAAAAATTTCTCAAGTCTTATACTTGGAAAGCAGAAGCTGTTTGGTCAGTAATATAAGTTATTTTTAGTTATCAGAGAATATGATCAGATTTAATAAAGGATTGCCTACAGATATAATAACTTAGTGAAAATAAAATGATAAAGAGATAAGGGATAGAAAAATTCACACAACAGAATTTTATACTAGTTCGGCCAACCACTTGCCTACTTCTAGTCCACGATACTTTGTTGAGATTTATATATATTGAGTATTCTTTTTCCAAGCTTCTCCAAGTTGTTACATGCTAGTATTCTTTCTCAAACTTCTTCAAGCTTATACAACAGAGTAGTTTTCTCGAGCCTCTCCAAGCTTTGAGTGACCACTAACGGGTCTGGTTACAATGTGAGAAGGTTTATGGTTTGTGTTTTTCAACACCACACTTAAGCTCTAAAGGCTTGTATAAATGTATAATCAACCAAGCACCAAGTATGTGTGACTTCTCTAAAATCTCAAAATGAAAATATTATCTAATACAAATCAGCAAAGAAGATTGTACAATCTGAAGTTACGATGGGTAACTTTCTGATGATTTAGAAGGTTGAGAATGTTGAAAGAAGAAGGTCTTTTACATGCCAAAAAATATTCAATCAGTCTAACCATTTCTTCTTCGATTTCTAGCTTTATATAGACTTCAAGATATGACCGTTGAAGCTTGCAAATCTTGAGTCTTGTGTTCTTTGATCCACTGGTCTATGAGTGGAAAGAGAGAGATGCAGTTTTCTTCTTCAACAAGTAGAAATGACACAAAAGAGAAAAAATAGCGGTTGAAGTGTTCACCAACTTTTCAGTTTGCCAGCGCTTCTTTTGTATCTTGTCACATCATACTTGACTTTCTGAATTTATCAATGAATCATGTAGAAGAAGCTTTGAAGGTGAGATACTTCATGAGAAGCATGTTTTTGATGATTGCCCTTCTGGACGAAGTCATCCCTTTGAATGAATAGTGATCCTTCTCGTGGAACATTTTCCCTTTTGATGCTACAAAAACATCCTTCTAAACTTTCTTTTTGTTTCTTAAGGGAGTAAACAAATAAAGCACAAAGCAGTTGTTCCAACATAAGTATATTCAATAGAAGTACAATGGATTAAGATGCTTTGTTTGATTTAAAAAATTGTTGAAGCTCAAGATAAATGATTTTGCTCAAAAATAAGTGCAGTTAATTAACACAAATCATTCTCAGACAGAAAGATTTACTTAAAGCTTGATTTGATATTCATCGAAACCTTAAAGCTTGAAACATCCTAAGTTATGAGATGGTTTCAGATGGGCATTGAAGCTTACAATCTCCCCCTTTTTGATGATAGCAAATCAATACTTAAGAAAAGCTTTTGTTGACAAGTTCATTTCAGAAGAATACGATTTGTTTGAAATTAAAATACTTTCTGAAACGTGTAGGAAATAGACATGATGTACAAAAACTTCAGTACCTTTCTTAGACAAAAATTGCACAAAATTACAAGGACTGATAAAGCCACAACTTTTGCTCTTAAAAAAGATGTGAGCATAAAGTATCAGAGAAAGAATATAGGAATTTAAGTTCAATCTTAAAAGAAAGAAAAGAACAGATTGTTTAAGTGTCAGAGCTAAGAATCCTTAAATAGTCATGCATTCAATTAATAATTAATAGATCAAATTTCATAATCTATCACATATAAGATAAAATAACTACATAGATTATATGATTCAAGGGGTAAGATTCTCAGTTTAGAATCATCATAAATTGATAGTGCAGATGTATTTAGTCAGAGTAATAAATGGACTTATCAGAATAATAAGCTGACAATGATAATTATGATATCAAAGCATTTAATAGCACACTAATTTTTCGAGTATGAATAATAAATAGAGTAATATGATATCAGAGCAATAATGTACTAATAGAGACAAGAAATTAGATCATAAGGTATCATTGCATGATCATTAGAGAATTTATATCAGATCATTAATGTGATAATGTAGCAAAGCTAAATTGATTTATTACTAATATAAATGAATTATCTAGAATGATATAATGCTAACTGAAAAGATAAAAAATGATTCTAGAATACCAAAACAAATAAAGTCTTAATTCTAGTATAAGATAAATACAGTGGCAATTAAAAGAAATTTTCTAGATCTTGGCTCCCCCTAAACATGGGCTCCCCTTCAGTTAGAGTTTTTCTTCAGTCTTCTCCCCCTTTTGAAATCATCAAAACAAGGTGAGGACATGGGATCATAGAAGAGCCATCATTGATTGCCCTTTTTTTTTTTTCCTGAAGAGCCTTCAGAATCTGTAACATGAGGTATTCCATTTTGTCTATTCTTCTCTCCAGAGCTTACTGATGAGCTTGAAGTTCAATCTGATTAGCCATAATTATGTGTTGGTTAGCCAACAGTAGATCCATTTAAACTTTAGCAGCATCAGGAATGGCTTCTACATTTGAAGGGGCTCTAGAAGGTAGTTTCACATTATGGTGGCTTTGACTTGTTGTAGACTGTGAATGCTCAGAACAAGTTGAGGTTGCTGTTTTATCAAATTGAGGGCCAGAAGTCAAGAGCAGCAAGGTCTTTGCAGTGACGTGTGTAGCAGGAATATCTTAAGAGATGGTTGTAGTGACTGATGCAGTTTGAGGTTGGAGGTTAGTGGTAGGAAGCACAGGCACTGTGGGCATTGGAGTAACAGGAGGAGTAGTTTCAGGCTTAGAGACAGCAGCAACATTTTCTAACACCAAGGTAATTTGCCTATTAGCTTTTGTCCTTTCTGGTGCAGAATGTTCTATTTCTTTGCTTTGTTCTTTGGAAGGCACAACAACCCTTCTCATCTCAAATGGTGGATTAACCTCTTCAAGAACCACAACTTGTTGTTCCACCTCTAGCAACATAGATGAGCTATTAGCTGCTTTAGTTGAAGCTCCAATACTAACAGCTTTATTCTTTTACATTTGCAGCTAAGCTTCTTTTCTAAGCTTGTTCTCAGTTGCTTCCCTTCTTATTCTCCTTATATATGAGGGAGTAGAATGCCTTAAAGGATTTGCAGTCATAGCCTTCATCTCTCTTTTCATCTTTCTTCTGTACTCAGGGTCCTCATTTCCATCTGAAGCTTTTGCTTCAATTTGTTTCTGTTGTTGCTCAAGAGGAATAGGTTCTCTAATTACAATTCCTCTTTCTCTAGGTCTTGAGGCTCTCACTTGAGGTTGGGTAGGGGATGCAGCCCTTCATAGGTTCTACAACAATTGCAGAGTTTTCATCTCCTGCACTGGAAGAAGATGAGGTTTCTTCAACAAGCTTAAGCAAACTTCTCTTACTGACTCTCTTTTCTTCTGAGATAGGGGAAATACTTCATTCTAGTTTCCTTTTCTCATTTTTTTTTCTTAGAGGGCTTGACTTTTCCTTTTTGTAGAGCAACATCCTTTTGGATAGAAGAAGCTTTCTTCTTCTTGTCCTATTTCTTCTCTTCCTTCTTCTTCTTCTCTTTTTCCTTTGCATGGCCCTGAGGCTTTAGTCCCATGGCAGAAATGTTTTCTTAGTAGTTATAGGGCATTTTTTATCCTCCCTATGCCCATCAATAGGAAGTTGTGCTCTAATGAAAACACAAGTGAGGAGCATGCTATAAAAGTTAGAGTGGCATGACTCATTCTTCCAGCATCTACAGTAGAAAGAGTGTAGTCCAAAATCAACCTAACTAGGTTTATCTTTCTCCTAGTCATGAGGCAGAACATGACCATTTGGTCCACCTCTGTTATAATATCAGTGTTTCCCATCTTGGGCAGCATAATATATTGGACTACAGAATACACAGCCCTAACAATTGTGAGAAGATGGGAAGTGCGAATGTCCCTTACTTGCATATGTTGTTTACCAGTAAGGACTTCAAAAACTTCCTCTTCAGTAGCCATAAGCTTTTCTCACCATTTTGCACCACCTCAGCACAGAATACCCTCATTTGGTGTATTAGTGATCTAAGTAATGTTGGATGGAAGAACTTGAATCTCAAAGCTTCCAATGATGCTTCTGAAAGAGGTGTTGACTTCGTCTACAAAGACCAGAGTATTGTAGAAAGCAGCAGCCAATCTAGTGTAGGTGTCTTCATAAATCCTCAGAAAGTTGTTCCACTCTTGGAACTCGAACACTTTAACAATTTGAGAGAGAGAAGAGATGTTTTCTATTTCAAAACTTCTTCCAAAGGCAATAAACCTGATGGAGAAGTTCTTGTGAAATTTTGTTTGCATATCTTCATTATCGAATATGTAAGGAACACTGTAGTATCCTTGTCTCATCATGATGAACAACAAAGGTAAGAGTTTGAAGATAAAATAGGTAATGTGTGTAGGCTAAGAGTGAAGTAGGAAGAGTGAAGGTTGGAGTTCTAAAAGAAGAAGATGAACAGTGAACGAATTCTCAGTAACTTAGGATGTGAAAAGTTTTAGAGAATGAAAAGTTGATTTGATAGATGAAAGTTAAGGGATGTGAAAGGTTTTAAAAAGAAAAATGACATCGTTTGAGGTTATTGGTTTTCTTGCTTTAATAGACTATGCCATCATGAAAGAGTGGGAAGTTACCAATTTGGCAAAATTGTTACAACTTCTGCACAGCTCAGTTTCTGATATGAGACTCAGGCTATCTTTATGATTAATTGAACCTTTCTAAATGCATAAGTTTGATTTGTTTTCTGAAGGAATATTCTGATTTCTTCTTTCTAAACAAATGCCGATCCCATCTTTCTCAACCTATTCTGAATTATCTTTTTGAACCAATTTCTAATTCACCTTGATATGATCTTTCTGAAGTATACTTTGTCAAACCTTTATGGTTATGATATGAGATTGAACTTTAAGCACCTTTCTTCAGAAAGGAAATCCAATTGGGACGTAGTAATCTTAGCTTTAAGATATAGCTTAAGAGAAGGGAAGAACATATGCAATATGAATGCATGTTCTGAAATTAATCATGTTCGGAAAGTTCTTTATATAATAGAAATGATCTTCAACTAAGGATTTCGTAAAAATGTCAGCAATTTGGTCTTCAGTATTTATAAACCTTAACTAAATATATCTTTTCTGAACATGATCTCTTACGAAATGATGCTTGATATCTATATGCTTAGATCTCAAATGCTGAATGGGATTTTTAGTGACATTAATTGTACTTATAGGGATTTTGGTATATCTGAGATTGAAATCTTCCAATTGATATTTAATGCATAGAATTTGTGTACAGCAGTTTGTTGTAGATACATATTCAGCTTCAATAGTTGAAAGAGCAATTGTATTCTACTTCTTGCTTGACCAAGTTATTAGAGATTTTCCAAGAAAACAACAGTGGCCACTTGTGCTTTTCCTTTTAACTCTATCTCCAGCAAAGTCAGCATCACAGTAACCTATAACATTAGTGAGCAGTAACTTTCTCGTGCCAAAGACCAATATTAGTAATACCTGCTAAATACCTCAAAATCCTTTTCGTAACGTTTGAAAATTTTTAATATTGTAAATCGATTTATTCGATTTTACAGCACAATAGGATTAATTAGAAATCGAATAAGTATTTATTTAGAGTCAATTAAGTATTAATTAGAGAGATTGGGAATAGAAATAATTAGAATAGAAATATAGAAAACCTCACAAAATTTTTCAAAAACCATTTATCCGGTTTGCCGATTTGAAGGAAATCGAATAGAATTCGGTATTTTAAACGGCCAGCACCAAACCAATAGAATTATACAACCAAAAACCCTAAATCTTATGGCTACATTTCAACCATTATTTCCCTCCTTAAGGGCACCACATGTAGCAGAAATAGGAAAGGAGAGTTGGTTCTTTTTTGGCCACCCATAACTCCCGCCAATCATAAGCTAAAATCCTAACTACCTACACCATATAAAACTTCAAAAAAAAGAAATCTCTCTCACTCCCCATTTTGGATGCCCCATCTGCTACTTCTTCTTCTCTTCATTCTTCATTCAACTTGCTTTTTCTTCCCACCATCTCCAAGTTCCACTAATCTTGACCGCTAAAACTTAAAACTAGCTAGATACTGCATCAAATTGAAGGTAGGATTCAAGCTCTTATTTGTTTTTTTGTGGATTTGTGGTTATTGAGATACCTTGCTTTACTCCTCTAATTGAAGATATATGATGTGATTATGATGATTTATGGCTGGATTATCAAGTATTTGCTTGGATTGAGATTGAATCTTGCATGAAAAATAATATAGATAGCAAAACCAGAATATGAAAATTTAAGAAACCCCACGGTAGTCCATACAGTGGAGTTTATAGCTTCATTTACAGCCACCAAAACTTAATGGAATTTTTATGTGAAACTAGACATCTAGGGCTTTCTGACCGTATAAATTATAAGACTGTTGGATTAGCATTGAGAGAGATATGAATTTTTGAAGTTAACCTTAGAATTCTAACCCTAATTTTGAGCAGACTGAATTTCAAGGGGCACAACTTGCCCTATACTCCTTCAAATTGAGTGCAACCAATTTTGTTAGAAAGATATAGAGTAACATGCTATAAAAATTTCAGAACCAAATTCAATCCCTGTTGTTCGCAGTAATTCAAGAAAGTTGCCCCAAGTCCCAACCGGGCCAGAATAGGGTAGTGCAGATTAGCCAAATTTAAGAGCTTATACTCAAGTTCTACTTACTTAAATGAAGTGAAACTTATTGGAAATGAAAACTAGTTCAGTTGGCTTTAAGATGATATAAGTTTCATATAATTTTGACCAGGTTTCTATTTTTAGTGAATTTTTGACTTTTCGATATGCAAAATCTGCCTAGTAACAAGACAGACCTAGGTAAAATATTAATAACTTGAGTTATATATATCAAAACTTGATGGAAATGGACTAAAGATATTAAAAACTAGACAAACCACACTTCAATATAGTAAAAATTTAGAATTTAATACATTAAGTAGAAATTATGGCATAGATAACTAAACCGAGCGGAATTGAAGAATATAAGCAGGATTTCTAAAATTAAAGGATTAGGCGCCTTAGTGCATATATGAGTTCAATTGAAGTCTAAGTGATGCAATTCTAAGTTGATGTTTGAAAGTTAATATTTATATTGGTTCTGTTGCCTTGATTGATTGTTTGTTGAAACCGCCACTATTCATGGAAAGATGGATCTAATCCGTTATGCTACCAAATTTTCGGTACAAGTTTATGAGATTGTAATAGTTTATGTTATGCCAATCTATAATATGAATATGATATTCTATGTGCAAGAATGATTGAAGAAAAGTGCACTAAAATTGCATATGAACATTGGATGATGATATAATCATAATTCTTGTTATGAAAGATGGCATATTGACATGCAAAAGAGGAAAATACATGAACATGTAAGATTGGATCCCTTCGCTAGGCAGCAGTTATTTGGGTCTCTCCCTGTGAAGGTAGTTAAAAGATATGACGATGACTCTATATTCCTAAGGAGTGTGACATGATGATCATACTCTGAAATGTAGCATGAGGAATACATCCTAAGGAGTGTGACATGGCGATTACACCTTGATGGGGTATGACATGGTGATCATACTCTGGATGTATACATGAAGCAAAGGAAGTTAAGAAAGACCACACTTGAGGATGGTGATACATTACGTTCAAGTGTAGACATAAGTAGACACCCTAGAGACAGGGATACGTAAAGCCTAGGTGTGTTAAGTAAAGGAAGTTAAAGAAACACAAGTGCATTGCATGAATTCAAGTGAAAGTAACTGCATATGCATGTTCTGCTATACTCTTTTATTATATTGGAATTATATTATATTTGAATATACTGCAACTATTCTTCAAGTTATAAATTGTAAATTTATTTTGTAATAGCTCTTGCATCTCAAGTGTATGAATGAAATGAACTTTACTTCGGACAATATATTTTTGAACTATAAAACTGAACAATTTATGTAATATGCTCACCTTTTTCCTAATAAACTGAAGTACCTGGAGATAAAAATGATGACAATATATGTGATAATTTAGAGAATCCTATTAAGAATTTTAAATTCTCACTCCTGTGTTTATTCTCATATTATCTCCAGATAGTTCAAGAAATATTGAAGACGACTAGAGGTTGCTGTCAGACAAGGTCCGTTCAAGTAATAGTAACAACTCCTGAGAACTACAACTTAAGCATGATACTGTGCTTGGGAGGGTGTTATAGTTTTAATAGCATTTAAGTGTGATTGTTTTGGATTGGACTAGAATCTAGCACAAATCCCCACACTTAATTGTAGGTCAAGCCTACTAGCTGTTTGATAAAGTAGTGAACTGATCATAACTCTGTAAAGTTTCTCAAAAACTTTCTCAACATCTTCATTAGCTTCTAGAACTTGAGAGGGATGCATAGGATTACTGATGCTCTTGACCTTGTCCATATCAAACCATTTGAGCATATCCTTAGCATATTTTTCTTGATGAATGAGGATTCCATCCTTTTGTTGCTTAATTTGCAACCCTAGAAAGAATTTTAGTGTTCTAATTATGCTCATCTCAAATTTTCGCTGCATAAGCTTAGAAAAATTCTTGCACAAATTTTGATTAGTTGCACCAAAAATGATATCATCAACATAAATCTGTACAATAAAAATTTTAATTTTCTCATGCAGAATGAATAGAGTAATGTCAATCTTTCCTCTTTCAAAACCATTTTTGAGTAGAAAAAAGCTAAGTCTTTCACACTAAGCTCTAGGTGCTTGTTTCAAACCATATAAAGCTTTTGAAAATTTCAAAGCATGCTAAGGAAGGTTTTCATTTTCGAAACCAGGAGGTTGTTTGACATAAACTTCCTTAGATATGAACCCATTTAAAAATGCAGATTTTACATCCATTTGGAATAGCACAAACTTTTTATAAGCAACATAGGCAAGTCACATTCTAATTGCTTCCAGTTTAGCTATAGGAACAAATGTCTCATCATAATCGATGCCTTCTTGCTAGTTGTAATCTTGAACCACTAGTCTTGCTTTGTTTCTGATTATTTTCCCATTTTTTTCAAGTTTGTTTCTGAATATCCATTTTGGCTCAATAGTAGATAGTCATTTTGGTAAAAGGACTAGATTCCAGACTTTATTTTTTTCAAATTGATTTAGTTCTTCCTTCATATCTTCAATCAAGCTTTGATCTTGTAGGGCTTCATCAACACTTTTTGGTTAAATTTTAGAGATTAGAGCCAAGTTGGATTTAGTTTTGAGACAATATCTGATTCTTATTCCTTAAAAAGGTTCACCAATAATTTAATTTTGAGATACAGCTCTCCAATCTCTTACGCTAGTGTATCTTCTCTTGATGGGTGCATCTTTTGGAGCTATAGAAATTTCATTAGAAACATGTTGATATGTAGGCAAGTTGGAAACTTCATTATTATTCCTAGTAGCTACTTGCAAAGTTTGCTAAGCATTTTCATTCAGAAATAGATTCTCCATTGCATCTTCCAAAGCTGTAACTTTCTAAATTACATCATTTTTCTTCTCTTTGAAAGTAATAAATATGGTTTCCTCCACCTTCTAAGTTTTCTTGTTGTATATCCTGTAAGCTTTTGACACAAATGAATATCCCAAAAAGACTCCAAAATCAGACTTAGGATCAAACTTGGAAAGCTTGTCCTTAGTGTTAAGTATGAGACATTCAGATCCAAATAAATGAAAGTATGAAATATTGGGTTTCCTTCCTTTCCATAATTCATAGGCAATTTTCTTGAGAATTGGCCTTAAGAAAACACGATTTTAAATGTAGTAGGTAGTATTAACTACTTCTGCCCAAAATTTTTTGTTCAACCACTTTCAAGAAGCATAGTCCTAGCCATTTCTTGTAAAGATCTATTCTTCCTTTCCACTACCCCATTTTGTTGAGGAGTTCTAGGAGAAGACAAATTATGCAAAATGTCATTTTCGTTAAAGAAAAATTCAAAAGAATGATTTTCAAATTCTCCACCATGATCTAATTTGATGGAACTGATGTATAAACCTTTTTCATTTTGAACTCTTTTTCAAAAAATTTTGAAGGCCTCACAAGCTTCATCCTTATGGATTAGAAATAATATCCATGTGAATCTAGAGAAGTCATCCACAATGACTAGACCATATTTCTTACTACCTAAACTTGCAGTTCTAGTTGGTCCAAAAAGATCAAGATATAAAAGCTCAAGTGGTTTAGTAGTCGAGACTATATTTTTGCTATGGAAAGAACTTTTTGGTATGTTTACCTCTCTGAGAAAACTCATGGGTAGAGTCATTATCAAAATTGATCTTTGTTAAACCTTTAACTAGCTCTTTTTGAGAAATCTCATAGATTAATTTCATATGTGCATGACCAAGTTTCTTGCCCCACAACCACTATTGATCCACAAAGGATGCTAAGTATTTTATATTTTGACATAGGAGGTCATCTAGATATAATACATAAGTATTATCACGTCTTCTAGCAGTGAGAATGATTTTACTAGATGTGAAATCTTTAATCACACATTGAGAAGGTTCAAACGCAACTTTATAGCCATGGTCACAAAACTGACTAATGCTTAGAAGATTGTGAGTTAATCCTTCTACTAACATAACATCAATAATCAAATCAGAATCATTCTTACCAACATTATTTATGCCCACGATTCTGGATTTGATACCATCCGAAAATTTCACCACTCCACCATCTTTAGGTTTGAGATTTTTGAGCTAGGATTTACTTCTAGTCATGTGTCTAGAGCATCTACTATCCAGATACTACTTCTTTTCCTTTTGGTGTTGTGATTTAAGACACACTTGCATCAGTAGTAATTTTTACTTCAGGTACCCATATGTTCTTGGGTCCTTTTGTGTTAGTTGATTTCTTGGGATTTTTCACTTTCTGTTTTGCCTTTCTTCTGGAGGAGCATCTTTTAGAAGAGTGTCTCCTTTTGAAATAATATATGCAGGCAAGAAATTTATTTTGAGAATCTTTAGATGATTTCTCATTATCTTCCTTTTCATACCCAAGTCCTGTTTTATCAATATATGACTTCTGGCTTCTGTAACATCCCCACTTTCGTAAACAGAACATAATGGAAACTTTGAATTATTTCCCTTAGGCAGTGTGAGAATTTCTCATGCAGCACTATGCTATGACGATCCTCACACTTGGAATTATAGGGTAGTGTAACATTGCCGTTGAAAATATGGCACTGCCATATGTTAAAAATTAGGAAATGAGAAAAGTGCCCCTATAAACTTTTGTTAATTACAGTGATGCCCAGGATTTTTAGAAATTATATTTTGACCCCAAAAACTTATTCCCATAATAACCCTATAACTTTTCAAGAAATGACCTTGATGTCCTCACATCTATAGAATTAATAGAATGAGATTTTAAATAGAGCAGAATCGCGTAGTGAAACCGTAGAAGTTTAAATCTTTGCCAATTGGGCCATGGAGGCAGTCTGGTGTGAAATGACGTGGGGTGCCCCTGGACTTGCTTAGAATTACGGAAATGTCATTAGCTATGGAAAACAGAAAACAAAAAAGTTCTAAATTTGCAAAATGTTTAAATTATGACATTAATCGATTTATTCGATTTTATCGCATAACTGAGATTAATTAGAAATCAATTAAGCATTTAATTAAAGCCAATTTGGTATTAATTAGAGAGATTAGGATTAGAAACAATTAGAATAGAAACATAGTAAACCTCACAAAATTCTTCAAAATCGTTTTGCCGATTTGAAGGAAATCGGTAAAGATTCGATATTTTAAACTGTCAGAATCGAATCAATAGAATTATACACTCAAAACCCTAAATCAAGTGGCTTAAAACTCAGCCACTTAACCCATTAAGAGGGGTGCAAGACAGCCACAAGAGTGGAAGAGAGTTGGCTCTTTCTTAGCCACTTATGCTAAGGACCAATGGGGTGCTTTCCTTCCAACTACCCCAAAATTCTGCTTGCTTTAATTCTTTTTCTGCACCCATTTTCATCCTCCTCTTCCAGTAGGCTTCTCTCCTTCTTCTCTTCATCTTCTTCATCTCCTTCTTCCATTTTCAACCTCCCTCAAGTTTCTTGTACCCATATCTTTTACTAGAACTAAAGACTAGCTAGTTTTGCATCCAAATAAAGGTAGGATTTCTATTTTCTGCTTCTTGTTTTCATGGATTAAAGCTGTATAAGAGTTCAACTCTCTTCACTTCTTTGATGATACACTTGATGTGTGTGATGGTTTATGGCTGGTTTATTAAGTATTTGGAGAGATTGAGATTGAATCTTGCATGGAACATAAGATAAAGAGCAAACCAGAATCTGAAAACCTAGGAGAACCTACAGCAGTCTATACGGCAGAGTGTACGGCTTTGCCTACAGCCATTGAAACAAAATGAAACTAATTTTATATGAAACTAGACATTCAAGGTTTTCCATATATATAAAATATAAGGCCATTGGATTAGTATAGAGTTATGAATTTTTTAAATTTGACCTAGAAATCTGGATTCTCATCTGGATAGTATGAGTTAAGAAGGGTGTAACTCACCCTACACAACTCTAAATTGAGTGAAGCTAATGTTCTTTGAAAGTTAACATATAAGGGAACATCCCATAAAAATTTTAGAGTCAGATTCATTGCTAATTATTCCCAGAAAATTAATGAAGTTACCTTAAGTTCAAACAGAGTTGGAACAGGGTAGTCCAGTAGGGTCAAGTTATAGGGCTTATATCTCAAAATATACTCAGAAAATAATATGCAGCTTAATTCATTTGAAAGCTTGTTTTGTTAACTTTAAATTGACATAAATTTCATATAATTTCACCAAGATTTCTATTTTTAGTGAATTTTCACTTATAAGGGTGCATTTTTGACAAAGTACAGGGCAATCTAAGGTAAAATATTAATAACTTGAGTTATACAAATCAAAATGATATGAGACTAAAAGGGTTGGAAACTAGACGCATAGAGCTATGACATATCCAAAATTCAGGTTTAAATGAGTTGAATAGGACTAAAGGTGGATCATACAAAATTCCGGCATAATAGGATGAAGTAAGCAGAAAACTTTATTGAGGGTTGTATTGAATTTAATGAATGATATTGTGAATATATTCCATACTAATTTGCATGTTTGAATGATTTTACTGGTAGTCTAGCACTATTCATGGGGAAGCAGACTCGATCCATTATACTGCCAAATTTTTAGCAAGAGTTTATGAGAACTTATGCTATGGGTGATTATACTTTGGAGATATTTACATTTACATGTCATGCTCATGTATGTCATGCATGCAAGCATAATTAGAATATGATATGAGAAATAAGGTGTAAGACACATCCATGAATGCACAAAACATCCGCATGCATGATAAGGTATGGAAAGGAAAAAGATAATAAGAATTTGCAAGAGGGACGTACTAAGCTACCACGTGAGGCCTGGCATAGACCCAACTAGCGTGGATCACAGCGGTACTGCCTAAGACTTGGGCTAACCCTTAACCAAATTTAATGGAAATAGACTAGTGTGAGGGTCGGGGAAAGTAAACCCATCACTCATGTATTGGTACGAGCTCAGACCTAAAAAACAGGCTATTACCCTGGGGTGAGAGAGGCCATTGACCTCCGGAGGACCAAGTACAGAAGAGCAAGGTTAAGTTGCAAGTTAAAGAAAGATACGAATTAAGTCAAGTGCACTTGCATACAGTCAAGTATAAGCATCTATATGTGCATCTTCAATTATCTCGTTAAGTCATAATGCTATTATGATTCTTGTTGAAGCATATTATACTATTCGTATTTCTATGTCTGTCATATGATATGGCAAGTGGTTGTTAAAATATAACCCGCTTCGAGAAAGGTGTTTTCAACTTAAAATTGAACCACTATTTGCATATATGTGCTCATATTTTCATAATAAATTGAAGCGGCTGGAATGTTTATGATGACATTGTAAGATTGGCTTGAGTTTACCTACTGAGAACCTTAGGTTCTCACTGCTTGCTTGTATGTTTTTCTTTTTTGTAAACATTCCAGCACCCAAGTTGGAAATCAAGTGTGAGGCGGAGTACAGGGTCATTCACTGAGCAAGACCCGGGTGTAAACCAGACCAAGAGACTATTGAAGCTAGCTAACGACTAGTCAGAAGCAAATGCTATGTGTTATGTCAGTAACAATTTCTTTTAAATTGTAATTATTTCATTCTCTATGTATCAGAGATAATGAAATTTATGAACTATTAGTCAGTAATAAAGTGAGCAATTAAAGAGCCATGTATTATATTTTCCATATTTTAAAGATTTCTTAGCATAGTGACAACCTTTTAATATAACTCCATGACTTGATCATGGCTCATATGATAGAGGTTGTTACAACTTCCAAGCATAAGATCTAAGTTCTTAGAGTCATTTGCCATTTTCTCAAGATCTGACTTGAGAAGCTTGACAATTTTTTGCAATTCAGAGATATCAGAAGATGTGTTCTGACTGACTTTAGAAATTTTAGTCTTTAGGGTAGTGACACCCTTCTAGAGAAGGATTTTTTCTTTTGAAAGCAGTATTTTTATACCCTAGCTTCTTATTCTTATGCTTGAGTTTTTTTAAGTCTAAGGATAGCTTTTGAAAGGTTTTCTTTAGTGAAGCAATGAGATGCAAGTAATTGAGAATCATCTAAAAGTTCATCATAAGCTTTTTGAAGATTTTCAAAAGTAAGTTCGGGTTTAGAATCTAATACCTCAGTTTCTTCTTCAAAAATTATGTTAGCCATGAAGCAGAGATTTGCTACTATCTCTTTCTCTTCTTCTGATTCTGTGTTCTCTTACTCTTCATCTAAATTTTTTCATGTGACCATTATGGCCTTATTCTTTGTGGTCTTCTTTTTAGAGGCTTTCTTTAGTCTAGGACGTTCTGATCTAACTTGTCTAGGCTCCTTGCATTTGAAGCAAATAACCTCATCTTGCTTGACCTTGCCCTTCTTGTCCCTTTTAGGGACAAAGTTCTTTTTCTTCCTCTTGATCCATGCTTTTGATATCCTCTCCGCCAACTGAGCAATCTCATCATCATCATCCTTAGAGGAGTCTTCATCGTCTTCTTCTAACTCTTCTCAAGCCTTCGTGGCCTTGGAAGAGTTGGTATTTTTTTGAGTAGACTTCAGTGTGATAGATTTTCCTTTTCTAGTAGACTCAGCAAAGACTTCATTAAGTTCAATCTCATGAATCTTCAAAGACCCAATGAGTGCATCTAAGGGAAGTATGTTCAAGTCCTTAGCCTCTTTAATAGCTATCACTTTAGGATGCTAAACCTTTGAAAGACTTATCAAAATCTTTCTCACCATGTTGGCATTTGTGTACTTTTTGCCCAAAGCCTTCAACTAATTTATGATATGCATAAATCTAGTTGTCAATTCATCAATGTTCTTATGTTCTAACATTTTGAACATCTCATATTAATGAACCAGCATACTGATCTTTGTCTCTTTGACTTGATCAGTCCCTTTATGGAGGACTTGGAGTCTATTCCAGATTTCCATGGCAGAATCACATGATATGATTTTGTCATACTCACTTTTGCTCAAGGCATAGGTTAGAAGATATTTAGCCTTGGCATTCATGTGTACTTTTGCCTTATGCTGGTTAATCCACTAGTTTCTAGGACTAGTTCTAACAACCACTAGTGGGGGCTGCTATAGATCAACAACTTCTTGAGGTGCTGGTTATTCTATGGTCAGAACATAATCTCTATCTTCAATGATTTCCTACATGTCTATGCTGTGGACTTAATGAAGAGCCTTATTTTATCCTTCTAGTATGGATAGTCTTTACTATTAAAGTATGGAGGGCAATTGATAGAGTAACCCTTAACAATATGATTTTTCTATTGTGCCATTTATTGGATCTTTGTCCTCTGCAATCGTTAGGATGCTCAACCCCAGAGTTAGGCTTTGATGCCAATTGTTGATAAGGGTAGCACGAGAAGGAAGATTGAATCGTGCTTCAAATCTATTTGAAACCTGAAACTTTTTCAAAACAAATTTCTCAAGTCTTATACGTGGAAAGCGAAAGCTGTTTGGTTAGTAGTATAAGTTAATTTTGGTTGTCAGAGAATATGATCAGGTTGAATAAAATATTCCCTACAAATATAATAACTTAGTGAAAATAAAATGATAAAGAGATAAAGGATAGAAAAATTTACATAGCATAATTTTATACTGGTTTGATCAACCACTTGCCTACTTCTAGTCCCCAACACTTTGTTGAGATTTGTATATATCAAATATTCTTTTTCCAAGCTTCGACAAGCTATTACATGCTAGTATTCTTTCTCAAGTCTCTCCAAGCTAAACACCAGTAGTTTTTACCCTAGCCTCTCCAAGCTCTTAGTGACCACTAACGGGTCTGGTTACAGTATGAAAAGGTTTGTGGTTTGTGTTTTTTAATACTCACACTTAAGCTCTAAATGCTTGTATAATCAACAAAGCATAAAGTGCGTGTAACTTCTCTAAAATCTCAAAATAAGAATATTATCTAACACAAATTAATAGAGAAGATTTTACAATATGAAGTTATGATAAGTAACTTTCTGATGATTCAGAAGGTTGGGAATGTTGAGAGAAGAAGGTCTTTTTACACACCGAAAAATATTCAATTAGACTAACCATTTCTTCTTCGATTTCTAGCTTTATATAGACTTCAAGATATGCCCGTTGAAACTTGTAGAGCTTGAGCTTTATGCCTCTTTGATCCATTGGTCTATAAGTGGAAAGAAAGAGATATGGTTTTCTTCTTCAACAAGTAGAAATGACACAAAAGAGGAAAAATAGTCGTTGAAGTATTCACCAACTTTCAAATTTGTTTTCACTTCTTTTGCAACTTGTCACATCATATTTGACTTTTTGATTTTATCAATAAATCATGTAGAAGAAGCTTTGAAGGTGAGATACTTCATGAAAAGCATGTTTCTGATGATTATCTTTCTGGACGAAGTCATCCTTCTGAATGAATAGTGATCCATCTCGTGGCATATTTTCCTTTTTGATGCTACAGAAACATCTTTCTAAACTTTCTTTCTACTTCTTAAGTGAGTAAACAAATAAAGCACAAAGCGGATGTTCCAACATATTCAATAGAGGTACAATGGATTAAGATGCTTTGTTTGATTCAACAAACTGTTTAAGCTCGAGAGCAATGATTTTGCTTGTGAAAGAGTGCGGTTAATGAAAACAAATCGTTCTCAAGCAGAAGATTTACTTAAAGCTTGATTTGATATTCATTGAAACCTTAAAGCTTGAAATGTCTTAAGTTATGGGATAGTTTTAGAAGGGCATTGGAGATTACAAATGGTACACCAGCTGGATGAGATAAAGTACTTAATAGAGCAACATGCCATTAGGAACACACTTAGCAACCACAATATGGATATAACCTACATTCCAATATGTACTAGTCTAATTGATATGATGGAGTTGACTAAGGATATAGGGGTGTTCCATTGCAACAACCCCCATATATTTAGTAGCAGTTGCAGCCTCACTTTCGTTTATTCAATAGCACCTGCATCACTCTAAGAGCCGTATGAGAAAACACAGATTGAGTTACCACCTACATATCATCAGGTCGATTCACCATCCACCTCAACTGAGCCTTCTTTGTAAGATTTTATTAACCAGTTGATTAAGAGTAACCTTCGATGGTAGCAAGGACTAATGTAACAATTTAGGGCTTGTAAAAATAATTGAGCCAGTTAACTTGTACATGGTGCCAACTGCAAGCTCATGAGTCCACTGGCTCTTTTCCCATACCCTTTTGACTCATGAGGGGAATATGCCAGAAATGCAATCACATGAGCTAGCTGAGTGGAATGACAAGAGTTAAGATGTGGTTAGGTCACTACATGAGACACCATAGGAGACATTGGTTGAGGAGATATCTCATGATCTTGTTTGTGATGAGAACTTGATCGAGTCCACATATATGGAGATTTCTGCTTCTTTAGAAGACCCCCTGGGTGACCTCTTGGCAAAATTCTCTGAGCTAGCTGCTGTTGACACTTTTGTTGGATTCATATAAGTTGATTATGAGGGTGACTATATCTGCCCCATGTGTCCAGAGATTAAGGCATGCCTGAGAAGAGATCTTTCAACACCAAACGATGACGATATTGTAGCTAATATTAAACTAAGTTGTTGGAGGAACAAGTTAAAGAAATCGCCTAACCTCTCCTCTCCACTATCCTTCTACCTTCAATTGAGGCATATGCTAATGGTTTTGAGTATGCACTACACCTTTCCTGGCGCCGTTTGAATATGGCCACTTGGTGACGATTCACAACTCCGAATCATTTGTGACATGACAGTTGGCTTACTTCATCTGGGTATGCGAAGGTTCTTAGATTATGCCTATGTGAAAAACAAATTTTGCCCCTAAGCCGCCTGTTTCATCATTATAGAGGTGCTTCCTAGGAGGATGTTGAGGCTATCAACACTGACCTATCAAGGCACCAATAGCAAGGATGGCAATGAATTCAAGATCACCTTATGAGATCCTAGAGGAAGCCGTAGATGCAAGCCTTAGTGAGAATTCCTGGATCGCTTCAAGTATAAGCCACCATGTTCTCATCAGTTTTTACCTTTTTAATTTTTTGTCTTGCATTTTATTTTTAGAATAAAATATGTTTAGTGTTAATTTTGGTATGTTAGTTATGTTATTTAGTTGGATGTTTTCCCATGGTGATCCTTGAGTTGTTAGCTTTAGGCATTAGACATTCATGGCTTAAGACTTCAACATGGTTGACTTTTCATCTCATTCTTTATGTTTTGCATGCTTGGTAAATTGATCTTTAATTACTTGGATTGAATATGTTGGACATGACCTATATGAGCTTTTGAGCCATATTTGGATGGCCATATCACATGTTATTCTTTTCCTTCTTGTATGTTTTGTTCCTTTATAGGATTTGTCACTCTAACTTGCTTTGATTCTTTTTAAGGCTACACCATTCATTTGCATACATGAACTTGATTAAGGCATTCATTTCGTGATTAGCCACTTAGCCAAATAGCCACCCTTTCATTTTCCCTTTTGCTTAGCACCTTTGAGCCTTTTTACCTATTCTTTGTTTTTAGCACATTTCAAGCCTAAAGTGAAAACTATGATTCTACCTAGTCTTAGGCAGTAGGAGACCATTAGTTACCATTAGCAATGTGCATTAACATAAGTATCAAGAGTTTGCATGAGGGCTTGCAAGACTTTAAGTATGGGGGGGTGCAAAGAGGTGAAAAGAGAAACTATAATGCACTTTCAAGATTTGCAGCAACTTCTCTTCTTCATTTGGATTCAACTCATTATTGGTTATGACAGGTAAAATTCTGTTGTCCCCAAGGAAGGCATACTTTAAGGTTGGAGATAAGGGCTACAACTCTAATTGTGGTGCTTCTTCAACATGTGTGTTCCCTTTCTCTATTGCATCGAACTCTAGATCTAAACTAATATGCTCAAATAGTGGTCCTGAGTTATCTACTTCTTCATTGATCTCCTGTTTTCCTTACTCTAAGACTTCAAAGCATTCCCAAGAAGATTCCAATTAAGGGAGTGGCTCTCCTTGGTCGAATGCATCCTAGACTAGAGGGGTAATCATATCTATGTTGATGCATTCCTCCTTCTTTCAAGGATGTTTCATAGCCTCATAAACATTAAGAGTGACTTCTTCATTCATTATTCTCAGCACTAGCTCTCCAATATGAACATTTATGAGGGCTCCTCTAGTTACTAAGAAGGATCTTCCCAAAATGATTGGAACCTCAATATCTGCATCCATATCTAGTATAATAAAGTATGCTGGGAAAACAAGTTTGTCTACTTTTACAAAAATATCTTCCACCATATCGATTGGATCTTAGCTGAATGATCTACTTGTTGAAGAGACATGGTTGTTGGCTTGAGTTCTCTCGTTCCTAATTGCTTGTAAATAGAGTAAGGCATCAAGTTAATACCAGCCTCTAAGTTACAGAGAGCTTTCTTGAAAGTCAAAGGACCAATAATGCAAGAAATGGTGAAGCTTCCTAGATCCTTAAGCTTTTAGGGAAGTTTCTTCTAAATGATTGTACTACACTCTTATATCAAGATCACCTTCTCGTTATCTTCTAGTTTCTCATTTTTGTAAGGATCTCCATCGTGAATTTTACATATGTTGACATTTGTTCAAGTGCTTCTAAAAAAATGTACTCTAAGAACTTCTCATATTGCTTGTCATATTTTTCCTTCTCGAGCAATTAAAGATAAGGGACTCGATTGTAAAGTGAAGGTGAAGGTATATATGGCTTGTCTAGTTTTGACCCATTCTTACTCCTTCTTTTTGGCTGCTCTTCCTTAAGGGAAATTTTCTTTGGTTCTCCATTTAATTGTGGCTCTTCTTTAGATTGACGTTAAGGTTGTTCGTGCTCATCTGACTTATCTTCCATTCTTGGCCCTTCATATGACTTGTCACTTCTCAATGTGATCATTTCACAAATTGCCTTCAAATTGGTCTATTTGTCAATTTTTCTTTTCCTTAACTTGACTTATTTGTGCCTTTTGTGTTTTGAGTTGTTCTGAAGTGTGTGCATATATTTCTCCAACATTGATCTCAGAGCTTCCTCATTTCCAGATAGCTCAACTAAATTAATAGTGTTTTGAATAGAGGAAGGATGTTTTACAATATTCACCTGCTCTAGAGGCTGCACTATAATTGCATGGACTGGCTGATCATTAAGTTGTTTAGTTAGGATGAGATCTGCGAACAAAATTCAGAATATTGTATCATAAGAAGCTTGGTAGTGTCTTTCTCACCCTCATTCTTCTTCTCCTTAACCTTGTTGAATGAACGAGAATAGTCAATGGCAGACATAATTTCCAATAACTCACATGTATTCATAAGAGTTTTAATATCTAAGAAGTCACTAGCTGCGGCATCAACCAAAAGCTTGGTGGAGGAATTAAGTCCACTGTAGACAATCTGAATATGTTCCCAATCAGGTAAAGAATGTCCTAGACATATGCTCAATAGCTCCTCGAATCTTTCCAATGCTTCATGTAATGACTCTTCTTCTTGCTGAGAGAAACTAGTGATATCATTCTTCAACTTGAGGTACCCTTGACGTAGGAAAGTATTTTGCAAGAAATTTCTACTTCAACTATTCCCATGTAGATATGCTGCCAGAAGCTTAAGCATGAAGCTATGCCTTAGTTGTGTCCTTTAAGGAAAAATGGAATAACCTAAGCAGAATTACATCACCGCTCACTTCTTTATGCTTCAATGCATCACATAGTTGCAAGAAACTATGTAACACCCTAATAGTCCCACATTATGCTTAAGTCATATTATGGAATTACTAGTTATTACTTTTGCTTACAGAACTAGCATTACCATTTGAAAATACTTTTATATGAAAATAGGGCTAAAATTTTTTTTTGAACAATAACGAATAAACTATTTTGAAAACAAAGAGCCATGAACGCATAATATAAATATCGCTATCTCTTAAATACGGTGCGAATAAAATAATTAGAAGCAACAAGAATAACAACAATCTTAGATAAACATAATATTCATTCCATGGCCATCATAGTTAAGATAATAATAGTAATACCAGAAGTCATACATAAAGATAATGATGGGTCCGATACCTACTGTTGGCCCTACAAAAGAACCCTAACTGAATACATCATAAAGGAAAATACATAAGAAATCTCTACTGCCCGAGCATGCCATAAAATAAAATGATAACCCTATAACTACGAACAAAAAGGGCTATCATCGTGCTCAGCTCCACATGCAATCACCATATTACTCATCAGGTGAGAAGAAATTGTTCCCGAATCCACCGGGAGTAGCATCACCACATCCTCCTCCTCAGGCACAGCCACGCCCACGAGGTATAGCACGGGTACGAATGAACCTGCGACCACAAACTGGGGGTGGAGTGAGATGAGGGGCGGCTGAAGAAGAGGATGAATCAGACTTCAGGCATATCATAGATGGGTAAGAGGGCTCGGATGGGTCAGTCTCCACATGATAGCTTGGATGGGAAGGCTCTGAGGGATCAGAATCCAATGAGATGATCGGAGTCAGACGAGTATCTGAGTTAGTCTCATCGTCAGTAGGGTATCTCGGCGGCTGAAAGTAGGGACGGATGTCATCCAGGATAACCTCGCCGTATGGCTGATGTGGTCAAAAAAATGGGCTCGTAACTGGAACCTGAAACGAATGGTGGTGGAAGATGTAGACCCTCATCGCTACGCTCACAAACATCACTGAGGCATTTAGCACCGGGTCAAAGCACTAACACCATATTGGAAACCTAATGAAGATCACCATTATGCTCGACATCGACATCCTTTGAAGATGACACGGAAATGTAGGAGTGAGAAATACTAGATTTCTTAGTAGGATCGCGACTAGACAAACGCTGTGTCATCGTCATCGTCCTAGTCACATCGGGTTTAATTATAAAAATAGTGGACAGATATAAGTTCAATTTTAATAATTTCTGAAAACGTGAATCCCGAAGCAGATTGCTTTTAAGTTTATCATCATATTCATAACATCATACATAGGCATACATGCTAACACATGGGATAAACATTCATAATGCGTATGAGAAATATAGAAATATGCATGACTATGCAATTCATCAACTTGTTCATGGTTCTACTTTGACTCTACTTTCAATTTTTAGCACGTGCTTAACATTCTTTACATTTCCTTTGAAATAGACTGCTTTTGGACATGAGCTCATTCCATGACCGTCGTCACGCAGTACTAACCAAATCAGACTAAGCCGATATTGGTTACCTCTAAATTGGAGAGTCCTCCATGTCACCTTTGCCTTCCCCATAGAGGTTCCTTAAGCCTTTGTAGATCACCATCTCTCACTTCCCTTACCGAAGTGATTGAAGGGTCATATCCCATTCTTTCTTTTCTTGTTGTTACACTTTACATGCATAATACTTCTTCGACTAGACACATGCACTGATATGACTATGTACATATTTTGACGGAAATCCAGTAGTAACGGCTAGACCGGAGCTTTTCCAAAATGCTAATTATAAAACTTTCAACCAATAGTCCATATCATATCATCACACTAAAGGGGTTCAAACTTGTCATTCATCATGCAGAATGACATCATACATTCATATCCTAAAGGGGTTCATAGTTGTATTATTTTTTATGAGACGTCTTATGTGTCATCATATAATTTCTCATGGTTACCTATGAGAGAATCACATGGTTAAAATGAATGTGTGAAATCTTTTAGTTACTTAGCCCTTAGAGGAATTTACTTTTTACTTTGGTACATGTCTTATGAAACACTTGTTCAAATTAACTAAGTTAGGTTATTATTTTCTTTCCTTGAGATAGTGCACTTAGTGATTCCTAGGATTATGGTATACTCAGAGGCCCTAATCATACTTTTGTTCCTAAGGTGTTTGAGATTCCTCTAATCCTTGGGTCATGACAATGCATAACCACACTCATGGACCCAACCACACCATATTCACTAATCACCAAGGGTGATTTTTAACTTATCCAAGTTGCAAAGTTTCAAACTTTTATCACTAACATAACAAGATCTTACCTTAAATATTATAAAAGTTATCATTCTTTATAAAGTAATTTTAAAGTTTCATTCTTTATGAAAGCAAGTGTCTCTAAAATTATACTCTTGTCTTAAAGATTAAATCTTTATGAAATAATGATACAAGATACCAACTTTTGAATTAAAAAGTCTTGTCCTTTATGAAAGTTGACACTTTTACTTATTCTAAGACCATCAAAGTCTCAACTTTATGATTTAAAGTTGTCTTAAAGCCAAAACGATTCCTACTTTATGAACTAATGATATAAAACATTAACTTTAAAGTTAGAAAGTCTTGATCTTTATAAAAGTTAACACTTTTATGACTCAAAAGTGACATTCTTGCTTAAAGCTTAAAACTTTACTAATATGTTCATCTCAAGATTCCACCTTTATAAGACTAAAGTGCAAGCTTATAACTTTATGACTTAAAGTAACCTTCTTGATTAAAGTTTAAAATTTTATGAAAGGATTTACATCTAAGAGTCAATCTTTAAAACATAAAGTGACAAGATATCATTTCTATAACTTAAAAAGACTTCATATTCCAAAAAGCTTAGACTTTTATATATAATCTTGTCTTCTAGACAAGATAAAATGAAACTTTAAGTAAGCACAAAGATTGCGCCACTTTTAAGGTTGCAAGTAACAAACTTCCTGAAATTTCATGCATCAAGAAAGAAAAATAGAAGTTTTAAAGCACTTAAAGAAAGTAACTTTTCAAAAATCAAGAACACTCTTGAACAACCATATGAACTTATTTTACCAAAAATAGAAACTTTTGCTCATGAAGAGCATGAAAGATTTTCTCAAGCTTTCACTTGAAGATCTTGGTTATCAGAGGAACCAAGCTTCAAGCTTTCTTGAGCAAACAAAATAGAAGAGTGAAGATCACTACCTAGGGGTGAAGATGGCATCCTTTGCAAGAGGAGAAGAAGATGAAGGCTCTTCCTTGATGATGTTGATGGCGGTTTTGGATGATCAAAGAGAGAGCTCTTAAGTTCTCTTGAAAATGAAGCTTGTAGTGTTTAGATCTTGTCTCCAAAGACCAAAAGATGTGGTCTTTGAAGGGCTAAGTGAGAGTTTTGCTTACGGTGGTGGTGGAGAAAGGAAGAAGAAGATGAAGAAGAAGAAGAAGAAGAGAATTTTAGAGAGAAGTGAGAGGATTTGAGAGTTAGAGAGAGAATAGGAAGTGTGAAAATGAAAAGTGAAGGTGTGTGCATGTGTATGTGTTGCCGTAACATGCTCCAATGGAGGGAGGGAGATATTTCCTTAGTTTTGTGTTAATAAAGGTTTAGGGAGACAAATTGGATGATGGGGGAACAAATCAAGTACTTACTCTTACATAAAGCATTCATGTCTAATGCTTTATACTTTAGTGCCATCACCTTTGCTTTATTGTCTAGTTGGCTAAATTTGAATTTAATCATGTATTAAGTGCTCTTGCAACTTAATTAACATGATTAAGCAAGGATTAATGATTAATACACAAGAACATGCTTAACAAAAATTAATCTTACGATTAAACTTAATTATCCTTAATTAAACTCGATTAAGCTAATTAGGGGTGATTAGTGCTTAATTAAGCTATTAAAAGTCTAACTTGTAACAACACCCTAATAGTCTCATACTATACTTAAGTCATATTATCGAATTACTAGTTGTTACTTTTGCTCGCGAGACTAAC
Organism: Pterocarpus macrocarpus; assembly: GCA_031439585.1. Lineage (NCBI taxonomy): Eukaryota > Viridiplantae > Streptophyta > Magnoliopsida > Fabales > Fabaceae > Pterocarpus > Pterocarpus macrocarpus. Next base: position 11,138,082 of record CM062514.1, read on the forward strand.
ATTATCATTTGAAAATACTTGTAATGAAAATAGGGGTAATCTTTTTTTTGACAATAACGAATAAAATGTTTTGAAAGCCAAGAGCCATGAGCACATCGTGAATGTATAATATAAACATTGCTATCTCATGCATATAGTGCGAATAAAAGAAACAGAAGCGACAAGGGTAACAATAGTTTGATAAACATATTCCATAGCCATTCATAGTCAAAATAATAATACCAAGAGTCATACATGGTGATATAATGGGTCCAATATCTACTGTCAGCCCTACAACAGAAACCTAACAAATACATCTGCAAAGGAAATACAAAGAAAATCCCATCCACCCATACATGCCAAAAGAAAATGATAACCCTAGCTACAACTAAAAGGGGCTATCCTTATGCTCAGCTCTGCATGCACTCATCACCACATTACTCATCTAAAGAGAAGAAATCGTTCCCAAAACCACCCATAGCAACATCACCATGTCCTTTTCCCCGGGCATGCCTACGCCCATGAGGCACAGCATGGGTATGAATGAACCCATGACTGTGAAGCGGGGGTGGAGCTAGGCCAGCAGACAAAGTAGAAGAATCGAAGATAGGCGAATCATTGAAGGCTGAGACGGCTCCGAACGATAGGAACCCACGGAATAAGTGAGGTATGATGACTTAGAAGGATCCATCTCTATCGACGTAGTCAGCATCAACCAAATGTCAGAGTCAGAATCCCCATTCGTCGAGTACCTTGGAGGATGAAAAGGCGGACAGACGTCATCCATGGTAATGTCCTCGAACGGCTTGTGAGGGCAAAAAAACGGACTTATCACAGGTGCACGGAATTGGCGGCTATGGAACATGTAGGCTCGCATCGTTGCTTGAGTAGTCAGCACCTAGTCAAAGTGCCAGTATATCACCAAGAACTCAACGAAAATCACTGCCGTGCCCGACGCCGGAATCCTCTGAAGACGACATAGAAACGTAGGAGTGAGAAATACTAAATTTCTCAGTAGGATCGCGACTAGACAAACACTGTCATCGTCATTGTCCCAGCCACGTTGGGTTTTAATTATGAAAATGGTGAACATGTGTAGATTCAATTTTAATGGTTTTGAAAACTTAAGCCCCAAAGCGGGTTACTTTTAAACTTAACATCATAACTATATCATCATAACTCAACATATGTATGGAAGCATAGAATAAATATTTATAATGCATAAGGACAATACCAATGCATGTAATAAAATGCAACCTCATAGACTTGACCATGGTTATACTTTGACTTTACTTTCGTTTTTAGCACGTGCTTAACATTCTTTACTTTTCCTTTGAAATAGACTGCTTTTGGACATGAGCTCAATCCGTGACCATCGTCACGCAATACTAAACCAAATCAGACTAAGCCGATATTGGTTACCTCTAAGTTGGAGGGTCCTTTATGTCACCATTGTCTCCTTCATAGAGGTTCCTTGAGTCTTTATGGATCATCGTCTCTCATTTCCCTTATTCGAGTGATTGAAGGGTCATATCCATTATTTTTTTTCTTATAATTATACTTTATGCACATCGTACTTCTTTGATCAAACACATGCAATGATATGACTAAGTCCATAGTTTTGACAGAAATCCAGCAGCATGACGGCTAGATCGGAGCTTCCCCAAAATGCCAATCTTAAAACTTTCAATCAACAGTCCATATCATTTCATCACACTAATCATTCAATCATGAGATAGGGCTCAATCAACTTGGCATTTATTGTAATGTCCTCCTCTATGCAGTACTATGCTTAAGTCATAGTACCACACTCTGGAGTTGTTACTATTACCTGAGCGGACCTTATCTGATAGCAACTTCAGCCGTCTTTGAGTCTTCTCAAGCTATCTGGAGATAACACAGAAACAGGAGTGAGAATTTTAAATTCTCAGTAGGATTCACTAAGAAATTTCATACCAATTTCAATTCTAATCACAATATACATGCAAAATCAACCATAATCCATCATCATCACTCCAAATCACATTAGAATCATGCAAGAAAGTGGGAAGAAAGTGGAGTCCCAATCAGCCCAATTCAAAGAAAACAAGAAGCTAGATTGAATTCCTACCTTGTCTAGTTGAAATCTTGTTGGTTTGATGTCTTAATGAGACTTGAAGAGGGGTTGAAGATGGAGTGGAGATGAGTGTGTATAGAAGAGAAATGAAGAGAGCTCAACTCCTTATGTTGGCCGAATTACACAAGGGAGAAGGAAGGAATTATTTCAAGACTTTTGAAGCAAGTTGTTACATGATTGGTGGATGTGTGTTGGTCATTCAACTTGATTTGTGGTTGCCTCCTTTGGCTAAAAGTGGCAACACATATGGGAATGTTTTGGCTAAATCTTAGCCATCCATCCTAGGCACTCATAGTATAAATTCTATTGGTTTAGTTCTGACTGATTAAAATACCAAAATCTTGCCAATTTCTCCTAAATCGGTAAACGGGTTTTAGAAAAATTCTATGAGGTTTCCTATATTCCTAATCTAATTTCATCAAATCTAATCGTTCTAAATCACACTTAATTGGCTTTAAATGAATGCTCAATCAAATTCTATTTAGTCACAATTGTTTGATAAAAAATCGAATAACTTGGTTGAAAATGATAAAATTTTTCGGACGTTACATTCATCATGCCGAATGGCATAATACATTCATACCCTAAAAGGGTTGATAGTTGTATTATTCTTTGTGAGACATCTTATGAGTAATCATATGATTTCCCGTTGTTACCCATGAGAGAATCATATGGTTAAAATAAATGTGTGAAATCTTTTAGTTAGAGGAATTTACTTTTTACTTAGGTACATGTCTTATAGAGCACTTGTTCAAATTAACTAAGTTAGATTATTTCTTTTCTTGAGATAGTGCACTTAGTGATTCCTAGGTTCATAGTATGCTCAAAGGCTCTAATCATACTTTTGTTCCCATGGAGTTTGAGATCCCTCTAATCCTTGGGTCATGACATCGTATAACCATACTCATAAACCTAATAACACCATGTTCACTAATCACCAAGGGTGATTTTTAACTTATCCAAATTACAAAGTTTCAAGCTTTTATCACTAAAATAACAAGATCTTACCTTAAGTATTATAAAAAGTTACCATTCTTTATAAAGTAGTTATAAAGTTTTATTCTTTATGAAAGTAAGTGCCTCTAAAATTATACTCTTGACTTAAAAATTAAATCTTTATGAAATAATGATACAAGATACTAGCTTTTAAACTAAAAAGTCTTCTTCTTTATGAAAGTTGACACTTTTATTTATTCTAACACTATCAAGGTCTCAACTTTATGGTTTAAGGTTGTCTTAAAGTCAAAAGGGTTCATACTTTATGAACTAAGGATATAAAACATTAACTTTAAAATTAGAAGGTCTTGATCTTTATAAAAGTTGACACTTTTAAGCATTGTTTTGACTCAAGATCTAAATTTTATGAATTAAATCTTGTAAAACAACACTTTTATGACTTAAAGATTTCATTCTTGACTAAAGTTTGAAACTTTATAAAAGATCTTGTCTTTAAGGTTTGATTTCTAAGACATAAAGTGACAAGATATCATTTCTATAACTTAAAAAGGCTTCATATTTCAAAAAGCTTAGACTTTTACATGTAGTTTTGTCTTCAAAACAAAATAAAATAAGACTTTATGAAGGCACCAAAACTTGTGCCACTTTTCATGCATCAAGAAGCAAACTTTTAGAGTTTTATTCTCTTGGAATGTTCATAGTCTTATCAAATCATGAAAAATATTTAGAGATGAAACTTTTCTAACCATAAGCTCATCATAAGAAAAGGAACAAACTTTAAACAAAAATCACCAAGAGCATCATTCTTTTTCAAGCAACTTACAAGAAACACTAAGATCTCATGCATCAAGAAGAATAAATAGAAACTTGAAGCACTTAAAGAAAGGAACTTTAAAAGAATCGAGAACACTCGTGAACAAGAACATGAACATATTTTACCAAAACTTTTGCTCATGAAGAGCATGAAAGATTTTCTCAAGCTTTCACTTGAAGATCTTGGTCATGAAAGGAACCAAGTTTCAAGCTTTCTTGAGTAAACAAAATGAAAGAGAGAAGATCAGTACCTAAGCTTGAAAATGGCATGTTCTTGAAGGAGAAAATGAAGAAGATGATGGCTCCTCCTTGATGATGATGGTGGCGGTTTTGAATGAACAAAGAGATAACTCTTGAATTCTCTTGAAAATGAAGCTTGTAGTGTTTAGATTTTGTCTCCAAAGACCAAAAGATGTGGTCTTTGAAGGGCTAAGTGAAAGTTTTGGTTATGGTGGGGGTGGAGAAAGGAAGAAAAAGATGAAGAAGAAGAGAATTTTAGAGAGAAGTGAGAGGATATGAGAGTTAGAAAGAGAATAGAAAAACACAAAATGAAAAATGGATGTGCATGTGGGGGGTGGCCATAACTCATAAAGGGAGGGAAGGAGATAATTTTGTGTTATTTTGTGTTAATTAAGGTTTAGGGAGATAAATTGGATGATGGGAGAACAAATCAAGTACTTACTCTTACATTAAGCACTCTTGTCTAATGTTTTATACTTTAGTGACATCACCTTTGCTTTATTCTCTAGTTGACTAAATTTGAATTTATTCATGTGATTAAGTGCTCTTGCAGCTTAATTAACATGATTAAGCAAGGATTAGTGATCAACACACAAGAACATGATTAACAAAAATTAATCTTGCGATTAAGCTTAACTATCCTTAATTAAACTCAATTAAGCTAATTAAGGGCTATTAGTGCTTAATTAAGCTATTAAGGCTCTGATTTGCTTAATTAGAGGTTATCTAATCTCGATTAAGCATTCCCTTGACTTTATCATTAAAGTTAACTCATAAACACTTCATTATCCCTTAATTAAGCCTTAATCTCATAATTTCTCATTAATGCCTAATTACTTAGGATTATTGAGGTAATTTAGCACGACATGAAATTGAGGATGTTACATGACTTGCTTCATTAAATATTCTCTAATCTCGATTAAGCATTCTCTTAACTTTTCTTCTCATAATTAACTCATAAACACCTCGTTAATCCCTTAATTAAGTCTTAATCTCATAGTTTCTCATTAAGTGCCTAACTACTCAAGGTTACTGAGGTAATTTAACACAACACAAAATTGAGAATGTTACAAACTAGCTATGTGAATATGTGGATCTTCGAAAGGAAGTCCTCCACACTGATTTTGCAACACCAATTTGACTAAGAGATATGTCAAGTCCAAATTTTTCAACTTCAACTGCTGGACTTACTATGTTTGACATGCAATCACCTACAGCTGGACTGACGTATTCAATTATAGTCTTTTTCATGGCGTGATTGCTCATGGTGTCAATTCAAAGGTACCTAAAAATCATAGAAGCAAAAGTGAAAATAAAATATAAAGAGACAAGAAAGTTTTGCCTAAACTAGCATCCTTTTTTTGGTACTAAAGATATTAACTAAAATCTAATCCCTGACAACAATGTTAAAAACTTGATAGGGCTTTTTCACTGTGGTTAGGAATTTTTTTTTTTCCTTTTTCCCTACTATATTAGCAAGTGCACTAAGTCAATCAAGTAATAAAGTAGTGATCAATAAAGTATCATTTTCACAAGGATTAAATTAGCTCTAACAACCAATTCACTAACAAAAAAGGTATTTAGGCTACTAAAAGGTGTAGAATGTTGTGACTATGAAATATGCAATGAATTATTGAGCAAAATATTAAGCAAGACTATGAGAATGAGGAATTGAACTTCAAGGCAAGACAAATGCTAGGTTTGACTTCACCTAGGATTCCAATGAGTATTGACCTTCTATATTTAACTAAATCCAATTATCTAATTGATAGGAAGGGATCTTTTTTATAATTAGCTCCAGATTCTTAATTTTATTCTAAACCTTAAATGACAACCGGACTTCATTGTTAGCTCCAATGCCTTTCAGAAATCGTTCTATGGCTGTGAACTAGAATGAGCTTTAAGGTTTTGATTAATACCAAATCAGAGTTTAAGCTAATATTCTTGTATATAAACAATTTGTTTGTTGAAATGTTTTCTTTTGTGATAAAAGATCTTAATCGTGTGCATTAACTGCTTGAGAAACAACAAAGCTTTGTTATCCACTGATTTTTTATTTGAATATACTTGATATGGAATATATGCTTTGTGTACTTCTTAAGCTATCACATCAAAAATAGAAAGACAAGTTCAGAAAGATGAAACTTCAACATCAGAAGGGAAAACATGCCTCAAGAACAAACACTGTTATTAAGAAAAATGACTCTGTCTAGAAGGGATATCTCCGGAAACATACTTCTCACGAAGTATTACACCTTCAAAGCTTCCTCTGCACGCTTCATAGACAAATTCAAAATAGTCAAAAAGGTGATTTGACAAGATGCAGAAGAGGCATTGACAAGTCTAAATAGTTGGTAAACCAACAAACGACTACTTTTCCACTTCTGTGGAAGCTTTGAAGAATGTGAAAAAGGAAGGCTATTTCTTCTCTGTCCAGTCATAGACCAGCAGACCAAAAGAATCACAAGGATCAAGGCCTGCGAGCTTCAACGGTCATATTTCGAAGTCTATATAAGGCTGGAAGTCGAATAAAGAATAGTTAGACAAATTGAATACCTCTTATGTAAAAATAGCTTCCTTCTTTCATCCTTCTCGACATTTGTAACACTAGAAAGTTACTCATCATAGCTCCAGTTCAAAAGAAAATCTTCTCTTCTGTTTTGTAATAGATAATATTCTCTCTTTGAGAATTTAGAGAAGTCACACACACAAAACTTTATTGTCTATTCTCTATCAAGAGAGTTAGTGTGAGTGTTCAAACAAACATATTGTTTATATAAATTATATCCAAAGCTAGTAGTGGTCAGTGTGAGATTGGAGAGACTACGAAAATACTACTCAATAGAAAAACTTGGAGAGGCTTGAGAAAAGACTACTAGTTTGAAAGAAGCTTGGAGAAGCTTGGACAAAGAATACTCGTGGTTTATAAAATCTCAACAAAGAGTTAGGGACTGGAAGTAGGCAAGCGGTTGGCCGAACCAATATAAAAATCTCTTGTGTGATTCTTCTATCCCTTATCTTCATATGATTTTATCACATAAGTTCTTTTCTTCGTATACTTAATCTGAAAAAGTTTTATAACTGTTATAAGATAGAACAAAATAGTTTCTAAACTAACAAAATCACATCCGTAATCCAAGTCTTGGACTTGAGATTATTGTTTTAATATAAGTTTTTCAGATTATAAGGTTCATTGAAAGCAAGATTCAACCCCTCCTTCTCGTGCTATCTCATCCAACATTCCTATATATGGCAAAAGACATTATTGTTCTACAATTTCCCTTGATTTATGTCCCATGACTATTCTACACTATTTATAGACAAATAGGCAAATACTAGCTTTCATATCATATTCTAAGCGTGTACCTAGATTCTTCTTAATCTACACAACTCTAAAATCAATCTAAGCGTGGCCAATTCCATAAACAACATTAAGCATCAATATAAAAATGTCAATTAGAGAAAAATGAATTCATTAAACAAACAAGGTTCAAGAGATAATCATCATCATCCTTCTCCTAAACTACATCTTCAAAACAAGAGATTAGCCACTCATAGTCAAAACATCCAATCTAGAAATAGAAGAAGACATTCTAAACATGAGATAGGAATAGTAGAAATAATAAAGATAAATCCTTTGTGGCCAATCTTCTTTCCTCCAAGAAAACAAGGATTCCTCCTCAAGAGCCCTAGCATGTAGCTACCTCCTCTTTCCCTTGGTGTGCTCCTCTTTTTTCTCAAAATTAAGATTTGGTGTCTTAGTGTCAAAAGCATGTAAATGTCTCAATGTTTGAAGCCCTCTAGGTTAGATCATTAATCCCCCTTTAACTAATGATTAAGGTTGAGATCATGCCCTCCCCACTGGGTCGAATCATTTTCGCACAAGTCCAATTAGCCTTAGGTTATATGACCATTCAGGTAGGAAAGCCTAATTCACATTCTGTTGCAGGGTTCAATCTAGAGTGTCAACTTGCAAGCTGTGCAGCGCTCTATACGGTTGGAATTAGCCTTTTTTAAGTATAAATCATTGTACATCTTTTTGTTAGTGTTCCAATGCCACAAGAACCGCATTAATCGGACTTTTGCAACGGGAGATATTGGTGAAATATTGAGTAGAGGTCAAGTTAGACAAGATCAAGATAGATTTGCTTCTCAATATTGCAACTTGATTTTCACCTGGAATCTTTGAGAATTGGAATTTGTGATCAAAAGAAAAGTTAGAGATCTTCTCATGGTCTTTCTAGAACATCTTGAATCATTTCAATCTAATCCCTACAAATAGAGATACGAATTTTTCTTTATCAGCATATTTTCGAAATAACTCCAATTTGGTCCCAAGATACTCAAATTATTGCCTTAAATTTCTTCCTTACAATAATTGAGATAAATTAGCCACAAAACCTCCAAAATGGATGAATAATCACAAATTAATATTAAACCCAATAGATATACATGGAGTCCAATTATCCTATAGAATGGCTAAAATCCACAAATTAAGCACAAAATCATGTCAAATCTAGCAATAAATGAGTGTACATTTTACACTCATCATGGTGGTTTCCCAGATGACCATAAGTCTGCATCAGGTCATATCTTTATGTTGATAAGGGGGGTTGTTTCTTTGAAAAGTGCTAAACAAATACTTACAATTATCTCAGCCATAGAGGCAAAGTTTATAGTTTGCTTTGAGGCTACACTTTAAGCGATATTGTTGAAAATTTGTTGTAAGTTGGTATTTTGGAGAGTGTCCTAGGCCTCTAACCATAGATTATGACAACGCTACTGTGATATGAGTATCTAAAAGCAGTCAAAGCATTTTGATGCAAAATTCATGTTAGTTAGAGAGAAGATTTAGGAGTCTCAAACTCATGTCAAGCATATTTGTTTAACAAAACTTATAGTTGTTGATCCCAAAACCAAAAGGGCTACTCATTAAAGTTTTCTTGTTTATGTAACCCATATGGGTGCAATGATGCCTTTTTATGTTTTGAGTTAGTCAGAGCTTGTTCGGTAGTTTCATTGTAACCTCATATTTTCTAATGTCTTAAGACATAAAGTAGTGATTATTGTTGCTATTATTATTTTATTCTATGCATCTTAATGATTGATATCATAATTTGTATAAGGCAATATTGTGGAGACATTTTTGATGCAGTCTTATATTGTTATTATGCTGAGATATTTTATGGAATATTAGAAAGCATCTTGGGTAGATGCTTATGCTACCATATATTGTTATTGTGCGCACTTTTATGTCAATACGACACATCATGAGATATTTTGGACCTAGTCTCATTTTGTTGTTGTAATGAGATTTGGGAAATCTCATGTCGAATCTTCAGTGGATACTTGGCCATTTTGTTGGGAATTGTACTTTGATCACATATTGGCATGCAATTTTGATTTGCATTATCATTTACCATTACCACATTTTGTTGGGTCACTGGATTGTGAGTATCTTGCATGTATGATATTCGTACTTCTTCGAGTATAGCATTCTACATTGTTGAGATACTTGTTATCCCATTCTGGACCATTGGTTGAGAGTACTAGCTCAATTCTTGGAATGGCCACATATTTTTTAATTAATGTGGAGAACTTTTTGGATTTATGTCATCCAACTTGGAGGCTGTTTGAAAATTTTATATGCACTTGCATAACTCAACATCATAAGTTATGAAAACCCAAATTAGTTGGATGCCAAAATAATTAGAGAATTTGTTTAAGCCTAAAATTTGTGAACACTATTATTATTTGGCCTATTGTTGTTATTGGTGGATATATGTTTATGAGTCTTTCGTGTATATTTGCCATGATGGGTAAGTTTAAGCCATTTGGTTGGTTATTTTACACAAGAGAGATATCTCTGCTCCCAATCATAAATAGGTATCTGATTGTCCCATTAAAATTATGACACAAACCCTAACTATTTATGGAATAGAAGGAGTTTCTCTCCATATTTTCTGCAATCTGTCATCTCTAATTTACGGATGGCCATAAATATACTATCTTCAATCATTCCAGATAATTCGAATACCAAATCTATGGTAATTATTATACATGTCATACTTGGATTTAAATTAACCACTCAAATGTAGGAATTTAATAATTATTTGTTTTTGTATTGAAATGATAAAGTTCGTAAAGAATTTATTTGGCAGTTAAAGAAGCTCAAAAAATGGAAAAAAATTTATTAATAAGTTTAAGTAAAAAATTATATCACTTGTTAACCTAAAATTTTAAGATATTAAAGTTTATGGTACTTTTTATTTATATAATCCTTGATTTTTTAACTCGCTTGTTATCAATATTTTCATCAATCACACATAGAATTTATAATAGAACTTGTATAAATCTAACATAGCAACCAAAGATGTTTGTCTTTTCTTTTCAATAAAGTGACCATATTGCAGTCTAATTCCTGCACTTATTTTGGCTGAGTTAGAGAAAATTTCAAATGAGATATACTATTTGAACATACCTATTAATATACACCAATTATATATACTTTTATATTGAAAGTTTACTTAACTCTAACTAATCTCAGTTAAATCAAGTCAATCCATTATACTAATAAAGCTCTCTTAATAGTAATATCTTGATTCATAAAGCTCAAATTCAATATTTTATTTAAGAGGACAAGTTCCAAATCACTTAAATCAATTAAACATTAGTCTAATCATAAATATTATGTGAGATACATATTAAAAATTTCACCTAAATTATAAAATATTTTAAAAATAAGTCTAAAAATAATGTTAAGAAAATCATTTCACTTTGATTCGGGCCGCAAGTTAAGTGACATAGAATTGAGTCGTAAAAGCAACCTCCGAATGTAATCTAATATTGGGATATCTTCTCAATCTCACATTTGTTTTTGTTTTTATTTATTTATTTGTGTGTAGAACTTCAATCTCTCATTTTTAACCAAACCTTCACCCCACACTCTCTCCTAATCTCTCATCCTCCCCCAACCCATGCAAAGTGCATAGTGCATGCATGCACAAACCCCACTTTCACCTCCCATGCAAGCGACGTTCCTCTCTCCCCTCCGGCCTAACATCCCCAAATTGCTGCACCATCCCTTCTCCTTCTCCTTCTCCTTCTCTATCCCCACCCCACCGCTCCCCATACTTTCATGGAGGAGCGGGTCCCGCCGCCTACAATTTACACCAACCAGAGCCAAGGCTCCCAACTCCAATTACCAAACTTCAGCAATGGAACCTACGTTGTCCAGGTCCCTAGGGACCAAGTCTACCGGGTTCCTCCTCCGGAAAACGCCGGCATCGCCGAGCACCACCGGAACTCGACAAAGAGGGTCCAGAAGAGGAAACGATGCTGGACTTACGTGCGAATCATTGCATACATCGCCATTGCTCTCTTTGTTGGTGGCCTCTTAGGTGGCTTTTTCCTCATGCTAAATAGGCCTAAGGACCCTAGGTTCTCCATCCAACACTTTCATTTCCACAATGCAACCAACCCAACGTACAACATCACTTTACATGTCTACAATCCAAATTCAGGAGGAGGCATCTTCTACAAAGAAGGGCATGTTTCCCTCTCGACGAGGCAACGTGAAATCGCTTCAGGTGCGTATCCAACTCTCTTTCAAGCACGTCGTAGCTCAACGGTGGTTACCTTAGCCTTGAAAGGATTGAAAGGTAAGTTGCCTAAGGTGGTCCATGAGAGCGAGACAAAGGATAAGAAGAAAGTGCATGTCACGTTCTCTTTAACCATGCACCTCCCTGCACAAACGAAAATGGGGAAGTTGCATGGTGGGACAAAGAAATACGACGTTACGTGCCAAGTGACGGTGGATACGTTGGCCAAAGCCAATCGTGTGCTTTCTCAGGATTGCCAAACCAAACGACACTAGCTGCTAGCGCCTCCAAGGTTAGGTCTTTTTTTATTTCTTATTTTTTGTTACACTTTTCTTTTTGCTCATGAATACTCGTGGCTTTAAACCTTGAGTCTTTTGAGTATTTAGCACTAGTATGGACGTAAATAGTTGACATGAAGGAAAGAATTTTGTTGTTTCTCTTCTAATTCTTAGATCTACCCATTTCTAGATTCAGGTGCTGTAAATTTTTAAGTTTTAATTTCTTGGATATTGTTGGATTTGACCAAACATTAACATGTATATTTTAGTCTTAATACATCATGTAGAAATTTCAAATTATCTGTCATTTCCCTTATAAATGTTAAGCGCTATTAATTTCTAGTATTAATTTGTTTTCAATCATAAGAAAAGTAAAATAAAAAAATCAGATAAAACATCAAGGATTTCGATACAATAGAAAATATAAGTTGGAAAACATTATTTAGAGTGAAAGATTTTCGTCCCTTTCAAACGAAAAGCTTTAGCAATAATAGTTTTTCTCTTAATTTCCTTAAACCCAACCGTGATTTCCGTCCAAAAGTTCATCTCATTGGTTCTGACTGATAGAGTTTTAGGTTGCTTAAAGATATTGTCAATATAATCTTTATAAATACTTGAATAACATTCTCCCAATTAGCTAGTTTTTGGAGTTTGAGTGAAGCCTACTGAATTTTAATATCATGTGATTATTATTGAGCCATTATGCTCCATATGCCAATCATGGACTTGAGGGGGTGTTAGAGTCCCACATCATTTAAAGATATGATAAAGATAATCTTTATAGTATTTGGGCAACCCTCTCCTGTGAACTAACTTTTGGAGTTGAGTTAGTCCCGTTCAATTTTAAAAACATCACTTTTCATAAGATTTCATAGCTATATTATTCATATTGAATAGTATTGCTACTATAAGTATAGTCGTTAAATGAAATAAAATCCTAATAACCTCTTGATCAAAAGCCAATGTCCAATTATATTAGCAAAAATTATAGCTGCTTATTTTTCTTCTAAAAAAAAATAAAAATTCAAAATATTTGATGTGGAAATGGATAAGTGTGATTAGGCTAAAAGTCTTAAATTTATTTTCTTTCTAATCAAATTTTCTGTCAATACTTTCTTCTCTGTTAAGTATATACCGGACATGAGCACACTAACGTAACACAAGGATTATATACATGAATCGACGGGTGTAGTTTCTTAATTCAATCAATTAGCTGCTCAGTTAACCTTTTATTTTGGGACTAAAATGAAAAATTGTACGACCCACATGTATGTTTTGTTCTACATTTATAAAATTGATTTTGCCAAAATTGATTTTAGTTAAAAGTGATTTTGAAGTAAAGTGAGTCATATTTGATAGTTTGATTTAAGAAGTGATTTTATCAAAATTAATATTGTTCGAATAGTATTAATTGTGATCCAAGCATAAACAAGAAAATGTTGCCTCTGACTAGAATCAATTCTAGCCCCCGAACCAACTTCTAAAAAAGAAGAATCAAACAAGTGCTGAAAATGGACAAACCCACGTTTATGTCTCTAAACCCATTTTTTGCCGTTTTTTAAGGAATGGAAAAGTGGAGCCACACCCTATAAGACATAACAAAGAAATGTGATTTAAATATGGGAAATGTTTTTTAACATATACTTTATAGACATCAAATACTAACGTGATCGAGGCATGAGTATATAAAGATGAAAATACGTTGTGTGTAATTATACGAGAGAAATATTATATTTAGTGTTAAATTGTGATGTTCAAATAATATCACTCTTTTAATATTAGGTCACAAGAATTTGAAAAAATATTATGGAGTAATATAATAAAGACATTTTTTAGTAAACATAATGGATATTAAATATGTGTATTGATTGAAGAAGAATATCTGGGTAAGTTTGCAAAAAATAAATAAATTATTAAGCAAAATATGTTTTTTGAATTTAATTTAATATATATTATTAGCACAAATTTTATATGATTATTAATAATATATTATTTTTATATGAATTTTAAAGTAATTATTATAAAAATCAAATAATTTTGATGACATAATAATACATAAGTTAATAATAGTTCAAAATATTATCCTGAAAATTAATCAAAATTAAATTTGAATTTAATATCTTAAAATAATAATAGTTTTGTTTAATTATTTAGCTCCAAAACTATTTATTATATTGTGATTATTCTTTCGCATATATATTTTAACTTGTTTTAATTTCCACCAAAAAGCATCTTAATTGTCACAAGACATGATGTTGATGTATGATTTAAAGTAAATTCTTATCCTGTCCTCCATTAGTTAATGTCATTTTCGAAAGGCTCCACCAAAAGTTGTTAATCCAATTTTTTTTTTTTTTTAAAAAGAAAGTTGTTGATGAACAAGCGAAACAAAGGATATTGGTTCAATTCCTCCAGGCACTTATCAAACCGTTTAATTTTTTTAATTTGTGATATTTTCCCCGATCGTTTAAAGATCATTGTAAGCTTTTCGATGGTCGTGTATGTCTTTTTTTTTTTTTTTTGGCGGGGGGGGGGGGGGGGCACGATCGTGTTTGTCTAAAATAAGGAGGAGGTGCAATGATGTAGCTAACTAGCTATATAGAGATATGAGATAATTAGGTTAACCGAATTCACGTAATAAAAAAAAAATTAACGGAATATAATGATTTTTTTGTTAGGCATAATTTTTTTTCAAAAAAAAATACGTGTAAAATTAATAATTTGGAGACTTTCAAAAGCAAATCACGGCACCTCAAAATATAGGAGTAGCGGCCTCATCCACTATGCCAAGATGGTAGATGTAAAGTGTCACTCCACCAAATTTTCAGGTGTAATTCAAACCCAAATTTTGGTCGTGGTAGCCTCACAGGCACAAAGAAAACTTGATTCAACCGTCTCCTCCAATAATTTTTTGCCAGATGATCTAGTTGTTTTTTATTATGAAATAAAAAATTAAAAATAAAAAAAGCTAACCACCTATGTAACTTGAACCAATCATTCTATGGCATGCTGCATTGAACCAATCTCTTTGAAACAGGCAAAGGGACAAAAACGGAGAATTATGATTATAATCCTTACTTAACAACTTTTCGTCTTACACGCATGCAATCATGCTGAAAAATGACCAATACCAAATCAATAGTGCTTCCTATAATTGAAGAAAATAATTATATCACTCACATAATATCTAATACTTTGCCTTTTATTTTCAATTTTTGGTTAATAAATATTATCCATTTTTATATATCAAAATCAATGCAACTATTTACTCATATTTTTATTATGCAATTCTTTCACTTTTTTAAACAATACTTAAAAATAACATGTAGTTGGTTTAAATAGTTTGATGCATATTTTCTTTAAATAAATGGGATATTTGGCAATATCAAAAACTAAGTTAACATAGTACAAAGTAGAATTAGTTATATTAATCGGTATAAAAATGAACTAATTTTTTATTGAACGTTGTTTGATTCAACAATTTAAAAATTAGTTTTAATATACGTCGTCATCTTATTATTATTATTATTGTTATTAGTATGTATCTTTTTCTTTTTTTTTATGTCATTAAAAAATCAATTTAGTATATTGTGGTGGCCGGCAGTGGTAGACGGTGGCAGTCGGCGGTAACGGGCAATGGAAAACGGTGGTGGCTAATATTGGCAAATGGTGGCGGATGGGGCGGCAGCAGCAGCAAACAGTGGTGGATGATGGCAGTCAGTGGTGATCGATGGTGGCAATCAGTAGCGGCCGGTGATAGGTGGTGGCGACTGCAATGGTAGGTGGTGGTGACTGCGGTGTTAGTCGGCGCCAAACGATGGTGGATGGCGGTGGTGGATGGTGGGGGATAGTAGCATCGGAGGATGATGTACTACGGCAACGAATGATGGTAGACAATGGCGGTAAATGGCTGACAAGGTCAATAGAAAAAGAATTAATTAGTATGAAGTAAAAAAAATAATAGTGAGAAGATATAAAATAGAAGAAAAAAATTAGAATGAAATAAAATTAATTTAAAATTAATTTTTTTAAGAACTGATTTTAGGTCCAAATTGATTCAAATAAAAACTAGTTTTAAAATATTTAAGTAGTTACCAAACAACGGTTATTAAAAAGCAGGTCCTATTGTACCTAGTTAGCCAATTTTTCTAATTTTCCAATCACCCCTAAAGTTTTATGTTCGAGTCTTATAAGTGGAGAAAACTAACCCTACAAAAAATTTACTCCTATAATAAGTCAACTTAACTCAAACCCACATTAATTGTAGTTTAGTTGACTTTTAATACTAGTGATCAAGACCAAAAATTATGAAAACAAAAATATATGTTTTAATATGCATTTTCTTATCCTTTTCAAAATTAGTAGGCATAAGTACATCTATGTTTAAATTAAAAAAACAAAGAAAGGTAAAACAAACTCACTTATTGTCATTTGTACTATTATATTTAATTTAGGGGCGGATGCTATACATTTGGTGCATGGTCTAAGTCTTTTTTCGATAATTGGATAATGGGCTCAACTTTGAAAAAAAAAAAGTTGTTTGTGTAGGTTTTGTTAAATTAAATTATAATTAGATTAAAAAAAATTAAAACTATTTTGGGAGAAAAAAGCAAAAGCTAAATTTTGGACATTATACATAATATTATATTTTTACTAAATTGACCTTAAGTATCAAATATTATATAATATAAATAATTATTTTATATCCTATTTAGTAATTTTGTCATATAAAAGTATTTTTTTATACAATCCAAACAAAATAGATTATCTTAAAATTATTTTTTAGTAAAATTATCTGAACATAAATTGATTTTTATATAATCTATTATATAAATAAGTTATTATTAAAGTAATTTTAATCTTACAACTTTTTCAAATACACATTAAGTGAGAAGCATAGAAAAATAACAAGACAGTATTAAATTAGGCCTATTACTTCATATCAGAAGCCTAACACAAAACTCTAAGGCAACTTGAATTAGAAAAGAAAATTAATTGCATGAGCTATATCGGCAATATGATTTGCATTGCCTAAGTTTTGTTACACCACACATTGTCATTTAGTGACATTTGAAATTGCATTTAGCCATATTTCTACGATATATGGTACACAAACACTTAGGTAGTACACCAAAACTTAGGCAATGCGTCACAAAATCTAACTTATTTAGGTTATTATATAAAGGCTTTAGATCACCATAACTACCTTTTTTGTCACATTTTAAGGGACTTATTTTGGTGCTCTCTTGTTTGGAGGGAGTATGGTACTACCTTCTAAGCATTCGTTTAAAGAAAATATTTTAAAAGAATGCCTTTTAGAGGAATTACTTTTAAAAGAATGATTTTTGTTTGGTTTGAATATGTCAAAAGTAAGTTTAGAAGAATGAGTTTTGTTTGGATAGGGTAAAGTAAAATTACTTTTGATTATTGATGTGAGAGTAATAGTAAGATTCCGTTTCGAAAGGTCTTTTTCTAGAATGAAAAGTAACCTCAAAGATACTTCTTCCAAAATGCCTTCTAAAAAATAAGAAATAAAACCAAACACTACCATTTACTATACAAAATCATTTTTCTTCTCGTAGAAGACCTTCTGGTGGATGCAAACTGCAATCCAAACAGGCTCTAAATAGTTACGGTCAATATATGTTTGATACAAATTTAAATTTTAAAATTTAATGGAAAACAAAAATCATGGAGTAAATGTTAATAGACTAAAATTTTTCCCTCTTTTAAGAATTATAGGTGCATGGTAAATAAATGAAAGTTGTCCCCTTTGATTCATGTTGAAACTTTCAGTACTAGAATTAATTGGAATAGCAACCGATTTAGTGACCAAAAAATTTTGGTCACTAATTCAAAGAATTTAGGATTGATTTACCGATATGAACAACCAAGGAGTTGATGTGTGTAAAAAAATAAAAAATCAATCACTAAAGTTTTTTAGGGATCAATTTATCGATCGATTATTTGACAACAAGAAAAAATCCTTTGGAAAACATAATCGGTTGTTAAATTGGTCACTAAAGAAAAATTAGTGACCAATTTAGCAACCAACTATTTGACACGAGAAAAGACCAATGAAAGAAACAAATTGGTCACTAAATTAGTCTCTAATTTTTCATTTAGTGACTATTCTCGTTGGTTAAGGGCAAAGCCCTTTCTTAAAGATATTGGTTACTAAATCGATCACTAAATGAAAAATTAGATACCAATTTAATGACCAATTATCAATACTTAACAATTTCTCCTATAAATAAAATCAGTCACGAAGTAAAGAATTAGTGACCAATTTAGCACTGATATTCAACTCTAAAGAATTTCTACTATTAAAATAATTGATCACTAAATCGGTCTCTAATTTTTCATTTAGGGACCGATCTCATGGCCAAGAGCCAACCAATTCTTTAAAAAAATTGGTCGCTAAATCAGTCTCTAATTTTTCATTTAGTAACCAATTTACTTAATAGTAGAAATTGTTAAGAATTGAATATCAATAGCTAAATCAGTCACTAATTCTTTAGTTAGTAATGAATTATTTAACAATAAAGAATTTCTCGTATCAAGAATATTGGTCATTAATTATATATTTAGTAATCAATTTAGTGACTGATAGTTATATCAAAGAACACCTCTTCCTTAAGGAGATCGGTCACTAATTTAGTGACCGAAGTTTTCATTTTAGTTAATTCTATTTAAATACAATATTAGTCATTAAATCGATTTCTAATTTAAAATTAAAGATTGATTTGAAAACATATTTATACGTCATTTGTTTTAAAATATTTAAAGAAGAAAGAACACACTCATATCTCTTCTCCAAATCCCTCCTTTCATTTGCCCTTTTTTTAAGGGTCTAATTGGGAGTTTTTTTTGTGATGGCAAGGAATGACTAATAATAGAATGGAATAGAAAAGAAAATAATGGAATGAACATATGCATGCAACACCCTTGTTTGGAAGTTTGATGGAGAAATGGGGGGAGGGGGAAATTTTAGTAATCCTTTTTGAAAGTTTAGCGGCTAGTAATAGAATGGAACGATAAAATAAGAGTAATTTTTTCATCAAACTATTATTGTCCCTCCCACACCCTCCAATTTGAATGGACAACAATTTTCACTATTTTGACGGCAAGTAAAAGTTCTTTTAACCATCTTTGACCCTTTCGATCCTTTTTAATCAATATTTACCAAACACAAATTTTATAAAATATGTTACTCTATGCTATGCCTCCCTATTAGTTGTCATCCATCCAAACACTACATGACTTCATACCTTTGCTACCCAGCCTAGTCCGCTGGTCCTCTGTTCGCGCCGCTTCGTCACGCGACAGCAAGCTGCCCTGTCGTGCGTCCAGCCCAGTCCGCCCACCCCCGCGATGCAGCATTGCCACGGGTCCAGCTGCTGGTCTGCTCCTCTCTCTCAGCCTAGCCACGGGTCCACCAGAAAAATGGTTTTTCTTTTTAAAAAAATATTTGTAATACGAGCGAAATGGGTATGATTGAATTTTCAGGATAGATTGTGGGAGAATGTTGACGCGGAATGGATGGTTTGCCTGCGCCGAGAACCTTTTCAGAATCTTCTCTTGATGCCTTCTGGAGTAGTGCAGGTTACTTTTAGAGTCCTTAATTTTCTGATTTTTAATCGAACTTTTCAATTTTTTTTTTAATTTAGTATTTAAATATACCAGCTACATGTTAATTCGAATTGGGTTCTAGTTGCAGAATGAATATATGATTGGACTAGAATAGCTCAACGGCATTCGTGTTAGAACCGTTCCTTTATGTATATCTAATTATTATGTCGCTCTATGTGGTTTTAGTTTCTCTTTCCGGTTTTGTGATTCTTGCCCCCTAGACTCTAATGAGAAGTGCATTTTTGAAAAAATAAAATAAAAAATTAGTAGTATGCTATATAAAAAAGGTAACAGTGTGTGCATGCTGTGGTTATGTTGCCCAATGTTCCTTCATATTATTTGTCAAATTTGGTTGTACTTAGTGAGATTACGTGATTTCTTCATGGTGGTTTAGAGATGTCATCAAGTTTGCCACTTTTTTTTTGTTTTTTTTTTTCGGCGTTCCTTTTGGAAGGCAAAGGTCTCACAATGGGGTTGCTAGCCTCATTACTATCTCTTGGCTGTAAATTTGTGTGTTTTACTTCTTAGAGAAAACGAGGGCTAAGGTGCTTGGTGCTTTCCTTATTCATTTATCAACATTATACTGTGATTGCTCCACATTTTTCATGATGCATACTTCAATTTTCATCTTTATTATGAAGAAAACATGTAAACAACCTTTGAAAGTACAAGATTATGTTCAAATGGGAAAACAGAACAAAAAAGGCCCTCTTTTTTCAAGAGATAGATAGAAACTTGTGGTGTTCTATATATATTGTAGCCTTTGTAAATTATTTTTAAGGAATGATTGAAATATTAGTAATGATAGTGTAACACCATTATTGCTATATATGAATTTCGTTTGTGTCTCATTTCTTTTATTTTGTTCTGTTTGCATCTTCGGGTGGCCAAGAAAAGTCAAGAACTTGGGCCTTCTTTTGCTGATTTTCCAAGAAAGGAAAAGTGTTTTAGGACTTTCTCAATATTATGAGGAAGGAATGTACTATAAGTCTATATCTCTCTATTTTAGATCTAATAACATTTTCTCATGTAAAACTTTATTGGTTTATGCAAGGATTTGAGGCCTGTAAGATATTTGCCGGAATTGTTTTTGTTCTCAACAGTGTGATTTATTTATACTTAGAAATTTATTATGCTCTTTAAGGTCTTATAGTTAAATTTCATTTTATAAGCAAATTGAATTTCTCAATCGTGAAGTTTATGTATATTTACAAATTTATTAGGCTCTTTAACTTTAAGGTCCTATGGTAAAATTTCATTTTATAAATAAGTTGAATGAATTTTATACTAAAAATTGTTCAACTTCTAAACTAGCCATATGGTTGGAGGAAGAGTGGGAGTTGGATGATTATGTTTTTTCTAGTTTGCGGTGGTGATGTTGCTTACTTGGGGGGATGATGGAGTAAAAATGTTGGCTCTATTGTGAGTTTCTTTTTTGTGTGAATCAAGTTGAGCTTCTTAGAATAACATATACAAAGAAAGGTATAAATTTTGTTCATATCATGTTCAAGTTAATACTTATTATTACCATTGTTTTTAATTGGATTGGGAATTGACATTTAATTATTAGCATACTGAGTTTTGATTTACCTATAGCATATTGTTATGTGATTCTAGTCCAAGATGTTGCTATTAGTATATTTCCTTGTCAATATATCACTTTATTGCTAAAAGATGTCTATAGTTAATTCTTGTACATAAATACCTTATTCTTTAGCTAACAAGATTGAATTGTGAAAATGGAATTTTTGAACAAACAGAGCCACATTGATTATAAGTTAAGTGGAATTTTATAGACATAGCCACCTACTCGAGACATAACTCAGAGGGAGGAGGAGGACGACGAAGATGATGATGAGGACTAGTTATAATTTAGCCTTTTGTTTGTGGTTTAATTAATACTAGTTATTTGTATGATGTTTATTACCTTTTAAATAATTTGACAATTTCAATTTTATTTGATTTGACTAATATATAAATTTCATATTTCTTTGGTGGTGATATTATCTGAATATCATATGCTTAAAACTAGGGTTTCAAAAATTTAGATTTTTTTTTTCATATTATTAGACAATAGTGACCGATTTAGAGTTAGAGATTGAATTTGAGACTGATTTGGTGACTAAAAATTTAGCCACAACATTAGTGATTGATTTTGCAACCAATTTAGTGATTGAAATATCAGTTGCAAAAATAGAGACTGAATTTATGACTAACTAAATTCAATGACAAATTAGTGATTGATTTAGCGGCTAATATAGAGACCAAAAATTTAGTCCCTAAATTAGTGACCAATTTATTGGTTGCTAACACTTTACTAGGTAGGGGTGTGCACGGGTCGGGTTGGGTCGGGTTCAAGGGGAAAAAAGACCCAACCCAATCATTTGAGATTAGGTTGGGTTGGGTCGGTTTTTTGAAATTTCAACACTCAACCCGAACCAACCCAATCCGTTCTAAATTGGATTGGTTTGGGTCGGGTAGTCGGGTTGTTTTCTTTTTTTAAAAATAAAAAATAAAAAGAACAAAAGCTTGAAAGATGACAGCTTTCATCCAGGAACAAAAAAATAAGAACTAACTCTATAGATCCATCACTACATAATTGCTAAATACAAATCTTACATAAAACACAAACAGATCTATACATGAACAAAATGGAAGCCATAGCAGCCACATAAAATAGATCTATACACAAACAGATTAATAGAAGGGGAAGCTACAATAAAACAAAAGAGGGGCAATTTTACATAAAATAGATCCATACAAGGGAAGCCATACTAGAATAGATCCATACATAAAACTGATATATAAACTTCAGAAAAGCTATAACAGAACAAGGGAAGCCAAGAAGGAGCCAGCCAACCACTTGCGATGACACCGGACAAAGCCATCTCCCGCGGCTGTGCCTGCTCGCGTAGCGGTGGTTGTCTCTCGTAGCTTTGCACATGTTTTGGTGAAGGTGGCTTCTCGTGACTGTCTCTCACAGTGTGTGGCTTGAGACAGAATGAGGTAGGAACAAGGAAGAGGGAGGAAGCATCAATAGGAAGGAAGGCGGAGGAAATAGAAGAAGAAGAAGAAGGAAGGATGGGGTTAGTGGATGTGGTGCACTGACAAGGGAAAGGTTGAAGGGAATGGGTCAAAGGATGGTGAGGGAAGAAAGTGGAAACGGTGCAGGAAGGATGAAATGAGGGGTTACTGTCTTAATTAATTAATTTTAGGATTTTCTATTTTATTTGAAAAAAAATTATATGGGTGTTCGGGTATACGGGTCGAGTAACGGATATTATTTTCATACCCGATACCCGACCCGATAAATAGACGGATTAGTTGAATTTTACTTGAACTGACCCGATTACTCGATCCAACCCAGAATTTTGTTATAGGGTTGGGTTGGGTCGATTGGTTATGCAGGTTTACCCGTACCTGTGAACACCCCTATTACTAGGCCACCATCCAAAGTTGGTCGTGGGTGTTTGGGAATTGGTTGCTAATTTTTGTCATTGATATTTCAGTCAATAACTTTTTTAGCAACCAATGTATTAGAAACCGAAATTTTGTTCACAAAATCGATCACTATTTACTGATTTTCTTGTAGTGTTTGAAGCAACATGGCATGACCACGAAAACTAGCAGCGCATCGAGCTCTCTCACTAAAATCACAATGCGAATGAAACTCGTTGGTGTTCTTCATCAACACCACTATTAACAATTAGCTCAAGTTCTTAGAAAATTCGTTAATGGCGAAATTAGCGTGATCACCACTGCTACAACTTTAAACCCGATAACAATATTAACAATGGTGGCTTCTACTCCTCTTCCATTGAAGGAGGCAGACGAGGCACCAACTTCTTGGATATCCATGATCATGGCACAATAGTCACTCTAATTTGCTTTGTGTTGTTGTTCTAGGTTTCCATTGTCGCCTTTTGAGTCCTTCCCTTTTAGTGAAGCTTTGGTGCTCTTGCTAGTTATAGGTGGGTATAGAGGCCAACTCGGTCCATACGGCCCATTTTGCAATGCACAAAGCTTGAGTGGGTCAAGCCGGATTGTTTTGCAAAAAAAGCAGGCTACAAAAAATGCTAGTCTACGTCTACTTCACATAAGCCCGCACTGGCCCCACATAGCACCTTTTTTCTTTTTTTGGCTTTTTGTTGTATTTAAAATAATTAAATAATGGACCCAAAAAAATTATTAAACAAAATTTAATTTTACAATTAAAAAAAATCTAAATTAACAGGAGAATGAACATGCTGACATATTTAAATGGAGAGAAGCTTACATTAAAATGAAAAGAAGAAGAACCTATCAAACAACTTAGAAAGAATGTGCGAGTTAGAATGAATCCGATTGAATGATACATGTAACGTCCTCCTCTGTACAGTACTATACTTAAGTCATAGTACCACACTCTGGAGTTGTTACTGTTACCTAAGTGGACCTTATCTGACAGCAACTTCAGCCGTCTTTGAAAACTTCTCAAACTATCTGCAGATAACACGGAAGCAGGAGTGAGAATTTTAAATTCTCAGTAGAATTCTCTAAGAAATTACATACTGTGTCATCGTTATTATCTTCAGCTACTTCGATTTATTATGAAAAAGGTGGATATGTTATATAAACTGTTTAATTTTATAGTTCGAAAATATATTGTTCGAAGTAGAGTCCATTTTATTCATACACTTGTTATTTGGGTGAGCCAATACAAAATAAATTCATGAATTATACTATGAATAATAACTGAAACGTATTAAAATATAATACCACTAATATACTGAAAATATAAAATCTATACATGCCTTTACTTGTACTTGAATTTATGCAGATACACATAATTTTCTTTTCTTCCTTTATCTTCCTTTACTTGTTATACATATTCTAGAGTACGATCACCATGTCATACTCCGTAAGGGTGTGATCACCATGTCGCACTCCTTAGGAGTATGTTCATTCTGCCACGTCCCAGAGTATGATCGTCATGTCATACTCTATCGAAGTGTGATCGCCATGTCACATCCCTTAGGGTGTGGGATCATTATGCCACATTCCAGAGCATGATCACCATGTCATACCCCATCAGAGCGTGATCGCCATGTTACACTCCTTAGGATGTGCTCATCATGCCATATTCGAGAGTAGGATTGTCATGTCATACCCCATCAGGGTGTGATCACCATGTCACACTCCTTAGGAATATGGGACCTTCATCATATCTTTTAACTGCCTTCATAGGGAGGGACCCAATTAACTGCCTCTAGGGAATCCACATTTAATATGTTCATATCCTTTCATTCTCATACATAATCATGCATAAACATGTTAAATGCACTCATACATATGCTTCATCATTTACTTTCATATATCCTTGCATATAAAATTTCATGTTCATATCATGAATATTCATAACAGAAACTATTACAATTTCATAAAGTTCTGCCGAAAATTCGGTAGCATAACGGAACGTGTCTACTTCCCCATGAATAGTGCCAGTACTCAGACAACCAATTTTTATAGAAAATTCCCAACACTTTATTCACAATTCAACATCAATTTCATAGGAACATTAGTTGCATTTAAGGTATAGTTGTTGTCTTAGCACTTTCACTCAACCTGGTTTTTGTAAAATAAGCCATAATTTCTATTTAACTCAGTTAGACCTAAATTTTGGATATGTTGGAGTGTTACGTGTCTATTTTCTATCCTCTTGGCCCCCTCTAATTTTGATAAATGTAGCTCAAGTTATTTAAGTTTTATCTTGGCCTGCCCTGTAGCTGGCCAAAATTACACACTTAAAAGTAAAAATCCACTAAAAATCGAAAACTAATTCAAATCATACAAAATTGGTATCATATTAAAGCTAACAGGACAAGCTTTCATTTGCAATAAGTTTCATTTCATTTTCTTTAGTAGAGATTGAGTTATAAGCCTTGAAATTTGACCTTTCTAAACTGCTCTATTTTGGCCCGGTTTGGATATAGGGCAACTTCCTCGAATCACTGGAAACAAACAAGACTGTATCTATCTCTGAAATTTTTATGGGATATTCTCCTATGTGTAAGCTTTATAAAAAAGTTAGTTTCATCCAATTCCAAGTTGTATAGGGCAAGTTTTGCCCTGAAAAATCTAGTTTGCCCAAAATCAAACTCAAAAAGCTAGGTCAAATTTCCAAATTTCATATCTCTCTCAATACTAATCCAATGACCTTATATTATATATGTATGGAAATTTCTGAATGTCTATTTTCACATAAAAATAGTTTCATCAAATTTAAATGGCTTTAGGTGGAGCTGTATACTCCGCCGTACGAACTGCTGAGGGATTTTGGTCTCCCAACCCCTCACTTCTTTCTATTCTCATCGTTTTCTACTTCTTAATCAGTTTTAAACACAAAACAGCCATCAAACCAGCCAATAATCATTATATACATCCAACATCATATCAAGAAATAAGAAAAAAAAAAAAACCCCTAATCAGCCACCCATACCCAAGAAGATAGGAACAAAGTTAAATCTCTACCTCCTTGTGTGATCTTGTTAGATTTTAGAGTTTGGTGGGTGGAATCTTGTCAAGACTTGAAGGTTGTTGGAGTAGATTGAAGAGAGAAGAGAAGAAGAAGGCTGGAAGAGGAGAGGAGGGGGCGAAGTCAACAAGGAATAAGGGAGAAAAATCTGATTCAAGCAATTAAAGGGTAGTTGGAATTGTGGATTTTGATTGGTTGAGATTTTGTGGTTAAATTTCAGCCATATCTCCCTATTTTGTGGCTTTTCTTGTGCCACCAATACCTTAGTAAATGGCTGGGTATTCAGCCTTTGAGTCATAGGGTTTTAGGTATATAATTCTATTGATTTGGTTCTGACAATTTAAAATATCGAAATCGTACCAATTTTCTTTAAATCGGTATAGGAAAATTTCTATGAAATTTTCTATACATCTAACCTAATTCTTTCTCATCTAGTCTCAATTATTTGCTAATTAATTGATCATAAATAAATATTTAGTCAAATTTTAATTAACCTCAATTATTCGATAAAAATCGAATAATTAGGTGAAAAACGATAAAAAAATCTGGTGGATGTTACAATACAAATGAGCAATAACATGAATATAGCATATGAGAATCTCCCATTTCTCTAACAGTAGAGATGGAATGACAGAGAGGAAATGACTGATTGTAGAGCCACGACAAAGTGGTTGGGAGTTGCAACATTGGAGCAACAAAATTTTGTTTTTAGTGTTTCCTTCACAAGTTGGTAAAAATAAAAAATAAATTGAAAATAATGTGATATTTATTAATTTTGAAAGCAAAAAATAAAAACAAAAATGTTTTATGAAACCAAATGGATGCTAATTTTTTAGAAAGTAATACGGTACTTCCTCCAAAAAGGAAAGTACCAAAACTTAAAACATGTTTGTACAAGTACAAAGATATAATTTTCTTAAGTGTTGGCATGCTTAACTAATTTTAAGAAACTATTGATTCACAAATCACACTACAACTGATCTCCTAAGTCCAAAAATTTTAAAAATTCTTATTAATGTGGATCAATTTAATTTCCTTTTACGATAAAAAATAAAAAAAGTTAGAGAAAATAGCACAGGAGTGGAAATTGCAAGGCCCCTCAACCTGATATTTGTTCCCCCTTTCAACTTGTAAGGTATCAAGGCCAAACTTAAAGAGAAGAAAGAAATGAGTTTGAGAGAAGAGAAAACTTTGAGAGAATGAACTGAGAATGATTCACATTACACTGAATGATCGTATGAGATACAATAAATATACACGAGCTTAGAGCTAAATCTGCGTAACTAACTCTAACTGACATCCTAACCGAACTTAATTGTAACTGAAAACTAACTTGCTTCACAAGCTATAGAATACTACAAGCTATTATCCTTTAGCGTCCTTAATCCTGAGTTTGGAGCAAATAATAGTAAAAGAAGCAAAAGAGACTAGTTTGGTAAGAACATCTACAACCTGAGCATGTGCTCAAATGTGGCTGACCTGCACTCAACCTTTGGCTACATGATCTATCACAAAATGCAAATCCGGCTCAAAATGTTTCGATTTGGAGTGCAAAATAGGATTTGTAGCAAGGAAGACAACACTGATGTTGTCACAATAGATCGTAGGAGTGGCAGTGAGAGGAATATGAAGCTCAGCAAATAAATTTCAAATCCAAAACAAATCTTCAATACTTGATCTTAATACAGCATGCTGCTTCTTAGAGGTCCATGAAATCAAATTTGGACCAATGTAAACACAATAGCCACTGGTTGATTTTCGATCATCAGGAACACTCTCTTAATCTAAATCACTGCAACCAATAAGCCTTAAGTCATTAGATTTTCAAATATGCAAACCATAATCAGCTGTCCCACTGAGATTTCTAAGGATTTGTTTAACTATTTTTCAATGTGTATCTAAAGGATTTTGCATGAACTAGCGCACATGTTTGACATAAAAGGCAAGCTCCGGCCTAGTAACAGTGATGTATTGGAAGCTCGCTACAATTGATCTGTACAGACTAGGGTCCTCAAAAGTTGTTCCATCAGTAGCAGTGAGTTTGAGTGAAGAATGTAAAGGAGTTGAACAATTTATAGCCTAACGTCTAAGCTTTCTGCAATAGATCTTGAACATACTTAGCTTGGGACAAAAGTAGACCCCAGGGGCAGTATGCTTTCCGATACCATGTAAGGTATCAGGGCCAGGATTGAAGAGAAGAAAGAAATGAGTTTGAGAGAAGAGAAAGCTTTGAGAGAATGAACTAAGAATGATTCACACTCCGCTGAGTGATCATATGAGATACAACATATACACATGAGCTTAGAGGTGAAACTATGTAACTAATCTCTAATTGACATCTTAACCGAATCTGTAACTGAAAACTATCTTGCTTCACAAACTATACAATACTTCAAGCTACTTTCCTTTACACAACTAACAAAAGTGTCTCTTTTTAATCGTTAATTTGATTATACCCCAAAAATATTTGGGTATTTAAATAAATTTGTCATCTAATCATAAGCTAGGAGGCAATGAATACCAATATGAAGAAAAAATAAACTAATGATTCTTATATAAAAAGAACAAACTAGTGGCGATGATGACTAATATTATAGTACATGTTAGAACAGAGATGTCCGGAACAAAGTATTTTCTTATTTTTTAGAGAAATATTTTTTGTACATTCCACTAATTGACATCCTATGTCTATATCTCTCCTCTTTCCACTTATTTTTACACTTTTTCATTTTTTTTTCATAATTTTTTTTCCAATCTTGCCTCTAGAATTTTGGGCGTCTATAATAAACAACGATACAAATAACACTCCTCTATTTTCTATGCGTGCACATGCACTTGCTGTAAACCAAACCAAAGTGTGTCACTTTGATATACATACTTTATTTTATGTGCACTTTTATACATCAGAGCTCTTATTTGGACATAATATTTTGTGTAACTGTTCAATATTGGAGAGTCATGTACAAAAGAGCGGAAAATTTAAGTGCATGACTAAGAAAATCATATGAAAATGGTGGTAAGTAACAATATTTTCACCTAATTTCCTAATCATGTGTCTGAATTTCCCAATCTTTTATATTGGAGAGTCATGTATAAAAGAGCGGAAAATTTAAGTGCATGACTAAGAAAATCATATGAAAATGGTGGTAAGTAACAATATTTTCACCTAATTTCCTAATCATGTGTCTGAATTTCCCAATCTTTTATATGTACATGACTTTCTAGTATTGAATCAACACACAAAAAATTATGTGTATAAAAGAGCGGAGAATGCATGAATGAGAAAATCAAATGAAAATGGTGGTAAGTGATAATGTTTTTACCTAATTTTTCAATCATGTGTCTGAATTTTCCAATCTTTTATACATACGTGACTTCCTGGTGTTGAATCAATACACAAAAAATTATATCCAAATAATATTTTCTGTGCATATATATATATATATATATATATATATAGAGAGAGAGAGAGAGAGAGAGAGAGAGAGAGAGAGAGAGAGAGAGAGAGAGAGAGAGCAAAGAATTTAAGTACATGACTGAGAAAATCAAATAAAAATGGTGGTAAGTGCAATGTTTTAACCTAATTTCTTAATTATGTATTTGAATTTCCCAATCTTTTATATGTACCTAACTTCCTAGTATTGAATCAACACACAAAAAATTATGTGTATAAAAGAGTAGAGAATTCATGACTGAGAAAATCAAACGAAAATGGTGGTAAGTGACAATGTTTTCACCTAATTTTCCAATCATGTGTTTGAATTTTCCAATCTTTTATATGCACTGTGACTTTCTAGCGTTGAATCAACACACAAAAAATTATGTCCAAATAATATTTTCTGCTTATATATATATATATATATATCCAGTATACGAAGTACGGGTCATATTTTGCTTTCTTAGTTTTCTCTATCAATTAAATATATAGTTAAAGAATGAATTAAATAATCTTTTTATTACAAGGGAATTGCTATAAGCATTAAAATAAGAATATAACTTGTAGGACTTATAATAATGTAAAAATGTTTTATAGTGAAATTAAATTATTATGTCATTTAATGAATTTACCATTGTTAAATTAATTAATTAATATGAAATCATATCATTAAATGATAGTACAAAAATTATTTTACACTAATACTTCATATCAATCAAACTAAATGGAATGGAGGGAGTGATTTAATATTTTAATTTTTTCAAAAATATGAAAGTACTAGTAAATCTTAGCATCCTAGTTGAAAGATATGTATGCGACTTTTTCCTTAGAATTAGCAAGTTTTAGTAAAGAGAAAATTTTTTGAACATAGCTTTTGCACACTAAATTTAATGAATTATGTGTAAATAAGTGTGAATTTCAATTATATAAGTGATAAATATGATATTAAATAATAGTAGATGAGAGATATTACTAAATGCACTGTATCAACTGAACACTTATTTGCGCGAAGTTCACCAAATATCAATTTTGGTATCTAAATTGCTATGTTTAAATAACATATGTATTTACTGAACTATTGAAATATTAATTCAATTGAATAGTGTGGGCATTTAGAAATTAATAATATATAGAAAATTCCAAAATTAATTTTTATAAGATTGTTATAATAGTATGGGAGAGTATTACTTCTATAGTAAGTCAACCTAGTTGGCTCGAACTAGATTAATTAGGTTTATAAACTCCAGATATTGGATATTAAAACCAAAAAGAGCTATTTAACAAATAAAATATTTCTCAGTAATATTATAACACATAAAAAGATAATAATATATATAAAAATTTCCACGTAATATAAATCAAAATTAAATCATGTGTGTGGAGATATGACTTCCCCTTGTCTTGTAAAATTTAATTCATGCGCATATCCTCCGCCAGTGAATTAATTCTGTGTAATATGTTGTAGTAGAAAATGGAATAAAATTGAGAAAGAATACAAAATTCATTTTCAAGTTAAATAAAAGTAGGATAACCAATGCAAAGTAAGATATTTATTTAAGGAGAGCATCGATATTCAATTACCAAGGAATATAACTGTTAAGAGAATCTCTTGGTTGCAATAACATTTATTGATGCCTAGTATCACAATAATGTCTATAAAAATATCATGACCAAAGAAAATAGTTCAGAACGTGGACAAGATAACCAAACATAGTTACAATTGCTATTCTCAAAAATCAAATTAGAACACTCTTTCCGGTTTCGTCAATCAAAAGATGCAAGAAATTAAAGGGGGAAAGATTAAAAACTTTAGAACAGTTAGCATATATCTCAAACGCATTCCTGAGCAGACATTGGTGCTACCACTCATTAAAAGTTGCAGGTTCTATGTAACAAAAAGGTTAGGTGCCTGCAACTGCCAGCCCATACAAGCATTTTCTTTTGCATTGTATAGTCACCAAAGTGAACTTCTTGCTCGTTATGGCAACATCTGTCTCTGTCCCATTGGAAGAACTGACCGGGCGCATGGTAGCCGAAAGGCTAACCATATAATGCTCAGCGATCTGTTTTTATTAATTATTCTATATGTCTTTTAATTTAAGTAATCACTTTCTCGTTTGTACTACTATACCTTTCACCTTAATCAAATGAATGAAGGGCTAGATCCCAGCAACAACGTCCTTTTATGCAAGCTCAAAACAACTAGTATTTTTTTGCTCCCTTCAACAGCAGCAACTGCTTGTATGAATAGTTAATCCAATTATTCAATGCTAAGTTAATCAACGGTTCGCATATTAATTGACGCCGTACAAAGTTTCTTATATTTTGCCATATATATGTATAACAATGAAAGCCTATATATGCTTGACACTCCATGCGGGGACCATTTTCTCAATGTGCTTCAGCAGAGAGAAGACACGTTCATGGAGATACAATATTATTGAGTATCTCTATGCCAAATAATGCATAGAGAACCATATGCCTTGTACCTAGCTAGCTAACTTGAATTATTAAAGCAAACAACAGTAGTCGACTAATAATTAAAACTAGAAACAGTGGTTGTTGTGGTTGCAAGAGTATTTTCTTAAGGGAAATGAAGGTTTGAGAAAAAAAAAAAAAATCCCCGCAAGATGCGGCCTATTAACTTAAGAATGCTGAGTGCCTTTTTCTTTTCTTTTTTTTTGGGTTACAATGCAAATTGCATTTTAATTAGCAATAAACTCTGAAGGGGCCTTTGCTGTCTTCTTCTTTTTTATTTAAAATTCTCAGGTGTGATTTATTGGGAACAAAAAGTTCACAACTGAAAGGCACATATAATCTTCAGTTGCATCCATATCACCCATAATAAGAAATGGGTTAACAAATATTTTGCTAGCCGGGAAAGGCTTTGTATATTTTCTCACCCACACATGTACATGAGTGCAAGCTGTTCGATTTTGGCATGATGAGAGAGTGATAAGGGGTTCAGTCAGATGTGTTGGGGGAGTGCTCGTTTTTTTCTACCAATAATTGGAGCTTCCGAGCCTTAATTTATTTATTTCTTCAGTTTAAGGCACCAATGATTAAACTGAATCTAGTGGTAACCTATCTTTACACGTATGAAAATGAAGGCATGGGTTCCAAGGCTCGGAAGCATGTTTGGTGTCCCCATTAAGAATCCCTATGTCTTCTTCAAATCAAGCACTTTGAGTGGATTCCAACTCCTCTTCAACCATTTATAAGATTCACGAAGTAGTGGGTTTCCCTTTCACGCACCTAACCCTTTGAAAATAACCCATTATACTGGAAATCAGATCTCCCACATTGTATAAAAAATTACTATTTTGAGATACCACACTAGTGATATTTGATTGGGATTGGCTGGGTCAAATCAAATCAGGGTGCCCAATGGTTTAGGACAATATCTATTTGCGAGCGATTATAACGCTCTGTCTAGGTTTCAATATCCTAATTTAAAAACGACGGGGCTTACAATTGTTAATTGTAATGGGTGTTAGGAATTATATAGGAAAGATCAACCCTAAGTGCTTCTTAATTTGTTTATTATCCCAGATCTTCTCACTTTATCCTTTTAGGAATTGTGTTAAATATATAATGATGATCATAATTAATAAAATATGCTTCAGATTTGAGTTCCTGGCACCTAATGACGGTGCCAGCCACTCCAACTCTCACCTCAGTCGTATTATTATAGCTTACTAAAATTAACCCTTGTGCCTATGTTATTTTCCAACTTTGTCTGACAAAAGGGGGGAAGATCAGTGCCTGCGTACCAGCTGGGACGTACAGGACCAAGCAGGTTTATGTACTGTGAGACTGGGACTATTATAGTCATGTATATCTCCTTCAATTTCACTACATTAAGTTTGGTAGTGGCGTGGGTAAGTAAGTTCAAAGTACAGCACGCCTTGACCATAAGGAACAGGGTGGTTGGCAATAATGGAAGTGTTTCCGATTTTGTGATTCAATGATGGGATTGGGTTATAGCGTAGGGCTGTTACTTTGAGAGTGTTAGGTGTCTTATTCATAGCTAGTTTAGTAAAGAAATAGAGAGAACCACCAATTTAATCTTTGAAAAATCAAATTGTTGATAATTTAACTTCCAAAAGATATTACTTTTTATTCCAATAATAAATATGTTAATAAATTAAAATATTAATATATTGATAAATTAATCTCTAAAATATCAATTATTAATACTAATAAAATTCATTAACAATAATAAAATTTGTCATTGGGATACCATAAACTAATAAAACATTCTTTAAGGATTAAATTATTAGTATTTTTGATCTTTTGAAAGCTAAATTAGTGGTTCTCCCAAATAAATATGCATAATTGGCGTAAGGAAAATGTGGCCAACCAAAATAGAAACATGGATAAGTGGTAACCAATGTCGTGCTATCACGGTTTCCGGCTAGCTTGATATATAGTAACTGTGCTCCCACCAAAGTTTGAATTTATACCTTTTGAACAATAATAATTACATGTCATCTACGTACCTAGCTTCCGCATAGGCAGTGCGGATTTATTTGTCACATTTAATTTGGGTTTTGAGCCTTGTACAACAAATGTCACATGACTCATGAGAAGGGATATATGCATACGAAACTTATGGACTTTTATCCTCTCTTTCGCAATTAGTGAGAAATCCACCCAAAGGCACTATTGGTTAAAAAAATTCAAATATTTACAAATTAACAAATGAAAGATTGTGTTTTGTTATACTCTCCTAAAACATTCTTCTAATATTAACTAAAACGTTTCACATAAAAAAAATAGATACATTTAATATTTAGTAATATCAATTACATTTAATTCTCTCTTTGTTTAGTAATTAAGAAAAAAGGAGTTGTATATTATTATTATTAACTTGTAAAAAACAAACCTCAAAAATGTTTGTCCAGTTCAATTACAGCATGTATAGATTATAGTTGAGGGCCGTACGAACTGAATTTTGTATATTGTATATTTATAAGCAATATGTTTAATAAAATTATATTTAACACGTTTTTTTAACTTTAAATTATACTTGAATAGAAGTGAAATATTTTTCTATTTGTAAATTATATGAAAAATGTTATAGATACTTAAATTGATAGGTGATTATTATAATTTAAATAAATATATATTTTAGGTATATAATTGTTAAATGTGATATTAACTAAAAATAAATTTATATTATTAATAAAAATAACATATCAATTTAATACTTACACAATTAATATTTACACTTGCTTAATCTATTTTTCACTGTATATCGATTTTAGCATCTAATATCTATGCACAGGTACAAGTAATAGAACTGAAATTATATATTCGAAACACACCCTTAGCTACCCACATTTGTGTCAGTGTGCCCGGGTATGTCTTCCTGAAAAGACAAACCTCCCGATAATTGACGTTCTCGCCATTTCTTTTGGAAGTAAATCCAAACGTCAGTACAAGCTCAACACGCGTTCACTTCTTAGCCAACGAGTTCCATTTAACCAGTGATGACAAAGGGTATCTTGACAACTGTGCCTTGTGCACACCTGCATAGGTACCACTCCTGCTCTGAAAGATTAATGTGACTCTAATTGTGGAAATGTGGGTGGAGACACCAAGTTCAAGATTTCACATGGCTTGTGTATCGTTGATTTTCATTGGTCTCCACTTGATTGGATGCCAAACTAATTAACAAGCTGCAATTCTTCAGTATAATATATAGAGGAACCCAAGAACACTGCTATCCATAAGTCCTTTAGTTACAATGTTTATGCCATATGTAGTTCGTCAGTGACCCATATGACCGAGCTTAAATGTATACGAAGACCCAGCTAAAAATGTATAAAAATTTGGATAAATAATTACCATAACCGTAATGTTAATTATAAACAAGCTATAGTGTATCTACATTTTGCTTACAAGAACATGACTTCCAATATAAAATTTACGCCCATATCTTGTACAATTCCTTTATCGGGGGACGTAGTCTAAGCAGCAGTATCAATGCATCGCTAGCTTGAACAATATTAAAAGATGAACTTGTTTAATTTTCATTTTATTTTGACAGAAAAGTAAAAGTTACATTTTTAACTTTGATATATTAACAGCATAAAAGGTTTTTAAGACAAATTCCTAATTATTTATTGTTTTTTTTTATAATAATTACTTAAAAAGTCATACATTTAGAGCTTGTTTGGTTTAAAGTTTGCAGCACCAAAAGTATTTTTATTGGCATAAGGAAAGTTGTACAATAACTCAATGTGTTTGGTAGTTTTTTCATTCTACTAAAAATACTTTTCAAGCAACTAAAAGTATTTTTGGATAAATATACTTGAAGTTACTTTTCATTGTAAGTAAAGTACTTTTAAAATAGAATTTTACTATGGACCGTTTGGTTAAAATTTTGAGAGAAGTACTTCTTCAAAAGCAGAGTCAAAAGCAGAAGTAGAAGGAAAAATAGAAATACAAAATTATTTTGTGTTTGAATATAATTATAGAAATATTTTTTTATTAGAATCAGAAGTTATTAAATTATTTAGATGTGATGAATATACAAGTACTTTTAATTATAAAATTACAACTTATGGAGTGAGAGAATGAGAATAATAATAAGAATGAGAGGGTAAAATTGTAAATGCAACAAAAGATAGCGGTCTTGAAATTTGTAAAGCACAATTTTCTCTCTTCTATTATTTTTACTTTTGGGAGAAGTAGCTCCCTATTTGTTACTCAAAAAAATAAAAATATTGATTATTTTTTGATTCTATTTCTTTTGAGGAGCATAAATAAATACCACTAAAATCATTAGAAATACTTTTTTGAAATCTTTTAGTGTGCTAAAAGCATAATCAAATGCACCTTATTACTCTCACATTAATAATTAAAAGTAATTTTACTTCATTTTATTCAAACAAAAATCATTCTCTTAAATCTATTTTTGGCATACTCAAACTAAACACAAATCAATTATTTTAAAAATAATTCATCTAAAAGTAATTTTTTTAACTTAATTCTTTTAAAAGTAATTATCTCAAAAGTTAAAACAAACCAACTCTTATATGATTGGTTAGTAGTGTAAAGTATTTTATATTAAAAGCATGTTAAAGTTAATCTCTTAATATATATCCCAAACTAAATAATATTATATAAATACATTCGATTACTCAAAAATTTAAAACACATTGCTTAACACTTCAATTTATTCATAAATTTGTGAATTATATATTAAAATTATATATTAAAACTTTTCTGCTCAAATTCATGTAATATAATTATTTTATGTATCTTCCTTTTCATATTTTGTCGCCATGTCACATTATCTTCGAAATTAATTCATGTTGTATATATGATTGTTTAAATCAGCTTTCCAAGTTGAAGTTGATGATTTTCATTTTCAGTATATTACATTGTCCAACCAGACGTACGATAAGTACAATTAAGAGCAAGAAGGTTGACACGCAATTCGTAGCTGCGGCATAAAACATCTGTCTTTCACTATCCGCATGTGCGCATGCAAACGTGTGAAGGAATAGAATACATCCACGAAAAAGGAGAGAATCTATTTGGACTTTGTCCCTGCAAAATTACATTATGGAACAATAATATTTTCCATTCTCAACAAGAAATTAAGGGATACAATTCGAACCGCCCCTTGACTAAATTCTGGGGTGGTGCCAATTCCTTGAAAGTTATCTCATCTACAATTAATCTACAACTTGTGGGAGTGAGAACTCGTCTTTTTCCACTCCGCCAAACGCCGCAAAAATTGTCCAACCTGTAAACAAAATAAAATATCGTTTATATATGGCTCAGATTCATCATTCTTATGAAAATGAAGCACAAGATTAATGATTGAATATATCGTCAAACAGCCATAAGATTATGAACCCTGTTGGAGTGAGTAATATTAGACTCATCAATTACCTCTGATGGATCTTGCAAAGTGTAGGTAGCGACAGTTTCTTTTGGAATTTGAGAAACAAGAATCCCAATCCCTTGGTCCCTACTTCGTAGAACCTGTTATATTATATATCCAAAGTTTCCACAAGTTAGAATAAGAATATCAGTTGAATATAATAACGCAATAATTTTAACAAGTTGGCAAGGTGGCGGCATTTGTTACCTTAAAAGCATCCTCATCAGTTCGATCATCACCAATATAGACGGGAAATACGTTATTAGAATTCGCAAAACCTAGTAATCGGCAAAGAATATGAAGTTAGGCCACACATATATATATTACACATGGCTCATTAGATAAGTATACACCAACTCCATTTCAAGGCTATATATTTTTGCATGAATACTCACCTAGTGACTCTAACAAGAATTCAATAGCCTTGCCCTTGTCCCATTTTATGGTTGGACGGATCTCAAGCACTTTTCTCCCTTGTGTTAGCCTAAGTTTTGGGTACTCATTGAGCACCAATTTAACTTGCTCCGCCAGTGCTGGCCAGCGCTAAGAAAAACAAAGGTAAAATGGTTAGAAATAAAATAGTGATATGACCCATCAATTTAACGTGTCTTCTGCGCGTGCGTGTGTTTGGTGAACAACGAGTTGTTAAATATTTTGTTGACTGTAGGTACCTTTTCGTCAACACACCGAAAGTGCACGGACAAGCAAAACTTGTTATTTTCCACCTTCGCCCCCGGAACATACTTCACTTTTTCTACCAAGATCTTGTACACCTGAACCAACGAAAAAAACAATGATAAGGGCACTGTTAATTATGTGTTATCCAAATGATAAGGGCGCAGTTCAATTCGTTGGTTAAAAGGAAACGAACCTCATCGATCATGGGAAGGAATTGACTCGCAGGTTGGAAGAGCACTGCGTCATTACCCTGAAACAAAACAAGAAAAATTAAGAATCAAAGCAAAGAACAGCAAGATTAAAATATTAATCAGAAGATTTTATTTTATTTTTTTTGAATTAACTTATTTTATTTTTAAAAATCACTTATAATTAAAACTTTTTTTTAGAAAGAATTTTTAACCAAAAACGATTATTTTCACCTAAAATAAGCAAATCCAATTATGTTATAATTTGGTTCTAGAAACTATCTCTCACTTTCTTATGACTACGGCTTTTTGTTGGTCCCTTGATGTCCATGCCGTGGCTTCCAGCATAGTACAGTTCTCCCAACCTTATAAAGTCATATACCTGAAAGAAAATAAAATTTATTCTCAGAAACCCAAAAAAAAAAAAAATTGATTAAGTCGTAGTTACTTTGGAGAAAAATGTACCTTGTCTATGCACCTTCCGCTAACTATGGCTGTGGGAAAATGCCTTGCTATGTCCTTCAGTGTCGCTCTCATCTGATTTAAGGGGAAAAAAAAATGAAAATCAGTTACAAATATTAGTTATATTCCATTGAAGAACAGAGTTTTTTATAACCCATGTTTTCATATATAAATTATGTGAATTTTGGTTACATTATTGAAGAATGTGACTAAAGATTTTGGAATCGGTTATGTCACATTGACACGTTCACCTATAATATGACTGAAATTTTCATTAATTTATACATTGATCTCCAGTTAAAAATGAGTTGAAATAACAATAGTGATTGAAGAATTGTTCAGGGTTGAATAAAAAATAAGAGATGAGAGAACCAAACGGCAACCTTTTTGCTCATGAATGCTTTATCTGGATCTGCGACAATTGGGGAGAGAGTTCCATCATAGTCAAGAAAGGTCACAATCTGCTTCCCTTTGGAATTGCATATTATCTCATCAAACATGTTCAGCGCCGAAGGATGACGAAGCTGCTAAAACAGTTTTGAGAAACAGAACAGTGTCAAATCATCATAACCATGGAAAATATCCGATTCACAGTTAAAGGGCCTTGTGTTAGTTATGCTTACAATCCAAGGATTTTTGTCTTGGTTTTCAGAACCAGACACGGTACTAGATTTGACTCGAGTAGGGGAAGAAGCTCTCATTGATTCAACCCATGGGTTAACTTTG
The DNA here is from genome assembly GCA_031439585.1 of Pterocarpus macrocarpus. Classification (NCBI taxonomy): domain Eukaryota; kingdom Viridiplantae; phylum Streptophyta; class Magnoliopsida; order Fabales; family Fabaceae; genus Pterocarpus; species Pterocarpus macrocarpus. The sequence continues at coordinate 11,177,605 of CM062514.1, forward strand.
GCTCCTCCTTTGCCAACACCATCCTCCATGAAGAGAAGCCTCTTCTGGTATTGGCCCAAGAACCCACCAAGCAAGGCCATCGATTCGGGCACTGGTGCCCTTGGCAGAAGAGTTGAGTTCGAAATCGACACTGCCAACTCTACGAACTTGTTGGCACGTGATTTCACAACAGGAGACACCACAATCTGGTTCGTCATATATGTTTTTGTATGTATATATGTATCACCAACACAAAAGGTTGTTCTCGATTCACTTATGAGAATGTGAAGGGGAAAAGTTTTGGAAGAAACTTCGGGGAAATGAAAAAGAAAGGGTAGAAGGTTTAGAAGGAAAACAGAGAAAAACAGAGGTGGCTGGTGTGTTGTGCTATGTGGCTGCTTCCTCTGCGCAGTGAGGGATTTATAGGGGAAAAAAAAAGGTTGGAAGAGAAGAAAGAAAAAATGAGCGAAAAAATTCACACTCGCTTTGAACTCTTTGGTTCAGGTCACAAACAAGGCAGGGGTCTCCGGTCAATTTATAAACTTCGGCAACACGGGCACAAAGCGACGAATCAATCAACTCTTCTTTTTTTATTTTTTATTTTTTATTTTTTATTTTTTTTCCATGGCCATTTGTACTTTTCAGCAACTTATACTAAATATGAAGGATGGAGGGGCCACACAGTTATCCCACGGGCACAGCTACCTCACTTTTGATTTTGAATTTCTTTTATTCATGTGTGTTAAAAGTTTTCACAATAATAAGGAACCTTCACTGAAGGATTTTGTGGTTTCCCTCACCTTTTTCCATTGACTTACTTTATCCTATCAAACTAAATGACACTAATTTTACCACGTCAAAAATAATAACACTTATTTTATGGGTTTTTAGCAACAAAATTTTATGTTTTTTTACATATTAAAATGTTATCTATTTGCAGTTTTTTCGTTTTGTCTTTTATTAATTGGTACCAACATTATTGTCGCAATCAGAAAGCTTTTTCAACCATTATCTTTTTTAAGATTTTGTTAAATTTATTTATTTTTCTTAAAATAAGTTTAATTCTAAATAAGTACGTATAATTTAAAAATTTTTAATTGAGTTTCAGTACTTCTGAAACTGTTAAATATGTTTCTACAGCTTAATAATTAAGTTTTCAATTACTTCCTTAGTAATTATAGAATTTTATAATTAGATATATATTTATAATGAGAAATATTATTTGCACATTAAAATTAGACATATTTTATGAGCATTCTTACAAAAGAAAAGATACATAATGATAGATTCACTATCTTCTCTCTCAACTACCAATATTCTTTTGTTTTTGGTCTAACTTAACCATCAATATTCAAATTTTATTGAACTTCAACTAATTTACCTTAAGTTAGGTCAATTCATTATGGGAGAAAGGTTCTTCCAATGCTAATTTATAATAGTTGAATTTGAGATTTTACTTAAGAGAATAAGTGTCAATATTATTATTTTTCTTTCAACATCTACTACATTTATATCTGTCTTTGTTTTAATTATGTCACAAGATGTCTAATTTATATATGCAAATATCATTTCTCATTTGTAGTAGCAACAGCCTTTAATGGACTATAAATGTCTATTAACACATTTGAAACAATATAAACCAGTGCGGACTTATTTAAATTTTTAAAAGTATAAAAAATTTATTAAAATTTTTAAATTGTCGGAATTTGTTTAAAAATTTAGTAGAATAATAAAGGCCAATAAATTAAGATAACATTTTTGAAATTAAGAATAATAGTCAGGCTAGGATTCTTCAATGCGCCATAATGGCATGTCTTTGAAAGGCTTGGCCAGAAGATTTCTCAATTGCTCTTTTAAGCATCAGGGGATTTTCTTTATATTAAATTACCATAAGTGAGACCATTAATAGAAGGAGAAAATTAAACACATGTCTTTGGACATTACAGAATTTTATTAAAATTCCATTTAGTAATGGAGAAAATCACCATTTTGCATTTTATGCTTATTTCATTACTTGATATTCCTGAATGGATTAATATATTTAACTAAACTGTCTCGTCAATCTATGTATATAGATTAGCTATGAAATTAATTATTTTAATACTTAATTTTAAGTATTTATAATTGATTATGATAAAATTGTGTCATATTTAGATGTATTAAATGGAAAATAATTTTAAGGTAATAAATTTTGTTCAAATTATATGAAAAAATTACTCTTATATAGTGTATAAATTACTAAAAATGGTATGAAATAATTTATTTATATTATATAATATCTGATAGTTAGGATTAATGTTTTTGGTTACATCAATATATGATAATGAGGTTTAAATCTATAACCTTATACATACTATCAAAATCCCTCACCATCAGTCTACTTCGAGTGACAAGATTAATTTGATAAAAATATCATAACTCCAAAATAATCAGCTCTTACTTATAATCAAAATATTAAAAAAATAATTTTTTTTTGAAAAAATGATTTCTAGCATAAGTAAAATAAGTTGGAAATTATAATAAATTTTATCCATATTTATCAAACATGCCAAATTATATTGAAAAAAAAAGAGTACCTTTTGGGAAATAATCAGGATTTTCCAACATGCAATATATACATTTGTATTAAATTTGAATGTAATTTTGATGTCTTGGCATTGTATAAGTATTTTATATAAATATTTAATTATATATCATTATATCAGTAAAAGTGTTTAAATCTCTCAACTATTCCATCAAAAGCCTCACATATAAAATAACATTCGATTGAATGACTCTTTTACATCGGAAATGTATCAAAATAAATCTCATTAAATTTTATATAAAATTTATTAGGTTTCACTTGTGAAGATTACAATTTAGTCCAATTGCCTTGGCAAATAAATTAAACACATGGAAATCATGGTTTTCAGTCAGGACTTTTGACCCAAGGAACAATTGTACATGGTGAAAGAGAGTGAATTTTTCTGTTTCTGCCCTATGAAGCAAGACATCGTGAAAAAGCACTATCTTTATACACTAGCCTCTAGGAAAGGGAAAGGAGTCAAGGACCACATAATTTACTCTACTCTAATAATTTTTATTGTCTTGAGCTTATTCATGGATAATTCTGCCAACCAATAGATTATTTCCTTATGAAATCATGATAATTGTTACATGCATGCATAGTGGCGAAGGCAACTCCTTAGATGGTAATGTTAATCTGCTTGTATATTTATATAATATTACACATATCAAGAATAGTTTGAGAGAAAAATGTGAACTTAATTTTATATATATATATATATATATATATATATATATATATATATATATATATATATATAGAGGATAAGGGAAAAAGTTTATTCTAATTTAAGATTAAAGCATACCTTTAAATTTATTGAATACTTATAAATATATTTAAAGAAAATTTGATAATTGAACTCAAATTATAATAATATATGATTAGAAGCTAGGTGAGTCAATCCTGCTGGCGTTTAATTAGCCAATTTAAAATTGTAACAGCCAATCGCACAATTGTGAGAAACATCGTTAGAAAAAAAAGTTGTATAATAGCTTCATATTGCTTGTGTTGTCATTCATGACGACATCGAAGAGAAATGTCTCTACTTGAATTTTCCGTACTTTAAAGGGTGAATACCACAATAATCGTGCTTAACTTGCATTTAAGGCAATTATTTATTCTCTCATTTCCTTTCCCTACCTTCTCCCCCAAAGCGACCTTTTGAACCCTCTTAGGAAGTTGCTAGAACTTCCAAAATGTGGAGAGTTGATACAACATATTCTTCTTTTTTTAAAAAAAAAAATCAATAATTTCACATTTTATTGGGCACCTTTCTGATGTAGTAACATAATTTATAACGTGGGTAGTAAGAAACAGAATCTTAGCATAAGCTATGGCCAATCACTCGCCCCTTGTATAGTTTAACTGAAACAAAAACTAGCAGCGCCAACCTAACTTGTATACACTATGCTTCGAAACCAGCGGCATGCATAAATCATTAATTTTCTTCCTTTCACCGTCTCTCTCTATTTCTTGTCTTCACTCATGTATGTTAACGATACATCATTTTCCTTCTAGTTCATGCACTCCATACATTTAATTTTCATTTGTCATCCCAAATTTAATAGAGTTATTGGCATCACGAGTAAGATGCGTAAAACTATTTCTATGATTTAAAAAAAAAAGAAAAGAAAATATCGTGCAAGTAAAATCACATGTAAAAAGAGATTTTTTTTTTCCTCCCTATATTTACTTTTACAAAAGTGCTACACTCGCATCACTTTACGTCTATTCAATTTTTATTATTTGATTGTAATTACACTTACTTTAATTTTCACATACTTACATGCTATTTTGTCATATAACATATATAAGACATACATCCCTTTCCCTATATCTAGTGTTTTTCTTACTTTTAGCCGTCTCTCTCTTTTAAACTTTGAAATGTCCTTCATGTAATCATAAATTCTGCATATAGACATAGAGGTATTTCTTATGTTTATTATTCACATAGAGAATGGAAGGTTCACGGATATTGAATTTCTATTCTAACATAAAGATATTACGTCTTCTTTTAGAGGGTTTTTTTTTTTTTTTTGTACATAAAAGTTTAGATTGACTTGAAGGCTTGTTCTAGTCTAGGGCCATGGCATGTTTTCGAGCTCATCAAACGTTTATAGAGATATATATATATTACCATAAATAGAGAAGAATCTAGGAATTAATTGAATTCAAGTCATGGTAAAGGTTATCCAAGCAAGCCAACCCTCTGTTGGCATAATACAAAGGTTAAAATATTATGAAAATAATGATAATAACTACGTGCAATAAAATTTACTTATATATTAATAATAAATTGATAGTTGTCACGAACGGTCTATCAATTCATTTTTTATATTTTTTATTTGATTAAGATAAAAATAAATGAAAAATCAATAACATTTAAAATAAATTATAATTAGAGAAAAATATTTTACTTAACTATTGGTTATGTACATTTTACTCTTAACATTTTAAAAATATACAAATCGACTCCTAAACTTTCCTAATGTATGCTTTAATCCTTCTGTTAAGTTTCTATCCATTGTTAATAGAAAAGAAAAAAAAAGTGCATTATATCCTCTGAACTTTAGATCATGTGTATTTTGATCCCTAAACTAAAATATAATATGTAATCTAATACCCTAAACTTTCTTAAACGTGTGCTATTTCCATTAACAATAGATAAAAAAGTTAACAGAATAGTTCATTTGCATATATAGAAAAATTTAGGAGTCGATTTGTATATTTTTAAAATATTGAAGGTAAAATGCATATAACCTATAATTCATAGGGATAAATTGTGTTTTTCCCTTATAATTATACAATAAAAATTTAAGAAACATTTCATGAAAAATATTATTAGTGAATAAAAAAAGTTTAAAATGATTTTATTTATCTTCAAATTTTTCTTTATTTATATGACTAATGAGAATTTATATTTTACTGTATTTATCTTCAAATTTTAAAATTATTAATAAAATGTATTAACTATATTATTTTTAATTAAAATATTGAAATGAACGATTAATAATGTTAAATATAATGATAACATTCTGAATATATATATATATATATATATATATATATATATATATATATATATATATATATATATATATATATATATATATATATATATATATATTTGGTTATCAGATTTTTCCATTTTTTGTTATAATAACAATCTGAAAATAGAAAAATTATAATAAAGAGAGCAATTTCCTTTATATCTTAGGGTAGGTTATCAGCTTTTTCCATTTTCTTATTATATATCCAACATAGCATAAATATGATTGCATTAGCCATATTCGATAGAACAATTGTGTACTTTCAATTTACTATAACAAATATGAATTCTTACACTGTAATAATTTGATCCTGTATCCATATATGAGGTTAATTTTGATCGATAAAGTGTCACTCAATCATATGTCATTACATGTGAGATTTGTGAAATAGTAATTAATAAGTATGAAAGTTAAAATATTTTTGTTATATAATAATATATAATTAAGTGTCTATATAAAATATTTTTATACTAATGGTAGTACGTCAAAATTAAATTAAATTCTATATAAATAGTTGAGTATACAGTACATCATTTTTTTTTTTATTACTTGTCAAGTTGTCATACATTTTACACTTTGATGCAAACAGCGTTTTTTTGCCATAAAAAAATGAAAAAGGAATGGAAATTCAAAATCTGTCGCCGTTAGAGGCATCAGCAAAGTTTGAGAAACTTCTTTGCTTTGAAAATCGGAGAACGTTTCTTGTTGAATGCATCTGAGAGTTACATATACTCACTAGATTCTATTGTTCTCTCAAATTCTTTAATAATAATAGTAGGCACACAGAGATTATTGAAGTTTGCTTTTAAATGGTGATACAAGTCACGATCTCCTCCCTTCTTTGCAGGTCACAACCTCCTGTTTAACTTGTTTTAACTTGACTGCTCTTAGTCATATATTTTTTTCCCTAAACAATATTTCTGTTATGTATTAAGAAGACTAAACATATTTACATGTTTTGCACTATTAGTGAATATATAATTACACAAATTATAAATTCCCAAGAACGTATTATAGGGAAGAATAAGTTTAATATATATTACCAGTTTTAAACTCATATCTTATATAATACATATCCCTCTTAAGGACATATTAAATGAGAGAAATAATTAATTATAAAAGTGAAAAGAATAAATATTGATCATTAAACTATACATAAAAATCACATAATCATTTAAAAAAATCATATAATTTTATATTTTAATCTTGACCATTTATATATGGTTTAATAACCAAGATCTATTTTTCTCACTCTTAAAATTAACCACTCTCTCTCACTTAATACTGTCCTATCTCTCCAAACCTTATAATTAACTAATATGTGGTGCCAGAATATAAAATAATTAACAACTAGCTAGCCATTGAACAATGATGTTTATTAGTATGCATATTCATATAATATCCGTAATCTGGACCTAACCTTCCTAACTATGACTACATTTGTCAAAAGCATAGTATCTCGTAAATAAAGTAAAGCGAATAAGCCAACCGACTATAAGTCCTTTTGCTATATTTCTTTGTGAATTTGAACACCCAACCATTCATGTCTCGGTTGCTTAGTCAGGACCATAAGAACTAATGGCAGAGGATCCCCCCTTTCACCTTATTGCTCAGGTCAAATTTCAACTGTCACATGCTTAATAATTTTCGCATATAAAATTACGTGTACTCATGCTTATTTTCCCCCTTTTAATAAAAATTTGAAAGGTTCTATATCGTATATTATAATTAAATAAGAAAAACAAAATATCCTATATATCTTTCTTGATTTCTTGTTGCTCTTCCTTGTTCTCTTCATATCTACAAATTCGTTGCAGTCAAAACCGGTGGCCTAGGAGATGCTTCCAAGCTAAATACCATGTGAACAGTGCCAAATTAATTTGAAACTTAGGTGAATACGTGCTAGCTGCCCTTGTTTTTTGTTTTATGATGATTATATAAATATTTTTATATAGAAATCGAATAAGCGATTGTCAAAAAGAGTTAGGCATGCCAAAGAAGCACTACAGATCCCCAGGAAAAGACATTATTTCTCTTGGAAAGAGCCTTTGATTAACATTTCTTTATATAAAAAAAAAATGGGGAGCAATGAACATGGCTCCTTCAAGCATTATTCATATTCCTGAATGAATCCTACTGCTACATTCTAGAACTGGTTTTGCGTGGCTTCCAATTCTATAGTCATCAGGGAACATACCAGGTTAGCAGAATATGAATATCATCATAATTTTGGTGAACCAAACTGCCATAACTGCTTATGATATTGCATTGACGGTGGACTTTTTGTGGTATTTTGGAATCAAATATTTGTCCTTGTTATAGACGAATCAAAGAAAGTCAAATAATCTGACTAAGCTAGTTTCTATGTTGCTTCCATAAGGAAATTAAAGAAATATAAATTGAACAACAAGAGGTCTAGAAGCGACAAAGGAATTTCAGCAGCTAGTTTGCTTTTTCCCTGGTACGTGACTAGTTTCTTATGTGTAAATTTCCCAGCTGCTCCTCTTGCGAGCCCTTTATAATTTTCTTTCTTGTCAGCATGTAGGTCTTCGTGGAAAAAAAAAAAAAAAATAACGAGAAATTGGTGGGAAAATGGTGGGGCTGATAGCTGATTGATCCCCGTGGGACCCGTAAAGTGGAAGAACTAGTAATATGGGCACGTGTATCCATCGTGGCCTCATTGCAATTGGGACCCTTTTTGCATTAGGAGCTGATTCCATTAGATAGAAACTTCACTTTCCGACTGTGGCGGTTTTTCTGGTAGACTACTGTTACTTATTTAATAGTTTATGAGTTGCTTTTTCTTCTTCTCTCTCTTTATTTTTTTTAAAATAAAGAGAAAAGATATTTGCACTAACTATTCTCAACATATATATACATAGCATATCATATGAGAGGAATGATTTATTATGAGAGAAAGAGGAGCAAATTTGAGTCGTATAACTATACATAGATAATCAAAATTTAAAGGTCACATAATCACTAAAAAAAATCTTGTGACTTTATATTTAAATCTTAATTATTCATGTATGAGTATACGGCCCTCTTACTTTTATAATAAATCACTCTGCTCATGTGATATTTTCCCAATATATATATATATATATAGGAGTGTTTATCAGGTCAAATCAACCGACAAATTCATAAGTTTTGATCTGATTCAACCTAACTCATAAAATACGAATTGGATTGGATTTACGGATTGTATTAGATTGAAAAATTTATGACCCATAAAGTATAAATTGAGTTGTGGATTTAGAGTTTAAGATTGTGAGTTTAGAAATTTTTAATCTATATGATCAAACTTAACCTAACTCATCCATTTTTTTATATGTCTTAAACTTGTGGGAAGATTGCATTTTTTACTCTTTATGTTTAGTTTTCAACAAGACTTATCATATCTATGTTTTAATGAGCTTGTTTTAGCTTTAAAAAGTTATATTGTTTTTCTAAAAATAAAATGTCATGCTATGAACTTAGAGACAATGAGTCAATGCATTATGGCACCAATGTCCCATTGCCACCATGACTCAAATGCTATATGTGATGACATTTGCTTGAATGCTATATATGATGATATTGACTTGAAATGACTTATGTAATTTGTTTTACTTATAGAACTTATTCATGCTTTTTTTAAACACTGTTAAGACTATGTATTGCTTTCTAAAAAGGTTTTAGCATTTATATGCTTTTTTTAACTTTTGTATGCCCTTTTAAATTTTATAAATGTTGAGAATTATATAGTATTGTAATAATGTTTGTCAAGAGACATGTATTTTTTTTTATACATCAATTTTTTATACATCGACTAAAGACATGTATTTAATTATATATTTTGAAATATTTAAACATTATTTTTTTTAAATGTATATCAGACATACATATTTGACCTAATCCAATTGACTTGTGAATGAGTTGCATGGGCTGGTTGAAAGAAAAAATTTGTTCAACTCAATTCAGACCAACCTCTCGATTGAATGGGTCAAGCCAAAATACCTCCCAAAATCCACCCAAATCAACCTATAGACACCCTTACAAATATCCATTTGAAAAGTAAAATAATTTTTTTTTATTGTAAATGAAACCAGTGCAGTCCCCTTTTTTCACCCATCTTCTAAGTGTGTTTTGTCTATATGTTGAGAGTTCTAAGTACATATATCAACTCTCTTTTTAAATTTATGATTTCTAATGATAAAAAAAATTATTTGTGTGATTTTTTAAACATTTCTTATGTGTAAATAATTTTTCTCCTTTTGGAATTGTTATCTTTTTAACTTTTGAGAGAGGTATTTCTAACTGTAATTTGATCCTAAAAAACTAGGTAAATATAATCATGCTGTAATCATTGTGCTTATTATAAAGCACAACATGTTTCATGAGTTTCTTAGTCATAATATAAATAATTTGTCCTTGGCCATACTATAATAATAAATCAATTACTTTAAAAATTTAGTTCATTCAAATGGTTTGACAATTGCTATTTTTAAACAAAATTTAGAGTCAAATCTTATTAATTAAAAATTAATGAAGAGTTTTACTTTATAATAAATATGTTATCGTATACTAATGTGACTGATGACTTATGTGAGAAATTTGTAATATCCGATGTCAAATTCTAATATATAAATGATAAAACTCAATGTTTATAACTTAGTGTTTACTGTGATTTTTGTTGAGGAAACAAACTAAAATTGACAGATTCGTTTCTTGATCTCAATTCGGGGAGTAGAAGCAACTCCTCTAAGTGAGTTCTCTAGGCAAAAAGTGCATGTGTCGATATGAAAGTGACAAATAATACTCAAATGATGCGAGAAATAAGTAACAATTTTATTGCAAAATAGATGAACGTACACTGAAAATGTAAGGTACTAATCCTATAAAATGAAATGAAATAAAAGAAGGGCAAGAAGAATTACTCAATTGACTCGTGACTCTTGTTTGTCATGACGACTTTGGACGAGTATTGAGTGTTTGAGTAAAAGTTCCAACCTTTATTACATTGATCAAACTCCTATTTATAGATAACTAAGTCTCATGCATGGTGAACATGTGTCCTTTACAGTTACTAATGTTAGGAGGCCATGTGTTTTCGACAGTTATTTTTAACACCTATCGTCCTACGTCCATTGCCATGCATCCTTCTTCATCTTTTCTGCTCTGCTGGGTAACCGCTTAACAAACTACATCAATGTACATCTGTCGAATCATCTATCTCTCTCCAATTGAAAATCTTCTAAGTGTCATGTTAGAAAATAAAGGTTTGACCATAAAATGTCCGCGACACAACTTCGATATCAAGCATTGTGCATCCACTTTCGACTATCTATGACATTTCCACATGAATACCCATGCTGCAAACTCGACATTCTTCTTTTTTTTGTCGATCGACCTCACTGCCTATGCCATCTTCGACTTACGTTGACATGTTGTGATATCGACATATAATATATATTTTATATATAACACTTAGTCAAATCCAAATTAGAATCCCAACACGCATCTCGTGCTATGCCGTCTTACTATGATATTGAAAATCTAGGAGACTGGTCCCAAAAAAAAAAAAAATCTAGGAGAAATGTTTCCTTAGCTCAATCCCAAAAAAAAAAAAAAAAATTATGTTTCTGCTTTAAGTAATTTTAATTGTGTAAATCTTTATAAGTAAGCGCACCAATCGGTTTAATTTTTAGAGAAAAATAGCTTTAACTTGATGTATAGCAAAGGCTAAAGAATTAAAAAACAAGTAAAGAAAAAATAAATGCATTTAATATTTTTAAAAACTCAGAAATCGTATAATACTTTTCTTTATATAATTAACATAATTTAACAACAATGAGAAGTATAATCTTTTTGTACAAAGAAACATAATTTTTATTCCTTACTCTATATTCTTAAAGTATATGCCAATAATTGGTAACTTGATTGGTTCATGTGGTTTGTTACTAGTTTTCTTTAAATAATGTCTCACATTCAAGTTTGTTAATAGAGAAAATAAGCATTGGTAGAGTTTTATTGCCGAATCAACTAAATCTTGTGAATAGAGAAAATTAACGTTGGAAAAGTTTTATTCCTATAATAAGTTGACATGACTAAAACCAAATTAATTAGCCATAGTTTAACTGATCCCGAAAACTACCAGTGGTTTAATGCAAAATAATATATCTTTTACAAAACTCATTTAAAAAAAAAAATTCTTAGTAAGTTTCTTAATATAGGGTAAGGGTCTGTTTATTTTTTTTAAACAAAAAACTCTCTCTCTTTCTCTCTCTCTCTCTCTCTATATATATATATATATATTCTAATATTTTTTTTAAAAAATGGAAAATTCTATTAATAATACTATAATGCAATCATTTTAAAGTCTATTAGTATTTTTTTTCTTTTTTTTTTTGTCAATAGCCTATTAGTATCCTCTTATTTTTTGATGTGCAGCCTATTAGTATCCTACCTAAATAGCTTTAGTTGGGATTTAAACCCTAAATCCAATAATCCCTCCCTAAATCCGATAATCCCTCAAATAAAAAAAGCCTGAGCATTACTATTTGCTAGGGAATGCAGCAATAACAAACAAAAATAAAGTGGTAAGAAGCGACACCCTTTTCCCTCAATCAACCATTATCGTGCGGTGAGATAAAAAGGGAGAGAGAAGAGAAGATGGAGGGGGAGGAAGGAGGAGGCATGAGGCCAAGCAAGAGGTTCTAGAATGACAAGGGTGGTGGTGAGGTCCACTAGAGTCCTCAACTAGAAGCTATGGTACGCTTTCTCCTATCCAAAAACTATGGTGACGTGCTTGAAGACCAATGGTAGCAAGCTCGGAGACCAACGACGGGTAAACGAATAGCAGAGAGAGCATGGGTGCCTGCTCCTCTCCACAGTGGTTCTAGTGGCACCCTCCTCATCTCCCTTTATAGTTTCAATTTTTCTTCTTTATTGAGCTACTAGAGAAGTGAACCACCTTCGGTTCAGACCATTCGCCAGGCTTTGACCGATATTTTTGGTTATTGACTAGTTTTTAAGCAAGTAAGCTTTACCAATTGATCGAATTGGAAGGGGTCCAGTCATCTGGTTGGAACGGCCAATTTGGTCTGATTTTTAAAATATCGGTTCAAAAAAAAAAATTGTTATGACGCAAAATACAGAAGTAATGATTCATTAGTGCTATAAATCTCTTTTTTTTTTTTTTCATTTACAGGTCTTTTTTTTTAATTCAATTCTAAAAGCTAGTTTTAATATGACTATTTATGTGAAATCTAATGGTCAATATTTATTTCTCTCATTTTCACAAGTAGCTACTCCTCCCTATATCCATATACTATGCTCCTAGGTTTCTAAAAATAAAGGAAGTAACATAGCTAGGCATTTAGGCTCTGATACCACATTTCGGGAGCCCCATTACCTTAGGCATACAATCCTTACTTTCACAAGGCAAGCATTCTAGAATCCTTTTGTTAAGCCAGTCCCAATTACTCATAGTGGTACATTTATTTTAGACATACATTGCACACACACTCTTTTGACATGGCTTTGGCATTGCTTTCCCTATTCATCAGTCACCCTTAAAGTTGGGTTCATGACTAGGTGAAAGATTGAGAATTCAATGCTCTTCCTTTTTATGCTTTTGTTATGGGCTTGCATCTCCTACTCTGACTTGTCAATGTTAGGAAAGTCTATATCTTCCATATCTTCATCTAGGTCTTGAGAATCCTGCATGATGATTTTGTGCAGTGGATTATTTGGCCCTTCTTCAATCTGTTTATTGACAAGTGGCCTTGGTTCTATAGTTGTTGTCCCATCATGGATGTATTACTTCTCTCTTTCCTATTCTAGTAAACAAATAATCTCCAAAGGTTTTAACTTGCTACAGGTGGAGTTTATTGTTGGAATTTTGGTGTTTGTCCCATTGAGCTCATGGAGGTGGACTATTATGTTTTCTTTGTAGAACAGATACTGAGCATCTTGGGCAAAGACAACTCAAAGCTTAGATACGTCCCATATATTGTTGCTCGATTTTGAGTCCACAATAATTTGGTCTAGGGGTTTTGGAAATAAGGACGATGAATGATAGCAGTTGAGACTAGACCATTTACTTGTTCATCATCCATTTTCTAGACATTAAATCGGGACAATTCTTTTTCAATTTCTCCTTTCCACTAATTTATAGGTGCAAACTGGTTTAATGTCTTCTAAAGTATTGATGATTCATTTGAGAAGTCTTCTAAAAATTGTTTCATTTTCATGGTTGGAAACAAGATGGGATAAGAGTATAGCATGGAAACACACTAGAGATACCACCTATCAGATTCTATGAAAGGAGTTTTCATAAGGACAGGAGAAATGTTAAGATAAGGAGCCAATGGATTGAACCAGGTAGATTTTGGTTCAATATTATTCTTATGTAGAGAGATGGCAAGGTAGTGGAACATGTGGCAAGTCACGAAGTCTTTTAGGTAGGTTGGGGTTAAAGTGATATTGGATGGTATTTCAAGTGGGTAGGCATTTTCAGAGAAGGAGAAAGAGGAAGAGGATGGGTCATGGTTCATCATGATCAAAGGATAGGTGTGTGTGGCTGAGAAAATAGTAATGGGTTTGGGCTGGTTTTCATTGGGCCTAGAGAGGAAGTCTAGCATAAGGTTTCGGTTTTCCTTTATGTGTTTTACTGTAAAATCATATCTCGAAAACCATTTTTTTATTCTAAAGATTTGAGGAATTGGCGGGGCCTTATTTTTTATCTCAAGGAGCTTAGGAAAGATGAGTTATCTAAATGGATTTTAAATTGATGACCTTTGAGATGGAAATCAAATTTTTGAATTCTAAATTTTATTGCCAAAGTTTTCTCAAAAGTCGGGTAATAATGGAGTTCTGTAAGCTTGAACTATCCACTAGTATGTCCACAATAGAATTTTATTTTTTAACCTTTTCTATTAAGATAGCTCCCCAATATTGATCAGTTGCATTAGTTTGTAGTATTCTTTTGCCATTTTCTAGGATTTTGAGTGGAGGTGGATATTTTGCTGCTTGTTTTAAGAACTTTATGACTTCTGTTTGCTTTGGTCCCCATGGTGGAGCATTTTTCTTGAGGAGCTTAGACAACTTGGTGGTGTACTTGGAAATGTAAGGGATAAAATCTCTAATGTAATTCAAGATTCCTAAGAATTGTTGGATATACTTTGTGGACATGTTTTCATCGAGAAACCTCAGAAGTTCTTCAGTAATGTGTGACTGGGGAGCATATTTTCCTTGGGCAAAGTACCTAAAGAATCTACCACAGTTGCACTGATTTGAGATGTTCTTGTCGAGAGCATGACTCTGTATTCATCATAGATGTCATAGAATTTTTGTAGAAGTTATTTGTGACTTTCCTCATCTAGTGAGAATAGGAGGATGTCATTGATATAGATGAGATCACTATCAAGGAGTGGTTCAAAAACACTAATCATGGCCTTTTCAAATAATGATGGTGCCACTTTGAGCTCAAAAGGTAGAACAATCCATTGGTAGTGGGCATTTGGGATACAGAGTGTTGTTTTTGGCCTATCTTTTGAGTCAAGGCCTAATTGCCAAAACCTCGATTTTAAATCAAACTTTGAGAAAGCATGTATATTCCGTATATAAGAATAGAGAAAGAGTAAGTTTTAGGGAGAGGAAACTTATCATCTTTTCGGAACTGGTTTAGGGGACACAAATCATTAACAAGCCTCTTTTTTCGTCGGAGTTGCTTGACCTTTTATTTACATAAAATGCTCGGCAATGCCCAATCGAACTTAGTTGGCTTAATCAATTCTTGCTTCAACAATTGTTAACATTATTCAAATGCTACTGCTCTGTCAGATGGTGACATTCCTGGATGAACTGCCTTGGTTGGGTTTATATCCTTATTGAGCTTGAATGGTAGCTCAACAAAGAGCTTTTCATTCTTCTATAAAGGTTTAGGATGAGAGAACAGATCATGGCTGTCAGCACTTAATTTGAGAAGCTTGTCTCGAATTTCTTCATATTGTGGAAGTGCATATGCAAGAGTAAATAACTTAGGAATGAGAGTATAGGACTTGAAGTTCCATTTACGTTTGAGACCCTGGGGTAGGATTTGGAGTTTGTCATTCTGAGTGTAGACATTTTCCAACAAGTACATACTTTAATAATTAGAGATTATTAGAGTTTTACATCATTTACAAATATGACCAAGATGATCTTTATAAGACTTGGGGCAATTAATATTTCCCTCCTAAGCTAGCTTTTAGGGTAGAATTAGACCCATTTAATTCTAAAATGGTATTGGGTTCTATCTTGTGATTAATATTGGGCCACCTACAAACGTCCAATCATGTAAACCTCATACTCTAGATCCCCAATTTTAGGCATGAGGGGGCATGTCAGGATTGAGTCCCACATTATTTAAGGATATGGTCAAATTAGTCTTTATAAGAGTTTAGATAACTCTTCTTCCATTAGCTAACTTTTGGAGATGAGTTAGGGCGGCTCAATATATATTATTTAGGTTATCTAGATTGCTTCCAAAGTGGCAATTCACATTGCACTTATGGTGTAGTCAATTTGGATTACAAACCTATCTTCTATTATTATTATTATTATTATCATCATCATCATCATCATCATAAAAATAATAATTATTATTATCATTTATTATTTTTATTCATTATTTTAATTATATCTATCATTATTTTTATTATTATTTTTTATAATTATTTGGAGGGTGTTTTAGTAAAAGATATATTGCCTAATAATTATTTTAATATACCAAATAAGGTAATGTGAGCTGTCAGTTATTACTTGTGCATATGAAATATTGCAATGTAGCATTACCAACAATTTAAAAAGCAATAATCTTTTTTTAAGTGATAATCTAAATCATTAGTAATATTCTTGTTAGGTAATATTTCAAATGACAAGTTAAGGAAACTTAGTAATATTCTTGGATTCATATCTTGTCTTTGAATAAAACTTTCCCCGCCAATCTACAACGAAGGGTGGCACCGATATATATACCATAGGCTCCTTTGATTTTATGCTTGAGATGCCCTGATGCATGAACCCCTTTGGGTCAAAGATAGAATCCAATGCTTCAAAAAATATTCTGTGTCACGAAGAATCTGTAGTATCTTTGAAAAATAATGAGAGGTTCCTCGCTTAGGAAATGAAACTTAATAGTATAGAATAAAGTCCCAAATTAGGGTCTTGACTCTCGATCTTGATACTCTTCCGGCATATAAAACAATTTTTCCTTTATTTCCTTTTCTTGGTTTAAGTTAAAAGTTCAAGTCGCATTCAAACTAAATTTCCTTCTTCCCCTCCGAATTCCTTCTTTTTTCCTTAATTTTAAAGAACTTTACACACGGCAAGTAATGTTCTATGACTGTCGCAGCCGAACAGCCAAACAATGAGAATAGTTGGTTCAATAAAACAGCAAATTATTGATTTAACGTATGTCTGCTGAAGATTAATATATAAGGTAGGCATCACAGTATAGCACGAGAACTACTCGTACTCACGGGACAAAAGTAATGCATGTCTTCCCTAGTTTAATTTTTATTATTTGGTTTATGAGAATGGTTGTTTCATATCGGGTATGGGAGAACTTGACTAAATAATTTGAGCTGGCAATCAAAGAAGTTCAAGATTTTGAAAAGCCAAAGGTATTTTTCAGAATTATGGTTCTGATAAGTGATATACAGCATGATACTATCATATCAAGGAAAGTTCTGATAATTTAATTTCTAAATATTGCAAGACTTAATTTTGTCATTGTTTTATAAAAATATAATTAAAAGAACTAACAGAATAGTAAATTGAGAACATAGAATGACCTATCTTCCGCATATAGTTATTTCACTCGATTAGGATCCGTGTGATATATGAAATAATGTGAAAGATCATATAGCGCGGGTAAAAAGTCCAAAGTAAAAAACAGAAATGGAATTAAATATATTCAAATATCCTTTGTGTTCAAATTGATAGAAATATGTGTATTATTCCTTTAGTAACTCATGGTTTAATAGATTTATTATGTTAATTAATAAAACGTTCAACAAACGCTCTTACGTATTCTTCTTAATTAAAATAAGTATAATTAAATTAGTATTATTATTGTTCATTTAATTCTCTGTGTTGTCAATGGCGTCATAATTTTTAATGGTGTCAATTCAGACTATATATTTTCTTTACTGTTGTAATACTTAAATTTTCTTTGATATTGCGTAACCAAAACGGATGTCATTCGGTAGAACGTTAACATACGGAAGAGGAAAGGAGGCTGATGGCCTAACAAAACACTCATATTCTCAGCCTTATCAATTTTACAGCCCTATTAGCGGAATGATTTATCTGTCTGTCATATAAGACACAGTGAAGAAATTCACAAGGGTTGGCGTATTGGTAAACAAATTACGCTCTTATGAGAGGATAAATGTAGTCTTATAGTCATCATTTTGTAGAAATGATCTAATTAATCGTACCGCTCCAAATTGAAGGAATCAGTCTCATAGACGAAGAATATGTATGTAAGTATCGTGGAAAACAGAAGAAAGAAGACTGAGAGAGGGAGAAAAATGAGTACAGTGTGAAAATAATCATTATCACCTGACTCATTTTTTCCACTTTATTAGCTTTGTTAGAGAGATATGATATAAAAGAAGAAATTACATCGAACTACCTTTATTGTTGGATCGAGTATATATTACTGAAATTATGTAGTAACAAGTTAAGGCTTAAGTGATAAGTAAGCTTCTGTTGAGTGCATAATTTTAAATTGCAGTCTGCAATTGTAACGGCGGGGTAATATTGCGGTCGTGGTGCTCTTCGCAACCGTATCGCTACGACAATTGTGGTCATTTTAAGTATGTTTTTCAGTAATTTTTTACAACTGTAATTATAATTTAAAACTATGATTAAGTAAATGAGGGACCGGAACAAGATTGGGATTCAAGCATGCGGAAAAAGAATTGTCCAGAGGGCCTTGGTGTTCGAATTGATTGATAATCGTCGAAGAAATGCTCAGATATCATGGCAACCAACCAGTGTCGCTTATCATACTTATCCTTTATGCCTCCTTCAAGCCCTCAAACAGACAGAGCCCTTGTATAATTCGGACAACAGTAACACCACTCAAAATCCACAAGAAGGGTATATTTTGATTAGTTTTCATGCCTATTGAAATTAAGTCAATTTATAAAAGATCTTAAGAGTGCGTTCCTGCATTACATGTATGGTGCATTTAGGAGAATTAATTTATCCTTAAATACTTGGTCAAGGTAGAATCCCATCTGCTTAACCACTAAATCAACCTTTGTGTTTGAGTTATTTCTAACCTTACATATATCTGGACTCTCTAGATTCAAATTATTCAAACTTTTTTCCGAAGTTTATAAAGCATATATGCCCACTGAAATTTTCTCGAGTGTACATATGACTGCTTCGTGCAACATTTTGAAATTACGCAGTTAAAAGAAGATATTTCTATGATTTACGGTTAAAAGGGATTAGTTAGGAAGTAGGTTTGAAAAAATTAATACACTTTCTTCTAAGTTTTGGGCAGTTTAAAAGCTTTATTACATGTATAAACAGTTGTCAAGTGTTCAACCGTTGTCATCCCAATTATTCGATAAACTTTCACCCCAAATAAAAGCGCGATCTGTGTTCAATTCAGATTTCAAAGCCACATATCTGTTTCATCTGACATGTTCCAAAAACAAAAATTAATAACATAAAATTCCGTTAAACTTATGGATATATGTAATTTATTCATTGATGCTTCTAATTCATGTAATTTATGAATATTGTGTAAATCACGGATTAGTACTGTTTCATTTAAATATTTAATAAAATTGTGCACATATAAACATAATGTTTGAAATGCATGTAAATTAGAAAAGCTGATTTCTAAAAAGAAAAAAATTCTCACTTTATTTTCTCTTTCTTTTGATCTTCAGCTTTTGTATGTTCCTGCTAGTCTCCAATAACCGTACCAGATGTAAAACCGACATTAATGATAGGACAATTAAATATAAGATTCTCCAGAGTACAAATTGAAAGGATTTCAATATAGAGAGATTAACTCATATTGCATGCATGATACCCAGACAGGATTACTTAAAATTCAATCCCATACGCTTAAATAATAAAGAGTTTTGAAATTTCTGATGAGGAAATTGAGTTAACCCTTAGGACAACCATAACCTTTTTGTCTGCTGAAGATTTCTCCTAAAAATTGAAGGTGCATCTGGAAGCACATATAATTAATGGTAAGCAACTAACTGAAAAAACCGCCAGCCACCATTGAGAAGCTTTCGGTTAATCACTTAGTTTCAGGGCCCCCATTGAGGAATGAAAACTAGTCGCTGCAGGACATGGACCCCACACCTTGTTATTGCCTTTCTGTGATGTAACTTGCCAGCCACGATGTCTGGGCAATGATTCATCACGCAGCCACAAATCATGGTAGTGCTAAGCCCACTTATTCCCACCAGCACCACCCCACTCGTCTCTAATTCTCTTGTACCCACCATCTTCGTGAACTTGGCTTTTTTGTAATCTTAATTTCAGGATATCCTCCACTCTAGGCCCCCTTTTTTTTCTTCGTTTGTGTTTTGAGATTTTTATTATATATTTATTTTTCATATCCTATCATGCTTAGTGGGTCGTTAAGAATTCACAATGCAAATTGCAAAGGCTAGCTAGGATTTTGAAGGTTTGTGGCATTCTGCATCTCATATCTTCCACTTGAATATGCATAGATAAGGTTCCCATACACGTATTAGGCACGCAGGAAATCTAACATCTCAATGTGTGGCACCAATTGGAATGTAATGGAAGATTTGGATGAAAAGAATACGCTTTATGCTTCTAATTTGTGTATCAAAAAATTCACTAGATAGCTATCTTAATTAGTAAAAAACTGGGAACATTCTACGAACAAAATTATTATCATTATCTAATCTATCTTGTGCACTTACGCTGAGATAAATAAATCGATTGTTCTTTGAATCTTCGTCAATATCTTACAAAATTGTTACCTTTCTTCTGATTGTTTTTATTATTACTTAGTAGTGCCTATGGCACTGACTAGAAGGGTCCAGAGTATAATTGATTGTCCTCCGCTACTACTATGTACTACTATAAAAAACACATTACATCTTATAATGTGACATTGCTTTAATTTACAATTTTATAGTTTTAGTTTTTATTCATGCGTATGTTTAGAGCTGGGTCCTGCACCGTTGAATTGCCTACTCTTGTGAATCGATGCCTCTCTTTGAACCTCAGTCGCAGAGGTACTAGGTTTAACCATTGCTTGGCATTGGTTCATACCACCTTTGTTGGAAAAGGCAGTGCAGTGTAGATGACCCCTTTCAAAGCATGAGAAGGATGGCCCTTAGAAGCAGCGAAATTCCATGCTTCACGTACGAACTTACCTAGAACCACAGGATAGAACACATTTGCAAATAAACCAAAAACCCAAAAATAAATAAATAAATAAAGGGAGCCATGGTACCGTAATTAAATAAAGCCAAAGAGAAATAAAGATTGCTATTATTTACACAAAAATTTTCTAATAAATCTTATAAAATGATAACTTTTTAACTAAAAACATTTTGGATTTAATTTATTTATACTATCAGTATATATTGCCACAATAGTAAAAGTATTTGACTTAACTATTCATTACTTTAAAAGTCTTTCAAATATAAATATCTAATTAGATGATTGTGTAAAACTTATTTACACTTTTAGTGTATAACAATTAAACTCAAACTTTTTGCCTTGAACGTATAAATCAGTTTTTCATTTTAGTAATGTTATGTTAATAGCGAGATGTATAGTGTTAATATGACGGCCTACAAAACTAATTAATACATATCAAAAGCTTGTTTAAATGTCCAGCGTAAGCAATTTCTACCTACAAATTTGTTTGTTAAAATAGGGATAAAAATAAGTCAGACGGCTTGTCGGGATTCTTCAGCCTAACCTACATTAAGCTTGCCCTAGTCTAACCTATTTAATAAACAAGTCAGATCAAAGTTTTTTAAAAAGTTTTTATTAATAAAAAGGCTAAGTTGCGTACTATACAAAAAGCTTATTGGGCCTAACAGGTTAGGCTATTTATATTATTATTATTATTATTATTATTATTATAAATCATGTAAGTTATATTATATTATTATTTCAAAAACTAATGATAACACAAATCTTTTAGTTTATTCAAAAATAATGTTTTTGATATATTTAGGAAATTTTTTAACTTATTTAAAAAATATTTTTGACCTACTTAAAAGAATATTTTTGATTTATTTAAAAATTTTATTATCAAATAGACCTCTAAATAGATTTTTAGATCAAGTTAAACTTTTAAAAAGATCAAACTAAATCTTAAAAAATAACCTATATTAAGTAATAGGCTCAAACTCAAACCACATATTTAACATGCGAGCCATACCCAATTAAGTTAAAGGCTAAGCTAATCTAACTACTTCCACCCCTAAGTAGAACGCACACATCACCATTCATTATTTTGCTTCTCTCTCCCCCTTTCATTCATGAAAATCAACGAATCCCCTTCTATTTGTGTGATCTGTATATCAAAGAGGCGTGCAAGTATTTTATCCCCAAAGGAAAAAGGCATAATTATTACCGACTCATCAACCTGGCCCTGTCCAAAAAGAAAAAGGCACATACGGAGAAATAAAATGAGGAGGATGTAGACCAAAAACAAAAGAAATAAGATAAGGGAACATGCTTGATCGGATAACATCCGAGTCAAAATTATGCGCATCTCCATCATCTAACCTTGTGAGCTTCGAGGATGTTAGCGATATAATAAAAATTATTTATGTTTTATATAACGGTTTCAATTTTTTGAGAGTTAGGTTGTCATATGATGAACATATGTATAACTTTTGTTATGTCTCTAATATGTTTATTTACGCCAAAAAAAAATTAAATTTGGAATGTAATTAAATAATGTGTAAGTACTTTATGCTTAACTTTAACATTTTTTATTTATGTTAAAAATAAAAGAGAAGAATCAAATTTGAAATTTCACTTAATTATAAAAGCTCGTGTACCGTCTCATAAATTAACTCTCTCAAAAGAAAATGTGATCCATGAATGAGGAAATCAAAGAACTGTGAAATATTTAAAATGAATTATTTTTTGTAAAAATTTTACATGACTTTATAAGGTGTAAACTTGTACTGTTGATCACAAGGATATGGCCTGGACAAGGAACATAATAAGATCTTATCAACGGTGAAAATTTACATATAACAAGATTATATAAAATTTTCATTTTCATATGAGAGAATCTATTCTAAATACATTTTTTATTATAGTTGAACGGGCTAAATTTAGAAGAGAATCCCACTTGCCCTGTTGTAGGATGCCAGAATTTGAAATCCATCCCCACAATATAAAGTTAAGACGGGGATTGGCTTTAATCTAAGATTTTCATCATGATGTGATATAACCATATATGCCTATGCCGAGACTTAACCTTTCGGAACAAGACATAATGCATATCAATTCCAACGAATTTTTAGCAGTTCCTAGCTAGTTTCTTATCACGTGCATATCAGAGGGAGAAAGAATCTTCAGATATGGTATTATATTCCGAATTCTTGCAAGATTTTTTCTGGTGATTTAAATCTAATTAAGCCAAAGAATAGCGGTTTAGCGAACTTACCTGATCAAGAGGAAGAAAGAAAACAAAAGCTTATTCCTTCAGAAAAATCAGAATACTTTGGGGTGAAAGGTTACTGAGGCCAAGGGTCCAAATGTATTTACGGAATAATTTAACAGAAAAAAAGGATTCTCAGTAGTTTAAAAAAAAAAAAAAAAACACGAAAAGCCTCAATAAAACATAACCGCAAGGTTTTAGTCTTGATCTCTTAAGAAGAGAATTTAAATTTAAATTTTAAATATTAGAGAGATAATTTTTGTTGGAAAGCTGTGTAACTTTTTATATTCTTGCGCCTAAATGAGAATTAATTTTATAAATAATTTAAATGAATCAAATCTATAAAAATATATCATTGTCTCAAAAAAAGGGGGGAAAAAGTCAACAAGTATTTTTTTTTTCTCGCAAACACTTTTGTCATTTTGATCAATCTCAAACACATATTTTAAGTATAACTAAAAATTCTCACCGCTAGCAAGGTGTATGAAACAATTAAAAATATAAAATATAAAATATAAAAAGGTAATACATAATAATTTTTTTTTACAAAGAAAGGTGTATAATATAAATAGTTATATAAGTTTATATTTTATTATGATTTTGGATGCCCTAAATAACTCAACACAAAAAATGTAAACATGTTCTTACTTGAATAACTGAGAGGTTGTGCAAATTCTGATTTGAACTCGAACAACGGCAACGGAAAGCTGCAAAAGAATTCCAACATTTAAGTTAAAAAGTGAAAGAGGAAATAGAGGTAAAAATGGTGGTTACTCATTATTTGGCTGAGAGTAAAAACTCATATTTAAAAAGAGATAGAGCAATAGTTGTCATCCGTATCGTTCTCCAATAATTTGAGATCCTTGGGAGGTTTCTTAGAGGGAAGAATATTCAATTTTAAAGTTAAGGAGGAACACTACTAGAAATGTGCTATTTATCAATGGAAAAATGAATAAAATCCGTTGGTAATTTATGTAGTTATACCAATGGAAAAATTCTGTCGGTAAAATAAAAATATGTTCATAGTAATAGCGTCAAAAATCGTCAGTGACGGAATTAAACCGATAAATTATTAATAACTACTTGCGTATAATCCATCGGTAATTAAATATTATTTTTATTGTTTTAATTGTTAATATTTGAAATTAATATTTAAATATTTCAAATTATAATTTTAATTTTTCACAAATTCATATAAATAAAAATATAATAAATATAAAAAATACTAATAATTCTAAAAACAAAAAAATAGAAGAAATAAAATAAATTTTTAATTAAATAAAATATATATACTATTACTTAAAATAAAAACTATCAATAACGAAAGAAATAAAGAAAATTTGTCACAGTATAATTCTGAAAAAAGAAAAATCCTAAAAACTACGAATATTGATCATCATCAGTATCCAAAATGTCATCATCGTCATCTCCAGATGTGTGGTAGTGTGGAGAAGGCTGAGATAGTGGAGGTGGGGGCACAGGTGCATGGTAGAGGATGTGCATCAAATGACGAATCGCCACTTCGCATCTACTCGAAGTAACTATCCATAGTCGTTATCCTTTGCTCTATGGACTGTATCTCTTAAGTCCACCGCTCTTTATTCCCTTCATGGCACTTTTTACAGCTCCATGTACCTCCTGTCAGCCTCCTTGAGCTACCTCTAAACCGGTTCATTCAGTGCATGGACCTAACCACTGATGTCCTTTGCATCGATCCCAACAGGCCCAGCTCTAAAAATAAAGCTTGGAGAATATGACCTACTATAAGAGGTCCCTATCCCATAAATCCGCTCCTTGTAGCGACCGCCGACCATTTGGGTCCATATCTCTTTGTCGCTAACAGGTGGGTCAGAAGGAGTGCTCTTGTCCCCTTGCTACCATTATTGCATCGGGCCTCAATCAGCCATTATGTGAACTCTTGCTATAATTGGAAGAAATAAAACAAATTAGATTTACCATCATATTTAAGCTCCACACGCTAGTTCATGGAGCCTTGTGAGGGGGTGGATGAGGAGGCCTGAGCACCTTATGAATCAAGTTGCCCGAGGGTAGGGGAAGGTGTGGAACTAAGTATATGTGAAGTGCGGGCCTCACCTCCTGGAGGTGGGGGTGGAGGTAGAGAAGGCTGAGGGGGGGAATGAGTGTTGAGGCTTTGACTCCACATACCTAGGGTTGGGTGTTGTAACAAACTCCTGGGTATGTGGAGGATGGCCAAGAGAGGTAAAGGTAGAAGCAGTAGTAAGAATGGTGGATGCGGTACAATAGAAATGGTGGGTGGAGCACGAGTGCAAGGGCATGGTCTACCCCTATATCGTCTAGAACCAGGTCTTCCTCCTGCCATAAGCGATCTGTATAACATGTACAAAATTGAAAATGTAAGACATATGTTAACTAAATAAAGACACAACACACTAAGCATAACAATAATCATTTAATTCAAATAATATTTTAAATGATAAAAAATATTTGGGCAGAATCTCCCTTTAAATTAGGAGCCTCCACAAAAATTAATTCAATATTTTAACACAAATAATAATTATTTATTGCATAACAATAATTATTTAATTCAAAGAATATTCTAAATGATTTCAAAAATAATTATTTCAAAAAATAATTATTTAATTCAGCATTTCAATACAAATAATAATTATTTATTAAGAAAAAATTATTTCACTAGTTAAACACAAATAACAAACATGTGTAGTCAAACAAATTAATCAGTTAATCCTAAAAACTGTTTTAGAGCACATCTCTTTACTTCACATCATATATGCAGACAACACCACAACACATAATTCAAACAATAGGAAGGAACTCTAAGCCTTCCCCTAGTCATGCAATCATATCATACTTTTTTTCAGCCTACAATTCTATCCTAAAAAATTTAAGTCTTTAATATTTCAAAAAACAGAGTTAAAAAAAGAGTACAATGTATATACCTAATATACCACAAAGCTCAAATCAATGAATGCACCAGAATGGAAGTGCTTAAGTGCTCCAAATGATATATTTAACAATCGAAATAATAAGATAGGTTAGTTAACCAACTAAGAAACTAAAAACTGAGTAAAGAAATGGAATTAAAAAAAATGCAAAACCAAAAAACTAAATCAATTAAAATACTCAATAACTTACCACAAACACAACGGCAGTCTCTGGTGGCGAAATGAAAGCTCCAGCAGTGGTGAAAAGGTCAATGGCCGTGTGAGGGAGCGAGAGAGAGTGAGAGTATAGAGAGAGAGTGTGTGTGTGTGTTAAATGGAATGGGGAAGAAGAAGAAGCGGACTCATATTTTATTGAACTATTTCTTTTTTACTGATAGATTTTCCATTGATAAAAAGTTAATGAAACGATTTGTTTCATTATTCAAATGTTACCGATGGATATTTCGTCGATAAAATAACAATGAAACAGATCGTTTCATTAATCGAACATTACCGATGGAGATTTCGTCTGTAATATGAAAAATGAATAGACAATGGTAGTGATTCCCAATTTGCAAATACCGCTGGATTATGGATAATCTGTTGATAATAAAAAAATAAATTTTGAAGAAAAAATAAAAAAATAAAAAAATAATATTCTTTTAATCTTAATTACTAAATGATTTTTTGTTTGTAAAGTATTAGTTTTTTAAACAAAATTAAAAGGAAAAAATAATTACTTACCAACGATTTTCCATCAGTAATATTTTGGTGAAATTAGTCGCGAAAATTTATGGACAATTTTTTTGATGGAATATCAAACTGTCGATAAATTTCCACATCAATCATTTGTTTAATTTTACTGATGGATAATCCGTCGGTTATTGACGAATTTCTAGTAGTGGAATGCTTTTCATTTGTTCTTGGCTAAACCATATCAACTCCGATAAGCTCAACCCTCCCCTTTCTAGATGAGACTAACGACATGGTCCCTTGATCGAGCTATAGCCTTGGATATATAGTCTAGTCCATAGCCCTCAAACTTGATCATAAACTCATGATTATGAGCTAAATTCATGTTAGTCTAATTTTTCAATGGTTACCAAGCTACAACCTTTTAGCTCCTAAGTGGTATTTGGAGAAACATGCTCATACATGTGTTGAATGTGTAATCGCCAAAATTGTCCAATCACATTTTTAGTAGTTAATGATGATGCCATATGGGATGATTTTGACCGTTACATCATGCACACAAAGCCCCCTTCGTTGATTCATAACACGGTTAGGATTAGCTTTTAATGGTAGGAATCTGTTAGCCATTGGATAAGCTTGGACAGTTTTTCCTAGATTTCTTCTTATAGTAGGGGTTACACTTTCGCCTTTACTTCCTTCACTTTCAATTGTTTCTGCTCAAGAGATCTTCCAAGTTAATGGCAAGCTCAAGGTGATTACTTCCCTCGCCTAAACTTCCCAATCCATTTTAAAATTTTCCCTTTCTTTTTAGATAAGTTCTTCACTCCCCTATGCTTTCCTAGTTACTTGATTTCATACTATTATTTCTAAACCCTAGGTTAGTTGATTCTCCCAGGGATAATACTACATTGCTGTTATTGTGCTATGGTGTTGATTGTATGCTTTGTTTGATGTTTATTACTTAGGATCCTTGGATCTAACCACTCATTTTTGTCCAGATATTGCACAATGGTTAAGAATAAAAACTCATGAGTTGGCAAAGGAAGTAGAAGGGAAATAGGTTTGGGAATAAGTTAGAAGCATTTAAGGATTGTTTTTGGTATGTTGAATCTTGTATAAAAGGGTGGTTTCTATATTCTATGATAGGGAGAGCATTGCCATGCTTAGGCAATGTACTCAATCTTCTAGAAACATAATGGGAACGAGTCTTCATTCATGTTTCTTCCTTGTCATTCTCCAGACAGGGTATTTTATGCCAGGGATCTAGTTGTTGACTTATTATTCTTTTATATGTATGACAATTTTTTTCCCTCATATGCTCAGCCTTAGACCTTCTTTTATCAACTTTGAGTGCGTCATCTTATGTCAAATCAATATAGCCTGCTCCCAACTTCATTCAAATAATTGGGCCTTCATTCTAGATTTTGATATTTTGTTGGAGTTCTTAAGGGTTGAACCTTTGGTAAGTGTCTTTTTTACTCTCTTCCAAGTGAAAGGCACTTGGAATGGGAATTGGATCTCATAAAATAGCCACACCCTAGGTAGACTTTTTTGCTTCCTATCAAAGCTTGCATAAACACTTTAAATATTAGTTCTTTGAAGTGATGTCTCCTGAGTTTAACTTCCTTTTCTTCTTGGATGAGTATGGTTTGGACAATTTTTTCTTTTATTAGTATTCTAAGCCTAAGCAGATTTTAAACATAGATTAGCATAGTTTGTCCATTGAGGTTCAACTCATGGTAGATTACCTTGATGAGCTTTGCCCTTCCCAATTTTTCCTTAGTAATACCATTTTTTAAATGAGACACGAATAGAGTTGAGGTGTTTAAATGCATTATTAAGCCCCCAAAATTTGAATTCTTGTCTGAATATTTTGTCATGGATCAATTTTTGAGCTTGCTTTGATCTCTTTTGCATGCAAAATGGCATCAAAACTCTCCTTAACCAGTCCTAGGCATTCTTGGCTTGCAAGAAAAAGGCTGCTATAAGGGGTGCCCCAGCCAAACATAGCAGAGAGCTTGGAGACATTATTTAGGTCTCTTACCCATAGGATAGCTTGGGAGAATTTGCGGATAGTAGTTGGCACAAGATGAGGGGGTTAAATCGTGCCTTCAAAAATGCTTTTTCAAACCTGTAAAATGAATATTTTGTAATTTGAGAATTTTGTAATTTGAGTAGACTTATACAAGCCTATCCAAGCTTACAATCCAAGTAGTTTTTTTACTAGAATCTCCAAGTTAACTAATCGAGTAGTATTGTACTATCCTGTCCAAGCTAACTATTCTAACCACTATTGGGTTAGGTTACAAATTAAAGATTTGTGATGAAAAAGTTTGTGTATAACTCTCACTTAAATCACACTTGAGGTATGGATAATACAATGAAGCTTAAGTGAGAACAGATTCTCTACTAAACTCATTATGAGTTGTTTGCTAATATGCTTGTAGAGGGAATATACTTTTCTAATGGATTTAGAAGAGTATAGCTTTAGAAACTTGTTTAGAAGATATTAGAGTAATAAATGATTGTTGTGAGTGTATTCAATTGCCTCAATAAATGCTTCAACAACCTCTTTATTTGATTATTTTGGAGTTGTATTTATAGATGATCATGAATTGATCATTATTCATGATACTAGTCATTTTTCTTGTCTTATTCAGTTGACAAGTTTCTATTTTTGTCAATTTGTCAGGAAGTCCAAAAATGGGAACTAGCTATTGTTGTTGGCTATCCATTGTACTTGTTTTGGTGTAACTTTAGGCTTTCTTAACATTTAAAATTAGTCTTAATCATGCTTGTAATGTATTCTTCTTGAAATGATTCTTTAATAGACTTCTTTTTGATGGTTGAACTTTTTGACTAAGGTGACCTTTAAGACTTTTCTAAAGCCTCATATAGTCTTCTGATTTCATTCTTTTCAGAATGCGTATGCTTTTGATTTCTTCTTGGTTCATGTATTCTTCATCATATAGGAGCACTTTTCTCATCATGAATCATTTCTAAAGATTTTGATTGAACATGAAGCTTGAGATTGGTTTGGATTATTGTGAGAAAGATCATGTCTAAGAGACATGACTCAACAAACTCATTAGTACTCCTAAATTTTTTCGATTGTTTGTTAATTATCAAAACCTTGCAAGATAAGCATTCAGAGCAATGCTTGGTGGCTTCTGATGGGTTGTGGAGCTAACAATCTCCCATTTTGGATGATGACAAACCAAGAAAAAAAACTTAGGTTTAGAAAGAGAGTGATAAAGCGTTAAAGCATGAATCCTTCTTACTTAACTTTCTCTAATAAGAGCATATGTGATTTTTGTTCAGGATATATCACGACAAATGATCTTGATAAGTTGAGTCTGTTGTGATTCAGAAACTTATCTTAGAGCATTATCAAAGCATTATCCAGAAACTTGTTTCTTTTTTGAAATATGTTAGGATCTTTGAGCATAAAGCATCATCAGAGTATAATAAGGATATCTTAAACACTACAACTTAAAATATGATCATAGTAAACAAATGAAACTTAAACAAGATATCATAG
The DNA here is from genome assembly GCA_031439585.1 of Pterocarpus macrocarpus. Lineage (NCBI taxonomy): Eukaryota > Viridiplantae > Streptophyta > Magnoliopsida > Fabales > Fabaceae > Pterocarpus > Pterocarpus macrocarpus. The sequence continues at coordinate 11,208,044 of CM062514.1, forward strand.
CAAAAGATCATATATATTAATAATTGAAACATATAGAATATAAGAAAATATGCAATGAGATGTATGCATCCAAAATATTTCTAATCAAGCTCTCCCTAAGTTTTTTTGCCTTAATTCTTTCCTTTTTGTCATCAATAAATGACAAGTAGTAGTTTTTTTTTTTTCGTTCGATAGATAAGAAACAACTTAACTTATCCAACAAGGATGAGAAGCAAAAAAACCAACACAATCAAAGCAAAACAAACAAAGCCAAGACCAAAAGAGAAAAAAGCATCCACCTAATACCAAGCTAGCCCCCTTACAAACAAAGCATCCCAGTAGTCCATACAATCAAATATCATACACTAATCCTGAGGCAACACCACACCACACCATGAAACCTATAATCACCAACACACACTCCCAAGTTTGGTGGTTCCACGCCAAAGACATCTGAAAATTGCAAACCTGGCATAAAGCAAAAAATCCAAACTCTTGAACCTCAGCTACATACTATCAATTATACTGTCCCTATGACATATCCAACATAGTTACATACCAATATCAGGCCACATTAATACCATTTGAGATTCCTTTGACATTAATACCATTTGAGATTTCTTTGAGCACTTTCTTGTTTCATAGAATTTCAAACATGTCTCCAAGCTCTAACCATATTTTGATCCATATTTTTCAACCAATCTTCGATATTAAGAAACAAATTTCCATCAAAAAAGTCTCCCAATTCAGCATATTTGAGTGTAAAACAAAAGACTCCAATAAGTTGGATGAGCATACAACAACAAGATCAGAATCAGCAATACCTACACTTAGCTATAATCACTAGAATGGCTTCTATTAAGGCATGGACCTCGGCTTCCCCTAGAGACTTAGTACCAATATAGTTAATTAAAGAGCATTTAACAGCATAATTAGCACCTGAAAGTAGCCCCTAACAGCATACAATTGTTTCTTCGCTACAAACTCAACAAACATAGACCAGCTCCATTTTTGAGCATTTGCACGATTAGGGACAATACATTTTTTTAGTGGCACATATCTTTCTATGCTGCTATTACCAATCAACTTTGATGAAAACACTGTATTCGGATGCAATACTTTGACGTAACCCTTTTTAACACACCAAGGGGACCACCTATGCTTTAATTCCTGAATGAATTCTTCATAGCTGATAGATTTCTTTTCAAAAAGAATCTTGTTCCTATATCCCCATAATGACCATATCACTATAAAAAACAAGGACACCCATAACTTCTTCTTAATGCCCGAAGCCCCACATTGAACTATGAGTCTAGCACAATTATGAGGTTATTAGGGACAACCCAATGCACAACCCTCCATTGCATACACAAGCACCAAATTTTCCATGAAAACATGAATTCTATGAAAATATGATCAACAGATTCATTGACATTACAACAGAACATGCACCTTACGTTCCCATCTAAGATAATTTTTAGCTCGTGCAATTGATTATTTGTTTTTAACCTCCCAATCACTGCAAATCACGTCATTGTAACATCCTAATATTCCTATATTATGTTTAAGTCATATTATGGAATTACTAATTATTACTTTTGCTCACAGAACTAACTTGCTCTTTTGAATTTACTTTATACAGAAAATAGGGATAATTTTTTTTTTTTGAATAAATACAACGAAAGTAATCTTTTGGAAAAACAAAAGCCATGAGCGCATTGCAAAGCGTATAATACTAAATGTTGATATCTCATACACACGACGCGATAAATAAACTAAAAGCAACATGGAGAATAATCACCTTGGATAAACATAATACCATTCCATAGCCAGCATATATATATATATAGTCATAGGTCCGATACCTACTGTTGGCTCTACAAAACACCTAACCAAATACAACATCAAAAGAAATACATCAGAAATCTCTACTATCCATGCATGCCATACAATGAAATGATAACCCTATAATTACAAACCAAAAAGGCTATTCTCGTGCTCGGCTCTGCATGTAATCACCATATCACCCATCGGATGGAAGAAATCCGTTCCCAAATCCACCGGGTGTATTACCTTCCATGTCCTCCTCCTTAGGCACACCCATATCCATGGGGCATAGCGCTGGTACGGATGAATCCACGACCATGAATCGGGGGTAGTGCACGATGAGGAGTTGCAGATGAAGAAGACAAATCAAAAGTTAAGTGAATCGCTGATGGGTAGGAAGGCTCGGAAGGGTTACACTCCATATGGTAGCTCGGGTAGGATGGCTCCGAAGGATTAGAATCTAAGGAAATAGTTGGTGTTAGACGGGTATTCGAGCCAGACTCTCCATCAGTGAGGTACCTCGGTAGTTGAAATTAGGGACGAATATCATCCGAGGTGACCTCACCATACGACTAGTGTGGACGAAAAAACGAGCTCATAACGGGTACCTAAAACAGACGGCCATGTAAGATGTAGACCCTCATGGCTACACTCACAGACATCACAGAGGTATTCAACACTAGGTCAAAGCGCCAATGCCATATTGGGAACTCAATGAATATAAGCACTGTGCTTGACGTTGGCATCATCTGAAGACGATATAGAAATGTAGGAGTGAGAAATACTCGATTTTTTAGTAGGATCGCAACTATACAAATACTGTGTCATCGTCATCATCCCAGCCATTTTAGATTTACTTTAAAAAATAGTGGACATGCATAGATTTAATTTTAATAATTTTAAAAACATAAATCCCGAAGCGAGTTGCTTTTAGGTTTAACATCATAATTATAACATCATACAGAAATATACATACTAAAACATGGAAGAAACATTCATGATGCATATGGATATTATAGATGCACGCATTTCTATGCAAACTCATTAACTTGACCATGGTTTCACTTTGACTTTATTTTCGTTCTTAGCACGTGCTTAACATTCTTTACTTTTCCTTTGAAATAGACTGCTTTTAGACATGAGCTCATTCCGTGACTGTGGTTATGCAATACTAAATCAAATCCGATTAAGCTAATAATGGTTACCTCTAAGTTGGAGGGTCCTCCATGTCACTCTTGCCTCTCCCATAGAGGTTCCTTGAGTCTTTGTGGATCGCCATCTTTCACTTCCCTTACTGAAGTGATTGAAGGGTCATATCTCACTCTTTTTTTTTCTTTTGTTATGACCATATCTTTCATGCATTGGAATCATTGATAAGACACATGTGGGTATGTAATGACATGGTTAAGTCCATAATTTTGGCGAAAATTCGGCAGCATAACAGCTAGACTAGAGCTTCTCCAAAATGCCAATCATGGAAATTCAACTAACAACCAATTATATTCATCTCACATTATCATACCAATCGTCCAAAATAATTTAATCATGAGTCAATTCTCAATCAAATTAATCATACATCATGCTCAAAGGCATCATATATTCATCCCCTAAAGGGAGTTTATAATTGTGTTATTCTTTGTGAAAAGTCTTATGAGCTATAATATGATTCTTCATGTCTACTCATGAGAGAACCACATAGTTAAAATAAATGTGTGTAATCTTTTAGTTACTTAGTCCTTATGTGAAGTTACTTTTTACTTGTGTACATGTCTTATGGAACACTTGCTCAAGTTAACTAAGTTGCTAATTATTTCCTTTCCTTAAGATAGTGCACTTAGTGATTCTTAGGTTCATGGTATGCTCAGAGGCTGTAATCATACTTTTGTTCCCAAAGGATTTCGAGGTGCTTCTAGTCCTTGGGTCATGACAACACATAACCACACTCATGAACCCAACAACACTATGTTCACCAATCATCAAGGGATACTTTTTATTTTCACAAGTTATAAGATTCAAACTTTAGTAATTAGAATAGCAAGATTTCACCTCTATGATTCTAAGGTTGCATACTTATGAAAGTGATTATAAAGTTTTAATTCTTTAGGGAAACATGAGTATCTAAAATTATATTTTTGTCTCAAAAATTCAACCTTTATAAGAAAATGATACAAGATGCTAGTTATATGATTTAAAAGTCTTATTCTTTAAGAAACTTGACACTTTTAATCATTATAAGACCATTAAGATTCCAATTTTATAATTTAAAGTTGTCTTAAAGTCTAAAAGATTCTTTCTTTATGAAATAATGATACAAGACATTAGCTTTAGAATTAGAAAGTCTTATTCTTTATAAAAGTTAACACTTTATGCGTTATTTTGACTAAAGATACAAACTTTATAAATTAAAAGTTGCAAGTCAACACTTTTATGACTAATAAGTGACATTCTTGAAGAAAGCTTCCAACATTACTCAATATTTTCATCTCAAGGTTCAACCTTTACAAAATTAAAGTGCAAATATACAACTTTATGACTTAAGGTTACTTTCATGAAGTTTGAGACTTTATGAAAGGTTTTGTACTCAAGATTCTATCTATAAGACATGAAGTGATAAGTTCTCATTTTCATGATTCAAAAGCTTCATGTTCCATAAAGTTTAAACTTTTACACATATTCTTATTTTCAAGAAAGACAAAATAAAACTTTAGAGAAGCACAAAACTTGTGCCACTTTTAAAGTTACAAGGAATAAACTTTTTGAAGTTTTATGCATGAAGAATATTCTTAGTCTTATCCAATCAAAAGAAAGTGATAAAGATGACAACGTTTCCAATCATAAGCATCATCATAAAAAAATAAACAACTTTTAACCCAAACATCACCAAGAATATCATTCTTTTTCCAACAACTCACAAGAAACATCAATATTTCATGCATCAAGAAAGAAAAATAAAAAATTTGAAGCATTCAAGAAAGGAACTTTCAAATAATCAAGAACAATTGAAGAACAAAATCATGAACATATTTTGCTAAAAAAGTTAACTTTTGCTCATGAAGAGCATGAGGGTTTTTTTCTCAAGCTTTCACTTGAAGATCTTAGTCATGGTAGGAATCAAGCTTTAAGCTTTCTTGAGTAAACAAAAGAGAAGAGTAAAGATCACTACCTAGAGCCAAAAAGTGGCATCTTTAACAAGAGAAAAAGATGATGAAGGCTCTTCCTTGATGATGATGGTGGTGATTTGCAAGGAGAAAGAGAGAGCTCTTGAGTTCTTGTTGAAAATGGAGCTTGTAGTGTATAGATTTTGTCTCTAAAGACCAAAAGATATGGTCTTTGAATGGCTTAATGAGAAGGTTTAGTTATGGTGGTGGTGGAGAAAGGAAGAAGAAGATGAAGAATAATGAAGAAGGTGTAAAGAGAAGTGAGAGGATGAGAGACTTAGAGAGAGAATAAGAATGTGAAAATGAAAAGTGAATGTGTGTATGTGTGTTGTTGGTCGTAGGTTTGAATAGGGTGGGGGGAGATATTTTTGTGTCATTTTATATTATCATGTGTTAATTAGTGATTAAAGGGACAAATGGGATGATTGAGAGACAAAATATGGTCAAACTCTTATATAAAACACTCTTATCTAGTGCTTTTTGCTTTAGTGATATCATCATTTACTTTATTATCTAATTGACTAAATTTGAATTTTAATTATGTGATTAAGTGCTGATATAACTTAATTAACATGATTAAACATGGATTGGTGATTAACTCAAGTGATCATGATTAACAAAAAATAATCTTGTGATTAAGCTTAATTATCTTTAATTAGACTCAATTAAGCTAATTATATGTTATTAATGCGTAATTAAGCTATTAAGGGTTTGATTTACTTACTTAGAGATTCTCTAATCTTAATTAAGTATTCTCTTAACTTTTCTCCTCATAATTACCTCATAATCACTTCGTTAATCCCTTAATTAAGCCTTAATCTCATAATTTCTTATTAAGTGCCTAACTACTCAGGGTTACTGAGATAATTTAGCATGATGGGTAATTGAGGATGTTACACGTCACCAATTTAGCCCTTGAATGTGCAAGACCTTTCCATATGTTGTTGAAAAAATAGTGGGATTCCATAGTTGCATATTTAACTGCTCCTGCTAGCTTAGTGAAACCTTTAACCGAGTAGATACCAGAAGATTGATGCCACCATACCACCTAATCTCCCTCATCCTTCTTGAGAACAACTTGTGAAAGAAGTGCTTGCAGATCAAGAAAAACATTTTTCTCCTACTCAATGAATTGGCCCTTCCATTGGAAGCTCCAAATCCACTCAAGCCCATCCCAAAACCTATACTCACTTATGACAAGATTTTTTTGAGAGGACAAGGTACACAAATGACAGAACTTCTTCTTTAGACAAATATCCCCAATCCATTGATTGTGCTAGGATAGAGTTTTGTTGCCATTATCTACTAGCATCCAAAGACCATTCTTAACAATTTTCTACACCTCATTCCTAGCACTACTAATGTTACAAATATCTCCCCAAGGGTTGTTACTACAAATCTGATCGAGATTAAAGTTTTGCATCAAAATTATTATAAGAGCACACAAACTTTTTCCATAAAAGAGTAGGTTCAGCCGCGAATCTCCACCACCATTTATATAACATGGTAGTGTTCTTCATTAAGATATCACCAACACCAAGGCCACCCAATTCTTTTGGAATTTGTATAATATCCCATTTAACCATAGGAACCTTTTTGCTGATATTGGAATTTCCCTAGAAAAATCTAGATTGAATTGAGATAATCTTCTTTGCGACCGTCTTTGTCGTTCGAAACAAACCAAGATAGTATATCGGAAGACTATTGAGGACTGCTTTTATAAGAACCAATCTTCTCCCTTGAGATAAAAGACTTGATTTCTAATAGCTTAATTTTTTCTCAATCTTATCAACCACCCTCTTCCAGTTGATAATCTTTTCGGATTTGCTCAAAGAGGCAACCTTAACTAAGCAATAGGTAAAGACAAGATAGAGTATCCTAATCTCTCTTTCATCCTACCAACCCAATCCTCCTATCATTTAAAAGGAATAATAGCATATTTTTCATAATTGATTCCTAGCTCGAACATAACACCAAAGCAGTCCATGATTCTTTTAAAATTCTAGATGACCTCCTCCTTTGCCAAGCAAAAAAGAATTGTACTATCCACGAATTGAAGATGGTATAACACAATTTTCTACTTCTTGACTTCCAAGCTCTTAATGAACTCCCTTTCCTTTATGTTGTCTATCAACTTATTCAACACCTCTGCTACTAGTATAAACAAAAATAGGATAGAGGGTCTTCTTATCTCAACCCTTGCTCCATTTTAAAAGGCTTTGTCAGAGTTCCATGAATTAAAATTGACATGAATGCCAACTTGATGCAGCTTCTAATCCACCCACTCCAAACACAATCAAACTACTCTGATAAAGTCATAAGCATTTTTGAAATCCAGCTTGACAATAAACCCTTTCTTCTTATGTTGTTAGAGCTAGTGCACCATTTCACAAGCAATCAATGCCTTATCCAAAATCTATCTGCCTTGCACAAAGGCCGACTAAACTTCACAAACTAGAGCACCCATCATCAATCTAAGTCTCCTAGTAAGAATATTTGCTACCACCTTATAAATGCAACCCACCATGCTGATGGGTTGGAAGTCTTTTATTTCTTTGGCTCCTTCAAACTTAGGAATCAACGTCACCCAAGTCATATTGATTTTCCTTAACAAAGAGCCAAGCCTGAAGAACTCCAACACTTTTTCTTGAAATTCTTTCCTAATAACATCCCATATTTTACAAATAATTTAAATTAAAGCCATCTGCTCTCAAGGCCTTTGAAGGATCACATGACCACATCATATCCTTAATTTCTTCTATTGTTGGCAAGGCTTCCAGCCTTATAGCATCTTTACTAGATAGCCTATTAACTAACACATCCTACAATCTAATAAACGCTTGTGCCTTCTATTGATAAAGGTTTTTATAGAAGCATCTAATGCTCTTCTTAATCTTCTGTGAATCCTGAATACACCAACCATCAATATATAACTTTGAAATATATTTTTTTCATCCATTTCATGTTTGCCACTAAATGAAAATACCACGAGTTCCCATCTATTTCAGTTAGCAATTTCTCCCTTGATAGTTGCTTCCAAAATTCACCTTTTCTTTTAAATTAGTAGTCAAGTTTACTTAATAACACCAATCTCCTTGCTAGAAGAACCCTATCATCACTTCCCTCATCCATTACCTATTCCACCTTAGTCAATTCTCCTTCAAATTTTTGAATTGTGTTGTCAATATTACCAAAAACCACCTTGTTCCATTTCTTGAGAGGATCTATAACATCTTCAACTTTTCAATAAAATCAATGCTACCCAGATTTTTCCATTCCTTATCCACCAACTTTTTGAAAGATGGATAAGAAAACTATGTGTCTAGAGACCTAAACGGTTTAGGGCCCCAATTCAACTAAACATTCTCCACAAGTAGAGGAATATGATTTGATCATGAACAACTCAGGCCTTTTAATTTAAGGTCAGGATACACCAAATTCCACTGAGAATTGAAGAAAACTCAATCAAGCTTACTATATGAGTTTCCGCTTTGCCAGGTATATTTTCGCCCCATGAGAGGCATCTCCAAAAACTCCATGTCATTAACTCATTCCCCAAACTTTACCATATTTGTGTTACAACTAGAAACCCCTTTCTATTTTCAGCTTTCAAAAACTCATTAAAATCCCCCATTAAGAGCATTAGGACGTTAAGGTGATTCCTGACCTCCAAAAGTTCTTCCAACAATATATTTTTCTCCTCCTTGTTATAAGGACCATACACTAGGCCAATCACACATTCAAAACTAGATTCCTGGATGACACCTTTAACACAACCATTTACCACCTTTAAGCACCTCTTCATATTTGAAAAAGCTTTTTTCCCATCACCACTTGCATTTACTGCCTTAACAGCCTCCCAATTAAAATCATTTGAGTTCCACAACCATCTAACCATGTTTTTACTGATATTTACTGATATTTGCATATTTAGTTTCAACAATCCCTTTGAAAAGATACATTCTTATCCCTAACCAACTTCTTCACTACACCCAACTTCCTTTCACCTCCTATTCCCCTAATATTCTAGCATAGCAGATTGATGGAGATGATATTTTCTTACTTTTGGATTTGCCGGCTTTGTTTCTTTTACTCCGGTGCTTTCATTGCTACTTCTTTGATTTGCTCACAATCTTAGCCTCCAAATAATCCTCCATCAATGCATGAATAACATCTTCCTTATTTTTACTATATAAATTAGCAGCTTTACCCAAAGAAATGGCTCTGTCAGCTTCACCTCTCAACCCTTCCTTTTCTCTATCTTCGCTAGAGCTTATAGGATTATTATCAAATTCAAGAATCTCCACCTCTACATCACACTGTTTGGTCCCAACATCATTAGGATCCACTTCATTTTGAGCAAGAACGGGTCATGAGCAACACCCGTATGCTTCTCATTCTTAAAGGTAAGACCACTTTCAGGTCCTTGACCCAAAAACAGAGAATATCTGGGACCTAGCCCATCCTTTGAAGAACAATGGCTAGCATTAAAAGGAATTAGTACAAAACCATGGGAAAGGAGGCTTCCAAGTCAGCTCTTCTATCCTTGCTTGTAATAGGCTTTGGCCCAATATGTGCCACTTGATTCTGTATAAATTAAGGTCCATGTGCAATTGGGCCATCAGCTTCATCATTCAAATGACCTGCTAGGAGGTTTTGAACCACCTCATCGATCCTCCTATCATCATAAATAGGAAGAGTGTGGAACCTTAATATAGCAGAATGTTCATAACCAACCTTATTAACAGGCTCCACTTTTTTGGGACTTGTTTCCACCATGCTATTCGGCACATAGGAAACCTCATCATCACATCCTTCATCACTCCCCATATGATAATCATTGTTCTCCTTATACCTATGATCAACAGAGCCTTCATTCTCACTATGAACCAACACCCCCTTCATCTTTCGACTCCAAAATAGAATGATGGTACTCAATGTGTTTATGGACATTATTGAAACTCCATAGCTTGATACATTCCAACCCTACCTCCTTAACATAGATATCATAACCTTTACCATGAACCCAAAAAAAAAAAAAAAACACCAGCTCTGGATGACTGGTAAGAAATAAGTATCAATTAAAATCTTAGCTAAACTAAAATCAACACCATCACTAGTTTTCTTACTTATTAGTACATACAAACTTTGCCCATAAACCACCAATCTTAATGAAATCATACTTAGCCCAAGCATAAGGTTGAAGGCCAAATGCTTCAATCTATATTTTGTTGGTCTTACAATTCTCATCATCAGACCATTTATGAATATCCCCTAAATAATTCATCATAAAATCAGCTCTAGTTGTCAATGCTGCTTCCAAGTTCTCTTTTGATTCAAAAGTAATTAGAGTTTCATATGAACCCATCTACCTAACTTTTGTGATTGAAGGCAAATCTCTAAATAATCTCTCTGCCAGAACATCAATATTTACTAGATAAGTAGACTCATCAATCATACTTCTATCCAATTGTTCCAACACATTCATTCGCATCACCACCTAAAACTAACATTTTTGCCTCTTTTGCTTTATCCTTCTTTCTGCATTATCTTTGTTCCTACTGACACCACCCTTCTTATCTGGCATCTTTACATTCTAAACCACCACATTGTTATAAGTTCTACCATTCACCATTAGATTGTTCTGTGCTGGCACTTTATTCTTGCCCTTATTGCCCATGCTCTTTGGATGTGTACCTTTCACCCTTTGTTGATCAAAATGGTGATATTTTGCAAAGACACCTCAATGGCATTTCCCCTTACCACAATTCCATTTAACTTTCGAACCGCCTACTTCGCCTCTCCTTTATTTGTAAAGTGGACAAAGGTGAAGGGAGTTGCTTTTTGTAAATCTTTTTTTCTTAATAGAAACATGTCAACCACCTTGCCTTTATATTCAAAAAGTTTCCATAGCCATGACTTTGATATTGTGGATGGTAGGTTATCCACAAAAACAAAGACAAAGTCATGTTCAAGTTAACATAGTCTCTCCTCATGTGCACCTCTGACCATATCCTTGTTAGTGTAACATCTTAGTCGTTCCAACTTGCACTTAAGTTGCATTTGGATTATATTAATTGTTACCTTTTATCTTTGTCGAAGACTTAACTCATTTTTGAAATTACTTTATTGAAATAGTTAGTACTTTTTTTTAAAAAAACTCATTTGAAAACATGAGCCTTGACTATGGAATAAACATGTGCATAACGAGGTGTAAAGGCAATAATATGTCGACTAAATGATAAGGTAGTAAACTAATTAAACACATATAATAATAATACTGAAATAATATTAATCATAAAGGAATCCATAAAACTTAGGCTAGGCCTAACACGACCTAAAACATAAACAATAAACTCGACCTTCCAACATGGTCATCACACACAACCATAATGTCAAATAAAATCAACGAAATGAAATAACTAAATATCATAAAATGTCCTAGCAACTGTCATCACATTAATTGAAAACTCAAGGACGGTAGATCTCCTCAAGTAGCCTAAATTACGACTGTGCTGAATGTCCTTGTCCATAACAGCCTCATCCATGGGGGATAATTGGGGTGCAGAGCCTAAGTGGGTCAGACCCATGTTTGATAATGCGCTAATGGTTCGGTGACTCCTCAGGTACTCCACCAAAGGTGTCATCTATGTTTGGAGATGACATGAAAAGTAGGGGTAGGAAATAATAATTTCTTAGTACGATTCTAACTAGACGTCATCATTATCGTCCTAGCCGCTTCGGATTTATATGAAAAGGTTACATAAGGTCCATTTATTAAAGTTTGAAACATAGTTAGCTGAAGTGGTTTCCTTTTAGGCATGCTTATTCTGTCTAATCATAATCATTACATGTATGGGCATCATACTGACATCAATAATATTTGCGTAACGGCATATAAAATAAATCTATAGATGATGACATGTATATTTATGCACATTCTTACTTTCTTTTCTTAGCTTGGTCTTAAGCCTTAGCCTTCTAAACTTCTTAAACTTAACATTATCATAGTCTTTTACTTGGTCCACCCTCCTAAACATGGATGCTATTGAGCTCATATTGTGGTTGTCACCACCTTGGGGGTTCCCTTTCGGGAGAGGGGGAAATGGGAGTCACATTTCCTTATCGAAAGATCATATCCCAGGTGTAACCTTCCCTTACCGAAGGATTCTGCCAAGCTTGGGGATCACCTTTCCTTGTTAGCATACGTTTGGGGATCGAAGGATCATATCCATTATCTGCTCTTTCAGGATCACCTTTCTTTACTAAAGGATCATACCCTCAATTCTTCTCTTTCTTAATTCATGCATGTCATGTGTGACATGTTACTTGAAATTGTTTTCTCTTATTTAACATGTAGGTGTGTTATGATGAGCTATGCACATTTATACTCACTCCAAACTTTAGTGGAAATATGGCAGCATAACGGCTATATCAGAACTCCCTTAAAGTTTGTCAGACATAATAGTCACTAATGTAATTTAATGCAAGTAATACCAAATGTCATAACATACATGAGTAGCATCAATAATCATGTAACATAAGCATCCACATTCATAAACTCATCCATACATCATTCATAGGTAATTGTACCTAATTCACACAACAAAGTTTTATGAGCATTAGCTTAGGTAATTAGGGACAAGCTTTTAACTTGTTTTATTCTTGATTCTCTAATTGGTCTTAATTTGTGTGCAATTTAAAAGTCTTATCTTCTTTTCTTGTCACTAGGTCATGACCTTGAACAAAGATGTACAATTTTTTATTCTATTTTTCTTCTAGTGAATTACCTACCTTGTCTAGTTAAATGTTTTAAGAATGTTTTTCATTGTTATTGTAAATTAAAGAATTTTCCTTTCCTTTTTAATTAGGTAGGGCTGAAACCCCTTTATTAACTTTATCAAATTTTTAATTTTTGTTTTTCTTATAACTAATTTACCTAGAATTTTATGAGAAATTTAAATCCACTAACTAAAAGCTCAATCTAAATTTTTCTCCCTCACAAGAAGCCATGTACACCCAAGCAACCATTTTTTATTTTTCTTTTCTTTATATAATCTCTTTAGTTTAGTGTTGTAGGGTCTTTTCAACCGATTAAAATTATTGGGGAGTATTTTTAATTGATTAAAAACTTATTTAAGGCTTAAAGAAGAAGTCTTTGCCATTTATCTTGCTTAATAAATTTTAAAAGAATCATCTTTAACCAATTAAATTGTTTAAAGATCTAAAGTGACTATTTTTATTCGATCAAATTTTCTTAAAAGCCTAAAGAAGACATTTTTGACCGTTTAAATTTCTTGGGAGCCTAAAGGAGACGTTTTTAATTGATTAAATTGTTTAAAAACATGAAATAGACATTTTTAACCAATTAAATTGTTTAAGAACATAAAAGAGACAATTTTAACCAATTAAATTTTGAGAAAAAGCATGAACATGGAAGATTCAAGCATCAAATAGGATTTGAGAAAGGTAGGAGCCCATAGTCAGAAAAGACTAGGACTTTCTACTTTATTTCAAGGAAATGCCAAAAAGGATGCAAAAAATCCTACCTTGGTGTGAAGAACTATTGCCTTAGGATCTTGATCTCTAAGTTGTTGGAGAAGAATCCTTCCTCCAATACCAAGCCAATTTGCGGCCAAGAGAAGGAGCAAGGGGGGCTCTTTTGTGTCTTTTTGAGTGATACAAAGAATGTAGGAAGGAGTGAACTTTTGAGAGCTTTTGTGTAGAGAGAGTACCTAGGATCTCCCTAAGGGGATTAGAGGATTTGAATAGAGTGAAAAATTAAAAAGTGAGAGGGAATGGGGGAGGGTTATTTTTGTTTTCTTTAGAGAATAATCAATATCTAAATTTGAAACTTCCCTTTATAGTATCAACTTTTTTAAAAAAAAAAACAAATTCAAGTGTGATATTATGTGATCAAATCTTCTAGAGTATCAATTTTAAATTCAAGTGTGATGTTATGTGATCAAATCTTTTAGAGTTAGTTTTAAAATCGAATTTTCTTTTTCTACTTTTAATTTTAGTTAAGATCATTTGGTGGTTAAATTACCTTTTTGTCCTTGCTTAATTACGTTAACTTTTATAGTAGACTTTTACTGTTGATTTTGACTTTTTCCTAAGTAACTAAACTTTTGCTCATTTGACTAATAAATTAATCCCTTGATTCATTTACTAACCATTCTAATTACTCATTAGAAATGAGCTAATTTTTTTAAGGAAAAATAGAGATGTTACAGCCAGCACCAAAGCCATTGACCGTTGATCTTTGATGGCCCCTATGGTAGACCACCGACCAAGAATCATTCCCTTGTCCGTATGCTCCTTGACCTCTCGTGTTTCCTATATTCACTCTCTTCTCTCTCACACGCCACCCTCTCTCACCCTCTCGCTCTCTCTTTCATTCTCTCGTGTTAATGACTAATTTTCTACATTCTAAAGTTGATTAGTTTATATCAATTCTTAGAAACAAGTAGTAGGTAGGAGAAAAAATGGCATCATTGAAGTGCATCTTCAGAAACTTCGCTCAGATGTCTAGAAATTTGAGAATCTTCTTGTAGTTTTGCCGACAATAACCCACAAGATTCATGTTCTCTACTTCATTCCTAGGAATAATATATATTTTTTCAAATTACGCCTGAAATTTTTTTTTGTTGAACTAAATACCCCTGACAAGTTTGACTAAAAAATTAACCATCAAACATATCAAAGTCATATTTCGACAGATTACAAATAATGATGATGATGATGATGATGATGGAATCGCAACACTTGTTTGTTTTGTTGCGAGACACGGCTTTTATAGCAGCAAAATGCAGCAGGTGCTCCTTTACTAACTCAGTAGTGGCTTTTCCTTCTATTTTTTTTTTCATCATTCAATCCCAACACCTGTCCACTTCAGGTTCTAGTCTTCCCCTTTACGTGAAATATCTTGGTTAATTGATTTCAATTGGGAGTTTGTATGCACAAGGCAACAAAGGTCTCAAGTCATGTAGGACAAGAAAATAAGCATGATTTAGGCTACGATATAGGACAATTTAACTTATTTAATGGGCCTATCTGACAAGATGACTCACTGACTACTCAAAAGTCTTGTGACCGGCTGTGTAGTGAAGTTTCATCCCATGGAGTTGACATGAACTAAAGCTCAATAACCATAAAAAAAGATAAAGATGAAATTAAAGCTAACGCAAATAAAGAGGGAAAAAAAAAAAAAAAGAAACTAACTGCTACAATAGCTTATATTTTAACCTATACATTTCATTCATATTATTGTGCGTCACTATCTATTTGGCGCATTGGTCTTGTATGAAAAGCAGGAAAATGAGTTCACACTTGGAATTTATTGACAAAGAAAACTAAAAGCTTAGACTCGGCCTAGCTTGTATCCACTGCAAACAAGCATGCTTCAGTAAATCCACCACAATTGGATACATCACGTAAAATACATCATGCATCTCACATAAGCATACTCTCAATAATTGAGGATTGCTAACTGGCTCGAAAGGGTGTGTACGAAATTTTGGCTTATTTTACCATGGAACTCCAATTTTGGGTCTATTATAGACCACCCTTGTTTGTTATTTACCTACATTTGCAAATTGTGGTTTATCGACTAAGCAAATGCGGTTAATAGATATAAATATTTCAATAATATATCATATATTCAGTATAATTGCAATTTCGTCCTACACATTTTTGTTGTGCCCAATTCAAACTCAAACAAATAGTTTGTGCATTTCGGTGGATCTTGGGGTCATAGGAGAAGATAAGGAGCAAGGCAATGATGGCAGCGTCGAGGTTGCAGGAGGGACGGTAGGGCCTGCCATGGATGAGAAGCGATGATTGCCGAAGGGTTGGGCACAACGACGAAGGTGACGTGGAAGCAAGAGGGGGAGCACGAGAGCGTCACGCGATGCCAAGGGAGGTGACGAAGATTGCATTGAGGTAGAGGTGCACATGGCTATAGAGGTCAATGCCGCATTTGGTATGATGCATGGTGGTGTTGCGTGATGGCTTGATGAACGCCGGCGGTGGCACGCGGAGATGTTTTAGGAATGCTGCAGAGGAAGAAAAGGGGAAGTCGTGTTTCAAACCACATCTGCAACTGTGTGTTAATGGAGTTGTATGTTTAACAGAGGTGTTGCAAAAGAGTGTGTTAACATTGGGGTGCATTTGCTGGAGGTGGTAGCATTATTTGTACTTGTTTTGGGACTCAATTTAAAGGAATATATTAAGATATTTTTTAATTATTGACTTGAAAGAAAAATAGAATTCACCTTTAATTAATAATTGAAAAATACTTTAATATATCCTTTTAAAATAAATAATAAAATAAATATAAATAATATTTTTAACATAGAAATTCAAGTGGGAGCACTATTTTTTAATCATTTGTGAGGGGTGAGCCATGATGGACCCAAATTTAGGGTTCCCCTGATAAAATGAGCCGGTAATTTTATGCGAATACAAGTGGAGTTTTGTGATTGGAAATTAAAGCCTGAAAAAAAGGATGAGTGGCAAGTTAAAATGAGGAATTAGCCAACTAAAAATATTTATACACTCTCAGAATTGATTTTTGGAGAAATTCTTGGTAGACACTTCCTATCACATGTAAAAGTAATGGCCCAAATATCCATCTTCATTAATGCTATAAACTTAATTATTAATTATTTTCATTTATTATATCTGTCTATTAATAATTATTAATATTAAAATATAAATTTTCATTTGATTGATTATGATTATAATACTTTTTTTTTTGAAAACCAAACACATTGATCATATTAGTTTTGGTTGCTGTAGTTTCTCTCACGGATCCCCATTTACTATAGGTAAATATGGAGAAAATAATGCCAAACACATACAGTTATCATATTATTTTATATTTATATAAAATCTAACTATAATCTTACTTCGTCAAATTTTTGTACACATATTATGCTACATACCTTAGACTTAAGCAAATGTATGCATGTTTAATGTACACCAAACATTATTCATATGGATGGTGGGATTTTTTTTTTTTTTTTGCATAATATTGAGAGTGGGTTTAGTATGCATGTAAAAATAGAGATAAAAAACTCAGAGATTATAGTTTTATATACAATTTTATTCATAAATCTAATTTATAAAAAAATTAGTTTGATGCTTTTAAATATTTAATTAACCATGATAATTCAAAATTTAAAATTTAATATTTTAATATTATTAAATGGATGTAATATATGAATATTGCTAATTAATTTAATATATTTTCTTGGACATATTTATTGACATAAAAATAATAAATATCATTATTTAAACTAAATTATAATGATATAGTGAAATTTTTATTAAAATCAAATAATACATGTCTATAATTTTTATTTTATATTAAATGTTTAAATATTTATTAATAATGATAATTTTCAGAAAAATAAAATGCTAAGAAATTAAATTGAAAAATGGCAATTTGGAAAAGATAATTATTACACAATGATATAACTTTAAGATAATAATAAAAATATAAAATTATGATTTTTATGATATAAAATTTTTTTTATGTAAAATTAACATCCTTATTTTTCTTTGTTTTATGATTTTACATAAAAATAATAGTCGCACTTAGTAGTTTATATTTTGATATTTTTTCAAAGCTTATATTTATTTATATATTTAGTGGTTTAATGATTTAATGATAATTTAGGAAAGATGATTATTATATTTTGATATTAGTAATTATTAATAGATAGATATAATAAATGGAAAGCAATTAATAAGTTTATAACATTAATGAAAATTGATATATGTGGGCCACTATTTTTACACTTGTTAAAATATAAATAAAATGTCTAGATACGGATGTGGTAGGAAGTGCTTACCTAATAATTTCTCGACTTTTGTTACCATTAATCTTTCTCTTCAATGATTTTAGACATCGATTTTGCAGTCTGCCGATATCTGTCTTCAACTTTTTATTTTATTTTATTTCATTTTTTATGCTGTAGATTATATTTTTAATTTTCATTTTTTCTCCCCTAAATCTTGATCTAAATTGAGCAATAATTACAGATATAAACTTTTTTTATACATTTTATGGAACATGTAATTCTTCTTAAGTCACTTGAATAACATTCAAATGTTACTTGAACCTTTTTCTAAACCTCTTAGATCATACATTTCTCACATACTTGTGTAACAACTCTCCTGTTAGAGCATTACACTTCGAAACTATTTTGTTTTATGAATAAATTAAAAATTAAATATAAGTAGGTAAGGATGGTAACACGATCCAATAATTCATTATCAATCCAACTGATCCATATAAATTCAATCTAATCCATTAATTTGTTTAAGATTTTCGATAGAATGGATGTAATGACCAATTCGTTAATTTCTGTGTCAGTTAGTGTCTTAGGGTGTGTTTGGTTTGAATGAATTGGGGTGGAAGGAAAGGGAGGGGAAGAAAATAGGGTGGAAGGAGTATGATTTCCATTATTTTATTGGGATGAAAATGTGAGGAGGAGAGGTTAAATAGTGTTATTCTCTGTGGAGCTTGTGTGAATAGTATATATTTTTTTTCTCCCCTATATTGGGCAGAAAAACAGAGGGGAAGGGATGCATTTGTGATTTTTTCATTTTTGCCCTTCTATGCTGCGTGAGAGAGACGTGAGATGAGATGATTTTGATAGGGAGAGGGCTAGGGTGTGCAATACTATTGAGGATATTATGTGCTCCCTCCTATCTTTTTTTTTTAAAAAAAAATTAATACTTCTTAAAATTTTATCTAAATAATTTTAATTTCCCTATCACAATATTATTAAAAATAAATAGAAAAAATATCCAAAGCACAAGCTATATAAAATTTTAAAATTTTTCTATTATCGATATTTTATTTTAAACAGGTATTTTATTTTAAATAGGGTATTAAATAATAGCTAAATAATATTTTTAGTATTATTTAATTGATCAAATATATTTTTAAGTGATATTTTTGAAATATTAGATTAACTAAAAATATTAGTTTTATTTTAAATAATTTTGAATAATTTATTTTTATTAATATTAGTTTGATTTACTAGGTTGATATTATTTTAAACTGTTAAATTAAAAATAGTGAAATTTTTATTTGCTATTAATTAATATAGTTGAAATAGCTTTTGTAATAATATAAGGGTAAAATTATCATTTGGTAGTATTAACTCTTTCTTTCCTTTCACTTTACTATACAAACAAATAAGGAAAAATCATTTTCCATCCATTTTCCTTACCTCTCATTTTCCTTTCATCCAAGCATACCTGTGGAAAATATAAATCTATTCTATTTCTTTCCATTCAACTTTTTCATCTCAACTTCTTTCCTTCCAATTTCTTTTTTCCATCCAAACACACCCTTAGTGATTATTCAACAATTCATCAAAATCCACAGCAGAATAAGTGGTTCAGAATGGTTCTTCTTGTATAGTTGCACCTCAACAAATAAGTCTATGGGTGGATCACTATGGGATGTTGGTTTTAGAATATATTTTTTGTTTTTATTTTTGGTTTTTAATTTTATTTATAAAAATGTCACATTATTTTTTTTCTTGTTTTTAAAACTTTGTGAAGGAAATATTGAAAATTAGACTTTATTGTTTTGTTATTTTCTTCACAAATCCTAAAAATTGGAAAATAAAATAAAAATAATGTGATATTTTTATAATTAAAATTGAAAATAAGAAACAAAAATTGAAAGTAATTTTTGAAACCAAACAGATCCTAAATATTTATGCTGTTCAAACACATTATATTCAAAAAACCAAAAAAAATTCATAATGGAGAATTATTGGTTTAAATAGAAGGAAAACTACAAAAATAAAGCCGAAAACAATAATTAGAATTTGAATGCAAAACTTAAGAAAATGAGAAGTTTGTGGTTATTTATATTTTCCCTTATCTTAAGAGAGAGAGAGAGGGGGGGTATAATTTGACAATAAAAAGAAAATTTCTTATAATGCCATCAAGTTGAAAAAGAATTTTTATATAAACTCTAATTTTGTACTTCATTATGCACAAACTATGGCTTGGATGGATTCACCTTTTATAAGAAAAAGGACTATGGCTTTTTGGTTTTGACTGACCTATACATTTAAATTAAAATTGGATTCTCCAAAAACTTGTAGTAGAGAAATAACCTGTCTGCAAAGATCTTAGATGCTATTTTCTCAATTAAAACTAATTAGAAAAAGGGGATTTTTTTATCAACTAGAAAAGTAAAAACATAAGAATGGTAGAAAACTAAACATATGAAACCAACTAACCCAGAACTATTACGAATATTCAGTTTTGATTTATTATGGATCAGGAAGATATTTTTATTCCTATTTCATGGTTTCCCAAGTTGAACCGAATACTTGAATCCAACTTGGCATTCTTAATCAAGAAAGCTCATAGAATTTAACTAATCAAAGGCACATGCATTTAAACACATGCAAAATTCATGTTGAATCAATATTAGTGTAATATCCCGTTTTGTTATAAGGATTCCAAAAACTGGAAATGTGAAACTTTTGTTTTATTTGTGCTCGAGGTTTGTTTTCAAAATGAACACGACTGAGTGAGTGAATAATGTGTCTCTAATTGATTACTAATTGACACCCTAAAAAATTAAGGTAAGCAGCGGCAGTTTCTCAAACCGCCGCTAAAAGCCAACTACGACGGTTCATCAAGCGTCAGAAAGGAAAGCGTCGGCAAGTCATTTCGTAGCGGTTTTGGTAAACTGCTAGAACAACCGCCACAAACTGCCAAAAGCTTACAGAAACCGCTGCAAAAAACTAAGTTTATAAAATGAGAAAAAATGTAGCGGCAGTTTGTGTACCGCCACTAAAACCAAGTATATTAAATGTGACAATATGCCTTGCAAGGGCAAAATTTCTGCATTCAAGTGATATGATCATGAGTGATCTATGTGTAGATTTTGTTTGTAAAGCTTCATGTACAAATTTTTGGTTTCCATCACTACCTTATGCAGAAATTTTTTCTCTAAGTTTCATTTGCAAAATTTTGATTTTTAAACTACCTATGCAGAAATTTTTTCTCAAAATTTCATTTGTAGAATTTTGTTGCCTATTTGGGACTAGTCACAAACACTTCATATGCATAATCATAAGTCTCATGTGTTCAAGCACACTTCCATTTAGTTTCAATCCCAAATCAGTAACATTCATCAATGACTCTTCAAACTAATCTAAACAAGAGATATTCAAGAAATTAAATCGTTCCCATGATTATTACCTAAACACAAGAGACAAACCATACTACTAGTGCATTATTCACAATAAGTACCTTGCAAATAGTCATGAGACAATAGGCCTTAAAGAGACATAGCTTGCAAGGAAAAAAATTCTGCATTCAAGTGATATGGTCATGGGTGATGTGCAGATTTTGTTTGTAAAGCTTCATGTATAGATTTTTGGTTTCCAACACTACCTTGTGAAGAATTTTTTTCCTCAAAGCTTTATGTGCAAATATTTGGCCTCCAAACTTTTTTCGATACTTCAATAAGAAAAAGCTCAGTACATTATCCAAAGGAAGAGGATCAAAATGTGTGAAACAGTAGCTAGTAGCTCACTTCACCATAATACACAATGGCACACCACCATTGCATAATATGAACTCTCCTAGATCATATTGGTGAGTCTCTAACACCTATTAGAAAGAATAAAAAAGAACAAAAATAGGACCAAAATATTTTAACCATGCTTCAATGACGAAAATTCATTATACACATGCCACCTAAATTGATTGAACTAATACATCTCAGATACTTCTCTCGATATCCCCCACCCCAATCCTGCAGATAAAACAGTATAATTGACCTGTGCAATTTCAATAAATTAGATACACATTTTGATTCTGCATACATCTTTATTATTATTCTACAAAGCCGGTAAAACCTTTTGTGATCCTATGTACAATTTAGTAGATTAGTGTTGGGAAAAAGTCACTATCCAACTAAAATAAACGGATTTGGTGAGGAGGAGAATTGAACTCTTCAGCAATGGAGAAGACTTATAACGCTAATGGAAATGGGGCAACCGATAATGGATACACTATTGCAAGGCACTCTTATCAACCCTTAATAAAGGGGTCATTGCCTTGGCTTGACAAAAAGGTATGTTTTATGTAATAGTTTGTAAATGTCAGCTTGATGATTCCATTCCTGAGGTTCTTACGCTTACATTTTCCTTAAATTCTAACACGCTTCTTGAAATGGAACAAACTTCATCCAAGATTTATGAGAATTGTACATAAAAAGCTTAAACTAAAACAAAACCATAACTTTTAAAGCTAATTTCAATATATCATAATTCAAGGAGAAAGTCTAATGAATGAGTGGAAAGAAACAAATAAACTCGCTATTGTAGACATTCGATTTATATAAATTTTTTTTTTTAAAAAGGAACCATAGCATAGCAAAGAATGGAATTACATCAAACAAATAACTTAACATATGACAAAGTAGGCACATTATCAGAGAAGACAATAAGTAATACAAATTTCAAAAACATATCAAATATATAAATTTACTCTAAATACAAATTGAAACTGAATCATATGATTATAAAAACAATATCAGAGTAGAAAAAAATAATAAAAGAATTTATATATTAGAGTATAGTTTCTATTAAGAGTAACCATGAACTTGAAAACTTTAACAACAAAAGAGGAAAAAAAAAAAAAGCATAACTCACTTGTTTGAAAGCAATCAGATATAGTCATGGCAACAGTTGAAGCACATTGGACTCCAAACTACCTTATGCATAATTTTTTTCTCTAAGTTTCATGTGCAGAATTTAGATTTCTAAACTACCTTATGCAGAAATTTTTTTCTCAATAATAATAATATACTATTTACTTGACCAAATTGCAAGGTGAGTGATTAATGTTTGAAAGCAGAGGACTTCAAATACATGAGGATATGAAATGGGATTCTAAAGGGAAATGTGAGTTTCTTCATTCAAGTAGTCAAGTGGCATAAGCTATTTGCATAACTATGAGAAATTGACAATGCATTATAAGTTGTATTTTTGTTTTTATGTTAATTAAATTCGAATATTTTTTCTTTCAAAAACAAATCACAAATGCTAGTGTCAAAATCAAGGGCAATGTAAGTGCATAAAATTCTACAATCTTTGAAATAAATTTCCTAAAAAGCCATGCCCTTTGACAAGTCGCTTACATTGATGATAAAAATACTAGGTGCAGCCACAAAATGCTAATGGAAGATGTCATGGTCTTACAACAATGCAAGAAAACATGAACAATTTCACAGATTACAAGATGATTTGGCTATACATAATGGCATTGTCTAATGGGTCACATAGAAAATTGAGAGACTCTTAAGAGGTACTAAATTAAGCACTACAAGAGGATGGGAATGTTAGGAAAAATTGGTTAAATTATCAAAACAATTAAGCGGCCTAGAGGAATGTGAATGCTAGCTTGTTTGACATCTTGGATTTTGTGGCATTACTTACATATGCATGCATCAATTTCAAGTGAAAAACAACATTAAAAACTGAAAAGAAAAACAATAAAAAAATAAAAAATAATAGAGCCCCATCTTCTAACCCCAATGTCATGATAGGCTCCAATGGCACCACACACAGCTCCCCCTCCAAAGTCACCATTGTAGGTTGTGCCACTGCCTACAAGATTGAATCCGTAGTCTAAGAATGTGAAACCCTTGCAAAACTCTAAAATATGGAATCACAAATGAGAAATGGAACCTTATAGTGATGGTTGTGCAGCTTCACTTCAGTGGCCACATTGTTAGCATTGTGTGATTAGCAGTAAAAGCGTCATGTGAGAGGGAAGACAGAAAGGGTTTGTGTTTTGGATTTTAGAACTTTTTTTTATTATTATTTGGTTTCGTTCTTCTTCGATTTGGGGTTTGAGAAAGAAGCTTGGAGTGAGAGACCCTTTTCTTTCTATTTCTCAAGTATTTTTGGTTTCAGAAAGGGTTTGGAAGGAAACTGATTTGGAACCACGGAGAGAAGTGCCAAAAGGAATAAGGATGAAAAGTTACCATAGAACTGCCTCCAAACACTTGAAAATCGCCGTCTTGTATCATCCACCTGGGGAGGTTTTTGTGAACCGTCGCCGCTTGCCACTTAACTCAAAATTAGTGGCAGTTGTCCATAACCACCACTAATTATGTGCCGTAGGTGACTTTATTTCTTGTAGTGACATTGCTATAGGTTTTCCATAAACACTTGATTCTGATTGAATTGATCTTTTGTAATGAGAATTATGTGTTTCACTTTGAATCTATGTATTTGAACTATGTTCATGATGCGTCAGAAAGGGTTGATGGATTAAATGGCATTTAGGATATTTCTGGAGTAAATGATGTGAAGTTTCAGTATTGAGTTTGTGATTGAAGCCAAACCTTTGGCCTTTGATAATGAGGACGAGAGATTGAACTTGTTTTGATCATTCTAGACCAAGGGGTTTGTGCTTTAGCACAACAAATCGCCTTACAGTGCAATGCCATGATCATTCTATGGAGGAACCTTGTCTATTGCACCATAGTGTAGTATATTGTGCTATAGCACAACTAGTTTGCCAATCATTATAAAAGGGGGCTCAGCCCCTATTTGTGTGGGGACCTCTCTCTTAGTGCGATTTGAGACCTTTCTCCCTCCTTCTACAACTGTCCTTTCTTATCTTCTTCAACATCTTCTTCTTTCTCTTTTCCTTCCTCAAAACCTCACCCTTCTTTCCCTCATTATCATCCTTTTACTCTTTAAACTTCATCAAATCTCCATTATTGATGGGTGGGAGCTTGTGTTACTGACTTGCAAGAAGACCCATATACACCTCAAAGTAAGGTTTGAGTTTAAGATTCCCTCTATGTCGTGGTTTATGTTATATTTCCTTAAGCTTGCTCTTGGAGTAGGAGATTTAGAGGTCTAGTGTTCAAGAATTGGGGGTTTTGTATGTTTAGGCATAATCCTCGATATTCTCTTGATCTTGTGCCTAATCTATGACTATATTGTCATGTTGTTGTGTTAAGGAGTTTCATGGGATCTTTCTCTTGATTTAGGTGCTCCGAAAAAATACTCTGTCACTTCTTGAAATGTGTTGTGTATGGATTATTTGTCTCTAACTTGTCTTTTTGCATTTATCTATAATTATATTGCGCATGAATATTGGATTTAAATATTAGTATGAGATAAGAACCTATGGTTATATGTTTTATATTCTTGAAAACCTATGGGTCAAGCTCTTAAAGTACAACAAATGTGATTTAGTATATTCATTGATTTAAATAAAAGTATTTTGATTATTACAAAGGTATTGGAAATTGTTTTCTTGAGCATTATGTTTACTGAAAATTTGAAATGAGAATTGTTTTGGTAAAAAGGATTTGATCAGATGACAAGATTGCCTTGTTTGTAATGAGAGCTAGTTGGAATCTTGGAAAAACTCTGGATATTGGGGTATGACCCATATATTTGATATACTTTGTAATTGATTAAAAATACATTTATCACTAGAATTAGAAAGATTCTCTTAGGAAAGTCTATGACAGGATCTATATGCTAACGATAGTAGGCATTAGCCTAGATACACCTTGTCTTAATGATTTCATGGCCATTCATAGCGTGGTTCATGCTTGTTCTCAAGGCCACTCGACGGGGTGGTTCCTGCCTGTTTTCAGAGTCACAAGAAGAAATGGCTGCCTAAGTGTGATTCTTGCTTGTCCATTCTGGATTAGATAATTTCTTGTTTATTTTGATAACTTGCTAGCACCTTTGCATAAATATATATGTTCTTAAGTAATTGATATATTGAACTTTTGGATTTCCTATTTATATTTATTTGATATAATTTTATACTTTCTTTTATTTTGGAAAAGAGAATTAAAAAGCTAAATTTTATGGCTAAAGCCTTGTTTGAAGTTTGAACCCTATTTTGGTTTGGGAATAGTGATATTGTTAAGAAAAAGGAAAAAGGGTTTCGCAACTTATCTGATTTATGCTTCCTATGGACACCCTCTAATTTGGAAAAGTAAATTAGTTACTTGAATTTATACAATTATATTGCTCATTTATAATTATTTTGTGAGCTTGTCCCATGCTTGTTATAAATTTACTATCCCTTACTAAGCTGTTGGACTCACCTCTCATCTTCCTTTCATTTGCAAGTGTGGACGGTGGTGTCCTTTGGAGTCTTTTGGTGACTCCTCTAATATTTATATAGTGCTCCATTACTCACAGGCAAGATTGAGATTGTAACATCTCCAACTTTGAGAGTTGTCCAATATGGAAGGAAGCCCAATCCTGAGATAATGGCAAAATGGTAGATAGTTGACTATAGTTAAAGAATGGTAAAACTATAATTGTTGGCCTACAATTGTTAGGAGGGGCATTAAAGCAAAAATCCCAATTTCGGGAACATATGGGTCCTAAGACACTGATAGCTAAATAATATACATGAAATAATCTTATGGATGATGTTTTATACAGATGCTTTTAAATAAAAGTGTGAGATTACTCACACACATAAATAATATCTTGAATAACTTTAAGTACCTAAACTAATCACCGGATATCTTGAATTAATCCTCAAAGGTCCCATATTGATTGAGATGAGTTTTAGGAATGATATTTTATTCCTTTGAGCATGGTAAATCAAAGGAAATAATCCTACATTGATTAAATAGACATGTCATGAAATTGGTTAGGTTAAGCGGCTAAGAATGTGCCACACTGTATCCTAGGTAAAGTGAGTGGCTTCAGGAGAAACCACCTCACCCGAATTAACCATCACCACACCCTCCACCTAACATACTACATGGCTTCACCACCACCATACAAACAATTCACTCCAATCTCCTTTTTTCTTCTTCATTTTGGGGCTATAATCCTTCCCCCCACAAAACCATCATCACTTTCCTTCATTATCTTCATTTTTATCCTAAAAAACTCTAGCTCACCCCCATATCTTTGTATCCAACCAAGCTCGTATATCAAATATCAAAAGAAAACCATTCCCTAGGAGCTTTTAGGCCACGGTTTTGAAGAAGGGAAAAGGGGGCTAGTACTAACTTCTTTTGGTTGTCTTGAATCTTGAAGAATTAAAGTCTCACAAGTTTCTAAGTTGTCTTGAACCTTGGAGGAGATGTAGGTGTCCTATAACTTATGTTATGTTGAGTTTGTTTTCATGAAGATAGGGTTTCATTTTTAATTTTCTATGCTTATTGGTGGCTGACTAAGATGCTATGCAGCCTTGTTCTAGTGATTTATAGCTTGGGAAATTAGGTTAGTGAGTAATATTGAGTTAAAGGATCAAAAGAACACAAAACATGAATTCTATCTTGATGAGTAAAACTAGGTAGCAAGGAATTCGTGATTTATAACTCAAGCTAGGAAATTCAAAATAAAGTGGAGCTAATTTAAGTCAAAACTCATAGGAGAGTGTACCCATGAAATTTGAGATCCGTCAGACTTAAGATGAAAAAGTTATGAATTTGTGAATTAGACTGTAGGCAGGGAGGAACAAATCTAAGCAGTATGTGTTCTAACGACCATAACTTGCCTTATAGACCTTCAATTTGAGTGAAATCAATTTTGTTAAAAAGATAACACATAAAATAATGATCTTGTAATTTTTCTGATCCAAAATCCCAGTGAGTTGTTCTCAGTAATTCCACAGAATACCTCTTGCTCTGTAAGTGTCAATACAGGGCAATCCCAATGTCTAGTGAAATTTGAGGTTGAGATGACTTAATTTGAAATTTTGGTGAATTTTCAAAGTTCTGGACAGATTTGGTATTTTATGTAAGTTTGTTTAAGTTTTTATATTAGAATGACTTATAATGCCTCTAAATTATTGGCTAGGTTTATATAGTTCCTTTGAGCATACGAATCCTTGATATTTAGGATTGTGACAATTATATGAGTGTAACTAAGTTGTTGACTGAATAACTGGCTATTTCAAATCTTGGGGAACCTTCCGATATAGGCATTGCATTGCCGAAACTTCACCAAGTTTACTTTAAAAGATAATTCTCATTTGGTTTAGCATGAGAGAGTGAGATGTAATTATGCTAGGTTATATGAGAATATATTTGCATAAAAAGTATATATTAAGAACATAAGAACCTTATAAGTGATGAACTAGATATATATATATATATATATATATATATATATATATATATATATATATATATATTCCCTCATATTTAGTACATTAACCCTCTTTTGTGCTTGATTGAATTGATTTGGATCATATTGTTTGTTTGGGTTTTGGTTGAGCTTTGATTCTATTTTTCTAGTATTGTGATCATTCTGACACTATTTTATATTTTGACCATAACTTGAGTTTTAGACCTCATTAAAGTATGATTTCTGATTTATAGGAAAGCTAAAAATTGGGCCTACAACTTTCATGAGAGGATAGAGGCCAATTCTCAAGTCCTAAAGCTAAATTTGGACTTGGAAATGAAGTCAAGAGGTGTCCACGGCTCTTGGGTAGTGTGCAATGTTCAGGCCATAACTCAACCCATAGGAGCCCCTTCCAACACCATTTGAAAGCTAACACCTAGGACTACATTTCATCTTCAGAGTACTTAGCCAAACTAAGAAATCTTGATGGTCCAAAGTGCACTGAGAGTCTACAAATAGGCCTAGAGAGCTCAATTTAGTGTTTTGGGCCTAGCTCTCTCACCAAAACTCCAATTAGTATAAATTAGGTATCCAAATAAAGCTTAGAAAGAGGAGATTAATGTAATGTTAGATTAATGAGTTAATCATAGCTATAAATAGAGAGAGACTGATTTTGAACAAAACTTTTTTAGCATTGGAATCATTTTTTTTTTTTGGATTTGGAAATAAACACTTTACTTGTTCTTTAAGTTCTCTCTCTTTCTCTCTTTCTTCTATAGATTTTTGTTTTCCTCCATTAATGGAGGAGTAGATTTTCAATTGATTCAAGGAATCAAGTGAGCATTGATGCTCTTGAGGATTGGTGATCCCGAATTCAACATTCTAGATCGATTTTTTACTCTTTCTCTATTCTTGATCCATTTTCAAATTTGAAGATTTTCAACTCAGAATTGTGATTAATGATCTGATTGCTTACATGTCAATCGGTTGATTTATGTAATGCAATTGTGTGATGGGTAGAGATTAGGTTTGAGGTTTGAATCTAAGGTTAGCTACATTGATGCTTGAAATCAATACAGATCAATTCGATTTTTGAGGTTTCAGAACTTGATTGATTGTGTGTTGATTGAATGCATGAAGGTCTTCATATATAAATGTTGGATCCGAATTGAGGTTTCATTCGAATTCATATTTAGCCGCTATTCTAGTTTGCTGAATTATATTTAGAATCATATGATAGAGCATGCAATTGTTCCTTCTTAATCCTTGAATTAGTGATTCAATTCAATTTGTTTTAACTCGTTTAATTATACTTTCAATTACATTTTTCACACACATTGATGAACAAAATTCCCTTGCATTTCGGGTCATATAGCATTAGCATCCAAGGGAGAATGACTCGAACTGCACTATACTACAATTTGTGTGATTCGATTTGTAATTTGATCGAGCTCGGCACTCAAATCAATAAGTTAATTAATTGACATTCTGGGCCTCTACCAAGCAGTGGGCTAGGATGACACGATCATGTATGATAGAATTTGCCTATTGAGAACGGTAATACATAATGCCTAGGCATGCATAAGTTAATATTCTGGGGATGGCAGAGTGTAATGCCCAGTCTTATGAAGAGGATTGTATTCTGAGGACGATGACACATAATGCTCAAGCATGTCTAAGATTGCACTCTAAGCATAGCAATACGTAACGCTTAAGTGCAGATACATGTTGATACCTAGGGACGGTGACATGTAACACCTAGGTATATTGTCGTCAGGAAGAGTGAACCTGACCATTTACTAGATCCCTTTGCTCATATCAGAGAAAGATGTCTGAGCTAAGTTAAGGCATGATAAGACCTTTTTGCTTAAGTAAGAGAAAAATGTCCAACCTAAGTTAAGGCATGATAAGTTAACAATCAGTATTAAAGTCAAGAAAGTAAGGAAGACTAAGGAAGAAAAGAGTGGGCACCTTAGGGACGGTGAAATGTAACACTAAGATGTGCTAAGCAAAGAAGGTTAAGGACAAGAAAGAGAATAGAGACATGCAAGTCAAGGAATATTATTTCATTCTCATAAGCATCTTTATCTTATTTCCAAACCATGATAAGTAGGGTTTATTAATTATTAAGTTATGTAGATTAAATGCTTGATAACATAAACCCACTTTAGAAGGATGATTTTGGAATTTTGTAAAATGATTTTTTTTTGGTATGATCACACTTTTCATAATAAATTGAAATGGATGGGGCGATAACAATGACATTATTGCTGTTAGCCAAGGACTATCTACTAAGAAAAATTATATTTCTCACCCTGTGTGTTCCCGTGTTGTCCCTAGATAGCTCAGGTTGTAACACCTTCTTTCATATAGGCCATGTTTGAGTTATGGTATTATATTAAAAGGTTGCTATTATACTATAGAATGTTTAGTACAAAGAAAGTATTGTATCTAGGGGTCGTTACTAATGCTATAAAGCAGCCTTAAATAGGAAAGGATAATATATGGCCCTTAAACATGCATGCTTCATTACTAAATAAAATTTTATAATCACTAATTTTTGATACATACCAAGGAAAATAACCATAGTTTAAAAGGACTTAGCTAACATCATAGATAAATGTTGGCTTCAAATTCCTGGTCATCCCTTCATGGTCCTTGGGCGCCCATCATAGCTTTTTGAACTGGCTCAAGTTTTGATCTTGAACTCTATCGCTTTTCCATGAACATCTATTGTAGACTTGGGGTCTATTCTACACAGTGGAATGTTTACGGGAATAACAAACAAGTAGGAATTGAGAACCTAGGGTTCCTAGGAGGTATAGACATAAGGCGATGTCATAAACATTCCAGCCACTTTGCTTTATCATAAAAACATGAATGCATACTAAAACAATTTCAATTTTAAGTTTGAAATCACCTTTCTCAAAGCGGGTTATATTTTAGCAAACATTTAGCATATTTCAAGACAAATAAGGTGATAATGATAGAATAATACATCATTCATAATCATAAAACATTACAAAGTCATGAGATGCTTCAATATGCACATGAACTTGACTTAATGCAAGTGCAATTGACTTTATATGTTTCTTTCTTTAACTTGTAACTTAATCTTGCCCTTCTATACTTGGTCCCCTGGAGGTGAATGGTCTCTCTCACCTCTAGGTAATAGCCTGCTTTTTAGGACCGAGCTCATTCCTATATAGGATTGCCGGTTTTACTTTCCCTGATGCTCTCATCGACTTATTCCCCTTAAATTTGTTCAAAGGTTGGCTCAAGTCTTAGACAACATCGCTCTGACCCATGCTATCTGGGTCTTGCCATGCCTCACATGCTCAAGCTAGTTGGGTCTATGTCATGTCCACGTGGTAGCTCGGTATGTCTTTCTTACAAGTTCTCATAATTTCAATCCTTCTTTGGACATGATCATACACGCATATGCTTTATGCATTCATCCATATACTTCATATTATACTTAAATTATTCTTGCATACATGAATATTATGAGCATAACATATAAATGTTTATAACAATCATATAATTCACATATTTCTGTCAGAATTTCGGCAACATAACGGATCAGGTCCACTTCTCCCTGAATAATGCCAGCTCACACATACATTTAGCTGCAATAATAAGGTTAACATCATATATCCATCATTCAACGCTTGATTTGCAATGCATTTAAGCTCAAATTAAGACTTATACTTATAGTAAGGTGACTAAATACTCAATGGGCAATTCTGACTAAGGTGTCCAGATCTGCCCGGTTTTATATATTGTGCTATAAATTCTACTTAAGTTATTAAATTCTAAATTTTACTATGTTGAAGCACTATTTGTCTAGTTTCTAACATTTTTAGTCCCATTAAGTTTTGATAAGTATAACTCAAGTTATTAAAGATTTACATAGGCTTGTCTTGTACTAGACAGATTTAAGCTCTAAAAAGTAAAAATTCACTAAAAATAGAAAACTAGTTAACTTATATGAAACCTATATTATTTTAAACCTAACTGAACAAATTTTCATTTCCAACAAGTTTCATTCCTTTTTTATAAGCAAAACTCAAGTTATGAGCTCTTGAAATTAGCTAACTTGAGCTTCTCTATTCTGGCCTAGTTAGGACAAAGGCCAACTTCAATGAAATACTAGGAGCAATAGAGGTTGAATTTGACTCTAAAATTTTTATGTTTGTTACTCTATGTGTAAGCGTTTTAACAAAATTTGTTGCACTCAATTTGAAGTTGTATATGGCGAGTTATGCCCTACATAAGCCACTTTGGTCAGATCAAGAGGCAAAAATCTAGGATAAATTTCAAAAAATCATACCTCACTCAATACTAATCTAATGGCCTTATAATTTATATGGTTGGAAAGCTCTAATATCTAGTTTCATTTAAAATTAGTTTCATTAAATTTTAATGGCTAGGTGAGAGTTCGTACACTTTGTAAGTACGGACGTCGTAGGGTTTCTTGATTAAACTCACTCTGGTTGCCTCTTTCTTTGATTCTTTCATAAATCAATCCACCAAAACCCAATAAACATCCAATAATACAGCCAAGAACACTCATATAAACTCAATAAAACATCAATTACATGCATATAAATGAATTTTCCAACAGCCACTAGTTACAAGAAATCAATTAAAAAGAGGTGAATCCTACCTCAAATTAAAGCTTAAACTAGTGAGAAAGCAAGTCTTGAGTGAAAGCTTATGGGAAGGGTGAAGAATCAAGGATGAAGATAGGGAGATGAGGAAGAAAATGGAGAGAAAACTCAGCCTTCTCATGCACGAAAATGAGAAGGAGAAATGAGGAATGTGATTGAATCATAATATGTAGGGTGGTTAGTGGCTTGGGTGGTTAAGGTTCGGCCACTCCTCCTCTATTTGTGTGGCTCCTAATGGTGCTACTTTGTGGGGTTAAATGGCTGAAGTCTTAGCCACTCCAATGAGGGTTATATTAGTATAAATTTTTACTAACTCAGCTCTTACAATTTAAAAAATCGAATCGTTACTGATTTCCTTCAAACCAGCGACACATTACTCGTAACTATTTTGAAATTTTCTACATGTCTATTTTAACTTTTCCTAATCCTAATCTATATGTAATTTACCTCTAATTAACTTCTAATTAACTATACATATCTAATAAAATCGAATAAATTGATGAACGACGTAAATTAAACATTTTGCCAAATTTCGGACATTACAATCACCATATTTAATTTTCTATATAACTAACT
This sequence comes from Pterocarpus macrocarpus, assembly GCA_031439585.1. Classification (NCBI taxonomy): domain Eukaryota; kingdom Viridiplantae; phylum Streptophyta; class Magnoliopsida; order Fabales; family Fabaceae; genus Pterocarpus; species Pterocarpus macrocarpus. Next base: position 11,241,395 of record CM062514.1, read on the forward strand.
CAACTTTTTCTAACCCTGATATTTATATTTCAATCCTAATCGCTCTTAATTTTCTAATGTAACCGGTAGATTAGAAAACAGTGAAATCCAAACATATCGTGTTTCGGAATGCCAATATTTTGGCTTTCTGTAAGGCCAGCAGTATTTACTGTCTGTTTTCCGTAACTAATGGCATTTTCATAATTTTGAGCAAGTCTAGGGGCATCCCATATCATTTCACACCTGAATACCTCTGTGGCTCAATCAGCTGAGTTTTAAGCTTCTACGGTTCCGCCACGTGATTTTGCTCAGTTTAAAGCCCTATTCCGCTAACTCTCCAAATAGGGCACATAAATGTCATTTTCTAAAAAATTTTAGGGTTATTGTAGAAATAACCTAGTAGGGTCAAAGCATAATTTCTGAAAGTTCTAGGTAACACTACAAATAACAAAATTTCATAAGAACACTTTTATCATTTTCTAATTTTTAATATATGGCAGTGTCATATTTTCAACGGTAGTATTACGCTATCCTATAGTTCTGAGTGTGAAGATCGTCATGGCATCGTGCTGCCTGAGAAATTCTCACACTGTCTAGGGGGAATAATTCAAAGTTTCCATTATGCTATTTTTTTAAGAAAATCGGGATGTTACACAGGTAACCCTTGAAGGCTAGTTTCTTAGGAGGTTTTAATGAAGATCGACTTGTCGATAAAGGGTCAAAGTCAAGCAATATGTATTATAATACTAAATGACTGACTTCGTAGTTGAAGTTCTTAGTAGATTTCTTTTATAAATTTTGGATATGTTGCTAAGTAAAGCTACTAGGTTTTTAGTGCATTTCAAGTAGAGTTCCTAGTACCTTCACTTCGCTTGTTATATTTCATTCAGTGTGATGAATAAATTTTACGCTAATCCTTCTAGAATGATGTAAGTAAATACATAAGGTTTGCTAATGAATTGGTAGCAAGTAGCAACTTCTAAGTGCAGTGGTATGATTTAAGCATAATATTACATTTAGGAGAGTGTTATATTTTGGTATCAAAGTAGTTCATCCTTGTCAAGCATGAGGGTGGATTGATTATGCTTCTAAGGCATACTCTAAAAGTCTAGAAAAGTCATGCTTTATGTCCCTGCATAATAAGGACATAGACATTGGTGCATCACAGCCTTGTTGTATATGCTATAACATATCTGTCACACTTAACTGCATATTGAGCTTGATTACCTAAATACAACATTTTGTGTAGGTAGGAATCTACGGTGTCCTGTAACATCATCCTCAGTACAGTACTATGCTTAAGTCATAGTACCACACCTTGGAGTTGTTACTATTACCTGGACGGACCTTATCTGATAGCAGCTTCAGCCGCCTTTGGAAAGTTCTGAAACTATCTGGAGACAACACGAAAATAGGAGTGAGAACTGCAAATTCTCAGTAGGATTCTCTGAGTATCATAAATAATGTCATCGTTGTTATCTCCAGTTTGCTTCGGTTTATTATGAAAAAGGTGAACAGGTTATGTAGACTGTTCAATTTTATAGTTCGAAAATATAATGTCCGAAGTAAAGGTTCAGTTTTACTCATAGACTTGTCATCTGGGAGAGCCCATACAACACCAATTCATGAATTATGGTATGAATAATAATTGAAACATAGTAAAACACAATGGCCTCAATACACTGGATACATAACTTCTGCACCTACCTTTACGTGTATTTGAACTTATGTAAAAACAAAAGATTTATGGGAAAAACCCATAAAAAAATCAATTCCTGAACGATATCATGGATAACAATTGCAACATATTAAACTACACATAGCATTTGTACATAACTTTATCTCTACTTGCATTCATGCATATAAATAAAATTTGCTTTTCTTTCTTCATCTCTTTTTTCATCATAAAATCTTTACGTGCCACATTCCAGAGTATGATCGCCATGTCATACCCCATCAGAGCATGATCGCCATGTCACGTTCCATAGGAATGTGGGATCTTCCTTTGGTACTTACACTAGCATGGGTCAAGCCGTGCCTCATGTAAGTTCTGTCCCCTATACTCACACTAGCTGGGTTGATGCCATACCTCATGTGAGTGGGGTACCTGCATAAGCTTTAATCTTTAATCTTTAGTTTTTAATCTTTAGCTTTTACTTGGCACACCTAGGCGTTACGTATCGCTGTCCCTAGGGTGCTATTACTGCCCTTGGGTAGCCTGGCCTTGGAGTGAGCTTGTAAGCTTCACTCGTGACCGTCGTCACACCGACTCATCCACAAGGGGATTCACGTGCCTCTAGTCTTGGAGGGATCTCATTCTGGTTACGTACCTCTAATTGAAGGGATCTCTTTTGGTCACATGCCTCAAAACTGAGGGATCTCATTTGACCATGTGCCTTCAACATAGAGGGATCTCATCTGACCACGTGCCTCCAAGGTAGAGGGTATCTGCCTTCACAAGGAGGGATTCAAAGTGCAACTGCCTCCAAGTGAAGGGATTCACATTTAATATACTCATGTCTTTTCCTTCTCATACATGGTTATGCATAGTCATACTAAATGTACCTATATTTCATTTATTTTCATATGTCATTGCACACATGATCTTCACGTACATAGTCGTGACATATAAAGGCCCGTAGCCTCTTTACCATTCTACCGGCACTCATACATATGCTTTGTCCTTTACTTACATATACCTCATCTCATACTTATGTCATTCTTGAATATAGGGTTTCTATATACCTATTCATACTCTAATTCATCCTCAATAACTCATATCATCTTCAAATTTATCCTTGCATGTAAACATTCCTAGTTTCATAGACTTCTGTCGTAAATCCGGCAGCATAACGGATCAGCTCCGTCTCCCCATGAATAGTGCCAGTTCTCACAGACAATTCAATCATAGCAACATAATCAATTTAACACATATATATCAAGGTCAAACTGGCAATTCTCAACTCATACCTTATATGTTTTACTAATACTTGTGAAATCATCAATTGGGTCACTTTTGCCAATCTATTCAGTTCTGTCCGAATTTCATATGATTCACCTTTATTTCTATTCAACTCATTTAAACCTGAATTTTGGATATGTCATAGATCTATATATCTACTTTCTAACCTCTCTAGTCCCATATCATTTTGATCCATATAACTCAAGATATTCAAATCTTACCTCAACCTATTCAATCACTAGCCCGAATTACACTCCTGGAAGTATAAATTCACTAAAAATCGAAACTAAGCTCAAATCATGTGAAATTGGTCTCATATTGAAGATAACAGAACAACCTTTCATTTGCCACAAGTTTCATTCCATTTGGTTAAGTATACCTCCAGTTATAAGTCCTGAAAGTCGACCTTCCTGAACCACCCAATTTTGGCCTAGATTGGATATAGAGCAACTTCCTCAAATTACTGGGAACAATTGGGATCATAAAAAACTTGGAATTTCATATTGGGATGTTCCCCTATGTGTAAGCTTTCTAAAAATGTTAGTTTCACTCAATTTGGAGTTGTATAGAGTGAGATATACCCTGCTCAAGTTACCCTGCCCGGATGAAAATCCTAAACCCTAGGTCAAACTTCAAAAATTCATATCTCTCTCAGTACTAATCCAATAATCATATATGATATATGTATGGAAAGCCCTGGATGTCTACTTTCATCTAAAAATGGTTTCATTGGATTTACCCAGCTGTAGGCAGCGCCGTACACTCTATCGTATGGACTGCCGTGGAATTCCTCACCAAGATAGCATCTTGATTCTTCTCTCCTTCTAATTTTCTCTTCTAACTATAATTTCAACTCAAGATTTCCTATTAATCCTATCATAATCCATCATATACATCCAATATATCATCCAATACATAATGAAAAGCACAATTTAATACCACCATAGTACAAGGAATTTCAAGAATAGAAGTAGAATCCTACCTCTTTGGATTATGACCCTGCTGAATTTGAGTTTGGATTGTTGGAACCTTGACAAAGCTTGGAGATTCAATAGAGTAAATTGAGAGGGGAAGAGAAGAAGAAGGCTGGAGCAAGTGGGAGAGAAAGAGGCGTAAATCAGCCTTAAATGAGAAGAGAAGTCTGACTTAAATACATGGAGGTAGTTGGAATTGTGAGTGTTGATTGGTTGAAATTTTGTGATTGAAGTTCGGCCATGTCTCTCACTCTTGTGGCCAAACTGCTCTCCACGTCGTCCCAAAAGTGGGATACGCTTTCATTCAACCTAAAATCGGAAATCTTCTCCATAATACTTGAAGTCGGAACTCGTGACCTTTTACATTGCTTGGGGCTGAAGTTGGATGTCGAAACTTGTACCATCTTGTTTGTGACTTGAGGAAATCTTGTCTGGTTTATTTCGAGACTTAGAATCGAGGTCAGAGGTCGGCAGTCATGTCAAATGATCTCGAAACTCCCAGTTCAAAGTCGGGACTCCTTGTAATAAGCTCAAATATCGGAACTTGGGCTCCATTCTAATTGAGTTCAACTCCAAGACCGGAACTCGTTACATTAAACTCGGAGTTCGGTGCTTGTATCATTGTGTTAAACTATAACTTCTAAGGTCGGATGAAGCATGAGGTCTGAGGTCGAAATGAGGATGCTTAAGGTCGGCACTTGGGTGATTCGAATCACATTTCCAAACCTAAGTACTTAAACCCAGAAGTCGGTATCTTATATTTGATGAGATCGGAAACCGGGTATAATGTCTTTGAGACATGAAGTCGGATACCGGTGAATCACGTTCATGTTGTTCGAACTTGAAGGTTAAGTCGAAAATCGGTAAACTATGCTGACACTTGTAGACGAGCTCGGAAGTTGAATATAATCCATTTTATGTGAAGTTGGAAGATGAAGTTGGAAGTCGGGAAGGACATGCAGATGAACTCGGAACTCGGAAATAATATCCTAATGAAATTCAAAGATGAAGTCGGAAATCGTATCCCTTGTGTTTAAAACTTAAGATCGGAAATCGTAAGTTATGCCATTTCATTTGGGATTTGAAGATGAAGTCGGAGGCCGGAGCTATGACCATTTCGGTGAAATGAAGTCGGAAGTCGGTAAGGATGGCAGGTAACGAAGTCGAAAATCGGAAACTGTGTGTAAGGAGGTCGGAAATCGGGACGTTACATGTCTAGCAGGCTCATTAGGGATAATGAAATTTTAAGGGCAAAATTCTTTTAAAAGGTGGGGAGAATTGTAACATCCCCAACTCTAAGAGCTGTCCAGTATGGAAGGAAGCCTAATCCTAATGTAATGGCAAAATGGTAAATAGTTGACTATAGTTACAGAATGAAAAAACTGTAGTTATTAGCCTATGATTGTCAAGTGGGCATTAGAGGAAAAATCCCGATTCTGAGAACATGCGTGTCCCAAGACACTAATAATTAAATAATATACATGTAATAACCTTATGGATGATATTCTATGCACATGGTTTTAAATAAAAATGTAAGATTACTCACGCACGTAAATAATATCTCGGGTAATTTTGAGTACCTAAATTAATCACCATACCTTGAATTAATCTTCAAGGGTACCATATTGTTTGCGATAAGTTCTAGGAATGATATTTTATTCCTTTGAGCATAGTACATCAAAGAAAATAATTCTTCATAAATTAAATAGGCATGTCATGAAAGTGGTTAGGTTAAGCAGCTAAGAATGTGCCATACTGTATGCTAGGTAAAGTGAACGGCTCCAGAAGAAACCATATCATCCGGATTAACTATCACCACACCCTCCACCTAACATACTACATGGCTTCACCACCACCACACAAACAATTCACTCTTATCTCCTTTCTTCCTCTTCATTTTGGGGCTATAATCCTTCCCCCCACAAAACCATCATCATTTTCCTTCATTATCTTCATTTTTATCTTTAAAAACTCTAGCTCACCCCTATATCCTTGTATCCAACCAAGCTCCTATATCAAATATCAAAAGAAAACCAATCCCTAGGAGCTTTTAGGCCATGGTTTTGAAGAAGGGAAAACGGGGCTAGTACTAACTTGTTTTGGTTATCTTGAATCTTGAAGAATTAAAGTCTCACAAGTTTCTAAGTTGTCTTGAAGCTTGGAGGAGATATAGGTGTCCTAGAACTTGTGTTATGTTGAGTTTGTTTTCATGAAGCTAGGGTTTCATTTTTAATTTTCTATGCTTATTGATGGCTAAATAAGATGCTATGTGGCCTTGTTCTAGTGATTTATAGCTTGGGAAATTAGGTTAGTGAGTAATCTTGAGTTAGAGGATCAAAAGAACACAAAACATGAATTCTATCTTGATGAGTAAAACTAGGTAGCAAGGAATTCGTGATTTATAACCCAAGCTAGGAAATTCAAAATGAGGTGGAGCTAATTTTAGTTGAAACCTAACTCATAAAATAGTATACCCATGAAACTTGAGATTCATTTATGAATTTTTGAAATAGTTTATGGGTTGGGTGGAACAAACCTGAGTAGTATGTGTTCTAATAAGCATAATTTGTCTTATAGAATTTCAATTTGAATGTGACCAATTTTTTTTGGAAAGCTAACATTTAGGAAGATAAGCATGTAATTTTTCAGATCTAAAATCCCAATGAGTTGTTTACAATAATTCCATGAATTTATCTCATGCTCTATAAGTGTTAATACAGGGCAACCTTAATGCAGAGCTTATAACTTGAGCTATGCTTAGTCAAATTAAGTAGAACTTTGCTTGTTTGAAAGAGGATTCACATAGGTAAAATCATGTAAAACTTTAGAGCGAAATTATGAAAGATGAATTTTTAGTGACTTTCTACTTTCAAGTGCTTAAGTCTGTCCTACAATAAGACAACAATAGGAAGAACCCACAACAAGACAAAAATAGGGAAAACTTAAATAACTTAAGCTATACACTTCAAAATTTAGTAGGACCGAATTTGAGAATAGACTAGTAGAGCATAATCCCTATGAAACTTGAGGTTAAGATAACTTAATTTGAATTTTGGTGAATTTCCAAATTCTAGGCAGATTTGGTTTTTTATGTGATTTTGTTTAAGTTTTTCTATTGAAATGACTTATAATATCTCTAAATTATTGGCTGAGTTTATGTAGTTCTTTTGAGTATAAGAATCTTTTCTATTTAGGATTATGATAATTATGAGTTTAATTAAGCTATTGATTGAACAACTAACTATTTCGAATCTTAGGAACCTCCCGATACAGCGGTTGCGTTATTGGAACTCCACCAAGTTAACTTTTGCAAAAAAAATCTCATGAGGTTTAGTATAAAAGAGTGAAATGTAATTATGCTAGGTTATATGAGACTATAGTTGCATGAAAATTATGTATTATAAATATAAGAAACTCATAAGTTAATTAAGTGATATGTCAGGCCTCCACTAAGCAATGGGCTAGGACAATATGATAATGTATGATGAAATTTGCCTATTAAGGACGATGATATGTAATGCTCGGGTAGGCATAAGTTAATATTCTAGAGACGGTGAAGCATAACGCCCAGTAATGTGAAAAGGATTGCATCCTGAGGATAGCAACACGTAATGCTAAGGCATGTCTAAGATTGCACTCTGAGGACAGCGGTACGTAATACTCAAGTACAGAAACATGTTGATACCTTAAGGGTGACGAGATGCAGTGCCTAGGTGTGTTGTCGTCAAGGAGTGAACCTGATCACTTATTAGATCCCTTTTCTTAAATTAGAGAAAAATGTCTGACCTAAGTTAAGGCATGATAAGGTCCCTTTGCTTAAATCAGAGAAAGATATTTGATCTAAGTTAAGGCATGATAAGATCCCATTGCTTAAGTCAGAGAAAAATGTTTGACCTAAGTTAAAGCACAATAAGTTAACAGTAAGTATTAAAGTCAAGAAATTAATGAAGACTAAGGAAGAAAAAAGTAGGCACCCTAGGGACGGCAAGACGTAATACCTAGGTGTACTAAGAAAAGAAGGTTAAAGACAAGTAAAGAGAACAAAGACATGCAGTTCGAGGAATATTATTTCATTTTCTTAATCATCTTTACCTTATTTATAAACCATGATAAGTAAGGTTTATTAATTGTTAATTTATTTGGATTAAATGCTTGAAAAAAGAAACCCACTTCAGAAGGATAGTTTTGGAACTTTATGAAATGAATTTTTTTCTAGTATGATCACATTTTTCATAATAAATTGAAGTAGTTGGGGTGATAACGAAGGCACTATTGCTGTTAGCCTAGGACTATCTACTGAGAAAAATTACATTTCTCACCTCCATGTGTTCCTATGTTGTCTCCAAATAGTGCAGGTGACCCTTGAAGGCTACTTTCCTGAAAGGTTATGATCAAGATTGGCTCATCGGCGAAGTGTTGAAGTCAAGCTGTATGTATTATTATACTAAATGATTGACTTCATTGTTGAAGCTCTTAGTAGAGCTCTTTTATGAATTTTGGAAAAGTTGCTAAGTAAAGCTACTGGGTTTTCAGTGTATTTCAAGTAAAGTTCCCACTTCCTTCAGTTTGCTTGTTATATTTTATTCAGTACGACGAATAAACTTTACACCAATCCTTTGAGAATGTTATAAGTAAATAGATAAAGTTCGCTAATGAATTAGTAACAACTCCTAAGTGCTGCAGTATGATTTAAGCATAGTGTTGCATTTAGAAAGGTGTTACTTCCATGAATCAAGTTGTTTTCTTTAGAAGTTGTGTGTTAGTGCAATATGTGACTGCATGAATAGTGTTGTATATTCAAGGATGATGTATGAATCCCAATGTTTGGTGTGGTAGGTTTGCTAAGGGGTGGCTTTACCTTATGCATCGGTCATGGCCCAGGTTAAGTCGTGACAATTAGTTTCAAAACTAGAATATGAAAATCGAAAGGCACGATGCCATAACCCAAGTCTCTAACTTTTAAGCAACAAAATTGAGATTATGCAATCTAATTTCATCACAAAACTCAATTCAAAATTAACATAAAGAAAATACTTCATTTATTGAAACAAGAATCAAGAACAAATGACGAAGAGAGATGTAACTGAAATTCAAAATGCATTAAAAAAAAGGAATCTCAAGATCAAACCAAATATCCTTCAAGATTTTTGGATTGATTACAAAAGCTTAGGTTTCCATGGCCATGGAGGACACCAAAATAATATCCTAAGAGTAGAAGAAGGAAAAAGAGGAGAAAACAAGGATTCACAAAAATAGAGAGGGAAGAGTGTGTGTAGTTTTTTTTATTTTCATTTTTCTATCTTCCTCTTAAATAAAAGCCCTAAAAACATGAAAACCCAAGATTACCTTCAGTTTAAACCTAATCCTTTGCCTCTTAGCTTTAATTGGATATTTGATTTGCATTAATTGGAGATTTGATAAGAGATTTATACTAAAAATACTCCATTAATATCTCCTGAAAAAATTATGATCTTCAAGCAGTTTGAAGACCCCTAAGACTTGGTTATTTCACTTAATGATGTCTTATCTTTCATTTGACATCAGTTTCACCTCAATCTGACTTCTATAGCTCAAGTTATAACCTAATTAGTGCACATTATTCAAGTTCTAGTGACAACAACTCTATTCTGACTTTCAAAGTCAATTTGACCCACTAGACATATGAATTATCTCTTGATCTCTTCATCAAAGTTGTGGAGCTTTCTCTCAGCTTTCATACAGTATAAGATTTGTAATTTCTAGATGTCTATAACTCAAGATATATCAAAAATTCTAAAAATAGTGTAAAATCCAATTAATGCTGAAAAATACAATTGAGCCTAATCTAAGCCCAAATTTATAAAATGTGTCCAATATTGATTAATTAAGTATGAAAGAGGTCTAAGAGATTATATATGAGTGTTAATTAATATATCAAAATCTCATTCATCAAGAGGCAACTAAAATTTATTGAAAAATTTCATGGAATCGCCACTAATATTTTATTTAAGGAAAAAATAAGAAAAACCTTTTAAATTTTTGCCAAATCAATCTTTTAAAAATGCAATTGGGTTTAACAGTCTAATTATCTATAGAAAAGGATGGAGACTTGACCCATCCTTGGTACATCAGTGTTGTAACGAATATCCTAAAGCTTGTCATGCAAATTAATTTATAACTTTAATAATATTTATATTCCCTTTAAAAAAATTTAAAACCTAGCAACTATTTACAAAAAAATGAATTTAAGAAAATTTAATTTGAGCTTGACATGGGTGCCGTCTCTTATATAAAATTTAATTTGAGCTTGACATGGGTGCCATCTCTTATATCCCTTGGCTCAATGGAAAACTCAAAAACTCGTCATTCTTCTAAAAAATAATTATGTGTTGGTAGCTTTTATTTATGTAAAGATCTTTGATGTATTTGTGAAAACAATTTTCATAAAACATTTTGTTCCGGACTGTAGTATGGGGGCCCAACTCGGCCCGAAGACTAGGCCCAAACAGACCTCGAAGTCATTAACAGGCCGAGCCTGTCTCAGGCTATTAACCCGAGTTAAGGCCCAAACCCGAGTTAGGTCCCTCAGCTCCCTAACGGCACGGAACGATTCTTCCTTCACGTGTAGCCGATAAACTCGGACCCATCCATTATCCCCCATGATAAAGGACGTCCCGGGTTATCCCTTACGAAGGCGGGATTAAATCCCCCTTATCTCTCAACCGCTCACTCATATATATGGGTCCAGCCTCGAACGTAAGGTATCTTTTTTGACCTACTTCTCACACTTTCCAGCACTCACTGACTTGAGCATCGGAGTCCTTGCAGGTACACCCCTCACAGCCATGGAAGTACTCGTTCGAGCAGCTTGGGATCCCATTCTTAATTCGGAATTTGCTCAGGTAACCCACCTCCGAACATTGGCGCCGTCTGTGGGAAACCACGCTGCACCCCACCGTACCATGGCTGTGATCGCAAGAATGTCTTCGTTCCCAAAGAGAGAACGCACGGCTGGGCACCCCCGTGAGTAACAACTAACCACTAATGGAAGGACGAACCGCCTCTGACTCAGCTTCACACGCTAGAGAATGACATCAAGGGCAGAACTTAGCGGCCCACAGCTCCATCGTCCAAACAGCGGGAAACGTGGTCGCCTCCAGGGTTGAAATCCGCCCTCAGGCCAACGCCGACCCGCTCGTCGAAATGCTGACCTTGATGCGGGAGCAAGCCACCCGCTTTCAGAAGCTAGAACAAAATCCAAACCACATGAAAGACTCAGAATGAAGGCGGCGTCGGGAATGACATAGGCGCCACCACGATAGGAGTCCGGACTATCGTAGAGGTCGAAGTCTGAGAGAGCGTAGCCGCAGCACAGAACAGCGTCATCATAAAGACTCGCCATGCTGAAGTGCATCCCACAGCCGCAAGAAGCCCCGGGTGGAAAATGCCTGCCATCACAACGAACATTCCGACATCCGGTCCAATCCTCGATACAATGAAGAGCAAGCTAAGTGCAGCTCCGAGCGGCATGAGGACCCAGAATACAGCGACGACACACCATTCTCCGACTTCATTATGGGAGCGCTACCACCCAAGGGGTTCAAGCCCTCATCCGACATGGAGCCATACGATGGGAGCACTGACCCCCAGGAACATATGGACGCCTTCAAGTCGAGAATGGCGTTAGCCAGGGTTTTGGATCCTGTCAAATGCCGAGCCTTCCACATAACTCTGAAGAAATCTACGTTGAAATGGTTCAACTCTCTTCCTCCTAGGTCGATCAGTCGATTTTCCGACCTTGCCTCAACTTTCTTGGCCCATTTCACTACCAAGAAGTTCAAGCCCAAGCCAGTCTCTAGCCTCCTTGGAATTCACCAGTGGCAAAACAAGTCGCTCCGAGACTTTCTCGAGCGATACAATGCCGAAACTCTGCTTGTGAACGAGGTGCAAACTCAGGCGGTGATCCTGACACTACTAAACGGATTACGGCCGAGACCGTTCAAAACTTTGCTGTCCAAAAGACCGCCAGAATCCTCGGAGGAAATACAAACAAGGGCCGAGAAATATATCTTTCTCGAAGAAACGGAAAGGGCCATAGGCAACCCCACAAGGAACCAATCCGACGAGAAAATTGACAGCCTAGATGAACACCCAAGGAAGGACGTACATTCTAAGGCCGGTAGATACAATGACTATACCCCCCTCAACGTATCCCTATCCGAGCTGTTCCGAGAGGTCGGCCAAGTCGAGAGGTTCCCTAAGCCAAAGGTCCTCAATATGAGAGCCAACACCAACAAGTCCTTGTTTTGCGAGTATCACAATGGTTTTGAACACAAAACTGAAGATTGCTATGACCTACGAGATGCTGTGGAACAGCTGATAAGCGAAGGCAGATTGGCGAAGTACGTGGCTTCCCAACGAAGTCCACGAAGAAGGCAAGCTCCCGATCATGGGGACGAAGAAAGAAGGAATCCGAGGAGCCGGAGAACCTCGGAGCCGAAAGCAAGTCAAGGCAATGACGGGGAACATATCACAAGGACTATCAACGTCATTGTTGGAGGCTTTGCAAGTGGCGGAACAACGAAGTCAGCCCGCAAAAAGCATTTACAAGAAGTTTTAAATGTTTCCACTGGGAAGATAAAAAAGCTAGCTCCGATATCTCGGCTAATACTAGATATCATCTTCTCAAGTTCCGACTTCGAGGGAGTGATCTTGGGACATGACGACCCAATGGTGATATCCGCAGTGATGGTCAATGCCGAGGTAAAAAGGGTATTCGTCGATCAAGGAAGCTCGGCGGATATTCTATTCCGAGACGCATTTGATAAACTCAGATTAAGTAACGCCGACCTCCAAACACATGTGGAGGAGCTGATCAGATTTTCCGAAGAAAAAGTCCACCCCCAGGGTTACGTCACCCTCCACCTAACCTTGGGATCCCGACCTAAAACCCGGATGATCAAAGTCAACTTCCTAGTTGTCGATTGCCCCTCAGCCTACAACGCCATACTTGGAAGACCAACATTGAACAAGATAAGCACCATTATCTCAACGGCATCCCTGACCATGAAGTTCCTTACCGACCAAGAGGAAATCGCCACTGTAAAAGCCGACCAGGCTGCGGCTCGGCGATGCTATAACGCCAACCTGGAAATATAAAAGCAACAAAGGGTGGTATCCCAGGCCGAGCCCCAACCCCACAATTCTTCGAATGTTATGATGATAGACCTAGACGCAAGGAAAATTGAAAGGGAGAGACCAGAGCCAAACGGCGAGTTAGAAGAAATCCAAATCAGTAGTGAAAACTGGAAAGTAACTCGAATTGATGGTCTATCGTAGATTTGTTTGCATGGTCTATCGCCGACATGCCGGGAATCAACCCAAAATTCTTTTCCCATCGACTCTCAGTCTTCCCCGGTTCAAAACCGGTTACTCAGAAGATAAGGAGAATGAGCCCAAAAAGAGTCCTCACGGTCCAAGAGCAAGTTCAAAGCCTCTTGGAAGCCGATTTCATACGCGAGATCGAATGCCCGACCTGGTTGTCCAACGTCGTGATGGTAAAAAAGCCTAGTGAGAAATGGCGAATCTGTGTCGACTACACCGATTTGAACAAAGCCTGCCCAAAGGACCCATATCCCCTGCCAAGCATTGATGGGTTAGTGGACGCTACTTCCGGGTTCAGACTGCTTACCTTCATGGACGCTTACTCGGGGTACAATCAGATCCCGATATTCAAGCTCGACGAAGAGAAAACAGCATTCATAACCCCAACGGCAAATTATTGCTACAAGGTCATGCCTTTCGGATTGAAGAATGCGGGAGCAACATACCAGAGGCTCATGAATAAGGTGTTTGCGGAGCTGGCCAGTAATTTGATGGAAGTGTATATCGACGATATGTTGGTCAAGTCTCGCGAAGAGGAAAATCTCCTATCCGACCTAAAGGTCGTATTCGACCGAATCCGACAGCATAGCATGAGACTCAACCCACACAAGTGCACTTTTGTTGTAGAAGCCGGAAAATTTCTAGGGTTCATGCTTACACATTGAGGGATTAAGGCAAACCCCGACAAATGCCGAGCAATACTCGAAATAAAAAGTCCGATGATAGTAAAAGAAGTACAATGCCTCACGGGAAGAATCGTCTCTCTTTCGAGATTTATGGCAGCGTCGGCCAGGAAAGCCATCCCCCTCTTTTCTCTATTGAAAAAGGGGAATACCTTTGAGTGGACGCCAGAATATGAAGCCGCCTTCACCAACTTCAAGGACTACCTGTCCCGCCCGCCTATACTCAGCAAGCCGGAAGTCAGAAAATTGCTATTTCTATATCTATCTGTCAGCAACACTACCATTTCTGGGGCACTGGTCTGGGAGGATTCCTGATAATAGCACCCGGTCTACTTTATTAGCAAAGTGCTTCACGGACCCGAGACTAAATATTGGAAGATCGAAAAAGTCGCCTTGGCCCTAATCATTGCAACTCGGAAGCTTCGCCAGTACTTTCAAGCCCACACAATCGTCGTCCGAACTAACCAGCCAATCCGGCAAATCCTACAAAAACCAGACCTGGCAGGAAGGATGGCATCATGGTCCTTGGAACTTTCGGAGTTCGACATCCAATACGAACCAAGGATTGCCATTAAATCTCAGGCACTGGCCGACTTCTTAGTTGAGATGGTGGACGAGGCAGATACCCTGGAATCGGGTTAGATGCTACACGTGGACGGAGCTTCCAGCTCGAAAGGAAGTGGAGCCGGGGCGATTCTCGAAAAGGAAGGTGAAATTATCCTCGAGCTGTCCATTAAATTCAACTTCTCGGTCTCCAATAACTAGGCCGAATATGAAGCCCTCATCGCAGGCCTCAGATTAGCCATGGACGTCAGCATATCCCGACTTTTGGTGTGCAGTGACTCTCAAGTCGTGACTTCCCAAGTCACCGGGGCATACCAAGCTAAAGACATTCTACTGCAGAAGTACCTGACAAAAGTAAAAGAACTCGCCGAAAAATTTCCTCAGATAGAATTCTGACATGTTCCATGGGAGGAGGATGTTAGGGCCGACATCCTCTCCAAGCTAGCAAGGACTAAGCCTGGAGGAAATAACCAGAGTTTGATCCAAGAGACCTTGAAGCTCCCGTCAATATCGAATGTCCTTCCGATCTTGTCCGTCAACGAGGTTCCCAACTGGATGACTCCTATCATTCAGTACCTGAGGAATGGAACCAGACCAGAAAATCCTGTCGACGCCAAGAGACTAGCCAAGGAAGCCTCCTACTACACTTTCATCAATGATCAACTATTCAGAAGAGGATTGTCCCAACCACTGCTAAGGTGCGTGGGACCGGATCGGGTTCCTGCCATTCTCGAGGAAGTTCACGAAGAATCTTGCGACCATCACCTCGGAGGAAAGTCGCTAGCATTAAAAGTTCTACGAACTGGATTCTATTGGCCCTCGATGATGAAGGACTCAATAGAGTATGCTCGAAAGTGCTCCAGCTGCCAGAAACATGCCACTTTCCACCTCGCCCCTTCCGACGAACTAACGTCAATCATGTTCCCCTGGCCCTTCAGCAAGTGGGGACTCGACCTCCTAAGTCCCTTCCCATTCGCCTCGGGACAAGTGAAGTACCTCATTGTGGCAACAAATTATTTCACGAAGTGGATAAAAGCAGAGCCGCTTTCCATCATCATTGCTGCCCAAGCTCGGAAATTCGTATGGAGGAACATCTTCACCCGCTTCGAAATACCTGATTCGATCGTCACGGACAACGGAACCCAGTTCATAGATCAGAAGTTTCGAGGATTTCTCTCCAGCCACAAAGTCAAGCACCACTTTACCTCGGTCGAACACCCTTAAGCAAACGGCCAAGCTGAAGCTTCCAACAAAGTCATCCTCCGAGGACTGAAGAAGAGACTCAACAAAGCAAAGGGGGCATGGGCCGACGAACCCGGGAGCATTCTATGGTCCTATAGAATCACCTCGCATTCAACAACGGGAGAAACTCCTTTCAAGCTGACTTACGGGATGGACGCGATGATACTGATCGAAGTCAAGGAGATAAGCCCGCGCATCATGTTCCAACCTACACAGCACCACGCACTTCGGGAGGAGTCCGATCTGTCAAACGAAGCGAGGGAAATGGCTCATCTAAGGGAGAAGGTGCTCAAATAACGAATCTCCCAAAGATACAATGCCAAAGTGGTACCCCGGACTTTCGACAAAGGAGATTTGGTTCTTCGACGAGCTGACATCGGAAAACCTCCCTTAGGTCATGGAAAACTAGTTGCAAACTGGGAAGGCCCATAAAGAGTCATCGACGTCTTAGGAAAGGGGGCATACAACTCTCCACCTTATCGGGCACAGAGATTCTGAGGTCATGGAACTCTTCCAACCTCCGAAAATTTTTTATCTGATGTACATACCACGTGAGATAGTCGTACTCTTTTTCCTACCTCAGGTTTTGCCCCATGGGTTTTCCCGAGAAGGTTTTAACAAGGTGGAACTCTGTGGGCCGAGCAGTAACTAGCAAACTCTTCTCGGTATTTGCTTTTATGTGTTGTCTTTATTTAGTTTAATTTAACATCACTTCATTATTATTTTTATGTTGTTAATTCTTCCTTTCACTTCCGTTATTTTACACGTTACCGTTAACGACTTCAACCCACCTTAATTCTCCCAAGGGACTGATCACCCCTTGGTCGAGGAAAACTGATCCCGGTATGATATCTCGGACACGTAATCCTGAATGCGATTAAAGTCCGGAGTCAAACCTCGGGTCGGTGTCACATCGCTAACTTGAGCAAACAATCTTAGCTAAATCCAACTCAGACAACATCCAGTTCGATAAAGCAATAAAAGGTGTCGCCAATATTCCCTTCAATGTCTAACTTGGGCGAATAACTAGTGCATCAATATTAGCATTTGAGGTGCCGCCAATATTTCCTTCAAGGTTCAACTTAGAAGAATATAACTGGCGCATCAATTAAACAAAACAGATAACCGAGTTCCATTCCAAAAAGTTTCCGACATCAAACAGATATACAAAAAAGAGCCCCTAAAACCTAAGAGGGCAATGCAATAAAAAATACAAACACGGCAAAGGTCGAACGCCTACTCCTTTGGATTAGCCTCAGGGTCGTCGGCACCATCGTCATTCTCTTCTGGAGCCACAACGATGCGACCATCAACCACAACTTTGTCCAACCCAACTTCGCTGAAATCAGCGTCAGGACAAATAATCTAGCACTGCTCCAAGAGGGACTCCTTAATCTCCCCAGCCAACCTCACCCACAACTGCTTTACTCGAGCCACCTCGTTCCTCGCCCTAGCAGCAGCCTCCGAAAAGTCGACGCAATCCCTCTGAAGTTCCGACACCCGAGAACGAGAATCCTCTGGTTGCTGGTCCCTCAACTCAAGCGCCCTCAGCCCATTAATCTCGTCTTCCTTGGCCTTCGCCAAAGCCGACTTCTTATCTTGAAGAAGGGAGAGCTGAGACTTCAAGACCTTTACCTCCTCCATAGCTCGGACACCGGAGGCAATAATCGGTTCCGAGTATCTGAGTAGGGCCGCCGACTTTAGCATGGCATGCCCCGCCCATTGGAATTTCACAGCTAGGTTCTTGTCGTCACCCTGTAAGCACTCGAGAAGGGCGGGGACCATCAACTCCTTATCCATGAAGTCGGAATAAGGGAAATCTTTATCCATCGCATGGACGTCGGACCACACCTTCGGTGAGGGAAGGCCCTTGAGGTCGAAAGCCACGGATTTCCCTTTGGCCGCTTTACTTGACTTTTACTTCTTGGAAGACCGGGCCTCCGGGGCCACTTTATCAGGAACAGAAGCGAACACCAATTCTTCGGACCCCGCCGATTTCGGGCTATTACTTCCATCCCCCTCGTGCAACCTCTTCAATATCCTCCTGCGAAACTCGGCAAAGGCGGACTTCAGAGCCATCCTGTCTACAAAAGAGACATCAACAATAAGCATCCGACAAAAAAGGGGGCATAAGATATGCAAGCTATAACAGGAAAACGACAACCTAAATACTGCCTGGCCTCCCCAGGATCTACACCAACTATGTTCTTTAAGTTCAGATGATTCTTCCCAAAGCATTCAAGGAGGAAGTCAATAACAGCCTTCTCCTCGGGCTTAAGGGAATTGTCCTCTATCCGGGGAGCACTTAAGCGCTTACACCAAAAGACGTTGAATTGAAGCCCCCCTCCAAGGCCTCCCAAAAAGAAATCGAGTTCGGGCACTCGAAAACCTTGAAGAAAATAGGCTTGAAATTATGGAAGGATTCCTCGTATAGGAGGAATATCTTTCGATTGGCATGACCTCAGAAGGATAGCCACCCCGAGGTTAATCCACCACTGGCAGGTCAGGTTAAAGTGAACAGGAAAAAGAAAGCGTCCGGAGATGGCGTTAATTCGAGATATTCGCAAATAATCTCAAAACCCCGAATTATCGCCCAGCTATTCGGATGGAGTTGAGAAGGAGCGGCCTCAGTCTGGCGTAGAATCTCCATTTGAAAATGGGTAAACGGAATCCGAACTCCCAGCTTGGAGATAAGGATATCGTAACACCACATCCACCGAGGCCCCCCTTCGAGGTTAAAGTCGCTCACCCTCTCGCTCGGACCCGGAGCCTCCAAATAATACTCCTCCTCATACTCACCCTCCGGCAAGATAAGGTTCTCCTCTCTGAAGTGAGTCAGGAATTCCGAGGTTATGACCGAGGGAGTCCCCAGGACCTCGGGATCAACCCACCGGTAGATAAAGTTGATCTCGGGAGGAAAAGTTAGAGCTCTCTTCTTGACCATTTTTTTGCTATCCCAAACCTACACAGGAAACCACCTCTACGTCATAAACTCGGGAAAAGTCTAAGTCAGGAACCCATAAAAGACAAAATGGGGACTGAAGAGAGAAGTTCCCTACGGTGGTTTCCCTATATACGAAAAGTCGCCGGTGGGCGGCGAAAGCAAAAAAGCCAAAGGAAGTAGGGGTTGAAACCACCCCAAAGCATAAAATTGATCACTGGGAGCCAAGCCACCACTAATATAACACCCAACAAAGCAATACTAGTCGTAGAAGCAGAAACAAAAGGGAAGGAGCATACTTGTTACTAGCGAGGTAACGGTAGCACGAACAATCACTCTCCCACACTACTCCTCCTTTTCCTCCGCACGACGACTACCTTTGGGCAAGACAAGGAAGATGAACAAGACAAGGAAAATGAGCAACGAACGCACGAAACCCCTCTTTATAGGACTAAAAACGTCCTTTGCCATGCAACCCAAGCATCGCAAAGGGCATAACCGTCTTCTTGCACAAAAGGAATGGGGGCAAAATGGAAATAACGCCCCAGTTCAAAATGATGAGGTGCTCTAAACGAGGCGCCCAAAAGGCACGTGTCTACTCAGGGTTACGAGACGTGACCTACAAGGCGAAAGGACGTCACCAGTTCGCGAAGACCCCAGATATCGTTATAGGAAAAGCGCCAAATCGCTTAAATGACAGTTCAACGTTAGAAGGCAGCAATTAACTCGGAGACTCATGAAGAACTCAGCATCTGAGGAGTCCACCTCCAATACCGAGTTAAGGGCACTGTTCCGGACTGTAGTATGGGGGCCCAACTCGGCCCGAAGACTAGGCCCAAACAGACCTTGAAGTCGTTAACAGGCCGAGCCTGTCTCGGGCTAGTAACCCGAGTTGAGGCCCAAACCCGAGTTAGGTCCCTATGCTTCCTATCGGCACGGAACGATTCTTCCCTCAAGTGTAACCGATAAACTCGGACCCATCCGTTATCCCCCATGATAAAGGACATCCCGGGTTATCCCCTACGAAGGTGGGATTAAATCACCCTTATCTCTCAACCGCTCACTCATATATATGGGTCCAGCCTCGAACGTAAGGTATCTTTTCTGAACTACTTCTCACACTTTCCTGCACTCACTGACTTGAGCGTCGGAGTCCTTGCAGGTACACCCCTCACTGCCATGGAAGTACTCGTTCGAGCAGCTTGGGATCCCATTCTTAGTTCGGAATTTGCTCAGGTAACCCACCTCCGAACACATTTTTATTTGAAATAAAATCTCAACTTGTGCAAAGTTAAAGTTACTGTTAGGCTATGTATTAAACTCTTATGATTCAAAGAATGATAAAGGTAGTATTAGGCTACTTAATTGCCCTAATTGATCATTGCATAGATTCAAAAGAAAAATAATGAAAAGATTTTTATTTTTCTATTTTTAATTTTTTTAATTTTTATTGATTTTTTTAAAAAAAGAATAAGTTAAATAATACAAAATGATAATTAGATAGCAACAAGACCATGAGATAATTCAAGAGATAGAAAGTAAACTCAAACATTTAAGTAGAAGACCAAATTCACAAAAAACTCAAACTTTTTTTTAATTTTTTTTATCATTTTACTGTATTTTTATTTACATTTTTTTATTAATCTCTTAATTGCCCACACAAGTACTCTAATAGAAGAAATAGGCGAACAAATTATACACACAAAAGTAAAAATCAGTTTTGTTTTTATTACTAAAGCTCAAACTTATTAGTAGTTTTTTCCTTTTTTAAAACAAACTGATTAGCAGTCCAACACACACACACACACACACAAATTAGGGACATTCTCTGGGAGCAGTTCTGGTGTGGCCTAATAAAAACTTGACAAGTGAAGGTGATAAGATTGCTGGTGTGATGTAGTTCTTCCAATGTTAAGAACGTGTGAAATAATAGCATGCTACCCAAACGCTCTATGGTCTGAACTAAGTTGATCCTCTATATATACACAAATAATTATAATCAATTGTTAAAACTGTCAACAATCCATACACAAACTTTCTTGCCCATTTTTCCTCTCCTCTTATATTATATTACTTTCCTATATTGTTTAACACTCTCATATTTATCTTTTTTATTTTTTTTTTTAATTCTCTTTTCTTTTAACATTTTAATGTTATCATACTTTGACATGATTGATCTGCGAAGCAACAGTTCACCTTTTTTTTCATATATATATCACATTAAATTCACTTTTTTTTTTTCATATATATGTCACATTAAATGGATCTAATATTCTTTTTTTCTTTTTATTTCTTTGATGTCACAATTTTTTAAAACATTTTTCTTTCCTAATTTCTCATTAATAATTACCTTTTTATTTTTTCAATTTCTTATTATAAATTCTTTAATTTTTCTTACTTTTCTTATTTTTTCTATTCAACTAACAGACTCATTCCCAATTATTTATTCAGGGCCATAGTATAAGGCCCACTAATATAACATTATATAGTATTGATTGTATAAGATTAGATAAAATTTTAATACAATGCAATATTTTTTATGTTATTATATGAGATATTATATTACATATTATAATTATCCTTTCACTACATCAAATAATTATAATCAAGAGTAAAAACATAAATATCAACTCAGGATGATTGGGTTTGACCTGAGTTAGATGACCAAATCTAGTCCGAAAATTTTATATTAGGTTGGGTCAGGTTAGTCGGTTAGTCGGGTCTTACTGTACCCTTGATCACCCCTATTTAAACTTTAGATAACCATTGATTAATATTATTTATTTTTAATGGTTGAAATTATTGACCGGTAACCCATTAACTCACTGTCACCTCTGTTAAACCCCATTCAATCACGCTCTCATCCTTGTTAAACTGAACCCAAGCCATTTATATGTTATGCTAGTATAGGTTAAGGAAAACTGCATTCAACCCATTAACCCGCAAGCGTTTTTGCTACTACAGATTAAGAAAACCGCATTCAAGCCATTTTTTGTGCCATAATTTATATGCTGTTTGATCTTTTTGGGATTTTGTAACGAAAAGGAAGACAAAAGGTTGAGTCACTTTCAAAAAAGTAGTTCTGAGATTGGAAAAATTTGAGAAAAGGAAAGTTGAAGTCTTTGAAATCTTTTGCCCTCTATGCTGCTTAAAAGAAGCAATGGCAAATATGGACCCTCCCAATCTTGACATTTCTGCAAGTTCTGCCGCTGCTTTTGTGCCCGCGGCGGCACCCTCTGCGACATCCCCGTCGGTGGTGGAAGACAGTAAAACACCAAGCACTGTCACATTCACCACCACCATACCTCTATTACCACACAATCCTTGCCCACGATGGTTCCCGTGGGCGCAATTGTAACCACCCTTCTCTGTGACTAGAGACTGTGGCTCATTCAACCCTGAAGCCACTGTCCTCACCTTCTCAGAGCTCAACTTCACCTTCCAAAAACTTCACTTCTTGGTGCAAGATTGTACCCCGCAAAGATGCATGCCTCTTGATGTTGGCCAAGCCCCAACAGGTTTGTTCTAGTTCCAGGCTCTTATACTCGTCGTGGCTACACCCCTTGACGTTTTGTTGCGGGACAATACCGACGTTTGCCACGAAATGAGGGAGTCAGTGGAGCTATACAAGAGTGCAAGAAAGCAAATGAAAATAAAATAAAAATCAATTAAATCACAACTCAGAAAATTATCAAAAATGAGCATCGAAACTTTTTTGGTCTAAATTAACCACCAATATCTAAAGTTCATACCTCAATTAATTTGGCTCAAGTTGAGTTGGTCTAATATGGGCTAAAGCACCTCCAATGATAATTTTTTCCATTTATAAAATTTGAACTCAAAATATTACTTAAACTAAACAAGTGTTGAACTATTTGAATCAACCAAGTATTGATAGGATTAATCAAACTTTGTAATTTATTCAACAAGGATTAAATTGTCATTTTATATTCTTAATATAAAAACGATAAAACTGGAATAACAGATTTAACACTAGTGGCTTTTCGCGAGTGACCCTACTCACTCTATTTTTATGAGCATTGAAGTCTTCACGATTCTTATTTTGGGTTCAAGTTGGATGTGTTCCTTGGCCAAAAAAAAAAAAATTATATTTGTTGGTAGGTCTTATTTTATCTAAAATAAACTTTTTTTCTTTTATTAAAAAAAGGAGGCTATATTGCAAATTCCTTTAGCATAAACATTGCAGAGGACACTATTAACTGGTGCTTTGATCCGAAAGGGATATACACCGTTAAATAGGGTTGCAAAATGGCTTGGAATGAGAAACTACAAGAAGTGGATAAGTCTAGACAGCAGGTTACCTCAAGGCGGCTGAGGGAATTCAAGCAATTGTGGAAGATGATTTGGAAGGTAGATATTTTTCGGTAAACCGTGGCAATTAAGTTTGAATTTAGATCTTCATACATGCTATTCAAATCCCTCACCACTAAACCATTTCTAGTGGCTTTGATTAGGAAGGTAGATGTACAGCCAAGAACAAGATATTTCTCTGGATGGCAGCCCGAAGTATTATTCCAACAAGGACATGACTAGCTTCGAAGGGCGTGGAGGCGGGGAACGGTTGCTACTTGTGTGAAGCCCAAAATGAGACAATTTATCACCTATTTTTTGAATGCCAAAACACAAAAGAGGTTGTAAATTTACTGAATATTACAATTCAAAGCGGTCGGGAACCAAGTGATGTCTTGGCTTGGGGCCAAATGCTACAAAACCCGATAGCATCCATGTAGGACCAACCGCGAAGCTTGATTGGATTTGCCTGGGAGTTGATTTGGCAATGGAGAAATGAAATTTGGCAAAATAAGGAAACCTAGCATCCATAGCAACTTGGCCTAGCTGTGGCCAACGCCCCGCGTGTTTATTATTAGGATTGTAAACACTATATTTTGTTGAAATAAAAAATCAAAAAAAAAAAAAAGAGAGAGAGAGAGAAAAAATTGGCTCATTTTCAGAATAGGAAAATAGTCTAATTATAAAATCTTTTAACCCAATAAAAAGAGAGAAAACTAAAAATAAAAAAGCTAAAAAACATAAATCTAGCCTGCATCTCTTAATTTTGTACCCAATCAATTTTGGCATCAATATTCTTTAAATAAGATCAAATTTGTCAATTATTATCAAAGCAAAATTCTCAATTAAAATCAATAAGATTTAATTTTAATTAATTTGTTCAACACATATAAAATAAATCAAATAATGCAAAGAAGGGTAATGGAGCTATCATTTTTTTGAGTAGTAGTAGCAGAGATTACTAGAGAAGTTTGAGCATTAGAGCAGAATTGTGTAAGGCTGTGCGTGTGTACTAGAGCAGCCAGCGAGGATACAATCAATTTTTGGGACAGCCGGAGGTACATTCTTATTTATGTTTTCATTCATGGCTGCATTTTAATGTTCATTATATACATCACACAAATTATTCCCTATACCCCCATCGAAACACATAGTGAACGAAAGAAACCACCCAAACCACCACCTTCAACACAAAAATAACACAAAGCCACCATCCTCATTTTTAAACCCACAACCATTCCAACATCTCAATCCCCTTTATACCCAAACACAAAGATCGGAAACTAAAAAAACTCATTAGAGCCAGTAAACCATCACCCCTCACTATTAACAAGCTAAAACCACAAAAAACCCATCATCTCATCAACCCCACCATAGCAAACCATCTCTTTCAACCACCACAGCCACTGCCACAACACTCTCAACAACAACAAGCACCCATATCAAAATACCAAACCAGACCAAAACCACTTGCACCCTCAGCCACTGTCCAAAACCACTACGCCCTCACTGTAACCACCAGTTCTCATCATACTGCCCCACCTTGCTCGAGCCTCAAGCCACCTCGTTTTCTGACAAGTCGAGAAACACTGCAGAGCTTCATCGGTGACCGAAAACACGTCTTAAGGCTCAACCCGTGGCTGCACTACCATTGCCGCCTAGCCCCTGTTTCTCTCTGGTGCTGCTACAATCTGATCTAGGGCAAAATCCTCTTTGTCCTTTTTATTGTTGAGCCTTCCTTTGTTTATATCTTTCACTCTTGTTTTATTTTTGAGAAATATTTTTTAGTACATCCATTGTTTCTTAGATAGTTAACACCCTCTTTCTATTTCTCTTTTCTCCCCTTTTACTTTTTCATTTTTTCACTTTCTTTCATAATTTAATTTTTTACTTACTTTGTGAGTAGGTGTTGAGGGCTATCCCATTTTCAAGTGATACAAATAATAACACTCTTTATTTTTTACTTATCAAAAAGAATATTAAGAAAAAGGAATCACTCCTAGTAAGTTTTTTCCTCCTTTTGGGCTTTATTTCTTTTTTTCCTTTTTTTTTTTTTGCTTTGAACCACGATTTGGGTTGGGTCGATTGTTTTTTTATTTGTGAAATTGGTTTACTTTGTAATTATGGGTACAAATGAGTAGACTAAAAAAAAAAAAAACCAATCCAAGCTCGTGATCCCCAATGTCACAGGTTCGAATCCCCCTGGCCACTAAAATCCTCAATTGTAGAGAGATCCTCTACCACCCAAGGGTAATGTCAATAAGTCATCTAGGTGGCATTAGGCTAGCCTAGTTTAGGGTGGTGAGAATTATCTATAGACAAAAGCCCAATAAGTGGCCCTCACTTCTACTGGCTGGATCGCTAACCTTGGGCACTAGCGTCCTACCCACAGGTACTGGGGGTGCCCCTTGTTATTGGCATTTTTGTGTACCAAAAAAAAATCACAATAAATAAATAAATAATATTTTCAAAATTCTTCTAACCCACACAACAATATACAATATTAATGTATGATTTAACCATGTTCAAGAATTGTAAGAATGATAAGGATTTGTTGTATAGTTTATGTTATCCAAAATCCTATATAAAAGTGGGTTTGTTTTCCTTTTTTAAAAAAAATAAATGAGAAAAAAACTTTTAATTAAATAAACCCAACACACAATTATTTTCTACAAGACCTATGTGATTTTGAGTTCCTCATTGCACTAGATGATACGTAGAAGTGCAAGTCCAACTAAAATTAATTTTTTAAAATTTTGTTTTCTTTTGTAAATAATTTCATATCAATTTTACTTTTCTTTTTTGTAAATAATTTTAATATTAATTTCTATTTTCTTTTGTAAATAATTGTATATTAATGTTGCTTTTTTTTTGTAAGTAATTGTTATATTAATTTTGTTCTCTATTTTTGTAAATAATTGTTAGAATTTTTTAAAGGGGAAAGATAAATATTATTAAAGTTATTATTAATTTGCATAACAAATTTTAGTGTAGTTGTTATAAAACAGACGTATTAGGGGTGCAAGAAAATTAAGTTTCCACTATTCCCTATGCATAAATTGACTCCTAAATCCAATCTTTTTTAAAAAGACTAGTTTTTGCCAGATAAAATGTTTTTCCTATTTTTTTCCATAAATAAAAATTGGTAACTATTCTATTGAAATTATTTTTCAATATTTTTATTATCTTTTATTTTGGCACTCTCTGGGCACGTTGTGGTAGGGCCAAAAAACATGAAGTCGAACACACATCCACTAGAAGCACAAAATAAGAGATGGAAAGGCCCACCACAAAACATGGTGAAAATAAATACTGATGCTGCAATGTTTACAGCTCAGAGAGCTTTAGGTGTTGGAATTGTCATTCCAAATTTTAGAGGTCATGTGCTAGTTGCAAAAAACCAAAACTACTTAGGAGATGTGGATGCTAGAAGAGCTTAAATAGTTGTAGCAAAGGAAGGCCTTCTCATGGCTTGGGATGGGTTTTAGATCTATCATCTTAGAAGGAGATGCTACAGATGTCTTCCTGAGCTTTGAAGGACGAGATCGAGACCTTTCCCTCACTGACAGTATATTGCATGATGTTATCCATGTTGCTTCTTGGTTTGATTTCCTTAAAGCCTGCTATGTTCCTAGACATTATAATGTAGTTGCTGATTACTTAGCTTTTTTGTTCAAATTTTCAATTTCAGAAACTTGAATAGGGGAATGCCCTAATTGCATTGAAAACCTTGTCAATTTGGATTTTTCAAATGAATAAATTCAGCTCTTTCCTCAAAAAAAAAAAAAAAGGAATAAGAAAAAAAATATTTTTACCATACACTTATCCCTTTCTCAAAAAATTATGTAAATTTTAACATGACAGAATATTCAAGTAAATAAGATTGAGCTAAGGATTCAAAAATATATAAAAAAAAAGGAAAAGAGTTATCAAAAAGTAAAAACTACAAGAAAAAAAAAGAGAAAATATTTTGAGTAGTTTAAAATGTATATTCTTGTTTTCTTCTTTACTTTTTTAAGAGGATATTTCGTTTCTTAGTCTATTAAGATTTGCTTCAAAATATTTTAAATTTTTTTAAGAAAAAAAAAAAGAAATGGTGGAATCTATGTAGTAGCATATGACATTGATGGAGTAAATTATCTAATTAGTCCTCAAAGTTGGCAATCCACTTTAAATTCATCCTTAAAGTTTTGAAGACTCTCTCGAGGTTCTTGAAGTTAGTAAAAGCCAATCAATTTAATCCATGACATAGACAAACATCAATCAAGTTAGTCTCTCCTGAGCGACTAATTTGAACAACTTTTGCCAACTTCAGAACGTCAAAAGAAGTTCAATATCTTAGAGAAGAATTTGAAGTCGATTGCTAAGTTCAGGGACTAATTTGATAATTTACTTGATGTTGATGTTTAGTTATTCCATCTTCCAGTGTCATAAGAGTTCTAGTTATTCCATCTTCTAGTGTCATAAGAGTTTTAAGATTTTATCGTACTGGTCATACTTTCTTGAACCCTAAGCAAAAATGTGGTTTTAGTTTCAAATAAATTTTCTCTTTAACCTTTTTTAATTAAAATGAACTAACCACAAATATTTTTTCAAAGAAATGGATAGTTTTGAATTCCCTATTGCACCAGGGGAGTATAGAAGCAGATATTCCTTGTTAAATCAAAATTAAATTTCTCAATTTACTTGTTTATTTTTTAATATTATTTTATCTCAAAAAATGCAAAACAAAAAAAAACTAAAATTTATTTATTTATTTTCATTGTGCATAACTATTATGCTTAAAATTATAAAAAAAAATAAAAAATTATATAAAAAGAAAAGAAATAAATAAATTAGATTAGAAATAAAGGGATAAAATATATAATTTTAAGGTCATTAATTAATTTGCACAACTATTATAAGGTAACCACCTAAGGCAAATATATAAGGGGTCCAGTAAAATTAAATTTTCTACCTTTTTGCAATGTATAATTGACTCTTGAATTCAAATTAGGTTCTTGAAGACCATTTCTTTTCTTTTTCCAAAGTAAAAAGATTTTTCTCTAATATTTTCTTAATTAAATAAATTTTAAGGATGACTCTATTTTAATTTATCTTTCTTATCATCCCATCGCAATCCTGATTGTAACATATGCGCTTGAGTGTTTATTAGCAGCTTCAAGAATGAGATATGCTCCCAAAATGGATCAAAAACGCCCAATCGTAAGGATCTAGTAACATTATGCGAAGAGTATCCATGATTTGATTTAAATATATAAGTTCCTGAAGAAAAAAAATTAATCTAAATAATAGGAATTATATCAGTTTAAATTGGGTTGTTTTATTTTTTTACAAAATTAAATAAATCCAAATAGATTGACTATGTTGACTCGGATTTTAGTTAATTTTTTTTTTAAAAAAAAGGTAGTAACTATAAAGTTTATCAAATTAAATTAATTACCATTATCTTTATATAAATTGACAATTTTCAAAATCTAACTAAATATCGAAAGTTTAATTTACTAATACTCAATACTAAGTATTTTAAGCATACAATGCAGGTTATGGATTGAAAACAAAAACACCATGCATAATTTTAAAATTATTGAACATATTAATAGAATTAATATATAATTAAATATTGAAAATACTAAGTTTAGACATGATGAGAATATAAGAATAATTTTAGAAATAAAATTTTAGAAAATATATATAGAGATTAATTTTGATATACTCTCAATATAAAAAGTTTTAATCCACTATCCAATTATATGTAATTATATGTTTGACTTTTGAGGTTTAGATTAATAAAGGCAAATATTTTTGCAATACATAAATAGTTGAAAGTTAAAAACTTTGTGAAATTCGCGTATGTATATAATTAAACACTGCAAAAAATTGATTATTTTCAAACCAAAAGTCAACCTGAATTAGTTTTTAAAAAATTTTAATCAATTTTTAATATTTTTAAATAAATTTTTAATTTTTATTTTATTAGGGTTGAATTTAGAGTGATGTTATTTTTCCATAATATTTCAATATTAAATACAACATTTTTCTCATATAAATATACACAACATTTTTTTATGTTAATATGCATGTATTTTGATACTCATGTACACACACATTCATATATTATATCTATATATAATATGTTCAAATAGACTTATACTGTTATATAATTCTTTTTTATTTTTTTAATTTCTCAAAGTATCCCTCCAAATAATATGTGAGAGACTAACATCTCAAAATACAATCAAGTGTTTAAGCATAAATCTGTCTTAATAATATTTTTTCTATACACATAATTCAAGATCTCGTAGTTAAGGGATGCCTTCTACATAAATCAATGCGTTGTTAATTAGGGTGATGTATAAATTATCAGTCATCTGCCAAACAAGATTATTATCAGTTACACTTCATCCCACTGTCAAGATATTGTGCACACATATAATTCGCCATTGCCAAACTTTTCGGCTTACCTCAGGCTGCAAGCTTCTCTCTGGGCCTTGGGCATTTGCTAAAGCTCTTCAGCATAGCAAGGGCCACGTACCTTGACTCACCATGCCAGCTCTGCAGATCACATTTTAATCACGTAAATAGAAGGAAGGGATGATTAGATTGTAATGGAAATGAATCTTTTCATCCGACAATTTTGCATGGTTAAATTGTGAGTTAGGCTAATGTCCAACTTACAATAAATGGTAAAACTCTACATGTATTATTTTCATATGGGAGGGATCCATCCCCAAATTGTAACAGTGTTGACTATGACCTCATAAACAGGCCTATGACTTCATATGCAGGACATTGTATGCTAGAATCTTTGGTTCAAGTTTCTTTCCACTGTACCTATAATTATGGCGATTACTCATGTATGACAATTCAAAATGCTGACACAGAATAACCTTTTACTTACACTACCTACTAGGCAAACACCGGTAGGACGTATTAGCTCTCTGTTTTTCAAACTAACAGCTGGTTTGTTTCTGTTCCAAATGGTTAAAAGGTTGCAATCTTTCTTCACTAAAGTATTATCAATCCCAGAATTATGGTTACTTTTTCTTTTTTGTCGGCAACTTGAAATTCTCCTCACATCACTTTTCCGACAAATTAGAAGGTGAAAGAAGTGAGCTAGCTAGTAAATTATGTAAAATTTCATTTCATGATGTCATCAGCAGTGCCAAGTTTTCGAAATTCATTTGATTCTTTAAAATTAAATAGTTCCAACAGATTATGGTTACTGGTTCTCTTAAAGCCATACAAAACATTCGCAGATAATAGGTTAGCCCAAAAGAGAAAACAGAACTCTTTGCATATGATGATGGAAATTACGAATATTAATCATAGAGAAGTGAATATTTTATGAAACCTCCTGGTGAAGCATAAAAATGTAATCCTAGTGCTATTTTCATAATTGCTAGAGGGGACCATTTTTCCTATGCTCTCAAGTGCATTACCAACTTCATTATAGCGTCTAACTTTAATTAGCCCCCATTTCAAACCTTAATAGCTTCAGTTCTGCCGCAACATTTTTCTGATTGCGGAAAAGAAAAGAGGGAAAGCGAATACAGGACAGAGGTTACTCAGAATTTTCTTCGACAAGAATCTCCGGCTTGCTGCCCCCA
Organism: Pterocarpus macrocarpus; assembly: GCA_031439585.1. Lineage (NCBI taxonomy): Eukaryota > Viridiplantae > Streptophyta > Magnoliopsida > Fabales > Fabaceae > Pterocarpus > Pterocarpus macrocarpus. Next base: position 11,272,024 of record CM062514.1, read on the forward strand.
AATCATATCAATATTCAATACATATATGTTTACCAACTTGGGGTAGTTATTTCGACTCCTTAATCAGGTATCTCGGATTTGAGCTTTAGGAACGGAAAAAATTTTCGTTGGGAGACCTAAAAACCTCGTTAGGATCTCTATGGATTAACTAGATTAATTGGGTTCTTGATAATTGAATTTAGTGAATCAGTAAATTTCAAAAATAAAAAAAAATAAAATATTTCAACATGTATTGAAGTAACGTGAATTTAAAATTTTAATGTGACCAAACAACAAATAAAAATAGAAGAAAAACAAAGAATATCTTTTCTATTATTTACTCATTAAACCTTGTTAACATAATTGATGTTAAAATTAATAATTTTATTTAACCATCCAAAGTTCAACATACATACCATGTCATTTTGGCCAATAAACAAGCATTTTCCTTAAAAGCCTTTCTTTGTTATCGCAAGAATTGTTAAATGATGATATTGTAGCAACAGTTTCTGACTGCCGTAAACAGTTACAGTTAGCTCCTACCAGAATGCACCTAAAATTTGACCTGATTTAGTTTGGTTCACCAAAGGAATCTTCCCAAATTCCATAATTTCATTCACTTGGCAAGCAATCTTAATGATCAATTAAATGGAGCTCGAGTTGGGAAAACTTATCTCACCAAGCAATAAGATATCACATGAACTTGTGGGCTCCATAGGAGGGGTTCGGTAGTTGAGGTTAATGGCATGTATGTTTGTGGGTACTGCCAAAATACCAACAAGGGTATGCCTAACATCAAGCATGGTGTCGCAAGGTGTGACTATGATTAGACCGTGAAGCAAGGCTCATGGGCAACCTTTTTCAACTTAAATAGTTTTTTGCCAAGCACTAATACATGGATTAATCCAAAACATTTTTTTCTCAAAAAAAAAGTTCACCCGTGACCCCATTTTAAAGGTAACCAAAAAACAGTATAACAAGAATCAGTTGAACACACAGAAGGATAAAGCATAAGCAAAGCTCTCTCTACTTCCCCCCTTTCATTTAAAATCTAACCTAAACACACCTAAAACCCCAACCCAAGACACATTATTCACAAATCAGCAATTGCAAGATCTGAGGTGCAAGAGCAACAAATATAAACAAAACCCAAAAGGAAATATTAGAACATAAGAAGCATCATCACCATGAAGGGAAGAGAAACCAAAGCACCACCTTCTGCAGATCTGTTAGTATGTTTCCCTTCTCGAGCTCATCTCACTCTAATGCCGAAGCCCATTTGCAGCCCAGGTAGGCCTCCGGAGCCAAACAAACGCCACCACCTTAAGAAATCAAGCACCACCAGAGGTGGTGGCCAAGGTAGCCCTCTACTATGGGCCAAGACCAAGCCCATGGGCTCAGAGATTGCAGAACCAACATCACCAAAGGTCACTTGTGCTGGCCAGATCAAGGTCAGGCCCGAGACCACTGCTTGCAGGAGCTGGCAATCAGTGATGATGGAAGAAATAGAGAAAATTCACAATCACAACAACAAAGAGAAACAGAAGATCAAGCGTCCTAGTTGGGCATGCTCTCTTAGTTTCAAGAAGGAAGCAATGCAATTCTTGGCTTGTATGCGAGGCGTAAGATTCGATCTGTGTTGCTTTGGAACCTTCCATGGAACTAATATCACCCCGGAAGAGGAAGAAGATGAGTACGAAGAAGAAGGGTGCAGAGAAAAACAAGTTGTTAAAGAAGAAAACGACAATGAAACTTCAGGAACTGTGTTCTCCAAATGGTTTATGGTGTTGCAAGGGAATCAGAGTAATAAGGTTCACAAAGAAGACACAAAGGACAAAGATATGGTAGCAACCAGTGATGGATCAACTGCGGAAGCAGAAGAACACACTGTCCCTCCTCCGAATGCGTTGCTGCTCATGCGGTGTAGGTCTGCTCCAGTGAAAAGTTGCTTCAAGGAGAATGAAGAGGAGAACGACGAAGAACAGGGAAAAAAAGGAAATGAGCAGAGTGAAGAAGGTAAAGTGAAAGAAAAAGCAAAGGCAAATAAAGGGAAGAGTTTGAAATCGTTGTTGGAGGAAAACAGGAAGAAAGAGAACTTGCTAGTGATGCAATACGATTCTGATTTCTACAAGATTTCATCATCTGGTATTGCCAAAGAGGCATGGATTGTTGGAGGGCTGAGAGATCCATTGTCAAGGAGTGAAAGTTGGAACAAATGATCGTCCAAGGTTACCAGTTTTTTTGTTTCACTTTCAAGTCATCATCTTTTTTGTCCATGTATTACTTGTCCCATTTCTCCCCCTTATTACTTTGGTTGTGACAATTAGGAAATCTAATAACTAAATCCTGGTTTTAGCTTACTTTGCTTATCATTAGTAGCATTAAATTGTACAGTGTTTAATTTCTTCCTTGTAAGCGCTCTGCAAACGATTTTGTCTGGAATATGATTTTCGCTTTTAGTACCCAAAAGTGGTTTATGGCAAGGGGAAGTGAATTGGGATCACAATCAAATTCTACTGCGATGTTAATGCTTCATAAAAATGGGTAGATTCTAAAAATAGAAGTATTTGTTTTATGTGATCAAATGAATTTTTGAGCTAAACCCTTAGGCTAAATTGGTTAAGACTAAGGAATTAATTTATATAATTTTTTATAATAAAAATACTATGTCAATGAATTGAATTGTGGTTAATTTTGGGTAATCCGATCGCCAATTTAAATGAATTAGGACTTAGATTACAACTTGGTAACACATGACTTGAGAAATACACAAAAAAATTGGTTGAGGTGGTAAATAATCTTAACCTCTTATGAGGAATATACGAATTTGAATTTAAAAAATGTAATTTTTGTAAAGAGACTGCAAAACCCTTATATTTTCATAGTCGAACCAAAATTAGTCTTAGAGGTATTTCAAATAGATCAAACGTATAAGAATACCTTATGGTCTCGCCAAAAGAAAAAATGCACAAATTGGGAAATCAAGTGAAATCGATATCCAAGTATTAATTTTTCCACTGGTTTTCATCTTAATTGTTTTTGTGTTTTACTCTTTACATCTGTATTTTATTTGGTTTTGCTTGTTAGTTATTTTCAATTTTAAGAGTGCATTTGGATAAGATTTTTTTTGCCCGAAAAATCACATTTTTCACTAAAAAAAATCACTTTTGACATATTTGGATAAATTATTAAAAATAATCAAAATCTCAAAAAAATCTGTTTTCAACTTTTTTGTAGAAGCTGAAAAAAATAGCTTCCGAAAAAAAATCAATTTTCAATTTTTTCAGTTGTATATAAAATGTTAATTTCAAAATCACTTTTTTCAAAATCTGAAACAAACGCACCCTAAATCTTCCTCGCCCAAGCAACTAGATTGGACCGATAAAATGGGACCTACTTGAGCCCATGACACTTTGCTCATTGAGCGCGAGCCAAAGAGGCTTATGGATCAAACCGATAAATTGGGACTTGCCCGAGTCCCAAGCCCACACCATGCCCTTTGATTCTAATTTTAGTATTAAAATCGAATATATATATATATATATATATATATATATATATATATATATATATATATATATATATATATATTAGTCTTTTGGATTTTGATCGGTGTTTATTAGTCTTTTTTATTTTGATTGGTGTTTTTTATTTTCAATTTTGATTTGATTTAGATTGGATATAATCGGCTCAAGTCTCAACCATTCAATGTTGTATTTGGTTTTTGATTGGTCTTTATTAGTCTTCTTGATTTTGATTGGTGTTTTTTATTTTCAATTTTGATTTGATTTAGATGGATATTTTATTTTGATTGGTGTTTTTTATTTTTAATTTTGATTTGATTTAGATTGGATATAATCGGCTCAAGTCTCAACCCTTCAATGTTGTTTTTGGATTTTGATTGGTCTTTATTAGTCTTTTTGATTTTGATTGGTCTTTTTTATTTTCAATTTTGATTTGATTTAGATGGATATAATCGTCTCAAGTCTCAACCATTCAATGTTGTTGCTGACTACCAGAATATATATATATAAAATTTTATCAAAAGTTTCACTTATAAAAGTAATAAAACTTCTTTAATTCAAATTGGGCTTTTCTTGTTAATCCGGTTGATTCATTTAATATATGAGAGTATAGATCTCCATCAGGTAGAAAGCCTTACAAAAAGCAATTTAGTTCATTGGTGTGAGGGAAATAAAATGAGAGGAAAAATAGAAGATTTATTACCATAAGTTATGTGTAAAGTTTGTGAGAAATTCTTTAAGCTCTTAAAAACTTGAGCTAGATATTGAATTTTTTTTTGTCGTGAGAATAGTTAATGATTCGATTGTGAGATGGCTCAATTTCGAATTTTATTTCTTGAAGGATCAACTCCATTTAGAGTTCATTTAATTTAACTTCTGGGATAATTATTTTTAAAAGAATTAAATTAAAAATAATTATTTTTAGAGAAATTATTTTTAAAAGAATTGATTTATTTTTTATTTGAGTATGTCAAAAATAAATTTAAAAAAATAAATTTTGTTTGGATAGGATAAAGTAAAATTATTTTTTATTATTAATATGAAAGTAATAGTAAGATTTCATCTCAAAAGTATTTTTTCTAAAATAAAAAATAACTTCAAGAATACTTCTTTCAAAAGTATTTTTAGTTGCTTGAAAAGTATGTTTAATGGAATGAAAAAATCACCAAACATATTAAGTTACTATATAACTTCATTTTCATATCAACAAAAATATTTTTGGGGTTTCAAACATTAAACCCAAAGAGTTATCAGTATTTTTCTCACTTTGGACATTGTTGAGCTTGGGTGGGGCTATATAATGACTTCTTAATGTCTTATTTTTTTTTATTTGGGTAAATTATATTAATTATCCTAAGATTAGGTGATATTATATATAGTATCTCTTGATTTTAAAAAAATATGCTAACTTTTCCTTAGGTATAGTTGATATTACACACGACATCTCAATACATATCTCGTAAAATATGACATTAAATATCCTTGTAAAATATGACATTGACTTTGGGGGAGGTCAATGTAAGCATAAAGAATCGGGAGATATTATATATAATATCACTTAATCATAAGCGAGATAAGTGTAATTTATTTATTTTTTTCTTTGAAAGTTCAAAATATTATCCATTCTTTTTTTTTTTTTTTTGGGGATCGGGGAGGGGGGATTGGGGGTGAGCTGAAGGCATATGGGCTCTACCCCTTTCGGCGACTCGAAGTCGCGCCCTCTTTGATGCACCTACTTTAAGGTCACTATGCATGGCTACTAGACCAAGGCCTCGTGCAAATATTATCCATTCAAAGGGAACAAGATTACAAACCCAACCTTACGCGGGCTAGAGAAACACGCAAAATAGCATGGGCCACAGCTAGGAATATTAAACCAACAGACCATTTGAACCAAGGCTAAGCAACATGGACCAAAGAGCCAAAAACAAAACAATTAACCGGTAACTCCATTGGTAGCAATGTTTGGTTTTTACAGCGCTGTTAAGAAGATAGGCCTTTGACAACCTAATCTACTGGAAGATTACCTTTCAGCATAGATCTTGCCACGTCATGAGACAAGCTATTTGCATCTCAAGGGGTCCAAACAAGACCGCAAAATGGAAATGCATTCTTCAGCCTGATAATGTCATCGGTGATGGCTGCCGGTTCCCAGATTCTAGATTTGTTCTTGCAGGCCTCGACCAGCATCAAGCTATTTGGCTCAATAATATCCGATTCACAAAGGCTTGAGCTAGGATTAGGGGTCTTTGTAATTTGATTTTGATAGATTTTGAATCAAAAATTAATCTGATCTAAATAATATAATTTATTATGATTTAGATTAGATTAGTTTAATCTAAATTTTAAACTTTGTCTAATCCAAATCAATTTTCACCATATTAGATTGAATCAGTTTGAATGATTTTTTAAAAAAATAAAATTTTAAATTTCGAATATTGTAAAATAAAAGTAACATAAGTAAATAAATTGAATAAATAAAAATAAAAAAATAAAAAACTCATTTAATATTTATAAATATTATTTAAGTGAGAATAATATATAAATTTTAAAAATTAAATAATAAATTTAAATTATTATAAGTCAAAGTATAAATTAATAATAAAAAATATATTATATAATATTATGCAATCTGTATTGGATCTGATCAATTTTAAAAATTAAATCCAAAATTTAACTCAATTCACAGGATTTGTAATAAACAAGATCCAATTTAATCCAAATTTTTGATGTTTTGATCATTTTTTAGTATTATTTATTTTGGTTGAAAGATTTACATTGATTAGTAATTGAAGGCAAAAGCCTACATACACTAGATAATATACACCATAAAAGCTAAGTCCAGCAAGCTGGGCCTACAATTACAATTAATGAAAACTACATTGCTTAAAATAAAGCATTAGAATTTTGTCAATTTTGGTTCACTCGAAGAAGTAACAAAAGAGCACTAGTGGCCTCGTGAGAGCTGTAATCTCTAATCTTGATCTTGATTCTAATGTACATCTCAACACAAGCTGGCACTAACATAGGTTGTATAGTGACCTTGGCGCTTTGCTTAAGACATTGATTAAAACATCACACCCACAATCATAGATGAGGTGCAATAGAGCAAATTCTTTCACCTTTTTCCATCACACCTCTGCCTCATGGATGGTGTCACAATAGATGAATTGTAACACCTTCTTAAGTACAACACTATGCTTAAGTTATGATATCGCACTTAAGAGTTGCTACTAATAAATTAGCGGACCTTGTTTTATTACTTACTGTGCTTTTGAGACAATATCATACTAATTGTCTCATCATATAGAAGAAAATATAAATAGGCAAATAAAGAAAATAGGAACTCCATTTGAATACATAAAAGAAACCATGTTGTGGTCACATTTACAAGTTTACATAACCAAACTTCTAGTCTTAACAATATTTAAACATATATAAAAGAGTTCTATGAGTTCTACTAAGAGCTTCAATATAGCAAAACATTCTCCATTGCAACACTAGCCTCTTATTGTCCCATTTTGTAGTATCTGTCATCTTTGAATCCTTTTCATCAGGATGCTTCATTTAACGTCCTATTTCCGATTTCCGACTTCGTCAGTAAATTTTTAAAAGATTTCCAATTTCCGATCTTAGTTAGACTCAAATGGATTGGCTTGGATTTTACGATTTCCGACCTTATGTAAGTATGTACGAATTCTGACCTTGTCATTTCGATTTCCGATTTCATTGGTTGAAATGGAGTGGCTGATACTTTCGAGTTCCGATTTGATCTCAACAGGCATGGACGCGAGATCAGATCTCTGAAATTGTCTCCAAGTCTGTTCACGAGTTCCGATCTAGAGTTTAACACCGAGAACTCCCATTTTTCTCTATCTTCCCGAGTTCCGATATAGAGGTCCTATGAGTCCCGATTTCCTGGTACACGGATTGATGTTGCGAATTTTGATCTCAAGTGTTATGATTAGAATTGACTCGAGTTTTACTTGATTTCCTGACTTCCGACTTTGAAACAATGACTTCATAACGACTTTGCTTTCTGCGCTCGAGTAAACTGGAAAACCTTTTCCGATTTTCGACTTAATCTACAAGATGTGCACGAGTTCCGACTTTAATATACGAGTTCTGATTTAATTTTCAGAATATACTGGAAACTAGTCTCACTTTTAGACGCGTGAGAGTACTCGCCACACAAAAAGAACGACGAGAGCATTTTGGTTACAAAGAGAGCAAGGTTGGTCAATAAACTCACCTTTCGTTTTGAAGCCAATCAAAACCTTCCAAGTTAATCTCCACTCATGCTTATATAACACATTTCTCCTCCTCTTCTTCAGACTCTCCTCACGCTGGTTTACTTCACTCCAGCTCTCTCTTTTCTTTTCTTCACTCACCCAACTCCACCACACTTTGAAATTTCACCAAGTTCCAACTACAAACTTAAGCCAACTCATTCATAGTAAGAGGTAGGGGCTCTAAATTCTTACTTGATTTTCTGATTCTTGAAGGATTGATGGTGGTCTAATTTCTTAATTTTGATATGTGAATGAATGATTATGATGAATTATAGCTGGGTTATGGGCTGTTTATGAGGTTAAAATTTGAATTGGAAGTGAGAAGGGATGAAGATATGAAAGAGATGAGAGGCTAGAAACTCAAAACCCTCGGTAGTCCGTATGGCGGAGTGTACGGCTACGCCTCCTGCCGTTCAAAATTAATGAAACCATTTTTATGTGAAACTAGACATCTAGGGCTTTCTATACATATATCATATAAGACCATTGGATTAATATTGAGAGAGATATGAATTTTTAAAGTTTGAACTAGGAATCCAGACATCCACCCGGGCAGTATGGGTTGAAAAGGGTGTAACTCACCCTATACAACTCCAAATCGAGTGAACCTAATTTTGTTGAAAAGCTTACATATAGGAGAACATCCTACCCAGAAATTCCGAGTTTGTTACTATCCTAATTGTTCCCAGTGATTTAAAGAAGTTAACCTATATCCAAACTAAGCCAAATCAGAGCAGTTCAAGAAGGTTAAGTTTCGGGGGTTATAACTCGAGCCCTACCAAGCCAAATGGGATGGAACTTTTTGCAAATGAAACTTTACCCTGTTAGCTTTGATATGAGTCCAATTTCGTATAATTTGAGTCAGTTTTCGATTTTTAGTAGATTTTTAATTTTAGTTGCCTAATTCTGGCTAGCCATTGGGCAGGCTGGGGTAAAACCTGAATATCTATAGTTATACATATCAAAATGAGATGGGACTAAAAGGGTTAGAATCTAGACATATGAGACTATGACATATCCAAAGATTAGATTTAAATGAGTTGCATTGAATGAGAAATGAGGCACACCAAATTCGGGCAGAACAGAGGAGGTTAAATTGAAACTCTATTGATGTTTAAATTGAAATTGTTGATTGAGACTATAAATGTACATGTATAATTGAGATTGTTGAATGGTGTTATGAATGTACATGTATAATTGTTGTTTTATACTGAAATTGTAAGTGTATAACTGTACTGGTTAGCTGGCACTATTCATTCAGGAAACTGACACGTCTGCTATTGAAATTTCGGTAGAACCCATATACAAGTTATGAGTTACATGTTAATGCATATACATTTCAAGGAAAGTTATGAGAAGAACTATGTTACCATGAAAGTTCCATGGTACTTGGGCCAGCCCCGGATAAGAAGTTAAGGGGAATAGATCGGTGGGAACGTCGGGGAAAGTAAACCCGGCACTTCCTGTATAGGAACGAGCTCGATCCTGATAAGCAGACTATTACCCAGGAGTCTAAATGGACAAGAACTCCCAGGGGACCAAGAGATGGACAAATGATGAAAGAAAATGAAAAGTTTGAAAAGGAAAGTTCAAGTATGAGTTTGCATGATTACATGAATGCATAAATGCATGAAATAGTTATGTAAAGATGTTACAGTTGTCTACTATATTTATTTACTGCTGTTTATTTATTTATTCTATTTATCCTTCTACATACCATTATTAGTAATCTATTTTATTTCTTGTGCCGTCTAAAGTAAAATTGAACCTTGCCTCGGATCAGATATTTTCTTGAACTCATTAAAACGGATATCTCAGTTTGAACACATGTTTTTTATAATTAAGTAAAAATCGATAAGAATCGAGAATGTATGTGATGTCAGCTAACCAAGATACTCCGAACCATCGAGGATTCCTTGAAATTTCACCCTGCTTTGTATCTTCCAGACCATTCTCGGACACCGGGTGATGGACTCCACCGCGATTCTCTTCATTGAGATTCCCGCTTTATAGCTTCACCACGCACCTGCAGTTGATTCATCAGATATAGCCGCTTATGTAATCTCCGTTTCTACCTTCTTCAAAGAATGTGGACTTTGATGTTCCTCTACATCATCCCATCTTCGACCTCGCTAGTCCTTACATTGTCGCCCACAGACATGGCGACCCACCTCCCGCTCCTTCTCGCACCCAGCCTCAGCAAAGACTACTAACCCTCGCCTCGAGTCACCTCTCGGCAGTACCCTCGAGTATCCCGTTGAGTTCAAAGAGTGACCCCTCAGAGGCCACCGGCTTGCCACCCTCTTCCTCCTCGGGACCCAGCGCAGACTACTCACCAACCGAGCCTAGCATGGCTAATTGCCTTATCTCGACAGTAGCCCGGCCAGAGACGCTGTACAGATGACCTCTTTTGACAAAGACGTGGCTCTGGGTCATACACTTGACAGTACGATTAGTAGTAGATTATGCAATGTCCTTTGAGGACCATAGGATCTCTTTTTGACAAATACGGGCCTTATTGTCTTTTGGTATGCCGGCCCTCATAGGTGTTCCACTTTGAAATTTGTACCGAAACTGAAGCAGTGGCTATATATATATATATACATGCACTTATACAGTAACGGTATTGTATTATTCTTATTTTTCTTTTTATTATTATTATATTTTGTTATATTCGTTTCGCCCTTAGTATCATCATCTAAAGAAGGACGAATTAGGTAAGGTAAATAGAGTGTTAATCCGGTAACACAATCTACTTAATTTCATGCTATGACATAAGCATAACATCAAATTAGTAGGGTGTTACACTTCAGTCTCGATCACGTATCCTTGGGAGGATCTTTGCTATGGCCAACTAAGCCCTTTGGAGACAATATGGGAACACATAGGAGTAATAATTATAAATTCTCAGCAGACAGTCCTAAGCTAACATAAATAATGTCATTGTCATCAACCCAGTCACTTTAGTTTATTATACAAAGGTGATCATGTCATAACAAAATACAAATTTCATTTATAAAGTTTAAAACTATCCTTCTGAAGTAGGTTTCTTTTATTCAAGCACTTAATCCAAGACTCATAACATTCACATAATTTACATCAGTACATAATTAAAATAGAACATAAGACTGGAGATGAATGAATGAAATATTTCTTCTGATATATGTCTCTATACTCTTTTCTTTGCTTTACTTCCTTAACTTAAATACCTTCTTTTCTTTCTTAGTCTTCCTTACTCTTTTGACTTCAATACTTACTATTAATTTATCATGTCTTAACTTAGGTCATACATCCTTCTTTGACTTAAGCAAAGGGATCTTATTGTGCTTTAACTTAGGTCAAACATTTTTTCCTAACTTAAGCAAAGAGATTTGGTTACCTTTAGATTTTTTTTTCCGTTCTTGTACGTGCCCTTACTTTAAAATATTATCGTGTCCTTACACTTAAAGTATTATTGTGCCCTTGCTTTAAGTAAGGGGATCTAGTAAATATTTTAAGTGGTCAGGTTACTCTCCCCGACGATAGAACATCTAGGCATTACATCTCGCCATCCCTAAGATGCCTACATGTATCTGAACTAGAGTGTTACATACCGCCATCCTTAGAGTGTAGTCTTTTGCATGCCTGAGCGTTACTTATCGCTATCCTCAAGATGTGATCCTTTTCACATGTCTAGACATTACGCTCTGATGTCCCCAAAATAATAACTTATGCCTGTTTGAGCGTTACATATGGCCGTCCTTAGTAGGCAAATTCCATCATACGTGACTGCGTCGTCTTAGCCCATTGCTCAGTGGAGGTCCGACACGTCACTTGTGATCATATCATCCTAGCCCATTACTTGGTGAAGACTCGACACATCACTTAACTCATAAAATTCTTATGTTCGTACTATATATCTTTCATGTAACTATATTTTCATGATAATTATATTTCAGAAGTAAACTTGGCATAGTTCCCGTAGCACAACAGCTGTATCCAGAGATTCCTAGAAAATTGAGATAGTAATTTAACTAGCCAATTAACAGAGAAAGTAATTCCAAAACACGTGTAACATCCCAAAGAATAGTGCATTTGATTTGCGTTGTTAATTAATTTATTCCATTGTGTTATAAAAATACACTTAATTAGGGTTGAAATGTGGAAGTTAGGATTTACAATATTGAGTTTTGCAATATAGAAAATTTTATTAAAAAAACTATTAGCAATGTCATGCTAATTTAGGGGAAAACCGGATTGATTTCAGTATGTTGTAACATAAGAATTGAGTCAATAGAAACTTATACTGCAGGATCACTTGAATACCAATTAAAACACTAATTTGGGTGACCAACATTGAGCCAAAACACCCTTAGGGCTGGCGCAAAATCAGCCATTGGATTGGAGAAGCTTAACTAGAATTCATACAACACAAAATCCCTCAATAGACACTCATGAGTCATTTTCACCTTTTATGACTCAACACAAATATTTTTCCACTTTTGTCCTTCAATTTTCAACTTCCCTCAATACTAGATCTCTTCCTTTCATTTTCTTCATTATCTTCGTCTCTTCATCCTTATTTTTTCACCCCACTTCCATACCTTCACCTAAACTTACTTCTTTTCAACTTTAACTTAAACTTTAAGGTAATATTCTTGTGTTTTACTTGGACGAGTTATGTGCTGCAGAGGTTGGTCAATGCAGATGGTGCAGTTTTATTGAGCATCAAATGGCACATCAACACGTGTTGCAGTGGGCATACAATGGGTGTAATTTGTATAAAGTAATTTACAGTAAAAACAGTGTTTAAAGTAGTAGTTGATGACCTCGTGTTTTGTGCTAATGAAGGTCGAAGTAATGCCTTTTTTTTCTGTATTTGAAAAAGGAAAAAAAGGGGAAACAGGATTGAAGGCGAGGTACTCATCGTTCATCATCCTCCCTCCGGTGGGCGTGGGAGGTCTTTCATCGTCGTGGTGAAAAACTGTTGGTCCTGTGTTGTTAAGTGTTCGTTGCGAAGTGGGAGGCGATGAACCATGATGTTGATCTGGGTTATGGAGGTGATTTGTGGCTTAAAATCGTGTGTGTTGCTTTGATTTTTTCCGTCCACCGACTAAAGGTTTGAAAGTTTTGGTCATTGACGCCAAGTTTTGATCTTCTGAACTTGTATGTTTGTTGTTTTCGTAACTTCCAACTGTTATTCTTCATATATCCATTGATGATTTTATGCTCACTCGAATTGCAGGCTTGTTTTGACTACAAAAAATAGTTGGTTCCAGAAACAAGTATGAAGAATTTCTCATTGTTTTATTATTTACTTGGTTTATTGTTTATTTATGTAATTTTTTGTAGTTTTTTTGGATCATATTTATTTTTTAATAATTGTTTCTGCTGTTCTGTATCTTATCACAATAAAATCAAACTTAAAAAAAATCACACTTCGATTTACTTTATATATGAATTAAACTTCCTATGGCCTTGATTTAATAAGTTAATCTTATTTCAATATTATTATTAATTTCAATTTAGTTAACTTCTTTATATAACTACTATCATTTCTAGCTATAATTTACAATTTGGGAGTCATAATACAAAAAAGTTAACATATCTTTTACTTTATGATATTTTACGAATGACAAAGTAAAACAAATTACAATGGCTGTGGATATATACAATACGCTCTTGCAATAGCCATTCCCGAAAATTGTAAATAACTTACCCCATACTACAAAAATTTCATTCCCCACTATTTCCTTTTCCTTACTCTAAACGAAGACATTCAAATTCACTACACAAACAACGTCAAATTTTTTCAATAAACTAATATTAACTAAACTTATCCATACAAAGCCAAACAAAGTTACAAAGCTATGTCATCTTCCAGAAGCATGCTTCCGATAGTTCCATAACAAAATTATGTTCAATAACTTCAATCAACACATCACACATTACTTTTTTTTTTCTATAGTTGGTTTACCCCTCGACTCACTGACAACGGTGAGGAGGATAACAAAAGAAACCGAAGCAAACATACAAGCATATTGATACTGACTATCCTAATAAGTATAGCTTAAAGTTCAACACTTCTGCAGCTTCACCATAGTAAAACCGAGCACCTATTTATGCAGCAACACAGCCAACAACAAAAATTGCAGCACCTGAACACTTTACCAGCAGATTGAAAGCAGCACCCACAACAAGAATATGAAATGCCTCATGAAGATAACACCTTACACTACCTACACCTGCATCACTATTCTACCTGAATGCAGGCCACACATATTCTTCCATAGTTATGAATTTCCAATGTTTTTATCTTTGCTTCAATGACTGAAAAAACCACCTAACCTCAACACCACCCAATCAGCAGTGGCATATTCCTTGACTAAGATAACACCAAAACTAACTTAATCCAAGACAACAATAAAACCACTCTAGTAGAACCACGATTCCAGAGATCTCTACAAGCATCAAAATAAAAACACACCGAACTTCTCACCATTGCCAAGAAGCTAATTTTCTTCATAAAACTTGAGATTGCCTTCAGCAAGTTCTTTAAACAGCCCATGTAATACCGCGAAAATCAAGCAAGCACAGACCATACCACACCCTTCAGCCAGAACAACCTCCCCACCCCCAAAACAAAAGTATAATTCCAAGCCATTTGCCTAAATATCAATGATAGATACCACAACCCAGAAGCAGCACAAATTAGCCAATTGCCAAATCAACCAAAACAGACCCGGAGACATGGTTAGACTAGTTCTCAGCATTAGGCATAGCAAACCTTAACAAACCTTAACACTTTTTGACAATTGACATGAATGCATTCTTTCTTCCAAGCATCTACCCACTTGAACTGAGAAATCTTAACATGTTGAATGACAGCAACAGAAAGCCTTTTTCTCATATTCTGCAATCAGCTCAACACAAATCTACCTTCCCATGTACCTATGTGCTGTTAAATCCAGCAAGAGGACATTTCCTTGGAATTGGAGTACAAGCACAAGTCCTCCTCCCTCAAGCCCGCCCACTTCTGCAACTAAAAATTTAATACAATTATCAAGAGCAAAGACTTCAGCCTTGGTAAAAAAAAAATAGCATACATACTAAAAGTTCAGTATAGTGACTTATTTTGCTAAGCTATAGCATATACTTCCATACAAATTTAGTAATTTTTTTTTCTTCCCAAATACTTGACTTCTTTTCTTGTCCATACCATACCATATCTCTCGAATGACATCACCAGATATGAATTTATTTAAGTTGAACCATTTGCTTCTTCAACATAACAAAGCTGAACTACGCCTACTACCAGACGAATACACATGCCAAGATCTCAAACACTTTTACTACATATACAAAGGCACACAGGATGCTATATGGAATAGACCCTCTAATCCCAGACATATTCACTTCTTTTTTGAAACACAAACAGCAGTAAAAAAAATAAAAAATAGAACTTTACCAGAACAATTCCCAGATTCACCATTTATCACGTCAACACAAAACCACCAATGTAAGATATGAATACAAGATACACAAACATTAATTTAGTCAAAACAACAATCCCACAACTAGAAAACTAGGTAACCAAAAAAGAATTGGGGCCCCAACTACCGTTCCAATTGTCGGCAACACGGAAATGGTGGTGCCCTCCGTTACCTCCTCTTCCTCCTCCTCCTATCTATGGCAAATTTCACTCCCTCGGTCCTTAAATGGCTCACAGTGCCCGCCTCTGCCTCCTCCATTGATCTCGCCAATGCTTTACCAGCTCCTCACAGTCAATCGCTTCTTTGTTAGGCTCGGGCAGTGCTCAACGTTGCTTAGACATACACAGGAGCCAACTTACTGGATCTTGCATGTTATTTCAATGGGTGCCAAGGAAAGGTCAAACACACCCTAAACCCCAACGAGGCCAATGTTGTACCAATACCAAAAGCTCAGTGCAGACAAAAGAAGAGGGCACACCCTGGTGAAAGCAAAGTAAACTTAGATTAAGTTTTAGGCAGGTTTTTAACTACGGTGGGTGCTGTGCTCGCTACCGGATTGAAGGAAATGAACAACATCCCATTTCCCTTTCAAGTGGTCTTTAGTTTCATTATAGTTTTAATTTTTTTTCCCTTTCTTAGGTTCATTTTCTGAGTGCACAATAACAGAGCTAACTAGAGAGATAATTAAACCCAATTTTGCCTAATATGCCCCTATTTCTACTCCGCCTATCAATCTATGATTACACTAGCACATATCTGCACCATCTGCATTGACCCACCTCTGTACTGTAGCACTCACCTTTTACTTGATTCTAATTTTATGTGGCTGATTAGAGTTGCTATGCATATTGTATTTCTAATGATGTATGATGATCTTATGTCTTGTTTCAAGTGATTAATCATGATTGTTCTTGGTTTGGATTGGGTATTTACTCAAAAACTCAAAGGGGCATGTAAACAGGATTGCTAGAAAACGGAACCCGAAGACCTGTCCATATGATGAATTGTACAGCTAGCTCTATAGTGGTCAAAAATTTATAAAAATATTTTTAGAGACATTCAAACATTTCCACCATATAAATTATAAGAGCATTGGTTTAGTAACGAGAGAGTTATGAATTTTTGAAGAAAACCCTTGAGTCCTATTTAATGTTCTAACTAGTATGGATTGAGAATGACATAACTCGCCCTATTTAACTTCAAATTGAGTACAACTAATTTTGTTAAAAAGCTAACTTCGTGCCATAAAAATTTCAAATTTAGATTCAAACTGTGTTGCTCTCAGTAATTCTTTAAATCTAACCTATAGCTTTGTACGAGTGAAACAGGGTAGTTCTCTTTAGCTTGATTTGAGAGCCTATAACTTGGGCTCTACTTACCTATTTCAAATGAAACTTGTGGGAAATGAAAGATGATGAAGTCACTTCATTTAGATATAAATTTTGGATAAAGTTAAAGGGATTGAAATTTTAGTGAATTTTTATATTTAAATGTCCAAATTTACCCCTTACCAGGGTAGTCTTAAGTAAAAACTCGATAACTCAATATACACTTATCAAAACTTAGTAGGACTGAAGAGGATTAAAAATGGACTAATAATGCCACAAGATACTAAATTTTCATATTTAAAATATTTAAAATGAAATTATGGCATAGTTTATAAAACATGATAGATTTAGAAATCTTAAAGTGCATTGGCAACTTCAAGTAGTTGAGAGCTCTTGAACCATGCATAGTCAATAATTGATAGTATTGATGAAATTTTCTATCTTAATTGATTATATGAGTATGGTAATTCTTATATTTTGACTGGCTAGCTAAAAGCACTCTGTTTGCATTTTGGGAAGTATTATGATACAGTAGTTAGGCTGCCGAATTTTTGGCGAAAGTACATATATGAAGCTATGAGTATATGTATATATATGTTATGTCCATGATAATCATGCATGCAAATATGATTGAGATATGATGAGACATATGCATGAATGTAAAGTATTTGCATGCATGATCATGTATGAAAGTGAAAAGGCAATAAGAACTTGAAAAGAGACGTACCGAGCCTCCACTTCATAGTAGGCCAGGGCGGTATTGTCTAAGACTTGGGTTAAGCCTTGACTAGATTTAAGGGGAATAGACTGGTGTGAGAGTCGAGGAAAGTAAATCCGTCACTTATATATAGGCATGAGCTCGAACTTGAGAAGCAGGTTATTACGCAGAGGTGAGAGAGGTCATTCACCTCTGGGGGATCAAGCATAGAGAAGCAAGATGTAAGTAAACGAGAGTATAAATATGACATGGCAATCACATCCTAAGGAGTATGAAATGGTGATCACACTTTTATGGAGTATGATATGGCGATCATACTCTAGAATGTGTATGACAAGTAAAGAAAGTAAAGAAAGTATAAGTGCATTTGCATAATTTTATGATGAGTAATTGTATGTGCCTAAGTTATATCCTTGTTATTATTATTATGAAATTGCTTTTTCAAATGACAAGTGTGTGAATAAAATAAACCTGCTTCGGAAGGATATTTTTGAACTTTGTAAAATGAAATTTATAAATATTATGGTGTGATCACTTTTTCTTAAATAAATCGAAGTAACTGGAGATAATGACAATGACATTTTATGTGGTAGTCTAGGAAATCCTATTGAGAATTTATAATTCTTATCCCTATGTATGTTTTTCTGTTATCTCTAGATAACTTAGGAGGTATATAAGATGGTTATACTGGACATAGTTGTTTAAGATTAGAAGACAGTTGCGTTGCTGTCAGACAAGGTCCATTCATGTAACAGTAACAACTCCCATGTGTGGTACTATGACTTGAGCATGTTACTATGCTTGGGAGGATGTTACAACATGTAACTAGATTCCAATTACACTTGCAATTATATAAGATATAGGCTGCCCAATCTCATAGATTTCACATGAATAGCTATATCATAGCATATATATCAATATGGTACTAGAAAACCAATACATATTTGTCAATCTTTCAATTAGATTTGGTACAATTTAGGTATAAAGTGGATCAAACTTCCTCAATTCTGTCCAAAATTGTAAATTATACCAAAATTCCATTTTAAACTCTTTTTTATCTCAAATTCTACAGGAATGTTGCTCTATCATTCTATTTTCAAACTTCTTTGATCCAACTAAATTTTGATATGTATAACTTAAGTTATTCAAGTTTGATCTACCATTGTCCTGTTCTACAATAGACTCGAACACCGAAAAGTGAAAAATTACTAAAAATCCACCTTTCAATATTTTGCTCCAAAATTTTGCATGATTATTGTAACATCCGCGATTTTCGACCTCCGACTTCATCAATATTCCCGACCTCCCACTTCACTTCCAAGGCTCAAATGGATTGGCTAGGATTTTTTGATTTTCGACCTCATGTATGTAATACACGATTTCCGACCTTAGGCAGAATGGACACAAGATCCGACATCCGAGTTGACCTCAACCAGAAATGAATGCAAGATCAAATCTCTGAATTGGTCTCCAAGTTCGACCCAAAATTTACATGAGTTCCGATCTCCGAGTTTATTCCCAAGAGCTTTTCATTTCTATCGATGTTCCCGAGTTTGCCTAGACTTTCGAGATTAAATTTGGAGTTCCGAGATTCTATAAGTTCCGATTTCCTGGTACATAAGATTAATATTTTGATTCCCGACTTCCGGGTTTAAGTGTCTTGGTTTCACATTCTTGTCCTCGACTTTCGATTTTAAGGTGATTGGGTGCGGTATGATTTCCGACATCCGACTTTACTGTGAATAAACTAGACAATATTTCCGAGTTATGATTTCATCTCCAAGTTTCGAGTAAATGTGCACGAGTTCCGACTTTAAGTAGAGTATGAGTTCCACTTTTTAGGTGACGTGGAGAGCAATTTTGTCACAAAAGAGAGCAACATGGCTGAACTTTACCCACAAAATTTCAACCAATCAAAACTCACAAAGCCAATTACCACCTCAAGCTTATATAACTCATTTCTTTCTCTCCTTCAGCCCCATTTCTATGCTACCTTCTCCCTTCTTTTAGCTCTCTCCTTCTTTTCTTCACTTACCCATCTCCATCCAACCTTCAAGCTCAACCAAGTTCTATTGATTCAAACTCCAAACTCAAGCTTAATCAAATAACAA
Source organism: Pterocarpus macrocarpus (assembly GCA_031439585.1). Taxonomy (NCBI): domain Eukaryota; kingdom Viridiplantae; phylum Streptophyta; class Magnoliopsida; order Fabales; family Fabaceae; genus Pterocarpus; species Pterocarpus macrocarpus. The sequence continues at coordinate 11,291,448 of CM062514.1, forward strand.
GAGGTAGAGGTTCAATTTAGTTCTTGTTATTCTGATTGTGGATGGTTGCTTTTGAATTTATTTCCTTACTTCTTGATGTAATTAGTGAATGAAAATGATAATCTTTGGCTATTTTTGATTAAGGAATAGGAAAGGGTGAGGAAAGGAAAACCAAATTCCTTCAGCAGTCCGTATGGCGGAGTGTACGGCTCTGCCTACAGCTGGTTAAATCCGATGAGACTATTTTTTTATGAAACTAGACATTTAGAGCTTTCCACACATATATCATATAAGACCATTGGATTAGTATTGAGAGAGATATGAATTTTTGAAGTTTAACCTAGGAATCAGGACCTTCATCCGAGCAGTGTGACTTGAGAAGGGTGTAACTCACCTTACACAACTCCAAATTGAGTGAAACCAACTTTGTTAGAAAGCTTACACATAGGAGAACATCCTAAAAAGAAATTCTGAGTTTGTTACTATCCTATTTATTCCCAGTGATCCGAATAAGTTGCCCTATGTCTTCAGGAAGGTCAAGTTTTGAGGCTTATAACTCGAGCTCTACTAAGTCAAATAGAATGGAACTTTTTGTAAATGAAAGATTGTCCTGTTAGCTTTAATATGAGACCAATTTCATATGATTTGAGTAGTTTTCGATTTTTAGTAGATTTTTACTTTTAGGTGTGCAATTTTGGCCAGTCCCAAGGCAAGCCGGGATAAAACCTAAATAACTTGAGTTATGGTTATCAAAATTAGATGGGACCAAAGAGGTTAGAAAATAGACACATAACACTTTAACATATCCAAAATTGAGGTCTAGATGAGTTAAGTAGAGATTATGGCCTGATTTACAAAAACCGGGTTGAATGATTAAGCTGAGGCAGCATCTTTGTCTTGATATAACTAATGTTTCTATGAAAGTTAATGATGCATTATGAATGGAATGATATGATTTCTTTGATAAGTTGATATGCTGAGTACTGGCACTATTCATGGGGAAGGGGACACGTTTCATTATGCCGCCGGAATTTCGGTAAAGTATATGTATGAGTTATGATATACATGTAGATACATGTGCATTTTCAAGAAAGTTATGAAAGTCATGTTATGATGAACCTAAAGATTATGTTATGATAAAAGTTCCATAATACTTGGGTCAGCCCTGAAATAAAGTTAAGGGGAATAGATCGATAGGGAGGTCGGGGAAAGCAAACCCGGCATTCCTGTATAAGAACGAGCTCGATCCTGAAAAGCAGACTATTACCTAGGAGTCTAAAGTGGCCAAGAACTCCCAGGGGACTAAGTAATGGAAAAGTTTATGAAGAATGGAAAAGTTTATGAAGGAAAGTTCAAGAATAAGTTTTGCATGATTACATTAAATGCATGGTTACATTGAAATACATTATGTTATTTACATTTTGTCTATTATATTTATTTACTGTCGTATGTGCATTTATTCTGCTCATTATTCTGTATACTACTGTTAGTTGTTTATTCGGTTTCTTATGCTATCTTAAGTAAAACTGAATCTTGCCTCGGATCAGACATTTTCTTAAACTTATTTGAATATGGATAGTTCAGTTTGATCCCATATTTTTATAATTAAATAAAAAATCGAGGCAACTGAGAATGAATGTGACGTCAGCTAAATACCGTACACAAGCCTTACTGAGAATTTCTTTAAATTCTCACCTCGTTTTGCATTTTCGCATCATTCTCAGACGCTGGTGATGGACTCGATGACCACTCTGTTTATTGAGCTCCCTGACCTGCAGCTCCATCAGGACCTCGAGTTGCACTTGCTGTGCTTAGCTGGTTCCCGCCATTTCCGGCCCTACTTTTTAGCTGCAGAAATTTAGCTGTGCCTTTAGTTCACTCTGCTTTTGAAGCATATATATAAATCAAGCATTGGCTTCACTTATATATGTAAATATACAACTGATGCTATATTACACGCCATTATTCTCTCTTCTCAGGGTACTTTTATTAAATTCGCATGCTCTAAATTCTTAACATGCTTTCATTTCTTCACATATAAAAAAAAGTGATAATTTTAAAAGGAAACGTAGTTTAGTATTAACACTCTTGAATACAATCTACTTAATTTCATGCTATGACTTAAGCATAACATTAAATTAGTAGGGTGTTACAATTATACTTATGTGAACCCTCTTTTAAACAAGCTAAGTCCTACTCAATTTGGTTAAAAGAGCTTAAGTTATAAGCTCTATATTAGGGCTATTTTATATTGGCACTTAAAAAATATGAGGTAATTTCATGAAATTATTAGGATCAACTCATTGTGATTTTAAATCTGAAATTTTACAAGCTTATTCTCATTGGTTGCACTCAAATTGAAGTTTTATAGGACAAGTTATACCTATTAGAACACATATTACTAAGATTTGTTCCTCCTAGCCGACAACCTAATTAAAAAATTCATAACTTATTTATTTTAAGTCTAATGACCCTCAAATTTCGTGGACATACTCTCCTATGAGTTGAGCTTCAAATAAAATTAGCTCCACCTTATTTTGAGTTTCCTAGCTTGGATTATAAATCACAGATGACCAGTTGTTTCATTTCACTTTCCAAGATAGAATTTCTATTTTGTGTTCCTTTGCTTCTTTAACTCAATTTTTCACACTAATCCAATTTCACAAGCTACAAATAACTAAAACAAGGCCACATAACATCATATTTCAACCACCAATCAAGCATAGAAAAATAGAAAGGAAACCTTAGCTTCATGAAACAAACTAAACATAAAACAAGCTTTAAGACACTTACCTCATTTCCAAAGCTAGAAACTTCACAAAACTTAGCTCCTTGAAACTTCAAAACTCTCCAAAACAACCAAGCAACAACGGCACCATTTCCTTCCTCTATATGGCAACAACTACTATTACAAAGGAGGGAGATTTTTAGCTTGTTTTTTATGTTAATGATGGTAGTAGAGCTTGGGTTTTGAGTGGTTCAGTAAGAGAACAACTAGCAAAGCAAGATTAGAGAAGGAATAAAGCAAAAATGGCTGTAGAGGTGAGGGGAAGGGTTGGCGAAATTTTGAAGGAGGAGGAAAAAGAAGATAAGCTCGTTTTGGGTTTCATTTTCTTTTATTTTGATTTTATGAAGTGATGTAGTCAAACTTTATTTTTGTGGCCAAAATTGCTTCTTGAATTTTGGTTATTGTGGCTAATTTCTAACCACTCATAATATATGTTGTCTCATGATAGCTAGACTCTCTTGTATTTTAAATTCATATCGGATCAATTTCCTGTGTTTGAAGAAACTATTTTTAAAAATTTTTACATTGGCATCAAAATTCTAGTACTGACAAAATTTTAACTACATTGCATTATAACTTTTTTTATTCTACATTTTCATCTCTATTTATAAATTTAGTGTTAATTAATACTTAATAGTGTTAATTATATACACAATTAAATCGGGATGTTACATGAACAATCTGTAGCACATCAACTTTCCAACAAAGTGTGCATAACACACAGATGACACAAAAACAACAATCCGTATCTATCCACCACCTGAAGGATTATGCTGATTTAAACGTTGACCCAATTACGGTTCTTGGATGATGTATGTATTAGCAGCCATGAGAAAATACAAGAGTGAGCTAATCATGGTGAAGGATTCGTTGGTTTGAGCATGATTTGGACTAATGTTGGTCTAAGCTTTATTTGCCATTAGATCGGCGCTTTTTTTAAATCGAACATATGTGGCATACTTCGTGTTTTTTGTCACTTAAGTTGTTTATGAATGGCAGCTATCTTTCAAAATTGCAATTAGGTCCTTGTTGAGATCAGGACCTAAAGAGAAGATGTGTTTTATAGCTGTCCCCTATTCACTATCTTCCTGATCAATGTCTTTTGCATCGATATCTCCATCCTCCATCACCTACTCATCACTGACCTCATTATCCATCACTGCTTCCTACAACAAAATCTTTAAATCAATTACGTTGAAACTAACCAAATCATATATCTAATTAATTCAGTTAAAAAGCCAACTACAATTATATGTTCATAAATATATTCCATTCATACATTCAGATTCACAAATACATACTACCATGCATGTTCTTTAATTGTTTATCATTGATATTCCCAACAAATCTACCATCTAACTTTCTTTTACAAAATAATTTCAATCTAAATGCTAAAAAAATAGCAGCACAAGCCACAATCTGTTATAACTCAATCATAGTGATCTTGTTATACTCATTCCATCAATAAATCCACAAATAATTTTAATAAAATATTTTGTGATTATTCACTATCTAACTTCAATTGGTCCTTATACAGTGTTCACATCAATTAAAACTTAGTGATTCTGACACTACAATGAACCAAAATATACATTGCAATGGACATATATATATTCAAATCCACAATGTTCTATTTCTTGAGAATACGCATTGTCTGATGCAAAACATAAATGCTTTACTAACTACAAAATTGCCCACAAAATCGATAAAACTCGAACAAATAAAATAAAACATATGATTCTTAAATGATTGCAAAGATCAGCCACTTCCACCTCAAGCTCGCTTAGCTTCATTGACTGCCATTCACCCCTAATTTCTAATACAAATTTGGATCCAAACTCACAAATCTCCATAACAACAACCCTTAACTCTCCAAAAAGCCCTCATTTACCCAGATCGAAAAGGGCCATTCAAATAGAAAGTACAAAACAAACAATGTGGTTAAGCACCCGATGCCAATCAGCCCTATTCCTAGCTCAATGTTCGAAGATGTTCAAAAGGGTACTGACTCAGCTTGCAAAATTAAACTATCAGGCCCTTATCTACGAATATATTTTGGGGCAAATTTTTTATTTTAAATAGAGGACCAATGTTGGTCCAAAACTTGGACCGATAAATCCTTCACTGCTAATCATATCATATCTCATGCTCCGAGTAACAGCCATTACCAAAAGAGACATGCTAGATAGGTAGTCAAACAAACACTGTTCAATGGAAAGGTAGGGTAAAAAAAAAAAAAAGACAAGAAGGAAATAATAGGAAAGAAGAGGGAGAAAAAAAACTAGAGTAGAGATCATCGGCACCACCATAAAGGGGGTGACCTTCTATGAGTTGGTTCCCCTTCAAGCTTGAACTCCTACGGTGAGCTGTAGAGGAGTAACGACACTAGTTGTTGATGAAGGAGATGCAGCTCTAGGGTTTTCTATTTTATCGGATTTTGATTTAGATTAGATTGATTTTGCAGTTTTGATTAGGTTGGATTGGATTTAAACACTCTTACCTAGTTCTTTTTTTTTTCGGTCAATAGTGTAAAAATACAAAGCAGAAAAAACACCCAACTATCATGTGGGAGAAGCACTAGACATAAACACATACAACCCATAGTTGGGAGTACATGGGCAACGAGCCCACTACAAATTCTGAGAGCCTACATGTAGGTTCTGGACTACACTAGGTAGATTTCTAATAACCCAATCCCCTTTCAAATTCCCAGCCAATAATAGCTTAGCCATATGATGCACTACTAGATTAGGTTCTCTAGGAGTCCAAAGCAGAGCACACTGGGAGAACAATTTTTTCATCTTAAGCACATCATCAAACACCATTGCAACATCACTACTAGCATATCTATTCCAACAAGCTTCAATTACCTCTTGACAGCCTGATTCCACTAAGATAGAGGAGTAAAGGCAAGAATTAGCAAGGATCAAACCTTCATGCAGTGCTAAAGGCTCAACTACATGACTAGATGGGCATGAAATCTTGTGCGCCTTCCCTGCTACTAACTTCCCTTTTCAATCTCTTATGGCTGCTGCTAATGCCACAACTTTTTTTGTATCATCGAAGGTTGTATCAATGTGCATTTCAGTTAGTTCATGAGTGGGGGATGCCAAGAGCGTCTTAACTTCAGAGATGAGATGCGGGATGTGCTGCGAGCATTCAAGTGTAAAACCTCCATGAATTATCTTGTAGTTACTGCAGCTTTGCTAGTAACTAGCACCGAATTTGGTGGAGAAGATCTGAAGGTAAACTCATTCCTGCTTTTCCGAATCATCCAGAGAGTATTTGCTACCAAGCATAACTTACAATGTTGAATATGATCATTTCCTTTCAGGTTTGTCATCAATTGCTGCAACCAAAGGTCAATTTGAGTGACATTAAATTCATTTGGGGTGCAACATAACTGGGACCTGAACCGGACCAAGGATGTCCGAGGGCATAATAACAATGCATGTTCAACAGTCTCTCTATGTGAGTTACAGATTTTACATATAGCAGAAGAAATAATTTTTTTCTTGTAAAGATTATCATTAATTGGTATTGCATTATTACATATACGCCACAAAAAACATTTTTACCTTTTGTGAAGCTTTAATGTTCCAAATTCTACTCCAAAAGCTTGTTGTTAATTGATGATGGTTGGATGAGGCTTCAGGCTGAATTGTTGATTCTTTGTGAGCTATGTGGTACCTATTTTGACAAAATATTGTGCATCTTTTGTATAGGGCCAAAAATTTATCTTGTGAACCAGTATAGCTGATAGGTAACTGACAGGCTTGAATTGCTAACTGAGGTGGGAGGCAACTCCTAAGCTTCACTAGGTCCCACTATTTAGCTATAGGATCAATTAGACTATTAATTGTGTCTTCCCTATCCTCAGCTTGATTAGGATTGAAGACATTGCATGGCAGCCATTTATCTTTCCAAATCCTAATTGTTTCTCTATTCCCTACAATCCCTTAGCCATTCTTTAATAGGAAATCTCTACCCTGCAGTAGACTTGCCCTGATCCACAATCCTTCTCTTTTCCTTTTTACCTACATGAAACTCTGATTTGGAGAATAAATTGCTTTCAGAATTCTTACCCATAAAGTGTGAGGTTGCTGGATGGCTCTCCAAGCCTATTTTGCTAAAAGAGCTAAATTCAACTGATAAAATTTTCTGAATTCCATTCCATCATCCTTTTTGCTTTGTGTTAGCAAGCTCCAATTCTTCCAATGGATGCCCCTTTCCTTTCCATTACCTGGTCACGTAAACCTGGCTACTCTAGAACAAAGCTCTTCATAGAATTTTTTTGGAAAATGAAGAATTGACATAGCATATGAAGGGATAGCTTGGATCACAGCTTTCATAAGGATTTCTTTGCCAGCTTGATTGAGTAACTTTTCTCTCCATCCTTGCAGTTTGTTAAAAATAATCTCTTTAATCCACCAAAGTGTAGAACTCCTAGATCTTCCCCATAGGGCTGGAATCCCTAAATATTTACCCGGATCTTCCCATTCTTGCATATTCAAAATTCTGCTCAGTTGTACTCTGCCCAGCTTAGAAATATTATTTCCAAATATAAGGCCAGATTTAGCCACATTTATCCTTTGGCTTGAGGCTAAAGAGAAATCATTAAAGATCTTCATGAGTTCATATATCTCCTATTGACTTGTTTTAGTAAGAATAATGATACTATCTGTAAAAAACAAATGAGATAGTTCAGGAGCTCCTTGTCCCACAACCAGTCCTTTAATTCTTTCACTCTCCTTAGCCTTCTTCAACATATGATGTAGGGCATCTAAGGCTAGGATAAAGAGATATGGGGAAAGAGGATCCCCTTGTCGAAGTCCTCTCTTAGGCCAAATTTTATTAGAAGGAATGCCATTGATTTTATATCTGAAGGAGACTTTCCTCGCACACATCACCACCTTCTCCACCCAAAGCTTATCAAAACCATAAGTCAGAAGGCAATTTTCTAAGAAATCTCATTCAATCCTATCATAGGCTTTACTCATATCAAGCTTGATGACCATACCATCCCTCCCGATTCCTTTGCCTTGCTTAAGAGGATGCAAGATTTCGTGGGTTAACAATATTATCTTGTATAAGCCTCCCCCCAATAAATGCACTCTGATTGGGGGATATTAATTTATCTATAAGCTTCTTAAGCCTGCCCATTATCACCTTAGTGATGATATTGTAAATAAAGTTACAGCAACTAATTGGCCGGAACTGACCAACCTCTTCAGATCTATCTACCTTTGGGATGAGAGAAACTATAGTCTCATTAACTTTTTCTGGGATAACACGCACCCGAAAGAATTGTTTTATCACCTCATAAACCTTAGGACCAACCACATCCCAATGGTTGTGATAGAATAGACTATTAATTCCATCTCCTCCAGGAGCTTTGAGTGCACCTAAACTTAGCATAGCATTCTAAATTTCATAATTAGAAATTTCCTTTCTCAATTCTGCATTCATATTTTCATCCACCAATTAAGGAACAAAAGCCAAACAATTATTTAGATTTTGCACACCTTTAGCATCATAAATCTTTGTGAAACGGTTGGTAACTAACTTTGTTACTTCCTCCTGGCCCTCTATCCAAACTTTATTAGCATCCATCAGTCTTTGGATTCTGCTTCTGTCCCTCCTTTGAATTGTAGTGGCATGAAAAAATTTTGAGTTTTACCTCCCCATCTAAGCCATTTCAATCGAGATCTTTGGCCCCAATATTTTTCTTCTTGTGCCCAAAGGGGCTGGATTTCCTCTTTTAGAGACTTGATCTTCTCCATATCAGAATTTGAATTTTCTACACATCAATTTCTTTAGCTGAGTTCTCAACCGATTGATCTCCTTTGAAGCATTTTTTAAAGTCTTCTTATGCCAGGCAGTCAAATTTTGCTTACATACTTTAAGTCTTTTGCTGAAATTAGACCATGGTTCATCATCCTCCTCCACCTTATTCCAGCCCTCCTCTATGATCTTGGAACATTCTTGGTGATCCTTCCAAAAGGCTTCATATTTAAATAAACTAGTATCACCTACCTTTGGCTTGAAATTAAGTATAAGGGGGCTGTGATATGGAGAAATAGGAGGATAGGCAGTAACCACAACATTTGGAAACTCTTGTTGCTATTCCCAGTTCACTAGCATTCGATCAATTCTCTCTTTAGTAATAACTTGTTCCTAGGGTTAGTAAACCAAGTGTATTTACACCCTTTTAGTGCCATGTCCATTAAGCCAGCATCATTAATGAAGTTCCTGAAGAGATTAATTTTTCTTTGACAATGAGGTCTAAGTCCTAACTTCTCATCTTGACTAGCTAATTCATTACAATCACCAATACACATCTAAGGACTGTTACCAATATGCAACACCTTCAACTTCTCCCAAAGATATCTTCTTTCAGCAAATTGAGGATTTCCATACACAAAGGTACAATCCCAATCTGAACCATCATATGTGCTCTTGCACAAAGTATGGATGTAATTCTTACAAGCAACCACAATTTGGATTTCTAAGTTTTGACTCCACAAAAGGTAAAGTCCTCAAGATAGTCCTTCAGGGTCTACACAAAACATATATTTGAAACAAAGTCTCCTTTGCTCCTCCTCAACTTTATTTCTCTGAGCTCTTGTTTCCATTAGAAATAAGAGGGTGGGCTTGACCTGTTTACATAGGTCCCATAATTCATGGACTGTCGAGGTTGCTGCCAAACCACAACAATTCCAACTAATGGCATTCATGGCTAAAGGTGGGGCATGATAAGGCCCGCCTGCTTGGCCATTGTTTCCTAAGCACTTGTAATTGACATTTGGGTTGTTTCTAGCTTTCTTCTCTTACCATCACCTACTCTAGAATTTGGTTCCACATTTGCATCCATAGTTTGCTATAAGTCCCTTTCCTCCCTTTTTCTCTTTAGCTTCAAAGATAACTCCAATCTTGCAGCTAATTGGTATTCCTAGTTACATTTAGGTGAAGCATAAAAAAAAAAAAATAGTATATTCTTGTTCTTCATTAGGGAATTGCACATAATAAGTTGAGATCCCACTAGCTTCTTTAATAATTTTCCCAGGCTCTGCCACCTAAACACTATAACTCTTTAAATTAACATGTTACTTACCAGATTGAAAGAATGAAAAATCCCTCAGCTCGTTGCTGGCTTTACCCTCTCCAACATACTATTCTATTTTGATTCCCTTGGAACTTTTGTTCTACACTAACAGTTCAGGCTTATTATGGCTTGTTTGGTGGGTTATATAATACCCTCCCAAGTATGGTATTATGCTTAAGTCATAATACCTTACCTAGGAGTTGTTACTGTCACTTAATCGGACCTTGTCTGGCAGCAACCTTTGGCCACCTTCAATCTTACTAGTTAACTCCACCTCGGAGGACCTTCTTCGGAACGTTTGAACTATTCGGAGATAACACGAAAATAAACATAGGAGTGAGAATTATAAATTCTCAGTAGGATTCCTTAAACTATCCTAAAACTACCCAAAAGTTTTAGCTGCCTTCACAGGAAAGGACCCAATATGCAACTGCCTCCGAGTGAAGGGACCTACATCTTTATCTTTTAACTGCCTTCACTTGGAGGGACCCAAATAACTGCCTCCGAGTGAAGGGACCCAATCTTATCTTATTTAACTGCATTCACAAGGAAGGATCTCATAACTGTCTCTAGGTAAAAGGATCCACACGTAATATGTTCATATCCTTTCATTCTTATACATAATCATACATAGACATGTTGAATGCACTCATACATAAGCTTCATCATTTACTTTCATATATCCTTGCATATATAATTTCCACATACATATTCTTAACACATAAATACTTATAACCGCCTTACAATTCTACCGAAAATTCGGCAGCATAATAGATCGAGTTCACTTCCCCGTGAATAGTGTCAGTACTCAGGAAAACAATTTTTCAGAGAAATCATAACATTTCATTCACAATTCAATCATCAATCTCATAGGAACAATTATTGCATTTAAATATAGTTGCTGTCTCAGCACATTCATTCAACCTGATTTTTGTAAATCAAGCCAAATTTTCTATTTAACTCATCTGGATCTAAATTTTGGAGTGTCATGTGTCTATTTTCTAACCTATTTAGTCCCATCTAATTTTGATAAATGTAGCTCAAGTTATTTAAGTTTTATTTCAGCTTGCCTTATAGCTAGCTAGAGTTACACACTTAAAAGTAAAAATTCACTAAAAATAGAAAACCAGCTCAAATCATACTAAATTAGTATCATATTAAAGCTAACAGAACAAGTTTTCATTTTCAAGAAGTTTCATTTCATTTGCTTTAATAGAGCTTAAGTTATAAGCCCCAAAATTTGACCTTCTTGAACTACCATGTTCTGGCTCAGTTTGGATATAGGGCAACTTGTTCAAACCACTGGGAGAAAACGGGAGTGTATCTAACTTTGAAATTTTTATGGGATGTTCTCCTATGTGTAAGCTTTCTAACAAAGTTCGTTTCACTCAATTCCGAGTTATATAGGGCAAGTTTTTTCTAAACAACCTAGTCTGCCTAGAATCAAACTCAAAAACCTAGGTCAAATTTCAAAAATTCATATATCTCTCAATACTAATCCAATGGCCTTATATTATATATTTATAAAAATCTCTGAATGTCTAGTTTCAGCTAAAAATAGTTTCATTAAATTTAAATGGTTGTAGGTGGAGCCGTACACTCCGTCGTATGGACTGCCGAGAGACTTTGGTCTTCCAGCCCTCACTTCTTCCTACTTTCACCCTTTCTTACTTCTTAATCGATTTTAATATCAAAAACAGCTAACAAACCAATCAAGGATCATCATATTCATTCAATCATCACATCAAGAAGTGAGAAAATAAAGACCCAAATCAGCCACCCATAACCAAAAAACAAGAACAAGGTTGAATCTCTACCTTATTTTGATGCAAAACTAGCTAGTCTTGAGTTCTAGTGAAAGATATGGGTACAAGAGACTTGAGGGGGGTTGAAAATGGAAGAAGGAGATGAAGAAGATGAAGAGAAGAAGGAGAGAAGCCTGCTAGAAGAGGGAGGACGAAATTCTGCTGAAAGAAAGGAAATATGATGTTGGCATAATAATGTGGTTGTTGAAAAAGTGGCTCCTCATTGGTGCCAACTCTTGTGGTTGAAACTCAACCAAATTGCCCCCCTATGTGGTTGCCAAGGGTGCCACTTTTAGTAAGATAGGTGACTAAATTTTCAACCATTGGATTGAGGGTTTTCATCATATAATTCTAGTAATTTAGTTCCGGTAGTTTAAAATACCGAATCTTTATAAGAATTCTTATGTATCCATCTTAATCTTCTCTAAAATTAATTCTTCTAATTAACACTTAATTAAATCCTAATTAATCTCTAATTAATTTCTAACTAATCTTACTTATCCAATAAAATTGAATAAATTGATTAACGACATAAATTAAACGTATTGTAATTCTAGGCGTATAAACTAAATAATTTCTCATAATTTTTTACACAATAATCTAAATTTCCTTTAGCTCTAGTATTTATAATTTATCCCTAATTACTCTTATTTTTATAATAAATTGATTAACAGCACAAATCAATTGCACTATTTATTTGGAATTGTTATCTTTTCGCTTTTTTGTAAATCCTTTAATATTTTTTGTTTGGTTTCCGTAACTAATGGCATTTTTGTAATTATGGGCACGTCTAAGGGCATCCTGCATCATTTCACATGTGGGCACCTCCGTGGCCCAATTGGCTAAGAATTGGGTGTCTACGTTTCCGCTACGTGGCTCTACTTCGTTTAAAACTTTATTTTGCTAATTCAATTGGTATAGGGACCTAAATGTTATTTTTTTAAAAATTCAGGGGCAAGACTGTAAATAATAAAAAGTTTGCCCAAGGATGGTTTCATTATTTCCTAACGTTATATGGGAATGTTACAGATTAAAAGTGAAATATTAGGCTCTCCTTGGCCTTGTTTCCATGGCTCCTTTGCCCTTTTCCATAAAATTGCTTTGCCCCTTTTGTTTTCTTAGTGGGGCCCTCCTGTACTCTGTGTTAATATTGATGGCTACTTTTTCGCCTATATTTCCTACCGCACCAACCTCAGCTTCCTTGTCCATATCAAACTCAATATGCTGGCCAAAGAGGCTACATGCCCTCCTACTTGTTTCCGCTTCTTGATTTTCATGCGCTTGTCCCTGGTTATCATGCTCCTCCTTAACCTCCTCTCTATGGCAGTTTCTTCTGCTCCAATTTTCTACCTCCCTACTTATAGCATCCAGTGGCTTTGCAACAGCTACACCTCATCTTGGCCCATATCTAGGCTTTCCAGGATTTAAATAAGACTTCACTTGCTCTTCTCTGCATTGCTTAGATTCATGACCAATTCTTCCATGTTGGAAACAGTAATCTTGGAGTTTCTCATACTTCAACCACACCCACATTGGTTTCTTTTCTTTCTTGGGCACCTAGAAACCTGTATTAAGTGGCTTTCTGATGTCAATGAGGGCTCTCATCCTCAAGAAACTCCTCAGAATATTTTCTTCTACCACTGGTTCTTCAACCTTCATTAGGCCCCCCAACCTACCCCTAATTTTTGTAGCAGCTTCAACATTAAGGGCTTCTAAAGGAACTCCATGAGCTTGAATCCAAAACTCCACCAGATCAAAGGATTCCTCTGTGATGGGACACCAAGGTGTCCACCATTGCAAACTAAGTAAATGATCCATTACATTCCATGGGCCTTCTTCCATAATCTTCTTGGGAGTCTCCTCCTTAGTGAAATTAAACATGTAAGTATTGGGACCCAAATCAGTAATAGAAAGTGAGGTTGGTTCTCCCCATGCTTTAACAAGAATATTTTTTATAGCCCCTCTATTCAAAACTTTGTTTCATATTATCTTCCCAACCAGAGTAGAAGTAATGATAGGATTTCCTATTTGTTCAGCATCTTCAAGGGGTACCACATCCCCTTCCAAAGCGACACTCCATCCCAATTCATCCCCTGCACTATCTACTCCTATTCCACTGCCTGGTGGTTCTTCCATCTCAAAAAATAGATTAGGTACTAGGATAAATCTAAGTAACGGTAAAGAAGGAAATTTTGTTCTGGTAGCAACAAAAAGGTAGGGCTTACTACTGATGGGTGAAATGTTTTGGGTTGAGAGCTATCACAAGGGTAAGGGTTATTTAATTGATTACAAAGGCTAACACAAGCTAAAAGACTATGGATTGAAGAGGAAGATTTAGGTAATGAGAATAAAAGTGGTTGGATTCAAGGTTGATAATATTTGGCAGTGGAAAAACTACCCCAAATGGTAAAGAAGGCTCCTAGGAGAGAAACTACCCTTTTTTGTCAACAGGAAATGGAATTTAACATAGCTATGATTCACACTTGGAGCCCACACCTAGGCCTATTAGTATCAAAGTCTCTCCAATAGTCGGGCCCACATGCTCATGTCTAGTTTGCTTTGATTTTGCTTTTTAGGTCGGTTGATGGGCTTTGGTATGAAGCAAGGAATTACGATGTAAAGCATGATGGGCCTTCCCAGTTCCCATAGACGGAATAAGCCTTCCTCTCTTAACAATATAATTGGTTTGTCCTGTTCCCAACTTTGGGCTTGTTGTCGTTTTGCTTAGCTTTGTATCGCCCACTTTAGTTGGGTTTTCATCAATGAAACGGGCAATTCAGACCCCAAAAAAGTTAAAAAAGATTGGTTAGTCTCTCCTCCATTGTTTTACTTTTTATTATTTTGGCAAAAGTCTGCGCCCATGGACCTGGTAGAATATGTGTAGAAAATTATTAAAGATTCTTGTGTTCTTGCCTGAGGGAACATGATTGGCCGCTGCAACCACTGCGTGGAATCACTGCTGTTACTAATATATTTCCACCTATATTCTTCATTCTTTACCTTGATATCTTCCAGCTGTTATGTTATATCTATCATTGCTGGTTGCATTTATAACATGATTAACATCCTTATTCACTCTTTACCTTGATTCTTTCATTTCAACAACAGTGATTTCGTGAGAAGAATAACTCAGGTTAGAACCAGCACGTTTGCTTTTATGGTCTTTTCAATCAATTATGTCATTTGTCTCCATCATGCTGATTGCTGATGCTATGTGGTTAATTATTGTTACTCCCGGACACAAGGGCCTTAATATGCTACGGTTAGAATAATCGCGGTACAGAATCATAGCCCAATTAGTTAACTGCTCACCCCGCAATCTGTGATCAATCTTTTCTGACATCAAATTCTGATTCTCCCCCACTTAGCCTCATCATTTACTTTGACTCTGATTTTAGTGTTAAAATCTTTCCTTCTCCCTTGTGCTTGTGTGGTACAACAGTTTTGAGAGTCACAAAATCCAACAGACCCGCTTGCTTCATCCACGCTGCAAATCTAAATTCTGAAGGACTCTTATGGCTGTTGGGGGAGAGGGTATTGGTCCTTGACAGAGAGCTTTCAAGAGGCTGAGTAGAAGAGTCCTCCTTCATCCGTTTTTTTTTTTTTTTTTTGCTTTTGGGTACTTATATCTATGACTTTGAACCTATAATCTTTTCCAAACTACGTCCCTCACTGTCCCTCACTATTAGCTCACTTCTAGTGACTATTAAAGCATGAATTTCAATGTGCATTTATGATTTTAAATTACAATTGCAGTAGTCATTGCAATTACTGCAATTATGGAAAAGTATGGGAAATTGTGACTGATGCGGTCACAGTTGCTGTGTAGAGACCGTAACAGCAATGTTGCGGTTGAGACCACAATTTAAAATCTCATAGTCAGAAAGCGTAAACTCTTGAATATAGGACGTTTAACCGTAAGGCCCTAATAATTTTGAGCAATCCTCCTATGGACCTTAGACTGGCTGGACTGAAAACAGTTCAAATGTAGCTTTGAAGCTAGAACAACCAAAATGGAAGAACAGAAACTCTCTTACAACAACCAACACCACCAACGAGGGCAGAATAAAATTTTACATATATAATATTCCACAAACTTTGTCCAATGTACTCAGTTGTGTTCCTATTTCTATATTACAACTAGTAATTCACAAGGACAACCTCTAAAAAAACACTTCTCTAAAGAAAAGAAAGATACAACATAGTTGTTTTGGTTTGTCAAACCAATATGTACGGAATATGGGATATGAATAAATAAAGGCTGCATAAACATCCGAAGCATTAAAAGAATCAATTACTAACACAAAGAATTCCTTTTTGCATAAGTTTTTTCTAGGGGCTACGGTGATACTATGCTCCCTCTTGGGTTTCCTCTGCCATGTAAACATGGTCAGCAAATTTTTGAAGAAGAAACAATTAGCTGGAACTATTTTGGACATCGTTCTTTAGCCTTCAATACAGAAAAGTTTAGCATTTTTTTCCTCATTTCCTGTGCTGTGTATATTCTCATTTGAAGAGGTGTTATCTTCAGCTGCTATACAATTGAACTGATCTTTCTAATAACCCATGGTTTTTTCCTGAAATTTCTTTTACCCTTGATCCATTCTTGTATATTTTGAAGGCTGGAATAGAGCTCACACCTTCTGATTTAGCCAAGTAAGGATGGTCCTCAATTACCACCTGAAAAATTGTCATTAAGTTACAAGTAAGATGCAATGTAAAAGATAGAAAATTTTTAGGAATTTTATTGATCAAATTTGTTTTTCTTGATCGCACTAACAATTGTATTTGGTAAGTAGATTATCCAGCCCTGTATAAAAATGTCCAGTGTTCTTCATGCCATCTTCCTAACTGTTCGCTTTGGAGTCCAACATTCTATTTTCCAATTTTTCAGTTTATATGTAAAGCCTAAACAATTCAAAATAAACATACCTTGAGGAAATTTACTGATGGGAATCTCTTGCTAGTTTGCTCCAACACCAGCAATACTTGCTTGTGTGCTGCCTTGTTGGTAAACAGCACCACAGCCATCCCTGTTCAATAATCCACACAACTTTAGTGATGGATCATTTCATTTGTAAGCCTATATTGTCTGAGGGATGCAGATAAATGTGCCTTACCGGGTGAGGTTACATAATGTCTGAACCGATCATTGCTTGAGATGATAACCAAATTTGAACCAAATTTTAAGTCCTTAATATCTTCACCATGTAGCATCTTGAGTTGTAGCTGGGCCTCAAACAAAGCCCTTGCCACTTCCTCATCCCCTGGCTTCTCTCTTAGAAGCATTTCATAGTCTTGAATGGCAGCTTCCCATCTTTCCAACTATATACACAAAAAAGAAATAAGTTAGTAACTGCAAAGAAGTATGCACTAGAAGAACTTAATACCAAAGTAGCAACTATAGTACCTTGGCATTGCAATCTGCTCTCCTTAACCTTGCTTTGCTGTAGCATGGCTGAACTAGAAGTGCTGCATTGCAATCTTCAATTGCTTTCTCATAGTGACCTAGCTTAGAACGACATGCTGCTCTGTTGCATAGCAGAACCGAGTTGTGTGGATCGTGCTCTAGTCCTTCGTTGTACACAGCATATGCTTCAGCAAATTTTGATGCCTTGAAGAGTAAGTTTCCACTCATTCTAGCTGAAGTTACTGCTCTGGCCCTCCTCACCACTGCATTCACCTCTCTGTTGCTTGGATCAACTCTAGCTGCTTGCTGAGCTGCTGCCATGGCATCCTCAAACCTGTTAACCCACAAAATGCAAGTCAACTTGGTATCCATTACAAAGTAGGCCAGAAAAATGTTTCAGCATTGACCATTGAATATAAAGAAAGCAACAGCAGCTTGAGGCTGATAATTCACTTTTGTGTCTACGGAATTCGGCTAAGTGACATGGCTATATAAGCACCAGTTATGCGTCAAGGGTTTGTAGCAGTCAGCAATTTTATTCAATGAGAATTAATCTATTAATATAGCTATTTGTTATGAGGCTTCAAGAAAAGTATAGGGAAGCAAAGTTACTAGCATTCATTAGCTTGCTTGGCATGTCTTCATAAAATAGCATGCCAAATACACAAATCATCCTTGAAGAATTTGTCAAACATATAAAAATAAAGCTTTTTCACCAACCTGCCTACTGCCAAGTAAACCTGTGCACCTATCATTAACTGGTAAGCACTACAAGCCAAGCCAAATATCTTGTTACACCAATCAAGTGAAAATTTTGGCATTTTCTCGTATGTGGTATGTGCCTCCTGATATCTTAGGAGCTTCAACAAGGCTTCAGTTTGCAAAGCATAGACCTAGCATACAAAACCATATTTTAATTAGTATAACTAATAACAGCCGAGTGTTCCTATGATACTAATATAAAAACAAGTAGAAATTCAAGGATAGATGGCAGAGCTACTGGCCTATTGAGAGAATTTGAATACATAATCCAGTGATTAAGAATGTAGAAATAAAAAAAAAAAAAAAACACTCTTTTGGGGTACATAAAAAACCCCCAAAAAATATGCCTGATCAACGATCCAACCTGTGGAGCTGAATCAGCACCTAAGGATATTGCAGATTGTGTTTCCTTTAGTATAGCACCCCATGCATGAACTTTCCGAGCTTCAATGCATTCGCTTAGGTGATTTTGAAGAGCCTGAGCTTGGAAAGTGAGTACGGAATCAGCATATGGGGTTGACTGATTGCAATCCAGTGCTTTTTCTGCTTCTCCCAATCTGCATTAAAATTTTCAATTCTATAAATAAAAGTAACAAAAACTCAAGCAAATACCAAAATCACAACCCAAAGTGTATAATCACCATGTATCTACTAGCCCTTGATACATTGACCGAATCATATATTTCATTATTATTGTTAATGAGTACCTGAAATATACAGTTGCCAAACGATTATGAGCTCTAGTATATGAAGGCTCCAGCCGGATAGATTCCTCACACTCAACAATTGCTTCCTGAAGCCTTCCTAAGCCAATAAAAGCTGCACTCTTATTGCAATGGTAAGTTGCCTTACTTGGATCAAGAGCAATTGCTTTGTCATACAAAGCCACAGCCTCTTCAAATCTTCCTTGCTTGTATGCATCATTTCCCATGTTCTTCAGCGCCTCAGGGTCCACTCTCTTGTTCCTTGGACTCCGAAACTGCGCGAGCTCATCGCTGTTCCTCCTCATGATGTTCCCCATCATGCGTTTGCCGGCATTACAGTAAGAACTGGACATGAAGTTCAACTCTTTGCTCTTAGGCACACATTCCAAACTCTTTGTTCTTGGGGTGTGGTTATTTACAATCAAATTCCCAGTGAGTTTCAATGAGCCAAAGTCTTTTGCTGGTGACTTGTTGCTCTCATTGTCTCTCTGGTGGCTAGTGCTTATCCTAGCAAGTTCCAGAGAAGTTCCTGTGGGATCTCTCTGAAGCTTGCTCTCATAATTGGCGTCCTGGTTTTGTTGAACCTTTGTGTGTGTTGAACTACCAGTGGATGATGATGATGTTGAGCTTCTTGCAGCATCTGAGTGTCTTCTATTTTGATTGTTTCGGTTTGCGGAAGGTGCTTGAACAATAGAAGAGGTGCTCTTTCTGGAAGGTTTCTGGTCTGAAGTACTCAGTTTGTGTGGCTCGGTGATTACATTGTCAGTGGAGCTTCTTCTTAGAGCCTTTGGTTCTTCATTTTTGCCATGATCACTCTGCGCATTGTTGCTGGCCTTCATGGGTAGTGAATGAACAGATGATTTTCTCAGCCTATAGCTTTTGAGTTGGAGAATTCTACCGATGAAACCACAACCAAATTCATTTCCCATCTTGTTATGCTTGGCCTTCCCTGCCATGGCTTTTAGAACTTGGCCTCACTTGAAGATAAGTGACAGCAGAGAAGGTAAGTGAAGTCTCACTCAAACAACCAAAGAAGAAAAGCACAGAAGGTGAAAAGAATTCTCAGAGATTATGAAAGGGAAATCATGTAGTGGTGGCTTGAATAGGAAGCAGCTTATATAAGACGCGTGTGCTGTACAAGATGTTAAATATTATATGCATATAGCCTTCTGGAGTGGCTTCCAAGAAACTACTTTAGCTCTTTTTGTGGCTTTAGAGACACAATGGGCAGAAGTCAAGGATTCAGAGGAATATTAACAATGTAACATAGTAACATACACATATAAGGAAAATACTTTAGGATAAGTTCTGCAATTAAACAGAGTTAAAAAGTGAAAAGATAAAATAAATAAATAAATCGATTTTGTAGACGATCGTATTGGATAAAACATGCCTAAAGGAACAACCAGGTCCAAGATTTACACCTCAGTGATTGCATCAGATGGATTTAAAATGCTATTATTTGTACATGGTGATTCATTATTACCTGTCTATTTTATCTAGGAGAAAATTTGCCATAAGTACGTGTTGTGATGTCACTAAAAATAATAATAACAATAATAAAAAACAATTATTTGTAGAATATGTTCTTTTTCATAATAATTATTTGTTGAAATCAAGTCAGTTTGGGATGTACCCTCAATCCGTGTCAAGGGCCCAGGCCTAAATTAATTTAATTTAAATAAAAAGATAGAAAGGTTATTACCAAGAGAAGAAAAAGGAAAGTTAGTAGGATTATAAAATTGAGGCCTGTTCTGCTATCATTAGGATTTAGGACAACATGTGAAACAGAAACGCACCAGACAATCGCTTTATCTAGTGCAGTGAGGCTCTTAGAACATTCGTTTGAAAATTAAATAAATCAAACATTTTCATTTTTCAGATAACCGATGTAAATTAAATCTGTTGACAGACTATATGACAACACATTACACATGTATTTCTGAAAACAATGTTTTAAGTTCGTCCCTCATTTAAAAGAAAACTCATCAAAGAGGAGCTAGCTCCTTACACACTAGGAAAAATTAGAATGACATCCCTGACATGTTGATCTCGTCCACTTGGCTCTCAAGTTTCGAATCATGAAACTTCCATTGCTTTAATTATATTTTGCTTATAATATGATATTATTTGGAAGAAATAAAATAGAATATTTGTTTACTTGCTAGAATAAAGTTAGTAATTAAAGACATAAATGAAGAATCATATTGCCCCTTAAAAAAAAAATGGTAGAGTTTCTTTATGTTTGGACACGGAGGGTGGGGCTTGGGGACCATACACGATTGTCCCTTTCAGTAATTCTAATTTATTCATGTGCTGTCGATATCTATCTTTTTATGTGTTAAGTTCATACTAATAACTAATGAAAGCTTCTATATGATTTATTTGATGTGATGTAAATTGTTTATATATATGCATACTGACTTTGAAACAGTCATGGCTGGGCAATATGAAACTTGCAGTTGAAGATAGCTTGAAGTCACTTGGTAGGATTATCATAATTGCATTTGATTAATTATACATATATGGTTTTTTTGTTAAAGTTTAATTGGTATGCACTGACAGTATAAAATTATTTTATACTATCAACCAATAGAAATAGAAGAAAGTGAGAAATCATGGTGGGTCCCTCATTATAATAGGTAGTTATTTGTATGAGTTAGTATTTTTCACTATTTTTATTGGTTGACAATATAAAACTATTTTATACTGTAAGTATATTTAAATTAATTTTTTTTTTAATAATATGTATGTATTTATATTAATAATAAATAAAATGAAAAAACAGGTTTACTTGTAGGTTGGGAGCCATCACTTTTTGACCAGAAAAATAAAGAGATGAGAGGCAAATACATGATTCTCCTAATCGCGGAAAACAATTGATTTGTTATCATGCTAAAGACTAAAGTGATCCTTTTTCATTTATTGTGAAAAACTAGGAGAGCCATCCATTTGAATTGAGAATGAGGTGGTTGTGGGAGAGCAATAGTGAATTAATATAATGGCCACGTTGGCCAAATCATAAAATGCGATTCTATCTTTTCCCGTAGGGTAAGAATTAAAGACAAACTTTGTTATAATAGCTGTTAACAACTTCCCCCTATGCAAAAAGAGCTCAATGTTTGGTGATTGAATCCTGATATATGATGGGTGTTACAATTTGTTGCCAAGCCAACCACTGAGGCCTTTTCTAAATTCAACGTTTAGATACTAGTCACACCCATTGGATAATTTCTTTTCTTTTTCTATTTTTTAATTTTTTATTTTTTTCCAATGGATTTGACAAGCAAAGCATTTTTGTTTGGCCACAAGACCCCGCCTTCCACTGAAGTTGCATCCACATAATCCAATGCAAACCATTTTAGTACCCTTTTGCCACCTTCCTGTAACCCTGCCTATTCCATTTTGGAGGTTGGTAGAGATTCTTGGTTGTTGTTTCTATGTGACACTGTGACATGGAGGATTTCATTCGTTTTCATTAGATACGATGTGTTTGGGGCAATCCAATGTAAAGAGAGAGTTGAGATTTTATCAGAACCATGTGTCCAAGACTCTGCCCACATCCTGTCTCTCATTTAATGTTGTCGGTGCCGGTTCCTAAGTACTCTACATACCGCTACAACTAACGGCGCGTATATATATATATATAGATAGATAGGTTCAGGGCACCAACATGGCAACACCAAGCATGTCTAACCAAAATCCATTTTTGCATTATTTTTCGGTGCACCAAAAATTTTAATTGATTAGTTCAATTGTAAAAGGTTAAAAATCTAAGAGGCAAGATTTGATCCAATGCTGTTCGCTTGCATAAAGCAACACATGACTACAATTTCAATTTTACAAAAGTGAAACTGAAAAGGAGCTGATTGGCTTTTTTGTGGCTAATCCTTCGTTTTTATTTTTGGGTATGAATTTACAGAATTGGGGAGCATTATCAAAATAACTAAATTATAAATTTTTAATTCTTTTTAGTGTTTGTCAAACTTAATTTTTTGCTAAACTTTTAACATTTGATCGTTAAAGTAAATTATTTATAATTTTTTAAATACAGATTATGCTCAATTCGTTGACAAAATAACATTTTACTTGTAATTGATGATTGACCCATCATTAATTAACACATTTATTTTTTTTATTTTTTAAAAATTATAAAATATTGTTAAGATAATAAATTTATGGAAATAAATCTTCTTATGCAAAAATTTTATATAATTTGGTTATGTGTAAATTTTTATTATTCCTTCCAAATAATAGCAAAACTTTATATATAATCAAATTATTTAACATTTTCACAGATGGTACATCCCTAAAAGTACAAATTTATATATAAGCTAGCGAATGAGTTTCAATACTAAATAAAGATAAAATGTCATCTTATTAATGAAAGGAATATAATCTTACTCAATCCTCTACGAGCCCACAATAATTACGAAGAATTTGATTAAAATTAAGACAATGTACCGAACTAGAGCATTACATACCACGCAGCCTAAATTTGATTATTTGTTGAAATCATTCAATTCGCACAAGGAAAACGAAAGTCAACACGGGTTCAATGCTGGATGTAGAACCTCATGCATCCCAATTCTCAAGTATTTCATTAGTTGTTTTGCCGACACTAACAATGAAACAGGATGAGACACAAACCGATTTACTCCCATTCAATGAGAAAATTGAAACCGCCAGGATCACAACACATACTCTTTAACCTTTTCAAAAGTAGTACACAAAGTTCTTCGAGCTAGGGACAGTTAGATTGTCTATCTCTGAGAATATCTTATTTGTCTTCAAAACAATTAGACAAAGCGTGGTGGGTTTGTAGCCCCATACAAGTTGATGAGAAATTGTTTTCAGACCTCTTTCAAGTTCAAAACCAATACAAGGTAGACAAAAACAACACGAGAATAGCATTCTCGTCACCGTCGGTGTCTATGAGGTAATAATGAGTTGTTGAACCTAATTCTAAGTATTAAAATAACAAAAGAAGGTAGCGAAGGTGGGTGAAGAAAAAGACATAACAGATTTGAATATTTCGAAGGTGAAGGATTATTTTGGCCGCCATTTGGTTGATCGCACAAAAAGACATTAATTGAACCAATCAATTGATTCAATGCATGCGTTTGGCTGAGTTCCTCTTCAACTTAATCCTAGCTATCTCTTTCTCTAAATTCCTAGAAGGTGCCCTAATCCAAAGTCCAAATGAGAAGGGTCAGTATTAACCACAAAAATGCTGAAACCCCCATGCGTGTGCAATGATTGGTATGAATCACAATCATCTTATAAATATATGTTTTCGATTCTCTCCTTTGCGTTACACGTATTTATAGTTAACAAAAACTGCACGTGGCAATATTGACTACACTAATTAATGACTGCGTGATGAGAGGCTGAGGGGTACATAATAACACCATATCATGAAGAGTATCAATGGATATATTTTTTTTTCCCTCCTTCTTCTAGTATACGAAATAGAAAAATAAATTTGTTCATCTTTTGTGACATTTACGTTTCTCATGTGGAGCGGCTTGCCAATATTGAAATAAAAATGTGAATCATGTTCATGAATTGTTAGATTGTAAGCATCAATATTTTTTTTTTCTAATAATGTAATAATAGCAGTATGGATGCATCAAAATAATATTTGTGATTCGGTATTAGCTAACTTAAATTTGAATCCCAAATCTCACTTTTAAGGGCGAAAAAAGAAATAACCCAGATCTCATAGTTAGCGTATAATAAGCTTGATGAAGTTTTGAATGAAATTTGTGTCAAGTGCAAGGAAAAGAATTCAAATGATTTTCCTAACAAGTATCCTTAAGGCACTTGTTAATAAATTAAAATAAAATTATTATTTAAAAATTTCTAATACGTAAATCTTTACTCTTTGTAATACTTTATATTTTTATATTTTTTTATTTTTAACCAATGTGATTAGGATAGTTATTAGAAAAACCCAGTCTAAATAATAATAACTCATCAAGTGAAACTATATTTGTATTGGTGAAAAGATTGTAGCTTTTACTAATTTTGTTGAAATTTTTAAGTGTAATAATGAAATTCTACGCTAATTAGGAAGGGACCAAGTGAAGATCATATAAGTAGAAAAACCTATAATGAATTCATTATCTTAATGTTTTGTGTTAAGATGTGATATTAGACTCATTATCATGATTTTTTGTATAGCCTTTTCACAAATATCTCCCCAGATTTTGGGCTCTCTTTGATTGTCTTACAAGTGGTATCAAATCCAATAATTCAGCTAACTAAGCATTTGGCGATTTTGGTTGGTGCTTGGGTTTGATCCTTGGCCAAGATTTTGGTATTGGTTTCCTACAAATAAACAAAAAAACTTCTGCTGAGAGTGAGTATACTTATGACAAGAAAATGATAGAATTTTAAATATGAGTGATAAAGTCTCATATTAGTTAAGATGAACTAAGTGAAGATCATTTAACTAAAAAATGCATAAACTCATTATCTTAAGATTTCATGTTAAAATTTGATGCCAAGTCCACTATAATAATTTTTTACATTGTTCTTTCTAAGAGATCTCTCTTTCAAATTTATGAAAGCTAAAAAAAAACTATTTTTACATCTGTGTATAATAAATCAAACTTGAAAAAATTCAAGGCTTGAGGGGCATTGCTTGGAAAGGGAAATGCAATGCCAATAAGTCTATAACATGATTGGCTTGTTTATTTACAAATTCAATATAGTATCATTTCCGTGATATGCAAATGCTTGATTGTAGGCTTTTAAAACAGCGGTGACCCACCAATAGACTATTAGTTCAATCATGATTTTCAGGCATGCACAATTTTCGAGAGATCACTAATTTCACGGATTGTAAAATATATTTCTTTCAACATTCTCTATTACCTTAATCATAGACATTTCAATAATGTGAAATATGGAGAGAACTAACTTAGAAAACTTTCAACATTTGTCAAAGCCTGAAACTCCTGCCAATGACTAAACAACTTGTTTGATACATACGTCGGAATCCCGTAAAGAAGGAGAGGCTTAGAGATGATGGTGACATTGGGGGGACAATGGGAGCATAGGCTTGAGATACAAGGCTCGAAGCTTGGAGGGTGTAGAAAGAAGCAAAACCAGGCTTGGGACTCAAGTATTTTAACTTGACTTTAGTACATAGTGTAGAGTTGCAAAGAGGCATGTGCATTTTACGCAAAGAAAAACACGTGGGCACGTGATCCGATAGTATTGGACAGCTACAAGCTTCCAGTTTAAGCTTTGGATGGCCCTTAATTAGGCGTGTATTCCAGTTCACATTGAGATAAACCTTAACAAAGGCCATTCCAATAACATCATTTGTCATTGTTCTCGAGGTAAAATTCCTAAGATTGATTACAATTATGGTGGCAAAGAGATGGATGAATGTGAATAGCAGTGACAAACAAACCATTCGACACTCTGTTCGAAGAGCTGAAATAGATTATCATGATTGAAAGGTTCTTGACTCGGCATCTTTATCTTAATTTCTTCTTCCTTAAATGTTGCAGCTAGTGACTCCATACTCCTAAGTCACATGTAGAGAATCACATACGAGGACTTTCCTCGTTGGATGCTCATAAGATTCCAGCAAAATGGCGTCGCAGTTGAGGGTGCTATTGAGTGCAAATATTAGTCTCATGGTTTTTGGGTCAACGCAAATCCTAAAATAGGTACGGAAAATAAAATGCTGGAGGTACAAGAAAGTAAAAAATATCCCAACCAAGAAAAAAGCCCAAATTTATGGTCGCCATGTGGATCCTGCTTGCTTACCATAGCCCAAATTTATGGTCCATTATGAATATGGCTAGACCGAGGACTTTATACGACACCACCATGACCGAAAAACGGAGATGACCTAAAAAAAACGGAGTTTGAAGGCGAAGGGAATTGACCCAAGCGAAAAAAAAAAAAAAAGGAAAGAGAAGAGAGAAAAGGGATATCTTTAGGTTGAAACATTCATAAAATATTTATAAAAAAATAGAATTAAAATATTAAATGATAAAATTTAATTTTATTTGTCTTATTTTAAATATTATTAAATACGGAAACTGGTTTTCTAAAAACCAAAAGTACTCATTCCTCTGTCCTATGCAAATTTTCCCATCTGAATATATATCTTATAGTTGTTCAAGAGGTTTTAATCTTTCGCAATGAAACCTCTTTTGCAGATATGTGGCCAATGAACCAGTAAGTATGTGAACATATAGTTGTGTTGACTAAATCGGCCTGGTTTATTTATTTATTTATTTTCCAAACAAAGACACACATTGACTCCTCAATCATCCACCCATTAATTAAGCCGTTGTTTGCAAGAAGTCATTTAATCCAAGTTAATCCATTGCCCATCTGGGATGGTCTAACTTGGTTTAAAGTTATTAAAGCCAAAATAAAAAGTAACTTAGCATTAAAAAGTGATACATGACTGATACACTATTAGACCACGCCATTTAGCAATGTTCTTGGTTTTTTTTATTTTTTTTTATTTAATATTATTTTGTAACCAATACAAACTAAATATTTATTGTTGCTTCTTCGGTTATACGCAGAGTACTTTGTTTTTGTATAAACTATCTTTGTCTAACATTTTTTAATATGAAAAAATTTTGGAAAAATTGTATTTTATCTCCTGAACTATAGACCATATACATTTTAGTCCTTAAATTTTAAAATATATAAATCGACTCTTTGAATTTTTCGCAAATATGTATTTTAGCTAAAATAAATGTATTATATTCACCTGAATTTTGGGTAATGTACAAATCGATCTTATGAATTTTCCTAAATGCGCAACCAAATACCCTAAACTTTCTTGAATGTGTGATATTTTTGTTGACAATTGATGGAAAAATTAACAAAAGAGTCAATTTACATAATGAGGAAAGTTTAGAGAGTTGATTTGCATATTTTTAAAGTTTAGGGGCTAAAATGTATATGATTTACAGTTTAAAAGGATAAAGTGCAATTTGTCCAAAAAATTTTATATAGTATTTGCTATTTTTCTCTCCCATGTTCATATTTTTCGATTTATATACTTAATTCGTGATTACATGGCCAATTTGATGTCTGAATTCTTAAGGTTTTATTTAAATTATGAAGGAAAGGAAAGTATCAAAGAGAAATAGAGGGTAAGGAAAGAGGGGATTAGAGGGTTTAACCATACTCTTGTTTGAAAATTTAAAATAGATAAAAGGGAGGAAATAGAAGGTTTATGATACATTTTTATAATTTTACTCTTTATTAAAATAACTAAATATTACAAATAAGATGTAAAAATGTCATTTTAAAATTTTAATAAGGATAAAATAGTAATTTTATATCTTGATCTCACTAAAATATTCTATTTTTGGGAAACTAATCTAAAATATAACTATAGGAGGATATTGGATGGTATATGAAAATATTCTTATTTCGTACTTCTCTTTATATAAAATCCTCAAATAAGGATAATGTATATACTAAATCTTCTTCTAGCCTTTCTCCCTCTTTCTTTCCTTCCTAAATCTAGTGATCATAATTCTTTGATTTCCTTTATTAGCATTCTGGTATATATAACACTGTAATAATCTCATACTATGCTTAAGTTATTTTGTGGCATTACTAGTTGTTATCCTTAACTAGTGAAAGTTCTTATAATTGAAATTAGCGTAATATGTGAAAATAGCATGTAGATTTATTTTTCTTGTACAACCTTTATACTTGAAAATTGAGTCTTTAAGCGCTTACTTATTTGTATAAATATGGATGTTGTTCCTCAAATCGCCGAGTTACTAAAAAGCATATGACGAAGTAGAAATAAGATGACATGATACTTTAAGACAATAATATAATCATTGATAGATCAGGAGTCATAATCACACTATGTAATAGGTCAAATTAAGTAGCAAGACTTTCAACATATTCTTAATTACACATAAACTGCCCGACTAGGGCTCTTAAGGAAATAAAAATGCTATGCTACTATCTCGATCCTCCTTTGCTAGATGTCATAACACAACAACTCTTCGTCATATCTAGTTAGGTACCATTGGAAGCACTGCCATGGATGCATCAACTCCGTCTAGACATGACACAGAAACATAGGAGTGAAAAATATAATTTCTCAGTAGGACTCTAACTAGATAGTTAAGTGTCATCATTATCATCCCACCACTTCGGATTTAATTATAAAAACAAGTGAGCATGCATAAGTTTAGTTTTATATAAGTTCAAAACGATTTAGTCCCGAAACAGATTTCTTTTAGTCTTTCACTTAGGAGCATATCATGAAAAATAATATCAACATAAAGCATTCATGTATGTGCATAGACATAAGGATAAGATATTCATGATAATGAATGCAACAGAAGTATAGATGCATGGATGTTTTATGCACTTCCATTAATTTTGACTTAACCAGAGTCTTCTTTAACTTTACTTTCATACTTAGCACATGCTTAACTTCTTTACTTTACGCGCCTTTGGATAGACTGCTATTGGACATGAAATCACATAGTATAAACTCAGACTAAGCTGACAAGGGGTTACCTCTAAATTGGAAAGGATCTAGGTCACGTACCTCCAAAGTAGAGGGGTCTCTTAATGGGTCACTTTCTCTTTTGAAAGATCATACCCACTTATCTTGTCTTTGTGAATCATATTCCCTTTTGAAGGATCATATGCAATTACATCTTTTCTTCTCTTATCATAAAAGTTAGTATAGGTTCAAAGACAAGAGACATATATGCATGTGACAAAAACTAATGAGTCAAAATTGCCAAGTATGGAAATTCGGTAGCATAACAGCTAGGCCAGAGTTCCCCAAAATTGCCAGGTATGGAAATTCAACCAATAACCAACCATATTCATTTCATATCATCATATCAAGTAACCATAATTAATCCATCATGAGTCAATAACTAATGAGTCAAATTCCAAACATTCTTGCCAAACAACATGCATAAGAGCATCACATATTCACACCCTAAAAGGAGTCTACGGTTTCCATGTACTTTGTGAATAATCTTATGAATCATTATGAGATCCCTTACGTCCACACATGAGAGGATCACATAGCTTGGAGTAAAGATGTGTTGTAAGTTTTAGTTTCTTATACCTCAAGTGAAATCATACTTTATTTAATGGTTTTTCATACTTTTTCCTTCATTTTCATCTTGGGTGAAATACCAATTTATCCATTCTTGTAGATTGGGTCTTAATTATCTTAAGATTAAGTATTATATATCTTTCCCTCTTACATTATCACTTTAAACCATCATCATGATTATAATCTTAACTTTCATAATTACCATGTAACTTACTAGGTTTCTTATCTACACATTTTAAGAGTTGGATTTTCTTGAGTTAAAATTTTAACACTTTTATTTCCCTTTTCTTCTTGTTAGGGCTATGACTATAGTTAGGGCTTTCAACCAAACTTTTCATTTTTAAATGTTTTAGTTTCCTCGAGATGATACATAAGTGATTTCTAGCTTCATGGCATGACCATTGGAGCCCTAATCATACTTTTGTTCCTAAGGAACTTCTAAATCTCTCTAGTCCTTTGAGTCATGACAAAGCATGCCTATACTTATAAACCCAACAACACCATATGTTCTTCATCATTAGGTAGTGATTCTTCTAACTTAAAAAGTTGCAAGACCAAGCTTTTATGACTAGAAAGTTTTGTTCTCGTCTTAGTTAGAAATCATTTTCTTTTTGGTTTACTTTTTAGTTCCACTCGTTTAAGGCTTGTTCAAGACCTATGGACATAGATCTAAGCTTAAGAGTGTTGATTTTATAAAATAAGTGATAAATCTTGAAACTTTTTCCTTGTT
The DNA here is from genome assembly GCA_031439585.1 of Pterocarpus macrocarpus. Lineage (NCBI taxonomy): Eukaryota > Viridiplantae > Streptophyta > Magnoliopsida > Fabales > Fabaceae > Pterocarpus > Pterocarpus macrocarpus. The sequence goes on from CM062514.1 coordinate 11,321,832, forward strand.
TAAGTTTTAAGACCACTTTCTCATAGTCACTTTTCAACAATCCCATCAATCATACTCAAGAAAGAAAATTTTTGTAGATATGGCCACAAAAGTGTAGAATAAACCAAAAGAACATTCAAATACTTAAAAAGGTGCCAACTTTAGAGTCTCTTAAGGGATAAAAACAAAAAAAATATGCCAAGAGCACCATAACCATGTCTAGGGCTAGGAGCTCTTGACATGAAAGTTGTAATGTCCGAAAAATTTTAATCGTTTTTAACTGAGTTGTTCAGTTTTTAGCAATTAATTGGGATTAATTAGAATTCGATCAAGTATTTACTCAAAGCCAATTAAGTAACATTTAGAAGAATTAACCTTGAGGAAATTAGATTAAAATCATAGGAAACCACCTAGAAATTTTCTAAAACCGATTTACCGATTTAAGAGGAATCGATAAGATTTCGGTATTTTAAATTGTCGGAACTGGATCAATAGAAATTGTACTGTGAAAACCCTAAGATGGATGGCCAAGATTTAGCCACCTCACCCATGTATGTGGTGCCACAAAATCTGCCCAAAAGTGAGCAACTCTAGCAAATTGAAGAAGGAGTAGGAATCCACCAATTATGCAACAACTTGCTTCAAAAGTCTTGAGATAATTCCTTCCTTCTCCCTTGGTAATTTCGGCCAGCATAAGGAGTTGACCACTCTCCATTCTTCTTCCATACGTACTCATCTCTACTCCATCTTCAACCTCTCTTCAAGTCTCATCAAGAATTGCTTCCATCTAAGATATCAAATCAACAAGAATTCAACTAAACAAGGTAGAAATTCTAACTTCTTTTCTTGTTTTCTTTGAAATAGGTTGATTGGGACTACACTTTCTTCCCACTTTCTTGCATGATTCTGATATTATCTTGAGTGATGATGATGAATTAAGATTGGTTTAAGATGTATATATGAGTTTGAATTGAAGATTGGATGGATTGATTTAAGGAAAACATGAATTCAAGAAGAATTCAAGAAGCTGTTAGGGTTTTTCTCCCGACGATCCGTATGGCAGAGTGTACTGCTCTGCCTACAACCGTTTAAATTTGATGAATCCATTTTTATATGAAACTAGACATTCAGGGCTTTCATACATATAAAATATACTACCATTGAATTAGTATAGAATTAGTTATGAATTTTTGAAATTTAACCTAGAAATCTGGACTCTTATTTGGGCAGTATGAGTTGAGAAGGGTGTAAATCACCCTACACAATTTGAAATTGAGTGAACCCAAAGTTGTTTGAAAGCTAACATGTAAGGAAACATTCCATTAAAATTTCAGGATCAGATTCGTTGCTATTTGTTCCTAGCACATCAATGAAGTTGACTTATGTTCAAAGCGGGCTGAAATTGGGTGGTCTAGTAGGGTTAAGTTACAGGGCTTATATCTCAAATTATACTTATTCAAATGACATGCAACTTTTTCATTTGAAAGCTTGCTCTATTAGCTTTATATTGATATAAATTTCGCATGATTTTACCCATATTTCTATTTTTGGTGAATTTTCTCTCATAAGAGTGCAATTCTAGCTAGAAATAGGACAGTTTGGAATAAAATACAAATAACTTGAGTTATACAAATCAAAATGAGATGAGACTAAAAGGGTTGGAAATTAGATACATGTAGTTATAACATATCCAAAATGCAAGCCTAAATGAATTAAGATGAATGTTTTATGGATCTTGTAACTTCCGGCAGAAATTAGTGACAGTTCTAACTGATGGTGCATTAATATTGACATGTATGAATACTAGCTTAAGTTTAGTTAATATCGGAACTCGGAACTTAGCAAGCAGAGAACTAGATCGGGTATACTTAATGTTGAACTCGGAAAATAGAAAACTAGGTCAGGTATAGTTGATGTCAGAAACTTGGAACTTAGGAAACACATTTCATAAAAGTCTTGGAAGACCAATTGTGGATTAATGTTGGAGATCGGAATCACACAACACATAATACTTTGAAATCGAAAAGTTATGGACAAGAATATGAAATCTAAAATACTTAAACCCGGAAGTCGAGGATCTTCAACATAAACTTGGAAGTTGGTACCAGAATATGAAACCTTATACCCTAATCTCGGAAGTCGAGAACTAGGACGCTTTAAAACTCTTATACACGTAATTCCAAAACTCGGTATCTCGTTAAACATATAACCTCAAAACTCGATCCAGAATCAATCTCGGAGATCGAACATAACCCCGGAAGTCGAGAATCAAAACATCAACCTTACATACATAACCCTGAAAGTCGGAGCTTATATAATCTCGGAATTCGGACCCAATCCAATCTCGGAAGTCGGTCCTAAGCTGAAACTTGGGAACATCAATAGAGGTTAAAAGCTTGCAAGATAGATTAAGACTTAAGATTTTAAACTTGTACCTAACTACCTAAGTTTTCCTCATAAGACTTTGTTGTGTGTGACAACTAATGAAGATATGACAATGAGTCTATATTTCGAAGGAACGTGACATGGTGATCACGCTCTGATGGGGTACGACATGGCGATCATACTCTGGATTGTGGCATAATGATCCCACCCCCTAAGGAATGTGACATGGTGATCACATCCCGAGGGAGTATGACATGGCGATCATACTCTGGGATGTGGCAGGATGAATATATTTTAAGGAGTGTGACATGGTGATCATACCCCGAGGGAGTATGACATGGTGATCGTACTCTAGAATATGTATGACCAGTAAAGGAAGACAAAGAAAAGAAAATTATGTATACCTGCATAAATTCAAGTACAAGTAAAGGCAGATGCAGATTTCAAGTTTTCAGTATATTGGTGTGATTATATTTTGATACGTTACAGTTATTATTCATAGTATGATTCATGACTTCATCGTGTATTGGCTCTCCCAAATGACAAGTGCATGAATAAAATAGACTCTGCTTCGAACAATATATTTTCGAACTATAAAATTAAACAGTTTGTATAACATGTACACCTTTTTCATAATAAATTGAAGCAGTTAGAGATAGTAATGATAACACCGTATGAAATTTCTTAGTGAATCCTATTAAGAATTTAAAATTCTCACTCTTGTTTCCGTGTTATCTCCAGATAGTTTGAGAATATTCAAAGATGGCTGAAGTTGCTGTCAAATAAGGTCCGCTAGATGTGATAACAACTCCAAAGTGAATCTTATGACTTAAGCATAAGTCTTTGTCTGAGGAAGGAGGACGTTACAAAAGTGAGTAAAAATCAAAACTTTACACATTCTTTTCAAAGATGTTCATGCTAGAAGAACAAAAGAGTAATAGAAGCATGAAAGTTATTATAACATCCTCAATTTCTTGTCGTGCTAAATTGAGTCAATAACCTTGAGTAATTAGGCACTTAATGAGAAATTATGAAATTAAGACCTAATTAAGGGATTAACGAGGCGTTTATGAGTTAATTATGAGAAAAAAAGTTAAGAGAATGCTTAATCGAGATTAGATAATCTCTAGTTAAGCAAGTCAGAGCCTTAATAGCTTAATTAATCACTAATCACCCTTAATTAGTTTAATCAAGTTTAATTAAGGTTAATTAAGCTTAATCCCAAGATTAATTTTTGTTAATCATGTTCTTGTATGTTAATCACTAATCCTTACTTAATCATGTTAATTAAGTTGCAAGAGCACTTAATCACATGACTAAATTCAAATTTAGTCAATTAGATAATAAAGTAAAGAGTGATGTCACTAAAGCATAAAGCATTAAACAAGAGTGCTTTATGTAAGAGTAAGTACTTGATTTATTTTCCCATCATCCATTTTATCTCCCTAAACCTTAATTAGCACAAAATTAAGAAAATATCTCCCTCCCTCTCTCCATACAACCTACGGCCAACACACCCACATGCATATACCTTCACTTCATTTTTCAACTTCTATTCTCTCTCTAGGTTTCCTACTCATCTAACTTCTCTCTAAAGTTCGCTCTTCTTCTTCCATTCTCCACCTCCATAACCAAACCTTCTTCACTTAGCCCTTCAAAGACCATATCTTTTGGTCTTTGAAGAAGAGATTCAAACACTACAAGCTTCATTTTCAAGAGAACGCAAGAGCTTCTCCTTCATCCTTGCAAAATTGCTAGCATCTTCAAGGGAGGAACCACCACCATCTTCTTTTTCTTCTCTTGTTGTAGCATCATTTTTAAGTAAAGGTAGTGATCTTCACTTTTTTACTTTGTTTGCTCAAGAAAGCTTGAAGCTTGGTTCTTCTCATGACCAAGATCTTCAAGTGAAAACTTGAGAAGATCTTTCATGCTCTTTATGAGCAAAAATTTCTACTTTTGGTAAAATATGTTCATGTTCTTCTTCAAGTGTTCTTGGTGTTTCTACTTTTGGTAAAATATGTTCATGCTCTTCTTCACAAGTGTTCTTGACCCTTTGAAAGTTTCTCACTATAAATGCTTTAAAGTTCCTATTTTTAATGCTTGACGCATGAGATCTTGATGTTCTTAGTGGTGTTGGATTGAAATTTGTCTTCTTTATCATTTTTTCTATTGAGTTGACATGACCAAAATCATTCTTGATGCTTGAAGCTTCAAAAAGTTTGCTTCTTGATACTTTAAAGGTGGCGTAACCTTTGTGCTTCCATAAAGTTTCATTTTGTCTTGTCTTGAAGACAAGAATAACTGTAAAGTTCAAGTCTTCTTGGATCTTGGAAACTTTCTAAGTTATAAAGTAAGAACTTGTCTATTCATATTTTAATAATAGACTCTTAAATGTAAAGTTTTAAGCTTTAACCAAGAATGTTACTTTTTAGTTATAAAAGTGTTGAACTTCCTTTTAGAAATGATTCTTTTAAATTATGAGACAACTTTAAATCATAAAGTTGAGACCTTGATAGTCTTAGAATAAATAAAAGTGCCAACTTTCATAAAGAACAAGACTTTATAGTTCAAAAGTTAGTATCTTATATCATTATTCCATAAAGTTTAATCTTTAAGACAAGAATATAATTTTAGAGGCACTAACTTTCATAAAGAATAAAACTTTATGACTACTTTATAAAGAATGATAACTTTTATAATATTTAACATAAGACCTTGTTATGTTAATAATAAAAGCTTGAATCATTGCAATTGGGATATGTTAAAAATCACCCTTGGTGATTAATAAATATGGTGTTGTTGGGTTCATGAGTGTGGTTATGCGTTGTCATGACCCAAGGATTAGAGGGATCTTAAACTCCTTGGGAACAAAAGTATGATTAGGGCCTTTGAGCATACCATGAACTTAGGAATCACTAAGTGCACTATCTCAAGGAAAGGAAACAATCATTTAACTTCATTAATTTGAACAAGTGTTCCATAACACATGAACTCAAGTAAAGAATAATTTCACATGAGAACTAAGTAATTAAAAGACCACATACACATATTTTAACTATATGATTCTCTCATGGGTAACCACTGGAAATCATATAATGATTCATAAGGTTCTTCACAAAGAACAACACAACTATAAACCCCCTTAGGGTATGAATGTATGATGCCATTCGGCATGATGAATGACAAGTTTGATTGAGCTTTGTCTCATGATTGAATGATTAGTATGATGATATGATATAGATATAATGGATTGTTAGTTGAAAGTTTTATGATTGGCATTTTGGGGAAGCTCCAGTCTAGCCGTTATACTGCCGGATTTCCGTCAAGATTATGGACTTAGTCATATCATTGCATGTGTCTAGTCAAAAAAAGTATTATGCATGTAAAGTATAAAGATAAGAAAAGAAATAATGGGATATGACCTTTCAATCACTTCGGTAAGGAAAGTAAGAGACAGTGATCTACAAAGACTAAGGAATCTCTATGAGGGAGGCAAGGGTGACATGGAGGACTCTCTAACTTAGAGGTAACCAATATTAGCTTAGTCTGATTTGGTTAGTACTGTGTGACAACGGTCATGGAATGAGCTCATTTCCAAAAGCAGTCTATTTCAAAGGAAAGTAAAGAATGTTAAGCACGTGCTAAAAAATGAAAGTAAAGTCAAGTATAACCATGGTTAAGCCTATGATGATGCATGTCTTTGCATGTATTTATATTGTCCATTTGCATTATGAATGTTTATTCTATGCTTTAGTATATATATTTAGTTATGATGCTAAGTTTAAAAGCAATCTGCTTCGAGGCTTAAGTTTTCATAATCATTAAAATTGAACTTATATCTGTCCACTATTTTTATAATTAAACCCGAAGTGGCTGAGATGATGACGATGACATAGTGTTTGTCTAGTCCCAATCCTACTGAGAAATTTAGTATTTCTCAATCTTGCGTTTCCTTGTCGTCTTCAGAGGATGCCGGTGTCGGGCACGGTGGTGATTTTCGTTGAGTTTCCAGTGATGCATTGGCACTTTGACCTGGTGTTGAATACACCTGTGCTGACTGCTCAGGTAGCGATGCAGGTCTACATGTTCCAAAGCTACCAGTTCCGTTCACCTGTGATGAGTCCATTTTTTTGCCCTCACGAGCCATTCGAGGACATTACCATGGATGACATCCGTCCGCTTTTTCATCCTCCGAGGTACCTGATGGATGAGGATTCCAACTCTGACACTCGGTTGACGCCGACTACTTCGATAGAGATGGATCCTTCTGAGTCATCATACCCAACTTATTCCATGGGATCCTACCGTTTAAAGCTGTCTCAACCTTCAGTGATTCACCTATCTTCCGATTCTTCTGCTTCATCTGCTGGCTCAACTGCACCCCCGGTTCATGGTTGTGGGTTAATCCATACCTGCACTGTGCCTCGTGGGCGTGGGCTTGCCCAAGGAAGAGGACACGGTGATGTTGCTCCTGGTGGATTCGGGAACGATTTTCTCCCGCCAGACGAGTGATGTGGTGATTGCATGTGGAGCTGAGCATGAGGATAGCCCCTTTTGGTTGTAGCTAGGGTTGTCATTTTCTTTCAGCATGTATGGTAGGATATAATTTTCTATGTATTTCCTTTGCAGATGTAATTGTTAGGTTTCTTTTGTAGGGTCGACAGTAGATTCAGACCCCTTATGTCACTATCTATGACTTTTAGTATTATTATATCAACTATGAATGGCTATGAAATGAATGTTATGTTTATCTAAGTTATTGTCATTCTTGTTGCTTCTGTTTATTGATGTTCGTACTGTATGTATGAGATAGCGATGTTTATATTATGCATTTACGATGCGCTCATGGCTCTTGGTTTTCAAAATAGTTTATTTGCTACTATTAAAAAAAAAAATCACCTGTATTTTAATATAAAAGTATTTTCAAATAGTAATATTAGTTTCGTGAGCAAAAGTAACAATTAGTAATTCCATAATATGACTTAAGCATAGTATAGAATTATTAGGGTGTTACAGTTATCATTTTTCTCAAGAAATTAGAAACTGAGACAAAGCTTAAGGCTCCAAGTTATGGTCAAATTTGAGCTCTCATGGCTTGTCATAAGAGAAAATAAGAATAGTTAGAGGATCTTACCACAAGATGATGAACCAAACAAGAAAAAAGTTGAAGCTTGAAGTGAAACACTACTCCTAGGGTGTGCACGGTTTTGGGCTCTTGAGAGGGAGATGAAGCTTTTGCTTCCTTTGCTTGAGTAAGAATGTGTTTGTGAGAGTAAGAAGTTGTAGCTTGATCAATTGGATTTTTATATACTTATTTTCCCTCATTCCTAGCTCATTAAGCCTCTTTTGTGCCTAATTCTTTTGAATTGGATCATTTTGTGCTGTTTGGATTGTGTTTGGGTTTGAGTTAAATTTTCTAGTATTAGGCAAATTCTGACACTATTTTGGTTTGTAGGTCATATCTTGAGTTACAGAGCTCATTTTATTGTGCTCTTTAGTTTGTAGGAAAGCTGAGAGATAGGCCTACAAGTTGTATGAGAGATCAAAGGCCAATTCTAGTGTTAAGGAGCTAAATTTGGGCCTAGAAGTGAATTGAAGGGGTGCATTCGTGGATTATGAGCAGGTGTGGTATTTGGGCCATATCTCGGTCCACAGCCGTCCGATTGAGCTCGTTCCAGTGGCATTTTGAAGCTGATATCCAAGGCTACAATTCTTCTTATAACAAAACCATTTTGATAGCCAAAACGGTAGAAGAACATTACTTACAGAATTAGTGATATTGATTTTATGTTTTTAGTCTAACTTTCTTTTTATAATTCGGATTTTAGAAAATAAGGTGTCCAGATTCAAAGTAAAGAGAGAGGATTAATGTAGTAATCAAATTTAATAATTTTTGGACTGTTTGAATTCATTTTTGGCCGAATTGAGCAGGGGACTAGAGCTTTGTAATTCATGAGACAGATTTTGGAATAAGAGAATTTTTCGATTTTCTCTCCTCCTTCCTCTCTCTCACTTAACTCCCCACACTTAACTTTTGCATGTCCTCATGCAAGATTCAACTAAGGACATAGAAACATGCAACCTAAAAATCATGGAATAACCAAAATGAATAAGCAAATTCTCCAATGAATCATCAAAAGTGCCAAGCTTAGGAACATAAGAGCATATAAGGCATCAAGAGTTTCCAACAATCAAATCATTCAACACCCTATCTCTCAAAAATGTAAGTTAAGCAATATCCTTCAAAATGCATAATAGATCAAGTATGAAAGGGTTAACAAGATGATGTTTGAATCTCTCAACTCTCAAGTGTATGGGCAAAAGTGTTTCACTTAAGTCACCTCAATAGACAATGCATTACCATAAGCTTGTTAATCATCTACTTCTCCACTACTCACAATCATATGCAAACACAAATCAAGAAGACTTTATTCAAGGTTGTAATGGGGCCAAGGTAAGGGTAGGGAAATGTGAGAATATGACAAGATACAACCTAAGAGAATAGAAGTGACATTAGTCATTAGACAAATTAAGCCATAACACACTTACTCTCTTTGAACTTTGTTTTCCTTTTATCAAAATTCCCCATTTTATTTCCTTTTTTTTTTTCACTTTCACACTCTTTTTTTTTTAATCCTTGCATTGCACAGCCCCACACTTTTATCTAAAGCACAACACTCATAATGAAACAAATGCATTCCCTATTCCTTAAGGTTAGGTATAACATGGTTTTTCACTTTTAGGCTTGCAATGTGCTAGAAATTAAAGAATGGTCAATAAGGCTCAAAAGGGCTAAACAAGGGAGAATGCAAGGTAGGTTATATGGCCAAGTGGCTAAAATGAAAGAAATGCCTCTATCATGTTCATGAATGCATATGAAAAAGGTAGCCTCAAAGAAGGATCAAAACAAATTACAAAATCTATGAGGGAAAACACACAAGAAGGAAGAGAATGGCATGAAACGCAACTGTCCAAAATAAGGCTCAAAAGCTCACAAAGGTAAAATCCAACATACTCAATCATGGCAAATCAAGATCAATCACTCAGCTCACATATATCAAGAGGAGGAAGATCAAATCATGTTGGAACCCTATCCTCCCTAAAGCCTAATGCCTTAACTCAACAACTTTCAATTTAACAATGGAGAACCAAAGCAAAACAAAGCAAATTTTATTTTATTTTTAGCAAAAATGAAGCAAAAGCAACCATGAAACAAATCTATAATGCAAGACTAATTACCAAACAACCTATAACCTATGTCTAAACCACCCCCCCACACTTTAACTTTACATTGTCCTCAATGTAATACACACAATGGAAATGCAAGGCAAGTAAAATGAGGTGAGGGAAAGAAAAGAGAAACTCCCCTATCAAGTGTAACTGGTTGCTAGCAAGCGAACCTCTTTAATGGTCTCCAAGGGTGTGTCTTCATGAAATGGCTTCAAGCGGTGGCCTTTCACTATGAAAGCTTTATCAGTCCCAGGCTCCAAAATTTGCATAGCACCATATGAAAAGATCTTAGTCACTAAATAAGGACCAAGTCACCTAGAACAAAGCTTACCAGAAAAGAGCTTGAGGCGAGAATTGTAGAGGAGCACTTTCTGGCCAATGGAAAACTCCTTCTATAGCAACATCTTATCATGGATGAGTTTTGTCTTCTCCTTGTACATGCGGGAGTTCTCATATGCCTCTAACCGGATCTCCTCCAACTCTTGAAGCTGGAACTTCCTGTGGGCTCTGGCTTGGCTTAAATCGAGGTTGCAGTTCTTGACTGCCCAATAAACCCTGTGCTCAATCTCCACCGAAAGGTGGTATGCCTTACCAAAGACAATCCTATATAGAGACATGCCCAAAGGAGTCTTGTAGGTAGTACGATAAGCCCATAGTGCATCCTCAAGCCTCTTGCTCCAATCCTTCCTATTAGGCTACACTGTTTTCTCCAAAATTTGCTTCAACTCCCTATTTGATACCTCTGCCTGTCCATTAGTCTGCAGATGGTATGGAGTTGAGACCTTGTGGGTGACACCATATTTCTTCAGTAGGGTTGCCATATTCTTGTTACAAAAATGGTTCCCCTGATCACTGATGATTGCTTTTAGCACTCCAAACCTACAAAAAATGTGTGATCTGACAAAATCTACAACAACATGAGAATCATCAGTCCGGGTGGCTTTGGCCTCCACCCACTTCGTGACATAGTCAACAGCCAACAAACTATACACAAAACCAAATGAGATAGGAAATGGATCCATAAAATCAATACCCCAAACATCAAGTATCTCACAAAATAATAATGGTTGTTAAGGCATCTCATTCCTACGGGAAATAGTACCTGTCTTCTGACATTGTTCACAATTCTTATAATAAGTGTAAGAATTACGAAACAATATGGGCTAGTAAAATCCTACATTTAAGACCTTCCTAGCAATGCGTTGTCGCCCAAAGTGACCACTACAAGCAAGTGTGTGACAGAAATGCAAAATAGAAGGAATCTTAAGCGAGCACACAATGCCTAATAATCTAATCACTACACATGCGCCACAAATAAGGATCATCCCAAACATAATATTTAGCCTCACTCCTACGTTTGTCTATCTGATGCTTTTTAAAGTAAGTAGGCAACTAAGAAGCAACTAGATAGTTACCAAATCAG